>JASUAD010000010.1:55828546-57164380 GCA_037013555.1 Sextonia rubra
ACAAATGTGCCCTTAAACAAGAGGCAGCAACCCACAAATAAAAAACATAAAAAGAAAAATAAAACTGAATTAAGGAAAATGAAGACTCAGAGCTCTATTTGCAAGAAGATGAAATCATAGTGGAGACAAATATTAACAACGTTTGGGCCGTATCATTGTTAAATAATGAAGTAGGGTCGAGAGTGTTCTAGTTCAACTAGATGAAGTGAGGTTGCCCGTGGGGCTACATTTGGCCTAGGTCCAGTTGGTCCAACGCTATTTACAAAGGCTCTACATTCACATTTGGGTATGAGGGGTTCGATCCAAACTTAGCATCACAGGTTGGGCTTTCAATCGGGCCCTGGCAGGAGGGTACCCAACCCAACTCTCAAAAGGCCCATAAATTGAGAGATATTTAGAGGCCAGTCCCTATAAAAAATTTCATACCACATTAGGTCAAACTACCATTTCTTTACCCACCGAGTCATAATTTAGTATTGCATTAGGTCCTTTTAGTTAATATTTAAGATAAAAAAGTGACGAAAATATCTCTTGTCTATTGTAGTTGTATTGAGGTTAATGATTAGTGACATCACTTGTACTTTTTCTATTTGTAAGCATTAAAATTCTATGACTTTCATTACATTTATCCGTTTGTAATAAAATTTTTATATTTAAAATATTTTTTTTTCAAGAACTACAAAAATAAGACCTATGTTGGTTTTTTAATTCCAAAAAAAAAAAAAGATTTTATCAGTTTGGTATACTTCTATTGAAAGTAACAAATAAAATATGTTAAACTCAACAAATAAAATCTTCTGTTGAGTTTAAAAAGCTAACATGGAATACCAAACAGATAAAATCTATTAAACTCAACAAATAAAATCTCTTACGGACAAAAAAGTTAAACAAAATCTGTTAAATGCAATAGTAAAAATCTTTTGTTGAGTTTAAAAGACCAAGGTGGAATACCAAATAAATAAAATCTGTTAAACTCAACAAATAAAATCTTCTGTATACAAGAAAGGCTGGTAAAATCTATTAAATGCAACAGATAAAATTTGTTCAATTCAACATATAAAATATATTTAGTATTTTTCTATTGAATTGAATAGATTAATTTATCTATTCATAGTGATGAACTACAGCTAAGCATGCCCCTTATGAAGACTGAGCGGATAACAGCTTAGTAGTGCTCATTTTTAGATCCGATTTGTTTTTTTTTTGTATTTATTCCCAATGAATGCTTCTCATATGTGTGCTTGAAAATAGTTATCAAATGTATCATGAGCTGAGCTTAGCATGGAAGCTCATTTGTTGAGCATGAATTTCAAACCTACTCTCAAAGAAAGCATGCGAATTAAATCTCAGGCTTTTTAGTCGAGAGCCAATAATCAGTGACAATTTTTTGACTTGGACTGTAAATGTCAGATTCAAGGTACCCGGACAGGATTATCTACATGTAGTCTGTTGGGAAAAGCGGCGCAACGGAAACAACCCGCGATCAACGGATCTACCACGATCTACGCAAGCAATCACACCATCAAGCAATCACACACATGACACAGCAGTTTTACGTGGTTCGGCAACCATGCCTACGTCCACGGGAGGAGAGAACTCATCTACTATGATCCCATCTCAATCCCCATCCGGATCTAGGGTTACAATACATCAATATATATAGTTCCCGCTTTCTTGGCCACCAAGAAAACCCATACACAATGACTAAAATACCCCTAACCCTGAGCCTCGGTTCTGGCTAACCCAGACGACCGATCCGGCTAAACCGGAATACAAGACATAACCCAACAATCTCCACCTTGGCTTGGATTCCGTAAATCCTCAGAGCCACCTTGAGATACCTGGTAATGTCTTTCACGCACCTTGCTGAAGGGTACGTCTCCGCACACGCTACGACCTAGCGTGGCCACAGTTGCCTCCTTTGACCTCAACACCACCGTCTTGAACCTTCGAAGTGCTCTCCATTTGTTGCCACATGCATGCATCCTTGCAACACAATGAACCTAACTTCCGTCCGTCAAAACAAAACTGAAGACCTCCCCGAATCCGGATCTCACTGGTACCTTGTGAATCCTTCCTTCTGTCTCCATCCCGGTGTTCTTTCCGTCAAATCTACAACTGTCATGTTCTAGTCTGTTCTGGTGGGTTGGGCACAGTACATGAGGGTTAAGAATGACCCGATGCTTAAACCAGCTTACTCCGACCTGAACAAAACTACTTTTTCCCGAGAAAATCATCTCCGTTCAGGGCTTCTTGGATTTCCGCTAAATGATATCATTGAAGATCCATCAATCCATCTTCCAATGATCCGTCGCATCTAACTCCACCTGAACCACAGATTTCCTCCCTTGTTATTTGATGTCTCCTTCACTGCTCCACCTGAAAAAGCATCTCCTATCAACCTGTAGAGATTTCTGACCATCTCACCCTCCATGATGACCAATGTTCCCTTTTCCACCTTCGTAACTCCACCCGCTACAGTGCACTTGCAGCCTTTGAAGTATAAGGCACACAAAAAAATCCAATTCTTCGTAATCCCGGAACATATATCACAACCGTTCGGGTTTGAATAACATCATCATACATCTGGATTTCTACCGTTCTTATCTCAAATGCTCATCAGTTGCATTCTCCCCCCATAAGAACAAATCCATCAACCATGATAGTTATTTGCATCAAACCAATCTCTACTTAATCACATGATAGGAAGAATCAGAATCGCAATACCATGAATCAACAACCGGATCCATACCTGTAGTGACCAAAACTGATTCCCTGTCAACCGAATCCGAGCTTTGTTGCACACTACCTCCTTCTGATTCTGATTCCTTTTGCTTTTTCTTCCACTTTGGCATGTCGCTCCTTCCTGATCCCTTCGACGCGGATCTGAGCTTTCCATCAAAGTACTTGGAGCTATCTACCATTGACGACATCAAGTAACACTTTTCAATCATTGCTGTGTGATGGAGTCTAACACTCTATCCTGCCAATCCCTGAAGTCGTTTCTCCATCAAACACTTCAATCTGGCCCGTGATGCTTGAATCCATTGCTATCATCGTGAATCTGTCAGTTTCTTCAGTCCCCCAATTTTCTGCCCATCAAACTGCCAATATCTTTTTATCTGCCTCGTAGATCTCGTCACCGTGAGCACGCTGGAAGAAACGGATCTGAAATCCGACTCCGGATGGCTTCGATATCGCAGAATTAATTCTCTACACTCCAATTGGTCAAACATCCATGTTGACCGTTGACCTGCCCATCTTCTTCCACAACCGCGTAGATCTCCTCACAACGAGTCCGTAGGCGCAAACGGATCTCCGATCGGACATCGGACGATCAAGATATCGCAGAAACAAATTCAGCCGTTGAATCTGGTCAAACCTGCCTGTTGACCGTGCTGACGTCACTGCTGACGTCACGGCTTGCTGGCAAACTGGGCTTCTGAAACGGATCCGGGTCAGGTTCACCTGACCCGGAACTAAACTGAACTGCGCTGCTTTGCTGGGCTTCTCTGCCGTACCGGGTTCGGGTCCGACCTGACCTGACCCGGAACCGAAACGGCTCGAACTGCTGGGCTTCTAGTACACGGACCAGGTCGACTCGACCCGACCCGACCTGGCCTGAACCTGCTAACGGAACTGGGCTTGCACCGCGGGTTGGTTCGAACCCACCCCGAAACTTGACCCAACCTGAAAAACAGGCGCTGGGCTTATCTTCTCCGCGGGTCAGTCAAACTGACCCGACCCAACCCAACGGACCCAAAACCGGGTCGTCTTCAACAACCCAGGTGGGCGCTGCGTCTGCAACCCAATTGCAGACGCTGCGCTGCAGCGGCCGCGGTGGTTGCGGCTCTGGCGTCCTGGTCCGGCGTCGGCGGCTTGGGACCGGCGGCGGCGACAGCTGCGACGGCAACAGCGGGCAGCGAGGACCGGCGGCCGGCGACGACAGGTTAGTGACTTTTTTTTTTTTTTGTTTCCTTTCCTCCGGTCGTCCTCGTTCTCAATTCTGCAACCAACCAAAGCAGCGGCGGCGGCGGCGGCGAGGGCGATGAGGTGCACCGGCTCCCCTTCGATGGCGTCCCTCATCGACTGCGTCTCTGTTTTCCCGATCTGTGGATCTCTCTGTAACAGAACCCAAATCCAGCTTTTCTTCGCCGGTCTTCTTCCTTGGCTCGGCGGGCAGCGGCGAGTGAGGCTGGCGATCGCCGGCAATCTTCTTGTTCTTCCTCGACTCTGGCAACTTCCAGCAACCACAGAAACAACCCAAATCCTCTTCAACGTCGGCTTCCAGCGATCATGGCCCACAGAGATCACGGCTGTGATCTCTTCTCCTCTAATTGATCTTCCACGCACGACCGACACGATCCGTCAATCGCAAAAATCCAAGCGATCTCCACCTCGCTCTGATGCCACTTGTTGGGAAAAGCGGCGCAACAGAAACAACCCGCGATCAACGGATCTACCACGATCTACGCAAGCAATCACACCATCAAGCAATCACACACATGACACAGCAGTTTTACGTGGTTCGGCAACCATGCCTACGTCCACGGGAGGAGAGAACTCATCTACTATGATCCCATCTCAATCCCCATCCGGATCTAGGGTTACAATACATTAATATATAGTTCTCGCTTTCTTGGCCACCAAGAAAACCCATACACAATGACTAAAATACCCCTAACCCTGAGCCTCGGTTCTGGCTAACCCAGACGACCGATCCGGCTAAACCGGAATACAAGACATAACCCAACATAGTCATCATAGGTATTACTCAACAGTTAAACAAGAAGCTAGATGAAATCTATTTGGTATATTTTTATTGAAAGCAAGAAAGAAAATATGTTGACCTCACCATTGTGAACTCAACAGATAATATACCAACAGATTTTTATCTCTTTGAAAAGATTTTATTTGTTAGAAATATAAAAAGATTGGGGAGATACAACAGATGAAATTTATCTTTATGTATAGAAGGAAAGACCCAACAGATTAAATCTATCTTAGAATAAAAAGTGAAGGGGAGAACCAACAGAAAAAAAATCTAAGGGAGAGGTCCAACAGATAAAATCTAGTTTTTGGAAAAGAAAGAGGTTAAACCAAAAAAATAAAATGTAAGGGAGATTCAACATATTAAATTAACCTAGAGAGAGGGAGAACCAACAAATAAAATCTAAAAGAGGTGGAGAACTAACAAATAAAATCGAAGAGTAAGATGCAATAGATAAAATCTAAGATAGAGCATGGTTGATGTCACAACCTGAGCCCAGGCAATTGGGGATTAAGGTTAAACATAATCAGTGACACGCGTACTCCCGTGCGCCCACACGTGGACCTCGTTTAAATACACACGCACAAGAAAAGTTCACACGTGCCAACACATGTACGCGAAAGTTGTAGGTATCATTGCATAACAAGAGAAGAAGTACAAAACAAAATAAGATCTATAAAAGAATACATGACTTTAAGATGTACGAGAGCGAGCCAAAATACAAAATATAGAGACCACTAATAAAACCAATTACATCCCACACCAAAGGAGACCTATATGCATGGCATCTCATTCTCTGGCAGAATGCTCACATCCACTCCTCCAGCCCTAACGGGGCGTCTAAGGTCTCCCTTGGAGTCTGACTAACCGACTAGGGGTCGGTAGATGGATTTAAGCCTGCAACACCAAGGATAACTAGTGAATACAACGATTCAGCAAAGCATAAGCAACAATGAGTTAACGCATGTTGTATCTAACAGAATAAAAAACAACTAATAATTCATAAAGGTCCAATGTCGTATACTAGGCAGTTATGCAGTCCAATAAAGCATGCGATAAGAATCAAGATATACATGTTATATACTTTACTATGTGGCTACTACATTTGCCATATTCTCTCTCTGGGGATCCTTACATACTAAGAACACCATCGATCGAGCCAGGGTACGAATGAGTCTCGGGCTTCTGGGGTCCGGAAGCCCCAAGACATAAACACACTGTAACGGTACCATACATACTACGCCAAAGTTAACCCCTCCGGGTATCCTAAGGCGGAGGCTGAGTAGTGCCTGACCATACGAAATCAATCATATACTTGAACTTGAGTAAAACATGCATATCATATAGAGAATTGTCATAGTACGTTCAACTCATACAATACTCAAGTTATGGGCAATATCCAAACATATAAAACAAATCGAATGTATATACTATCAAAAGGGCATAACGATACTCGTCAATCCATACATAAGACTGTACGTGGACATAAGAGTGGAGGACAATAATTGTCATCCAATATACCATACAATTTCATTTTTTGATAGAATCAAGATACTTTATTAGTCAACCATAATCTAATTATTCAGTGTTTCTAACCATGCATGATGATGTAGTTTTAAGTTATCCGATATACAGTTGTCTTTCTTATCGTATTGCATTGTGTCGGGAGGATGTATCAGAGTCCCTTAAATCAACACCTATGGGAAGGTGCTTAACAACTGGATAACGTATATGAATGAGTCGTAGCCTTCGAGATCATTCATGCAATTCTCTCACATTCCACTGGGCAAGTTAAAGTTGCCTACATTCTAATTCAAAGGCCCTACAAGGTCTCTGCAACACCTACCTTTCTTACTTTTCATTAGTCTTACGGCTTAACCGTGGGTGACCTATGGCTTAGCCATATTATCCGCTACGGCTCAGCTGTGGTTCCCCAGACTATTCATCCGCATTTACGGCTAGCCGGGGCTAACCCGTGCTCCTTCTTATGGCACCATCGTGATTGTTCTATGGCTCAGCCACGGCTGGGTACGGCTTAGCCATAGCACAATGCACGGTTTAGCCGTGTTGGACCTGTCACGACCCGAGCCCAGGCGATCGGGGGTTAGTCAAAATCTAACCAATGACACACATACTCCAGTGCATATGCACTTAGACCCAGTCTAGATGCACACGCACAAGGAAAATTCACACATGCAAACTTGTACGCGGAAGCTGTAGGTATCAAATCGAAACACGAAACATACAAGAAAATCAACTGAATGATAACCAACTGGTTACATATAGGTCGGAAATATACAAACGGAATCCAATAAAAAAGATACAGAACATGATTGACATCAATGACAGAAAAGAAGGCAACATGCAAATATGATAATGCTGCACTCTCCGCAAACCCTGAAGAGATCGTTGAAGTCTCCCAAGCAAACTGAAGGACCAACAAGAACTCGGTCGGGGTACCTGAGCCTGTAACACCAAGGACAATCTGTGAATACAACGATTCAACGAAGTATAAGCAGTAACAAGTTAATACGTGTGGTCTCTAATAGAATAAAAGACAGAAATAATCATCACATATCAATTTAGTAGTCTAGGCAGTTGTACATTCAAATTAACATATGCTCTTTGGATCAATGTGTACGTAACATAACATGTACATACTAGTTGGCTACTACGTGCACCATATGCTTCCAAATAGGGATCTTATATCCGTGCAGAGAACATCATGGGCCAGATGGGTCTCGATTTCCTAAGGTCCGGATTCCCCAAGACGTTTCCTTCTGCAGTAAGGCCATGCAAACTATACCAAAGTCACCCCGTCGGGATCCTAAGGCTGAGTCTCAGTAGTGCCAGACCATATCGAGTCAACCAATATAAGAACATGCATATCATAACGTGCGTATCATTACGTGCATAGCTTAATATGTATATCTTATCAGAATGTGACGTGCATATCTTGTTAAGCATATATCAAACAGATGCAAGAGGTCATACGAGTTCAACTAATCAACAACCACATCAACCTTAGCAGCTTAAACAATATAATGGAGACCAACAGAGTAGAAAGCATTAGGATAACCAAAGATGAAAGCATCTCAACTCATGTGTATCAAATAGTAATATCGTACATGCAAGACCGCCATTCCACCCGGGATTAACCATGGACAGAGTTAGGAATATCCAATCGTGTGCCCTAGCGCAGAACGCGTATCAGAGGGCAAAGACAGAAGCCAAGATGCAATGCAAATCAGATTATCTTTCAGGAATTACGATCTTTTACTAGCCAATCCTATTCTAGTTATCCAGTGTTTATAACCATGCATGATGATGTTGTTTTGAGTTGTCCGATGCACCATTGTCTAGTGTTGCAGTGTATCTGGAATGTGCACCGAAGTCCCTTAAACCAACACCCATGGAAAGGTGCTAAACAACTGGATAACGTGCATGAATGAATCGCAGCCCTCGAGATCATTCATGTCATACATTTATACCATCGGGCAAGTCTAGGTGATCTACATGCTATCATGAAGGCCATATCAGTCTCTTCCTTATGCATATCCTTGTTATTCATTTTTCAGGGGTGATATGACTTAGCCGTAGGTGAACAGACGGCTTAGCCATAGGCATCTTACGGCTTAGCTGTAATATGCACTGCGGCTCCACCGTGGTTCCCTTTACCATTCATCCGCAATTACGGTTCACCCGTATTTTGTTCTACAGCTTAGCCGTGTGCTGGACCATAGAACGTCTGTCAATTGCTTACTTTCAGTTAATCCAGAAAAAGTCATCTGTACTGATTTACGGCTGGGTTACGGCTGAGCTACGGCTTAGCTGTAGGACAATATACGTCTTAGCCGTGTCCTAACCGTAGAAGAAAACTGGGTTTTACCTCTCTAGACTTTAAGCCGAAGGTGAATTATGGCTTAGCCGTGGTACACACGGAAGCATTTTCTGAATTGCTTACAGAAACACTGAAACACATACAAACGGGCTAAATCACCTGTAATTGAGGGAAACGAACACAAGATGGGCTGTAAACTTCATTCCTAAGCAAGAATACTCAACTTAATCACAATCAAACATATACCCACATGATTTAGTCACGTTATGATTATACTTGCCTTTAAATGGGGTCTACACACTCTTTGTTGTCCTTGGGCTCAATTCACGTGCTAGCATGCTCCTAGCCACCATACATACAAAGGGGAAGAAACAAGAGAGAGACATGAATGCATGAAACAGTGGTTGCCTAAAAAGTGAAGGAGAAAAAGATGAGATGCAAGGAAAACTAGAGCTCACCTTCAACCACACATGACTGAGGGACCAAACCTGGACATATACAGCTCTCCCTGACTTGCTCAACAGAAAAAAAGGAGGAACGAGAACAAGAAACCTCAAGGGAGAGAGAGACAAAACGGTAAGAGAGAAGGAGAAGGTCGGTGGACTTATAAAGATAAACATAAAGGCCAATTTACAATAAAGTCCAAGCATTCAGACTATTTCCAGTTTGAGTCATTGGCGGGTCTAACGGAAACAGTTGACATATTTGGCAAACGACGTAGTTACGGGAATCAACAAGCGTACCAAAAGACACGCATTGAAGCCAAGATGATGCATGAATGACGACATTGAACAAACTTAAATATTACGAAAAAGGGCTTATGTCTACCTAAACCAGGTCAAACTCAACCCAACTACCTATCCATAACCTGAAACCAAACAAAAATACAAGCAAAACACAATTAGCAACCAAGTCATCTGGAATTAGCCGCTAATCCAAGTCAAACGGGGTCGGAGTGTTACAGGATCGTAGAAGGTATTCTCAATTTTCTACTCTCTGGAAGTCAAGCCGTAACTTGACCTACGGTTGGGTCACGGCTAGCCTACGGCTTAGCCTTAGTACATTCTACGGCTTGCCCTTACCGTAGAGTAAATCCAAGTTTTGCAGCTCTTTAGAAAGTGAGCCGTGCAGTTATATGATTTAGCCGTAAGTTACATAGGGTCATGTTCTGAACCTGTTACAGAGAAACCTATCAAAGCACAAAGAGGGCCCAATAAGCACAAGTATGAGTAATTAGACACAATTGGCCAGTAAAACACAAACCACATGCAAAATTAGAAAATTATTCACGATCAACCATATACCAACACGTGTTCATCCAAAACGTGCTTCTACTTGCCTCACATGAGCTTTGTTACATGAATCGTTGTCCTTTGGCTCAAATTCAACGTCTATACACTGCTCTAATCACCATGCATGTAAGAAGAGAGAATAAGTGAGTGCATGCAAAAAAAGATGAGAAGAGAAGGTGTGAGACTCGTAGAGATGACTTAGGATCCAAAGCTTACCTTGGATACACAAGCGATGGATTTGATGAAATTGATGCTTACAAATTCTCCCCCTCTTGACTTTACTTGTAGAGGAAGAAAGAAAAGAGAGGAAGGAACGAAGAAGGGACGATAAGGAGGAAGAGAATCGATGCATGCAGCCCTTTTTAATAAGATAAGTATGAGTGGAAATTATAGAAAAGTCCAAAAGTATATAAGAATTACAATTCGAGTCAAATAATCATCTAACGGGAGCAGACAAAGTTATTTACATACGAGTCAGTTACGAAAATCAACGAACTTAACGAAATACATGTGATGACACCAAGATGATGCATGAATGACGAACTCTTACAAAATCTAAAATTACAAAAAAGGCCTCATGTCTACCTAATCCAGGTTAAACTCAACCCAACTACCTATCTATAACCCAGAATAAAACAAAAGCAAAGTCAAAACACATACAATAACTAATTCGCCATTAATTAATCGTTAAACCAAATTAAGTTGGGTCGGAGTGTTACAGTTGACAACAAGGCTCGACCATGAGGCGACTTCTCTTTTGGGCATTTCATCAAACACCTTCCCTGCGATTTCTAGGTGAAACATCAAACGAGCTTGGGGCTGTGGGACTTCGTGGACATGGTTGCATTATTGTTGTTGCTATTGCAATGAAAAGAAAACAATAGAAGGAAGTTGATTGGGGAATTTCTTCAAACATCTGGTTGTTATGGTGTTGCTAGCTTCTGTAACACCTCATCACACATATCTTATAAATAAAATATGAGTCTAATAGATTACTACTAGTAACTTGGGCTTAAGCATTTTGGATTACGTAACAGACTCACTAAGTTACCAAGCCAATGGGCTACTCAGGACGTGGCAAATGATATCGGGGACTACATCCAACTCGAAATGTGGGACCCCCAATCCCACTGGAAAAGCCCTTGAGGTAAGATCAGGATAGAGGTAGGGTGCATGAGCCTGTGAGTCAAGATAAGAGAATCCACAAGGGACACGGGTGTGAATGCTTCGTTCCCACATCGCCTTGTGAAGTTTGATGGATACACACAACAATGTATGGTCTTAAGGGGAATAGATTGTAACACTTCATCCCACGTCACTTATGAATAAAATATGGACATGTGTTTAATTCATGGTAATGTGGATTTATGGATATTGTAGCATCTTTTGTTGATTTATGTAATAAGATGAAATCTCAAAAGATTGTCATTTAGAAATTTAAGAAAAGCTGGCAACTGAATGCATATCATTTGAATTTAAAAGAAATAAATTTGGAAGATGAAGATTTGGAAGTTTGATTGTTCATTCAACAATAGTAAGTAATATATATATAGATGTGTAGTAATATGGGTTATATGAATGATGTTTGGAATATTGTATTTTTGTTAGTAAATTATATTCATATTGTAATATATGAATTGTATGTATAATGTATGTGAAGATTTGTATGAATGATATTATATGAAAATCTGGAGTTTTTATAAATGTTTAAAGTTGATCTTGTATGATTGTTTGGAGTTGATTAATTGATGCAGGGAGTTGAATAATGTTAACATTTGGAGCGTACAAATGTAAATAATTATATATCAATAATGTAAAAACTATGAATGTTTTGAATATAAAGATTTGAAATTGATATGGTATGATAAATGACATTATGTATCGAAAAAAGTTCCATCAGTGACTACAGAACCTTATAAAAAAATGTATTAACGAGTCACAAAATCGACAATTCATAGAACCTAAAAAGAAAAATCTGTGTTAACAAGTGACAACGTCATCACTTCACAAAACTTAAGAAAAATTTATCTTATTAACGAGTGACAGCGTTGTCACTTCACACAACCTAAAAAAAATTTTCCTTTGTTAACGAGTAACGATGTCATCACTTCACAAAACCTTTAAAAAAAATTGTGTTAACGAGTGATGATGTCGTCACTTCACTGAACCTTTAAAAAAAAAAAAGCTGTGTTATCCAATGACAACGCCGTCACTTCACATAACCTACAAAAAAAAAGAAAAAAAAATGATCATCCATACATTTCATTCAAACATATATCTATAATTTCATTTTAACGTATCAAAGGAACACAAATTGTAAAAAGTTTCACATTCATCATCTATTACAAAACTTAAAAGTGTATTAAAGAACTCAAATTCACAAATATATCAAAGTTCACAAATTGTAAAATTTCCAGTATATTCATCATTGTATTAACATTTCCAATTCTCACACCATTTTGAATTTCCACCAACCTCTTTTAAATTCACAAACCTCAATTCCTCTTGCATTAAACTACTACAACTTTTGCCTTCCTCCATTGTATACGAGATTTATAATATCAAAAACAAAGTCTCCATAAAACACTTTATTGAAACATATATCTACAATTTCATTCAAACATATCAAAAGAATAGAAATTGCAAAAAAGTTCACACCATCATTATTAATGAACAACACCAAACTCCATTATTAATAACTTAGAAGAAAGAAACTTTGACAAAATAAAACATGAGATGAATAAGAAGAAAAAAACTTTGACAAAATAAAACATGAGATGAATAAAAAAGAGCTGGAAGGATGAACCAACACATTGCAAAAGGACCACCTTGAGATAATTCAACAGAGGATAAGAGCTTTGAGCAATAGCAGTTTCCAACCTCCAATTCAACCCATATACATACCAACAAGAGCAGTAACCAACCTCATACCTCACCTTAACCCAACTCTGTCTACATACCCATGGATCACGAACCTAACATCAAAAGCTCCCAACTCTCTCCACATACCCATAATCCAAAACCATGTATTGTTTTCATATACATGAAAATAGACAAAGAAACAATACATGAAGTCTTCAAAGGAATAAACTAATACTACAGAAAAAATTCATAAATATGAAAATGGATGAAAAAATAAGGTAAACACTCCATTTGTGCTTCTAAACAATAGTTACACCACTTACTCAAGTTCTACACTCAATATTTGAACTCACTAAACAAACGGAGGAATAACCTTTCTCAATAATATATACCATTGCATTTGACCCTAAACATTGCATCAAAATGCATGAATATCAACTAGATTTTGATTCAAAATTGGTTAATAGTTGGTAGATTGAAAAGAAGATATAATATATATGTAGAAAATAAACATGGGGCAGCGGCACGAAATATACATTTTGTTAATGGAGAAGACGACGCACAAACACGTTGCAAAAGGACCATCTTAAGATGATTCAACCAAGGAGAATAGCTGTGAATTGTGAAAAACAAGGTTGTGGCTTGAAAAAGTGGGTTCCTTGTTTAAGATCTCTATGAAGCTTTTCGTCAAGCAGTTGGCAGGCGTTTCATAGATGGAGCAAAATGAGTGGGCGGCAGAGATGAAGAATGGGTCGGCATGGGGGGTAGGATTGGAGGGGATGACCTTCCTTTCTTTGGCATTTTCTCCAGCCGCGTCATCCACCCTAAGCCCACCCGCCGAGCCCACCCCTCTTTTATCTCCACTGCCTTTTTACCTGTGCCCTCCTCCACGACCTTCGTCGGAGAAGACAACTACCCTATCACAGGCCCTACCTTTGCTACAATCGCTGTCCTCCAGTGCCGATCTTTCCATATTTATTTCTGGTTATAAAATCAAAAGAAGGAAAAAATAGCCAGAATATGCCTCCACTGCCGTTGCGCCGTCGCCTTTATCTACGCCACCCTCTACCGAACATCGTCAGAGCATCATCCCTGCCATCTACTACCAATGTCGGTCTTCCGTTTGTCACTTCTGAAAAGAAAACATGGAGAAAGAAAACAAGAAAAAGAAGAAGATGAGAAATAGAAGAATAAGAAGTAGAAGGGGAACAAGATGAAGATTGGATGGTATTTTCATTACAGGTGACTGGTTGTAGGCAAAGAAGAAGATAAGAAGGGAAAGAGAAAAGTGAAAAAAGAAAGCAAAACGAAGTATGAAGGAGAGAAAAATTATGTTTTGTGGAGCGACGACATCATCACTCCACGACAACATAAAAAAAACACATAAAAACGGCTATGTAGGATCATTTCCATTTGCAAAATGCTAGTAATGCTGTTTTTGTTTGGTGACCCTCTAAAGTGATTTTTGCCGTAATTTCTTCTATTAAAAATAACATGCTATTTGATGTCTTTCACGTATCTTAGGCTTGATCTGCATATATTGATAGGGCTTGGACAGCCTTAAGCTTGTTTATCCATTAAAATAAACTAAAAAATAAAGATATGTCATATAGACAGGATTTTGTACTATTTTTGCAGTTTCTATAAATTCTTACTTGGTCATGCTTGTTTCAAGTAATTAAATACAAAAGATTATATTTTTATAAGTGGTAAAAAAATAAGAAAAAAACTATGAATACTAAATAAAAATCATCACAAAACTTTTCACAAAAGAGGATGAGAAATAAATACTCAGTTATCATTCTAATAATAATTCAATAACTTCCCACCCCACCTTCACTCACAAGTGTATAAGGCACTGCAGCTCAAGCCAAAATCGTCTCATACAATGGTTCTTAGGCCTGATTTTTTTTTCATTCTTGCTCACTTCAAGATGTTGCAATGACATTGATTTGATTGCTTGTTTCGGAGTTGTTGATAGGGGGAGAAAGCTCTTTCCACATTCGTCTCTCTCTCTCCAAACGAAACATGATTTTAGGTCAAAGCAATATGCAGTCATTTATTGGTTTTTTAGCGCTATTCTGCGACTTCAAGATCGAAGTTCCCCATAAAAATTTCAATATCAGCATTGTTTTTTCTCCTAAATAAATGTGATAAGATTATGATAAAGAAGGCCAAATTTTAGTAATATTTTAAATTCATTGACTTTGAATGTTTGTCTTAATAATCTTTCTTAAATGCTAGCTAAGCTATTGAGAGGTATGAAGACTTAGCCAAGATTGTATTCTGCACTAGTTTAAATGCTTTGATTATTCTTAGTTTAAATAGTTCTATTTTCTTAGGCAACTGGGTAGGACTTGCATTACATGAATGAGAACAGCATTATGGAAAAAAGGATTAGACAGAGTCTCTTAATTGAAAATTTGATATTTCTTACTGTTAACTAAAAATTAATATTTCTGCACTGAACCATCTGGTTGTGAACATATATATTCATATCTCTGGAGGCCATGATTGACCAGATCTATTATGGATTAGGCCTAGTTGTAGTTGAGTCGTTGAGACCAAAATCACCAAGATTGTATAGGCGTGTACATATATAAGCTTGTGCCTGGAAGTCATTGTTGGGTTTATGTCTTGTATTCCAGTTTAGCCGGAGGAGTCCACTGGGTTAGCGAGGGACTGGTTTAAGGTTAAGGGTATTTTGGTAATTGTACTGGGGCTTTCTTAGTGGCCAAGGAAGCGAAGACTATATATGTGTTTAGTCTGTAACCCTATATCTTGCACGCTGAAGAGAGGTGAGAGCTCTTTTGCCCATAGTGTTCCCACACCACGTAGGTGAGACGATGTGAGAGAGTGAGAGTCTCTGTATACTTTACTTGTCATAGTGAAGATGATCGTCTCTATGCTCGTGGATGTAGCCTTGTTTGGGTGAACCACGTAAACCTCTATGTCTCTTCTTGTGTTGTTGGTTCTTTGTTGATCTTGTGATTGAAGTATGTGCACAACCTCCAAGCCATTGAGCGATCTCTACCTCGCTCAGATACCCAAGGAACACCACCTCGGTTCTGATACCAATTATTTTGATCTAGACATCACCCGTTATGCACATACATCAATCACAAGATCAACAAAAAAACCAACCACACAAGAAGAGACACAGAGATTTACGTGAACTGAACTGTGCCCTGGGCTGGACTCCGTGCACACAGGTCAGAACTGACCCGACCCGAACTGGCCCGGAACTGCTGCTGCTGGGCTTACACCACGGGTTGGGTCTGACCCAACCCGAAAACCGAACCTGAACCTGTTCTGCCGAGCTTTCACCACGTGTTGGGTCGAAACGACTCGACCCGAAACTAGGAACCGACCTGAATCCTCATTGACCTCGGCTTATTCTCCACGGGTCAAGTCAAACTGACCCAACCCGCGACCCAAACCGACCGAGAGTCGTCTTCAACCCGCGGTTCTGCTTTCCCTGTTCTACAACAGGGAAACCGAACCGGTGTTTTTCTTCGGCAACAATCGATTGGGCCGGCGACCAGTAGTGGCTAGCAGCGACGGCGACAGCAGGCTCGCGGCGACGGCGAAAGCTACGACCGGCGGTTGGGATGACGGCGACGACAGCAAAACAACCGGCGAGGTTTTTTTTTTTTTTCTTTCTTTCTTTTCGGTCTTCCTCTTCCCGAGAAATCCGGCAGGCCTATTTTCTTCTCCAACGACGATCTGTAGCCAAAACCCAACCAAAGAAGAGAACCCTCTTCTCTGTCTTCTTCAAGTTCTGATTTCTCTGTTGCAACAAACAGAGATCCGATTTGCTCCTGTGGCAGCGGCGAGTGCGAGCATCATTTTTCTCAAGATCTGGATACTGTGTAACAACGAACGCCGGCGTGCAAATTCAGGCGAAGAAGAACTGTGGTTCTTCTTCTCAAACAAACTTTTCTCTGTTTCTTTTCTTCCAGTCGCACAATCTAAGATCTAATTTTCCGGTCTTCTCCTATCTGATTTGTGTGGCCCTTTGATCAGATCGTAACTACAGCAATTGACTCCAAGAGATCTGAAAACATGTGAATCCTTTTTTCTCTGATCCCGGCGAAATCGAAGAACCCAATCCCGTCTTCTTCTTTTCCGATGGTGGCCCAACCAGAGGATAGCAAGCTGTACAGTGATAGTCAGAGTGCCATTCATTTTGCGAAGAATTCAGCCTTTCATTCAAGAACCAAACATATTCGGATAAGATGTCATTTCATACAGTGGCTTCTAGAAGAAAAGATGTTGAAATTGAACAAGATTCTCACAAGTCAGAATCCAACAGATATGCTTACAAAGGTGGTGAACATAGAGAAACTGAAGCTGTGCTCAGCTTCAGTTGGACTTCTTGTTTGAAGACAAGGTGTTGAGATTTGATCCTGTGTTCTGCTGTTGTCATTGTCATTCAGTGTGATCAGTCTTCAAGTGAGAGATTGATGGGTTGGTGAAACTTGATCTAGGGTTATTATGTAATATATCGGTTTAATCTGGACCCTTTGTTATAAGGTCAAATTCGATGGTTGTTAATGCTCAGGGTTATTATAAATTAGGGCTTCTGTTTTATTCTGAGTGGTGTGAGAAAGAGAGAGTTGGTTTCTCTAGAGATAAGAACCCTAAGAGAGTTGTGCACTCTTGTAATCACAAGAAGAGGATCGTTCTTCTTGTATGGTGATCTTTAACAATAGTGGACAGGTTTGAATCTCCGTGGACGTAGCCCACATCGGGTGAACTACGTAAATCTTGTGTCTATTGTGTGGAATGATTGTTTCTCTTGTTCTCCTCTTTTCTCAAGAACTGGTATAAGAGCGAGGTTTGTTAAGATCTTGGGATCGTGGAGATTTGTGGGATCAAATCTAGAGGGGAATCATCGGATCTGCGAGGGAAGACACAGACTGGCCAGGTTGGGTTTGGATCACTGTTCTCGTGACACAGGATCATTGCAACCAGATAATTAATTTATGTTGTAGAAATCAGGAACGGCCGCGTGAATCCGGATTTACCCTCGCTGGAGAAGAAGATCGGAGAAGAGGACGCTGTTTTCGCTGGATCCGGAGAAGCCACCCTCGCTGCGCAAGCAGAAGTCGTCTTATCACCAGCCCACTGCGCTGCTGCTAAGCGCAGTTGCCGCCACCGCCGAGGAAGAGGATGGCTTTGATCTAGTTGCAGAACCAGAGACTGAGCGGAAAGGGGAAGAAGGAGAGGGGGTTCGGGCCGGGTCAGGTCAGGTTCGACCTTACTCGATTGCAACAAAGTCTAGCTAGCAGTAGCGGGTTCGAGCCCGATCAAGTCAGGTTTGACCCAACCCGATTCAGCAAAGCCTAGCGAGAAACAGCAGGCTCGGTTTCGGGTCACGTCAGGTTCAACCTGACCCGTTTACAGCAAAAGCCCAGCAGCAACAGGTTCGGGTCTAGGTCGGTTCGGACCTAACCCGTTAGCAGCAGGCCCAACCCAACAGTTCAATCCAGCAGTGCAGTTCAGTTCCGGGTCATGTGAACCCAACCCAGGTCCGCTTCAGAAGCTCAGCAGAACAGGCAATGACGTTAGAGTGGTCAACAAGCAGGTTGACCAAATTCAACGGCTGAAATTGTTTCTGCGATATCTTGATCATTCGACGTCCGATCGGAGATCCGTTTACGCCTACAGACTCGTTTCGAGAAGATCTACGCAGTGGAAGATGGAGATTGGTTGTTGGATGGTCAACAAGGAGTTTGACCAAATCGAAAGCGCAGAAAATCATTTTTGTGATATCAGAGCCATTCGGACTCGGATTTCAGATCCATTTCTTCCAGCATGCTCATGGTGACGAGATCTATAACATGATGCAAAAATCTGGAGGAGATCTGAATAGATGTGGGTTCAGGTCGAAATCGGGTCTACTCGACCTGGTTGTTATAGCAAACCCAATCATATGAGTCGCCGGCCTAGTTGCAAGGGGTTTGCTGATTTAAATGAAGTTTTTCGTTTGCTGATTCATCTTGCCAAAGCCAAGCCAACGAAGAAACAGTAAGGAGGAGCTGATGTATCAACAGTTGTCAAACATTTGTTTGATTGATCGGAGGCCCGATCCAATGGGGTTTTTTAATCGCTCAGAGGCAAAGGTTGTTTTGTAATTGTGAAGTCATCTGGACTTATATTCCCGATCTGTTTTGCTTGCATGCTTTTTGTGGTTTGATCTTCATAGTGATGTTGAAGATGGAGCAGGATGGTGAGTGATTCAGATATCGATATCACTCAGATTCGTCAATGGTTTCGAGCTTTTAGTTCGAGGTAGAGTTTGACAAGAAGATGAACTTTGCTCAAAGTTCATGTGCTGGTTCAACATGTCAAAGTGTTGAAGGAAGAAGTCTGCATCGTTGGTGCAGTGACATACCATTCAGCAAGGTACGTAAAAACATTGCTGATTTTATCTCCTGATCGTTTGTGTTGGACGGAATCCAAGCCAAGGTGGAGATTATTGGGTTTATGTCTTGTATTCCAGTTTAGCCGGAGGAGTCCACTGGGTTAGCCAGGGACTGGTTTAAGGTCAAGGGTATTTTAGTAATTGTACCGGGGCTTTCTTGGTGGCCAAGAAAGCAAAGACTATATATGTATTTAGTCTATAACCCTAGATCTTGAGCGCTGAAGAGAGGTGAGAGCTCTCTTACCCGTGTTGTTCCCACACCACGTAGGTGAGACGATGTGAGAGAGTGAGAGTCTCTGTATGCTTTATTGTCATAGTGAAGATGATCGTCTATGTGCCCGTGGATGTAGCCTTGTTTGGGTGAACTACATAAATCTTTGTGTCTCGTCTTGTGTGGTTGGTTCTTTATTGATCTTGTGATTGATATATGTGCACAACGGGTAATGTCTAGATCACAACAGTCCTCACACAGTTTACAGCTGTGGTGAAGACGGTGTTGTTGTATGTCTCTTGACAGCTTTCAACTTATATTTTCTAGAGGTTTCCTACTGCAACCCTGTGCAGATGTATAGTATGGTTACTGCATCGATCAGGTGGCCACTGCATAGATCATCGACCCTAATAATAGATCACTCTACTTAGTTGATAGACCTTAATGTACCTTAAATGTAAACCATTAGCTAGAGGTGTAAAAATGGGCGGCCCGGCAGTCAACATGGTAGGGCACGACCTAGTATGGTCAATGGCCAGAAAAAGCACAGACATATAAGCTGTGTTAGGCCAAGGGTGTTAAGCCCACAGGCAAGGCACAGCACGACTTCTGGCACGGCACATCAGGACAAGCCTATAGTTTAAAAAAAATGGCCGATACTGGTATGTAGTGGAATAGTATCAGAATCGATACGCTAAAATGTCGCCAAAAAATCACGATATATCGATCGAGTTTTTAAAATATCGGCAAAAATGATATATTGGTCGATATCTTATAAAAGCCTCCAAAACCCTAATTTTTCTCTTCTTTCTCCCTCTTTACTCATCTTTCCCTTTTCAAAGATGCTCTAGCTACTACTCCTCCTCCATTAACTTCCAAACACATCACAAAATCAATTATTTTGGTAGATTTGGTATGAGAAAATCGACAAAATAAATTTTCAAAGGTAAGTAAATTATATTTCTTATATTTTTTTAAAATATTTCTTTAGTGAGGGACTAAGAGCTTACAAGTGATCCATGATGATGATTCCACTTTTTTTCTATTATGGATTTATATATTGTGATTTGTGAGTATGGTTCTATTATTTGGTATTTAAAAAATTTAACCTTTCAACTTTTGTTGAAATTTAGAATTTTTTTAATGTTAAAGACTAGTAAGTGTTATTTTTTATTTTATTATTATACAAATACATGATTTTATGAAGCAAATTTAATAGACTTAGTAGTAGAATACATAAATCTACTAGATGTGGACTTTTTAATATTTATTTATTTTTGAGTTTTTAAATATTTTAGTATTAAAATAAGATTTTGTCACATCCTGTAACACTCCAACCCAACTTAAGCCGGTTTAGTGACTAATTAATGTTCTTTTTGGTCATTTTCTAGTGAATTATTTTAATGCATGTCGTTTTGTCTTTTTGAGTTTCGTTTCCGGACATGGATAGGTAGTTAGTTTAAGTTTTACCTGGATTAGGTAGGCATAAGCCATTTTTCGTAATTTTAGATTTTGTGTGATTTTGTCATTCATACATTATCTTAGTGTCATCACGCATATCTCATCAAGCTTGTCGACTTTCATAACTGACTTGCATGCAAACGACTTCGTTTATTTCCGTTGGATGTTTAATTGACTCGAATTGAAATTCCCTTGAAATACTAGGGCTTCTTATAAAGTCCACTTTATCTTTATCTTATAAGTAAGATGCATGCACCGACTCATCTCTTTATTTTCTCTCTTAACGTCTGTGCTTCTTCCTTTCTTCTTTTCCTTTATTCTTCTACGATCAAAGCAAGTAAAGGGGAGAATCATTTGCATCCATTCTAGTAATCTAGCTCTTTAAGTGTTCTAAAGTAAGAATTTGAATCATAAGATCAGCTATGAGTCTAGAATGCATCATGCAATGCATGTACACTTTCTTCTCACTCTTGGCATGCATGGTTATAGGGTTGCATAGATTCATTCAATTTGAGCCAAAGGACAACAATTAACTTGACAAAGCTCATTTGAGGCAAATATAAGCACGCTATGGATGAACACTAGTTGGTACACCATGTTTTCTATTATTCGTCATAATCTTTCAAGTGTTTTGGTGAATTATAGCCCTTTTGTATCAGATTATATATACTTGTTATCTTTGTTTTAATTCTGTTCAAATTCAATTTCGTTTGTAACAGATTCGGAATGTGAACTTCTAAAGCTTACGGCTAAGCCGTAGAGCTTCACGACTCACTTTCCAGAGAGCTGCAAAATCCGACTTTACACTATGGTCAAGCTACGGCTAAGCCGTAGACTAGCCGTGACCCAACCGTAGGTCAAACCACGGCTTGATGTCCAGAGAGCAGTAAAATTGAAGAAACCTTCTATGGTCTAGCCACGGCTAAGCCGTGTGAGGTGCTACAGCTAAGCCATACTCAACCGTAGCTGAACCGTAGAACAATCACGGTCCAGCTGTAAGAATATGCACTGTTTGATCGTGGCTCACCGTAAATGTAGAAGGAATTCTGGGGAACGACGGCTGAGCCGTAGTGCATACTACGACTAAGCCGTAAGTCACCCATGGCTAAGCTATGAGACCACTAAAAATGAAGGAAAAAGATAGGTGTAATAATGAGACCTTATAGGGCCTTATGTGGACTTCCCATACCTCTTAACGAAACTAATGGATTGCATGAATAGCATGAATGGTTTTCAGGGCTATGACTAATTTATGTATGTTGTCCAATTGTTAAGCACCTCCCCAGAGGTGTTGGTTTAAAGGATTTCAATACATGCTTCTTGATACATTGTAACACCATGAGATGGGCAACTGTGTATCGAGCAACTTAAAACTATATTATCATGCATGGTTAGAAATAATGGACAACTAGTTTAGGATTGGCTAGTAAACTATCATGATTCCATGAAATGACTTGACTTGCATAGCATGTTGGTTTCGGTTATGGCCTTCCGTCCTTTTACTATTGTTTTGACTCATAATTCAATTGACTTGAACTATAATCGGCACGATCATATTATTTGTGCTTACACCTATTGTGGTATGATTTGATACATGTACGACTTAAACGTGAATTGAATTGACTTGCATGATATGACATGATTGATATGGTCTGGCTCTACTTAGCCTTAGCCTCAAGATACCTGACGAGGTTGACTCTGGTGTAGCTTGTTTGTGCCGCTGCAGTGTGCTCTTGTCTTGGGCCTTCCGAACCACAAGAACTAGAGACCCATTCATACCTTAGCCCGGTCAATGGTGTTCTCAACGCTCTTAGGAGAAAAATATGGCAGATGTAGTAGCCACCTAATAAAGTTTAGCTATTCAATGATTCTTACAGCATGCTTTATTCTAGTGCACAATTTGCTTAGTCTACTAAATTGAAACTCTTTGCAATATTACCTGTTAATTATTCTTATAGACACAACGCGTGTTACCTTATTATTGTTTATGTTATCTTTAATTGTTGTTTTCATTAGTTGTCCTTGGTGTTGCAGGCTTAGATCCCGCTGCCGACCCCTCGTCGGTCAGCAAGACTCCAGAAAAGACCGTAGAAGCCCCGTCAGGGCTAGAGGAGTGGGTGTGATTACTCCACCAGAGAGCGACATGGCATTTGGATAGATCTCCTTTTGTTGCGTGGGATGTATATGGTTTTTGTCACAGGAGTTTGTTTAACTCTTTGCATTTTGTGTCTTTGCTTATAACAACTGTACCTCACTCTTGTAATTAATGGAATCCTCTGTAGATATTGTTATATTAGTGTAGCCTTTTGTATTATGCAATGATACTTACAGCTTCTAGGTACACTATAATTTGCACGTGTGATTTTTCCCTGTGCGTGTGCATTTAGATGAGGTCTAAGTGTGGATGCACAGGAGTATGTGTATCACTGATTAGGTTTAAACTTAATCCCTGATTTCTTGGGCTCGGGTCGTGACACATCTCGAGCCCAAGAATTCGAGTAATATGATTAAACCTAAAATAGTGACACATACTCCTGTGTATACACATCTAAACCCAAGTCTAAATGCACACACACAAAGGAAAGGCATACGTGATTGCTATTAGTGGGCTTTTGTCCAAGCATTCATCTGTGGAAGCTATCAATATCATAAAAGAACAAAAAGATACAGACACAATACATAATAACGAAAAACAAATTTATATGTACAGAATGGAAAAGGAAACATGTCTTTACAAAAGAGAAGAAAGCAATTGAAAAGATGGATTATTTATACAAGCATGGCCTATATATAGCAAAATGGGCTAAATGCAACCATAACCCAATGTAAGGCTTATGCTACGCAAGTTGTACTCAGTGGTGGATCGATCAGTTATGAACTGTTATCCATTTGTCTAAACCCGATGGGGTCTCGGGGATCTCCTCTGAAGTCTCATCGACCTTCGAGGGATCAGAAGAGAAACCTGAGCCTGTAACACCAATAGAAAATGAGTGAATGAGATTATTCAACAAAGCATAAACAACTTAAAGTAACACATATTATATCTATAAGAATCACAAACAGGTGGTCATAGATAGAATTTCAAGTTAGTCTACTAGGCATATTGTGCATTCGAATAGAGCATGTTATGAGATTTAATTAAAAGAAATACTTTACTATGTGGCTACGACATTTGCCATATCTTCCCTCTAGGGATTTATGAGTTGAGAACACCATCGACCGAGTGAGGATACGAATGGGTCTCTAGTTCCTGGAGTCCGGAAACCTCAAAAAAAGCACACTGCAACGGCAACATTCATATTACACCAAAGTTAACCCCACTGGCTATCATAAGGTTGAGGCTGAGTAGAGCCAAAACATTTCAATTCATACATACACGTGAACTGGAGTAGATCATACAATGAAGACAATGACATACAGTGTATATATAAATACCAGGCGTACAATACGCTCATGCTCAACTGATTCGCAGTCAAAGTTCATAGGTACGTAATAAAAAATAACACAAATAAAATCAATTGAGAAATTATCAATCAATTCAAATCATTATTGGAAGAACAGAGGACAATAGCCGCCATTCAATATGCTATGCAATTCAAGTCAATTTCATGGAATCAAGGTAGTTTACTAGCCGATCATAGTCTAGGTATCCATTGTTTCTAAGCGTATATGTTGATGTAGTTTTAAGATATCCGATATATAGTTGTCTTTCTTTTGGTGTTACATTGTATCAGGGATGTATGTTGAAGTCTCTTAAACCAACACCCATGGGGAGGTGCTTAACAAATGGACAACACACATGAATGATCTTAGCTCTCAAGACCCTTCATGATATTTAATTATTCTATGGGACCAGTTTATGAGGTAAAGGGATCCAAAACTAAGGCCCTACAAGGTCTCTTAATAGTGCCTAGTTTAACCTTGGTTTTCAGGGGCCTCACAGCTTAGCCATGGGTGACTTACAGCTTAGCCGTAATATGCACTACGGCTTCGCCGGCGTTCCCCAATTCTTCCGTAATTATGATTGAGCCACAGTTGAATTGTAATTCGTCTTACGGCTTAGCTGTATTGACTTTACGGTTGAGCCATGGTTTGACTAAAGCTTAGCCGTATCACATTTTACGGCTTAACCATGGCTTAGTAGGAGCAGAATCCCAAGTTTTCTTACTCTTGGGTTTTTATGCCAAGCAATGACTTACGGTTAGACTATGGCTAGGTTACGGCTTGGCCGTAGTACATCCTACAGCATCCCCGTAGCTTGGCCGTAGTGTAAATTCCAATTTTTCTGTTCTCTGGAGTTTGAGCCGTGGAAGACCTACGGCGTAACCGTAAGTTTTGGATTTTCTGAAGCAGTTTAATTTCATTACAGAACTTGGCTTTCATTACAAAACATGGGAAGTATATACCAATTCAAACAAGGAAGATAGAAAGACAATAGAAGGGTTGTAAAACATATGTTTTCAACCAAACTTTGTAGAAGCATAAAAATCAAGATATACTAACATGTATTCAACCAAACTTTGCATATACTTGCCTCAATTAAGCTTTTCAAGCTAGCACTCCTTCCTTTGGCTCAGTTTGGCTTAGTTTAGGTAAACCTAATTGCCATGCATGTATGAAGTGAGGGAAGAAATGAGTGTATATAGAGAATTAATAGTCCTCTTGACTCTAGGAAGCTGTCATGAAAAACAAAATGCTTACCTTAACGATGGATTAAGAAGAAAGAGTTGCAGAGGAGTGTTCAAAGATGTAGAACAGAGAAGAAGAAGAAGAAGAAGATGATGACGTTGGAGAGAATAATAGCATGCAGGAATATAAGAACGACTGGCTAGGTGAACCTGTTTTATATGATATATATTTTCTTGAGGTTTATAAGGAAGTCCAAATTCTTTAGGGTAATTTCAATTTAAGTCAAATGAACAACCAACTACTTCGAATGACTTCAGTTGCATTTGACTCAGTTATGGAAGTTCTCAAGCTTGACAAAATACATGTGCTGACGCCAATATGATGCATGAATGACGTATTCTTAGATAGTCAAAAATTATGAAAAATAGCTTAGATCTACCTAATTTACGTTAAACTCAACTCAACTACTTATTCATAACCCAAAACGTGATTCATTAAGACAAAATATTCTTAACTAGACTACTTCTCTGGAACAATGCTAATAACGAAATCAATTAGTCGCTAAACATACTTAATGATGGTCAGAGTGTTACAGATTTTTTGAGAATTTAACCATAATTTTGTTATTTTATTGTATACTTCATGTATGATATGAATATGATAAGTTTTCATTTTTTTTCAAAATATTA
This sequence comes from Sextonia rubra, assembly GCA_037013555.1. Lineage (NCBI taxonomy): Eukaryota > Viridiplantae > Streptophyta > Magnoliopsida > Laurales > Lauraceae > Sextonia > Sextonia rubra. The sequence continues at coordinate 55,854,733 of JASUAD010000010.1, forward strand.
TGCAAGTAGTTTTATATTTTCAAATTTTATTTTCTTGTTTTAAATTAATATTTAAATAAAATATTTTGAGAATTTCACTACAATTTTTTTATAGCAAGCATAATCATTGTATATTTCATATAAGATTACTTTTTTCATTGTTCTTTTATATAATTAGTTTTATATTTTTAAATTTATTTTCAGATTTTCTAATAATTTAATATTAAACTATTATATATATAGATTTTCACTGTAACTGTGGTTTCCTAATTTTATATAATCATTGTATACTTTACATATGCTAATTTTTTTACGGTTGTCTTATCATTTATGTGATTATATGACATGTCAATATGTTTGATATTTTTGAATTTATTTTTGGATTGTTAAAATATGGAATTAGGAAAAGAAAATAATTAATGTATCATTTAAAATGTGCCATTTTGAGATTCCAAATGCTTTACATAAACGTATTAATTTCCTTGTTTCCATTATAATTTTGGATCTTAGTTCAAATATTATAAATTGTGCCATGTGTTCTTTTGTTTTGAAGAACCTAGGTAAAAATGGTTCGTGATATTGGTCTGACATGGAACTATTGTGAAGAACCTGGAAGTAAACATAAGATTACATGTAATCATTGCCAAGAAATCATAAATGCAGGAATAACTAGATTGAAGCAACACTTGGCTCATAAGCACGCCAAGTGGTAAAGTGTCTTCAAGTGCTACTTAATGTGAAAAAAGAAATGCAAAAGTTGTTGGATGTAGAAAAATAGAAAAACATTGTCAAAGAGAAAAGAAGAGAGAAAGAATTTAAAGCATGTATAGAAGAAGTTTTTTGGTCTATGGGAGAAATTATTTCCTCCGATGATGATGAGGATTCAAATTTGATAAAGGCTAAGAAAGAAAGTTTGAGGTTACTTCAGGAAGAAGAGAAGAAAAAAAGGATGCAATATGAGGCAACCATGAGAGGTGGCCAATATGATGAGGGTAGCTCATTCAGATCCAAGGGAAGCGGTTTGCGTCAAGCATTTAGTCAAAGACAACTCTGCCCACTAGATATTGAGAATGATGATGAAACCTCCTACATACGCACCTCGTAGGCCAAGTGTGGTAGGTCCAACAGACCCATTTGCATACAGAAAACCAATAGCCAATCAATCCAGTATTGTAAAAGCACTAAAGGAGAAATTTAATAAAGCAAGAGAAAATTTGGTAAGAGCTATTGGAAAGTTCTTTTTAAATGCCGCCATTCCACTACATAAGGCAAACTTTCCTTATCTCACCATCATGTTAGATGCAGCAGCGGAACATAGTCCCGGTATAAAGGCACCCACTTCATATGAGATCAGTCATCTTTCTATCAGAAAAGAATATGAGGAATTACAACTCTAGGTGGAGACTTTTAAGAGGATATGGAAAGAAAGGGGCTGCACGCTAATGTATGATAGGTGGACGACCCTCATAAAACGTCATCTCTTGAATTTTCTAGTTTATTTCCCTTTGGGAATAGTTTTTATCAAATCAGTTGATGCAACTGATTATATTCAATATACTGTATACATCAATAATTTATTTAATAAAATGATTGATGATATTGGGGCAGATAGTACAGTTCAAATTATCACCGATAATGCTGTAAACATAATAAAAGCAGGAATGATGCTTATGCAACAAAGGGCAAATATTTTTTAGTCATCATGTGTAGCACATTGCATAGACTTGATGCATAAAGAAATTGCCAAAAGAAGTCATGAAACAAGTAATTGACAAGATGAAGAAAATTACTAATTTCTTCTACTAGTCTTATAGACTTGTTTCGATGATGAAGAACCTTACAAATAATGATAAATTGCTATGGCCAGGCATTACTCGATTTACTGCCCACTTTATAGCCATCGAGAGTGTTGACAAGTATAGAGAAGGGCTAAATTGTATTTTCATTATTCAAAAATTTAAAAATTGAATGTTTAATCTTATTTTCTTTTATTTTCAGCTAAATGTGGTTGAATTATGGAGAGAGTGCTACAGCATAAAGGATAATTGCAATTAAAGTCCTTAGTCAAACTACATCATCGTCAAACTACGAAAAAAATTGGAGCACCTTTGCTTTTATTCATACAAAAGTAAGAAATAAAATCATGATAGATAATTTGAATAAATTGGTCTACATCCACTATAACCTTAAGCTCCGCAGTCGAAATCGAAGAAGAAGAGCATTTGAGGATCAACAAGATTACTTCTGCCCAATTAATTTAGACTTTTTTTTTTTGGCAGAAGATGATTTGTTAGGTGCATGGTTAGAGGAGGCACAAGAGTCATTATTAGGAAGATTCAGAGCAAGCGGAGATGGTTGAGGACTTGACTATGAAGAAGTTTGAATCAATGAAAACCTCTGAAAGATTACGAGAGATTAATTTGACACAACAACATATGGGTACTACGGTTGATTTTACAAAAGCAAGAGGAAAAGAGGTAGGTGAGCAGAATGAGTCGAGTATCTCTACATCTTCCTTATCAGCAGGAATTCCTTGTGACTCTCCTGGGAATGGTGGTCACTATGGAGATAATGAGCCACCAATATATGAGACAGTTGAGCATTTTCCTAGCGCTACAGACTTAGATCCCTATTATGGTTATGTAAGATATGTCTTACAAACTGAGACAGAGATTGGTAGTAGCATTGATCAAAGAAGGGGGGAAGGTACTTCTGCTGGCAATGTTGGACAACAGCAGGTTATGTATGATACAACCCTCATTGGCCAACTTAGTTGCCTCTAGTTCCGCTGTCACAACCGTGGTATGAGTAAGGAATGATCCAACATAAGCCCCAACAAGCTATTTTTGTTCCTCATGAATTTTGTAATTTAGATTTGGTCCCCTAGTCATCTCAATCTACTAAGAATAGTTCATCATACTATGAAGGGATCTTCATTCCTTAACAACAATATCAATATGGCTAAGGGTATGAGAGTGCAGTGGAAGAGTTTGGATCATATTATTATAACCCATACCAAAGAAGAAGAAATGATGATGATGATCTCAAGCCTGGGCGACACTCCACTTGGAATAAGGTATGGATTCATTCTCTCAAATTGTCTTATGATTTATTTTACTGTCATTATGTCATATACTATGTTAATGTTCATGTTCTTGAATTTCATAACTTACTTGATAATTAAGTGATGAATTGATGATTGATGAATGATGACTGATAAATCATGACAAGGGTATATATTATACAAGATATAAGTACAACCACTATATATAAATTATAAAAAAGTTGTATTCTCTAAAATTTCACACTAACAGATAGTTCATATTTCATAAGTCATAATTATGGTTCTTACAAAAAAAAATCACAATTTCAGACAAGACAGCGATATAGGATATTATAACTTAGGAGGACGGATATTTTGATTTATACTTGTTACTAATGAAAAAAAAACATTATTTTCCAGCCTTTTCTAATATTTTAGATTTTTTGGATATTTTTTTAATTTTTTTATTAAAAAAATTCACACCGTGACAACCATGACGGACTGATAACCGTGACTAATACTGACATCGTATTGGTTTTTTGGAAAGACCAATACTGTGATTTTCATCCATGAACATGATACGAGGCACAACCCATTTCACCCCATAACAGCCCGTTTTATGTTTTTATGTTGTCTATGTTTTCTTTCTTTTTTTCATATAAATATGAAAAAAACGTAGTCTTTTCCTTTTTGTTTTTTATTATTTGTAAAAATTAGAATTTTTTTTAGTATAATAAGTTAAGTTGACCCAAACCACTTAAATCTATGTGTCATTCTATTTTGTGTATGTATCTTGTAATTTTTTTTTTCACCTAAAAGAAGGTGGCACGAAGGCATGGTACAGCCTAGGCATGGCTGTGCCGTGATTTTGTTATGCCATGCCGTGCCCCTACTACTAGTTAGGTATGTTTAGTCAGGCCTGAAAATGACTATGTAATGATCCAGGTCTGCTATCCACATGATATTATTTGCTTTTTGCTCATGAGATTCTAACTCAATCTTGCTACAGTGTTTTAAAAGTCCTCAAGGATGCACTTATATTCCTAAGATTAGGACTTGCATGTTTCCAATGTGGGACGTATACACCACTGCATATCCAGTCCTTAAGAGTTTTTCAAATCCTCTCTCTAAGCGGATGTTCATCAGACCCAACGCCTTTCTATGGGGAAGCCTTAGGCACAACATACTCCCCCACCGGAGAATAGAGTCCTCCTCGACTCTGATACCATCTGTAACGACTCGGGCCTACTATTCAAATGATATTATCAACTTTGGCTCATGAGATTCCAACTCAATCTTACTGCAGGGTTTTAAAAGGACTTATGTGGGGTTAAAGCCAAGGCCGCATTTATATTTCCAAGACTAGGACTTGCATGTTTTCAATATTAGACTTATGCACCATTACATACTCAGTCTTTAGGAGTTTCCACCGTCCTTTCTCTCTACGCAGATGCTTACTGGACCCATCTCCCTTCTACAGGGGAGCCACATCAGAGTGTACAATATATATAGGTTCTCAATGGACCCAATCATCCGATTCTGGTATGGATCATTAATGACCCTGATTAATAATAAGGTGTGCCCTGGTCTACCATGAACCATAACCAAATATCCGTTTACCCAAATGTAGGTTTATAAAATATATTTACCAACATTTCTCTATTTATGTGCATAAAATATGAACTGTATAGATATAATATTGTATTTGTATAATACATTTAAAAATGATCTGGCAGATCGCTTGGGGCGAGGTCCAAATGAGTCCTGGCCACGTTCTATTGTATCTATCGATTAATAATCAAGTATGGGTCTGGTGTACGGAGGAATCCACGCCAACCTAGACTTCGTACGGCCTTATTTTTAGCCATCCATTCGTCTGATACATGATGTTGATTCTGGTTACCGTCCTCAACATTTGCCTCTAAGAGCTCGACATGAGCCTTTATGTGTTCTTACACGTCCACAGATGTGGTTGGGCACATGTTTCCAGTACGTGTGTTATTGGTGAACCTTAAATTTGAGTTCTTCCTATTTTTATTTTTTATTTTTTTTTTCTTTTTTGTCTCAGCCAAGTGGCTAATAGTGAGAAGGAAAGGGAACCTTGTCCTCAAGGATAACCCATATTACCAAATCTGAGTTCTTGCAGTTGGGTTCTTTGTTAGTATTGTTTCTGACTATACAGACATTTTGCAGTCCCATTTGGAAAGTAATTCTTCAACCAGGCTTTCTCTTGCTCTTATTTTTCCACAAAGAACAAACATGGTGGGATATGATCGAATGCAATTGTAATAGACCATGCTTGGACCAATACGCATTGTCAGTGGTGGACCCATAATTTTTATTTAAGGAGGTGCAAGCTTTAATAAGTAGTTTAATTTTAGGGGTAAAGCGAGAATTTTCATGTAAATTTTCTTGGTGGACCCATGATTTGTATTGGATTTTTTGAATAAGACCAAAAATCTTTATATAATAATTGAAAGTGCCTTGCACTTTGATAAGTGCAACCGCACTCACATGCCACTACCTAGGTCTGCCCCTGTGCACTGTAGATTCTTACCGTTCACATTCGGTGTTTATTTGATTGTTTGATGAGTTGCGCGGGACAAACTACACAATGGGGCTCAAATGCTTCCACAGTTGTATGTGGTAGGGAAATCCTGCACGTGATTTGTTACTAGGAGTTTTTGGGCCTTCAAATTTCTACATGAGCATTCAGCCCACTTGATAAATGTCCAACATAAAGAGATAATCTGCAAGCCCGGATCCACAAAGGTCACACATCTTTATGTGGAACCATGTATGTGCATTGCAAAATCTATCCGCAAAACACAAATCATGGAACCCATCAAAGAGGGACCGCATGCAACTGCATCTGATTTTATCATCCTTATGCTAAGGCTTCAGAGAAGGCTGATGGTGCTGGTGGTAAGACTTGTTTTAGGATTCTCGACTGCTGATGGATGCCCCTTCCAAAGAAGCTTTTACTAAAAATTCAAGTGAGTGCAACATCATCCAGTGTGTGTTTGAGGTCCCCAAGTAACCTGAGTTGGATTTCTTAGCTTGCTTGCAGTAAGAATTGGTTAATAACTGTCTTTTAATTTGTAGAGTTGTGAACTCTTTTGCTTGGAAGTTGGCCCTAGTTTTCTTGCAATTTCTGGAGGAATGTCCAACTCAAAGTGCCCCCCTGAAAATGAGCTGCTACCTGAGTGCAGGTGGGCATTGATTTTATCCTTGAGGCAAGTGGTCCACCTGTTAAAAATGTGAATAGATATAAATATGTTACTTTTTATTTTATAATTTAGGACATGTGTTGGTGACATTTGAAATTCTCCCTAACCTAGCTTGTAATGATTTTGTTGGAAGATGGGTTTTAACTTTGGCTTTTGAGCAGCTTTGTACCATAATAAAGTGTGAGTCTCGCACTTCTTTTGAGGCAAATCTAAGTATTAATATATTCTCCTATATGAGAAGAATAACACCAAACCATTTTTTAGTTAAAAACTATTTAAGAAGTAAATGAGAAATTTGCTCTAAAAGTGACTAGTTGAAGTTGCTTTGTATTGGTAATGAAAAGAGGAAGTCCCACATTGGTAGTTTCCTAAAGGTGTGTATGTGTTTATATACATTTAGTTTGCTTATGCGATTTGGGCCCCAATGGGCACCCAAATTTTCTACCTGTACTACTGTGATTATTTTCTGCATTTTAAAACAATTGCTGTAATCACAACAGGACTCTAATTCCCTTACAGATTTTTTCATTTTGTCAATGTTATTTCTAGTCACTTGTTTTGTGATTTTGTGTAGGGAAAAACCTTTTTTTTTAAATCCTTTTGTTTTCAGGAAAACCTATTGTCATTGCCTGGGCCCGAGATTAGGGTAATTCGGTTGGACCGTGGTGTGTCACGATGTAATCCCATAGTAACTCGTATCTCACTAAGACAAATACGAATTCTACAAAAAAAAATCTCTCATTTCAACGTGCGAGGAAAATCCATAAGCACGAAGCATTTAATATAATCTGCGAAAAGCCTAAGTGCTAAGTACACCCATAAACTACATGTGATGGTATATAGCAAATAAATACCTGTTTAAACTATTCAATTATAAACTGTATAGATAAAATGGATTCAGCGTGATTCCAATAAAAGTCTATATGTCCAAATGCATACTAAAGTAAATAATGCATAAGTGATAAAGTGCATAAGTATGGGATAATCAAAGACTAATAATAATACATGTTCACTAATGTGAAAATAAGCATAAGTGTCTCATATAAAATATGATGGCATGATAAACGGAGTAATTTATATCTCCATGATTCCTAAATGCCATAAATATGAAAACGCACTATCGTGTATCTAATAAAAGACATTATTAGGTGCCCACTGAACTAATCATGAAGGAACTTGCGCATGGTCCTCTGAATGCTCGATGATAATTGGGTCCGAGTGGGGATTTGCTCCTGCAACACCAATGATAGCACCCTAAATATGATAACTTAACAAGAACTAAGCAAGTAGTAAATCACATGGTGTACCAAATAGGATTAGGATATGATAACTTAAATAGATGTTAGAAAACGTATCCAAGCATGTTAGCATATGTATGAGAATCATATATAAAAGAATATTCACTTGCAAATTTAGTTATCCACGTCACTAGTATCCTTCCAGCATGGAGAATAGTAAAAAGGGATGAGAATTAGGTAACGAGCCTAATTACCTAGTAAAGCGATGACTTATTTCTATCGGGATCGAACTGTAGTGGTTTGTAATATTAAACTCACACTCAACTCCACTGAAACTCATAGAGTCAAGCTCAATGGTGCCGACTCCATTAATCAATAATATTATGAAACATACCATACAATCGTACATATCATACTAACAATAGTTTACTTGCATATCATGTGAATGTAATGAAGTATATTGTTACCAAATACAGATAACAATAAACCAGAACAATGTAACAAAAATAAATGACATACTAAACATAACTAAATATAACTAAACAAAACAAAATACTTAAGATAAGACATGGTAATGTATATCAGTATTAATACATTCTCAAGTTAATTAGGAGACGAGGATGTTTACGTCCCAAACTATTCTAAGATGCGCGTATCTTTAGCCTCCCCTTTTTGTGTGACCATAAGCCGCCCAATGTCACTGTTACCAAAGCTATTGGTATCGCATTATATGTGAATACAGACATTGAACCCTTATATCCACACTTGAGGCTATAACATTAGAATCAACCGGAACATCTAACAAAATTTTTAGGACAGCTAGTATGTTCTTTGTTTACTTCAGTTGATTTCGTTAGTCATGTGTAATGTGTAAGGATTCCAAAAGTTTGGTCCTATATAGCCATAAGGCCTACCTTGCATTTTAATGTAATACTTTGACCCTATGATCAAGTTCAAGGTTCCCTAAAATATATTCGACATTATCAGGTCAAGTTACATTAGTCTTGGGAAAAAACTAAGAAAAAGGGGGTTTTAAGTAAAATAAAATAATTAATTAATTAATTTTTTAAAAATAGGGCCTACCTGATCGATTGGACCCAACTCAGAGTGGTAATTCTATCGATCGGACACATGTCTGATTGATCAGAATTGATACGGGTCTTGCCTTTTCAAGTTATTTGGGTTCAAATTTCTCCTGTTTATTTTCAAATTCTTCCTACCTAAAAGCCATCATACATTACACCAAATCTAACATTCTTAGGGTATTTTCACTCCCATTCCTTCCCATTCTTTCAAACCATTTTTAAAACATAAACATTCATTTTCAAATAAAAAAAACATCTTTATTTAAAAAAACATGGAGAAGATGAGCTGTAATCATGCATTATAATAGAGATTAGCTAATGAATCAATATTATAGCCAATTATGCCATTATCTATTTACTTAAACTTGCCTTTAGTGCTTCCAAATCCAAAGTTAAAGCCAAAATGGAGAAATCTCCAAATCTTTTAGCACCATAACACCATATTAATGAAATGACCTGAAAAGAAAAATAAAACATGAGATGAATGACGTGAAAGGATGAATAAATGAACCTAAACTTGCGAAAATTCACTATTACACTATTTAATAGCTTAAGCTTAAAAAATGATTGGGTTGCTCGCCTAGGGAGATGTGCCAATGATAGCTTAGCCCTTTTTCCTCTAATCTAAACACTAAATGGGTAAATGGAGGTGATAAAAAAGATGAAAGCACTCTCAAAGGGGAGATAAGAGTCTTTCAATCACTCACTTTTGGTTTGAAACGAGTGTAGGAGATAGAGTAGAGGAGAGTTTGGGGGCTAAGGTTTTGTCTATAAGGCACAAGAAGTTGTAGCTATGGGATGCGTGCATTTATATAGAGTTAGTGTTGCTTGGATATTTTGGGTATTTACTACCAAGTCCTCAAGTTAGAGTTATTTAGAAGAAATGTCATAAAGGTCCTACATAGGTAGTTTGTGTTAAGTGGGTAGGATCCACTTCATAATTTGTGGTGTGCGTGATAAAATACACATGATATTATGAAATGTTGCATGATTAAGTTAATTAAAATCACAAATTGATCCATGAACTAGCTAATCGAAGTTAGGGTCCTATTAATTCTACTTACAAAAGACCCAATTAACACTAAATACAGTCAATTAGCATGAATCATGAAAAATTAGCAATCAAATTCCTAACTGAGGAGCCGAACATTACACCTATTGTTAAAACCTTTTCAGTCTAGGAATTAGTCACTCAACAGCAAGCATCACCTATTCAGTCCGAACTCCTGCCATTTAAAACAAGCCTGGCCCAAATATTAAACAGGCCCAAAATTTGCAACCAGCCCCGGCCTGAGTACAAAAACCCAAGGAACGAACCCTGCCCAAAGTGATCTTGGCCCAGGTGCGATTCTAGCCTAGGCTGAGTTTATGAATGACTGTACATTTCATGGGCCGCCGCTTGATCAAAAATAGTCTTGTTAGACTAAAGATTCATATTTTAGGCCCAAAGTCCAAAGCCCAGAGCCCTGGACGAGGATTCTACGAGATTTATGTGGGGATCAAGTCCATATCAACGTATATTGGTATCATGGTATCTACGTCAAACCTGGTTCTCGCCAGCAGGCCTGATTAGATTCGTACCTAAATCATTTCATTTGTTATTATTATAAACATCATCACATACAATACATGATACGAGTATTTGAATAAAGTCGACCGGCCATATGGCATGGTGAAATAAGGTAAAATAAAAGCTGTACATGTGGGATCAACCTTTCAAAGATCTAGACCGTTCAAGTATGGGCTCATCTATAGCAAGATTGAATCTCGAAAGAAAGCAATATAACTGTTGGGTTGAAGAAAGACATGATGAAAGCTTATTTGCTGCACACAATGAGTCCACCATCCATTTCATGTAAGTTTCCTCTATTGTCAATTGTATGAAACATCAATTCAAGGTGGTGTGATCGATGTGGGTTCAGATAAAGATAATTTAACCATGTTTTCACATGTGATCAATTCAATAGTCAATATTGCTCATGATTGACTTGAAAGTTGGGTATAAAATAACATACGGAGGGAGGATAGGAGTGATCATTTGGATCCACATTGTGTGCTCATGTATAAGTTTATTTTAAAATTTTTTATTTTATGTCTTATAGGACAAAGTTATTCGTGCTATTCAATGGTTTTATTTTTTTTTAAAATGTGCAAATGATACATGATTGTATCATGGACCTACGATACAAGGATGGAGAACCTTGTAAAAGGTTTAAGAACCTTTTATTTTCAGGATATCTATGATTTCAAATTCGGAGATAAGCAAATTCCTTACAAATGTTGTCTCTACCTGGACTTGCAAGTGCTCAAATGCATCTAAAAGTTCCTACAAATGGGTATTTGATTGTCTTATATTTCTATACCAATAATAAAGCTCTAGTCTTTCTTTTATAAAGAATCTTTATTGCTACATTTTCCATAATATTAAATCCACTCATCTTAAGTGATGGGATTTATTCAAATGCATGCGTATTGGATATGATGTTTTATTGATAAGATGCTCATGTTGTTGTATATCTTTTGACACAGGTTGATGATGAATGCCACATTCGGTGCTGCAGCAGACAGTCTTTTATTTTGATATATATGCTTTAATATTTTTCAATCTTTCGTGTTGGATATTTAAAAACTTGTGTTGTTTATTCGGTAGGATATATATGTTTTAGGGTGTATATTGACTATTTGGATATAATATTTTATTTATATGTAATATTTTATATTTTGGATTTATTTTTACTGTATTGTTAATGTATTTGGATGGGATATATGTAGGCAAATAGGTTAGCAAAACATTTCCTTCAAAATTTAAAAAAAAATTACTTTTGCCAACACAAGCTGTGTGTTAACTCTTTGCCAACGTATTTTTGCATATGTAAAAGTTGTTTTACCAATTTCATCTCCTACTTTTGCCAACATCATAGTGCGTTGGTAAATATAAACTTTTGCCAACGTTTTATTGTGCATTAGGTAAAATTTATTTATTGATCTATTTTCCTACTTTTCCCAATAACTATTTACATTGGTAAAGATCAACTTTACAAATATTTTTAGATTGCATTGGCAAATGGTACTGTCCACGTGCTTTTATCAACACCTTGCCAACACATTTTTTACCATTGGTAAAGTGTTTTGCCAATGCGTTTTTGTGCATTGGCAAAAGTGGATTTTATTCTAGTTTAATGAGTATATGAAGCCTCCAATTCCAAATAAAGTAAGGCATCAAACACATTTGGATTAGAATCCATTCTTATGTTTCAGAACATCTAGATCCAAAACCAAATCTTTGAATGTTCCTAGTTGAGGATTGGGATCCACAATGACACATCCACATGTTAAAAATATATAGATATCAAGGGTCTACAGTGCTAGATTATATTCATATTTGAGAGTCTATTTACCTTGAATCATTATATCATTTAATAGCCCCATGTATTTTTTTAAAAAATTAACTTGAAGTTTTTCTAATTCAATTATACTAACGTTCTGCAAATTTTATTTCGAATTCGAATATAGAACTCGATGGAAGTTATTAAATTGATGTTGGATTCAAATTATACGACAGATGGTTCCTATGTTGAATCCAAGTTTGAATCCATAAAGACGGATCTGGTCGGAATCCACCATGGTTCTACCCCATATATCCATCCTTTTGCATCCCTAGCTAAGAATATTTAGAACTCACTAATCAAAAAGAAAATCCCAGATACTGAGAAATAGCAAAATCCCCCGATAGAGCATGCGGTTAAAAATTCCTTCAAACAAACGCATGCAATTTTAAATGTGATCCTTGACCATAAACTGTATTTTACCCAAAGTAATCACTTTCCAATACAAGCAACAATGCATATGCTATCTAAGAAGGCTTACAAAGTATATATACTACAATGGAGTAAACAGTAAACCATTTTGTTGTGTTGTTCATATCAAAGCCAGACATAGCTAGACCCACTTGTGTTAATGGGGGGCCACAAAAAATCGTCGTGATCTGGTTATTGAGAGAGAGAGAGAGAGAGAGAGAGAGAGAGAGAGAGAGAGAGCAGTCATGTTGGGCTTTTGGACTCCTCATTAAAGCCACTGAACAGCTAGCTCCTCCATTACCTTGCATCAACAACCAACCAATGTGAATGCGACAAAATCCAATCCGTCTCATGAATTCACAAACTAAATGTTGCCAACCACTGTATGTAACCTATGACACATGATCTGATCTCTCATCATCTGTTAGAGGATTTCTCCTCACCACCACCACCACCACACACCAGCAGCTGGGTGCGGGCCACCTTAATTCTCCCGCAGTTGTGGCTCATACGTGTGAGTGCACCGTACTGACTAGAGCGCTTTGATGCATTGGTGCGAATAACGTTGGGAAATTTATATTGAGTGGAGGGAGAATGTTTGCTAAACCTACGACAAAGAAGCTTTTGGGCACTTAAATACTAATTAGGAGAGGGCATGCATATTTTCTGAGTTAGAAATGAAAGAGAGCTTCTTCTCTGTCTGCTCTCCCAATGGTAGAGGATGAATATCAAGAGAGTCCATTGGAGAGAGATAACTGACCGACAGGAATGTAGAAGGCCTTGGAGTGTTGCCAAATGAGATAAGATGCTGTCAGTCGTATTAAACGAAAAATCAAATGCCAGGAGCTTTGTCGCGGTCTGCAGGCTGTCTTGACGCATGGGAGCCTGCATTTAATCAGTGTAACCAGAGAGGGTCACAGCATTTTCATTTTGGGGGGCTGAATGTAAAAAAGTTTTGGTTACTGTATGGAACAGCACCCTGCTGCACACATGGGTGGGGCACATTGCTAAAATCCAAACCATTTTCCCCACAAAAGATCATAATAGAGTCCTGGCATCCAATTAGTGGATGTGTACGGAATGAACAAACCTAGAGCACTATCCTCTTATTGGGATGGTTTGGCTCATTTTAAGTTCTTGCATTCTATTTGCAATTTTCAACTAATCTACGGTGTGGCCCACCAATGCTTGGTGGTGTAAAACGGGCGAACCTATGAAAATGCAGTGGTCAACAATCCATTTTCAATTCCTTAATTAATGCAATATATACTTATTATTGCTGATATTAGGCCTAATGTAGTATGCATAAACAACACCATATCAAGATGCAACATATGGTTCCCGGACAGCAAGTAATCTCGGTACGATGGAGCTTGGAAGATCTGGATTTGAAGTTCCTAAATACCAAATGATGCAAAGAAATGTTGCGCTATTCCAAAAGATCTGGATAAGAATTGTACATGACGGGATCGAGAAAGAGCAAGGGAGAGGGAGATTCAAGAGAAAGGGGGAGCCGGAGAGGAATATCTGCCAAAAAAAGGGACCGCAGTGTGCCAATGTCAATGCCAGAGCGGAGACCGACTTGAGAATTTTGCGGATTTGTAGACTTTTTGAGAGAGCGAGAGATTGAACGTGTTCTTTTGCAATTGGGAAAAGGGGGGTCTTTGAGGTTTTTCAAGTTGAGACTTGGCAAACATGCCCCCACTTAGATGCGTTGTTATTATTGTCTAAGATATCTGAACAGATCTTCTTGTTTTTTTATCTAGAAAATAAGTTTAAACATTGACTGCAGCCCAGTAACTATGCGTTTGTGAACCCCCCCCCCCCCCCCCCCCCCCCCCCCCCCCTTGGGACAAGTAGAGATTGAAAAAGCAAAAAAGAAAAAGACAATGGTCACACCCAAGCGGGCCTAATTTCTTTGGAGGCACAATTTGGAGGTGACCATTGTATTGGGCACGCCAGACAAGTGACACAACTGATGAAGCTACGGAAATAGGCTGAAAGAATTCCCCAGGGCCAGGATCCAGTACCTGATCTCTGGTTACTTTTAAAGAGAAAGAAAACAAAAACAAACAGGTGTATGGTCGGCATACGATGCCTTTATCTCTCCCTCATATAATTGATGTGACAAAGCATTGGCCAAAACAGCAGTAATGCCCCCTTTTGTGCTTTTGTGGGTACGATATCACAGAAAAGGTTGGCGGGCAGCTTTACTACATGCTACAAACAACATTTTAACAACGACCACCTGCACCCTTTTTCTTTTGTATGTATTGTGTGTAGGTGACTGTTGTGGGGCACTAGTACTACTGAGCAATGTCCTATACATGCTACCTCTCTTGTAGCTGATCCTAACCGTTGAATACTCTGTCACGTACTATACTCACTAAAATGAGCGAGTGGAAAAAGGACGAGGAAGAGTGTATTTCTCGAGAAGTGAAATGGAAAGGTGGAATTGACAGTTGAGACTTGAGGCCTTTACAAAACAAACTGCACAGCTAGCAGAAAAACAGTGGGATGCATGATGGATTTTGTTGGTAGCAGCCAGCAGAAGCCAGGAAAGAAGAAATGCATGATGGATTACATTGGTAGCAGCCCGCAGGAGCCAGGAAAGAAGAAAAGACAGGGGCGGTGGGAGGAGAGGAGGAATTGGAAATGGCAATTTGGAATTGGACCAGTTGAGACTTGAGAGAGGTCACGAGATCATGGACTAGTCTACATCAGCGTGGATTGTCGGACGTGCGACACAGCCACACATTCAATAATCCACTGATATAGGCTAGTCTAAGATGCTGTACATTACATAATCGTGTTATATAACCGAGTCTAAGATAAAAAATGTGGCTAACATGACCTATATATATAACAGCCCAATCATTGATTCCATCAGTCTATTTCACACGCTTTTCATTTGGAATGCTTAGAGGGGATAGAAAAATCTTAATACTGACTCGTTATAAAAAGAAACCTAATAAAGGCTTTCCAATATTCATTAAACCGGCTGCACCCCTCATGGATTGTGGTAAGGAGTACAATAATTGCCAAGTTATATATTTGTATCTTCCCATTCATTCTATCCTATGCACCTTTTAAAATCATAAGCAACTTGCTGAGAACTATACAACTTGTTAATTTTTACAATTTTCTAACGACTTGTCTGTGGGCTCCCACTAGCTATAAACGACTTATATAGATTGGAAGATGAAAATATAAGGATTGGGGAGCATTGGGTCTTCTCAATTAAGCATGGGAGATAATTACAAATTCTCCAATTGTTGTCCCATAACAAGTTTGTCCAATGCTCATTACAACTCTTTAACATTTAGAAGATGAAAATTTATAGAATTTTAAAAATCAAAAAGGACATTTTGTAAATCTGAGTTTTTGGAATTCCACCTATCAAACAAGAATTTTTTAATGCAACATAGACAGGAAACATAGAATTCATGGGATTTCGGCAAGAAATTCCTCAATAACAACTTCAAGCTATTAAACCAGCTTGGACAAATCAGTTTCAATCGGAGCTGTTATCTTCACAGATCAAACAAGAAGAAAATCGGGTATTTCAAAAACTAAATTCAGTAAAACTGGTAAAAAAAATCAATAATTGAACCACTTCGGGCCATCATTAATTATTTTTATTTTTTATTGTTCTTTTCATTTCCATCAACCAGAGTCCACAGAACGAGCACAGATGGACCACAGCGCTTTTTGATAACTCTGCTTAATTAACCTTGCTATTTATCTAATTAAAGGCATTGTTGTGACCAATTAGATATTCCTCGATTAATTGTCCACTACTATAGCATTTGACTGGAGGTGTCAATGGTAATGCTGCAAATATGTTTACTGGGATAATTTTGGCAAGAGATGATACAGCTATGGTTTCAAATTTATTGTTTTCATTGAGATGATATTAAAACAAAGAACAAAAATAAAAATAAAAAAATTCATGTCTTTTCTGAAAACAAAAAAAAAATTATGTAGGATCCTTATCACATTTTTGTTATGTGAAAATATCACAATAAATTCATTAAATCGGAAGTATACTGCTAAACATTCTTATAAAAAATAATCGTGATATTATTGTGATAAGTTCGAAATATGTACTATATTTTTCGCATGGGTTAATATTATACCATGGGGACTACGAATTAGATCATGTTGGGTCTAAGACAGTCCAAAAATATTACTGAGCTTGGATTCCACAGTGGACATACCTGAACCAATGGGTTCCTGTGTATAATAACCATGGGACCCTAGACTTAAACCATAAGCAAGCAGTAGGGTCAAGTCTATTAAAACTTTCATCTATCACAAATAATAAACCTGATCTCTCGAATGAGCTCTGACCAAATTTCCTACCAGCCGATAAGACATCTTCAATAGTTGAATAACCACAATGTTAAATGACTATATTGAAAAATACAGCTCTAGAAATGTATGAGATCAAACACCTCAATTTTGATATGGATCTAAGTTTGCGATTAGTGCCTGTAACAGTAGGTAGGAAAATGGCCATTACTTTGTGGATGCAGGGGTGGGAAGGCAGCCGTTGTTGCAGTCGTGGTGGAGAATCCTGATGATGCTGCAGAAGGGAACAATGGCATTGCTGTAGAGCCTTGGAGTTGCCATGCCCAGCTGGGAAGAGGTGGGGGACGGAGTTCAGCCCTCTCCACTGCTCTTTCCTGTAGTTTTACATACCAATGTTTTGATTGATTAAACAACCAATCATAAATGACAAGAATCCATAACCTAGCATCATCTAAATAGTTAGTTTGAAAGACGTAAAATAAAATAACATTTATATGAATTTCATCTACAGAGGTCTGTCTTTGCAGCGCATGCTTACGTAGTAGATGGGGGATCCAGGGCCTAGGGCTGGTCCACTCCACTGGTGGGAAACACAGGAGAAACTGATTCATTTCAGACCCTATAGTTTTCATCATTTTTTCACTCTGATGACATTACTTGAGGTTGTGTCAGTCCCAAGATGAATTAGACATAAAAAAAGATGTTAATGACACCAAAACCCTAGCAAGCAGCATGAGTTATGTCAGCAAATTCATCACACAACTGAATGCTCAAATCCGAATCCAGGTATGATAAACTTGGAAACCATTTAATAAATTGAGCTTCCACCCCTATCTAAAATGATAAACCCATAACAAAATCCTTAATGTTACTCATATAATCTGCAATTGCTTGACAAGAAAATGTTATGAAACGATTTTAAAACCATCATTAGTTTGGTAACAACAGTACAATACATCAAATACTAAAAATTGAAGAAGAGATGTGAGGTTTGTTGTAACCATTTCCATACACACAAAGATAGAACATGCATCCTTATGAGCTCAAGCAGGTTCAGTTTCAAATGAAGTGACAGTAAGTTAAACAGGTAACTTATCGCTGGCTTTACCATATTCCAGGCAAGTCCTGCGCCACTGATCCATCTCCAGTGGAATACAGCAGTCACTTAAAAGCAATAGCAACCCAGTTCTAGAGTGACCCATGCCAGAGAGAGGATTTTAAATCGGAATTCCAGATAAGGTTTAGCATTTGCTAAAATAGGGGAGGCGTTATTTTATGCTCACCTATTGATTGATTGTATCCTAAAAGGAACTAGATCGCAGGTATAATGGTCATTACTTCATTTCCTAATAAATATCTATACAATAAGATACAAGCAAATGTGCTTGAAATTACCTTCAGATTGGGAAAGAAGGCAGGGTACAGACCATTCCAGACAGGTGCGTGCTCAGGTGCCCTAGTCAAGCAATGGAGCTGACCCATTGTAACTGAAGCAGGGTTTTCAGTCTGCACAGGACGATGAAGAGAAAAAATTGTCAGTGAACTTCCATCTCAGACATCTTCAAAACATTGCAATCTACACAGAAATTTGGGGGACAAGGAGAGTTTCAAATACAAATGAACTCTCAATGTCACACAAGTCAGTGCATGACATACTTGATCATGTCAACATGAGGAAAAGCATTAGAATGTGAGAGCAGAAATTGCCTTTATCAACATGGATAGTCATAATAAAAGATTCCCACTTTAATATGATCCAGAAAAAAAAAAAATAAATAAGACATTCAGAAAAAATATATATATAAATTAACTTCACTACCCTGGCAAGTGCTGTAAATGGGCTGCTACTGAAATTGAAATCCACAGAGTTGTCGTATTCATCGCCAGCTGGAACAGAAGGGGGAGAAATCCCCAAGTTCAAATCAAGGTTGCTGGCACTGCCTGCAATGAAAGAATTAAACAGGTCTTTAGATTGGTTCACACAGAGTCGTTGTGCTGGCTTTTCTATCTATACGAAAATAAAAAGGGGAAAGGTAGTGTGAGCACAGAAGTCCTCTAAGTTTACAGTGTTTTATTTACGAAAAAAAATGCATGGCTGATGGCACCAATAAAATGGTTACAATCTTTTAGCCGTAAAAATTTAATCCTATGGCTAATTCTGGTAGTGTCCATCTGTTTAAAAAAGCACAATTCCAAGCCCTACAATACAAAATTTTGAATAATACCTGATGCATTAGCTTCAGACATTATCTCTCCTTCGTATGTACTTGGTTCAAAGTTGGTAACCGCTTCCCTTCCATTGCATTGGATTGCTGCTTTGTCATAAGCCCTGATTTTCAAAAAAATATAGTGTTGGATTCAACCTTATAGAGGTTGACATTCAGCCTAACAAACTTATAACCAGCAGAATGAAATTCATGATTAGTAAGACCTTGCAGCTTCAATTTCACTGTCGAATAGTCCAAGATAAATATACCTGCACCCAAGCATCACATCCTCAGCTATATACGAAAAGGGTAAAATGGATTCAAAGGCGAGATTCGGGTTACTCTCGAGTTCATTGCACCAGTAGGCGCTTTCATGTTTTAACACATGCACGACAAAGAAAATGTTCTTATGCTGCCCTCACTACCATATTGACAGCAGGTACAATATGTTTTCCCAAAAGTGAGACCCACCATTGCTTAATCTAAACCATCCATATCACAAGTCCATGTATCTGCAAAATCGAACCCAATTTTCACTTTAAGTTGAGTGATTTACACCATTATATATTTGAGAACATAACTCGACGCTTTACACCATTTAAAACCCACGGAATATGTCAATCCGGTTGGAGTAAAATATGGGACGCTGCCTATAAAACTCAGTAGTGTGATGTCGGACGGGCTTCTTAATATTGCAACACAAACAGGATGGATCAAGAAAAGGTGGATTCCACTCTTGAATAATCATATATTAGCAGATGCATATATTCATTTCTACGACAAAATCAACTAATTTCACACTGGATTAAGTGTATCTTACTTCTTGCCAAGCAGCTGACCCATGCGAGCTTCCCATCGACCACATTTGTGGAG
Organism: Sextonia rubra; assembly: GCA_037013555.1. Taxonomy (NCBI): domain Eukaryota; kingdom Viridiplantae; phylum Streptophyta; class Magnoliopsida; order Laurales; family Lauraceae; genus Sextonia; species Sextonia rubra. The sequence continues at coordinate 55,874,499 of JASUAD010000010.1, forward strand.
TGTAACACCTCTATACTTTGAACTTCCCCTCGAGAATCCAGTGCTCTGCCGACGGAGAATGTGCACGAATTCTTCCTTCGTCAGATTCTTCATCTAAAATTCCATCACAAAACCCTTGAAACTTAACTCTTCGTAAAAAGTACAAACTACAAACATTTTCAGATGAGAAAACCAACGGAGACCAGTCCTTTCACACAAGTGTAATCCACATTACCTGTTTCAGATCCTCTTCATAATCCGGAAGGATGAAATTAATGTCGGCATCAACTCCTCTGAACTTAATTGCAGCGCGATCATATGCCCTAAGATCCAAAGACCCAAATGAGAATTCTACCCAAACAACCACCACAAAACACCAAAAAATCAAAAGCAACAGAAAGCAGCTTCCAAACAAATTGACACTAACCTTGCTGCTGCATGAGCAGTGTCAAATCCGCCTACCCAACAACCCAAACAATATCCATTAAAAAAAAACTCATGAAACTGAAATGAAAATAAGAAAATTGTGTAATCCAAACAGAGCAAAATCTCCTCACCCAAATACACCTGCTTCCCACAATCCCTGAGAACATAATTTAAAAAAAAAAAAAATCAAAATCGTCTTCTGTTCAACAAAGATCAGGAAAAGAAAGGCAAAATGAGATGATACAGAATTCTACATGAAACTTTCAAAATCTCTAACCAGATATGCGATTCCCATCTCCCGGTCCGCCGATAGAACGTGACACCCCTGTATTGAGAGCTTCTCGACCGAGGCCCTCGTCTGCTCTTCTTCGCTGCCTGTTGCTGTGGCATCACCAACCCCTGTAACTGCCCACCTGTACTGAGAGGCTCTCGACTCAAATCCGCCCAATGTGGCCTCGACGAAGAGGAACCTTCCGCGATCCCTCTTCCCTCCACAGGAAAAAGCTGCCTCGTTACAAACCCCGTCAAAACCCCATTATCTTCCTCTTCCTCCTCCACGCCATCTCCGACCGCAACATCACAGCTCCTTTTCTTCAAGATATCGAAGCCGAACAGTGAAAGCTCTCCACACCGCTCGTTCAAGGTCGAGCACGAGTCCTCGTCTCCCCCGCCGTTGATCGAGGCCTCGGTGTTCACCACTGAGGAATTCGACGTCCCAGAATCGTCCACGTAGCCACCTGCAACTTCCGGCAGCTTCTCCATCGCCAGATTGAGATCAAACATCACTACAGATCACAGAAACAGAGAGAGCGAGAGAGAGAAATCGAACTGATCGTCTTCCTCTCTTCTAATTCGCAATCAACCTAAATCGAAACAGAAACGAAGAAAACAAGAATGCTAGAAGAAATCGAGCATCCGATCTGGAAAACTTCCAGGGTCTCCGCAATCAGAAAGATGAAACGAGTGATCTCAAACTGAAATACAAGAAAATTGAACAATCAGATGTCATTCAGATGAGATTGAGAAAGAGATAGGGAGAGATTTAGCGATCAAACCGCAACAGTTCAAAGAGCGAGATGGCTCCATGGAAAGATCGCTGCCTTCCACTGAAGAATCTTTGTTGAAAACGATAGAGAGAGAGAGATGGATCAGATCGAAAGAAGGAGGAGGAATAGGAGGAGATGGGACGTGCCGAAGGAGATGAGGAAATGAGCTTCTCTGTTCATCGTTTAACGCGAGAGCTGGAGCACGCACAACAAAGACTAGTAGTGAGTGGGAGAGTGCAATGGATGGAGGGTCATGGATAGATATAAAGGAAGGAAGCGTGGCTCTTGATATTTATATATATCTCTCTCTCTCTCTCTCTCTCTCTCTCTATATCGCTGTATACAATGTATATCGTTCTTGCTGTGAGTCAACACGTACATGCTTTGGTCCCTGGAATTTCACGCTGGTCTGAACAATAGGAATATCTGTTGCTCTCTATTATACGGAAATGGGTAAAAATATGAATACTGGCATGTTGGCAAAACGATTTTATTATTACTTTATTATTTGACTCATGCATGAACCGTCCAATCCTGGATTCTGGCCCGGTACAGTGCCCGGATCCCCCTGTCTCCTACAACTACAAGTGTAGATAGAGGTCCTGTAACTACTACGCACTGACCAGGCGTCTAGTAAAATCCTCCTTTTTGTTCTCTACCGGTTAAATACGTATAATGCTTAGGATTGGCATATATGAATTTTATACATAAAAAGTAAAGTGTTAAATATAATACCATGATGGTGTTGCTCATTTTGAAGTATTCGTCATATATAATAGATAAAAATTATTTTATTATAAACTTTTCTCATATGGCGCTCATTTTGGACATAAATTTGAGCTCTTAACACACTTTTTTTTTCATCTTTTTATTTGACACTAGAGCCCAATTTACTCTCAACTACCTTCGATTGAATTTTACAAAAGAAAAAAGAGAAATTATGGTGAGATTGTTGTTCAAGTCTAACGGTGTTAAATGAAGGCTATGATCCGAAGGCATGATTTGATAAGAACTAGGAGCAATACTTTAGATACTAGGAATAGTACATGTTCTGAGTGGGGTTATTTATTTTTTTTTTTTTTGTAATACAATTTTTTTTATTGAAAATGTTATGTTGGGGTTGATTTTGACCACCCTTGACTATGTGCACTTTTCCAAATCTACGCTCCCACCTTGCCCACCCTCAACACCCCACTTATAGGCATATGCTCTGAGTGGGACCCCATGTGTTGGACCTTTAGGTCTCCATCTCTCTTCTCCCTCTTGGGCAAATTCTAGTGTAGTTGGAATGTAATTTGCTTTGGCTGCTTTTGATTTTACTTGCTATGGTTAGGTGTGAATTTACGTAGTGAAAGTCCAACTACAAAATATTTTGACTTGATTTGTAATAGTGATTTCTCACCCTAATTAGGAGGGTTTGTAATTTGTGCATGATTGCAGCCGGGAGCATTCATACATGTGGGGGCCAGCTTTTAAATCCATGTCTTTATCAAATTTATTGAGATGATTGTGGGAGATTTTTTTTCCAATTTTTTAGAGCTTTGGTGAGATAATTGCATGAACAGCTGACCCATTTGATTGATGTCCCTTGGCCAAAACAGATTTAAGTAGACCCAGTTGATAGAATAAGATTAAAATGATATGATGATATTATTTTAACAACATAAAAAAATGCTTATAATAATGATTATGTTATGAAGAATTCAAGAAGGCCACTAATAATGGCATTACATTGGTAGGGCTCAACTACAAATTTCTAACCACCCAAATTCATTGCTCTCTTATGCAATTTCACATGCCACATTTCTATTCAATTGGAGTTTGGTTTTATCCAATCGATCATGTATAAAACATGATTTAGCTACTAGTGGAGCTCACTCTTCAACGACAAGCTTTTACAAGTGACCAATCCGGCATTAGAGCCAAATTTGATCAGAATCAAAATAAGTACAAATAAATGAGTTTTAGAAATGGGTGGAGCTCACTTGAAATGTCTTCCCATGATTTGTGTATGCTAAAGAAGGAATTATGGTGGATCGGGGAGGCAATGTTTGGGGGCCTCAAAATTTTAAGTGGGACAAAATCCAAGATCATTTTGGAGTAAAGATCTTTTTCCACAATAAGGCCCTCCCACCCCAACCAAGTGAAGAGAAGACTAGCGCTTAAATCAACATGGTTTTAATCAGAATCCTCCTTAACCTTGTGATTAGCAGGCATGGAGGTGGGCCCTACAAACTCCTTGGCAAAGTTAAGACATTCTGCCTGTTCTGATACAAATGTTCTTCAAAAATTAGTACTTAACCGGAGGGGAATATATTAAAGAGATCTAAACAAGACTACTTTCCTAAACCAAAATAAAGAGCATGGCCTTTTGCAGGGTTCGTACTTTATCAATTTCTGGCTAGAATTATTATTCGATGTACCCATTAGAATACATCAACATAAAGAACCACTGTCGGTCACTGTCTATGGAGGTCTACAAATTTCAGTTGAATGGAATGCATGCAAAAACATGTAACTACTTTCAGTATATGTTAATCGGCCTTTATCACATTAGGCAGTAAAAAGGGAACTACCCAATAAAATTAGATTCAATCAATCAAAGAAAGAATAACATATTTCAAGTAATGTCAAAGCATGAGAGTCTCTGATTTGTATAGCTCGTTATTGCAGTAAAGGTAAATCCATCATGACATCAACCTCGTCATCAATTCAATCTGATCTCTGTCCACAACAGGCCAATTATTTGGACGGCCAGGATTTGACTGATCGATGTCTTTAATTTCATGTGACAGTGTTTTAAAACTGGATTGTACCCAACGGCCAAACCGATTTCCCAAAACTTTTTTAACAAATAGGTTTTTATTTTTTGACCTTTTCCCTCTTTTTTCTGACCCATGTTAGCGGCTAGGTGTTAGCTGCTGAGTGTGCCAGCTGTTGGGCACCCTAGAGCCATGCCCTGCCCTACAATCGCTCACTTCTGGCTTGTGAATTGTGATGATATTGAGTTTTTTGATGTTTCTCATTAAAGGAGGGATTGAAACTTCTTCCACTTGACCGCTTGCTATAGAGTATAGACCACCCATCTTAGGTCCCCCCCTTCCTTTCAGGATGTAACTGTAATTTTATTTCCCCGGATTTTTTCAGATGTTGTCTGTGAACTGATTTTAGCAATTTGAGTTGGAATTTGAGGGATTTTGTAAATCCAAAGTGCTAATTCACAAAACTAAATATTAATGAACACTTATAAGATTCCAAATGTTGAAGTTAAAGCATGATACAAACCCACTTGGGTGTTGGTTCCTTGGCATATAAGGCAGGGGTTTCCTCCCTATGTCTTGCGTTCTATGCCTCCCATGCTTACCTGGTGCACTTGTGTAGTAGAGTCATGCGTACACCCCGGGCATTAGTTAGGTTTCACATGGGATATCATCATAAAATAGAAAAAGAAGTAATCAACATTTTTCAATGGTTAAAGTTGTGGAAAGAAATTAAACTTACTCTTGAGGTAAACAACTCAATGTCAATTTATGCCCAGTAATTTAGAGTATGTTTGTTTCATCTAATTGAATATCAAACTAAAATAGCGGGAAAGTGAGGATTGTATATATCTTGCATCTTTTACCTCTTACCTCATAATCTTCTTTTCATATGTGAGCTCATTTTACTGTGAATTTCCATGCCTTCCATGCATATTGAAAAATATTTAGCTTGGGCCGAAAGAACGATAGGGGGTGAATGGTGAATGGTGAAGGATTCAAGGCAAAAGACCCATCTTTGTGCAGGGGCTCGAAGAATCCGGCCAGAGGACTGGAGATGACGCCAACCTTATTGAGAAGGCAAAGGCGGCAGGCAGAGGCATGATGATATTTCTGTTTGTCCTTTGGCACCTGAAAATGCTGAACAGGCCCGCAGTTACTGAAAGGAAGGGCATGTGTTGTTTTACGGTTGGGGAAATATTGTCAATTAACGCTACTGCCCTTGCCTGCCTTTCCAATTCAAGACTGCTTTTCCTATGGACTACTCGTAGTTCATTTCATTGGCCTTTTGACCGTTTGAAAAGAAACACTTGCATCTTGTGAGACCAGTGGCCCAATGAACATCTTATATTTTTACTTTTACAAAATGACAGACAATCCTCTCAATGCAAGGAATGTTGAGTTGTATAATCTTTTTAATGGTCATTTGTTGTGTGAAATTGAGTTCCTATTCATTTTCAAATCATTTTTTTAAGGCATACATATATTTTTTTTGAGAGGTAATTAAGGATTAGTTTGTGCCGCATTTTTTTTCTGGCAACAATTTCTGATTTAGATAAGTAGAAAGTCGAATCCTCTTTAGCCCAGGAAAAATTACGTAACAAAGCATTTTCCTTCATTTTCATTATTGCATCAAGCTGCAAAAAAGAAGCTCTAGAAAATCCAGCCTGGTCCCTACTGAGTTTTGCTAAAAAGGATGTTGGACAAACACTTCCTAAATATACAAATGTAAAGATCTATAACAAGTTACCTGTAAGGTTTTTGAGCGTTGGTTAATTCTTGGGTTCGACATAACTTTTGATCTACTAAGTTGTATTTTATATTTCTTTTAAATGGAATGGGGTTTGCATCGCTAAAAAAGCTGAAGTGAAAAAATCGGAAAAATTAGGCTTAACCCAATTGATCTTATCTTGCTCGATTGATCGAATTTGAGGCAAATGTGATACCTGATCGATCGAATATCTAACTAATTGATCAGATAGCAGACTTTCGTCAATCTTATGCCAAATTATTTCCTATTTGTGTCAAGATTAGTAGGAAGGAGTATTCTTATGATGCACGAATTTGAAATTAAAAAAAAGGAATTCTCTCTCAAACCTTGGGCATCTATCTTCATAATTTAAGTTAAGGTTTCACATTAGAGATTTATTCCTTTTCTCTAAAACTTTTATTGAGAGAATGTGTTGAAGCTTTGGTTGGTGAATGAAAGTTGTGGCAAAAGAAATTGCGCAAAAAGAACTCAATTCTTAAGTCGAAGTTGTGACTGGATAAGAGTTGTAAGTATATATTATAATTGTTCGCTATTGTTTGATAATTGATTATTGTTGGATTAGTAGTTTTTTAATTGGTTGGGCTTTTCTATTGTAAAAATCTCTGTGTCTTCTTTTTATATGATTGCTTATTTATTTGTAAATTTATTTTCTTTATTTCGTTGTATATTATTAAACTTGCAATATAGAGGTTCGGAATGCCCAAAATCTTCACTATCAAATAACTTTTCTTTTAGTTGAAAGTTATTATAGATCATTACCCTAAAATCAAATCCTAAGTAAATTAGGATGAGCCCACATCTTTACCTTGTATTCTTCACCTTGCACCTCTTTATTAAAGCTTTTTCACAAACCTATTTTATAGTAAGTTCCTAAAAATTAAATTCCATGACAACAAATTGGTCCTTAGGAATTCTCAACAAACTATTCATTTCGATGAATTTAATTAAATCTTATATTTGGCATATAGGGAGCAACAAGAATTTCTTTTCTCTTTATTTCTTACTGGATCTTCTTTCCCTTCGTCCTGAGAACTTGCTTTCCTCTCCCTAGCTAGGTTGTCTATCTTCAATGCCCGAACGAATGTTTATAAATCTGAAAATTCTTCATCATTCCCTCACAAATGAGGGAAAAAATGAAACAAAATTAAAGTAAAAAAAAATCTTAAGAAATTCTATCCTGCTTGGTAAAAATTTTCTAATGCAGCATTATTAGGATTATCACCATTAAAGCCTTATCCCAACTATGTTGGGGTCGGCTTCTAATGCAGCAAGCACTGTTTTTAATATAGCAAACCTTCTAAGAAATTAACAAGTAAAGTCAAAAGGTTCATGTTCTCCTTGCAGGTTAAACTAAGTAATGGATAGTGATACTCTTCTTGCCTTTCACTATAGCTTAATTTGCAAACTCCTACTCGTAAGGGGGCTTTGATGTTCCTAACCAACTATGATAGCAGCCCAAACCATAGATTTAACACACACTCCAGGACATTGTATCTAACAAATGGACCATTCAATTGATCATTTCTAAGCACATTAGATACCAGTTAGAGCTCTGACTAGAAAACAATAATGTAAAATTCCTATGGTCCATTACTTACCAAATATGTTAATTAGAACTCTTAACTCTTTCACCTTTATTTTATGACTTCACCCGACTCGGTTCTCATTCAATACTGTCTTCAAGTTGGAACGTCATTTTCCTTCATTAAATTCTGAAAATTCATCACCTAAGTTCTTTAATTGGTGGATGGCTATGGTTAAACCAACAATACAGTTTTAAATCAACCCATAGATGATGAATATATAGCAAAGAGCCAAAGGTTTGTGATTTGATGAAGAAAGGTGGGTCCCATCGCCACCCAACCCAACAACATTGTATGCTGTTCCTATCAATCTCCCTCACAACAGCTGGCATTGTTACAGGATCCTTTATTCGCCAACTATTGCTTGGGCAAAAAAAAAACAACTGCTCGTCTTTTGGTACCTTAGTACACACACTTATGGTGGGGCAGAATATAACTCGGATTCCATTTTACAGGAAAGCTTTGGAGGACATGAAATGACAACCAGTGGTTTAAGCAACTCGCATGAGCTTTTCATCTTCTCCATTTGTTGAAGAAATGCCGATGCTCAAGCTTCTCTGGTTTTTTTTTTTTAATCTCTTTTCTTCTCTTTACAAGCATATGGAGATTATGGAGATTCCTTGTACAGTATATTTGGAATTCTTCAGATATTGTTCCCCAAATGAAATCGCAAAAATGCTCATAGTTGTCTAGTAAAAGAAATGCTATATTGAAAAAGTTTTTGCATGAGACAAGTGACATTTGAAATCTTAACTTGTAATTTCTAGTGATTCGAATTGAGGACTCAAAATTTCATTTGCTACTGATTTTGCACCACGGTTAAGAATTATGACAAGAGGAAATCTTGTCTAAGATGCTTGTAACGAAACAAGCCTAGGAGGTCTCATTGCTACTAACCAAAATCTGTGCATCAAAGTGCGCGCCGCACCCCCACCCCCCCCCCCCCAAACAACAACAAATAGAAATTTAATGGAGCTCAACTTGGTTATCGAAGGGACTTCACTTTAAAAACATAGTTTTGGACTTTCTTTTATCCATGAATGATCGGGTTTGTGTTTGAATTAAATTAGGTCGTCGAATACCCAATCATATAACGTATCTAAAGTTTCTAAAGCAAATTATAAAAAAAGTATGGTATAAATTTTATGAAATATACAGACATATTGGAAAATTCTTCACGGGAAAACTCCTTTCACCAAATTATGGTGAGAACTTCTAGTGGGCCCATCTTATGATGCATCCAAATCATTCACACATATGAGACCTCATCTAATAGTCACTAGACTAAAAGGTTTGCATTGACCCCATGGACTCGATCATTGGATTAAGGGTTGATTTTCTTTTTCATATAAAGTTGATAAACTTGTAGGTCATGGATTAAGAAGTAAGAGGCATGAGATTAAGTTTAATTATTGATGTATGGGTCCACCATGAGTGGATCTTTCCATCCCAGCCATGTCCAATGCTTTGTGGGGCCCCAGATGGGCTCCAACATACTGTGAACATTAAGAATGATATCTTATTCTAATGGTAAAGGTGTTGGTTCTTACCTGCCTGCCTAGGCTTCAAATCTGAATAGGCACTTATCCCTCGCCATAGTGGTTGTGCTATCTCAGCCAATGTTTACCTCCCTCACCAGAGGTCTCCACACCTCACCCGTGGTTACTCCCCTCAACCAAGGGCTCCCTCAGCAAAGGGTTGGGTTCCAGTCCCCTAAGTTAGGGTATTAAAAAAAGATACCGTGCACATTGGATGGACATGAATATTACCCAGATATATTGGTACTATATTTTGTTGGTTATATGTGCATTAAAGCACAAACTTTCCTCCTGTCTTACTTCTCTTTATTTCTTTCTTAGTCCCACATTGGAAGTGGAGAATTTTTTTATCAGGCATTTATATTGAATTTCTCATATACTTCTAGTGTTTGTCTTGGTAGTGAGCTTTTATATTAGTAACCACACTCACAAGCATGCTGGCTGGAGGATCTCATCTCATTTTTCTTCTCTAAATTCTCTTTGCTGCGTGATGTGATTTGGCTTCCAATTATCCCGTTAATTTTACCCTTTCCTAAAACTTTTTATCATTTAGTTTATTTACAGTTATCCACAAACCCATTTTTTCCAACATATTTGACAAGGAAAAAAGAAATATTTTAAGGAAATTTCTTCTTATTCTAACCATAAAGGTAGGTCCATCTGCAATCAACAGAACATCATGACACCTTAATAGGATTTTTATCTCCTAAAATTTTTTAGATTGTTAAAATCATGTAAGATATTTTCTATTCTCATATTGAGAAAGAAGGTTTCATCAGTCTCATGTTTTTCAATCTTCTATGATATTAATTAACAACATTATTTTCAATGCAAGACAATATGTGATAGCGACAAATTTTGGCATGAGTCAGGCACGTCCAATTAAGTCCATTGGAGGTAGGTGCGAGGTTCATACATTTGACACATATCGAGTCTTCGTACATGGAATAGTCATAGGTCTGGGTGCAACATGGACCTTGTGACACAAGATTTTGTGCACAAAGGACTATATTTTGCTATTGATTTGGGATAAATATATAGAGTCTTTAGCATTAGGTTTTCACTACATCTTTTTTTTTTTTAACCACAAAGAGGAGCTGGGATCCAACAGATATGCTGGAAGGAAGGGTGTGCGGCATTACTGATGATTCAAACATCGGATAGCCGGTTGAAAATTATCACTCCTTCCACTTGAGTAAACAGTTTTTTTTTAGTTTTCACTACATCTTAACATCCCAAAGGGCTCTTTTTACAATCCAAACTATGAAAAAGAGGAATAAAATATGTAATGCAACTCTATGAAAAATCTTCTTCCTTCTTAGATTCAAGAGTTTTCAAATATTTGATCAAAGTTTGAGCAAGCTATTGAAAAGCTTGTGGAAAATTCCAAGAGCATGGCCTGATTTTCATGTTCGGGAAGTGGGTGATGGTATCATGATTACTTGGATAAAATGAAAGATTGAGATGACAATAGGTCGAGTTAAGACGAATGCTGTGCACCAACCTACTCCTCTTTGGGTGAATCTGGTAGTGGGTCCAGTAGTGTTGGAGCACGTATGGGTTTTTAAACTTTTGACCTAAGTTGGATTTGAGGCAAATTCTAATTTGAGTGCATTTAACCACCTCACCCAAATCATATACTTTTGCATTTATATTTTATTTGTGAATTTTTAATACAATGTTAATATACTGCAACTGGTAGCATATAATCATTGAGAAAGATAGATCTCACTTAATTTCCCACATCCTTGAAATTCTTTATTTTTATGTTTTAAATAATATTTTAAAAATTAATTATATTAAATTTAACTCAATCCAAGAGATAGCTCAGTTAGCCTGGGTTATGTTTTGCCTTTGGAGATTGCACCCACCGACACCCAGTGTTAGCAGAGATAAGCTCACTTGACTTGAGCCAAACCTGTCATGTGTCAAGTTTAATAGTATAAAAAGGATAAATCTGTCAGAGGTTGGATTGAGTGCATTTTGTGTTAGTAAGGTCGGGTTTGGATCGATCAACCTAAACCTGAACCCACCCCCAACACCTTTGGGATCCCCAATGTCACATGTTCCTCATGTCGCTTTTCAGAGTCTTGACATCAAACTCGAGAGTCTTTACCGAAAAACCAATAAAATCAAACTTGGTAGTTAATTTATTAATATTTGAGCTTGAGGCAAAAGATGGGGGAGACAATGGGGCCCACCACCCACCTGATTATAGAAGCTGATCTTGAACGAATATCTTTTTACCTCTCGTTCTTTTGAATGTAATAAAATGTCTATGTTGATGTATCTCTTGCCCTTTAGTTTTTTTGATCTTCATGATGCCATTATAATGTAAGAGAACCTTGTAAAGCCACTCTCTTTTTTCCATCCACAATTGGCAATGTTAAGGATAAAAAAGTTTAAGGAATGATACTTAACTCAAATGCAGGGCTATATATATATATATATAAACTTTAGGAATGACCCTTGCACAAATACAGGGTTTTACAATTTTATTTAAATCAGTAGTCACAGTGGAATGTCTGGGTCATGATCAATGGCAGTGAGAGTTTCAGCATTAATGAAACATATGAGTCGTTTTAGACGTGGTAGACCATTCTTCAGCTGGAAAATGATTCAGTAATCAAAGCCCACCTAAGAGCAAGATAATTATGAAAGGTTAAATTGGTTTACCCACGGTCATAAAATGAGAATCATCTGATCGGAAAATGTACGAGTTTGAGCTTTTAGGATGTGTTTGGAAGCGGGATAAGGGGGGATAAGCAACATTTGCATCATGTCCCACTTATCATTTGTTTGTTTGCAATTGTTAGTGCCCGGGATTATACTATCCTAGTCTCGATGCTACAGTAAATTAATACCTAGTATTTCAGCTTAAAGAATCCCACTTGAGAGGTGGGATCATTTGGGTTGGCTTTGAGTGGGTGTAGTAAATTAATACCTAGTATTTGGGGTTAGATAATCCCACCTGGGAGGTAAGATAGTTTGGGTTGGCTTTAAGGGAGAGGGGGGGGGGGGGGGGATTATAATTTTTAGATCTTTTTTGTCCCTTTGTCCCCCATTCATCCAGACGCAATCAAACATCAAACATCGGAGTAGATTCATATTTGGAATAAATGAAGTCCAATTCCACACAATAATATTATTGGATGGGCTTGGATGGCATTGCTATCCATTCTTACAAAAAAATTTATCTCACCCTCAAACACATCCTTAAAGTTTTACCCAAATCCTAATTTTTAGATAAAGGCTGGATTGGTGTTGAAATTTTCATGGTTGGCTTCCACAACTAGAACGACAGTAAATTCTAGATGTTGGTACTAATTTATAAGTGGCTAATATGTGTGAGTCATTTAAATTGATCATGGACGGGTAGGGGGTCTCTAGTTAGAAATGATCTAACCGTTTCAAATTTTATTATGTTCTATTGAGTTATGTTATTTGGATCTAAAATTTTTTAAAAGTGGAGATTCAATTCATAAACCACACGGACACAAAATGAATAGTAGGGAAAAAAAAAGGTTGAGAGAAATGAGGATACCGGTGCAAAGGGTGAGTGGAAATATCGCTATTAGATGCTAATCGCCTATTTGAATTGGGAGTTTTTGTTTCATGTTATTAAATATGTAGGAATTGTACAACTTCTATTTCCAATAATAATTGATGCATATAGATAATTTTATCTAAGAAGATAAGACAATAACATTTATCGAAATGTATAATATATATATCCTTATTTATAATGACTAGTCTAAAAGTTTTACTTTAATTAGAGTGAATGCATCTATTTATTGATCATGTGTGTTTTAACACGACAATCAAACAAGTATGCATGTCAACCCCACGTGAGGAAAAATTTTGCCGACTCTTATGTGGAGCATCATTTGGGTTTAATTAGGAAACTTTAGGCTTCGTGCATGTTAAACTATGTTGTTGATGCCATCATTAAGCTTAATTTTTTACAAGATAAGATAATTTATTAAACAAAAATGGCAAAACACCTTCCTTATTGGTGTGGTTTTTCAATTTACACAAACAGCAACTGGGGGAACTTTAATTGAATTTTATTTTTACAAATCTGTATAATAGATTTACAATTAAGAGCTAGGATTGTTTGAAGACAATGATATTGTTCTCATCACTAATCTAAGTTTAACTTTCCCAAAAAAATAACAAAAAACAATGTCCAAACCTATCTAACTGAGCTGTTACTTGATTGTTAAGCACTGGCCAAGCCGCCCACAAGGTCAAAATGGTGTAATGTGGTTGAATTGAATTAGATGGAGAATTAGTGGGCACATCAGGGTTGGATAAATTTTTTTAAAAAAAGGTCATTTACAAATATATTTTTCAGTAGAAATTCCAGGATGGGCGGACTGCTCCCTTATGTGCAAAAAGAGTAAAAGGGTATTTTGGTAATTTAAAGCCTATCGTGGTCTTTGGGAGGAAATTGGGCCCAAAATTTGCAATCCGTGAATGCATTCCAAGTTCTTTTGAAGAAGGTGGGGCCCACAAGAAAGTGGTGACGTGCGCGATGATTAAGTGCTGTCGGCAAAACGGTACGAGGTTTGGGGATAAGGAGACGTGGACTCTTCCTGTCCATTGGAGGAAAAAGAATATTAAAGTCACCTGCCGCTTCCCCACTCAGACAGGTCCTTTTCCCTACCGCAATTGCCAACTTCTACTTAATTTATAGATAAACCTTCGAGGGTAATAGTCGTCGACTAGTTCTCGCTTTTTCTTGGTTTTTTAAATAAATTTAGGTGTTGCGATCTGTCACCCAATCTAAATCTAAATTTAGACATATCTGATAATTATAAATTCTAAGTTTTGATTAAATTTAAATTTATTGAACCGATAAATCGATTGTGGGTCAAACTAAATAGACTAATTTTGTGAGCTATAAATGAAGAAATTAAAGACATGTGAGTAGGGCTAAAGATGATATTTGAAGTGGTCTCATATATATCTTTTCATTCCTCCTGGTCCTATCCCCTAATGAGACCCATAAGTGGGCTCTATAAAAAGTTATTATTGTGGGTGTGTGAAAACATTTCTCATAAAATTAAAACCCAACTTCCTATAATATTTGATTTCATCCTATGGTTTCAAATACATACTGCCATAAATATGTCTATTATATATGGGTAGTTAGGCGTATAGTTAAGGGTCTTATCTTAATACGTAACCAATCGGGCCTGATTTGGGCAAATATCTAGGAGTTGTATTTCAGACTCGGTTCTGTTTCAGGTCCACTGTTGAGGGTATGATGGGTGCTGCGGGCTGGACCACCTGGTTGAGTTCAACAGCTAGGATTGCTTGTGGGCTAAACCAGAAGAGGTTAATCCAAAGCCTAGCTCAATGATGATTTGGGGCTCATCTGTCCCTAATGTTTCGCCCAAATTTTAAATGTTTCTTGATGGGCAGGCGGCCCTGGATGCTGAAAGAAGCAGATCAACAAGTGCACTGGGCCACATCGTGTTTGATCTGATACAGAATATTATGCCCAACAACTAAATGGAGCTGTATTGGACAAGCTTTGCCTAGCCCATGAAGGCCCCTGACTATTGGGTCGTACCCCTGTGCAAACGAAGGATGGAGTGTTATGAGGCAGATTAGCATCCATGTAGAGAAACTTGGCCAACGAGCCGACTGTATGTTCTCTGTGGGCTCATTTGGGCCACCTTTGAAAAGTCCAGCCCATTGGACATCCTTGGCATGATGGTATTCTATGATCTGGGCAATGGGCCCAATTTCACACTCGTTGAACCTTCATGTAACATTAGATTGAATCACAAAAATCTATGGTCAAATACCATTACACTTTAAGGCTGGTGAATTGAATGCTAAGATACTTTCATGGGGCTGATCTTTTGGCCGATCATAGAACATTTTCCATGATGAGTACTATTGAGAAAACCGGGACAACCAAATCATTGTGGAGATTGGAAAATGAAAGAGGGCCTCTTTGACTTTCAAATGTCCCAAATCCTGTTAATAGGATCAGATCTAAACCCAGCCAGACATCAAAGCCAGACAACCCAATTTGACTAGGATTGAACTCCAGCAGGTCAGCACATGCTTGACCCAATGCAATCCCCATTCACCACACAATTGTATGGGCAAACTGAAATCCGACTGGAATGCAGCCAAAACACACCTGAACCGTGGCTCTAACAGAATTGTCAAATCCATACACAATGGAGTTGCCAGTTCGCCATCCAAAAAGTAAGTAAACACAAGTCAAATTCAGGCTCTGGAAGAAGAAACCCCAAACCCAAAACCCACAGCTGTTTTCAAATTCCAGCACCCAAATTTACTACGTACGATTTTTAGAATCTACGATTTCTATGATAATTCAAGAATGAAGACCAAGTGATTAGGTAGAATAATAAAATCTTGCACCGCTAGAGAATGGTCTTTCTGATGATTGTTGTGTAAAACCAACAACCTCACGGTCGAAACAAAGAGTACCTTCCGACAGTTCTGGTACTCTAGCACCGGGCCTTATTGGTCCAAGATGATCTCGGCTGCTGAAATATAGTCTAATCTCGGCTGGGGATACAGAAAAAATGTGCTTAAAGGATCAATGACAACAATCACTTTAAGCACATTTTTACTAAATCAATCACCATAAGAAATATCTAGAACCACTTTGTTGTTCTTCTCATATGTGAGGGTTCCATTACCTCACAGGTGTGAGATGCATTTGGGTCCTTACATGTGCAAGTACTCATTACTCATTATTTGGCATGTATGAGTTGTCTGTGTCATCACACATACGAGGCATGCATGAGTTGTGTCTTAATCCGAGTCCCAGCTCCTGAGCCGGGTTAAAATAATAATAAATAAATAAATAAAAACTGGTTGATTTTGTTCATAATAAATGCATTAATCGTGCAAGCAACCGAACTTGAATACTAATTGACCGGTGTCGGACTTTAGGTACAGGGAACCTTTCCCATGGCATAGATTACTTGAAAACCATAGGCACCTGCCACTAGAACATTGACTTCACAATACTAATCTTTGGGAGGAGACAATCCTCAAGAGACTGTTTGTTTGCATTATTGTAATTGAAAACATAGGATTCATGCCCTAATTCATTAAAAATATAGATCAAAAGTGAATTTCCAAAAATGAAGGTCAAATAACCTTCAAGGAAATAGAATACAGAAATAAGGACAGGAAATGAATAATGCATACCTAGCCAAAACCCTAGTAATTCAATATGTAGGAAAGTAAATGTTCTAGTTATATTTCTACCTTGTGTCCTTTACCCCTCACCTCTTTTATAATCCTTTGGTAGAGACTTAATTTTGTCATTAATTACTATGTATCCTAATGCAAACAAACAAGCCCCAAGAAGAAACGCTTTGAAGACCCATCATGAACAGCAGTTCATAATACTACATAAGCAAAAGAAAATGAGAAATATCTGCAGGAAGGCTTCCTTGCTGCCTACTTCAAGTTCTCAAGTCCAGCCTTTCTTCGTTTCACTCAAACCGTTCATATCAGACAAGTACTGGCTCCGTAATACACCAATGGATTGATTAAGATAAATGAATATAACTAACCGTTCATGTCAGACATGTACTGGCTAAGTAATACACCAATGAATTGATTAAGATAAATGAATATAACTAAGTTACACAGCTTATGATGCAGCTGTATATGATGACAATCTGCCATATCGCCAATCAAGCTTTTTTCATTCAAGCTAGGTATCCTGAGATGGTCAAGTTTTGCAAAACTGCATCAAGCTTATCACATGTATAACCAAAAGTGCCAAGATCAGCCACCCATGGCGTCAGATTTGAAACCTTTAGGACAATCAAAGAGCATGTTCCCCATTCCAACTTATGAATGACCATTGTTATCACCTTGGAATGCTGAAATAACGGGAAAACCCCAGAATCTAATTTTAGGAGAACCAATCTCACACATGTTGAACTTTAAATCAGAGAGCATGGGTTCAGATGAGACCCACATAGTAATAGTTGTCAACTCATTTGAAAATGTGTCATAGACCATATTTATGGCATTATTTTTGTAAAGCTTTTTTTTTTTTTTTTTTTGACAGAAGCAGGAAGATATAGAAAGAATTCATTTGTGCTAAATACCAGATTTCCAACATCAAACTGCAAAAATTATACTACTTCAAATCCACTGAGACAAGACAATGCAGAGGGGCGAGGCAGAAGTATCAGAGATCATGCCTTTATTGTGGCCACAAAACTCCAGCCCCCTCTCCAGAAGTTAAACATAAGACAAAATAACATCTAAACCAGAAAAATAGATAAAACAGGTATCAAGATCTGACTCCAAATAAAAACAAGTCTCACTGAGTCACACCTAACCACTTGGAGAAATTCTCGAACTCTGTGTAGTCACTGTCTGATATCATTGTCTGATACCATGCTTTCCCTGCTGCTCTGATTGCTGCTGCTTCTTCCTGTAAAAATAGAGTATCATGAGCAGTCAGTGGTATGCATGCACAAAGATGGATATTAGATTACACAGAAATTCAAATATTAGACAAGATATATCACGGTCTCTAGTCAGACAAATAAGGGTTTGCATTCCTTTCCTCAAATGATGTTTTGATGAGAGATGATCC
Organism: Sextonia rubra; assembly: GCA_037013555.1. Classification (NCBI taxonomy): domain Eukaryota; kingdom Viridiplantae; phylum Streptophyta; class Magnoliopsida; order Laurales; family Lauraceae; genus Sextonia; species Sextonia rubra. The sequence continues at coordinate 55,892,224 of JASUAD010000010.1, forward strand.
TTTAGGAGGAATAGCAAAACTAGCACATAATTTTACTTTGAAGGAATTCAAGGTGGTGTCATTCTTTGCTTCTTGTGGATCATATTGATTTATAGTCTAAAAATGATTTTCAAAGGCAATAAACAAACAGCAGGAGGTCTAATTCAAAACATAATTATCAGAACAAGGACTGAATGTATTGTTTAAAGTTAGAAGATGCTTCTCTAATGCTACATCACCTGACATGCAAAAAGAAAAACCAGTAAGAAATAAGAGAGAAAAACTACCATCTGTTTATAATAATATTCATCGTCTACATCTGTGGGGTTGGCTATTTTAGTTCTACTCTTCCATGCATCCCTACTTGTTGCTGTTTTATTTGCCATCACAAAAGAAGGTCCACAGATTTCAATTAGTCTTCTTGACCGAGTATCTTGTAACACATCAGAACTCAGAGATGTCCATGGATAATGGAATCCACATCCAAAATGCCCTATATAAAATTAGATTGTGCACTCAGTGGAATCAATAGTCGGCCAAAGTTCCAAAAGTTGCACCCTTAATTGAGTGCTGGTTTGTTAATATTATCTTGGTCTTACACTAGGAATAAACACCACATCACAATCACCATATTGAACTCATTGAATGCGGCGTGCTTAGGGCTTTTAATAAAAGAGTATAAACTCATTCTTGCAAAGCTGAATGACTAACAAAATCCACCTTATCAAAATGCCTAAGAACATTTATCAATAACAGAAAATTCATTGATGAAAATCTGTATAGAAACAAATAGCAAAGAACTGTAGTGTGATAGATTGGTGAAAGAGATCACATTCCTAAATAAATGATCACAACTGCACATAACCCATTTCTACAAACGCACAAAATCATCATCAAAGCCTTATTCCAATCATGTTGGGGTTGGCTATATGAATTCTACTTCTCCATTCCGTTTTATTTTGAGCCAAATCCTTTGATAAGTTAAACTTCTTCATATCTGAATTAATGACTTCCATTAATGTTTTCTTCGGCCTACCCCTACCTTTTGCTGAGCCGTCCACCCGTATAGCCAAACTTTTTTTCACTAATGCCATTAGTGGACTACGCTCAACATGCCCAAACCATCTTAATCGGGTTTTTCTAATCTTATCCCCTATCGGTGCTACCCCTAAACACTTTCAAAAGCACTCATTTCTAATTTTATTTTTTCTAATTTTACCACACATTCACCTAAGCATTCTCGTTTCCGCTACATCCATAATATGCGTCTTCTCAATTGGCCAACATTCTCCTCCATATGCACAAAAGAATTCATGATAAAAGGCAATAAGATGATATTAGTAGAAGAAGAACGGAAGAAGAAGAAGAAAAAAAAAACATATACCTTGGGGAGCTGTGTCCTCTTCTTGCCGAGCTTCTCCTTCTTCTCCTTCACCCGCTGCGCCTCGGCGAGAAGCGCCATCCTCCGAGCCGTCTTCGCATACGGATTGAGCTTCAACATCACATTCAGATTCTTCAGCGGGTTCTTCTTCAGCGACTTCCTCTTGATGTCTTTCTTCACAGGCCTCACCACCGACTGCACCTCATCCGAATTGATAATTCTAGACAGATCCGCATTCACCATCTTAGATCTTGGAAGCACAAACCCCTTCTTCTTCTCCGACGGCTTCTCGAACGTTCCAAACACTGAATCCAGCTTCTCGAACGCCGACTTCGTCCACACGATGAACCGCCCGAGGTGCCCGCCGGGCGCCAGCTTCAGGAGGTTGAGGCGATCCACGCAGGCGACGTCGACGCCGGGAATGTTGCGAAAGGCCTTCACGAGCTTCGATCCCTCGGTGCCGTAGACAACGAGCGGGCCCTTGCGGGAGACGTAGCGGCGGTTGCGCATCTTGCCCTTGCCGGCGCGGATCGACTGGCTGTCCTTGGCCTTCTCGGCGTCGGCGAAGGCGCCGATCTGCTTGAGGACCTTGATGGCGGCGGCGGTCTTCTCCACCGACTCCGCGGAGTCGGAGACGACGAGGGGGAGCTCGGGGGTGGATTCGATGCGGTGGCCGCGGGCGAGGACGAGGGAGGGGACGGCGGAGGCGGCGAGGGCGGATGCGACGGCGATGCGCTTCTGGTGGATGTTGATGTGGCGGTGCCAGCGGCGCCAGGTCTTGGTGGGGGCGAACATCCGGCCGCCACGGCACATGTTGCCGAAGGCGGCCTGGCCGGCGCGGTGGGTGCCGCCACCGGGGACGCGGGGGATACGGGAGACGGCACGGCCGGTACCCCAGGATTCGGCGGAGGTCTGGTGGCCGGCGCGGCGGGAGACGGCGTAGGGCTGGCGGCGGTTCTTGGAGATGTTGGCGTGGACGAAGTTGACGATGTCGGGCCGGATCGGACATTTCATGACGTCCGGGAGGGGGAGGGAGCCGGGATCGTCGGTGGACATGTCTCCATCTAGGGGCTGGACGGTGACGAGAGGGCGAACGGCGGCGACGGAGGAATGCGCCATGGGCAGCAGAGATGATGAGAAGGACAAGGCGGCGGAAATGAGAGAAGAATTAGGGTTTTAAAGGGGGTCGTGTTGTGATGTTAGGGTTAGGGTTTTGGGCTGAGAAATGTTTGTCAAAGCGTAGCCTGCCCGAGGGGTTGGGAGAGGGTCCGTTAATGGGCTGGATCCGGGACTAGGGTCACAAGGCAGTAGGGATTTCCGGGTTTGATTTGTGTTTTGTAAAGTGTAAACAATTAGCTGTGCTTGGCAAGTACATGGTTTATGATTTGGACCAATTGAAATCCTTACTTAACATATTTATCTGTGCAGTAGATTTGAGCGAGTAAATTGGTTAGGATTTGGACCAATGAAATTTCTCATTGTTTAACTTCCAGCAACCCATAATTTAAAATCGCATTATTGGTCGACTCTAAAAATCGATACGGTAATGATATCGGTCGTCGTGGTCGTCTCGACGTGAACATTCTTTTAACCTCAAAAAAGTTTAAAAAAATATCTCCAAAAAACCAAAATATAGTATAACATTGGAAAACAATAATTTTTTCCATTAATAACAATTATAGGCCGAAATATAGGTTCCTCTGAGTTATAACATTCTGTATCCTGTGTTATATAAAACTTTGTAAATTTTGTTCACAATTAAATAAATTTTGAGGCCTCAAACATAGCAGAATCTTACACCGATATGAATTTAATCTTGATTAGTGAAATTTTATTAAGGCCTCTTCAAGAAGAGGGAATTAATTTTAGTGGTTTTTATTTTTCATAGGTTGGTTTTTATTAGATACTCGATTCAATTTTTTAACATTTTTGTTCACATGTTTTTTAAATTAGGTTAATATATTCACATTTCTGAATATGTGATCAAAGTGATAGTGGGCCCAACTCTTGTATCCATAAAATTTGTTAAGGCCCTTTGTAGAAGGGGACCCTCTTTATAATAATTTAAATTCCTTTAAGTACATTGAGAACTATAATTTTAAAAATAACAACCCATCAAATAAAAGGGTTCAATTAGAGACCACAAACTTAAAGTGAAATGTGCCTCACATGGTCCACAGGTGGAAGAATCCCCAAAAGTGTTAATTACATTTTTAAAGTAGCTCATTAATTTGTTTAAATTCAATCAAAATTTTAATTTTAAAAAATAAACTGCTATCAATCTAATTAAATAACTCAATTAGGGCCCACAAACTTAATGTGAGACATGGCTTACACAACCCACATGTGGATAAAATCCTAAATGGGTTAATCAGTTGCTCTCGTTTGGTGTTTGGAATTGGAAGTAGAAACAAACGGAGGAAAAAGGGGAAAAAGCAAAAAATAGGGGACGAGAGGATGAGGAAGAGGAGAAGAAGAAGACAAGAGGTAAAAGATGGTCACAATGGGCAGTAGTGTCGAGTGCAACAACAGGAGGATAGTGATTCCCAGCCCCATGTTCTCGCCCTCTCCTTCTCTTTTTTTTATTTTTTTCCTTTTCCTAAAACATGTGTTTACCTAGTTTTGTATTTTACTTTCAAGAAATAATACTATGAGAACTAGTATTTTACTTTCAAGAAATAATACTATGAGAAATAGGGGACGAGAGGATGAGGAAGAGGAGAAGAAGAAGACAAGAGGTAAAAGATGGTCACAATGGGCAGTAGTGTCGAGTGCAACAACAGGAGGATAGTGATTCCCAGCCCCATGTTCTCGCCCTCTCCTTCTCTTTTTTTTATTTTTTTCCTTTTCCTAAAACATGTGTTTACCTAGTTTTGTATTTTACTTTCAAGAAATAATACTATGAGAACTAGTTATTACCACTATTTTGTGAGGAATGTAAGTAGAGCCCATTTTATCACCTATTCCAAGTCTTGTAATAGACATGGGCCCCCATAATAGTCACACACCCCAAGTTTCAGTTAAATCAGATTTTACTAGATTGTTGAATTGACTATGTACCAATCCAAATGAACTGAATTTTTTTTTTTTTTTTGCCAAATATGAAGGGGTTAAGGACATGTGATTGAGGCCAAACTTGATATATGGAGTGGTCCTATATAGATTTTTCCATCCCCCTAGTCTCATCCCCGAATGAGACTTACAAATGAGCCACATAAAAAGTTCTCATGGTAGGTGTGTGAGAACATTTCTTATAGAATTAAAGCCTACTTTTTCCATTTCAACCTGTAAGAACAAAGATATCAGCTAAGGAAGACATTGTTTGTTGCGGCTAATATATTGATTTATTCGATATTTTTAAAATATCAACCGCTAATGACCGATAAGATGGCAATATTTTCACTAAATGAGTCTGATATCGATACACATACGATTTTCGTATCGGTACTGACGGATATTGGTATGTATCAACCAGTATGAGCTGGGATGGCCAATATTTTAAATCATGGATCCACCCCAATAAGATTTGCAAATCCTCACATTTACAAATTTACCACTTCAATCTTTTTCTTTTATTAGCTAAATGCATGATATGCATTGACATTGATATAAGAATTTTCAGATATACAAACTTTTAATGAAGAATCCCTATATGAGGGGTAGTGAGAAATCCTTAGATTTGTGGATTCTTCATCTGTTACCAAACAACATTTACATGAATGTTGTTATTGATAAATTATCATCAGAGTAAAATGTTGGGATATTTACATATGAGATTTAATCATTTGAGAACGATTCTCACGCACCTACTATGAAAATTTTTTACCTTTGAATTCGATGTCTTTTTTCACTGAGGTGGGCCACATCTAAAATTAGTTTTTCTCTTTTTGTTAGCCTTCACAATTTGGTCTATTATTATATAAATAAATAATTAAATATGGCAGTTTGATGGTAAGTCCCACCTCAAACCAAGTAAAATTTGACACATATAAATAAAAGATAGCTTTGGAAATATAAAGTTTCTAAGGATAACTATGGAATGGATTTGTAAAGGCTAATCTCGAAAATGTGATAAATTTGTTGCAAGGCATGTGACCTAAGAGGGCATTCGAGGGAGTGCATTGAAGCCCGGCCCATCTTTGATTCCCATCTAGGTAAGTCATTTTCCATCAATAAAATCCAAGAACATCATTTACTTTGATGTTGGCCTTTGCGTATGCATGCTCATACTTTCTGAGTTACTAGTACCACCCCAGCTAATAATCTGGTGGGCCGTCACGACCCACTTTGAATTGAGAACGTTGATCCAAGAGGGCCTCTGATGAATAAGGAACTTTCTGAACTCATCGTCAAGTCTGCATTGATCTTATGGCTCACAATCCTAAACGTCCATCAACTAAGAGTCCAGTGTACCTATACATAATAAAAATCAATGACATTGAAATCCTTGCATTCTGGCATCATCGACCTACTATTTTTATGATTGTACAATGAGCTGAGCCTAGACAAGAGTTTAGGCACGTGGGCTGAATTTGGGCCAGAATAACTAAACGGGCTGTGCATGGACAAACTATGTAATGGACAAGTCTTTGCACGGACCAACCCATGCAATGGACATTGGACACACAAGTGGGAAGGAGCCCACAATGAAAGGGGTGGCATGCCCTAGCTTTGAACTCCAGAAGATTTGGTAAAAATTACCACTCCTTACCATATGTATAAGGAGTTAAAAAAAAACATTATTGTTAGTTCTCAACTTTTGGCGTTTCAATGATACCATTTGGTTAGCAATAATGTTATTCACACTTTTTATTTTACAACTCATCTCACAACCATCCTATGTGATAGTTTCTCTCTTCCTCATCTTTATAATGTTAAAAACAAAATAAATTAAACCTGCCACATAGATATTTGTGAGATAAATTGTAAGACGAAAAGTGTGGCTAATATTATTGTTTAATTAATATTGATGGAAATAGAACTTGGTAAGCTGCATTATCGATTTTACATTTCAGTATAACCAGAATTTGGTTCTCTTATTCCCATTAACTTAAAATTTTTATTAGCTCAGGAGTTTCGTTCTTATATTAAAATAGTTTGTGTACCTTTCCAATATCTTCCCCAAATTAGTTGACCTGATCCTTTGTGCTGTAGACATAGACAGAACAACACGTTTTGGTCTTCCACGCTGTCGGGTTCGGATCATCAGCAAGCCCATATCTGAATTTGACAATGTAAGGGGCTCCCCTGGGGATTCCCAAAAATCCCAGGAGTGGCTCTCAACGACAGGACACTGTAGGATGGACTCCCGGAGCGCCATGTGTAAAACTCGATTGTGAGCACATTTATTTATAATCTAGATGGTTAAAAATGAATATTATTCTATGCCGCAAGGGATCCTCAAATTTGATTTCAAATAAAAGGTAATCTTAATGTAATAACGTGGTTAAGACAAATGGATCCAAAAAATGTGGCCTAGCGGCATGCACTTGAAAGACTAAAATCTTGGGGTAGGGGGCAATGTGCAAATTTTGAAAAACATTTATATTAATTAAGGAAAGTTTTCGACCTCAGCCGCCCCCTTCCTGTTAATGTATAAAATTGTGCTAATCATATTGTCATTCGTGCTCAATTTTACTATAAGATAAGCTCCGATTAAATGTCTGCATTATTAATGGATGGGGGCCATGATAGATTTGGCCAAACATAAATGCTACTCAGGTGCAACATATTTTTTTAAATTGGGCACTTGGGCTACTAATCTAAGTGTGATGACTGGGTCGAGCCCTCCAGGTGCAACATTTCCATTTACCCTTTAGCCCACTTCGAACAAACAACCACATCCGGACTCTAATTATTCTCAATTTACCTGTGTGTGCATGGTGAATTGATTGGAAACCTCCCCCAAATAATCAAGTAATAGCTGCACGTAGCTGACTTTGTGTTACTGCTCTCTACTCATCTCTTCTGTGGTCTTCTCTCTCTTGAAAACTCTCCTCTTCTCTTCTCTGTGAAGAAGAGACTCCCTCGGCCTCGCTTTCTTCTTCTTCGTTGTCTTCGGCGCGGCTGAAATGTCTTCCCCAGCCCCCACACCCCGAGATAAGGCTAAGGGAAATCCTTTCCCAACGCGATCAGGGCGCATATTAAAGGGTATAGTAAAAGAATTGATCTTTGGAAAGCAAGAGGAGACGAACGCGGCCGGTGGTGGATCCACCTCTACCTCCACGCGCTAAGCCCCCCAGCTCGTCTGGCCGTCACGAATTTCGTAGTTTCCTGAAATGGGTCTGCGTAGATTTCTCTCTTGAGCTTCCTTTTTTTTGTTTTCCTCTTAAGCTTGCAGGTTGAAGTACTGTAGAAGACGGACGGCAATAGATGGAAAGCAGACAGCTTTAGGATGCTGTCGTTTATATGATGAATTCGTCTCGTTTGTTCTCAACTTTCTGGTTTTTAGGTTGCTGTCGAAGATGGGTTTCAGATGGATTGAGGGCTTCTTTGAAGATGACTCCATGAAAGCTTTGTAACAGCTAGTTGATTTGGGTGTACTTCTTGTGAGTTGTGTCTTGAAATCCTCTGGTTTACTTATTATATGTAACGTGCTAAAGTATAGGAACATCTGTTTCTTGAGTTGATAGATTTGGGTGTGTAGTTGTTGTTGCAGAGAGATGGTAGTCATGGGAACAAGGTCTTGTAACTTGTGACTAGCAGTTGGCAGATTTCCTTAATTCTCTGTAAATTGCGACTTTATAATAGCGTCATTTACTTTAATTTGTGTTTCAATTGCAGTTTTTACCACTCATACTCTCCAACTCTCTAACTGTGATTGTTTAGCAATTGTTAATGTTGTTAGTTTTGAAATTTGATCTTATATTTGGTTGAGAGGGTTTGGATGTTTGAACCTTTTTGACACTGCCTTTTTGATGAATTTATTTGGTCTTCTCCTTCTTAAAGACATTTTCTTTTCTGGGGTTCTATCTTGAAAGATTCAGGACATGAATTTTGGGTTGCGATCTTATGTTGAATTCTGAATAAATTTTTGAGATAAAATGGATGATTACAGGTTGGGGTTAAAGATAAAGAAATCTCGGTTCATCAATCCTCTTTCCTTCCACATTATTTATGTTTTTGGGCTTTCCTTGGAATATCTCTTTCTCGATCTTGATTCCTTTGTTTCTCTCTTTCGTTTTCTTTCAGCTTCTTACACACATTCCAGGTGTTTGGGTGGGTTTCAGTTTCCTGTGTGCGCGCAAACCAGCGATCGTTTGGTTGCATCAAGTGGCTGACGTTGGTTGATTGATTTGAACCATCCATTTTTTTTAAACCTTTAATGGAAACAAAGGGTGAATAGCATATCCAAATGTCCAAGCAGGGAAATTTTTCAGATATCCTTCTATGCCGATATCGATTGATTGCTTTTCGTGATGGTTACGATTCTAACATGCAGAAGTAGCTGTGCGGCCTACCTGATCAGATCATGTTGACCCATTGATTTTAGCTTTTAAGTTTAATGTTAACGTTCTATGATGAGGACACGTGTGTCAAACGATTTCCGTGCCAGTTCGTTTTGATAAATTATAGAAGGAGGGATGGTTTGTACGCATGACATGGGCGAATGACGTTGAACCAACAACGTCAGTGCAGTATTTACCGACAATCATCTGCCGCAAATGTTGAATTTAGGGGTTTAAAAAAATATATAAAGAATTCGTACTGTTTTTAAACTGATTTGATGGTTAAGAGTTCAATGATGATTTCAAAAAATTTTAATCAATTAGTAATGACTTGATGATTGATTTTATCCTTAATCGGCATATTTAAACCGATTCGAATCATTATAATAAAATAGATATATTTATTTTTATATAAGAAATATAAAAAATTAATATTTTAGCCATTCAACGTCCAACTTTTAGCCATTTACTTTTTATATAAGTAGTGAGAAAAAAGCTAACACTACCGTTAATAGATTGAACGGTTTTAATCAAATCGAATTGTTGATTCACAATTTAGTTTGGTTTGATTTTTAATGGACAACGGATTGAGTACAGATTACAAAATTATCAATCCGTAAGTAATGGATTTGTACGAATTAGGCTCAATTTAATCCAATCTAAACTGTGTACACCCCTAGTGAAATTTATAAAAGTATATATAACCTTGCCGCAAAGTTCATTTGCCCCATCATTGATGAAGTTCAGCCTTTAAAAAGCCATTGGATCATTGATTTTTCTTGCTCATTGACTTCTAAAAGATGCTGGTTTTCTTTGCACATGAAGGCTAGTTTCTTTATTAAAATTTCATGGAATTTCTATTTGAAGAATTTTGAGATTTTTCAATACGATGAAATTTTCAAATGCTTTATTGTACTTAAGCATTAAGAAAATCCACCAAAAAGCTAATGGATTGGAATTTCTGAATTTTAAGGGTCATTTGAGACCTTTATAATAAAGAAAGGGGCCTTTAAGAGTTTTCTGGCTAGCTTCAAACTCCTTTTACACTTGATGATAGGGATTTAGATCACTCATCTAGTGTTAAACTTTGATATTAGCCTTTTCAAGTTTTTATTTTTTATTATTTCTAATCAGTAACAAAAGCTTCATAAATAGAAAGGAAAATATAAAGATCAAAAGTACATAAAAGAATGAAAGGTACAAGAGCAGCACTAAATTTATACCTAACTACAGAACCACACATATCCAAGGAAACATCCTCCCAAGCCCTTGCTTGGTTAAAGCATCAGCTATAAAGTTGGTAAATCTAACCTCATGGCAAAAAAAAAAAAAAAAACACTAATAGTAGAAGATAACTCTCTAATTTCATTGAAATGAAAATGAAATTTCTAAAAATATGCCTTCCTATTATATATCCAAGCTATCGCATTCGAAAAATCACTTTAACAATAAGCTTAGTATGATATCTTGTGGAGAACAACCTTAAAGCTTCTAAAATGGCTAATACCTTTGTCTTATTGGAATCGCAAACACCCATATTTTTGGAAAGTCATTAGTAACACATCACCTTTGTAATTGCGAAGCACACCCCCAACGCCCCTGTTTACTCCTTGAAGCGCTGTCTATATTAAATTTTAATATCTCAAAGGGAAGGGGGACCAAGGAATTGATCTCCTCATCTTGATTCAGCGACACCACATACACACTTTCCAGTTAGAAATAATATCATCAATATTGAAGTTAGAAAACTCCTTTTGAATCAAACCCATTTGGCAATTCTAGAAAACTCCTTTTGAATCAAACCCATTTGGCAATTCTAAAGGTAACATTAGAGATTAACTATGCAAATCCAACATGAATAGCCTTTCAAAGTTTAATCCTACATGATATAATTAGTGAGGAGACTTGCGTCAAATAAAAGTGAGAGTTCAGTTAGACTTCTCTAATCATTAATTTAAGGCCGTTGTCTAGCATAAATAAGTTTTGTTCTAAAAGTAACTAATCAAAAAACTCCAAAACTGCTATATTTAGTATCATACTCATCCCCTAATTTAAGGCGATTTATCTATCAACCTTGACCCGTCGCTATCCCTGTTGCATGTATTCGGATAATATATAATGACAGCTAAGTATAATATTACCCACACGCAGTGACAGATTCAAGAATTTGACTTTTGGGGAAAATAAAAAATTTTTATATGAATTTGGAGGGTAGACCCACAAGTTTTATTGGATTTTTGAAAGTGAGTGCAGAGTTTTTATATAAGTTTTGTAAGCACACAGTATTTTAAAGGTGACACCGCTGCACCGCACCCTTGTACTTAGGTCTGCACCTACCAACACAATATACGTTAATTTAGGTGAAAACATTAACAGTCCACGAAAAAGTAAGGCAGTCAATATTGTTTTACAAATCCTCAAATAGTTCAGTAACAATGAACCTTTCCCTCCATATAAAAATCCACATGGTAAATGATTTCAACAGGGTGCAATGTGAGTATTTACCATGGCAAATAAATAATAATAATATTATTATACTTTATTTTTAACTTTTTAAAATCCTAGGATTTTTACATATTTAAAGCTTGATTGATATATTATCCGGACAATGTTGTAAGAATATATTAGTCAATAATAATAATTTAAAAAAAACTATGCCTATAGATTTTCCAATTTTTTCAAAGTTTTTTTTTAAAGGAACTTCTCTTCACTATTAAGCTTGTCATATTGAATGGTGCAAATGCAGTGGATCCCACATATAAAATAAAATTAGAAAATTAAAAAATGCACCATTATACATGAAAAATACCACCCCAATCCATCACTCCCTGCATAAGTTTATTTCTTTTAGAGGCAAAAGCTCCAATTTAGAATATGCAATTATAAATATATCAAACACTATAATATGTAACTAAGCTCTAAATCATAAAGCAACAAATTTTTTTTGTACTTTCCTAAACACAACAAGGAACATAGAAAATTACAATATATAGGAAAATATATGTATATATATAAGCAAATATTTAGGAACGATCCACCTTATGAGGTTCAACCCAAATGTGAAAGTTTTTTTAGTTGTGCCTACAGCCTATACAGGCTACCGAATTGTGTGGTGATTAAAGAATTGAAGCACAGTCAGACAATCTTATCTTATTTATGAAGAATCACACCATGTTTTCATCCTCCAAGTAATGATGAGAAAGAACAGTGTGGGCCCAATTGTGACACTTGCTGTTCATTTTTGAAGTCAGCAGAGGATAACCACTCGATATCAATCCGCGTGATTCATCACTTGAGATCCCTTCTTATCCTTTAAAATCCCCTGATAGGGATAAAGCCTTGTTTGTTTTAATGCAGTGAACTCAAATACCAAAACTCAAAGAAACTGGGACTCAAAATACGTGTCTACAAGTAGTTCCTGCAACTCCAGAGTTTTGAAATTCTTCTTGTCCGGAAGACTTGGGATGGCACAAGCCGAAAAACCAGCAACTCAGGTGGTTGCATCTGACCCTAGTTAGACTCATTTGTTTCTGTAGCTTTTTGGGTGGAGTTGGGTTGGCCGAGTCAAGACATATCACGTTGATTTTGTGAACACTAACTGAGAAAATGGTCAAGTAGATGAACCAAATGCCTATAGTTCGATCTCTTGGTCCTACCCGTTGGAAAAAATGCAAATATTGCATAAATGGCAAAGGCAGCTACTGGAATGTGAGTGTTCTTTATGAAAGGCTCAATTTTCCAATCAGGATGGTCACAATAGGTGCATCCCCGGTATACACATGGAAGGCTCTTACTTCTCTTTTGAGTCCGAATCCACCATCGTAGCTATCATGGGAGTTGTGTAACACATCCCAAAAATTCTATTTTGGGACTGAAATAGAAATAATTTGTTCCGTTCAAAATGAATCACAGCCCTCCAGTGTATATCCTTAGATTTTATTTAAATAGAAATGAGCCCCATTATATAAATGTATGCATGATTTACAACATAATTGTATTACTGTACATATGATTGACAACGTGTCTGTTCACTGAGGACAGTGCATTCATTTGTATCGTTAAAGGTAGGTTTCATGTTTATAATCATAAAAGATAGTTCCCACATACCATAATGAATAATTTGTAGGAAGCAAAAAATATAAAGAATTCATGAGGGATGAAACTTTTGGACGAGAATTTCAACATAAATGAAATAAATAATTTAGAGAAGATAGAATTTAGCGGCACTCCAAAATTAAGCCATATAAAAATTTCATACAACCATCAAATATGAATTCAAGAAATTTTAATAAAAAATGGGTCTTTAAATTTCTTAGAAATCCAATTAGATGCAAATAAACTGCCCCTAAAATCCTCTGTGCGGCGCTCATCAAAGAGGCCTGCAGCCAAAGCACCAGCTCACAAGTAATCAAGTTCATAAGTTCATTGCAGCTGGAAGCGACTATTTTCTTCTAGAAAAGAAGACCCAGTCACGAAAAATCAAATGTTGGAATGGAAAGCTCTTTCCTTTTTGTCTCAATGGTCCTTGAGTCTCTGTGTAGAAAGAGTACGGTTTTTGAGTGGGCCCCATATTTTAGATATTCTTGTTTTTCTAAGTTTGAATGACTTGGAAGGACATAAAGGAGACAAGTCATCAAACTCCATTGATTCAGTGACTTTTGGGTGGAGTTGGGTGGGCCGAGTCCGGATGTATGAAATCGATTTGCTGAGCACCGGCTCAGAACATGCCCGAGTGGATGAACCAACATTTAAATTTTAAATGGTTGCAGTGGACCTAGCTCGGTGTCAGGCTAACAATCGCATGAAACTACCATAAATTAAATTTTGCACAATGAGAAACTAACACTCATTCAAGCCAATCAAAATCGCTAATGAATGTCCCTTAAGTGTTTTTCAACTGATTAGAGATATGGGTGTGAATATTATGGAGAGTTCAATTCGCCTCATTAAAAGAAAATTGCCTTTTTTTTAAATCCATCTTAGGGGTTGGTCTCCATGTGGATAGAAAATGACAAATGAGGAAAACTCATAGACGTGAGGTGACAAAAACTCATGTATACAATGAAACACTCCTTACCAAAGTCATTCTAAAAAAGAAAATTGCCTTGTTATAAATGTAACTATTCATCTGCTGAAAATGAATTGATACTCGGTTAATTGGCAACCTCACTTCTTCCTCCAATAGTTAAGGAGTGACCTTACCATCCAGTGTTTTCTGTGTGCTAGTTTCATCTCTCAGTATATGTGTGAATTAATTCTCCGTATTTGTGGGTTCTCTTTTTTAATGTGTGAGCCTCTCAAGGTCTTAGCGCTTTGACGATACGAACTATATAAAATAAATAAATAGAAAAATCATTTTCATCTTCTGACATCACGGGGGTGACATCATCTTTGAAACAAGGTCCATGGGGGCTCTTTGGGTCTAGCTGGAGTTCTATTTTCTTTTCAATGACATGACTGCAGCACTCAACACGATTCACAACACAGAGAAAAGTTCTTTGCCCAAAAAAAAAAAAAAAAAAAAAAAAAACACACAGGGAAAAGTTGTCCTATGAAGGTGGGATCTTATGGAAAGCATCACTGAAAAAGATCAGCCTCTCATGTGCCACTGGATATTTCTTCCTTTTAATCCGAATATGTGAGGATAATCCTTGTAAGAGTGTATCTTGGACCTTTTAGCCCCTCCGGATTGGGCTCTGCGTATAAAGAACTTCTTTACAGCAAAGATTTGATAACAAACATGTGGGGCCCACCATTTAGATACACTCGACACTTGAAATAATACTCGGATCCTAGCTCATGCTTCTACCGTACCATATTTATTTTGAGGCCCAGCTGTCCCTCTTATAAATTAAAATAGCGTTCAAAGTTCAAACACATTCCACCTATCAGCACCGACCCAAATCTGAGGTGTTCTCGACGAAACTCCATTAGTGGGCCCAAATTTGTGCCTAGAGAAATTTGAGGTGGTTGCAGAACTCAAGCACAGTCAAATCAATATTATCTTTTCAGGGACGGTCAAGGTTCGAAAGCTCTGGCTCTTCACTCTCCAATTCTTTTTGACGAAAGACCGAGTCGAATGCCAGTTAGACTTATCCTACTGACTTCATTTTAATAAATTATTTGTATTATTTACTACTTAATATTTACATCGGATTTTAAATAAGTAGTTTTTGTTCTAAGCAATTACACTTGAGGTTTAGAGTTAGCAAGTTAAAAACATGAGTGACATGTAAGTTGAAACTTGTACTTGATCTTCTGCATTGGATATATGGACTAATGAATTGCTCAATTATATGCTAATACATTTTTACTCTTGATAACCTAAATTGGGTGGCAGCAGTAGAATCCCATCGTGAAACAACTGCTCAGGATTACAATGTTGGCCTACATTTAGAAATTATATGGGACCAACATTTAAGATTCAGAATATGAGGTCCACCTTTATGACAATTATGTGGGCCTGCCTTTGAAAGCTGTGTGGGCCCACTTTAGAAATTATAAGAAGGCTTATCCTTTACAATTTGTGGTGAGTCCTACCTCTTGAAACTACAATCTGGGTTTTACCTTAAGGAATTATAAAATGGGGCCCACCTTTTTGAATTTAAACTTAAGATATATTATGAATTACTCTATGGGGGCTCACTTTTCTAAAAGTCACACCTAAAATATGGCTTTAACTTCTGGAATTATAATATGGGGCTCACATTTGAATTTAAAGGTAAGACTTACTTTTACAAATTACTAAATGGGGCTCACTTTTGTAGAAGCCACACTGTGGGCTCACACTTTGTGATGTTAATCATTCGATCTTCATTTAGAAGTTATAAAGTGATCTGACCTTTTAGAAATCAATGTCCATGGGACCTCCTTCTAAAAGGAACTACAGGAAATCCATATTTTAAGAATTAGAATATGAAGCCCACCTTAAGAAACATTATTGTATGCATGGCCCATATTTAAAAATCATAATGTTAGACCCATGGTTTAAAATAGCGGTTGCTATATTGGTCATAACGGTAAGTGTTGCTACGCTATTTGAGTGTTAGTGCCGTTGTATAGCAGGATTTTGATGACTTCAAAGGATCCTCTTTCTCTCCTTTTACCTCTCTTCTTTCAATTTTTCCATAATTCTACTTCAAGTTGAGTCCCTAATATCATAATCTTCCAATCTAAATTAAAAGACAAACCCAAGAGAAAAGAAAAATACAATAAGAAGACCGCTATGCCATCTTATCGTAGTTACTTTTGAAAAAAAAAAATATTCTAGCTTTTTACAATATTTTGAATTTTTTTGTAAATTATTTGATAATTTTTGTGAGTTACACTGCTACCCGCTATATAATGCCATTACCATTATGTAGCTTTTTAGCGGTTGCCCACTATGTCAACTAGTACCCCTATTTTAAACCTTGGAACTTAGATCCATCTTTAGAGACTGTAATATGGCTGTTAAGAATTTTATTGGATATTGAGGAACCATAGAAATTACAAGGTAACACCGACCTTCAAAATAAACTGCACCAAATGCATTTTCTTTTAAGTTGCGGTACTTGTGACCAATCTGTTAAAATGCAACATGAAATCCATCTTTTAAGAATTGGATGTGGAGCCCAACTTTAGAAAATGGGATTTGCCAATGCCACATTTTGAGCTAAAAATTCTTTAAACTCTAATGGGAGAAATAGAAATTCCTCTTCGAAATTCCTGAATACCTTGACCAATAGCAGTATACACGCCGAGAAAAGGTTAGAATAATTCTGGCCGAGCTGTTTTCTCCGTGTCTGCCATGGGAGTGAGCATATCTGAAGAGCAGATCCTTGACAATCCTTCGTACCGTGTCTACTGTGGACCTGTCCTTATCCTTTTCCTCCAATTTGAAAGGGTGCTTTCAACTTCAACTCTACATTTCTCCGGTCAACATTGGTGGGGACCGGTAAGTTTTTGGGCTTGTAGTATGCAGCCTACATCATTACTCAATTTTCCAACGAATAGTCCATTTCTTTTAGATCTACACCATTGAACCCAATGAACTCCATTAGGGTTGTATATGAAAAAAAAATTCCGGATTCCACTGTCATAAGTCTTTTAGCTGGTGGCCCTCAAATCAACGATTAAGTATATGGAGGGTGTCTATAAACTGATAGCCATGGTCCGCCAATCGCTGGTGGCAATCTCATGTCGACGTTGAATAGGCCAACCAGTTTACTTTTGACTCTGTTGAGTCACTTTGTTTTAAAGAATATGTCAATATAAATATCAGATAAACTGGGCTGAATCAAATATAAGTAAATAATACTTGAGGATTGGAGTTAGCAATTTTAAAATTACAGATTGAAATATACTAAATTTACTGATTTAAATACATTTATATCTAAATTTCATGAAGGGAGATTTTCAAAAAGATTGCATTCTAAAAAAAGTTCATGAAGATTACAATATTTCAAAAAAAGTTTAAAAGTTTTTTTACAATTCTTTCAATAAAGTCCCCTCCCTAAATTTTCTTGAGAAATGACAAAAATATCTGTTCTTAATGAGAGGTTTTTGTCCATTATTTACCTCTTTCCTCCACAAAATTAGCCATTTCGATATTGATTATCATAGCTATTTAATGAAGCATGTTGTTTTTTTCATTTATAATCCACCCTTTTTAATCCTCCACGAGTAAAAGTGGTTGAAGTGGGGCCCCACTAGGTCATTCGGTTGAACTTGATCATTTCTCATAAAAAATTTATTAAAGAAAGATTTTGAAAATGAAATAACAATACTTTCATCATTTCTCGGATTTTTTTTATAAAAAAGACTTGATTAAAAAAATTGTGGAAGATTTTTTATTTAAATATTCATATCTTCAAACACTTTTTTGAAAAATAGTAAAAAAATCTTATTATTTTTAAGTAGAGCTGGATAATTCGAGTTCTAGGTAAGTTTTCCAACCCTGTCTCATATGAGTCTCAATCATCTGGGGCTTTTTCATAATGTAACCGTGAGTAAATTAATTACGGTCCGCCACATCACGGAAGGAGGGATGCATATCATTCACGTGTGTAATGGTGTCCCATCCCAGGTAGCCCTTACCTATAGTGACATGGCAAATTATGATTGGTCTACTCCTCACTATAGGTCAAAAAGCCTCATAGAATTTGGATTCATCTAGTATAACACCAACTTGATCAATAGGTGAGCTCCACACATTTGGAAAAGGGAAAATTTCAAAATAGGACTCAAATTTTGTCCAGATTTCAAATCAGGACAAAAATAAACTTACATTTTGAGACAGGACTCAAGTTCTTTAAATGTATTTTAGATCAGGACATCTAACAAACACAACCGTTTTTCGGCAACTTTTCTCTCTTTCTTTCTCTAAATACCCAAATTACCCTTCATGGAACCCTCACTAGTATCATCATACCTTCATTTTCCTTGATCTTCACCTCTCCTCCACCATTAACCATCAACCTTAGTCTATTTGTCTCACACATAATCATCATCTTGAATCTTCTATCAGCACCTAGCTAAACAAGCTCAAATAAAATGGATCATCTTCACCTATCTACATATATCCATCTAGCCAACCAAATAGTCCCATATTTCCATCTTCACTCATCTGCATCTCTCTATCCACTCATCTAAATAGACTATACACTTCTCTCTATAAAGCTAATTCCACCAATCAAATAGCTACTGAATGTTTTTGGGGAGAGATCCTCTAGAATGAATTAATGCCAATCTTAATTATATGTGTGCAAGCAATCAACCACGCAGCGAACATAAATCAAACCACAAGCACACTCCATAAGAAGACATAGATTTTACGTGGAAACCAAAACGGGAAAAAACCACGATAAAAAATCAAGCACTATGAATCATACTACAGTTATAAGAGAATACTCACAACTCGTATTTAGTTGCTCCTCAACCTAAGGACCTTGTGATTCCCTTGCACAGCTCCCTGCTGCAACGACCCTCTGCCGTTTTCTGTGACAAATCCAAGACACCTAGACGCCTTCCAGATATTGTACTTGACTCCCCAAACCAATCTTCTACACTCAGAGAAGTAGAAGACAATGATCTTTAGAGCAGAACTTTAGCCATTTAACTCTCCGATGGAAGAACTCTAGAGAAGGTTATCTCCAATAACAATTTTTTTCTTAGGATATCTAGATCTGTATTCTTCTCCTTAGGGTTAAGAGAGAACCATCTTTTATAGCTCTAAATTCGTGCCTCATAAGTATAATATGATCAGGAAAGGAGTTGGCATCAAACAAGTAAGTTTCTTTTCAATTCGGACTGAAAAATCGCAAGTCGGCACACTTTCTGCACTTGCCCGATCGGTCGGATAAATTGCCTGACTGGTCGGATTAAGGTTCTGCCCGGGTGAAAATTTCAGTATTTTCCTGCAAACTTCCGGAGGCCATAACTTTCTCGTTGCTACTCTGATTGAGGTGATCTTGAGCTCTACGGAATCCTCTCGAAACGAGCTTTCCAATGGTAGATCGCATGCCCATATCTGACGCTTGGTTTATGAGATATGACCTTTTAAATCCATGTTATCCATAGAAAATCAATTCAATTTGTCGCATTTTCTTTTATTTTTTCACTTCAATGCATCCGGCGACTCAAACCATTGTCTATACTCAAAGATATGTAAAATACAATACTAATGGACTCAAGTTTTGTCCAATCTATGAATTTGCTAATACAAAAATACTTACAGCTACCTTTATCATCAATAGGCACCCACTATTATCACCATCATCTTCATCCTTGCCTATCTAATACACCTAAAGAAACACCTCTCACCCATCTTTCCTCCATCTCCATTTGATACCGACACTTTGCAGAACCGATCCCATCATTATCCTCCGCTCACCGTTGACTACCATCATCTTCAACATTCCATTGCCCACACCCTTTACTTCACGAGGGCCCAACTAAGCCCACGCCTCACCAAAACTACATGTAGAACCCATCCTTATCATCGCCATTCACCTCCAAACACCCATTCTCCTTATCTTCCTACTCCACTTCATAGTATACTCATTACAATATGAAGATAGCCTCTACTAAAACATCAAAATACTGGAACATCAAAATTGTTGTAACACGAGGAGAAAGACCTGTCTTGCCTACGGTTGCTGATAGTCGCCACTTACAAAGTAGTGGTGGGAACCAAAGAATGGGAGAACAAGAAGAAAGGTTCTGTTAAGGCTATTTTAGGTATTTTCAAAAAAATTGAGAGGAGAGTCGCCGAAAACTTCTTTCGGTTACCAGCTATTCTGATTTGAAATGTATTTGGAAAATTTAAGCGTGGTTTTGAAATTTAAGTTTTTTCTTGTACATATTTAAAATCTAGACAAAACTTGGGCCCTATTTTAAAAATTCTTCTTTTTCGAAAATCACCACCCTACCCCCAATGGTCCTATAAAATAAATGACTGCTGCCTGCGTTTTAGTACTGGACACTCTTATCTTATCCTCTCTCTTTCTCTCCATCTGTGTCTCTCTCTCATCTTCTCTCCGAGGGGAGATGTCTTCCCAAGCTTCCAAAACCCAAGAAAAACCAAAGGGAAATGCAAACCCTGTCCAAGAGGAGATGTCTTCCCAAGCTTCCAAGCCCCCAAAAAAACCAAAGGGAAATGCATACCCTGTCCGAGGGGCGATAAGAAGGACGATAATTACAGACATCACCAAGATGATCCCAAACCCATTTGGAAATGCAACAAAAGCATAAAAAAGGAGCGAGGGCAGAGGGGGCCGGAGCTCCCCCTCCAAGCCTGCAAGCCACAGCTCGGTTGTTTCCAGCGCCTGATCCTGGAGTTCCATAGCTTCCTCTGTTGGGTTTCCGTAGATTTGACTGTTCAATCAGTTATGCTTTTCTGTTCTAGATGTAGGTTGAAGTGGGTAATAAATGCGAAGCAGATGACTTCAGGATTCCAACACTTGTGCGTGTTGTGTCTTTTGCTTTCAAGTTGCTAGCTTTTTTTTTATTGTCTAAATTGCATCACTATTGTAACATCTGTCACTTTAATTTGTGTTTCAATTGCAGAGTCTACTACTTGCACTCTCTGTGTGATTGTTTAATGATGTTAATGTTGTTAGTTTTGATCTTTTATTTGGTAAAAAGGTCATGGGTTTTGAAACCTTGAGCACTGCCTTGTAGATGATTTTGTTGGGTCTTTTCTGGAAGGCCTATTTCTTTGGACTTCTTTGTAGATGATTTTGTTAGGTCTTTCCTTGAGGGCCTATTTCTTTGCACGAATTCGGTTTTCTGTGAATTCTGGAATTGCTATGAGGAATTCTATTCTCATTTACTGGAATTCATAGAATCCAAGATGGCTAATGTCTCCAATTTCTTAAAAGGAGGTCATTCCTCTTTTCTCCCTCTTCATCTCTCTTCCCTGTTCTCTTGCTTGGGTCTATTTTTTGGCAGTTTGGATGGAATGGGAAGGGGAAGGAGGTTGAAAATGGGTGTGGCTTTGCCTATTGTACACTGCTATTGCATCCAAACTGAATAACTAGAGATAGAATGGTGTCCATCAGCTGGAAGGATAAAAATAAAAAAGAATCAATGACTGGGGAGTGTAGGTGGCTTGATGAAGAATTTACTGGTGAAAGAAACCAAAGCTGCAAATGTACTTGCAAAAAGGTGCTCTTAGTCTAAGCTATGCTCACCCAGCTCAGCAGTGAGCAGACTGATTTCTTTCTGCAGCTTATCTAGAAAGAAAGTGTTTCCATGGCTGCTGAGAAGAGTTCAAAAGGACAAGTGATATCAAGATCTCAATACATAAGCATTTTTTTTTCTTTTTCAAACAAACAGCCCCTTGTCTTCAGATTCTGATACCAAGCCGTAGATCCGCTGGTTGCGACTTGGGTGCCAGTGGGTGCATGTGTTCGACTCTCATTGTAGAAGGGAAAAAAGTTGGCTTTCAATATCCGAATCCCTCAGAATGGCATGGAGTCAGAAACTGAAACTCAGGTGGGTTGCAGCAGCTAGATTCACTGGATTCGGTGACTTTTGGGCGGACGGTCGTGGATTCATTCCTATCTGGCTCCTTCTTTTAGTCTGTCCGACGGCTAATTGGATCAGATTTGTCATAAATCCTTTAAAAAACTTGAATCATGATGGCTTAATCGCAAGAGAACTAGCTTTGTTACCATAAAGAATTTCACAATTATTTTTATTCTCATAATTTCCATTATAATCTTTATTCAATCCAACTCTCCTATTTATACAAAAAAGGAGAATAATATAAACTTATAGTTTAAAATTCGAACCTTAATTTTATCCGTAAAATATCTAACGTCTTAACTTTCCTAGCAAATCATTTGTTTGTTCTAATCTATATCTCAAATAGATGGAAGGTTACCATCATTAAAAAATAGTTGATTTTTTGAATAATAGCCGAAAACATGCTCGAGGAGGAAAACAAATTTTTAGCTGCAATGGATCTAGTGCAACGTGGATAATTTTGTTTTAGACCTCATTTGAGTTTAGCCTCAAAAATGAAATGTTTTGAAATTTCCACGAAACATTTCAAAATGAAGTTTTGAAAAACAAAATAGGATACATAAAAATATATATTATATATATATACAACTAAATTGTAAAACCCTGATATTTTATTGAAAGGATCTTTCACCTCAACCAGTTATGTGCGGTTTTTTTTTTGAGAAATTGTAAAAGTAAAAGGGGGTAAATTATTTTTTTATTTATTTTGGGATGAAAGGGAGCTGAGTAGGTGCAAACAGGAATACAGTGCATACAGTGCAGAAGCTCCTCTGGCGTTTGTACTTCATGGTTTTAAGACGGCTGGGGAGGTCTCCCACGGAAGTAGTAGGTATCTTTAGGGTTGTAAGGCGGCTGGGCGTCCAGTGGGCCATATGGCCCGGCACGATCCACGGTACGCCAAGCACACAGACTGTGCTGGCAGAAGGTGCCGCCTATAGGCACGGCATGAGGGACACCCTGATTGACTTCTCATCGGCTGTTTCATAGGTTTATATAGTCTATATATATATTTTTAGTGTAAATATAAAAAAATATAATTATTTATTTTTTATTATCTATTAAATTATAAAAATTTTGAAGATAATCATATTAAAAACCCTTTCAGTAGAAAAAGTTCAAATGAATCTTTTTACATTTGAGTAGTTTAAATTTCTTCAAACCACTTAAATTTGTATGTTATTAATTTTTAAATATATATATTTTAAAATTTTTAATATAAGATTTAAAAAATAAAAGCATGGAATATCAAAAGAATAGTAGCACGATAAGTTTAGCCCGGCTTTGACCCAAGCAGGACATGAGATGTGCCAGGCTCAACCCATGCTGGCCTGGGTTGAATCTCGACGGCTCGGCACAACAAAACATACTAAATATTGTACAACCCTATATCATAAATGAATCTCTTCTTCTTTTTTTGGGAATCCTTATGTTGCTTTTAATTTAACTTGACAATCATTCATTAAAAAATAAACTTACAAAAAAAATAAAATGGTTACTGCATTTTTTTAAAATTTCGTCTAATTCAAACGAAATGAGGCCAAATGGCCGACATGAGAATTTTCTGGCAATTCCCACCGAAATAAAACTATATTGATAACTGCCATATATTGTTAGCCTGGTTCCAAGTCAGGCCAACAGTCCCATCAAACTACCATGAACTGAATTTTGTAAGATAAAAAAAAAAAACACTCTTTTCGAGCTAATCAAAAAGTATAAATATAATAATAATAATAAAACTAACGGCCTACCAATAATTCTCTTCCAATCTCTTCTGTTGACATCCGTCCGCGTGCATTAAAAGGTCATTTTCGTAGTTCATCTGGATTGATTTTTCTCTTTTTTTTTTTTATAAAAGAAAGTCTTTCCTTGATGGGTTAGACCACAATCATGTGCGGCCCACAGTTAGGTACCCTCGACAGTTCAAAACCTCCAATTCGGGGATTGAAGGACTTGATTCACTGGGATACTCTGGGAGCCGGAAATATGAAGTTTCTGTTGGAAACTCTAATCTGGCTCAAGAGTGGACTCGTATAAAGTGTTTAGAGGTTTGAATCTTATCTGCTTGAAGAGGATTCAAACCTCGCTAGAAATAATTTCTCACTTGAGGTCCTTTCCCCTCACCGGTGGGTTCGAGGCCTAGCCACCCTAAGGTAAAGAGACCAAAAAGGAAAAAAAAAATCTGGACCTTAGACTCCTTTGGTTTCAAGCATATGAAAATATTATGTCCGAAAATGTTGGTGAATTTCAAATGTTGTTAGTCCAAAAGTTGAATTCTAAAATTCTCAGGGGTTAGGCCAAGATCTGACAAAATGTCACCTGACCAACTAATCGGACCTAGTTTTGACCAATTGGACCCAATTAGCAACAAAAATGGGTTAGGATAGGGCCAGTGTTTTTTGGCCCGCAAACAAATGGGTTGGGTTAGGGTTGGCCAGCTTAACCCCGCTTGACTCTCCTAATTTAAATAAGAGTTCTATCCATTTTATATCTTGATGAATGTTAATGACTTTCCATTTTTCTACTTTATTTTCAATTAGTAATTTCCGTGATTAGAAAATCTAATCTTTGTAAGAATCTTACCAGCCATAGTATCTTTTTTCTTCACAAATTATTCACTCTAGCTAATAGTAGTGTACGTTCATTATTCTTTTGAGACTTTTTTTTTCCTATGGTGAATATCATTCTCCCTTGATAGAATTGTGCATCCTACATAAATGATTGTTTTCTAAAATTTATTTTTTAATAGTCATCTTCAAATTTGGATGGCTATCAATGGGCTAGTTTGAAATTGGCCAAACTAGTATTGGCCTTTTTTTTTAATTTGCAAACTGAAAGCTGGATCGGGTTTGTCTTTTTTTAACATTGTTATTTTCTCGTAAATTATAATAACTTACTATTATTTTTGATCAATTTAATATATTGTATATTTTTTTGGGTCTAGTTTTATTGTACAATGATTATCATAAAAAAATTATTAAATATATAAAAATAAATTATAATGATTATTTCAAAAGTTTGACCATCATGGTTAAAGTATAATGGATTAGCATGAAAAAACAATAACAATAATATTTATATAGGGTTCGATATTCTAAAATATAATTAC
Organism: Sextonia rubra; assembly: GCA_037013555.1. Lineage (NCBI taxonomy): Eukaryota > Viridiplantae > Streptophyta > Magnoliopsida > Laurales > Lauraceae > Sextonia > Sextonia rubra. The sequence goes on from JASUAD010000010.1 coordinate 55,917,149, forward strand.
CTATATAAATATGTGTGAGTCAATATTTAAAGTAGTATTAATAGTTAGGTCCTATTCTCCTGCATGTAATCCTTTTTTGGACAAATCTTACAGACCGTGTACTGGTTAGTTTTGTCTTGACTTTATGGGGTTAGGAGTTTAAATCTAGGAAATCAACTTTTTTACCAGCCACCACAATAATTAAAAAAAAATGTGCGTAGGTCAGGTCAACCTATCCTGACCTACATTTAACATGGGTTAAGTAGGGTAGCATAATCCGATGTATCATGGGCACTTGATGGTTTGAAACCTCTCTCTCAAATAGGTCAGGCGCAGTTAGTGTCCAAAAAGTTGGGCCCAACTCTTACCCGACGCACCTTGTTTGCTAGCCCTAGTTAGGACCATTTTGGCCAAAATTGACTCTTCAATTTGCCAACTAAGTGAATTATTATTTTTAAGATCTCAATTAAATAATGAATTCAGGTATTCAAGAAATACTCAATATATTCTATTAAGAATTCCAAGACTAGATTAATGTTTAATAGCAATGCTTGCAACCAGATAAACATATGTAGAATTGTCAGATGGTTAAAGCATTTTTGTTAGCCCCATGTAGACAATCTTATCTTATTGATGAAGATTCATGCCATCCTTTCATTATCCAATGGCCGCAAAAGAATGGCGGAGTTAAGTTCCATATAGACAGCATCGGATTGCTGTTCCATTTGACCAAGAATCACAAGGTATCATTCTTCATAATGCACCACTCATGAAGTGATACAAGATCCACTCTCATCCTCTCAAAACCCTCATTAGGAGAGGGCTTTCTTTGTTTTATTGTAGTGAATTCAAAACAAATTAAAAAAAAAAAAAGAAATCTTCCCTCTAATGAAAATCGAATTAAAGAAAGAGAAAAAAATGAGTCATCACCCCCGTAATTTAGATACCAAGAAATTTGTTTCGGTCTCATACTCATTGCTACTTGTATCCTTCCTTACTAACCTTTTTAATAATTTTTTCCTGCAAATCATTTGACAAAAAATTCTTATATTTCTTTTATAATTTGTAAGTTGTTTCGTATCATTGATAACACAGTTAACATGAACCTACTCATTATTAATCCTATTCATTTACCACATTTTCGAGAATATACTCAATGTATGGTGGGACCAACTCTTCTTTGGATAAAATTTGATGGCACATAGTAACTAGGGTGGGCCTTCATTTTAAGCAGCCCGAATTTTAATTAGGTGGCCCCCTATGGCTCTTCAACTTCCATGTAGGGGATGTGAGAGATCACTCAGGCCACCAGGCTCGGACTGAGACGATATATCCACGGTACGGGGGACATGTCACTAGAAAAAACTGTAGTATGATGGAGAAAATTTATGAAAAAGCAGCACTGGAAATAAGTATGAAAGGAGAGATTAGTGGTCCCGTTTTCAAATCCCAATACGCGTGGAAAATCCTGAGCGTGCCATATTTGTGTCTGAAAATTGAATGATAAAATCTAATGTGGGCCCTGAGCGTCTGACTTTTGACCATTCAGCTGTAGGCTCTGCGTGTACAAAAAGGTTAAAAGATCACAACCATGTCGATACCCCACCCAAGATACTCTTAAATCCTGCATGGATTCGAATATGTCCGGATTCCACTGGGAGTGGAACACACATTTATTGGTTACAATCAGGGGTATTCAGGACACCTAGTCATCTGTTCTGACTATACTACAAAACCCTTTCGGCCTGGTATTGAGAAGTCGATCGGTTCCTCTTCCATAAATACAAGATTTTTTAAATAATTTATGACTAAAACTACTCATTTCTTGAGAATCTCAATGTATTTAGATATCCACAAGTATGAAAATATATTTATGTCAACAAAAAAAAAAAAACATAGAATTACTATGTACCAATTCCAAATAAACAGATCAACCCCGTTAAGGAGTTGATATTTTATATTTGAAGACCAAAAGATTAATTTTCTAGTATGTGTGAAACTAATATGCCAACCGCTTTGCAGTGAGTATTTTACTACCACATAGGCCCATTCAATTTCGGAAATTCATATTATTCTTTGCGTAAAAAAAAAAAAAACAGCCTTTCTCTTACATTCCCTTACTCAGAACTGTATAAGTGTGAATACAAATATATAATAAATAGCTGTTTACTGTAAGTTGGATAATGGGCGAAACGTGAGCCCAACCTGGACCAAACATGAATCTGACCTAACTTTCCTGCAGCTCTGGGCTTGATCTGAACAAGTTCAGGCCAAATTTTAGTTGGACCTCGTAGGTTTGGGATTGACCTGACCCAACTGCACCCTAATCATAAGGGTTAATGTTGATCCGTGGATGATGAATATATATCCATATCATCAGCTTTCTCACGGAGCGAGTAGAAGAAGAAGAAGAGAGATTCCCCCGGTTATGGCCCAACGATCACTTGATAGGATGATTTTCACACTTCCTTCACCCTTGATGTAGGCATCATTCAAGTGGATCCCCCAAAAATTTAACCAAACATTCAATGAATGAGAAGAGAGATGAATGGGGGCAAAAATGTTTTTCATACATAAAATTATTATGGAAGATTAAAAGTTGTTGACGGAGAGCTTGAGGTGAACAGTGGAGGACAAAACTATGACTTTAATGAAAAGCTCTATTTCTAGGGTTTGCCGGAAGCCCAAGAGCGCTCTTGTAAGCTACGAGGTGGAAAATGAAGAAAAAGCATGGGAGGTTAGGTGTGGATTGACAAAATGAGTAGTAAGAAAAAAAAAGATGTTTTTTTTTTGTAAATAAGAAAAAAAAATGTGAGTTTAGCTAGATCAACAACAATAAAAAAATAAAGAAGGAAATAAGGGATTTTTTTGGAAAAAATAATAGGATATTAAAAAGATAACTTTTTAGCTATATCTCAATATTTAAATAAAAAAAGGGGATTATGATATCTAATAAAAAAAGCATTTTCATCATCTTGCCTATTAAACTGATTTAGTTTTTCTAGATGGGCAAGATGTACAAAAGCTCCGCCTACCTACTTAGGGATCAATAAGTAGCCAACTTTGCGAGATAATAAATAAGACACCCTCTCCAAAGAGTGTTATTTCCTCGCAGCTCTATATTTGGTTCTCAACGAGATACGAGGGCCATACCCAAAAAATGAGGACCTACACCTTTTTACTGCCCAGTAAGAGAGGCCTGCACTCGATTCTCAATTCCTACATTTATTTTTTGCAGACAGAGGAAGCCCTGCGTCAATGGCTGTGGGCTAAGGACCTCATTTTTCTTTCCATACCACATCGGTGATTCTAGTCATTGATTCAGGGTTTTGAAGTTTAGTCGAGCATGGTATAATTAATGGGGACACAGAGTCAAACTAAGGTCTGTGATAGATTGTATAATTTAGATTTTGTTTGCTTAATTTAGATTTCTCATGTCTTCCCTCTGAGAGTTAGCACCAACCCAAATGTGATGTTCTTTGTCACACAGCCCCTTGGTGGGTCCATAGCTGTACCTGCAGAATCGTGAGGTGATTTGAAATTCATAAAGCAGTCCTAGGCAATCTTATCTCATTGATGAAGAGTCAGATCATGTTTTGATTATCCTGGGCTCCTGCGAAAGAAGTAGGTAGCGACGCCATCAGATTTAATTTGACATCCACAGACAAGAAATACGCCGTATCATTTCCACGTAATGTGTCAGTAATGCGTCACTACTCACCGGATATGGAAAAAACCTTTGTTTGTTACTGGACTCAAAACAGATTGAAAGCAATCAGGAATGCAAATATGTGTGGAAATAGTCCGGCTAGGATGATCATAAATGAATACCTAAAAATCACTCTAATTAACAGAATGCAAAGCAGGAAGATAAATTCTGGTGAAACAATTTTCTCTCTTTTCTCATTCTTATTACCTTGCTATATACAAGTAAATAACCCAATATTAGACAACTCTAAACTCCCTAAAATTCTGCTAAGTTCCCTACTAATGAGATACAAGAGATATAATATTGACCTAATAAACAACTTACCTAAAAAAATATATTTACTTCTAAAAAAACAATGTTAACAGATTGTGTTAACATATTATTCACAATACTAATAATTCATTACTATTTATATCCCCGTGTTGCTTCTGGTTAAGAATCATTTTTTTAGATCTTTTCTAAACATAAATTCTTATGCATTCCATGCAAATAAATAAGTTCACTGTTTTTAAATTTTAATCACGGGCTGTAGATCAGCTAGTTGTCATATGGGTGCATATGTCCGGCCCACTCTGCAATGTAGACGGAATTCCGGAGGGCTGCTGAAATTAGACATTTTTTATTCAGTGACTTGCGGGTGACTTGAGTCGGCCGAGATAAGTTGATTATTAGAACAAGGGTCGAGAACATGCTCAAGCAGATGAACCAAAAAATTTTTTTAATTGAACAAATAGTTGCAACAGACCCAGTTCCAAGTAAGGCTGACAGTCCCATCAGAATTTTTCAAAAATGAAAAATCAAATACTCATAAGGCCCAAAAAAAAAAAAAAACCGCTTACAGACACCGTAAACCTAATCATCTGCTGACATCTGAGCTCACATCATTCTGATAACTGCTAACAACAATCTGGGTGTAGAAAGGGTCGTTGTTTTGGTCAATCTTGGATTCTGGATAGAATAAAATCACAATCAAGTAGATAAGATGTTAGATACACTCGACAAGTAAAAATCCCATTTAGATTCGAGCCTATGATTCTGCTGAGACACTTTATTCGCGGGTACTCAGATGAGTCGGGCCCTCTGCCATATGAGCCCCACCTGTCTCCTCTTATAATCAATCTTAGCCGTTCAAATAACTCATTTTCCCTCTGTGAAAATTAGCACCAATCCAAATGTGAGGTTTCTTTTGGAAATCTGGGCCTGGTTGGATTGTCTGATCTCCGGGTTACACCATGGTTCCATTAATAACCAAAGGCCTGCTCACAATGAAGGAGGTGGGCCCCAATAGACACCATCAAATCGCCGCTCAATTTGACCGAGTGTCACATTGTACTATTCTGAATAAAGAATCAGTTGCAACAGTGGTTTAAATTCTTGGCCACCGCATTTTAATATGGGCCGATACAGACTCGTATAAGTTTATATTCGATAATTTAATGTCTATCAATTTTGGTATCACCCTATCAAAAGATTTTCAAAATATCGAATTTCAACTGCTGATATCTCAATTTATTGGTTATAACTATATATCGGCATATATTTTATAAATATCAATTAAAATATCGGCCCATTATATTTAAAGTTTTTTTCTTTTCTTTTTTCCTATTTTCTTTCTTTTTGTCTCCTTCTAAATATATTAGTTGCTGCATTTTTTCTTCTTTAACACTTATTTCACTTCCAATGTATAAAAAATACTTATTTTTTTATCAATATTATCTTGAAAATCATATACAATACTACTAAGGTTAGCATTTTGCATTTTTTTACAAAATTCTTTTAAAAATTTATTTACATTAGCTTAGAAATGATGATTATATGCTATTTCTATTGTAAGTACCTTTTATTACCTAAATCTACACATTTTAAGGCTAGATCAACTATTTGAGGTTCTAAAAATTAAAATTTTCATTAAGATTTTGTTGATCTTTGTAAAATAGTTCATCAAATTTGTCATCATTTGAATTAAATCATAAATGTCCAATTTCTTTGTATTTTACTATATTATCATAATAAAATATGTTATCTTGATACTCTTGAAATCACAAGTCGCAACTTACTTAATGATTGAGTGATGAGTACAATCTTTATTTTCTTAAATTTCACACTAATAGATAGTTTATTAGTCATAATTATGGTTACATTTTATTAAATTTATGATATTCTAACTTGTTTAGTATATACATCTAAATTAATTTAATTGTAAACAAAATTTATACAACTTTAGATTAGACAGCGATACAGGATCATAACTTATGGGCACCAATAATTTGAATTATAGTTGTGACTAATGGAAAATAATATTATTTTCTAATATTTTCTAATATTTTAAATTTTTTTGGATATTTTTTTAAAAATACTTTGAGACTAAGAAAATTTCACGCTTTGATGCCCGCGATGAATTACAAATTGCAATCGATACCAATATCGTATCGATTTTTATGGCCGGTCGATATTGTGACCAATATAGCAATTTTGAACCATTGCAACATTAGAAAAAATTCATTCTCATCCTTAAAAATGTCCCTTGATTAGAAAAGACCCTTGTTTGTTTTTGTGCATTGAACTCAAAAACAACCTCCACTTTAATGGAAAATGAATTAAAGAAGAATAATAAACCAAAGTTGACTGACTAATCACCTTAGTAGTTTAGATCCATGGGTAATATAGTAGTTGTCCACATAGTCTCTCCTCTTTAATAATCTTTTTGTTGCAACTCATTTGACTATAAATTTCAATGATTGTTTTAATATATAAGATTGAGAATATCATTAATAATATAATAAACACCGTCTTATACATTGTTAATCATATTCATTCATCACTTTATCCGTAGTATGCTCAATTTATGGTGGGATTTATTTATTTGTTTTTTAGTAAAATTTGAGCACACTCTATTAATAAAAACTTTCATTTTGAGCTGCTCCAGCATAATCCTGATTCGGACTACGATGAGTGGTTCACGGCACCATGCTCACGGGATCAGCAGTTGCTTTCAGTACACTGAGAAAGACGTTTCTATGAGGGTGAAAATTTTCGAGAAAACAATAACCGGTAATGAGTGAGGAGAAGATAGCGGTTCCGTTTTCCAGTAGTCCCAAAATGTGTGGAAAATCTTGTGTGTGTCGTATCCGTATCTGACTTTGGAAAATCAAATCCGATTATGGGCCCTGATATGCTAACTTACAGCTGTAGGCACTACGAGGACAAAAAGCTTTTTTGACACGTCCATAGATATGAATTGATTCTGGATGAAGAACATCTTCTTCACAATGGTTATAAGTTCGCCATCATCTAGACCAGATGGCACCATTAAATATTCTCGACAGTTCTTCAAGATCATGTTAGGATTCGAACATGTCTCGGATTCTACAAGGACATGTTTGTTAGATTACAGTCAGGGCTACTGAGGACAACTTGTCATCTATATTGATTACACAAAACTCTTTGGCCTGATATAGAGAAAGTCGGCCCCTCTGCCATAAATACAAGATTCTTGAAATAGTTAATGTACAAAAGGCCTAAGAAACTAAAATGACACATTTTAAAACACACAAAATTCAAAGAATTTTAATATATTGTAATAATCCATCCAAAATTATGACAATTTTCATATGTTCAATAAATCGAAATACAGAATTATTATATAACAAAATCAAAATAAGCAAACGAACCTTGTTTTACGACCACACAGGATCATTGGGTTTTAGGAATTCAAATTTATCCTTAACAATCAAGCCCTCAATAATATTTAAATAATTTATCAAAGACAAAGCAATGTAAAGTTGATGTCAAATAAGAAGAAGGATAATCATTGTGTAAAAGAAATTTATACTTTCTGGTAAACTATATTTGGCTTGCTTTCACGAGGTAATAAGTTAATAATTCATAAAATAATAATTTACTTGTATTTTTTGAAGCAAGATTTTTTTTTCTCCCAACTATAAAAGAAAATGCTGGTTTTCTTGGTGGCTGTAACTTTATTTTTTCATATGCTGTGATCATTTAATGTCAAGGCAGTAACTTGGTTTGAACCTTGAGTTTGCTCCTTAAAGTTTAGAGTTCGACTCTTTTCCTTTGTGGGATTCGACTATTTTGTATGCGACCATGTATGTAACTTTAAGGAAATAATTATTGTTCGTTAGAATCAAATAAACACTGGGTAGGAAGCAAAAAATCAAAAGGTTGAGCTAGCGAGAAATGCTCTCGGTAAAAAAAAAATAGTAATAATAAGAAGACATACTGTGATCAATTAAGTAATAATAAGAAAACATACTGTGATCAATTAAGTACGGATAAAATAAAAAAACTGCTAGTTCGAATTACTTTCCAGCAAGTTTCGCTGTCCCTCTTGAACAGCAATGCATGCAAGTTTCGCTGTCCCAGCAAGTTTCCAGCCGCCCATATATCTCCCGTACATGATACATGCACCCTTTTGCCAACAAAAAGTCTCCATGGTGATGAGCGGTTCATATCTTAGCCCCCACCCAGTTCAGTATCTCTCTTACATCACTTTGACAGATTGAAGTTTTAGGAATCAAACAGGAACACTGGGGTCTCTTTTTGGGTCGGAAGGATGTGAGAACAAGGCTATATATGATGTCCCACTTGGAGACGCCAAGAGCTCGCAAACCGAGCCAAAAACAGCTGGAATCTAAGCCAACTACCCGGTTCAAGGGCTTTGGAACATCTTCAACAACTCTTATTAGGAGGGGACCGTACGAGCTGGCCACTATCAAAATTTAGATAATTCTCGCGGATCCGTAGGTGTGCATAATTCTCACGGATCGGTAGGTTTGCCGGATGCCAAAATTTAAATAATTCTCATAGAGCTATTTACGCGTGAGGTAAATAGACGTTAGGTTATTAATCGTACGAATGCCCACCATCAAAATTTAAATAATTCTCATAGACCTATTTCTGCATGAAAAGATGCTTTAAACGTTACAATTTTACGCTATGATATCATATGACTATTTGATATTGCACCTTGCGATATCTCAAGGTTGTGGATATTACATTATGTGATATCAAACAACTATTCAATATCGCATAATTTCTTTTCCACCCAAACTGAGAAGACAAATGTTTACCTAAAATTTAGAATTATATATATATTTTCATCATTTATGCTTGCTGTGGGTTTCGTTGTTGGACTCTTGCAATGATCACCCTAATTTCAATGAAATAGTTTTGATTGTTTTACTGTTCCTTTTTCTCTCTTTTTTGGTGGAAAGCAACATGCGTTTATTCTCTCTTTAATAGAAAGGTAAAGGGCAAAAAATTTTTAATTTAGTGCCATATCCAACAGCTCCAATATATTTCAAACGATTTCTGGAAAAAGTCGTCACTTTTGCGTATGAACAGGATTATCTAAATTTCAAGATAGTGTTGCCGTCGATATCCCTGTTGGAAAACCCTGGCATTTAAGATATAGATTGTTGGTCGGGAACCGATCGACCACTCTCCTGCCCAGTTAAGTCGATGGACGGTCGGATTTTACCGTTCTAATTATTTTAGATTCTGGCCTTCAGATAGACGTCTGAAGAGGAATAAAACAAGGGTCCGATCTGTGATCGTGACACGTGTCATATCTGGACGGACCCCACTTTCTCCAATAAGTAATAAGTGCTGCATGCTTGATGCTCCACTACACTCCTTTTCTTCTACTCGCAGACAGTTTCTCCTCTCTGTGGGGAGACGCTCTTCTTCTACTAGCTGCTGCTGCTGCTGCTGCTGAAGAATAGCAGAAATGTCTGATAGAGCCACTAATCCCCAAGAAAAACCCAAGGGGAATCTTCCTCCAAAGCGAGGGAAGGTCATGGAGAGGATTTTGAAAGATTTCTCCGAATCGGTAACCACATTTGTCTCAAACACGTTTGGAAAACCAAGAGTAGCAGAAGGCGGCCGCGATGGCGGCGACAGCAAAGGCTCCACCTCCACCTCCACCTCCACCTCCACCTCCACGCCTCCAAAGCCTAGCTCGTCCCACTCCAACACCTGATCAATGGGCGTTTGTCTCTTTGATGCTGGAGCTGCATTTACCTGATGCAGGTAGAAGGAGCAAGAATTCCATCTTTTATATATCTGTTCTTTTCCTTTTGTTTCCAAGTTTGCAGTCTTCCATTCCATCAACACGCTTTAGCAGCTGTTTTAAGTTACAGTGGATCAACCCACTTGTAGATATAGGTGTCCCTCTTGTTTAAGAGAGAACAAGGTAATATATATAAATATGGTCTTGTGGCTTGGAGCACTATTTTAACATCTGTTACCTTAATTTCACTCTCTATTTGTTAATAACTTAATATTGTTAAGTTTGATCTTATATTTGGAAGACTGGACCTGGATCTGAATCCTTAAAGTGCTTTCTTGATGATTTTTGTTGCGTCTTTTTATCCATCTGTCCGCTATCATTTTCTTTCTTTCTGGGCTTTTCTTCTTTTCTATCTTTCCCTATCTCCTTTCTGTTTCCATCTTTGCGCTTTTCAACAGTCCTAGGAATTTTGTTGGATTACACTTTCTTGTGTCATTGTTTGGATATATGAGACGTGGATATAGTGGCAAACTCAGAATTTTCGTTTTAAAAGAGTGCATATCAAAACAGGTAATTGGATTTTCAAAATCAACTCAGGATTTTCATGTGGCTCTTGAGGCAAATAGAGGATTTATATGTGAATTTTCAAAAGCATACCAAAATTTTCATTGTAGATTTAAAAGCAAACAAAGGTCCAAAGGTGTGTCTGCCTCGACATCGATGCACTTGGGTCCGCTTCTATGGATAAATTGGCGTGGAACCAAAGTGTGCAGATCTATTATATGAGTAATTGCCCGATGGTGACCATGAGCAGCTGCCATGTTAGTGTCTGCGGGCACTGATGCCGTGAACCGTGAGTGGTCCACCCGCAGTTACCGTCCAGGAAATACTCAGAGGATCCGGACTCATTTATTGGCAATCATCCACATTACATGTGGAGTATATGAAAGTTTATCCTGACTGAACAATTAATTCATATGGCCCATTACAATTACAGTTTTAATTAGCTTCTTTTCCTTTTTAACGATATGCCTACAACACCGGACTCAGATTACCCCTCAGTACTCGGAAGTTTAGAATGCTGAGACAAAACTGTCATCTGAAGATGAAAATTTATGAAAAGCTGAACTGGAAATGAAAACGGCTTTCATGCGCAGAGGCTATTTGTTGTCGTTTGGGAAACTGAATATCTGGAAGGGGCCCATCAGGAAACTTCTTTCTAACACTGACTAGGTGGAAATTGAGCATATGGACAATTTACGCACGTAATCATGAAGGGGCCCCAAAAGGGAATTGGTTCAGAACGATATCCTCAATTGATTAGAACAGATTCAGCATAGAAAAGAAAATAAATTGTGAGCCTTTTATCACATAAACTACTGTGTGGGCATGGAACTTGGAAGTAATCAAGTTAAAGCTATGATACAAAAGAACGGTAAAATCTCTTCAAAGATTCTCCGACATTTCACCTCTCATAATAGTACTGCAATAAATTTCCCATCGTTCTTCTTTAATCAGTGCAATGCATCTGCCAATTGAAAATCTAACATCTTTTTCAAGCATTCATATTCTTTTCTAATGAGTAAACAAAGCATGAAACTTTCTAACCAAAAAAAAAAAAATGAAATAAAAAAGTTAATCAAGGAATGGAGAAGGTTAATTCCTTCACAAGTTGGATTTCACGCAAAAACTGATCAGGGTTTTATTATCAAGAACTGAGCTAGAAAAGGAGGGTTGCCTTCAGGCTGGTGATGACCGTTCACTCAGGTATAGTAGAACGTCGCCTAAAACACATTACCTTCAGTGTTTAAAATCCCAAGAGAATATTCAATAGTTATATTGCTGAGTCTCCGAAAAAAGGAAAGAGTTAAACTGCAAGTCATTTCCATGAATATACTGGAAGATGGGAAAGATTGAGGAACATTACAGTATTCCATTGAATAAATGATTTTTTTTTTTAGAATTCCATTGAATAAGTTGATAAAGCCATTGAGGAACTTATTATGGCCATCAAGTGTAAGACACATGGCCCACATGTCAACTTGAACACCATCTTTTAGTCAATAGATGCACAAACAATGGTGAAATTAGAAGGACAACAAAGATGGAAAAATGCAATGGAACTCAATACAAGCCACCAATTACCTGAACTAAAGCCAAATGCCTTGTTTTCTGTCTATTTGCTAAAGACATGGCAAACGAGTCAATTGATCAAATTCGGGTTGGCTCAATCTGAATATGAGTTTATTGGTTCTAACCCTAATTTGACCTATGTTTAAAACGAGTTGGATTCCTTCAACCCACAACCACGGTGGGTCAACACGACCCGACCCGAATTTGATAACCTGACCGAACCTATTTAATTCCCATTTTGTATGATCTAACTCATTTAATGTGGGCCAATTTCATTTGTAAAGTTATCTTTACATCTAAATTCATTTAAAATATTGCATTGAGCATAAATTTATAATTTATCAATTCTCAAAGTGAAAAAAATTGGGCCAAAATCCATAAATGTCTTATAGCATGTTTATTAAAATAATCCCTTTTCAATTTTTTTTCAATTTTATAATTCTATATTTGAGCTTGAATATAAGACTCGTCAACGCTATTGTATTCCATTCATATCTATATTTATAGGTAAATTTTTATGCTAACATAAAAATAAAATATACATCAATAATCAAATAATTTACATCATTTAATCAAATAAAAAAAATAAGTTTTACATTCTAAATATCAAAATTTTGCATTACTCTTTCATATGAGATTAAGAGTACGTAATTTATGGCCTACATGAATAAGAAAGGTCATGTGAAAATTCATGATAAGTTAGTAAAATCTAAATGTGTTGAATTAAAATTTGCCGGCTCTAGTTTTCTTATCCCACAGTTATAGTTGCTTAGCAGAAACAAAATTGCATCAGCTTTGGTCAGAATATTCAAAAGGTTAGTTCCATTCAATGTTTGATTATAAAGCAAAACAGCAAGCCGAAACAAGGGATGGTGAAATCATGTGGGCTAGCTCATCCCAGCATCACTTGATATAAAGGATATTCCTGAATTCGGTATAATATCACAATATATAGTAGATTATTGATTATTTTTGTAGATAAAATTGTAGATAATTTTTGTACAGTTTACACCGGAAAGTGGCAATGAATAAAAGCTATTGGTGCAACTTGGAGGAATTGAGATTACATGAGGGAAAATTCTCAGGTCACCGGTGGGCAACCGGCTCACATTGCCCGCGTGCATTGTAGGTTGCCCAGTAATGACGTGGGGAGACCTGACCCGACCGCCACCATCTGTGAAATGCTGCTGAGGCATGCTCATGATCTATTTGATTGATCTCCATGACAGATTGGTGCTGCACCTTGCATGACTTCTATATAAACTCCGTGATCTTTTCTTTGTAATTGTGTTGAGCATCATTTTTTTTATGGTTTTATTGACAACATTGTGTCTACTGTTTTTTTGTTTTTATCAGTTTAAAGAATATTTTATTTGTTTCAATTATTAAATTTAATGTAGACTTATTTCTTGATATCAATTTTTCTGTTAATACGTTCATGGCCTGTGTCATATATTTTTAATTCATTTTGTCCTTTGATTCCCCTCATTTTGGACCAATGATGCAGGTACCGGAAGCTTCTTTTTGGAAACGGTTTCCTTAGATTTGGATGGAATACTCTTATGATTACTTTTACTATTATTATATATTTATCAGACAAACTCATGTTCCTTTCCCATGCTGCATCTGCTTTAACGGTCTGACACTTTTCTTTGTAACTTTCCCAAGCAGCGGGAACCCCAGTTCTATCATTGATGGATATATCACTGGGCTTCTATGCTTGATCTTGACTTCTTTGTAACTTATTTTGATGGTGATTCTGTTGGAATAATTGGATATTAAGTGTGGCCCAATGATCACTTATTAATGTGGCTTTTCCATTTTAGTAGACCACCATTAATTAGGACTCCAATGTTGATATGTCTCCTTGGTGGGGATTATTTTGGTGTTTGGATAAAGTTGCTAACCTTATAATATTTTATATTCTACTAGAAATCTAAATCATAGTTGAAATAAGACTCTACGATAGAAAAAGAGTTGTTTATATAAACATATATATAGGTTTAGGGGTTACAACTCATTTCTATACATTACATTAATTATTCCATCGAGATCATGTTATCAAGGCATAGTTGAGGAGTGTAGTAAATCTCCAATCAAAGATTCAAATTATGGTAATGTTAATTTTAATCGGAAGTGGTTTTGTGTGTAATGGTTTGTGAAAGTTTAAGTTGGATCCAATTTTTGTAAAGTCCTTGAGAGTCATAACCACAAATAGTGGTTTACATAATGGCAATAAAAGAGGGTTAATTAATGAGAACTCATATATGTGGTCGCATAAAAGAATGGACACATTTTGAAAAAAAAGTGTAAAATGAAATTTTATGAATTTTGATATCATTGACTTTTGTATTTGTATTGACTGTATTAAAGGAAAGCAAGATAAATTAAGTAAGAAAACTACCACAATTGTTATAAACTTTTAAAATTATCCACATAGATATTTACGAAAAATTACATATTACTTGTATTATAGGTAAATATTATAGTAGATATGATGAAACGGGTCGTCACTCTGACCCATTTGGTAGAATTCTAAACATAGTATGAGATTTGTAAAATCTATTACTGCTAAGTTTTCAAAAGATTATGACATTGGTGGGAGTACCAAATTGCATAATCTTATGCTTAAGGAAATTCAGAATCAAGATGTAATGCTTGATATTGGAGATGTATTGTTATTCCACATGAATTATTGTGGAATAATGTAGAATAACAATCTATCAATACAGAACCACTCCCAGATGAGAATGTTATAACTCATCTAGAAGATACACATCCGATTGGAAACGAAACCGATCAGGAAGACTTAAGGAGAATTTTCTCTCAAAGGAGATTAGCAATTCTTGACGATTATATTTTATATCTGAAAAAGGCATATGGTGCTGTTGAAATTGATATCCACTAATGTTCAAAGAAAACATAGATAGTGTTGATTCTAGAAAATGGTTTGATGCAGTGAATGATGAGATGACTTCAATGGCTATATTAATGAAATCTAGGATTTCGTTGAGCTTCCAAAGGGTCTAAGGCCATTGGCTTTAAATAGCTTTTTATGACACATAAGGACCCTAAAGGAAATACTGAACGATATAAGTCTAGACGAGTAGCCAAAGGATTCACTCAATGGGAACGTATCAATTATATGGAGACATTTTCTCTAGCAACCCGATTGTTTTATGAAACAAGGAAATGATAGACTAGTTTGCAAATTAAAGGAATCCACAGATGGACTTAAACAAGCTTTCAATCAATGATATTTAATGTTTACTACAACCATTACTTCCTTTGGATTTACGAAAAACATTGTTGATCAATGTATACATCTAAAGATTAATGAGAGCAAATTTATAATTTTTGTATTATATGTGGATGATATTTTACTAACTAGAATAAAGGTAGTGTCTGAAAAATAAAATTGAGAGAAAACAGTTGCACAATGATACTTATGCCATTGTAGTGGGAGTATCATTTATGCTTTAACATGTATAAGGCCATACATCGGTTTTACATTTGGCGTAATCAGCAGTTATCAAAGTGATCAGGGTTTGGAACATTGGAGAGCAGCTAAAAAAGTTTTAAAGTATTTTCAGGGTATGATGAATTATATACTCACATATAGAAGATCAAATCACTTAAAAGTGATTAGATACTCAGATGCAGATTTTGTGGGATGCCTCGATAGTAGAAAACCTACATTTGGTTATGTTTTCTTATTATTTGGAGGTGCAATTTTAGTAAATCTGTATTTGATGCCAAGTACATTATGTGCTTTGAAGCCCCATGGCAAGTAAAATGGTTGAGAAATTTAATTTTGGGACTTAATATATTTGTTTCTTTTTCGGAGTCAATTAGGACAACCTCAACTGTTATATTGGCAAAAAATGAAAAGAGTTTAGGTATTGCTAAATTTTGGAAATTAAGTATCTTGTCGTGAAGGAAAATGTGAAAGAAAATGTTCAAAATCGTCTGGTGTCTATTGAAGGAATCTCTATATATCAAAAAGTTACATTTTCTCTTTACTAAAAAATAGAATCTTATCATTAAATTGATTTAACCCCTCTCATTTTTTTATCTTTTGAAATGTCATTCATGTCACTTTACTCTACCAGTTATATTAACAAACAACCTTCGGGTAAGATCAACACCTATTGAAATAATAATAACGGCATGTTTGGTAATAGATGAGGAATTCGCAGTTCCACGAATTCCTCACTACCCCTAAAAAATAAGAACCTCTACTAAGGGTTTTGTAGATCAGGATTTATCCTGCTCTACATTTGGTTAGAACTATGAAATGACTAAAGATTTTCACATGCCATGTGTACTTTATCTGTAGAAGAGTTCAAGAGCCGAGCCAGGTCAGGCTAGGGCATATCAAGGTCGGGCCTAATCTTAGAAACATTGACATATGCTTGACCCAAGTCTGACATAGGTCATAAAAGTCAGGCTGAGCCCACCCATTTAATCAATCGTGTAGGGCCAAAACAGATTTTTTTAATCAATTTTACGTCCATCTTATTAATTGTTTATACCAAAAACATTAAATTTCACACATTCTTTTTACTGGCCAAGCGGGCTTTGCGCTTTCTATCACTTCATTTAAGCACGATGCAATTATTAAATGGGCCCAATTATTAAATGAGCACTACTTACCTATCCAAGCATGGCTCGACTTTAAAAACACTAGCGTAGGCTTGGTCCAAGTTTGATAGGAGATATAAAAGTTAGGCCCAAGTTTGCCCATTTAATTAATCAGGCTGAGCCGAATTGGATTCTTTTTTTTATCAAATTTGCGGCCATTTTAGTAATTGTTTGCACTTACATGCATTCCTTACATGGGCCGAGTCAAGCTTTGGGCTTTCTATCACTTAATCCAAGTTTGATGAAATTATTAAATGGGCCTTACTTACTTATCGAAGACCAGCCTGACTTTAGAAACATTGGCACAGGCCCGCCCTAATCCTACACGGGCTGCAAAAAGTTTGGCTCGAGCTCGCCCATTTAATCAATTTGGCTGAGCTAAATCAGATTTTTTAAATTAATTTTTAGGCTATTTTAGTAATTCTTTATATTAATTATATTAAATTACATGCATTCCTTACACAGGCACAATGGGGCTTTGGGCTTTCTATCACTTATGCTAAGTCCAACCTAATTGTTAAATGGGCCCTACTTCCCTATCTAAGCTCGGCCCAAGGTGGGCTGAGCCTAGATCGTGCTGGCCCAGCCCATGAGTACCCTATCTTTCGGATGATGATTTAGCCCCTTATATCCCTTCTTTTAATTAAGATGATTTGAAAATCCATTGGGAGAGGTAGAACCTAAGAATTAGAATAAGTAAGGATTTGACTATGCTAAAATCATTGGAGATTTGCCAGCACCAAATATGGACATTGATGGATACCTTGGAAATGACGTTTCATTTTATCGATGATTTTGTTATCAAATATACTCTAAAAGATGTCATATGTCATCATTTTACAAACATACTGTAAAAGATATGTCATATGTCATCATTTTAAATGATCTGGATTATTCATTGATGGAGGCCATGATAGATTTGGACGAACATAAATGCTACTCAAGTGCAACATTTTTATTTTAAGTTGGGCACTTTGGGTACTAACCTAAGAGTAATCGTCGGGTAGTTCAGGTGCAACATTTACATGTACTCACCGTCAACAAACAACCTCATCCAGACCAAATCATTCTCAAACTTAATTTTTTTATAATGGGTAACCAAAACTTCCGTTAAAAGGTGAATACAAAACAATTTACTTCTATGTCCATGGTGAATTGTTTGGGCCCCACTAAAAATTTATCCTTCCATTGTTCTCACTCAAATTTGATGGCAATCAGATCACTCTGATCTGTGATGGCAATTCCACATACGTCGCACAAGTACGATCAAGGCCAATATCTGCACCCCGCTTGGCCACTTTCTCTCTCCCATAAATGGCTGCATCTAGGTAGCAGGTACTGCACTCATCTCTTCTTTCTCTTGAAAGCTCTCTCCTTTGTGACGCTCTCCCTTTCTTCTTGTTCTTGTTCTTCTTCTTCTTCTTACTTGTCTTCTTCGTTAGCTTTTCCATGGCTGAAATAGCTCCCCAACCCATCAGACCCCGAGACAAGCCAAAGGGAAAATCTGATCCAAGGCGAGGGGATATACTTCGGGGTATAGTTAATGATTTTTGTGCTCCCTTTACAAAGCGAGAGGAGAACAACGAGGCCGGTGGTGGATCCTCCACGGCCCAAGCCCCAGCTCCTCCATCTTCGGCACCTGATTCATGTGCGTCATAAATTTTGTAGCTTCCTGACATGGATCTGCGGGGATTTGTCTCTTGGGCTTTTTTTTTATCTGTCTCTTTAGATTGCAGGTAGAAGTAGTGTAGAAAACGGACGGCAATAGATGGAAAGCAGCAGTTTTTGGATGCCGTCGTTTTAATGATGTGTTCGTCTCTCTTGTTCCCAACTTTCTGGTTTTGAGGTTGTTGTCGAAGATGGGTTTCAGATGGATTGAGGGCTTCTTTGGAGATTACTCCAAAGCTCTGTAAGAGCTAGTTGATCTGGGTGTACTTCTTATTAAAAAAGTTGTTATTGTGTCTTGAACATCTGCTTCTTTGGTTGGTATATTTGAATGTGTAGTTGTTGTTGCAGAGCGGAGGTGGTCATGGAAACAAGTTCTTGTGACTTGTAATTGTCAGATTTTCTTATTCTCTGTAAATTGCAACTTTATAATAGCGTCTATTATTTTAATTTGTGTTTCAATGCAATTTTTACCCCCTGTACTCTCTAACTCATGTGATTGTTTAGCAATTGTTAATGCTGTTAGTTTTGATCTTATATTTGGTAAAGAGGGTATAGATTTTTGTACTTTTTAGAGACTGCCTCTTTGATTATTTTGTTCGGTCTTCTCCTTCCTAAAGAGATTTTATTTTTTCGGGTTCATCTTGAAAGATTTAAGACATGTATTTTAAGCAGCAATCTTATGTTGAGTTAAACTTTTGGGATAAAATGGATGATTACACCCAAAACGTTGGAGTTTAAGATGGAGAAATCTTTGACCACTTTTCTCCTTCATTTTCTTTGTTTTTGAGCTTTTCATAGAATTTTTTCTTTTTCTATCTAGATTCTTTTGATTCTCTCTTTTATCTTTTTCACTCTCCATGCGCTTTACCAGAAATTTTGGTGGATTTCAGTTTCCTCTGTGCCGTGATGATTGCCTGACATGGCGCGGTTGGCGAGCTAGGTTGATTGGTTTGAACCATCGACGCTACTTTAATGTGTTGATTGGTTTGAGCCATCCTTAGTTTTCACATATCCTTCTTTTGACTGCTGCCATCGATTGCTTTTGGTGATGGGTTAGATTCTAACATGCAGAATGTATGCCAGTTGTTGATGCATACAGACCTGATGTTACATGTCAGAGATTGGGATTAAAACCGTGGAGCCTAAGCTATCATCTGCAGCCCACCTGTCCAGTTCGCCTTGATTTCGCATTAAAAGTGGGACGCTTGGAAAAAATTCACTTGTCCTCTTGACAATCTCCCCTGGACCTATCGCAGTTGCCAACGCTTATCAGGAAAATTTCAAGTTTTCCTTCTGGGCTTGACTCCCACGTAATTTGTTCTCAGAATTAAAACGTGGGAGAACGCTTTTTACAAATGAATCGATTTTCAAAGTCATTCATTCAGAAGTCCTTGTTCTATTTAGTGCTCCAACAGCAACCCGAATTCCTTTCAGAGCCCATCGAATAATTATGTCGTTTTATTGATTCGTACTAAATTACGAGCTATCTAAATATTTAAATTGTTTGAACTTTTCATAATATTAAAGCAAGCTTTTTTAACGTTACACAGTTAGAAGAAAGAACAAACAAAGCCCCCGACCAAAACACTCACATTGTGTTGCATAGTGTTCGAGCTGGATCTATCCAAGTACATATCACAGTGAGGAAAAACAACAAGCAATCACACACAAAAAAGATACGAGAATTTACGTGGTTCGGCAAGATTGCCTACATCCATGGGCACAAAGATTTTACTACTTAGAAATCTCTCTCTCACCCCCTTACAATACTCTCAGTGTTCTCTATCCCCTGCAGTTGCCCTCTGGTTACCCTTTTGTTGCCCTTTTTGTTGCCTTAGAACAAGAAACACAAAGAAAATATATATATGGTGCTAACCCTAGCTAGTCAACTGGGCCCTCCACTCAAGCCTAATAAGGACCTTTTGAGCCAAACCCAACAATTTCCACATTGGCGAAAAATGTCCGACCCTTTGAAGAATTGTTGAAGTGTTTGGAACACATACCTTGTGGGAATGCAATCCCACCATGACTGCACCCAAGGGAGATGAGGTGCACCTTCACTCTTTAACAAGAGGAGAGATTGAGCAAGTCCAAGCAATGCTTGAACTTCTTTGTAGTCACTGGCTTGATAAGCATGTCAGCTGGATTATTATCTGTGTGAATCTTCTAAATGGAGATCTCACCTGTAGCAATTCAATCTCAAATTCTATGATAGATAACAACTATGTGTTTTGTCCTTGCATGATATACTTAATTCTTTGATAGGCATATTGCACTCTGATTGTCACAGTGTAGCAAGATTGATTTCTGTTTGATACCCATGTCATTTACCAAAGCTCTCATCCATATTGCTTCCTTAGAAGCCTCTAAAGCTGCCATGTATTCTGCCTCTATAGTGGACAATACAGTTGTAGACTGAAGGCACCGATCTCCAACTTATCGATCCACTAGCAAGTGTGTAGACGTTTCCGGTGGTGGATATTCTTTTGTCTAGGTCTCCTGCAAAATCAGAATCTACATATCCAACTACAACCTTTGACCCCTGTTTTCTTTCAAACAAAATTCTCAAGTCTTTGGTGCCCTTCAAGTACCTCAGAATCCACTTTACAGCATTCTAATGCTCTTTTCCTGGATTCGCCATGTACTTACTCACTACACCCACTGCTCGAGCCATATCTGGTCTAGTACAAACCATGGCATACATCAAACATCCTACCGCATTTGCATATGGTATCCTGGACATTTTTTCAATTTCCTCATCATCACTTGGACATTGTTTGGCACTTAAACTAAAGTGAATTGTAAGTGGAGTAGGCACATGCTTAGCATTTAGCATGTTGAATTTTTCAAGTTCTTTTGAGATGTACTTTTTCTGTGATAACCACAACTTTCCAGCCTTCCTGTTTCTCCTAATTTCTATGCCCAACATTTTTGTGACTGTCCTAAGGTCCTTCATGACAAATTCTTTTCTCAAATGGGATTTGAGTTCATCAACTTTTGACATGTCGTTACATGCAATGAGTATATCATCCACATAAAGTAGCAAAATAATAACAGAATTATCACATAAAATTCTATAATAAACACAACAATCATACTCACATCGATGGTAGCCGATCTGTAACATGTAGGAGTCGAAACGCTTATACCATTGTCTTGGAGATTGTTTCAGCCTGTACAATGATCCAACTTACACACAGGGTGTTCTTTTCCGACTTCTTTGAATCCTTTAGGTTGCTCCACATAAATTGTTTCTTCTAAGTCACCATGAAGGAATGCTGTCTTTACATCTAATTGTTCGAGCTCCATGTCGAACTGTGATACCAATGCCAACAACACCTTAATAGAAGTGTGTTTCACGACTGGGGAAAAGATCTCATCATAATCAACTCCTTCCTTTTGTGAGTACCCCTTTGCTACTAAACGTGCTTTGAACCTTGGTTCTGCATTTTCTTGCGAAACTTCTTTTCTCTTAAACACCCGCTTGCAGCCAACTGTTGTTCTGTCTTTGGGTTTAGGAACTAACTCCGAGACTGAGTTTTTTTGGAGAGATTCCATCTCATCCATCATAGCACCCATCCAACCTTGTCTTTCACTGCTTTCCATAGCTTCTTGAAATGAGGTCGGATCACCACTGCTAGTAATAAGAGCAAAGTGTACTTCATCCTCATCCATCCATACCGTTGAGGTGGCTTGATGGTTCTCTTTGCCCTTCTTTGTGCTAGACTTGAGGGTTCCTCCTGAACCTTACGTTGTTCCTCACTTCCAGATGTACCAATCTCTCATGAACTTTGACCTTGTTCCTTAGTTGTATTATCTGCAAGAGGAATTCCTTTGGTGACTACTTTTTCAACACTGTGCCCTTTGACTTCACTGTCATGTTCTCTATTCATCATAGAAGCTTCATCAAACACAACATCTCTACTGCAGATCTTTTCCTGTTTTCTGGATCCCATAGTTTATACCCCTTTACACCTTTCTCAAAGCCGAGGAATATGCATTTGAGTGACTTGGAGTCTAACTTGGATCTCTCATCACTAGGGATCTGTACATAAGCTGGATAACCGAATACCTTCAATGAAGAATAGTCCACCTCTTTACCTGTCCACACTTCTTCTGCAACTTTACAGACAAGGGATTTTGATGGTGACCGATTAACCACATAGCATACGTGGTTAATTGCTTCTGCCCAAAAACTTTCAGGCAGCCCTGCATGAAGTCTCATACTCCTTGCTCTTTCTAGAAGTGTTCTGTTTATCCTTTCTGCAACTCCGTTTTGCTGAGGATTCTTTGGAACAGTGAAGTGTCTTATGATGCCTTCATCCTTGCAAAACTGTAGAAACCTGCCATTTCTGTATTCACCCCCATTATCTAATCTCAGATATTTGATTTTTCTACCTGTTTGATTTTCTACTTCTGCCTTCCACTCTTTGAACTTGGTGAAGACTTCAGATTATTTTTTCATAAAGTAGACCTAAACCTTTCTTGAAAAATCATCAATGAATGTCCAAAGTGCTATGCTCCACCTTTTGACATAACTGGGGCTGGTCCCCACATATCGGAGTAAACATAATCCAGAATACAACTGCTTCTATAACTGTTGCCTGCAGTTTTGAATGAAACCCTTTTCTGCTTGCCAAAAACACAGTATTTACAAAAGTCAAGCTTGTATGTTTTCACACCTTTCAACAACTGTCTTTTGTGTAGTTCTAACATGCCTCTCTCATTCATATGCCCTAGACGCATATGCCATAGCTGAGACTCATCATCGCTGGTTTTATCATCTGTAGAGACTGCTACCTCACCTACAACTGTGTTTCCCATAACTTTGTACAGGTTGTTTCCAACTCTTGTGCCTTTCATTAATACCAGAACACCTTTTGTGACTTTCAGTAAACTATCTTTTGCCGTAAATGTGCACCCTTTGGATTCAAGCAAGCCTAAAAAGATTAAGTTTTTCTTGAGTGCTGGTACATGCCTCACATCACCCAGGGTTCTCACAACTCCATCTCCCATTTTAATGTTAATGGTGCCAATTCCAATGGTCTTACAGGGTGCATCATTACCCATTAGAACACAACCACCATTACACTCCTCATATGTCTCAAACCAATCACGATTAGGTACATGTGATAAGAACAACCAGAATCTAAAATCCAAGCGCCAGATAAATGGTTACCTTGCGAGACTGATAGGAGTTCCACTTTAGTTGCTGAAGCAACGCTGGCAGAGTCACTGTTGACAGCTTTATTCTTCCCATCTTTGGACACCTTGTATTCCCTGTAATATTTCTTCTAGTGTCCTTTCCTTTTACAAAAGAAGCACTCTGAATTTCTCTTGCTTCATGATTTTGATTTGGAGTTATTCCTCTTTGCTTTGCCCCTATCAATGGATCTGCCACGTTCACTAGAACTTTCTTTTACTAGAAGTTCTTCTGCACGTGAACTAATTTTTGTGGCATTTTTCCTTGCATCATTGGAGATGATGTCTTGCCAAACATCCTCGAATTTGAGTGTGTCCTTTCCATACAGCAAGGTAGTTATAAAATGATCATAAAAGTCAGGAAGAGAATTTAACTGCAGCAAGGACTTGTCTTCATCATTGAATTTCACATTGAGCCTCAACAAGTCATTAATCATTCTGTTGAAAATATTCATGTGCTCCAGCGCATCACAACCTTCTTCCATTTTCAACCCATAGAACTGTTTTTTGAGATGCAGCTTGTTTGTGAGATTCTTACCCTTGTAAAGACTCTCCAACGTCTCCCATAGACCCTTTGCAGTCTCCTCTTCCATGACATTGTGCATGACTTCATCAGAGAGGTAGAATTGAATAGAGCTGACTGCCTTTTCATCTATGTCTGCCCAATCTTCATCTTTTATCTTTTCAGGCTTTTTTTCTTTGCCTAACAATGCCACCTTAATACCTTGTTGAATCAAGATATTTCTCATCTTGCGCTGCCATAAACCAAAGTTTATTCTTCCATAAAAATTTTCAATTTCAAATTCGATGTCTCCTGCAGTAGAAGTCCCCGTTGTGGCCATGATATATTTGAAGATAACTCAAAAAACAACGCACCCAAAAATTCGCTTTTCAAACTGTCAATCTACTTCGTTCACGTCGTAGATATCGTCGCCAGGAGTCCACTATAAAAAACAGAGCTCAATTCCGAGTCTGGATAGCTCCGAAAATTGAGTTTGAATTTTGACTGTTGAATCTGGTCAAACTGGTCAACTGCTAACGTAGGATGATGTCAACGCTGTTGACGGGCCGGGCTGCTGCAGACAGGTTCAGGTCAGACTGACCCGAATGTAAACTGCCTGTTCTGTCAGACTGGGCTGCGGAACCGGGTCAGGTTCACCGGACCCGAGCCTAACCTGGATTTTTCAGTGACTGGGTTGGGTTCTGCTGTGGGTCAGGTCCGCCTGACCTGACCTATGACCTGCTGCGTTGTACTGGGCTGTTGAGCTGGGTCGGTTTGACCGGACCTGGACCCTGGACCGACCCGAACCCGACTTGTACTCGTGCTGCTGGACTGGGCTACACCACGGGTTGGGTCAGACCCAACCCAAAACCATGAACCCGAACCTGCACTACTCTGCTGGGCTTTTCCTCCACAGCGGGTCAGGTCAAGCTGACCCGACCCAAACCCGGAATGCTTGGGTCGTCTCCCTCAAGCGCCCCTGCTCTGCAACAGAGAATAGACCGGGCCCTTTTTCCTCGTCTTCGACAACGGCAGCGGCGAAGGGGTCTGGCGCCCAGCGACAACTGGCAGCGGCGACGGCGACGGCGACAGCAACGATTGGCGGCGGTGATGGGTCCGGCGATGGCTGTGCACAGGAGCCGGTTCTGGCTAGTGATGTACACAGAGGCGGACGATTTCGGTGGCGACGAGCAGCGCACGATGCGGTGGTTTGGCGATCACACCGATGGTAGCAGCGAACACCTCCTCCCTTTTCTCCAATGACAGTGTAAACCAACCTTGACAGGGAATGGGTCTGTGCTGCTGCGTCTTCCTTCACTGAGATCAACACTGGGTCTGTGCTGTTGGGTCTTCCTTCACCGAGATCAACACTGGGTTTGTGCTGCTGGGTTTTCCTTTCATCGAGATCACTGATCCGATCTCCACGATCCCATGATCTCAGTAAACTCTCTGATACCACTTGTTAGATCTGGCTTTATCCAAGTACACACCACAGCGAGGAAAAATAACGAGCAATCACACACAAAGAAGACATGAGAATTTACGTGGTTTGGCAAGATTGCCTACATCCAAGGGCACAAAGATTTCACTACTTAGAAATCTCTCTTTCACCCCCTTACAATGCTTTCAGTGTTCCCTTTCCCCCTGCAGTTGCCCTTTAGTTGCCCTTTGGTTGCCCTTTTTTGTTGCCCTAGAACAAGAAACATAAAGAGAATATATATATAGTGCTAACCCCAGTCAACTGGGCTCTCCACTCAGGCCCAATAAGAACCTTTTGAGCCAAACCCAACACATAGAAGCTTTGTGTTTTGACCATGGGATGTATCCGAGGATATGCATGGTTCTAGGCCCGGTGTAGACCAAACCATGGAGCACATGGTGGTGTACAGTAACTAGACACGGTGGGTTGGACAAGCATTGGCAGTTGGCATAGACCAAACACCCATATCTCAGCCCTGATGAAGAATTGAATACTGATACATTTGAAAGATCCGGATTAGATACGGATTTTTAAATTGCAATTTAAATTATATGTAGCGGAAACATAAATGAACTTATAAATAAAACAACCAACAATACAAGAAGAAGACACGTGGAACTTTACATGGAAAACTCAAATCAGCAAAAAAAAAAAAAAAAAACCACGAGTCCTACCTCGAACCAAAATTAAGCATTACAAATCACAAAGTTACAAGAGATATACTCATAATTCTTATTCAGTTTTCACATAATCTAAGGATTAAAATTCTCCTTGTACAACTTTATATCACAACGACTCCCTACCGTCTATTGCACTAGATTCACACTGCACTTAATATTTCAATCTTTTACAAAAGAAGATGTTTTCCTACAAAAAATGTAGAAGTAAGAATTCTATAGAACAAAGTTTTAGCCCAACCTCCCCAGTGGAAGCTCTAGAGAAAAGATGTGATCTCCAATATAAATTTTCTACTCATAATGATGAAATCATTCCTTTAGGGTTGAAACAAGAACCCTTTAAATAACTAATAATTCGTGCTTTACTGTTAGACTTCTTGTAGTATAGAAACTAATAGTTCTAGCACAAATAGAAAATAACTAGCAAGCAGGAAAGTCAAATTACTTTGTTGTCCGCTCAAGCGGGTACCCAAATCTGGTCAAGCAGGTACCAAATCTAAATTTCTTCTATTTTCTACACTTTCTTCTTTTCAACTCTTTCAACAACACATGCTACCATCTACTCTAAATGAAATATAAAATTACAATTTAATGGACTCAAAGTTTTGTTCTATCAATAAATTAGCCGACTACAAAATTCCTTACACTATTCTAGGACGAAAATTACTTTGTAAAGCCATCCCCTCTTATAATCAACCAAAGCCCTTCAAACTCATCTCTCCCCTCCGAGAGTGAGCACTGACCCAAATGTGAGGGTTTTTTTTTTTTTTTTTTTTTGTGTGTGTGTGTGTGTGCGCGCGCGCGCCGCCAGCCTACATGATATTGAATTGTGAGGTGATTATAGAATTGAAGCAAAGTCAGACAATCTTATCTTATTGATGAAGAGTCATAGCATGGTTTCATTCTCCGAGTTCTGCTTAGAAAGAGCTGTTGGGACCAATAGCGACACTTGCTGTTCATGTTTTAAGTCTACACACACGAACCACACGATATCATTCTGCGTAATTCATCAGTCAAAAGATTCATTCTCATCCTTTAAAATCCCCTGATAAGGATCAGGCCTTGTTTGTTTTTAATGCAGTGAACTCAAATACAAAATTCAAAGAAACTGGGACTCAAATACGTATCTACAAGTAGTTCCTGTTAACTCGGAGATTCTTCTTGTCTGTATAAATTTGGAAGGGCACAAAGTCAGCAAACCAGGTGGATGCAGCTGACTCATGTTAGACTCGGTTGATTTAGTGGCTTTTTTTTTTTGGTGCTGTTGGGTCGCCCGAGTCAAGACATATCAAGTTGATTTTGTGGACACTGGTCAAGAGTATGCTAAGTTGATGAACCATATGCCCAGAGTTTGATCTCTTGGTCTTCTTCCAGAATCTACCCTGTACATGCATGCAGGTGGTCCTATCTCCTCTTTGCTGTGGGGTTCACTCCTGCATCAGTTGGGTTCTGAGAACCATTTTTTTCAATTTAACAAACCCGATTCCAAGTCAAGCTGACCGTCATATCAACCGACCATAAACTGAGTTTTCGTAAAATGACAGAATAACACTAAGTCAAGCCAATTTATAATTCTAATATATTCATCCCTTCGCATCAAAAGGCTGACAGAATCTCTTACTGGCGGTCCAGCTGGAGTTCATTTCCTGTTACAATGCATGCCTACAACACTGACTCCTTTCCAAAAAAATTGGCCGACTTAGATGATGAGCCCTCCATGCTGGGAGGGTGACAACTTCACCGTAATAAACTGCCCTGTGAAGAAGAAATTTATGAAAAGCATAAGTGGAAATGAGAGGATATTTGTGATTGTTTTTACTGGGAATCCGAATATGTGAGAAGAATGTTTGGAAGAATGAATGGATATTCAAATTCAAACATGGGTCCTGACTTAATTTCAGCCCTGTGACTGTATACTCCGCGTGCACAAAAATTGCAATATTTCTGGCCGATCTCGATATTGATCTTGGGTAAAACAACATCTGTCTTAAAAAGATTAGATCGCGATCTTGTGGAGCCCACAATTTGATACTCTCGACAGTTCAAATTATATTTGGACTCGAGCACATGGTTCTACTGGGACATCTTTCTTTGGTTACAATCGGAAATTTGGTCATCTGTACTGGCTGTACAAGATCCTGTGGCAAGATATTCTGAAAATCAGTGCCCTCTGCCCTCAATACATGAAGTTGGAAATGATTTACGTGGAAAAAGCTTAAACGACAGTAAAAGTACTTTATAAATCAATAAAACACCGATTACTCAAACAGGAGTAAAGTATGTTTTTCACCCTCAAAATTTACTTTCACGAGTATCTTACATTACTCCCTCAAAAACAAACCAACATTGCCTAAATGGCAAAGGCAGCTACTGGGATATTAGCATTCTTAATGACAGGCTCAATTTTTCAATCAGCATGGTAACAATAGGTCGATCCCGGGTATCTGAACGTGTATTTCCTTCATCACCGCCTCATGTTCATCACCTTGAGTTCGGATCATTTTTGGTAGGTAGTACACGGGAATTTCATCACACATGATGCGAATTTCTATGCAGCAACTAATAATCTGACCATTTAACATGAATAAGATGAGATTAAACAAAATTGAAAACATGACTGTGTGTTAATGTAGCAATCATATTTCCATCGGGTTCACAAATGTACGGGCATAAAGGTAGGTTCCATGTTCATAGTCACAAAACATAAGCCCCATGTACATAATGCGGAATAGCTACGAAGCAAGAAATGTACGAAATTCAGGATAGATGAAACTTTAAACCAGATTACAATATAAATGAAAAAGGAAATTTAGAAATGATAGAATTTAGCAGCACTCCAAAATTCTACCATTTAAAA
Organism: Sextonia rubra; assembly: GCA_037013555.1. Lineage (NCBI taxonomy): Eukaryota > Viridiplantae > Streptophyta > Magnoliopsida > Laurales > Lauraceae > Sextonia > Sextonia rubra. The sequence continues at coordinate 55,946,031 of JASUAD010000010.1, forward strand.
ATATTCATACAACAACCATATATGAATTCAAGAAATTCCAATAAGAATGGGTCTTTAAATTTCTTAGAAATTCAATTAGATGTAACAAACAAAACGTCATTTCAAAAGCAGTTGATTAGGACAATGGCTCAGAAAATGGAGGTCGAGGCTTTGAACTCGGGCTCTCTCCCTCAGTTCACTTGCCCGGGCAAGAGCCTACCTACATGGTGTGTTGGGGGAGGCAGTGACTTCACACGTGTACAGAAATATTACAGTTTCGAAGAAGCCGAAAACTTCTGCGCTCATCAAAGAAGCTATGACAGTTGAAACTACAGCCCACAAGTCATCTGGTCCGTTGCACGTGGAAGCTATGACAGTTGAAATACAGCTCACAATTCATCAGGTTCATTGCACACGGAAGCTTGACTCCTTTCTTCGCAGAGCCAGTCAAGAACAAGCCAATATTGGAATGACCGAAAGCTCCATGTAGTCTCTATCATCCTCTTATCTCATATTAATGCCCAAACATGGTGGACCTTGACTCCTTGAGTAAAAAAGATTATGGTTTTATGAGGGGGCCCTATATTTCAAATAGCCATATTCTTCAAATTTTGAATGACTTGGAAGGACATAAAGTAAGCAATTCATCAGACTCCATCGATTCGGTAACATGGGTGGAGTCAGGAGGGCCGAGTCCAATGTATCAAATCAATTAGCTGACCACCGGTTGAGAACATGCCAAGTAGATGAACCAAAATTTCATTTTTTTGCAAATAGTTGCAGTGGACCTAGCTCGATGACAGGCTAACTGATGTAAAACAAGTTGTAAAAGAATTTTTAAAGCAATAAGATCGCGAGAAGTAAAATCAAAAGATTAAATCCACAGCGGTGATTTCAAATGGTCATAACTTTTGATCAGGGTGTCGTCACGGAGTCCATAATCATGTGTTTCGAAGCTATCAATGAGTTTTACGTCTAGACAATAGTTTGTAAGCAATTAGAGATGTCGGAGGCCAAATTGGGCTGTTTTGATAGTCAAAATACAGTTTTCGTGCAAAGTAAATTTTCGTTCTACTTGTTTAAAAGGTTTTTCAATTCGTTTTTTTGTTGAGTCTTTGTAGAAACTCTTAAAAAGTTATTTCAGTATGGTCTAAGCAGGTTAATGTGTTTTTTGAGCTTTTAATGTTTTTAGTAAATTTACTATTTCAAGTAAAATTTTTGTTTTGAAAATTCGAAAGTAGGAGAAGGTTATTTATTTATTTATTAATGAATCAATTTTTAAAATCATTCTATTCAGAATTTTTTACTATATCTATCCAGTGTTGTACTTCTAAGTTCTCAATTCTCATAGGGCTCTTCGGAATTCCTTCGGAGCTTGTTGAATAATTTTTATGGATTCTCTCATTTTATTAATTCCTACTAAATAACAAGGTATCTAAATTTTAAAATTGTATGAACTTTTCAGAATATTAAACCTTAGACCGTTAATTCAGATAAAGCAAGTTTTTCACTGTGACACAGTTACACCAAAGAAAGAAAAAACAAAGCCCGACCAGCCACACTCATATTGTGTTAGACAAAGGCTCTATATTTTGACCACGTGCTGCGTCCGAGGATATGCATGGTTGTAGGGCCGGTGCAAACCAAATCATGGAGCACATGGTGGCGTACACTAATTAGACATGACGGGTTGGACAACCATTGGCAGTTGGCACAGGCCAACCCATGCCATAAACACCCATAGCGCAGCCCTGGTGAGAAATTGAACCTCAACATATTGCAGGATGAAAATGAATTTTGTAAGGCCATCCCCTCTTATAATCAATCAAAGCCCTTCATACTCATCTCTCCCCTCTGAGAATGAGCACCAACCCAAATGTGAGTTTTTTTTTTCTTTTTGTTTTTGTTGTGCCTACAACCTATAAGCTACAGAAGTGTGAGGTGATTACAAACTTAAAGCACAGTCAGGCGATCTTATCTTATTGATGAAGAGTCGCAGCATGTTTTTATTCTCCAAGTTCTGCAGAGAAAGAACAGTGTGGGCCCAATAGCGACACTTGCTATTCAATTTTGAACTCTACAAATGAGAACCACACGATATCACTCTACGTAATTCATCACTTACAAGATCCATTGTCACGCCCCAAGGCCCAAGTTGGGTGCTTAGTCCTAACTCCGGGGCGCAACATGTGTGTCCCGTAGCAATTCGTGCATCATCGGGAACATATGAACTGCCACAAGGAAAAATCCTATAGGATTCACATGTAAGGAAAAACCGTGCAACACGTGTATTTTTAAAATGAATTGCAGATTCTAGTGTGATTCCACCTATACAAATAGAATATCCATAATGGGGGATATGGTACAAAGCAAAAATAAAGTCCCTGCTTTTGTTATAAATTAAAGCGTAAGACAATAAGTTCAACATTCACTTCCATGTATGAGCCCATCGTAGCAATATGTCCAACGTGTACAACCGTATGAGAAATGTCTTTATACATGTATGTATGTATATCCAAAATGAACAAAATTAAAACATGACAACCCATCCTGTACAGTCCAAAATATCAAAATACATGTCCATCAATGTGAATAACACGATAACAAAACGATAAGACGGCATGATGCAATCTTAGGCTCAACTGATGGTCATCTACTATAAACATCTGCAAAAGACCCTGTATCGGACTATGTGTAGACGATAATAAAATATGTCATTTGTGGTCCACTCATCTAGTCCGTAAGACTAGTGTGGCCTCTTCCACGATTGTGTGGACAAACGGGTCGACACCTTTATTTGTAACACTAAGGATATCACTATAAATAAGCCGACTTTGCAAGTATAAGCAAACATAAACATGGCATGTTGTATCAAATAGAATTACAAACATAATGATCAAAAGATAGCAAAGAATGTATACTATGCACTTATGCATGTAAAGAATAAACATGAATTTAAGGAATCATTAATAAGTGTAGAACTTTCTAATTAGTATCCATGTAGCTATATTGTCCCCAAAAAGGAAGCATACATATGTATGGTTCACTAGAAGGTCCGACTAAAGACATCACTGGCTCCCTAGAAATGCCGACCAACTCCTACATAAACCTATTGCAGGATGAAACTTAAGCTAAAGCCAAACTCAGCTCTGTCGAGCCTCCTAAGGGCAAAACCTAAGTGGTGCCAACTTAAACGAGTGAAAAGATAACCAAAGATCATATCCTTCCCGTTGTGCACGTGCAGAAGTGCAAAACCTATAATCGACAATCAATCTACACACAAAAAGAAAAAGTAGGCACACAAGTGTACATGACAGATTTATATGGTTCGGCAATTTACCTACATCTACAGCTAAAAAAAGACTTTACTCTTTTACTGCACTCTTCTGCTTAGGTTTAGGGTTATTGGTTACATTATATATATAACTCTCTTTCTCTTAGCCTCTAAGAAAGCATGGTATAAAGACCAAAATACCTTGACACAAAGCCCGATCCAAGACTAACCCTATAGACCAATTCGGTGAACCTGGAATACAGGACATAAACTCAACAATCTCCACCTCGGATTAAATTCAGTAAAACTCGAACCATAAGAATAATAATCGACAATGTCTTCAACTCCACGTACCTTGTTGAAAGGTATGTCCTTGCACCCGTTATCACTAAATACAGTTTTCACTCTTTAATGGTGAGTGACATAGGTCAAGTTGAAGCAAAACTTAAACTTGTCCTTAACCCACCATATCATGAATGTCCCAAATCACTTATACCATTGTCCGAAAGATTTCTTCGATCCATATAATGATTTCTCTGAATTGCATACATAATCATGAATCTTAAACTTCACTTTACCTGCATGGAAAGTTCCTTCCTTGTCTTCGTAGACTTGTTTACATCTAATCGCTAGATTTCCATCATCAAGAAACTCCATCTTTTCTTCTATGATTGTTCCCTATTCACCACATTTCTGCCTTTTCACTGACTGCAGATACTTGAATGGCTCAACCGTCAATGCAAATGCATCTACATCATATCTCACATACATATCCTCGAAACTGTATCTGACTGGCGATTTCCTTACTCTCTAGGTATAGCTGTGTGCTGTTTGTTTGACTATCCTCTGTATACCGAGAGGAGTTGGATCCACTCTTCTTCCTGCTTAGGATGTCTAACTCCACCTTAATGATGCCACTATTGCTACCTATTTTTGTAGCTCCACCTACTTTCTCACATCGAGTAAAGCATCCTTATGAAATTTAACACCCCTATTGATGATAAATTTTGGTAAATCCTGATCAGTACACCACAACCCGTTCCTTCACCCTAAAAGCATATCCCACTAAGATGAACTTCATTGCCCTTGGTTCTAACTTATCAATTTCACATGAACATACGCTGGATAACAAAAAACCCTCAAGTTAGAATAATCAGCTGGATTACCTGACATTTCTTTCAGTGTTTTGTAACCAATCTATGAGTGTGGAGACCTGTTAATTAAGTAGCCTGCATCATATACTACCTCAACCCTAAAGTCCTTGGACAATCCTACAGTAAACATATAACGAGCTATTTCCAAGATCATTCTGTTCATCCTCTCTATGACTCTATTTTGTTGTGGAGTTTCTGTGTTGGTGTAATGCCAAACTCTGCCTCTATTTTTGCAATAGTTCTTAAACTCATTGGATATATATTCCTTGTCATTATTCGTCTTTAACTTTCTCACCTACTTGCTCAGTCTGTTTCTCAACCATTGCCTTCCATTGCCTAAATATTTCAAAGGTCTGATCCTTCGTTTGTAGTGTATACATGCAGACTTTCCATGAATAATCATCAATGAAAGTCAACATATCTGGGACTCACCCCTGGAATAAACCTTAGAAGGACCCCACACATCTTGAATGTAATCACGGATACCTTTTGTGCGATGAATATCCATTTTGAAATTGAATTTGTAGTGTTTTCAGAATATGCATTTCTCATATAAATCTAACTTGCATATCTTTGTATGACATAGCAAATTCTGCTTGCTCAGCATTGTAAAGTCCTTTTCATTCATGAGCCCATGCGCTAGTGCCATAAATGAGTTTAGACAGATTCATGGTCATCTAATGAAGACACTGCAGCTCCACCTGAAATAGTATTTTCGCAAAAAGCATACAAGTTTCCAACTTTATTGCCTCTTATAAGAATCAGAGCACTTTTCACAACCTTTATCACTCCACTTTCAACTTAGAGTTTACAACCATTGGAGTCCAAAGGACCTAAAGAAATAAGATTTTTTTTCAGATTATGAACATGACAAACCTCTCCCAATGTTCTGACGATTCCATCATACATCTTGATCTAATTGTTTAAATTCTAATCGTCTTACATGCAACATCATTATATATCAAGATACTACCATTGTTAATCTCTTTATAAGTGGTAAACCAATCTCTATTGTGACACATATAGTAGGAAATCCAGAATTAAGAATCCATTTAACCTGACAATGATACCATTTGTAATTACAACAAATGCAGTATCGGCTTCAAAATCTAATCTTCCCTTTATAATACTGATTGAATCATCAAATAACGAATCTTTTAATTTCTTTCCTTTTCCTCTACCTTTCAGGATAATTCTTTCCGATAAGCCTTTTCTTATGGTATTAATAACAATCAATGTTCTTTCTATTGGATTTAGACTCAGATCTATGTTTGCCTCTATTACTAGAATCTTTTGTTCTTCTTCTTGTAACCAAACCCTCTGTCACGCCCCGATCCCGGGAATTTGGGGATTCGAGTGGGCCCCCAGGGCATGGGTACGTAATCCCGTAGAAGTCCGTGCCCTGAAGAATTAGGCACTAATTCCTACAAGGGAGATTTCACAGGAACGTGTGAGGTAAGCCATCACACGTAGGGATATAACTCATCATAAGCGAATGTCTGCGAAATACTGAGTAATAATCAATAGCAACTTAACAAACATGTCCTTTTTCATACATAGATAGGTATATACCAAAGTGCTGAAGTTTTTTAATTACATTCCATGTAAACCAACTGCTATTTAGAGGTTAGGTACAAAAAGGTCCACTGTGCACTTTCCCCAATGGAGAATCAAAATGTGATTGTAACTCATCCAGAACTAACGCTCTCCGTAGGATGACTAATAAAAAAACATCGTCATCTTTCCATTCAACTATACCCCGAGGTACCATTGGGACACTTTCTGGGGGCGCGTCAACACCCGAGTTGGGACTGGGTTTTGTACCTGCAATACCAAGGGTAACACTATTAACACGATGGTTAAGCAAGTACTGAGGCATATGAAACAAGTATAACATAATATATCAAGGGAACTTAACAGTATACACTGAATTAAAGGGAGCAATTGAAGTTTACTAGACATATGGTGCATGAATGACAATGGATGAGGAATTACAATTAAAACATCATACATACTGAATGGCAACCACGATGCTCTATTCTCCCAAAAAGGGAGCATACATATGGGTTGCTAGGGGATTAAGCTAGCTTCCCGAGGAGCGTCGACAACTACTCCATAAACTACTGCAGTAGTGACATACATATACCCAAAGGGCACAAGCTAAATGGTGTCGACTTGGATTCAATCAACTAGTCATAACAAACATAAGGAGTAGTTACTCGTGAAGGCAGACGAATAATCAAGCAAAGCATATGCATATGGGCTACAAAGGCCCGAACCTCGGCTACACCCTTGGCTAGCAAGCACACACTCAGTAGAAGCTCTGGCTTGTCAGACACACACTCATTAGAAGCTCAGGTCTGAATTGCTTCAGGTTTTGCTCGAGGAAGTGAATCCGATAACAAATCATGTCGAAGGTATTCTATCATAGCAATATGAATGCATTCGAACTAAGTATCTCAGAATCATTATTCCCCTTATATTATGTAACCTACCCCCCTAAGGACATTCAACACGATGTACTCATAGAACGTCCGGTGTCATTGTGTTACCACATCTTGGTATCACCTCATATGCAAACTGGACACCCCTTCTTATGCCAACACCCGTAACTTGTCATTGGGAGATCATCCGGATCGTTCATTCTCTCCAACATAGGTTACCATTGGGCCAGTGTGGTGGTATGGGAGGTGCCAACACTAAGGCCGTACAACTGATTAAGGGTTCTTAATATCCTACATTCACTGGGTTCTTATGGCTTAGCCGTATACAAAGCTACGGCTTAGCCGAGTAATTCAGGTTTCCTCCAATAGTATAGACGCATTTACGGCTTAGTCGTATATTAGCCTACGGCTTAGCCGTGCTAAGCCTATGGTTAGTCTACAGTTGAGTTACGACTTAGCCGTAGTTTATTTCATGGTACAGCCGTAGGTAAGCCATAGTACAAAACCGGGTTTTGTTGCTCTCTGGATTTTGAGCCGTAATTACTTTCGGCTTAGCCGTAGCTTCGCCGTAAGCTTTAGAAAACCTGAAGTCAGTTATGTAGCTCATTTTCAGTACGTGATCAATATAGAACCTCATTGTGGGGAGTTTCTATGACTTGATTATGATGTACCTGATGGAGTTCAACACCCACACACCCTCCTATTATATGTTTACATCCTAACTCACTCCATACCACATTTGTATCAATTAAAACAATGATAATGGCTGAAACTGGGAAATGCAAAGAGCTAACTCAATAGTCAATAACTTAATCATGCATGCAACACATACAACTCAAATACTTGCCTCTTAACAGTGTTTGCCCTCCCCAAGTCATTCTTGTTGTGTGGTTAGGGGAAAAACTCTAAATTGAAATGGGTTCTCTACAATAGAACATGCAATGAGGAAAATGGGGTTTAGATTTACATGCATGTCATGCCGTGGAGCCCTTATGACTCTAATAAACCCAAAGTGAACGAAATGGAGGCAATCCTTCACCTTGTACTATTGTAGTATTGGAGAAGGTTGTGATTCTAAGAAGAGGTACCCAAGGAAGAAGAAGAGGATGGATGGACGCTATGAGTAGCATGCAAGCTCTAGTTCTTCATTTCTAGTTCTATACGTGAAGTGAGGAGGGGTGAAATGAGGTGGCTCCAGCAATAGGAAGAAGAATCAAGGAGGAAGAATGAACGTGGAGTCTTTTTCAACTTAAAACTTCCTGCATTTAACATGCAGGTCCATAGATTCTACAAAATTACAGTTTAGGCCAAGTGCACCTCAATTGGCCCAAAACGAGTTCGGATTAAATTGAGCCCAATACAAAAGATGGTCTACACGGAAAATTACACGGAGGGCAATGGATGAGGTATCCAAAAGATGCGAGGACAATTTACAAAAAGGCCCTCGACTACGGAAGTAAGGTTCAAACTCTGCCTAACTACTTATCCAAGACTCTAAACCCAATAGTTTTGAATTAAATTGGCATTAGTCAGGTTTACTAAGTATAAAACAAGATTAATAAACGAAGATTAAGGTTAGTGGGATCCGGATCCTTACACCCTCACTCGAGTTACCATTATTTTCAGATACAACATTTTTCTTCAACTCCTTAGAGTTCAAGGTTGCCTCTACATCTTCGTTTGACTAAGTATCTCTATCATAAATTATGGTATTAATAAAATGCTTATATGAGAGTTGGTAAAGAACGTAATAGTATAATTGCTTGTTCTTTATCATCAATTGAAATATCTATGTTTCCTAGATCCATAACAAGTTTATCAAATATATTAAGATGGATATCAAGGGACATACATTCTTGCATTTGGAGAGTGAACAAATGTTTCTTCTACACAAATAGTTTGTCAAAGATTTAGTCATGTACAAATTCTCTAATCTTAGTCACAACCCAGCAACAGTTTTCTTTTGAGTAACCTTTCGTAGCACTCTGTAACACTCCAGCCCAGCTTAACCTGGTTTAACGTTTAATTAACCCTCTTTGTGGTTAGTTTAGTTCTGTGAATGTTGTTTTCTTGTTTCGAATTCTGTTCCGAGTCATGGATAAGTAGTTGGGTTGAGTGTAACCAGGATTTGGTAGACTTGAGCCCATTTTCGAAATTTTAGATTTTATAAGTTGTTATCAGATATGCATCATTTTGGCATCAACATGTGTCTTTTGTAGAGCTCGTTAATTTTCGTAACTGCTTCGCATGCTAGAGACGTCATTTGTTCCCATTAGACTGTCATTTGATTTGAACTATAATTAGTGTTAACTGATGGACTTTCTTCTAACTTTCTTAATCCTTATCTTGTATATATAAATCCACCGACTCTCTCCCTTTTCTCTTCAATCACGTTGGTTTCTCTCCTCCCTTTTCTCGTTGTTTCTTCTTTTCTTGTTTCTTTTTGTTGATCAAGTCTAAAAAAGGGAGATCTTGTGCACCTAGTTTGTAAACTCTTTTTCGTGTGGATTAAGGTAAGTTGGGTTCTTGGTTTTTTTCTTCTCGTCCTCTTTCTTCTTCTCGTCAGTTACTGCATGTGTTTAACGTTTTCTTTTTCTTTTGTATGCATGGGTGTTAGAACAGTGGGTTGACGTCGGATTTGAGCCTTAGAACAACTGTTCGTGTGTTTGAACCCAGTTGAGGTAAGTATAAGCACAATTTAGATGAACACTTGTTGATGATGATTTGATTGGTCTTATTCTTATTACTCTTGCATGGTTTGATGATTTTACAGCCCTTGTATGTTACTTTACACTTGTTTTTATCTTATTTCAATCTTGTATCCAAATTTCAGTTTTCTATAATAGGTTCAGAAGTCCAGTTTCTGGAACTTACTGCTAAACTATAAGGTTTTACGGCTCAATGTCCTGAGACCTGAAAAATTAGCTCTTACACTACGGTAAGGCTACGGCTAAGCCGTAGAATGTACTACGGCTAAGCCGTAGGCTAACCGTGACCTAGCCGTAGGTTAGTTTATGGCTAAATTTCTCGAGAGTTGAAAATCCAAATGACCTTCAACGGTTCAGCTATGTCGAAACTATGAAATGTGCTACGGTTAAGCCGTACCCTAGCCGTAGAACAAAACACAGCTAAGCTGTAGAACAAAAGACAGTTAAAATATAAATGCGGATGAACAGTAAGGGGGACCATGGCTGAGCCGCAGTATATATTACGGCTAAGCCGTAAGATGTCTACGGCTAAGCCGTACATTCACCTACAACTGAGCCGTACAACCCCTGAGAAATGAATAAAAAGAACAAGTTGAATAACAGACCTTATAGGGCATTCGATTTAGAATGTAGGTAATGTCACAACCCGAGCCCAGGGTTCGGGGGTCAGCAAAAGCCAAACCGATGACATACGTACTCCCGTGCTTGTACGTGTAGACTTGGTCTAAATGCACACGCACAAGGGAACATTCACGCGTGCAAAACATGTACGCGGAAGCTGTAAATATAAGAAACATCAAACTAACAGTACAAGAAGAGAATATGAAAACCGAACTGACATATATACATAATTGAAGGTTTTACAAAATGAACAAAATAATATGTACAAGTCCTGACATGTACAAGTATGACAATCCTCAAAAACAAAGGAAGACTCTTATGCCATGCATGCCCAAGCCGCTCTCCAAGGAAGTGATCACATCTACTCCTCTAGGCCGGATGGGGCCTCAGGGGTCTCGGCTAGAGTCAGGCCGACCGGTGAGGGGTCGGCAGGGGTATCTGAGCCTGCGACACCAAAAACAACTGTAAATACAACGATTCAGCGAAGTATAACCATAACAAGTTAACGAACGCTATGTCTAATAGAATAAGAACATCATGTAAATTAAACAGGGCACATTCGTATACTAGGCTGTCATGCAAGAAGGAAACATGCTATGTGAATCAATGTGTACATGCTGTGTACATAACTAGTTAGCAACTACATTGCCATATGCTCCCAAAAGAGGGATCTTGTATCGTGCAAAGAACACCATTGTCCGGGCCAGGGTACAATGGGTCTCTGTTTCCTGGGGTCCGGTTCCCCAAGACGTTTCCTTACTGCAGCAATGCTATAAAAACTATACCAAATTCACCCCGTTGGGATCCTAAGGCTGAGGTTAAGTAGTGTCTGACCATACAGAGTCAATCATGAAAACCCTGAGTAAATCGTGACAATCATATTATACGTGCATATCTTAGAACATGTCTTATACGTGAATTATCCATGTGTACTCAAGGTAAAGAAACAACTATATGAAAGTATCTGAACAAGTAATCATGGGATAGAGTGGAGATCAATAATTGACAAACAACATGTCATGCAAACAACTATTGGCATAGTGAATCCAAGTTATTTACTAGCCAGGTCTAATCTAATTATCCAGTGTTCCTAATCGTGCATGATGATGTAGTTTTAAGTTATTCGATACACCGTTGTCTAGTGTTGCATTGAATTGGCTGGTGCACCGAAGTCCCTTAAACCAACACCCATGGAGAGGTGCTTAACAGTTGGATAATGAACATGAATGATTCGCGGCCCTCGAGATCATTCACGCATTGTATCATATTCCATCGGGTAAGTCTAGGTGTTCTACATTCTATCATGAAGGCCATATAGGTATTTTTCTTATGCCTGTTCTTGTTATTCATTTTTCCAACAGTGATACGGCTTAACCGTAGGTGAACGTACGGCTTAACCGTAGGCATCTTACGGCGTAGCCGTAATATGCACTGCGGCTCCCCGCGGTTCCCTTCACTGTTCATCTGCAAGTACGGTTCATCCGTATTTTATTCTACGGCTTAGCCATGTGTGTTTTACGGCTTAGCCGTGGTTGAGCCGTAGGAGGAACTGTCAATTGCTTGCTTTCAGTTAATCCAGAAGAAGGCACCCTGTACTGATCTACGGCTGGGTCACGGCTGAGGTACGGCTTAGCCGTAAGGCAAGTACGGCTTAGCCGTGTCCTGGCCGTAGAAGAAAACTAGGTTTTCACCCTCTTTAGACTTTAAGCCGTAGGCGATATACGGCTTAGCTGTACAATGCACGGGGTCAAATTCTGAATCAAGTGCAGAAAACCTGTAATGACATCAGAAGTGCAAATATCCAACAAAGAAAGAAGGAATACTAACCAATTGGGCTGTAAACACGTTTTCCATGCAAATTCATGTGAATTAACCAAAATCAAAAGAATACCAACATGGGTTCTCACAGATTATGGTTATACTTGCCTTAATGGGGTTCAATTATATAACTCGCTGTTCTTGGGCTCATACACAACCAAACATCATTCACTATAACATGCATGCATGAGAAAGAGAAAGAATATCAAGACACATCATGCACTCATGGAAACAAGAAGGAGAAGAAGTAGAAGAAGGAGATGAGGGAGATGGAAGAAACCTTAGTTCACCTCAATCAACACACCAGGGAATGAATTAACCAGAAATCCCGCAAATTAGCTTGATCGATGGAGGAGAGAACTCAAGAGAGGGAGAGAAAACTCACGTGAACAGTGAGAGAAGAGAGTGAGAGAGAGAAAGCTTGAGTCAATGAAATAAAGCTTATATAAGATAAGTAGATGTCAATTGTTATATTGAAGTCCAAGTCAAAAGTCTATTTTCAGTTTGAGTCAAATCCGGGTCCAACGGAGTCAAACGACCTCAGTTACCAATGACGTAGTTACAAAAGTTAACGAGCTCAATGAAAGACACGTGTTGACATCAAGATGATGCAAAATGAGCATGTCTAAGAAAAGCTAAAATTACGGAAAAGGGCATAGTCTATCTAATCCAGGTCAAACTCAACCCAACTACCTATCCATGACTCGCAACGAACCTAAAATACAAGCAAAACACAATTACCAATGAAAACAGGATTAATTAGGCGCTAAACGAGGTCAAGTTGGGTCGGAGTGTTACAGGTAACCTGAACTTGCCCAATGGAATGTAAGAATCGCATGAATGATCTTTAGGGCTGTGAATCATTCATATACGTTGTCCATTCATTAAGCACCTCCCCATGGGTGTTGGTTTAAGGGACTTTGATATACGTTTATTGATACATTGTAACACTCATGAATTGAACAATTGTGTATCAAATAATCTAAAACTACATCATCATGCATGGTTAGAAACATTGGACAACTAGCTTAGGCCTGGCTAGTAAATAACATTGATTCAGAATAATAACTTGACTTGCATTACATATTGTTTTCAGTTATTGCCTTCTATGCTTTTATTCTTGTTTGACTTGTAATTGTTCGCTTGTAATGATACGGCAAGACTTGAGCTTAGTGATTGTTTTTTTGTATGATGCACACACTGTTTTAATTACTAATATGTATTGTACCATACTGTACTGCCTGACCGACCGACTGACATTGATTGACGTGCATCATATGATATGATCGATCCTATCTGTCTAGCTCTACTCAGCCTTAGCCTTAGGATACACGACAGAGTTGACTTTGGCGTAGACCGTTTGTTGCATCTGCAGAGTGCTCCTGTCCTGGGATTCCAGACCCTGAGAACCAAAGACCCATTCGTACCCTGGCCCGGTCGATCGTTTTCTCATCCTGACTGCCTCGGTAGGGAGAATATGACAAATTTAGTAGCCACCTAGCTAGTTTATCTGTTTCATTGATTCTGAAAGCATGCTTATTGTTATGCATGACCAGCCTAGTATACGAACATTATCTCAATGCATGGTTAATTGTTATCTGTTAACGATTCTGCTAGAAACAACGTATGTTAACTTATTGTTACTTATGACTTACTGAGTCGTCGTACTCATTAGTTGTTCTTGGTGTTGTAGGCTCAGATCCCTCTACCGACCCCTCGTCGGTCGGCTAGACTCCAGGAGAGGTTCGGGAGACCCAGTTAGGTTAGAAGAGTGGATTTGATCCCTCCTTTGGAGAGCGGTTTTGTATGGCATCAGTTTCTCATCTTATGCATATAGGGCTTGCATAAATTTCTGTACCAAGGTTTTTGGGTTTGCCTTGTCTTTTGCCCTTTGCAACTGTTCCCATTTTGTTTGTACATTTTGTAATTATTATCATCTTTTGTAGTTATGATTTCCTTTTGTATATGCTTGGTTATGCAATGATACTTACAGATTCTGCGTACACTTATTTGCACGTGTGAGTATCCCTTGTGTATGTACACTTGGTTCAGGTCTAAGTGTGCGTGCATGGGAGTACGTGTGTCACCAGTTAGGTTTTGACTAACCCTCGATTTCTAGGCTTGGGTTGTGGCACACTTTATCACTCAAGCATAACAAAATCGCTCCATATGCATTCTCCAGCATATCCTCCTCTTTTTCTAACATCGTCGTAGAAAGGCTATTATTTTCCTTCAATGTTTTCTACAACCCTTTTGGAACCAACAAAGCATTCATTTTCATGTGCCATAGGCTGAAGTCATTCTTGTCGTTGAATTTTATAACTTCCAATTTTGCTTCCATTCTTGCAAAATTTATATACCACACTGTAGATCTTATCACCACGAGCACGTTAGAAGAAATGGATTTGAAATGCGAGTCCAGATGGCTCCAATGTCATAGAAAAATTTTTTATGCTCCGTTCGATCAAACTTTCTTATTGACTTTCAAATAGCTAATCTCTCTCTTCCATTGCGTAGATCTGCTTGCAACAAGTCCATCGGAGCAAACGGATATCCAATCGAATGCCAGATGATCAAGATATTGCACAAAAACTTTTCAGCAGTCAAACCCTGCAAAGCTTTGACCATACTTGCTAATATGGCACTAACGTCAGCAACTATGCTGCTGCACGAGCTGGGCTATGCACATAGGTCAAATTAGATCCAAGGGCTAGGCATACCCAACTTGACCTATTTCTGGGTTGAATAACCCAAGCCCGGACCACTTTCACCCTATTCGTATCTGTTCTATAACCAGAGACTGAAAGCAACATGCTTTTGCCCTTCATTTGCTTCGGCGTGGTGGTCGGTAAGAGAGGTGTACTCCGGCGACAGTGCACGCAAAGTAAGGGTGGCGATCAACTAGTGGTTCGGCAAAGTAGCACCGATGACATTGATCTTCTTGTTTGATGACAGCGAAGAGACCTGCTCTGTTCAGATCCAAAGTCAAGCAACACAACTCCTTTTTTTTCTTCTCTAATGCAAGCCTCTCGACACCTTCATTTCATTGTCATGTAAACAAATCAACTAGTCACTAACACGCGAACTAAGAATTGTCTCTTTACTTTTTAGTGTCTGTAAACATAAATAAGTCCAACCATGGATTTTATTTGATTCTTGTATGAAACCGACAATAGTGCTGTTGTTGGCCTTTCTCTCTTCAACGATTTGAAACTCGAGGGAAAGATCCCTCCTTGTCTCAAAGTTGCAACTGAGCCCAGCCATCTCAAGATTTGAAAATCTTTGTCAATTGTTTCGCACAACCCAAGTTCTAATACCACATGCTGTGCACGTGCTGATCCACATAACCAGTGATCAACAATCAAGCCATATACAAAAAAGAGAAAACAAGCACACGAGTACATGAGAGATTTATGTGGTTCGGCAATGTGTCTACTTTCATAGCAAAAAAAGAACTCCACTCTTTTACTGCACTCTTATGCTTAGGATTAGAGTTATAGGTTACATCATATATATAATTCTTTCCTTCTTAGAGCCTAAGAAGGCTTGATACAAAGATCAAAATTCCCATGACCTAATGCTCTGTCCAAGACTAACCTTACGGACCAATCCGGTGAACCCGAAATATAAGACATAAACCCAACACTTGAATTATACGTATCGTTATAATAGCTTGGAGTCAAATAGAATCATACTAAATTACATTCATGGCCTTTGAATCATGGCTAATATCACTTACACAGAAATTAACCAACTAAGAAATAGATTAAATTTAATTAACAAACAGCTTGGAGCTAACCACTTAGAATGCATAGAAGGCAAAGCTTGACTGTAACAATATGTATGCGATTAAATTACTAAGGAGTCAAGGACGTTAACTAGCCAATCCAAAACAATGATAATCTATTGTCTTTAGTCATTCAACGTGATGTAATCATAAGGTATCCAACGTCAAGGTGCTACCGTAGACTTCGTGCTACATTGTAAAGAACAAGAACGTTGGACTTCTTATACCAACACCCATGACTTGACATCGAAACTAACCCGGAAAATTAAAAGGGATGCATAACAACTCAACACTTTCCTTTTCATACTTTAATTTCCATTGGACGGGGTATAAAGGATGGAGGTTCCATATCTAAGGCCTTCCATGGTTCTCAAGTGCACCTTACATCCTATGGTCTCAATTAATCCCATGGTCAACCCCAAGGTTACCAAGAGGAGGTCTAGTCCATCCAAATCAACCATGGTTGACTTTGAAATAAAATAAATAGTAGTTAGGTAGAGAGGTTGTCCGCTCAAGTGGGCTAGATAGGAGGGTTGTCAGCTCGAGTGACACCCTATCTCATTATTGCGGACATAGGAAACCTGACGAAAAATGGTTCCTAGAACCCACATATGCTTGAGCGAGCTTGGGCGAGTTCTGTTTTAGAATTGCTTCAGTTCTAAAGCCATTTTCACCCTTTCCATTACATTAATTGCAATGAAATCAACACCAATACCTCCAAAACTCCACATTTACAACACAATCCACTACTTCACCATCTATAATAAACAATATAACCTAAGATCCATTCCATGAAATTGAAATAAGAAGGTAAGCTTTAATTTAAATCATCATATTTGAAAATCCATCAAGGAATCAACAATAAACCATACATGCAGTCAAAATATCTACTTATATTTGCCTTCTCATTAGTGCTTAGCTGAAATAACCTCCACTTTGGTTAATAGATGAAGAAAACCCCAAAATTACAACCTAAATGAATCCATGCATGAAATGGTTATAAAGATGAATACATGAGGCTCAATTGAACTTCCCTAACACTTTTGCAAGGCAAGTGTAACGCTCAACCCCACACGCTTGTATGATATTATCTGCTTTGACACATGGGCCTCATGGTTTTGCTTTTGGTGTGCCTTAACCCACTAAAAGGCCTCATGCAAGGTAAGGGTGCAAGCTATATATACAAGCTTAGTTACCTTCCTCTCTATAGTCTATGTGAGACTCCAGGATGTCACAATCGACCCCCCTTAGGGCTGCACATCCATTTGCAGTAGCCTGCCAGGCCACTTGACCCGCCAACATGTAAATCCACTAACTTGAACCAAACCATGGTAAAGACCCTCACTCGAACTAGTTGAAAGTCGGCTCTAATACCCTTTGTAACACCCCACCCTACACGTATACATGATATTGTCCTGTTTGGCCCATGGGCCTCACGGTTTCATTTTTGATGGGTTTTAACCGATCAAAAGGCTTCATGCAAGTTAAGGGTGTAAGCTCTGCTTATAAGCTCAATCATTTTCCTCTTTATAGTCAATGTGGGTCTCTAAGACGTCACAGTATTAGTGTCCAGAGCTCTAGAAAATTTGGGTAACTAGATGTACCTGGGCTTAGGATATTAGTTAGATCCCGCATGATACCTACTGTAACACTCCGACCCGAGTTGATCCGGATTAGTGCGTATTGCGTGTGTTTTTATCGCTAAGAGTGTTTAGATTTTGTTTTCCTTTGGTTTTGACTCGTAGAGAGATCGTTGGGTTGAGTTTGACTTGGTCTAAGTAGTTCGAGCCCTTTTTCGTAATTTTGGCTTTTGATTGACTTTGTCAGTTTTGCGTCATTTTGACATCAGCGCGTGTATTTCGTTGAGCTTGTCGTTTTCCGTAATAGTCTTGGATCCGAATGATGTCGTTTGCTCTTGTTGGACCGTCATTTGACTCAAACTGACATTTGTGTAAGTGACTTGGACTTATATGTAATTTTGGCCTCTTTTTCCTTTAAATATCCCACCAACTCTCCCATTTCTCTCGATCGTCTCTCAGCTCACTCTCTGTCTCGTCTCTCTCGGTCCAGCCCTCTTTCTCTCCTTCTCCAAATTCTGTTTCTACTGCTTGAGGGAGGAAGAA
The DNA here is from genome assembly GCA_037013555.1 of Sextonia rubra. Taxonomy (NCBI): domain Eukaryota; kingdom Viridiplantae; phylum Streptophyta; class Magnoliopsida; order Laurales; family Lauraceae; genus Sextonia; species Sextonia rubra. Next base: position 55,963,939 of record JASUAD010000010.1, read on the forward strand.
AGGAGCTCGTTAGTGTGTGTGATTCCGGTAGACTGAGCCAATCAGCGTGTGGAGTTCATCCGTGAGGCAAGTATAAGCCCAAGATGTGTGAACACCGATTGATAGTGATTTGATTGTGGTGTTTTTATGCTTCACTGTGTTTCTCAGTATTGGACAGCCCCATTGAGTTCATTTCACTGCTATTTGCTATTTTTCAGTCGTTTCCTTCAGTTTCTGTATGACTGTGACAATTTCAGGAAAATGAGTCCGTGCACTCACGGCTACGCCGTGAAATGTGCTACGGCTAAGCCGTAAAATGGCTTACGGCTAAGCCGAGACCCAACCGTAACCCAAACCGTAGAACAGTACAGACTGTTAGCTGAAAATAACTGGATGTTGGCAATTTGCCATTCTTCTACGGCCCAGCCTGATCTAAGCCGTACATTGTCTTACGGCTAAGCCGTGGACCAGGATACGGCTGAGCCGTAGAGCAAAATACGGTTAAGCCGTAAATCCGAAGGGATATGTGGGGAACCTCAGCTCAGCCGCAGTGCATAGTACGGCTAAGCCGTAAGATGCCACGGCTAAGCCGTAAGGTTACCTACGGCTGCACCGTGAGACCCTGAGAATTGAATGAAAAGGGCTAGGTATAAGCAAAAGACCGTATATGACTTTCATGTTAGAATGTAGCTAACCTGGACATGCCCAATGGAATGTTTGAATGACATGAATGATCTCAAGGGCTGTGAATCATTCGTGCTTGTTATCCAGTTGTTTAGCACCTCCCCATGGGTGTTGGTTTAAGGGACTTCGGTGCACACTCCAGACACTGCAACACTAGACCATGGTGCATCGAACAACTTAAAACTACATCAACATGCACGGTTAGAGACACTGGATAATTAGTGTAGGATTGGTTTGTAATGGACCTTGATTCGCATAAGCATTCTGATTTGTACAGCATATTGATTTCGGTTATGCCCTCTTATGTGTTCTGCGCTGGACCTCTCGATTCTGTGGGAAATGCAGCAACCCCAGAGCGAAGCCCGGGCGGAACCATTCTATTATTGTGTATTGTGTTTACCGTTGCTCCACTGGAGTATCAGCATCAGTTTATGTGCATTCAGTATCAGTTATCCGTATGATTTGCTTTCAGTATCTGTATTGCATTTCGTAACAGTATCAGTATCCGTATTATGCATTCAGTATTTGCATTCAGTATCAGTTTATGTGATGCACTCTCTATTGTTCGTTCAGTATGATATGTGAGATCTGTAAGTGATAAGTGATAAGTGATCGAGGTGCATCATCCGCTTGATTGTGATTGGTATTGGCACTACTGAGCCTCAGCCTTAGGATACCCGACGGGGTTAACTTTGGTTTAGTTATGTGTTTGCCTCTGCAGAGTGTTTCCATCCTGGGACTCCGGACCCCGGGAACTAGAGACCCATGCGTGCCCTGGCCCGGTCGCTGGTGTTCTCATTCCGTCCGCTCTCGTAAGGGAGAAAATGGCCAATGTAGTAGCCACTTTGATTGTTATCTGTTTATGATTCGTACAGCATGCTTATTCATTGCATAATTGTTTGGTATACAATCATAATTTCTATGGATATTGCATTACGACTATTGTTCAGTATTCTTCAGTCTTAGACACAATTTGTGTTATCTTCTTGTTGGCTTATACTTTGCTAAGTCGTTGTACTTATGCGTTTGTCTTGTGTGTTGCAGGCTCAGATCCCTCTTCCGATCCTGCGTCGGTCGACCCGACTGCAGGAGAGGCTCACGAGGCCCCCTCCGGCCTAGAGGAGTGGACTTGATCCATCCTCCAGAGTACGGTTTGCATCATTTTGTTTCCCCATTCTTTGTGTTGGAGTCTATCGAGGGGATTTTTCTGTACCTGTAAAGTGGGCCTTGAGTGATACCTGTATTTTGATTTTTGGATTGTTGTAAGCCCGCTTTATTTATCATACGTTCTACGTTCTTGTAATTATTACTATTATCAGTCCATGATCTTTTGTAACCCATTGTATCTTTTGGTATGTTGCTATATGCCTTGATACGTACAGCTTCCGCGTACAGTTGTTTGCACGTGTGAATGATCCTTTGTGTGTGTATGCCTGGACGGGGTCTAGGTGTGCACGCACGGGAGTACGTGTGTCATTGGTTAGACCTTCTCTGACCCCCGGTCCCTGGGCTCGGGTTGTGACACCTACTGCTTCAAAGATAAATGTCCTCTAAAAGAGCGGATTCAGCCAAAGTAAAAGCCAACTAGCATGTTATATCTCTTTGTTGATTCATAAGCATACTAAACTCTTTTGCATAGTGGACTTGAATGGATTTCTTTCAATCACATATTTTATAATTCTTATAGATACAAATCTTTTTTGCACGATGTGCATAGTGGACTTGAATGGATTTCGTTCAATCACATGTCTTATAATTCTTATAGATACAGCGTGTGTTACTTTATTGCTGCATATGCTTAGTTGAATTGGCATATTCAATGTTGTCCCATTTATGTTAGAAGTGCAAATGCAGATTCCGGTCTTGCAAAGGCCTCGGAGACATAGGAGGATCCTAGAGGTTCCTCCGGAAATATAGGAGTGCACTGTTGAGGATATATTCTAGTCCTTGGCTTACTGAGAGTGTCACAAGTTTATTTTAGGGATTTAGGGAGTTAGATCTTACATCATGTCGTCTCACATTATGTAATTGATCTTTATATAGTGATGGCATTGTTTTGTACTTATATTTTGGACATGTATAACTGTTGTATATCACTTTTGTAACCATTGTTGACTTAGATTACAGTCATGTTCATATTGTATAGACATCGCATACTGATTCATACTTCATGTAGAGGGTTTTTAAATCTCTACTTAAATGAATGAATAGCTATAACTTTTGTATCTTGAAATGTTAAAATTATGGACTGTTCATACTATGATACTACGTAGATTATGAATTATACAGGTGATAAGTATAGACTTCCACTTGAATATTTTTTGACAGATGTCATTGAGTAACCTCATATGCATAAAGATAGTGAGTATTCCTTGTAGATTTTGTCCTTACAAGGTGTCAAGAAAGAACTTCACCAGAGTTCGTGTGTTTAACCTCAAATGTTACCCTAATTAAGGGAAGCCTGGGCTCAGGTAGTCACATTCGGCTTATTTTTTGGGAGTTTGGATGGAATGGGAAGGGAAATAATGCTGAACTTTATAACAGTCTGAAAAGTATCATTAAAGTGATTTCTTTATGCTAATCTTGAAATCAAATCAGTTTTCTGCCATGGTAGAAAAAACATAGGAAGTAATGGGCATGATTTCAAAGATTGTTGTGAATAGCATTGGCTGAAAATGGCTGTGGCTTTGTCTGTTATACACTGTTATTGCATCCAACCTGAATGCGTATAGATGAGATGGTGTCCATCAAGCATCAGCCTGAAGGATGCAAATGAAACGAATAAATGACAGACGAGTGTAGGTGACTTGGTGAAACGTTTACTAGTGAAAGGAAACCAATTTTGCAAATGTACTTGCAAAAAGGTCCTGTAAGCTATGCTCATTGAACTCAGCAGGGAGCAGACTGATGTATTTTTGCAACCTATCTAGAATCTGGTTTCATGGCTGTTGAGAAGGTTACAAAGGGACAAAGTTATGTCCTTGAACCCCTAGACTTGTTTCTCAAAGTGATATCAAGGCAATGTCGAGAGCAATGGGCTCTAGACTTTGATTCTCAGATCTCATAGGTAAGACCTATGTAATTTTGTTTTTTCAAACAAACATGAAACAGCCCTGTGTCTTCAGAATCCGCTAGACGTGGGTGGCTGGGGGTGCATGTGTCCAAGTCTCGTTGCAGAAGAAAAAAAAAAGGGAATTTGCCCATACCGGGTATAAAAGACCTGGTATTCTTCAAAACATTGTTGACCCAAAAAATATCCTATATATGGATATCGTACAGGGCAGCCCCTTTATTTATTTCAGCTTTGCCCCTGTGAGTTAAAACCCTTACTTTTAACTTTTCATCATTTTACCTGTATAAAAAAAAACTTTCAATAGCAAAAGTGAGCACATACATGAGTTGCAAAAGGAAGAGAGGAATAACATTTCGGATTCAAACTGGTTTTCGGCTGCTGCCACTGTTTTCCATTCACTATTCGCGTGCACTGTCGCTGGAGAAGCATCTCGTCGGTACATACTATAGACACCGTTGTGAAGCTGTTGACATTCATCGTTGCAACAGAGGACTTGGTTTTGGTTTCTAAGTTGCAGGACAGGACTTAGGTCAGATAGGGGATATCTCTTTAACCTTCCGGCTTAATCGTCTATAAATTCACTTGCATTTATGGCGGAGCCGTAGGTGATGCTCTACGGCTTAGCCGTTTGTGCAATATTGCCCAGTGTGTGATATCGCTCACCTGCGATATCGCACAATAGCTAAGGAGCTGAAATGGAGAACACTTCGGAGAATACCTATTAAAAACCCTACGGCTAAGCTGTGGATTGTGCTATGGCAGCTTAGTCGTAAATACGGTTAAGCCATAGCCTAGTATGCGGTTGAGCTGTAAATGTGGGTAAATTTAAGCACACTTAGCCTCACGGCTAAACCGTTGATCGACCGTACCCCAGCCATAGGATTCATACGGTTAAGCCGTAGAATAGCATCCGACGGAGCCATAAATGCTAGTGAGTTTAGATCCAACTTAAATCCCACGGTGAAGCCGTAGACTAGCATACGGCTGAACCATAAATGCGGTTGAATTTGAGCACATTTTAACCCACGGCTAAAATACGGCAAAGCTGTCTGAATAGAGTGAACTTGGAAAATTAAATACTTGCAAGCCATGTAAGAAAAAAAAATCCTACAAATATGCAATTCATGATTTCGTAATCTCATCACTGGATGGAAAAAATAAAGGTACAAAATGGTTGTTGGGGAGAAACCTTTAAATTCTTTTGAGAAAATACAAAATTAAAATCTTTCATAAAAACCTTTTAAATGATGAAGAAACTTGAAGAATACAACGGAGAAAACTTATGAGAAGCAAAAGGGCAGTGTAATATGTGCGATATTGCACCTTACTGTACAATATCGCACAGAAGGATATATTTGAAAAAAATTAATGAAACATGAGAAATACCCATATTTGGCCTTAAATTTTAGTTAACACCATCTTGAAAAAATTTAACTCTTTTATACCATGACCAGGCAAATTGCTAAAAAAAAAAAAAAAGATTTCAAACTTTGAAATGCTTAGAAAAGCGTAGAGTCTTGCAGCAGTTAGACTCATCCGATCCAGTGACTTTTCGCTCAGGTTAGTACGAATCTAGTAGATTTTCTGAAATCCAGAATCTACCGTTGATCCTACAACTTTTGTGAGGTGGGTTCGAATGTTTCCGTGTGGTAAAGAAAAACCCAAAAAGAACCAAAAAGTCGTTTCTCGGGATAACAGTACAAAAGATGCTCAAGCAGAAAAACCAATTTTTAGCTACAACCGACCTGGTTCCAAGCCAGGCTGACCGCTGCCAGTCTCCTTAAACTACCGTGAACTGAATTTTGCAAGATGAAAAAAAAAATTATACACTTGTTCAAGCCAATCAAAATTATATCAAAAATAAAAAAAAAAAACTAAGGCCTACCCATAAATCTATTCTAATCTTCCGCTGACATCAGTCTGCGTGTACAAGAGGCCATTTTTCTGGTTGATCTGGATTGATTTTAGATAAAGGAAAGTCTTTGTTCCAAAGATTAGATCCCAATCATGTGGGCCCCACAACTGTTCAAATTGTTCGAAGTAGGTGAGTCTTGTGGATAGATTTTCAAAACTTTTGACCCACTTGACACAGGGATCAACTATCCATAAGACCAAAACCCAATCCAGGATGCGTTACCCTCAATCTCGTGACCATGTACAGTAAAAATTATACCAGCGCTAAACATCCAAAATAATCTACGACATGGAAGAAGTAGATCATACCTTTGGAGACCCGCAGTGCTCTAATGGACTTCTTCAAGACCTCTTAGCCTTCCACGCTATGACCCCCGAATTGGATTTCTTTTCTCAAGAAGAACGGTGGAATCTTCAGGAGAAAATCCCAACTCGAGACTCCAAGGAACTAGAAGAAAGGAAAGGAGAGTAACTCGCGCAACTCTTGCACGAAAGGGTTTTGGCGTGAGAGGGAGTCTTTTGGACGGCCAAGGATATTTTATAGACTTCCAAATCTCTCCCTTATCTAATTGAAATAGAAGTCTCACTTCCAAAGCAATTAGCAAGTTTCTCCTTTCTTATCCTTTCTTTCTAGAGTTTGAGTCGGATTAGTATTTTCCAATAACTTGGGCTAGCGTGGGGACCACTAGGGATTCCTTAGAAAGCTGGCTCCAACTGGAACACCGCGACCCCACATCTCATGTGCAATCCGGGCCCACAGTTAATTGCAAATAACACCACTATATAAATGCAATTGCACTCCAGTCTTAGGAATAAATTACAATGAAGACCCTAAACTTCCCAATTACCACAAGTAGGCCCCTCTATCAATATCCGTGGATCAATTGGAATAAATCCGTCTCTTCCAATCTAAGTTCCACATCTTATTATCCTTGAGCCCCAATTAATCACAGTAGTCATCAGTACCATCCAATTAACTCTTAATTGAGATGGGTGCGCACTTATTAATGACAAATCCATTAATTGGCACAAGGGGATAATAGAGATAGATTCCATCTTGATCATTCAACGTTCCCACAGTTCTACTACCACATACCCAAGACACCGAGGTGTTAACCTATAGTCGGCCTCACTCATTGGTGACTCAAAGCAAATGAATAGATAGAAACTTGAGTTCGTCAATGTCTCAGGATTGAGAGCCTATTGCTAGGGAATTATGAGAGCATACCTTATTATTGAGATGGAATTCCATAAGGTGCATCTCATGGTCCTTCAATACATCCAATGTACCAGCACCGTGATCCAGAATCTTACATTCTGATGATCGAGACAAATCACACTATCTCATAGTGATCAAAGTGCTGCAACCTTATCAAATGAGATGCCCAATCTCATTACTGGTTGTGAAGCTATTTTAAGTATAAGATTTGTGACATATATCTCCTGCGCGTGGATCTCATCCATGCACATATATCACATCTAATATACTAATGGGATCCGGTTCAACTCATGAACCATTATGTCATACGTATTGGTCATGTGCATGAAGTAGTAAAATAACATTCATCTCATGAAAGCAAAGCATGATTTTATTGATAAATAAAGAAATTAATCAATTTATTACATCAACTGATGGATTGAGTCCACAAAATCTAACACAAATCCTATTTGGGATTGAAGCACTTGACTCTACTAGGTCACTTTTCCAGTCCAGATTCACACTTGTTGGTTAATAGTGAAGGCATTCTGAAACCTTGTCAATCTGCCTTGTCTGTACAAAACCCTCGTTAGAGTCGGTCGCTTTGCCATATGAGGCCCAGCTGCGCCCACTTTTAATCAATCGTAGCCCAGCTAAGCCTACTTTTAATCAATCGTAGCCCTTCAAGGTCATTTCACCTCCATGAGAATTAACACCAATCCATATTTGAAGTTTTTGTTGGCAACTCTAATCTGGGCCTCATACCCTTTTGGTTTCAAGCATTTGGAGATACTATTTTTTCTTTTAATTTTGGAGAATATCAAATGTTTTGGGATTTTGAAATTTTAGTGGGTCAGGAAAGTAAGACCATTCTTTGACCAAAAAATTGACTTGTCGCTTTGCAATAAATTCTTATTTTTAAGATTGAATTTAGGTATTCAAGAAATACCGAATATATTCTATTAAGAATTCCAAGACTAGATTAATGCTTAGTAGAGAAATGCTTGCAAATAGACATGGCCTTATAGAATTGTGAGATGGTTAAAGTATTGATAAAGGTTCATACCATCCATTCGTTATCCAATGGCAGCAAAGAAATGTGGAGTTGGGCTCCATATAGAGTATAGACACCATCAGATTGCTGTTTGATTTGATCGTGAGTTGCAAGGTATCATTTCTTCATAAAGCATCACTCATAACGTGATACAAGATTCACTATCATCCTTAACAAGAAACACCAAAACTTGATTTGGAAAGAGCTTGGTTTGTTTTATTGTAGTGAACTCAGAACAAATTTGGAAAAAAAAAAAACCGTCTTCCCTCTAGTGGAAATTGAACAAGGAAAGAATGAAAAATGAGCCATTAATGTCATGATTTAGATACCAAGAAAGCAAGGTCTTATGCTCATTGCAAATTGTATCTATCAATTTTTGCCTCTTTAATAATCTTTTGATGCAACTCATTTGACAAGATATTTGTTTATTTTTTTGAATATGTAAGTTGAGCATATCATTGATTACACAGTTACGATGATCCTATTCATTATCGATCGTATTCGTTCTTCACATTATCAATAATATGGACCATCACTTCTTTGAATAAAATTTGAGAATACTCTTTGAACAGGGTGGGCTTTCAGATGTGACTGCGTGAGATCACTCAAGCGACTCAGATGTGAACTGAGACCACCTGTCCATGGTGGGAGGGTCACCACACCAAGAAAAAAACTGTACTATGATTGACAATATTTATGAAAAAGCACCACCGCGAAATGAGAAAGTAAGGAGAGGTTGGTGGTCCCGTTTTCAAATGCCAATATGTGTGGAAAATTCTGTGTGTGTCATGTTTCTATCTGAAAATTGAATGATGAAGTTCTGATATGGGCCCTGAATGAACAAAAGGCCATTTTTCTGGTCGATATTAATTGATTCTAGATAAACGACTCCAGTTGAACTTTCAACGTTAGACCAGACATCACAATAAGTCGATACCCCCACCAGCCACCAAGATACTCTGGACAGATAAAATCGTATTTGGATTCGAACCTGTCTCGCATTCTCCTGGGAGTGGCCCAGTGGGACACACTCGGTGTATTCAGGACACATTGTCCCCTGTTCTAACTGTACAAAACCTTTTGGCTTAGTATTGAGAAAGTCGGTCTCTCTGCCATAAATACATGATGAAATTTAAGTGCAAAAAACCTAAGCAACTAAAAAGATACATTGCTTGAGGATTTTTGTAAATCTCGCTTTTGATTGTAGATCGTTGTTCCTCAAAACTCTAACTCATCAAAACCCCAATCTGGGTCATTTTTTTTTCTTGCTTTTAAACTCTCTGTGTCCCTTCATATTCTCAACTGTTGATTTTTGCTGTGTATTTTAGTTTGGATTTAACAAGGGACAAATACACTTCACTAGACGAGCAAAATGTAAAGGGACAATGAAAACGGAGAAACACTGCTACAAAACAAGTTGGAAATATAAATAGGATGGCACCTGTCGAATTCCTTTTAAAAAAAAGCACTTTATAATATTCAACAATTCATTTTTACGATATTGCATAAAGTATTTGTGAGATCCAAAAAAAGAACATTTTCACCCCATCTAGTGTACTGCTAGTACTGAGAATATATATATACATATGGATAAAATCACATGGGGTTATCCACCACTACCAATGCCTGCATAGAAGCAAAAAAAACCCATTGCTTAATTTAGATTTCTAATTTCTCCCATGACCCATCTGAGAATTACAGACCCTGTTCCAAGTCAGGTTGACAGTTCCATCAGAATTTTGTTAAAAAAAAAAAAAACTTATACACACATCGAATCTATTCATCTGCTGACATATGTGCTCACAACATTTTGGTAACTGCTAACATCACTCTGGTGTAGAAAGGGTCACTTTTTGGTCAATCCTGAATTTTTGATAGAATAAGATCACAATCTTGTGGATACCACGCTTGGATACACTCGACAATTCAAAATTCCATTTTGATTCGAGCGCATGATTCACTTTATTGGTTGCAGTCACGGGTATTCCAAGTGAGTCGGGCCCTCTGCCATAATCAGTCTTAGCCGTTCAAATTACTACTTTGATTTCCCTTCTGTGAGAATTAGCACCAATCCAAATGTGGGGTTTCTTTTGGAGATCTGGGACTCACAGAATTGTCTGATCTCTGCGTCACACCATGCTTTCATTAATTGTCCAAGGGCTATTGAGAATGAAGGACGTGGCCCCACAGAGAAACCATCAAATTGGTGTTCAATTTGACCAAGAATCACGCTATATCATCCGTATAAAGAATCATTTGCAACGTGAGACAAAATTCATTTCCATCCCGAAAGCATTCCTTGATTAGGAGATCCTTGTTTGTTTTAAAGTAAATTAAAAAATAACCTCCCCTTTAATTGGAAATCAAATCAATAATACTGTAGTGACCAAAATGAAAGCTGAGTTATCACCTTAAACGATCTTTGGAGAATATAGGTCTTGTCTGCATCAGTCTTTCCTCTTTAATAATTTTTTTGTTAATTCATCTCATTTGACCATAAATTTCTTTGGTTGTTTTAATACATAAGATTGAGAACATCATTAATAACATAATAAACACTATCTTATGCATTATTAATCATATTCATTTATCATGCTCTCCATTATACGCCCACTTTTATCGCAGGATTTACTCATTTTTTAGTATAGTTTGAAGACATCCCATTAACAAGAGCTTTCATTTTGAACGGCTAGTATTTTAATAACGGGAAGCATGTTCCTGATTCGGACTGAGATGACCTGCCCATGGCTTCCCGCTCGGATCAGGACCAGTAGTTACTTTCAGTTTCAGTACACTCAGATAAACTGTTCTAAGGGGGAGAAAATTTACCAAAAAACAATAACCGGTAATGAGTGAGGAGAGGAGAGCGTTACCGTTTTCTAGTCTGTGTGTGGAAAATCTTGAGTGTGTCATATTCGCATCTGACCATGGAAAATCAAATCCCAATATGGGCCCTGATTTTCGAACTTACAGCTGTAGGCACTGCGTGGACAAAAAGCCTTTTTGACACGTCCATAGATATCGATTGATTCGGTAAGGAATGTAATATTGGAAAGTTCATTGGCTAGATAAAACTTGAGTTTAAATGCATTGTAATTTTAATTTCTAAAAAGACTGAAGTGCCTATCAGTGTTGTAGATCAAGTTCTACTATTTAAAGGTGGAAATCGCGCATTTTTTCTGTTGGATCGCTCGGATTTTTGGTAGATCAGTTGAATTAGCTAGATCCTGCATCACCCGAGCAAAATAGAAGACAGTCCAATCAAACCCATGCCCGACCGGCCGGACATCCCATCTGATCGGTCTGCTGGGTTGGCTGGGGCACTTGTTTGCATTTGAAAATTCGGATCTACTTTTCCGTGCGTTCAAATCATCCTTTATCCTCTTGAAACCAAATCTAAGAGGATACCACGGATTTGGGGTATATATAGTTCAACCCTCTCTATTCAAAGTACCTCTCTTTGTATTCAAAACCCTAGAAATCAAAACCCTCTTTATTCAAAGAACCTTCAGTCATTTAGGTTGTGTTCAACTAGGAAAATGGTTGTAAGTAGTTATTGTAACCTCTGTTGCATAATGCTTATTCTTGGTGGACTAGTGGTTGGTCCCGTGATTTTTTCCGTTTGGATTTTCCACGAACAAAATTGTATCTCTATCTTCCTTATTGTGATTGATAGTTAACTTAGATTTAATTGTTGTTCATCTTTATAGCAAAATTTTGTTGGAACCTCAACCTATGTCAAGGTTTAAAGCGTTTCAAATTGTGGATGAAGAACATCTTCTTTTCAAAGGTTACAAGATCATTATAGCTGCTCGCGATTGTTCAAAATCCTGTTAGGATTTCAACATTTGTCGGATTCTACTTGGACATGTTTGGTGATTACAATCAGGGTATTCAGGACACGTTGTCATCTGTCCTGACTTTACAAGACCTTTTGGCCTAATATGGAGAAAGTCGGTCCCCCTGCCATAAAATACAAGATTTTTTATTTAATTTATACAAGATTTTTGAAATAATTTATGTGCAAAAAGCAGAAACAACTAAAATGATACATTTTTAAACACACAAAAGTATGAGAATTTCATCATGTCAACAAATCAAAACACAGAATTTCGTTCAATATAACAAAATCCAAATCAGCACACAAACCCCCTTTTACCAGCACACAGGATCATTCGGTTTTAGGAATTCAAGTTAGTCCTTAACCAATCAGGCTCTCAATGATATTTGAATAATTTATTCAAAAAAAAAAGGGGTAGATGTCAAATAAGAAGAAAGGTAATCATCGTATAAAAGAAATTTATACTTTATAGTAAATTTTATTTGGTTTGCTTTCATGAGGTAAGAATTTAATGATTGATAAAAGAATAATTTACTTGTATTTTATGAAGTAAGATTTTTTTTTCTCAACTATAAAAGCAAAAGCTAATTTTATTGGTGGATGTAACTTTAATTTTTTCACTTACTATGACCAATTAAATATGGGTAAAAATGTATATATATATATATATGGAAAAGATTATTATGCATCTATCTTTCACCACAAGATGAAGAATAATTTCTTTTTTAGGCTTAATAAGGTCTAAAAAGTATCATGATATGTGATGATTTTATCTTTTTGCACATCAATCCTTTAAAAAAATGAAAGTGTCTTTTAAGATAATGTAAGGGATATATGCATAATAGTTTTATCTATACATATATATATATATTCGTTAAAATCATTTTCCCACCCGTTTTACCCTTCCTCTTGAAATCACTGTAGGACCACCCAAGGCATTGCGGATGGAAGGTTTGGACATTGTATCTTCCTTACATGATACACCTAGATTGACGGACCCCGCACTAAGATCTGCATCTCACTTAAAACACTTCAAATCACACTAGAGCCAAAAGGAGCTGGAATCTAAGCCAACCACCCAGTTGAAAGGATTTTGCAGATCGTCACCATCTTTTATTAGATAAGGATAGTGTCCACATACCTCACGATTGTGTCCTTGCAAGTCCGTGTAAGAAAAGAGGCTTTAAAGGCGACAATTATGATATCCTACAACCCCAAGATATTTGCTTGTGTGATATCCTACACACATATGATATACCAAATGATTTATGGGTAGAATTGTCAAATTGAGAACATCTTTGCTATACAAACAACAAATTATCTAAATTTGGACAGTACAACTGTGGGATAATTGTCAAATAGAAGAGCAACTACACAGTCAATAATCCTGATAAAAACCTGCCATTTAACATATTTTTGGTGGGGACCGACAACTGTCAAGCTGTGACCAGTAGATGCACGGTCGCATTTCACTGTTGTAATTCTTTTAGTTTATGGCCTTGAGATAGACGGCTTAGAAGGAATATAGCAAGGGTCCGATCTGTGTTAGCAACATGTGTCATATATATTTGGCCGGACGCCTCTTTCGCCAATTAGTAAGTACTGCACGCTTTGTGCTAATGCACTCTTAACAGCTGCTGGTGCTGAGGAATAGCTGAAATGTCTGGTAGAGCCACCAATCCCCAAGATAAACAAAAGGGAACTCTTTCCCCATAGCCATTTTTTGTTGGGTCTTCTTATCCTTTTCTTTCTTTTTGGGCTTTTTTCTTTTCTATGTTTCCCTATCTCAACTCCTATCTTTTCCATTTTGAGCTTTTCAACAGTTCTAGAAAATTTTTGGGATTTCTTTTGTGATTGTTTGGATATATGACGTGGATGAATGGCGTTGAAGTGTCCGCATCTATTTATTGTCAATCATCAATAGTACATGTGGACTTTGCGAAAGTTTATCCTGACCGTAAAATTGATCATATGGCCCGTTATATATTTCTTCAATTTGCTTATTTTACTTTGAATGACATGCATACGACACTGAATTCAGATGATCCTTCCATACTCGGAAGTTTACAACACTGAGACAAACTGTCATTATGAAAAGCCCAATTGGAAATGAAAGAGGCTACTTCTTGTCGTTTTGGAATACGAACATATCAGGAAGGGACCCATCAGGAAAATCCTCACAATAATGTAACACGTTTGTTTCTACAAATAGTACCTCTGTGTGTGGGGTCGGGGGGGAGGGACCTACTCAAATTTGTTATGATGTGGGCCTCACATGATGTCCACAGGTGATCAGTCACCATGTCCATTCAGCCTGATTTCGGCTAAAGTTTTGCTGTATGTGACAGAGGTAGAGGACCCCACAATGCATCCTAGTCCTTATAAAAAAGGAAGCTTCGAAACAGACCCACGAAATTCCTACTTTTCCCTTACAGTATTTGACAAATCATTGATTTTTCTCTCTATACCCTAATTTTACCTAAACTACCCTCCATCCACTTTTCTCTATACCCACTTTCCCCACCTCCTCATCCGTAGGAGGGAGGGAGATGAAGCGTTAGAGAGAGAGAGGGAGAGGTGGGGAATGATGTTGGGAGGGAGGGTATTTTGTCTTTTCACAATTAGGGGTATATTGCAATAAAGGAATTTAAAATGGTGGATGTGAAAGATATTTTGTGAGTGCATTTGGAAGCTCAAAAAAAGAAAAAAAAAAAGATAGTGTGATGCTAGGTGGGGTTTGAGCATGAGACAATTTCGGCACGTCAACATGAAAGCCCCAAATTCTTTCTTTATGAAGGGCCCCAAAAGGAATTTGTTTGGACCCATGGCCTCAATTGACAAGATCAGATTCAACATAGAAAAGAAAAGAAATTGTGAGCCTTTTATCAAGTAAACGACAGTGTGTGGGCTTGAAAGTAATCAAGTCAAAGCTAAGATAACAAAAGAATGGAAAAATCTCGTCAAAGATTCTCCCACATTTCACCCCTCATAATAAATTTGCCATCGTTCTACTTCTACCATTGCAATGCATCTGCCAATCGAAAATATAACATCTCTTTCAAGAATTCATATTCTTTTCTAACGATTAAACAAAGCATGAAACTTTCTAACAAATAAACAAACATGAAATAAATAAGTTACTCAAGGAATGGAGAAGGTTAATCCCCTCACAACTTGGATTTCATGAAAAACCTGATTAGGGTCTTATAATCAAGAACTGGGCTAGAAAAGGAGGGTGGCCTTGAGGCTGGTGATGGCCATTCACTTAAGTATTCTAGAACGTCGTCTAAAACACATTACCTTCAGCGTTTAAGATCCGAAGAGAACATTCAACTTTTAGATTGCTGAGTCTTCCAAAAAAATGGAAAGAGTTACACTTCCATGTCATTTCCATGAATATACGGGATGATGGGAAAGATTAAGGAAATTTACAGTATTTCATTAAATAAAGTTTTTTAAAGAAATTCCATTGAATAAGTTGATAGAGCCATTAAGGCTTTTTTATGGCCATCAAGTGTGGGATGTTGGAAAAAGCGGCACCGCAGAAATCACCCACGATTAATGGATCAACTACAATGAACACACACAATGACACCATCAAGCAATCACACACATAAACACATCAATTTTAAGTGGTTCAGTAACCTTATCTACGTCCACTAAAGAGATAACTTATCCATCATGATTTCATCTTAATCCCCTTATAGGATTCTCTCTGTGTTCTCCTTTTTCCTATCGCTTTCTTGCTTGGTTACAAAAGAACAAACCCTAAAAGAGAATATGTAAGATTAACCCTAATTAACCAAACCTTAAGGTAAACCATGTATAGGCCCAATAAGGACCTTTTGAGCCAAACCCAATAATCTCTGCCTTAGCGAAAAGATGTCCGACCCTTTAAAGAATTGTTGAAATGTGTTTATAACACATATACCTTGTGAGAACCTTATCCACCATGATTGCACCCCAATAGCAATGAGGTGCACCTTCACTCTTTAGCAAGAAAAGAAATTGAGCAAGTTTAAGTAATGCTTGAACTCTTCTGTAGTAACTAGGTTAGTAAGGATGTCAGTTAGATTCTCATCTGTGTAAATCTTTTGAATGGAGATCTCACCTATAGCAACAAAATCTCAAATTCTGTGATAAATAACATCTATGTGTTTTGTTCTTGCATGATATACCTGATTCTTTGATAAGCATATTGCACTCTGACTGTCACAGTATGGCAAGATTGATTTCTGCTTGATACCTATGTCATTTACCAAACCTCTCAACCAGATTGCTTCCTCAGAAATCTCTAAAGCTATCATATATTCTACCTCTGTAGTGGATAATGCAATTGTAGACTAAAGCACCGATCTCCAGTTTATCGGTTCTAGCAAGTGTGTAAACATATCCTATAGTGGATCTTCTCTTATCTATGTCCACTACAAAATCAAAATCTACATATCTAACTACAAACTTTGACCCATGTTTTCTTTCAAACAGAATTCACGAGTCTCTGGTCCCTTCAAGTACTTCAGAATCCACTTTACAGCATTCTAATGCTCTTTTTCTAGATTTGCCATGTACTTACTACATCCACTGCTTGAGCTATATCTGGTCTTGTGCAAACCATGTCATACATCAAATATCCCACCGCATTTGCGGTATCTTGGATATTTCTTTAATTTTCTCATCAGCACTACGATATTATCTGGCACTTAAACTAAAGTGACTTGCAAGTGGAGTAGACACAGGCTTAGCATTTAGCATGTTGGATTTTTTAAGTACTTTTGAGATGTACTTTTTTTGTAATAATTACAGCTTTTCAGCTTTTCTATAGCTCCTAATTTCCATACCCAATATTTTTGTGACTGCCCCAGGGTTTTTCATGTCAAATTCTTTTCTCAATTGAGATTTGAGTTCATCCACTTTTTATATGTCATTACATGCAATTAGCATATCATCCACATAAAGCAGCAAAATAATAACAAAATTATCATCTAATATTCTGTAATAAACACAACAATCATACTCACATCAATGGTAGCCGATTTGCAACATGTAGGAGTTGAAACGCTTGTACCATTATCTTGGAGATTGTTTCAGCCCGTACAATGATCTCTTCAATTTACACACATGGTCTTCGCTTTTGATTTAATTGAACCCTTCAGATTGCTCCATATAAATTGTTTACTCCAAGTCACCATGAAAGAAAGTTGTCTTTATATTTAGTTGTTCTATCTCCATGTTGAATTGTGCTACCAATGCTAACAACATCCTGATAAAAGTGTATTTCACAATTGGGGAAAAGATCTCATCATAATTAACTCCTTCCTTTTGCTACCAGACGTGCCTTGAACCTTAGTTGTTCATTCTCTTGCAAAGCTTCTTTTCTCCTAAAGATTCATTTGCAACCAACTATTGTTCTGTCTTTGGGTTTAGGAACTAACTCCCAGACTGAATTCTTTTAGAGAGATTTCATCTCATCTATCATAGTACCCATCCAACCTTGTCTTTCACTGCTTTTCATAACTTCTTAATATGAGGTTGGATCACCAATGCTGATGATAAAAGCAAAATGTACTTCATCCTCATCCCATTCAAACCTTTGAGGTGGCTTCATGGTTCTCTTTGCCCTTCCTTGTACTAGACTTGAAGGTTCCTGCTGAACCTCATTTTATTCCTCACCTCCAGATGTACCAACCTCTGATGAACTTTGAGCTTGTTCCTTGATTGTATTCTCTGCAAGAGGAATAACTTTTGGAACTACTTTTTTAGTAACATACTCTTTGAATTCATTGTTTTGTTCCCCATTCAGCATAGAAGCTTTGTCAAACACAACATATCTGTTGCAGATTTTTTTTCTATTTTCTAGATCCCATAGTCTGTACCCCTTTACACATTCCTCAGAGCTACGGAATATGCATTTGAGTGACTTGGAGTCCAACTTGGATCGCTTATCACTAGTAATGTGTGCGTACACTGGACAACCGAATACTTTTAGTAAGGAATAGTTTACCTTTTTACCTGTCCACATTTCTTCCGCAACTTTATAGTTAAAGGGTCTTGATGGTGACTGGTTAACTACATAGCATGCGTGATTAACATCTTCTGCCCAAAAACTTTTAGACAACTTTGCATGAAGTCTCATTCTCTTTGCTTTTTCTAAAAGTGTCCTGTTTATTCTTTCTACAACTCCCTTTTGCTGAAGACTATTTGGAACAGTGAAGTACCTTATGATACCTTCAGCCTTATAAAACTATAGAAACCTGTCATTTCTGTATTCACCCTCATTATCTGATCTCAGATACTTGACTTTTCTACCTATTTGATTTTCTACATCTGCCTTCTACTCTTTGAACTTGATGAAGACTTCAGATTTCTCTTTCATAAAGTAGACCCAAATCTTTCTTGAAAAATCATTAATGAATTCACAAAGTAGCATGCTCCACCTTTTGACATAATCAAGGCTGGTCCCCACACATTGGAGTAAATGTAATCCAAAATACTGCTGTTTCTACAACTAATGCTGGCAGTTTTGAATGACACTTTTTTCTACTTGCCGAAAACACAGTATTTACAAAAATCCAACTTGCATGTTTCACATCCTTTAACAACTGTTTTTTGTGAAGTTCTAACATGCCTCTCTCATTCATATGCCCTGACGCATATGCCACAACTGAGACTCATCATCACTGGTTTTGTCATCCGTGGAGACTACCACTCCACCTACAATTGTGTTTCCCATAAGTTTATAAAGGTTATTCCCCACTGTAGTACATTTCATTAATACCAGGATACCTTTAGTTAGTTTAAGCACACCATCCTTTGCCATGAATATGCACCCTTTGGATTCAAATAAGCTTAAAGAGATTAGACTTTTCTTGAGTGCCGGCACATGCCTCATATCACTGAGGGTTCTCAGTTCTCACAAGTCTATCTACCATTTTAATGTTAATGATGTCAATTCCAATGGTCTTACATGGTACATTATTATACCCATTAGAACACTACCACCATTATATTGCCCATAGGTATTAAACCAATCACGATTAGGGCATATATGATTAGAACAACTGGAATCTAAAATTCAAACATCAAATAGATAATTACTTTGCGAGATAGATAGGAGTTCCACTTCAGTTTCTGAAGCAACGCTGGCGGAGTCACTACTGTCAGCTTTGTTCATAGCTTTATTTTTCCCATTTTTAGTTGCCTTGAATTCCCAGCAATCTTTCCTCCAATGTCTTTTTTTTTTTTTGGCAAAAAAAGCACTCTGAATTTTTCTTACTTCATGATTTTGATCTGGAGTTGTTTCTTCTTGATTTGTCCTTGTCATTACACTTGCCACGTTCACTGGAGTGTTCCTTTACTAGAAGTCCCTATTCATGTAAACTAATTTTAGTGGCCTTTTTCTTTACAGCATTGAAGATGATGTCTTGCCTAACATCATCAAAATTGAATGCGTCCTTTCCATACAGCAAGGTAGTCACCAAATGATCATATGAGTCAGGAAGAGAGTTCAGCAACAATAAGGACTTGTCTTCATTATTGAATTTCACATCGAGCCTCAACAAGTCTTTAATCATTCCATTAAAAGTATTCATGTGCTCCAGCACATCACAACCTTCCTCCATCTTTAACCCACATAACTGTTTCTTGAGATGCAGTTTATTTGTGAGATTCTTTCCCATGTAAATACTCTCTAACTTCTCACATAGACTCTTTGCAGTCTCCTCTTCTATGACGTTGTATATGACTTCATCAGAGGGATAAATTGAATAGAGCTGGCTGTCTTTTCATCAATGTCCACCCAATCATCATCTTCTATCTTTTTATGCTTCTTTTTTTTTTTTTTTTTGCCTAACAATGCCACCTTAATACCTTGTTGAATAAAAATATTTTTCATCTTTTGCTGCCATGAACCAAAGTTTATTCTTCCATCAAAATTTTCAATTTCAAATTTGATACCTTCTGTAGTAGAAATTTCCTTTATGGCCATTACAAATCTGAAGATGCTTCAGAAAACTCACCCAAATATCTGCTTATTAAACTGCCAATCTACTCCGTTAACTTTATAAATCTCGTTGCCACGAGTTCATCAGACAAAATGGAGCTCAATTTCAAGTCCGAATGACTCTGAAAGTTACATTTGAATTCTGGCCGTTGAATCTTGTCAAATTTCTGTTTTGACCCCTCTACTGACATTAGCGATGATGTTACTGGCTTCTACAAATTTCTCTGGGCTGGGCAACCTTGTCTATGTCCACGGAGAAGAAAACTCATCTATCATGATCCCTTCTCAATCCTCTTACAGTGTTCTCTCTGTGTTTCCCTTTTTCCTGTCACTTTTTTACTTGATTAGAAAAAAACAAATTCTAGAAGAAAATATGTAAGATTAGCCCTAATTAACTGGGACTTAATGTAAATTATGTATAGATTCAATAATTACCTTTTGAGCCAAATCCAATATGGAACACATGGCCCACATCATGTCACGAGAACACTAGCTTTTAGTATGCAGATACACAAACAATGGTCAAACGAAAAGAACAGCAAAGGAAAAAAAAATGCAATTGAACTCAATACAAGCCACCAATTACCGGAACTACAACGAAAATGTTCTGTTTTCTGTCGGTTTTCTTATCCCCACAGTTACACCTGTCGGTTGTCTTATCCCACAGTTACAGCTGCTAACCAGAAACAAAGTTGCATCAGCTTTGGTCAAAATATTCAAAAGGCTACTGCCATTCAATGTTTGATTTGATTATAAAGCAGAATGGACAGCCGAAAGAAGGGATGGTGACATCATGTGAGCTAGCTCATCCCAGCATCACCTGATATAAAGCATGAATGGTTTACACCGGAAAGTGGCAACGAATAAAAGCTATTGGTGCAATTTGGGGGGGTTGGAACTTGGAATGGGTGTTGGCTAATGCCAAACACAGACCACTGTGAGTGGAAACGAAGATATCCCACTGAACTGCAAATTCTCTAGTGAAGGGACAATTTGATTTGAGAAAGGTCGCTTTGTTGAGGCTGGGTACCCAAATTGTTTTTTGTGTTGGTTTGCTTTTCTAATGGCATATAATTTAAATTTATATACATCATTTAGTGACATTTACTGTATAATGGTAAATATTATTAGGAAACGTGGTGCACTGGAACTGACAACCCAGCAATTAACAATCAAACATATACACACAAATGAACATATTATTAATTAATCAATCTACAAAAAATATGAAAATACAACAATTATATGATTCCGTTTAAAGTGAGATTACATCATATATATATATAATCTCGTTTTATTGGCCTCCAAGAAAGTCTTTATTAGCCCTTTAAGAAAACCCCAATACAATTATCAAAATATCCTAAATCCCATGACACACCGACTAAGTCAAACTGAATAAAGCAGCTAACCCAAAATATAAGATAATAACACAGCAAATACTAGTATATAATTTAAATGTTTATGTGTAAGTTAGATACCAAGTGTCAAATTTATTTGACGATGCTTAAATGCAAACCTGACCCGAATTTTTTGCCAGGTCTGCCTGACCTGAAAGCGATCATCCCAAATTTGAGTTGGCCCGAGTGGGTTTGGGATTAAACCTATTGTAAATCCAGTGATTAAATAAATGCATGATATACTTAAATAAATGTATAAACACCTGCGCACCTTGAAGGTGTACACCCCATGTGTACCACACTGTTGGGCCCACCTCACCCTACTAGAGGGATGGTAATTGGTAGGTCTTGATATGCCCTACCTTGTACAAAATTTCATGCCTATCACATCATCCCTTACCCCCATAATCTATAGCTCCCAATTTCATGATGTTTAATATTGAAAAAAAGGTTCGTGGTAGATTAAATGGTCCCGTACATTAAGATTGGTGCAAATCTATGGGTTCGGTAAAATCAAGGGGCTGTCCATATGAACCTTTCTTTGTTGATCACCAATACAAACAAACGTAATCACGAATTTAAATTACCCATGTGCGTTCCTTACCTATGTAAGCAATCAGGTGAAGGTCACTTTGGTTGCAGACAGAGGCTTGAACACTGCGGTAAAAGTAAAGTTTCTTAGCCAAAAGGCTGAGAAAGGCAGGGCTACACTACAGTATGGTGCAGTATTTTATTTTAATGCATGGTCACTTTTTTAAAATTCAAGGTATTAATCAATTTTAAAACCCATAATATTTATTGAATCTAAGTTTTCAAATTAAGAAAAATTCAACGGTCTAACTATTTAAACTGATCACATATGAGTGTCTCCTTTTATTTCTACTCCAATGAGAGAATAACAAGAAAAGTTCATTATATGATTAAAATGGAATCTAATCTAATGGTGACTATGCTACATATTTAAATAATAAATTATAGGTTAATTATTATAAAGGATTTTAAGAAAAATGAATTGTTTGAATTTTAAAAGGGTGAGCTCTACTATTAATCAAGCATAGGGCACTGCACCACGCTGCAAGCCTATCCGCAGGCGAAAAGGTATCTAAAGTTGGTGAAAAAAGGGTTGAGGAGGTGTAGGCCGAGCAATATTCTCAGCATCTACCGTGGAAGTAAGAATAACATGGACACCAAAAACAGAGTTTCCGCCAATCTGGGCACCCGCTTTCACCTCTGCATTCACATCCTCCATTGGCGGTTACTTTTGAGCCTTGTAGTCCAAGAAGCTCCATCATCAAACAGTATATTCAATTTACTAGGAGAAGCTCATTTCTCGTAGAACTATACCGGTGAATCGAAGGAGCCCCACTTAAGATGTGAAGTGAGAGAAATTTCCAATTTCTACGAGAGGCGCCTTCATTCAACGGTTGAGAATATAGCACCAGTCTATGAACCGATCGGTGTGGTCCTCCAATCTCCGGTAGCAATCTAATATATCACAATGGTGATTATGGCAGGAGGGCCCCAGACATCTGATCCGCACCTTTTCATGCTGTGAAATAAGAATTAGGATCCTCAGTCACGTCTATGATAGGCTCCCTCTAATGGATGACTAGAACCCCACCATAGGGCCCACATCATGATGACATAATGACTGTTCTCCGCTTTTAACTTAAGGGGTGGGTCCCACTATCTAAATGAGCGCATGCCAAGATGAGCGTGGCCGCTGCTGGTGTGTCATTGATAACATTTTTATCGTGTGCTAGTTCGGGCTGTGGGAACACAGCAAAAATTTCGACCAACGCCACTGTATTCATGATGACTGGTCTTTGATTACTTCGAAAGCCAATCATTAACAAATAAATGTCTACTGCTTAGTTTCTTTTACTTTTACGGCCCTCCTCCTCCTCCTCCTCCTCCTCCTCCTCCTCTCTCTCCCTGTCTCTCTCTCTCTCTCTCCCTGTCTCTCTCTCTCTCTCACAGATCTTTTTCTTCTCACTCTGAAAAGAGACTCTTCACTGTGAAAAAAGACTCTCATCATTCTCACTCTGAAAAGAGACTCTCTTCATTCTGTTCTTCTTCTTCGTCTCGTCGATCGCTGTCTTCTTCTTCTTCTTCTTAGCGGCAGAAATGTCTTGCGAAGCGCCAGAACGCCGAAAAAAAGCAAAGGGAAATCCACATCAAAAGCGAAATGGACAGATGAAAATGAAGATACTTAAAGAAAGCTATGAAAAGGTCGCCGCAGTATTCTCAAAACTATTTAGAAAAGACAGAGGGGCAGAACGGGCCCGTGATGGCGGCGGCGACGGCTCCAACCAAGGGCGGACCCACACGTCTTTGTGTGGGTGCATCTCGCAGCGGAAGCTCAAAGCCTCCAACTCCAACTTTCAGGCACCATGTCCCAGGTCGTCCGATTCCCCCGCATGATAGTGAGAATCATGGATATCGTCCTTTCGTAAATTGGGTCTCCTTCGGTTTGTCTTTTCAAGCTGCTTTTCTTTTATGTATGCAGGTAGATGAGTGCAATAAATTCGGTTCTGGAAGCATGAATGCTTCTTTGGAGATCGTTCTATCAACGCTCTGTAACAGTTTTACTAAATTCTAGGGGATAAACCCACTTTTAGATTTGGGTGTGGTTCTTGTTTCATGGAGAAGGCGGCCATGTGAAAAAAAGGATCTTGTGTGACAGTGTCAGTGTCTTTGTGTGTGATTACTTGTCTTGCAGAAAGGAAAAAAAAAACACTCTTTGTCACTTGCAGTCATCAGATTTCCTTGTCTGTAAAATTTGCAGCACTATAATATCATATGTTACTTTACTTTGTGTTTCAATTGCAGTTTCTACTACTCGTGCTCTCATGTTGTGAATGTTTACAAATTTTTAATATCATTGGTTTTGATCTTATAATTGGTAAGGAGGGTATGGATTTTGGAACCTTGAAGACTTGTTCATTGATGATTTTGTTGAGTGTTCTTAATTAGGAGACTTTAGTAATTTCAACACAATGACACTTTAATGGCAAAAAATGAAGGATAGGGATGGTCTAAATAGGGGAGAAATTCTCTCTTATAAGTTAGTTGCAAATGCAATTTAGCTCTATGAGGTTAATTTAGGCCTACCTTGGACCAGTGTGACCATGCGTTTTTGAGCTGGGGCTTGGATTTGCCCACTGAAGAGTTTATGTGTACAAAATCAAAATCTGAGCATGTAGGATTTGTTCGTCATATACTGCATTGGCCAGTCAACAAATTCATCACTTTTAAAACATGCAGCTCTCTCGTAAGCTTTTGTTTTTTAATCATCTCTTTGCAAATCATCAATCTAACCACCAACTGCCACCTCATTAAAGTTAAATTGGCCTGAGTGACTCAAATCTAAGAGGTTTGCCAAGTGACTTGATGTCATTAGTAGCACAGAAAAAAATCACAATTCTCTATATAATGAACTTTGGTGAAGCCAGAATCCAACAAAAAAAAAATGGTTTTACTCTTACCAGATTGTCTGGTATATATGAACCCACCTTACAATTCACAACTTCAATATTTAAAAAGGATAAAGAAAGAACCAAGAACATTTCATACCTAAATGAAGTGACACTGCTCTCATGCACGTTGCTTCGTCTCTCCCTCGTCTCTCTAGTATTTTGCGTGAATAAAGGCATCATTTGAGACCACACGGGCTGCCCACTTTGTGCCTAATACAGGTCAGTCTTTCGCAATGGGCGCCCCTCCCATCTGAATTGCAGTCCCTTGGACATGGACTCAGTTTGCTTTATGGCCATTAACGCATTACAGCAGGCTAATGTTAGAAACTATGTTTATAGATTTCCTAATTTCCCAAACTTTTGTCTTCATGTTATTGCCCATTTTGCCAATTAAAGGTTTCAGATTTTCAATAAAGGTTACAGATTTTCAGTCTGGAAGATTTATAAAAGATCTCCTTCCGCTTTGGGGAATGTGTAACTGTATAGATACCAACAATGGTCCTTGCCATATCAAATAGAAATTGTTTTTGAAGGCTAGGATTTCTTATGTATTGTAAAAGACTATGTAAGATCCCGTTCCCTAAATTAGGGTCCATTTGCAAATTAATTATGTTTTACATTAATTAATGGTGTTTTAGCCTAATTTAATGATTTTATGTTAGTTGAGTTGTTAGATAAATAGGTTGGACCATAACCGCAATTAAGAAGTTTAGATGAACCTTGTATTAGTGCATAGTTTGTGTATTGTTCTATCATTTTCTTATTTATCATAAGCATTCCATTTCATTTGTAACATAACTTAAGTTATGACATTTTAAAAAAGTCTTTTTAACCTATTTTGTGATATGTTCAAAGAGATAGACTTGCTTATAATTTTATAAAAATCCCTTGAGCCAAAACCTTAGCCCCCATCTCTTTACCTCCATCTCCTACTCCCACCTCCCTTGCCTCTTTTTTACGATTAGAGAGAGAGAGCTTTGCACTACCACACTTTCTTCCCTACTATCTTCTTCTTCTCCATTGCCCATCTCACCATTTATAAACTTGTTTGTTTGGAAAGCTTTGTTTTCTACTCTAAACTTGTGAGTTAGAAACCCTTATTTTCCCTCTTTTAAACCTAGAAATAGCTTTACCACTATTAAAGAGAGCTTTGCCCCATCATCTTCTTTCTACCATTTTCAAGCTTAGAGTCATTTACACCTTGCATGATATTCTTTACAACTTCTTAATGTAATAGTATCCTACTCCTTCTTGGATTTCAAGTTTATTTGAAAAAAGGAACTCAAATTAATGATATGTCATGCATCTCATTATCCTTATTTTCTTTTTATTCCATTTCATGAATAAGGCATTTGTTTGAGCTTGAAAAATTGGGGATTTCATCTCATTTAGCATGGATTAAATATAAGGCACTAGTTAAGGCAAGTTTAAGCAAGTACATAATGGCATAAAGGGTTATATTATTGATTCTTTGGTTATTCTCTACTTTAATGCATGATTACAGTACATCTTCTCTATGTGTCTCTAATGGAAAATGTCTTTTGATTTGAAGAATATTCATGTTTTAAAAATGGGTTTGAATGAATGTGAAGGAATGGAAGTGGAAATTACCCTAAAATGGTTAGATAGTGTAATATATGATTGTTTTGCCCAATCGATCAGGCAGACCCTGTTTTTTAGAAAATGATGATTTATTTAATTATTTTATTTTTACTTAAAAACCTTTCTTTTTCTAAACTTATTTTTAAAACTAATATAAGTTGACTTTATTATATCAAGTATACTTTAGGAAACCTTAAACTTGATCATGGGGTCACTTATTACATTAGAATACTAGATAGGCCTGATAACTATGTAGGGCTTAGCTTATGGAATTTTTATACTTTACACGTGACCAACGAAATCAAACAAAGTAAACAAATAACATGATAGCTGTCATGGAATCTTTGTTAAATGTTCCGGTTGATTTTAATGTCATACTCTTAAGTGTAGGTATAAGGATCCAATGTTCATATTCATATACAATGCGACACTAAGAACTTCTGTACAACCGACATTAGGTAGCTTATGGTTACAACGAAAGGGGAGGCTAAGGACACTGTTATCTTAAAAAAGTTTAGCTTGTAATCATCCTTGTCTAATTGAATTGAAAACTTATGCATACTATCACTACAACAAAATGGTGTTTTGGCGAGGAAATATGGCGACGAAATTTTATTTCGTCGCCTAAAGTCATTATTAGCGACGAAATTTATTTTTCTTCGGCAATTTAAGGGAAAAAAATTATTTTAGCGAGGAGTAAAATTTCGTCTCTTTAAGGTAAAATATCGTCGCCAAAAGCCATTATTAACTACGAAATTTATATGTCGTCGCAAATTTCAACAAATACGTATGTTCGTGCAAAAAAAAATTTGTGTGACAAATAGGCGACGAAAATTATCGTCGCAATAAAAAGGGACTGGTTGGCGACGAAATGAATTTCGTCGCCCCAAAGTTTATATATTCCTTTGCGCTTGAGATCAGACGTCTCCTGATCATTTCGGCCCCTGCCTCCAGAAGCGTCCATCTTCCATCCTCCATCCTCACTTCGAAGCCTCCATCCTCCATCCTCACTTCGAAGCCTCCATCCTCCATCCTCCTGTCCACGCCGAAGCAACTACATCAAGAGACGTCTGCTCCAACCTTCTTCTTGTGAAATCGAGAGATCCAGGTCTGTTTCAAGCCCTAAATCTCGGTTTTTTATTTCCCTCTAGTTTGGATTGTGATGTGTTAGTGAAGAAATGATTGTTGCTTGCAATGTGTTTGATGAAATGCCCGAAAGTAATGTTTCCCATTTTTGAAGCATTTCAACATTCATAGCTAGCAACATTCATAGCTAGCAAGATGAAATGTACCGATTTAGAAAAAAGACCGATTGATGCAAACAAGATGATCGAATCATGGGTACTTTGTAGGCTAGTATGTACAGCAAACAAGATGATCGAATCATGGGTGTCATTGTGAATCATGGGTACTTTGCAGCATCAGGTGGGCTTTCAATGAAGGCATACCCACATTGGAGTACTTTTAGTTTTATTAATAGGATTTTGAGTGAATTTAATTAGAGTTCGGATTCCATGCAACCTTTGTTGTAAGGATTTTTCTGTTACTTTTCAGAGTGGCCACATGCATGGGGTACCTACAGTGAGGGAGCTGAGGGTGGAGGGGTGTAAATGATCTTCTGAAGGACTTAAATTGGGACCTTTCCTTTATGAAGTCCCACCATGGTTAAATGATAGGAGGTGTGGCAGTCCTAGGCTAAAGTCCTCAGTAATCATCCCTCCTCAAACTGATTAACTAATAAGACATATGGCAGGCTTTAAGGATCTGCTAACCCCAAAGGGAGTTGGGGAGTCAAGTGGTCACAAACAAAACTAACTTGACACTATTAGGAGTCAACTAGCAAACCGTCAGTATCTGTTCTCCGTTGCTGAAGATGAGTGATTAATAAACCTCTTCTTTTCATTTGGTGGGTCCACTGGGCCCCACAGGCCCATCACGTGCCCTATCTTTTAATCTCTTGGAGAGAATTCGGAATCAAGGAATCTAGGCACTTATCACTCTCTAGTATAGTCTAGTTTAATCTAGTGGAATAAAGTGCGTTTGGGGCATTGTATGTTTTGAACAAATGACATTTGACAAGTTGGATTTGGTCCATTTCAAAACCTCAAGCTATATCAATCTTGTGGTGTAAGTTGTAGTCAATCTAAAGTAACTTCTTTCTTTCTTTGTATCTTTTTCCCACTTGGATCTCCACCAGCCCTGTGTTATAGTTGACCCAGCATTGAAAAGGCTGATGGTGATGGTGATGCAAGAAAGACCTAATCATAGGGTTTATTTATTTATTTATTTTTTGTCAGCCACCTTTTAGGTTTGATTATTGGTGGGTGAGCATGATTGATTTCCTTTTGTTTGTATTTCTGTTTGGGTGGATTTCTGAAAGGCCTTTTGAGAAGCATGCTCTGCTTTCTTTCATGTTAGTGGACATGTTCTTTTCTTCCAGGTAATCCTCATGTTATGAATAATCTGCTAGTTCAGTTCTTTTTGAATTTTATATTAGGAAGACCGTGGAAATTACACTGTTCTACATTTGTGCACAACAGTTGCAATATGGGTACCCTTTATTGTCCCTACTGTTAAGTACCAATGCATTAGTGTCAATGGGTTTTAAGAATTTGTTGCTTCATGACTCTTGTAGTTGATTTAAGTTCATATGGACCATCTAGTATTCCAATGGTACATCTAATATTCCAATGGCAGCTTTTTTAGATTTTTTATGTTGTTCCTAAATGGGGTTCAGTGCATGGGAGAAGGATTGATTTGTTTAGGTTTATATTGTATCCCATATATATATGGAAATAATCTTATGATAACTGATTTATATAAATGATTGAATGGAAAATCATACCTGCAAACACTGCTGCAGCAAATGCCTCTATCTGGCCACAGCAGATTGCGATATCCGTAAGAGGGTCCACGTCCAAACCGTGCTTTCCTTTCATCAACTGTGCCAAACAGTCACAAATACCTTGCACATGCCTGAAGCACAAAGAAATACATTTTTATGTTAGATAACATATCAAAAATAAAAAAATTTGTTAAAAATTCATTCCGGTGAGTTTGTTCCGCATAAGGAAAAATCAACGAAGAATTGTTAAACAGTCGCCAAATGTTTTGTATCTAATTAGTGAAATACAATGATAGTCCCTTTTCAGAGGTGCTGTCTAGTCTCCAGATAGATGGTCTGCTCCCTTCTCAATGTTCAATCCAACTCCCTCAAGAGTAGTCCTCTTCTTGGATGGTCCTATCTCGATGGTTTCTTTCCAAGTATGAAAGTCTATTAAGCAGGCTGAATATTCAACCTGAATCCAACTCATCAATTAGAAAGATCAATGTCAGCCCTCAATTAACAGGTTGGTTCAAGGCAGGTTGGTGGGTAATATTGAAATTAGTTGAGTGGGGTTAGGTTAATGAGTTGTATAGTAAGACTGACCAATCTGGGCCCAAATCAATTATTAATCAAGTCAAAAATGTCTACCCAAAACTTCAAATTCCCTAGTCTTATAGTTTATATATATATAAGAGAAACAAACTCTCTACAGTGTGGACAGGTTTCTCCACCACCACTTCCTCTCACCCAAACAAAAGTGGCTAACATCGATGAAACAAAGTTGAAGTCTTTTAGGATTGATACATAGCCATAAAGTCATCTCCACTTGAATAGAAAATGGATAAGAAGAAAGGAGAAATGAATACACACTCAACCAACTAAATCAAAATCTTAGAAAATTCAGTGTTCCATTTACATCTCCACTCCTCACCTCTTTAACACTCATTTGATAGGAACCCATTTGACCATGAGCTTAAAAGACAAACAAAGAAAGTATAGAAAACAAGAGAGAAATGGTTAGAAGAAGTAGTAGTAGCTAGAGACCCATACTGATTGAAGTCAGAGTTAATGGCAGAAATGGCTGCTTGTTTGATTGGAGAAGGAGCAGGAAAATCAGGAAATCCTTCGGCAAGGTTGATTGCACCGCATCTCTGAGCGAGATGAGAGAGTTGTTGGATTGGAGAAGGTTTTAAGCTCTGAGCCACCTTTGATAGCTTCCCTTCCATTTCTCCACCTACTACTCCTCATTCTCTCGTGCTTCCAGTTTCCCATGCCTTCTCCATTTTTAGGGATGTAATTGGGTCCATGAGGTTCGGGTTCGGTCCTTCGTAGATTGCAAAAGGTAAATGGGTCCAGGTCTATCCTTTGATTGGACCAGAGACCTAAATGGGTCCAGGTCCGACTCCATCTTTGTTTTATGGACCCAAAACCGACATATTATCTCAATTTTAAAATTTCCTATATTAGTCTTCTTTCTGGCCAAATCATTCTCCATTCAGACCCAGATCCTAACCCAAACCCATCCCCGTTCATAGGCTTAACTTATTGGATTCTTGTTCCATCTTTTCATCAATCGTGTGGATTCCAAAACTAAGAAACTAATTTCAGTTCCAATTCTCTTTTTTCTTTAATGGGTCCACCTAAGTTTGTCCAAGCCTTTTACGAAAGAAAAGTAAAAAAACAAAAAAGAGTTTGTCCAAACCATGTTTTCATGCAACGTCCTATCAACGTCTATTTTATTTGTGGAGTGGGGAACACATTAGGCTTGTAGAAGTTCAACAAGATCTGTTGTAGGGCTTTATGTCTTCAATTGCCTCTGGATTCATTCCTTTAGTCTCTTTCCATTACTCATGTTCCACGCTTTTCCACTTCCTACGTATTTTCAGGCACATGTGAAAACATCAAGCAGACCCAATTTGGATTTGGAAGATTATCATCCTTTGATTGCTTCTTTCCTACATTCCTCTCGCACTTTTAAATGGAAAATGATTCAAAATTATGTTGAATGGGTTGGGTTACTGGGTGTTTCTATTTCATATAGTTATTTTATGATTTTGGCTGCTAGATCTAGCACAATGGTGCTAGTGACCGATGAAACCAATAGTCACTTATAATGCTCATGTGGCTTCTTTTGGTTCCATGGATTATAATATATTGTCGCAATATATCTGTTTGGGTTGAATTGTATATTGCAGGTGATCAGTACTCATGGATAAGAGTTGGATGACACTGGCCGGGACAGCTATTGGTAGAATTAATTCGAGATATATGGAAGGGGTGAAAGCATTTGTTCAGTTTGCAATGGGGGTTGCCGACCGGGAAGGAAAGATTAGGTGCCCCTGTAAGAAGTGTGTGAACTTTTACCGGCATCCCTGTAATATTGTGGGAGGTCATCTGATTCAGAATGGAATTATCCCATCTTACACTAACTGGGTGTATCATGGTGAAACTCGTACATCGGTGGATGTTCAGGGTGATATTGAAATGGTAGATGAGGGGGACGATAAATTGAGTGGTATTGATGCTTTGGTGGAAGACCGGATAAGAGCAGAAAATATTAATGGTGACGAGGCAGGGGAATCAGCTGATACGACGCAGAGGGATAAGGTGCGAAAGTTTCACAAATTGTTGGAGCATGTCCAGTGTGAGTTGTATCCTGGGTGTACGGAGTTCAGTCTGTTGAAGTTTGTCATTACAATGCTTAATGTGAAGGTGATGAACAAATGGAGTAATAAGTCTTTCAACATGTTGCTTGACGTGCTACAGAAACTGTTACCGAAAGAAAATTTGGTCCCAAGGTCAACTTATGAAGCCAAGAAGATATTGTGTGAGTTGGGCATGGGATACAAGGCCATTGATGTATGTAATAATCAATGTGCCTTGTTTTGGAAAGAGAATGCAGGCCTAGATACATGCCCGGTATGCAAGGAGTCAAGATATAAGCACAATCATGGTCGGGGTAAGAAGATTGCTCATAAGGTCCTGCGTTGGTTCCCATTGCTACCGAGGTTGCAAAGACTGTTCATGTCAAGGAAGATAGCCGAGCGGATGAGATGGCACAGTGGTCAGAAGCACATGGATGACGGTTTGTCAAAGCATCCGTCCGATAGCTTGGAGTGGAAGGAATTTGACATACAGCATCCAGAGTTCGCCATAGAGCCTTGGAATGTAAGGCTGGGCCTGGCAACCGATGGTTTTAACCCTTTTGGGAATATGAGCACCTCATACAGCATGTGGCCCGTCATACTCATGCCATACAACCTGCCACCATGGATGTGTATGAAGGAGCCATTCTTCATGATGTCTCTACTTATTCCTGGACCAATTCCACCGGGGAGAGAGCTTGATGTTTACTTGAGACCCTTGGTGGACGAATTGAAAGATTTGTGGGAAAACGGTGCATTGACATACGATGCCTCGACTGAACAGGCTTTTCGGATGCGGGCCACCGTGATGTGGACCATATATGATTTTCCAGCATATGGCGACTTATCTGGGTGGAGTACAAAAGGTTATCTAGCTTGTCCCACCTGCAATGATAGCCCTGTTTCGGTACGTCTGAAAAATAAGATTGGGTTCCTCAACCATCAATGCTACTTGCCAGAGAACCACCCTTTCCGGAACAATTATAAGGCCTACAACGGGAAGTGTGAGTGCCGGGTGAAATCGCTGGAGTTACCAGGTCAGAAGGTACTAGATCAGTTGGAGCGCATGCCAAAAATTAGGTTAGGAAAGGGTCCAAACAACAAGAAGGGACCCCGTGACATGTATATACTGAACTGGACAAAGGTGAGCATATTGTATGAGTTGCCGTACTGGAAAAAGAAGAAACTCAGGCACAACATTGATGTCATGCATGTAGAGAAGAATATCTGCGAAAGCTTGTGCGGAACTCACTTGGGACTCGATAAAAAGAATAAGGATACAAATAATGCACGATTGGACTTAGAAGATTGGGGAATAAGGAAAGAGTTGCATATGAAGCAGCATGCTGACGGATCTTATGAGAAGCCTCGGGCAAGTTTTTCGTTGTCACTGGCGGAGAGAGAGGGTTTCTATAATTTTTTGAAGTCGGTTAAGTACCCTGATGGATATGCAGGGAACATATCAAAGTCGGTGAATACGCGAAATGGTAAATTGTTGGGCCTCAAAAGCCACGACTGTCACGTACTTATACAACGGATTCTTCCAATTGGGATGCGTGGTTATGTGAACAAGGAGATTGGCACGGCGTTGTTTGAGTTGGGCAACTTCTTCGAGAATCTATGCTCGAAGACTCAGCGACTCAGCGACCTAGAGCAGCTAGAGAAAGGGATAGTCTGGATACTATGCAAATTTGAGAAGATCTTTCCTCCGGCTTTCTTCGATGTCATGGTCCATCTTGCCATTCACTTACCCCGTGAGGCTATGCTTGGAGGACCGGTGCAGTATCGGTGGATGTATCCGATTGAAAGGTAACTCGTGGTCCACTTGAGTATGGTTGAATGCTATGCTTTGCATTCTTAGTTTTCTTGAGTACATGCAACATAACTCTAAACTAGTATGATGTTTATTTGAAGGTTTCTTGGAACCCTTAAGGGATACGTTTCAAATCGAGCTCGTCCGGAAGGATCGATCGCTGAAGCATACATTGTCAAAGAGTGCATCAATTTTTACTCATTGTATCTTGATGGGATCGAAACCGTATTTGATCGAGTTGAGCGGAATGTAGATCGGGGCAAACGGCCCCCGGGTCTGGTAGTCTTCATAGAGACGGCCCGTCCAATAGGTCTAATCACGCGGGACGGCGACTTATCAAAGTCAATGTGGGATGTGGCCCATTGGTCCTTACTACTCAATAGCCCTGAGGTGGAACCATATCTAGAGTACGTGATTTGGCCCATTGGTTCTTGTTATTCAATCAATTTGCTTCTTAATAAGTGTATAATGCTAAGTCATCACTTGTACGTTGTGATTAGGGAACACAAAAGAGCCTTACATGTTCCTTTCGGAAATGACATCAACCAGATACAACAACAGAAATTTTCCAAGTGGTTTAAGCAGCGTGTAAGGCATATACAACTTTGCAATACTTATTTTTCTTTTTTACTAATTTACCTTTTAGTAACATAAGTCACTTGTACTTCATGCTTTCTATGTTTGTAGATTAATGCATTACATCATGCCCGTTCACATGAGGTAGATGATCAACTATGGTCATTAGCAAATGGTCCACAACAGTTGGTGAAAAAATATTCTGGTTGTATAGTTAATGGTGTGAAATTCCACACACGTGACCTGGACGACCGCCGTACAACCCAGAATAGTGGTGTGCTTGTCGAAGGACCACACGGGGATGAGTTGACGCACGAGTTCTACGGTCACCTGTGCAATGTTTGGGAACTCGAGTACATGTGTCAGAATACGGTTGTGATTTTCGAATGTGCCTGGTACAATACTGGTAACGTAACCGGCAGAAGGGCAACTATACAAAAGGAACCACACTGCACAAGCATTGATATTAGGAGTCGGTGGTATGAAAATGACCCTTTCATCTTGCCTAGTCAGGCGAAGCAAGTGTTTTACCTTAACGATACTAAGTTGGGTGAGCACTGGCGAGTCGTGCAACTTGTCCAGACTAGGGGCTTGTATGATTTCCCAGTGGTGGGTGATATGGAACCCAGTAGCTCATATGGGCTTGGTGATGGTGTGTTTCAAAAAGAAATCAACACCATGGCTATCCAAGTGGTCGATAAAGATATTGATGTTCCTAATCACAGGGATGGAGTGCAAGGCAAGGTCATTGCAGGTGATATGATTATCCGGGCAAGGAGCCAGGATAACATCGGTGATGATGATGCTGATACGGATGAAGCTGGGATGGAAGATGGGACAGATGAGGAACAAGATGAGGAGCATGTTGATGCTTATGATATGGATGATGATATTGATTATGATATGTAGTTTTTTTTTTTTCATGCTTTGTACAGGACAAAATTAATTTCTATGCCATGTATGCTGATGATATGGATGATGATATTATGTATGTGTTTGTTATTTCATATATTTGTGTTATATGTTTTTTTATGTGAATTTACGTTCCGTACGTGGAAGTAAATGATTATGTCATGTATGTTTTACAATGATTATACATAGCATGTCTTACAATCTAAGTGAATTCAATCTTTATAGCATCACAAACAATGCCCAAGGGTGGAAAACGATATGTCAAACCTGGCCATGTAACAACAAGATACGAGAATGTCAGGGCAAAAAGAATTATGGAGAACAAAAAGAGAGTTGATACCCTGGGGTTGGGGCATATTGCTTTTTCCATGGGGGAGCCCTCTGCTAAGTTAAGGCATGGGATGAATAAGGGTAGGCGAAATAGAAATGGAGATGATGCTTACATACCATCAGATCATGATGATTCCAGCTCTCCATTAGAAGAGGTAATATGTCCAATTTGTGTGTCAGGTGTGCTTAATATCTTGACGATCAGAGTGATTTGCAAAAGTATCGAGATATTTGAAATTATTTATCATTTATTGTTGTTAGTTTCATTACATATGCATATGTGTAGTAACGATGTCATGTTATGTGCACTAATACTCAATTATGTTTTGTTAGGTCTCGGAGATGCCACCGCGTGCGATGACCCGCACAAGCGCATCCGGACGTGGCCGGGATGAAGGGGAGCCCTCCACATCACATGCTGAGGAAGGGGGCGGGTCCACACAGAATACTTTGGTGGATAATTCGGCTAGGGGGGACGGGAGCAGTACAAGCAGTGCAGGTACATTTCCAAATCGATGTACATTGTTACTATAATGGATATAGATTTTTTATATTGACTAAATGAATGTTATGTTTTAACTTATAGGTTCAGCCGCTAGTACGCGTACCCGTGGCCCGATGCGGGGTGTACAGCTTTCGGAGCTTATTCATAGAGAGAACACCAAGCTCCCAGTGCCCATCCCCACAGAGTTCTATGCTCCTGTAGGGCGTTATGCAAACAAATTTGCATCCGAGGCAGGAGTACGGGTTCGGACCGATCTGGCAGACCTATTTACTGAGCGTTGGTCTGCCATTCCGAAGGATACCAGAGCACCGATCATCGCATCCCTGAAGGTTATTGCTTTTATGTATATTCTGAAGAATATTCGAGTATTGTTCATTTTTACTGTTTAATATGATTTTCATAAAATGCATATATATATTTTTTTGCAGAGCAAGTTTGACTTGCAGGGTGATCCGGTCGTTATTGAGACAGTCACAAATACAAAATGTGCTCAGAGGCTTAGCGACAACAACCACAAGCTATACAAGGATTATCAGCAACTTGTTGCCAAATTTGGAGAGGAGTATGCCCGGAGCCACCCACCGAAGCGATGCCAATCATTAGATAAGTGGATTGGTCTCATCGACAAGAAGTGGAAAACCGAGAAGTTCTTGGTAATTCATACTTCTAATGCTCATGTAAGTTTTTGTATTAATTTTTTTAATAATTCTATAATTTCATTGATTTAACTAGAAACAATCAGAGACCAACAAAGGGAACCGACGGTAGCTGAAGACCAACCATGCATGTGGCTCCAGGTCGCTCCCTGTCAGGGCCACTGATGCGGTGCGTGTCATATTATATTTGTGATATTTTAGTGTAATCGTTGTTATCATTGATTTCACATATAGAATTGCTAATCTCTCAGATGCAAGCCAATGAGGGTCGGCGGCCTGAGTTTCCTGAGTTCTACAAAGACACTCACTTCAATAAGAAGACGGGAAAGTGGGCGGCTGCGGAGTGCGAGCGTATATATGTATGTATACCAATTGTACTTTGCTTTTAAATGATAAATGACACCAACTTCAAGTTTATAATTAATTGTTTGCTTCCTCTAAAAAATGACAGGATGAGCTTGTGGGAACGCAAGATTTGCATTGCTCGCAGCCTGATGCGATCCCATTGACGGCAGAGGAGCTGTCAGTGAAGGTCCTGAAGCCGAGGTCTGGCTACGTCAAGGGCATCGGCATGAGGCCCTCTTCCTCTCTTCGGACCACTGCCACCTCCTATCAAGGACCGAATCCGGAGGTGGTCCGCCTACAAAGTGTGGTCGAGGAGCAGCAGAAGCAATTGGATGAGGCACGACAGCTCCTCTCCTCACAGGCAAGCCAGATGGAGACGATCATGGAGTTTATGAGGAAGATGGGTTACCAGGGGCCTTCTCCGCCCCCTGATGGCTCAGCTGGTGCTGGTCTTATAGCCTGGTTAGTATTTTCTTTCTTCTTTATCTACTATGTCCATAATTCAAGTCCTAAGAAGTTATATCTAAAATTATTATAAGAAGTTATTATAAGATTAGGGTTTGCTTAGGAATTAAGTTTGCTTTTATAATATATATAGTATTGTTGAGAATAAATTCTCAGATTTGATTGATTAATAGAATTCTGGGTTTTATTCCTAAAGGTGCATTACAAGCTTTGAATGTTATGCCATCATTTATATCGATTGAGCATTATATAAAATTATAGAATGTTATGCTCCTAACCTTCACATCAGTAAGATCAACGTTTTTTTCTCTGAGAAAGTTCATGAATTCTTGAAAGTTTTCTTTGGTTGGTCGGTAATGCCCACTGTGTGGCCAGACAGCCTACTCAAACACAAGACAGAACATCCTTAATATTCAATCACAAACTCCCTTCAAAGGTACAAAATTTCCAAGAAATAGTATAAGAATCCATACCTTAAGGATTCCATTTTCTACAACTATTCTTCCGGCTGCCGAAGTAGCCCCTCCAGCCAAAAAACTTGAATGCTGAAACTTGCCTTTCTTCTTCTGCAAAAGGTTAGAGGAAACAGATTGAAATCAGTTGCACCACAATACAAAGCAAATATTTGTGTCTGGTTTGCAAGATCAGAAATTTACCTTGCCAACATATAAGGTCTTGGACGTGCTAAGAACAAAGATCCACTTAGCATCTTTGTCTCCTTCAGCTGTGTCAAGAAGCTTTCCATTCTTCTTGTAGACAAACTTTCCATCTTCCACTATAACTTCATAGGCCTCTCTTTCTTTCTGCAATATGAACCACCAGTAAGCTTTTTGCTTCCCAAGTATCAAGAAAACATTCAATGATGTTCTAAACTCTATAACTTGACCTTATAACAGAGAATATAGTAAGAAATTAACCTTATTCACCTTGACTTTTCTATGATTTGAATTACTAGGGTAATGGCTTAGTATTCATATCCCATCTTTCATAGATTTAGTTTCTACTAAAGGGATGTTATTTGATGGCCATCTTCCTTTTTTATTTTTATTTTTTAATATCAATCCTTTATTCTTCATTCTTAGACCCAGCCATCAGTAATTCAAATCCTAAGACGTCAAAAGTCAAAATCCGATTTATATCATCACTTTATATTCTTCACCCATCATCTCTTCAATCATCCTTTATTTTGAGCTCATTTGATCAACAATTCCTCTTTGCATCTCAGAGCTAGACTCCTCGACATAGGTTCTGGTCGACCCTTAAGAACTATGTGCAAACAATAATTTTGTTGCAAAGCTTCATTTATAATATAAGATCATAGAAAAGCTCTATTGGCTGCAGGCTTTCATTAACAAAAACTGTGGGGATTATATTTCTTTTTCAATTACATGGCCATGATGATGAGCGTGGATGCTTGCATTGAAATAGAGTATGCATGGTTGATTTAGAAGCCAAGAATCTAAAATAAACTATGATCTCTTAACTAAGACAACAAGTAGAGAGCTATAGGAAGAGTTGCAAACTACTATCTTTTATTCTAAGAGGGAAGGTAGAGAAGAGATGGGATGAGAGAATGTGTGCTTTAGATCATGTATGCAAGATCTATCTTGCTCATAGTGATAAGGAGGAAGAAGAGTGGTGAGGGAGAAGACCCGCTGTAGTTGAAGAGAGGAGGGAACCAATTGAAATCGTTCTTTGGCTCTTTTCAAACAGAATTTTACAAAATTACAGGAAAGTCCTGATTCTTAATTGTTCTTGCAATTTAAGTCATTTAAAAGTCTACTTGGCCCAATTGAGGTTAAATGAGCTTGGATTCAACATGAAAGTTGTCTTGCTCAACGAAATGAACGCGATGATATCAATATATAATGCATATGATGCAAAAATAAAAAAGCTAAAATTACAACAAAGGGCTTACCTCTACCTAAGTAAGGTCAAACCTGATCCAAACTACTTATCCACGACCTGAACTTAACCCATTAGACTCAACAAGACAAAATAAACTTAATCTAACCGAATTAGATGTTAAACATCATTATTTAGAATAATTCTATATTAATTAGCTAATAATTTATTCAATTAATCACTCAACGTTCTTAATTGAGATCGGAGTGTTACACCATAACCAACGATGACTGGCTGGAGTTGGTAAACAAATCTTGGCTTTAGAAGACATCTGGGTTCTGAACCTAGGTGGACTAAATGAACACCTCAGACAGGACGCATCAGCTCCTCGCTCAAGGTCCAGGACCTAATTCAATCCTCCACTAATAAATGACAATTCCAGCTTTCTTCAGGCCCTAGGGCCTCCATACGAAGTCAACTGCATTACAAACATTCCCCTGGGTGGTCAGGACATGAGGTGTTGGAACAATGAACTTGTGGGCTCATGTACTTTTAAGGCTCTGTACTGCTTCCATTCCCCAAAATTCTTAGGTCCTCATCTTCCATGGAAAATCATCTGGAAATTGCCCATACATCCCAAGCTTCAACTCTTCCGCTGGAAATTATTACACAGCCGTCTGCCTGCCAAAACAATTGTTGCACGTTGGTCCCAGAAAAATTGTACCACCTATCCTCTGTGTCGAACCTGTGATGAAACTACTGACCATCTTTTCATTACTTGCTCCTTTGCTAAACTAGTCAGGAAGTTATTCCCTTTCTCAGTTTTATCAGAAATTGAGACTTCGGTCCAACAATGGTTCTGGTCGTCCTCGATAACTCGGCCAAGGCTGGGTCTCACAAATCATGTGGTACATTTGGACCTACATTTTGCAAACTAACGCAATCAACCCCCACCTTATTTATGCTCAGGTGACTGATGCTATCCTTGAATGGAACCTCTCCACTATTTATGTAGGTCCAGGTTCACGTGTTGGAAACTCAACGGACTATTGGCTTCCTCCACCACTAGGCTGGCTAAAACTTCTGGGGGTAGCCTGCTTCAATACAACTGTGGGGAAGATACTTGATTTTCTCCTTTCCTGCTCCTTCACCAGCTCCCCCGCGAACCATTCCAACTTCTCTGCATTTGTTTTCTCTGATATCCTCTTCCCTTGGAAGAGTATAGAC
Source organism: Sextonia rubra (assembly GCA_037013555.1). NCBI lineage: Eukaryota > Viridiplantae > Streptophyta > Magnoliopsida > Laurales > Lauraceae > Sextonia > Sextonia rubra. Next base: position 56,004,305 of record JASUAD010000010.1, read on the forward strand.
TCCATGTTCTTCTGCGCCAGCATCTCATCCGCAAGATCCAACACCTTTTTTGCTTTGCTAGAATTTGAGTACTTTGCATTCCCAAATTTCTTTCCTCTAAACCCATTGGCCTATGTAATTGAAAAAGAAATATAATCCCCATCATCATCATCATCATCATCAATACGTTATATGAATGATCTATAGTTTGAGTAAAATGTGATTGCCAAAGCAATGAAAGAAGCCATGACCATGGGCCTGTTTTTTAGCTAGAATTCAAAGAATTCTTGTGTGAAGAATTTCAAAATTGCCGACATAGTGAAATTCTTCTCAAATGTTCCTTTGTACTTAGCATTAAAAAATTTTACTGAAAGCTAAAAGAGATGAATTCTCAAATTTCCAAAGGTCATTTGGGTTCTTTCACTTCGCTTCAAAAATTCCTTAGGGCAATTGAAAATATCAGATCCTGTCTCAAAAACCCCAACATAATTAAACAAAAAAAAACATGATGTCTTTGTGTTGTATTGTGATTATAATTTGCATTTTGAAAACATTGGCTTGAAATATGTCTTTGAGAACTAGGAAGTAGTATGGAAATGTGTTGAGTATTTTAATCTTAACATGATGTATTGTTGGTGATTATTTTGATGAATGGATGGACGGTGAGTATTTTGATGAATAGATGGATGGTGAATATTTTGAGAACAACTAGATTGTTGCTAGAGGATTCTTAATGGATTTATTTTTCTTGCTAGTATGGGGGGTAGTGTGGAAACAGCTCCTCACTCCCAAGCTTCACTTCAAGTTCTCATGTTCCAGTGTTGGCAACAGCTCCACTGCCACCATATCCACCTCTGGCGGGTCTAATCTGATCTACAGTTTGAAATTTTTGCATGGTTTCTGAATTTGTGTAGAGTGGAGAAAGACCCAACTATGTACTGCCAGAGCCAAAACCAGTCCATTTCTTTGGAGTTCGTTAGAGTTACAGTCCTTTTGAGTGACTATAATTGCATCACAAGCACACACAAATCAGATTATCTGGCATACAGATACTTATTAGATTATCACACATGCACACACATTGGATTATTAGACAGATGGACACACGCACATGCACACATAAATCAACACATGCAAACACATCAGGCTATCAAACACGTGCACGCACGTACACATCAAGTTATCAGATTCACACACACATGCACACACCTCCCTTGTTCAGTTGTTAATGAAGTGTGCTTGTGGATGTTGAGAGAAAACCATACTTTTCTCCAAAATAGAACACTTGATCCCTGCAAAATAACTATCTAAATTTAAGATCTCAAACACTAGAACGGTTGGGATAATGCTTAACATGGTAATTCGTTGAGGGGGATTTGTTGGGCAAATTTAAATGAGTTATATTTGTAAAAGAATACAATTTGTTTTATTTATTTCCTGGTTTTCATGTCATTCTCCATAGCTGTCACGACCCGAGCCCAGAATTCGGGGGTTAGCGAAAAGCTAAACCGGTGACACACGTACTCCCGTGCACGTGCACCCAAACCCAGTCCAGATGCACGCACACAAGGGATCTAACACGTGCGAAACAGACGAACGCGGAAGCTGTAGATATCATAGCAAGCAACAAAGAAAATAGCGGAAGCCAAAGCAGAAACAAATACGGAAGCGACAAAGACAAATACACTGATATAAAACCGAATACACACCAAAATCAATATATACAAAATATACAGAATACAAGTCCAAAGTCCAAATACAAATCCCCTGAAACCAAAACTCGAAATCCCAAAACAAAAAGCCACTGGAAGTATGCATGAACGCACTCGGCAGAGATGATCAGGCCCACTCTGCCAAACCTGAGGGTGCCTCTACACTCGCCCCTGCAGCCTCCTCGACCGCCGGGGAGCTGGGCAAGGTATCTGTGCCTGCAACACCACAGACAACACAAATGAATACAACGATCCAGCAAATATAAGTAACAGAGATGAAACACTCATAGTATCAAAGCTGAATAAATGACAGAATAATGATTTCAGAATTTCATCTTAGTAAGCTAAGCAAATCGTGCATAGACGTAAAGCATGATATGTGAATCAAACATAGAAATACTGACTAAGTGGCTACTACGTTAACCATGTTCTCTCCAATAGAGAGCAGAGCAGAGCAGAGCAGATGAGAACACCACTGACCGGGCCAGGGTACAAGTGGGTCTCGGTTTCCTGGGTTCCGGGGTCCCAAGACAAAGCAACACTGCAGTTATACAGAGATACAGAGATCTAAGCCAAAGGTAACCCCGTCGGGCATCCTAGGGCTGAGGCTGAGTAGAGCCAGACTAATACCAATCAAATCAAATCCATAGAAAGGGAGATTATCCGCTTTGGACTCACCGATGACAAAGACCGGATCTTATCCTCACGTATTAACCTCTGGGCAGAGCCACCCGGGAATACCCAAACTCAGAGATAAACAAAGCCAGCAGAGCATAGATATAAATCCAAAGCACAGCATAGATCAAAGCATAGTGCAGAACGAAGCATAGAACAGAGATACAGGACGAAAACAAAAATGACTACGGAATGCATAAACTTAGATTAACAGAACAGAGGGCAAAATCATAAACAATATGCAATGCATCTCAGATTAATACGGAGTCAAGGTTCATTACAAGCCAGTCCTAAGCTAGTTGTTCACTGTCACTAACCGTGCATGTTGATGTAGTTTTAAGTTAGTCAATGCACCGTTGCCATCAAAGTGTTGCAATGTAATCTGTGCGTGCACCGACGTCCCTTAAACCAACACCCATGGGGAGGTGCTTAACAGTAAATCAACACTCACATGAATAAGTCACAGCCTAACAGACTATTCATGCGATCCAAGAATCCATTGGGCCGGTTTACATGGGTGGTTAACCTGTATTTGAGTCCTACCAGTCTCACCATTATCCTAAGTTATGTTTCAGAATTGCCATGCCTAACGGTTTAGCTATGGGGGACCTATGGTTGAGCCGAAGACATCTTACGCGCTTGTCGTACTATGCACTACGGCTTCACCTTGGTTCCATTCAAAACACAGCTAAACTGATCATCCTTCACTTCTGATCTGATGCCTTTTTCGGCTGAGCTACAGTCAGTATACGGCTTAGCCGTAGACCAATCCACGGCTTGGCCGTAGCATTCCACGGCTTAGCCGTAGCCTCACCGTAGGAGTACTGATATCAGAAAAGTTTCGACTGATCAGAGATTTAATTCACGGCTGGGGTACGGTTGGGTCACGGCTAGCTTACGGCTCAGCCGTAGGACAAATTACGGCTTAGCCGTAGCCTAGCCGTAGAACAAAACTCAAATTTCGAGTCTCTGGAAATCAAGCCGTAGAAGTTCACGGCTTAGCCGTACCATACAGAGATGAATTCGGGCTGAGTACAGAAACTGAAATTTGATACAGAAAAGTCTCAAAACAGGATACAGAGGTTCCAAATTCACAAGCATTGGCTGTAAACATCAAATACACTAAAGAAGATGGAAATCAAAGCATTCAAATAGAGCACCCATGTGTGTTATAAAAGTCTGTACTTATACTTGCCTCAAATCTGAAAATCCACTGACTCAAGCTCCAAAGCAACTAAAAATCAAAGCAAATCAAAGAGATACACCATGCATGAGATGTAGACACATCAACAAAGAAAAGAGCTGAAATTGGAGAAGAAGAAGGGAGAGTTAGGAGAGAACCCACTTACCCAAAGCCACAAAACATAGACAGAGAGGAAAGAATGAAGAAGAACCCAATCCAATGAAGAGTAGCAAACCCAAATCAAACAAGGGCTCCAATCCACAATCGAGCAAGAGAAGGAAGAAGAGAGAATGAGACAACGTGGAGCTTCCCTGGAATTCTCCTTGCATGCAACGACCAAGACAAATGGGCAAGGAGTTGGACATCTGGAACATGACTCATATTTATAGATTTGAGAGTTTAAAACAAGATCCATGGAGTTTAAGCTATTTACAGTTCAAGTCACACGAAGGTCCATCTTCCCCAATTGACTCCAAACGGATCTGACACAGTTACGGAAATTGTCGAGCTCAACGAAATACGCGTGCTGACACCAAGATGATGCAAAGATGATATGAGCAAAACAAAAGCAAAATTACGAAAAAGGGCTTAGAACTACCTATTCCAGGTCAAAGGTTACTCAGCTACCTATCCAAGGCCCAAAACCAAGTCCAAAAGAATAAAACAAAACAAAACACACTAATGAGCCACTAATCCGGCTCAAAGGGGATCGGAGTGTTACAATAGCCATGTGCTTACAATTAATATTCTCTACAGATTTACAAAGCTCGAAGGAATGTAATTCTCTGCACTGCTGCCTGCCTTCTCCAGATGGTGCATCTTTGGCATCTTTATTTTCCAGGAACACCAGATGTGGTAGAACTCTCCAATTTCCATGCTGGGTGTGAACTTTGAAGAGTCTGAGAAAGGGAAATGAAAACAAGGAAAAAAAATAGAAGAAAAGTAGCCATGTTTTTTTGGTTTGGCTCTGAAAGGCACAGATACAACTTGTATTATTTGTTTGAAGGGTGTTATTGCAACTTTATTAACAAGTCAATCTCTTTTTTAATTGGATTTTGTTGCAGTCGTTGGTTTGATTGTTTATCATCATAATTTCTATTGTTTCTCTGGGTCTCTTTTGCACAATGATGTAAATGAATGGGGCCCAAGGTCAGTGCTTAAATGGGGCATGTTTTGGCTGGATTGTAGTTCTAATGATGGGTCTTTTACACAATTTTTTATTGTGTAAAAGAGTTGTTTGTTCACACAATGAAAGCCTGATCTAATGATGGGTCTTTTTCATAGTGATTAAATGGAGGCTTTTCTTTTCACTTCTTTGTATGTATCCATTTGGTATGCGTATTGAGCTAGCTAAATTTTTTAGACAACGGAAAGTAACTGGCCTACAAGAAGTTCCTCTAAATGGATTTTTTCAAATTATTTTTTTAAAAACTTTCATTGGTGGTGTTGTTTTCAATGGCCAGATGGACCATGAAATGGGCTAAGGCTACAGAAGGACCACCATTAGCCTTTTTTGTTCACAGTCGGTACAATGTAAGGCCGGCAGCGGAAATTTGAACGTCTGGGATTGGCGACGAAATGTTTCGTCACCTATGTTTGCCTTTTCGTCGCTAAAAAGTCCCCAGCGTACAGGAATTTGGCGACGGAAAGTTAGGTGTTACGCGACGAATTAGCGACGAAATCTCGTTGTCGCCAAATTGGCGACGACATTAAAATTTCGTCGCTAAGTAGCGACGCAATTAAGATTTTGTAGCCAAACAAGATTGTCGACAAATCTATGGCGGGGACATTGGCGACGAATATTTTTCGTCGCCTATACTAAAGGCGACGAAATGTGGAATTTAGACGACAAAATTTTTCGTCGCCTAAGACAATCCCTGTTGTAGTGTGTTATACATTGCCTTCTCTTATCTTAACTATTCATTTATGTTCAGTTGTGTTAATTATGTCCATTACGTTCAGTTATATTCAATTATATACAGTATGTTCAGTTATATTCAGCTATTTTCAGTTATGTTTAGTTCAATTATGTTTAGTATTGTCAAATATGTCCTTCATCTTTGTTATATGGTTTTTGTTTATTGTCATCCGCATTTGGTAACAATTTGCTTTAGTTATATTCACATGATATGCAAATAAGTTATGACTAATAAATATAATATGCATGATTGTACAGCATGTTTCTTCATATTATTAATTCATAAAGTTGGCACCACTAAGCTTGATTGTATGCAACTCGGATAGGAGTATAAGTTTGAGTATGAGTTTGAGATCATAAACCACTGCAGTTAGTTCCCGATAGGAACATATCAACTCTCCTTTGTGTAATCAGGATCGCAACCTGTTTCTTGTTCCATATTATTTCTACTCCCACACGTAAGGAGGATACTAATGACGTAGTTAGCCAAATTTGTAAATACTTTTCTCATTATATATGATTCTCATACACATGTTTTATTATATGCAAACATGCCTAGATACACTTTTTAACCTCTATTTAAATTATTATGTCCTAACTTTATTTGGTACAACGTATACTTTACTACTTGCTTAGTTCTTATTAAGTTATCATAGTCAGAGTGCTACCCTTAGCGTTGCAGAACCTAACGATGACCCGATCCTCAAAGCACTCCATAAAGGTACCATGTAAGTATCCTTAAGAATAGATGAATGGACTTTCAATGACTTATTCTATCAGTCGTTTTCATTAGAGCATCATTAATCACTTGGGCATGTAGGACTTAGGCCTTCGGGTAGTCCATTTATTTCATCATGCCATGTGATTGAGGCTTATGATATTACATGCTGTTATCATGTTTATTTGATTTTTAAACCTTTTGGTTATGTTTATGCACTTATGTATTTTGTGCCGTATATTGGGCATACTTTTCATTAGATTATACTATGGACGTGTAGGCATTCATGGAATTCATGTTCATTTTGATAATTAATTAAGTAATTTTATTATGGAATGTTTAAACAAGTATTTGTTTAGGCTCTTTCACTATCACAAAGTGTTCAATGTGTGCACTAAGCATCAAGTCGGCAATTGGATTTGAATATGCATGCAAATATGGACCTTCCGTACATATAAGATATATAAAAAATACCCTTGTAGTGGTTCATGTTTGTCTCAATGCGATGTAAATTATTACAAAATTACACGTGCCACATTACGGGCGTAACCGTATTAACCTAATCTCAGGCTCAGGGCATGATAGACTTTTATCTTAAAAATGCATTTTTCTTCGCATGACAGACTATTATCTTATAAATGTACTTTTCTCCGTCGGATGTGGGCTTACAAAGAAAATGTACTGAACTCTCGAGTAGTGGAAAGAGCGTGATGTACTTATGCGGTCATTCTCTCGAGTGCATAGTTATATGGACCATGGGCACTTAGACCACAGTTCAGTCTATAGTGGGTTGGATCTGAAATGTCTTAGATTTCATATGCATGCATATTTAGAGCTCAAAGGTCCAACTATTAGCCCATCCTAACTCAACATTAATAAAGAGAGAAAGAGAAGTAGAGGGAGAAAGAAAGAGATCTTTTTATTAACTGAGAGAGGTGTACATCATAAAGGAAGGAGGAAGATCTTATTTATAGAATAAGATTGCTTCTTCTCCGAGCAACTTATTATGGAAAGACTCTAACCTTTAGTGCATTTCTTATCTAATGTGGGGCCCAATGTGGGCATCCACCTATAATAATACCTCTTATAACACTCCTCTTGGATGACCACCAGTCAATAACAATTTCCTCTTTAAAACCTTGCAAAGAAAAAACCCAATAGGATAAAAATTAAAGCGAAGGAAAAATAGTACAATGTTCTACAAAATTAATAAAGCAGTGTTGGACATGTATAATGCTGCCTCATTAAAACCTTAACTAAAACTCAATGGGATAAAACTTAGAAAAGAAATAAGAGTATAGCACACATATGTCCTGGGTAGCATGCTTAAGAATGTCTACTGCTAATTAGTTACTCCACTTGACAACAATAACCTTTATATTGTTTGATGATAAACTCTACGCATGCCAATCTCATATACAAGCTTTTGAAATGTTGACTTTGGTAATGAATTGGTAAACAAATCAACCAAGTTATTGCTTAAATGAACTTGCTTAAGTTCGATCTCATTGTTCTTCTGAAACTCATGTATGAAAAAGAACTTTGGTGTAATGTGCTTCGTCTTATCACCTTTAATGTATCTTTTTTTAATCTGTTGAATATATGCCTTATTGTCTTCGTAGATAATGCTCGAGGCACCTGTATTAAGAGGTAATTGACAAGAACTATGAATATGCTGAATTAAATATGTTAGCAACAGACATTCTCTGTTGGCTTCATAGAGTGCTAAAATCTCAACATGGCTAAAAGAAGTAACTATCAAAATCTCTTCAATAGAACGTCAAGAAATAACAGTATTACCATTAGCAACATTACCATTAAGAACTATATAACCTATCTGCGATCGACCCTTATAAAGATCAGAAAGATATCCTGAATTTACATATCCTACGAACTTAGAATCTTTACAACAAAAGAGTCCTAAATCAATTATACCATATAAATAGTGTAAGATATGTTTGACACTAGTCCAATGCCTTTACATTGGTGTAGAACTGTATTTAGCAAATAGATTCACTGAAAATGAAATGTCCGGTCTAATGCATTGTGCTAAATACATTAAAGCATCAATAGTACTCAGTTATGGTACTTTAGGACCTAATACCTGTTATTTTCCTCAATTGGGCAATATGGATCTTTGTTTATATCTAAAGATCAAACAACCATGGGAGTACTTAGTGGATGTGCTTTATCCATTTCAAAGCATTTCAAAACATTGTTGGTGTAATTAGACCGATGAACTAATATTCCATTAGAACTTCTCTCGATCTACAGGTCAAGACAAAATTTTGTTTTCCCAAGGTCTTTCATTTCAAACTCTCTTTTCAAATAATCAACAGTTATTTTGAACTCTTCTGAAGTCTTGATCAAATTTATGTCATCGACATAAACTACCACTATTACAAATCATTTAAAGGATTTCTTTATGACGATACATGAGCAAATGAGATTGCTCTCATATCCTTCCATAAACAAATATTTACTAAGATGATTGTACCACATTCTTCCGGATTGCTTCAATCTATACAATGATCTACTCAGTTGTATTAAGTACATACTCTTGGGCTTTGCAGCAGGCAAAGAAAATCCTTTCGGGATTTTCATATGAATTTCTTTGTCTAATTCCCCATACAAATAAGCGGTCTCAACATCAATGAGTCTTATATCCGAATTTTCAGAAACCGTTAAACTTATCAGATATCTGAATATTGTTATATCTATAATGGGGAAGTATATTTCCTTAGAATCATTCCCAAGTTTCTGCAAAAAACCTTATTGTCGGATGTAAATTTTGATACCCCAAGGAGGGAGATCGTCATTCATCTATATATGATATTTGATATTTATACATTAAAATTGAGGATTCCGACTACCTTCAAAATCGACGGATCATGATTGCCATTCATAGTAACGGCCATGACTCCGCTTTTGACTAGTGTCAAAGAAATAATGAGAGAAAATAAGGTGGGTTCCCTCTCATCTAATGTGTTGCTGGCAACACACGACGGTTGTCCTTTGAGTCTTGTGGTATATTATGGGTTTCAGATAGGGAGATAATCCGTGTTCATAATATATGATCAATTAAAATCAAATCCAAGCAGAATAAAATAAGTAAAAATAAAATAAAAAAGGGGGAGGTGCCAAATATTTTAGAAAAGTATCAGTCCCATTCCTGGGTACTCCCCCTTCAAATCCCTTTGGCAAAAAATAGGTTTAAAGGCCAACTTTAAAATAAAAGTAATGATGTAAACAAAGTTTCATGTGTGATTTCAATTTAAAAAAGAAAAAAAAGGAAATTGTGACCAATGGGCCAATTAGATTGAAAGTGACCACATTCGGGTCAATTGAGGGGCGACCGCATTCGGGTCAATTGTTTGATTAATTAAATAAGAGGATTGAGATCATACATTAGTCATATCATTATCATTAAATTAACATTTGAATTGGCCTTTTTTTTCCTTTTTACCATTTTGGCATGTTAAAATATTTGGCACAGCAGGTAGAAGGAAAGAGAAGAAAATATTTTTGGGATGATTTTTTTTGTTTTATAGTTTTTTTTTTTTGGAGTTTTGATAATTGGGGCTAGAGGGGCCTAACTAGGGGATTTCTACTTGAATTTAATCCAATTAAATTATGGTTTATTAATCATTGGATTCCTACCCTATCCTAAGATTCTAAAACCGCCCACATCCACTCTCCCAGTCTTCTAACGAAACAAAAAGAGTGATGGGCCTAACCCACTATTCTAGATTCAAGATCTACTTGGATTAATTGGATTTATGATTTTTAAATTGATTTTGAATTTAAGTTTCACTTAAAAGTATGATCCAATTAATCCAAGTTTTCCAATTATTATTGTTTTTTGAGATTTTCTTGATTATCTTTTACTTTGTTTTTGGTCTTTTGTATTTTTCTTATATTTTATTTTATTTAAGAAAATGACAAGGAAAAGAAAGAGAATATTTTTTTTTCATTTTTTATTTATGCTATTCCAATGTTTACGGACGAGGAGGGTGTATGAAAGGGATAAATGCAATAGGATGCATGCGCATGTTATATGAATGACCCTAATATAGAAATTAAACTAAATGTTAAATAACATAAACAAGAGAGGGATAATAAGGGCAATATTAGTTGGGCCGACTAGTGAACTAGATGTCACAACCTGAGCCCAGAAATCGGAGGTTAGTTAAAACCTAACCAAAACCTAACCAGTGACACATGTACTCCCGTGCACGTACGCCTAGACCTAGTTCAAGTGTACACACACAAGGGATCATTCACACGTGCAAACAAAGTGTACGCGGAAGCTATACGTATCATCGCATAACAAAAAAGATACAAAAAGGAACGATGATTGCAAAAGATTAACCAGTAATTGTACAGAATGTAAATCAAAATGGGAGATAACAGTCGATAATAATCAGATGAAACAAAATACAAGACGGACCCCAAAATCTCTTAGTACAAAACTCATGGAAACCCCAATTACGCGTAAAAGATTGGAATGATGCAAACCGTTCTCAGAAGAATGGATCAAGTCCACTCCTCTAGCCCGAATGGGGCCTCATGTGCCTCTCCTAGAGTCTGGCTGACCGACGAAGGGTCGAGAGCGGGATTTGAGCCTGCAACACCAAGAACAACTAATGAGTACAATGACTCAGCCAAGTATAAGCAACAATAAGTTAACACGCGTTGTATCAAAACAAGAATTAATAGACATTAATGCATATAGATCCCGGAGGTAACATTCGTATGCTCGGCAAATCGTGCATATGAATAAAACATGCCATACAAGTCAATAATAACAGAAATACTATACAAGGTGGCTACTACATTTGCCATATTCTCCCTTTCGAGAGTAATCAATATGAGAACACGATCGACCGGGCTAGGATACGAATAGATCTCTAGTTCCCAGAGTCCGAAATCCCAGGATGTTAGCACTCTGCAGAGGCGATAACAATTTACGCCAAAGGTAACTCTGTTGGGTATCCTAAAGCTGTAGCTAAGTAGAGCCAGATAGACGAGATCAGTCACGTCATATGATGCACGTCAATCAGTATCAATCGGTCAAGCAATACAACCTGTCACTAGTAATACAATACAAAGATGTGCATCACATGAAAAAAATAAAGTATGAACGCTGGCAATATCGTTCCAATAAGCAATTACCCATCAATAGATGCTATAAGAACATGGAATCAGTTGTTCTGCCCGGCAATTCCCATCAATAAACGCTAAGAACATGGAATCAGTTGTTCTGCCTGGTATCTACCATGGACAACGCCCTCAGGGAATGACGAATCGTTGCCCCAGCGTAGAATGCATACCATGTGATTAGGAAGGCAAGATTGTAAATAGTATGCAATGCAAGTTAGATTATCGCTGGAATCAAGGTTATTTACTAGCCAACCCTAACCTAGTTGTCCAGTGTTTCTTGATCGTGAACTCCAAGTGCAGAGCTGCGATGTAGTAATAAAACTGGTGAGACCAGGTCGATCCTCAGGGAGTAATGTGTTTAAGGTATTTTCAACCTGTAACCTGTCCTAAATAAAAATCTAAAACTAGCCTAATTTAAAATGTAACACATACATACATTCCTAAAACAAAATAATTACAATCGCAATTCAAATAAAGAAAGTAAATCCTAAATCTAAAAGTTCCTAAAAATAAAATTAAAGTTACTGCGAAACAAAACACACATTAGAACTTCCAATAAAACTAAATGTAAAATTAGAAATTGACTCAACTAAACAACATTAGAAACAGAATAAACATAAGTTAGAAACTTTCCTAGGTTAGAATTTCCAAAAAAAAACTTTTCAATTTAAAATCTTCAATTAAAACAATTTTAGAAAGATATTTTAATTATGGAAGTTAACTAAAACAATCAAAAACATAAAACTAGGAACAAAATTAAAATTAGAAAGTTAGTAAAATTAGGAATGTAATCCATGCCATGAGATGCTGAAAAATTCTAAGTCTAAAAACTAGTATGCTGATGCAAATTTTATGCATGATTTGAATTATTCTAATGCATCCTAAATCTAAATTTAATAACTAGAATTTATGCTCTACTGATGCAAGAAACTAACAAAAAAAAAACGGAAGTAAAAAAGGATTTAAAATGAAAAAGTTATGAATGCATGAACATGACAACTTTGCAAGATTCTGTGCAAAAATTCTGATTCAGGTTGACTGATTGGCAAAGTTTAAGCCTCTGGTTCACAAGACTTCCGAAATTATTTGATCTGAGATTTTGGGGAATGAAAGACTATATTCTAAACTTTAATTTTCCCAAGTTTCAAAGAAAAATACTATGATTGGACTGGTCTACTCACTTCGAACTTTTTGTCAAAAACTGTTTCTGCAGTTTGCTGAAACTGTTAAGTTATGCTGTTCATATATTGAGTCCGAATTTCTTCAATAGATTCAGATCTGAAGGCTTTATTTTCATTAACTTAAATTTGCACAAAATCTTATGATAAGAAAATAGATGCAATGATTCCTAATCCAACCATCAAACTATGCAAAAACAAAACTTAAAATCAACATGAACATAACAGGAAAAATAACAAAAGTGCAGAAAATAAAATAAAAGTGCAGTAAAATAAAAATAGATATTTAAAATTAAAAGTGCAATGAAAGAAAATAAAAATTGCAGGAAGTCAAAGGCGGTATAACTGAAGTTAAAAGCGGTATATAATAGAAGTCAAAGACGGTAAACAACTGAAGTCAAAGGCGGTATATTCACTCAAAATTCTCCCTTGGTCTAGGGCTAACAATTTCTTAAAGTATGCTCTTTATTTGCGTCGTCAATCCAAACAAAAAAAACACAAATTAAGCAATCATACAACCATAAGAATAAGAAGAATAAGAAGATGAATATTATTGAACTAGTATGACAATCCTTAACATAAGATAGAAAAAATTAAAACAAAAGATTATACATACTAGGATGGAAAAGAATTCCTCCTTCTCGTTGATCTTCAAGGTTGGTGGTGTGGTTTTAGAGCTAAGCCTCCTTGATAACTTAAGATGTAGAGACAAGAGAGTGAGAGATGGAGCGTAGAAATCTAGAGGTGGGAGGTGGGCAATTCTTCCATGAAGAATATGAAAGAGGAGTGCCCTATTTATACTTTTTCAAGTCCTAATCCTTCTCAAACTTTAAAATCTTAAAAATAATAAAAAAATTGAAAGAAAAAGGGCTCCAACCAATGCTTTGGATGTGCAATATCCTTGGGGATTTTTTTTCTTTTTATTTTTCTTTTCTTTCCTTGCTTGTTTTGTCTAGAAGTCCCTCTTGGATGCTTCTTTCCTTTCTTGTATGTACCACCTTACATTAAGATCTTTTGAGAGATGAAATAGGGATAAGAATCCTCTCTTAGAATCAAACTTGGCCACATGAGGTGTAAAACTTCCCCTTTTATCTCTTTGCATCGTCAACTTTCCTTTTTTGGAAAGTTCTCCTTGTTGGCTCCTAACTTGAAGAGATCTTTGAAGATAACCCTCTTGATTTTTTTTTCTTTTTCTTTTTCAACCAAAATCTGATCCAAAATCTCTTTTGGAGGTGGAATAGCTTGCTTGGATTTTTTTTCATTTTTTTTTCAACTAAATCGTCTCCTTCTAAAAAAAACTCCTATGTGGCTTTCCTTGTCCATTTTGATGAGATATTCTTCAAATTCTCGTCAAAATCTCTTGAAAATGTGCAACAAATAAATGGACCCTATCTTGGATGTTTTACAAGTGTGCCTCACACATGTGCATGTATGTGTGGGACCATGAAGCCGACGTTTTTTACAATTTTCTTCTAATTTCCTTTTCTCTTCAATTCTGCTCTCCTTTCTCTTGAAAATCAATTCCTTGCCTCAATTCTTTATAAATGAGACCCATATAATCAATTTCCTACAAAACAAATGTGAATTCATATAAAAAGACCATTTTACCCCTAAAATCACATATACATAATTATGGGCCCATCTCTCATGAAATGACAATGAAAATGCATACCATTTTTCATGATTTTATATGAATGAACTAATGATGATTAAAATTTAATTTATTTCATAAAAAAATTATTTTCACAAAACTTTCCAAAAATAGACTTTCCAAAAATAGCAAGTTTCATGAATTTATGCAAAAAATGTGATTTTTAAGCAATTTATGCAAAAAAAATATAAAAATGAATTTAAAATGAATTAAACCATGATATCACACTAAATGAGGCTCTTTCAAGTTAATAAGTTCTTAAAATGGGTCAAAATGTGAATGAAAATATGCATTTTTAAAGACTCATCATTTCTAACCGTGCATGCTAGTGTAGTTTTAAGTTATCCGATACATAGTTATTCATATGAGAAGTGTTGCATTGTATCGAGAAAAGTGTATCGAAGTCCTTTAAACCAATACCCATGGGAAGGTGCTAAACAGCTGAACAACATACATGGATGAGTCACAGCCCTAAAGACCATTCATGCACTATTGACATTGCATTGGGCACGTCGGGTTGCCTACCTTTTAACTTGGAGGCCCTACAAGGTCTCAATATTAACCTATCCATTTAAGTCATTTGTCAATGGGCATATGGCTTAGCCCTGATTTGTTCTACGGCTCAGCCTCGGCGAGGGTACGGCTTAGCCGTAGCACAATTCACAGCTTAGCCGTAGCTGGACCGTAGAAAAGTAGCAAAATGCCAACTCTCAGTTATTTCAAATTGTCACCTTGTATTGATCTACGGTTAGGGTTATAGCTTAGCTGTGGTAAACTTTACGGCTCAGCCGTAGTACAGTTCATAGCTTAACCATGGCTGTACTGGGTCGATTTCCTGAATCTATTATAGAAACTAAAATTTGACTTCAACATGGAAATAAGATAACAACAAGTGCAATTTGAGATACCAGGGCTATAAAATTAACAAACCATGCAAGAGTAATGAGACTAAACACAATCAAATCATTATCAACAAGTGTTCATCCAAATTGTGTTTCTACTTGCCTCGAATGGGCTCAAAATACTTGCGTAGCTGTCCTTAGGCTCAATCCGCTGTCCAAACACAATTCTACTAGTCATACATGCAAGAAATGAAAGGAACATGAGGATAGGCACATTGACTGACGTGAGAAGAAGGAGAAACAGGAGAACACAGTGAAGACACAAGACATACCTTAAAATACACAAGAAGATGACGAGTGCACAACTCCCTCCTTAGCTTGATTAAGAAGGAATTAGAAGAAGAAAGAAAGAAGAAGAATAACGAGAGAGAGAAAGAGAACGTTGAACTGAAAAAAGGAGGCGGTGGTTGGGTTGTTATATAAGATAAGGATTCATCCAAATTACACAAAGGTCCAAGCCTTTACATAAATTACAGTTCGAGACAAATAACGATCCAATGGAAGCAAAAGAAATCATTTGCGTACTAGTTATAAAGATTGACGAGCTCAACGAAATACACATGTTGACATCAAGATGATGCAAAGTTGATGACGTCTGACAAATTCAGAAATTACGAAAAAGGGCTCAAACCCGCCTAAACCCTGGTCAAACTCGATTCAACTACCTACCCTTGACCCAAAACAAACTAAAAAGAAAGCCAAAACAAAATTAACAACTAATTAGTTCTTAATTAATCACTAATCCGGATTCCGTTGGTTTGGAGTGTTACACTAGATGCAAATGGGATCTGTAATCAGGTAGGTGGGTCTGGCCCGTATGAGCTTTGGTTTGGGCTAATTAGGTGCCGGCCAATTTAGTTAACGAAGTCTTTATTCCTATGGGTTTGGTTGAGTTGAGTCGCAAGTGGGTTCAAGTCTTGGGCTGGGTCAAGTCTTTTTGTTTCTTTTTCATTTCTGTTTGTCTTTCTCTTCTTTCTCTCTTTCTTCTTTCTTTTCCTTCTCCATGCTAGCCGGCTGTTTTCTTCTCTTCATTTTTTTTTCTTTTCTCCTTCTTTTTTTTTTTTTTTTTGTCTGTTTTGTCTGTTCAGCCCCTTGTATAGGCGGTGATGGGTAGAGATATTGGAAAGGGTGAAATGCAAGGGCAATGGGAGGAGGTCGGCTATGAAGGGTAGGTGGGTAGAGGGTGGTGCAATGGAGAGGGGAAGGTGAAGTGGGTGGTAAAGTATAATGGTGTTTGGTTGGGGAAGATGAAGTGAGTAGTGGTTGTGTATGGTGGTGTTTGGTGAGGAAGATGAAGTGGGTGCTGTGAATGGTGGTGTTTGGTGTTGGGTGCAGAGATCGTGGAGGAGGAAATAAAAAAAGGAGAAGTAAAAACTATGCAAGGTAACAGAGAATGTGATGAAAGGATGGGTTATGTGGAGGTGAAAAGGAGGGTTGGTGGTGGTGGCTTAAGGAGTGAGTTGTGTGGCTGATGGAGTTGATAGAGATGGATGTAGTGTTGGTGAAAATGGACTCTGAAGTCTGGGCTGTGAAGGTACATGGATGTCTTGTGAAGGGCTGTGTTTGCGTGTGCGAGGGGGAACTAGAGATGGTGAGAATGGTGATGGTGCCATGTGGTTGAACATGAGCGTTGTGATATGTAATGTGGTGATAGTGGATCAACAGTGATGGAGGAGGCTCTATAATGAAAATGGCAAGTGGGGGAAGGGATGATGGATGATTAGGTGTTTGAGTTTGTGAGGTATAAGGTGGCAGTGGTAGTGAAGGGATGAAGGGTTGGTTTCAGTTGGTTTGGTGAGGGTGGAAGGTGTGTGCAGTGAAGTGGAAATGGGTGGTATGGTTTGTGATGGGAGTGGTGAAGAAGGGATGCTTGAGGAGTTAGTTTTGGTTGGTCCAATGAGTGTGGGGCTGAGGCTAGGTGATGGGTTGTGATGAAGGATTGGTTGTATGAGTGCAGGGATGAAGCTTGGCGTGGATAGTGGCCAATAATGGGAGGGAGAGGAAGAGAGAAAAAGGAGGAAAAATAATTATAGAGGAAAACAAATAGAAAATAATAATAATAATAATGAAAGGGTAACGGGGAAGAGGAACCTAGTGTGTTATTTCCTGGAGACCAGAGAGGAAGGAAATGACCCCCAATGGGGATCGTCCTCCTCCCTTCCTTTTCCTGTTCTTTTTCTTCTTTCTTCCTTTCTCTGTTTCTTTTTTTGTCTCTTTCTTCTTTCTCTCTTGAAAGCACCCAATTTCTCCCTTTACTTTGTTTTTTTATTTTTTTTCCTCCTTCTTGACCGTGTCCCCCTTCCTCTCTCTTCTCTTCGTTCTATCTCTTCTTTCGTTTGGAAAATGCGATGGAAAGGGATGGAGAGCCTGGATTTCCCGAATCCTCTATGGTATTTGATTGGCAGGTTTTAAAATTGAAAGAGGTGGATTAGCTCTATTGGGATCGGACAGTTCAGATGGTGAGGATAATCTAGAATTTGAGAATTGGATTAGATCAGGTGGGGATAAGATTAGCTCACCCTTAATTAGTTTGAAATTTGAGTAATTGGGTGAGCTAATGGGCCTTTAGGTTGAACATGGATCATGGGCCCAAGTCAAGTTGGAGCTTGGGTTCAAAATCGGGTTAGGGCTCTAGGCTGGCATTAAGAGCTGGGTTGAGAATCCGGGCCGGGTTTGTGTGGCCCTAGGTGGAGCCAGCCATACCAATGGTAAATATTGGACCCACGTGCAATATTTTAGTTAATATGTGTGGTCATGATGATGATGATGATGATGATAATAATAATAATGATAATAATAATGATAAAAATGGTAGTAATAGTGATGCTAATGATGAAATGAAGGGTCCCACATGTTGGACCATCATATTGAAGCTCACTATGTAGCTTGGGCTGGACCTTAGGTTAAAATGGTAAGTTATCCTCCGGCCAGAAAAATATAGAACATGTGATCTGCAACAAAAGATAGGATGGTCCTTTATGCCCAATCTAGGATTAGAGAGCTTAGTTTTGGCATTTGGGAAGAAAGTTAGACAAGAAAAATTATTTTTCACAAGTGAGCCACGCAGAGTCTAGGCCAAGTGTAATGAGCCCCTGGCCCTATAACTTCTGATCCGTTCGTAAAATTTTGGAGTATTATATTTCGTTGGAAAGCCCTTAACGAGTAGATCAAAGTAAGCTACATATCTAAATGGTCAAGAGAATGAAAAAGAATGATGAAATTTTGGGTGATTATTTTTTACCTCAAAATCTTCATTATCCTTATTAATTTTTATTATTTTAGCATTAATGATTTGGGCACTCCAGCCAAGGGCAATGGACTTAGACCATTTTCATGTATATTAGACATTCATATTAATGATGATATTCATTTATTTTTATACTTTCCAAGTTTTCTTGCCATTTTCTTTTATTTTTAATTATTTCCTTAATAGAATGCATCTTTTAATGCAAGATGAAAAAAAATCTAAATGAAGATATGCAAGGCATGGCTTCTAAACCTCTCTTTTCATTTTCCATAATTAATGTCTTTTTAAATTGATTTGAATGATGCTAGATGCACTTAATTTGAGGTAAAATTGGGGCATCATTATACATGATAAGTGGTTTGAGTTTGCATAGGGTGCCAAATGAGGTGTCTACACATGTGCCACAAGTGTTGCCTTGTATCTAATAATTTCATTTATTTCGTTTCTTTTTCTTACAAACATTTACTTGTAACCTATAGGGTTAACACCTTTTGGGGTTTGTACTATGGTACTATAGGTCCGAATACACTACATCTATTGAAAGACTCTAACACTGCTGTAATGGTACTCTCCCATTATGGTCAATCTTTCCTTTGTCGACATTCATTTATAGTACATGGTTCTATATCTCAATTATCATCCTCATGCTCCCTTGATATTTGTGTAACTACTGCACATGTAAATGTGTCATCGATGACAATTTCCTTTCTATCCCATCTCTCTCTCTTAAATAATTGTAAAGTATGGAAATCTCTTCATTATCCGGTACTGATGCCTCTTCAGGAGCTTTTATAGTCTCATCAAGGACTTTCGTTATTCTAGAGAGAGTAAATTTTTTCATAACCTCTTTGGGAGCGTTATGTGCCTTTTCAGGAGGAACCTCTTCAGGAGTGTTAAGAGTATTTTTGAAAGGACATGATAATGATTGTACATTCCTCCGTTTCTGCGAAGCTATGTCCTTTGAACCTATAGGTCTACCGCACTTCTAACGTACGTATTGTAGAGTCTTTTGTCACCACTTTTTTGTTTTATCCTATAAGGACATTAATTCTAGCAGGTGTATTCATAGCTAGCATATGTCACTTAGTTACTTTTGTTGCATCGTTAGATGCATTAGGTAATCTATTTACAATTTCTTGTAAGTACATAATTCTACGGACTTCATTTTCACATTGTAAAGTATTTGAGTCTAGATAAGACAAAGTGAAAGTATTCCATGTTAGTTCACACTGTTCTTCAGAAATGGGTTGTTCTGCAAGAGTAATATGTTCTTCATCTCCTCCTAATGGTGGGACGACAATCAACAAAATGAGCAATACAAACATCTTCTGTCATTGGTTCTAAAAATCGAATAATCGAAGGAGAGTCATAGCGTATATAGATTCCCAACCTACGTTGTCGTCCCATCTTAGTACGTTGAGGGGTTGGTATAAAGACTAAAACTGTACAACCAAACTTACGCAAATGAGAGATATTAGGTTGATGTTCTGATATAAGCTGTGTAAAGGAGTATTTATGGTAAGCTGTGTAACATCCGACCCAACTTAATCCAGTTTAACAACTAATTAATATGGCTTTGGGTCCATTTATAGTGAATTCATTTTAGGCTTGTTGTTTTATCCTTTTGAGATTTGTTCTGGGTCATGGATAGGTAGTTAGGTTGAGTTTAACCCATAATTGGTAGACATGAACCCTTTTTTGTAATTTTTGATTTTGTACGAGTTCATCCTTTATGCATCATCTTGGTGTCAACACGTGTATCTTGTCGAACTCGTTAACTTCTGTAACTGACTCGTATGTGAACGACGTCATTTGTTTCCGTTAGACCGTTAATTGACTCAAACTTTAATTAACCGAAGTCTTTGGACTTTTGCATAAAACGTTCAATAATTATCCTATATATGGACTAAAGGCACTGACTCTCTCCTTGTTTCATTTCTCTCCTAACGTCAGCTCGCTCTCTCTCTCTCCCTCTTCTCTGCTCTTGGGTTCTTCCTTTCCTTTTCTTCTTCTCACAATCAAAGAGAGGGGGAATTCTTGTGCACCGGTTGTTTGTCATTTCCTTAGGTTCAAAGGTAAGAGGTGAGTTCTTTCTCTTCTTTACTCAAAGTCTCTCCCGTTCACTGCACTCGTCTTCGCTTTCTTCTTCTTTGTCTCTTTGTCGTGGACAAGAACCTCGCACCATCTTCTTGGTTCATCTCAGGTGAGCAGTTGAGTCATGGTCTCCGTTATGGGTCTAGGATGTGATTGCACGGCATGTACACCTTTTCTTTTGCTCACTCTTGGCATGCATGGTGGTAAGACTGCATCTCCGAGATCAATTGGGCCAAAGAACTACTAAGTTAAGAAAAAACTCGTTTAAGGGAAGTATAAGCACAATTTGGATGAACACATATTGGTACACGTTGATTATTATTGTTTCTTTTAATTGCTCTTTCAAGTGTGTGGTTATGAACAGCCCCTTTAGCTTGATATTAACTTGATATATGTAGCCTCCGCGAGTATAAGAAATTCAATTCAGTTGTTCTGTGCAGAGTTCTGTTACCCGACCGATCGGGCCTGAGGTCCGATCGATCGAACACTCCCAGAACCGAAAACTGACCGATCGGGCTTCAGAGCCGACAGGTCAACCCTGAAGCACTATTGCTCCAGGAGATTTAGGGTCCATCTGAATCCTATTCTTGTTCATTCTCCTTTTCTTGCTTCCTTAACACCCAAAGGAACCTTTTATGCTACCTATTGGACCTCTCTACTCTTTAATGAATTGGAGAAAAAGGAGAAAAGATAGGGTTAATGATGAGATCTTATAGGGCCTTCACGTGATTTCTTAACCATATAACTTGCCCAACGGACTACCTTAAAAGCATGAATGGTCTTGTGGGCTATGACTTATTCATGTGTATTGTCCAATTGTTAAGCACCTCCCCATGGGTGTTGGTTTAAGGGACTTCGATATGTGTTTATCGATACAGTGTAACACCCACGAAATGAACAACTGTGTATCGAATAACTTAAAACTACATCATCATGTACGGTTAAAAGCATTGGACAACTAGTTTAGGGTTGGCTAATAAGCGATCATGATTCCCTGCATAACTTGGCTTGCATTGCATATTGATGTTGATTATTGCTTTCTATGCTTTTATGCTTGTTTGACTTGTAATTGTTTGATTTGTATCAGTATCAGTATCGAAAGACTTGATTCTGGTGTCACCCTTGTATGATGCACGCACTGTATTGCTTGCTTGTGATATGACATGATACATGTACTGTACTGCCTGAACGTGACATTGAATTGATGTGCATCATTTGACATGACTAATTTGGTTTGACTCTACTTAGCCTCAGCCTCAGGATACCCAACGGGGTTGACTTTGGCATAGCCTGCTTGTTGCCTCTGCAGTGTGCTCTTGTCCTGGGATTTCGGACCCGGGGAAACAGAGACCCATTTGTTCTCTGGCCCGGTCGATGGTGTTCTCATCCTGCTTGCTCTTGATAGGCAGAATATAGCAAATGTAGTGCCACCTAGCCAATTTATTTTTTTCATGATTCTGATAGCACGCTTATTTCTATACACGACTTACCTAGTATACTATTCTTCTGATCGCGCTTAAAATGGCATGGAAATGTGTAATGGATTCGATGCCCAACATTCACGCACTTCAAGCGTTAAAAAGAATGGGAATTAATTACAGTTCATCATTAAGTTCCCTTTTGTTTACATGGGTTTTAATGCCCTGACCGCGGGGATGCAGGTTGTTTACATAAGTCTACAAAGTTTACAACCCCTCCCTCAAGTCTTAGATGTGATCTCAATTTGGAAAATACAAGAAAATATACACAAAGTGCAAGAAAATGCAAAAAAGAACGAAAAAATGGGGGTGACCATGACCCACGGTCACTGCCCCAGGCCAGTGACCGTGAGTCACGGTCACTGGCAGACAGTGACCTTGAAGTCACTGTTATGCCTCCTTTTTTGTGCTGTTCGTGCTGGTTCTTCTTCCAAACTTTTTTCAAGTGTTGAAACTTCCTCTTATGACATCTTGAGGTGTTGAATAACCATTGAGAAGATCGAATTCAACTATGGAATTGATTGAAAACTTTGTAATTCATCATTCATGTTTACGGACTGTCTTTTGTTCAAGTCCGAAGAGGGTATCGCAGGAAGCCAAAGTTGTGTCATTCTGAACCTATAACTTTCAAAAAATAAAATGAGGCTCAAAGTGGCTTGTTCACAACCTCTGTGATGGCCAAGAATCCCCCCTGAATGAGAAAAACAAAGATGATAACGTCATCCATCGAATAGTCGTCAATGCATGGACATGGCTTTATCTTTAGTCACCCTCTCTTCTCCTCCTCTTTTGAACCTTCTTGCTCACCATGGTAATTGAGAAAAAGAGGGCAAAAGGTTGTGGAATGCTGCTGTCCTCTTGTTTGAATGCTTTTGATTATCTTTTGTGTTCTTGAAATTCTCTGTATGTTCACTGTCTACGTGTCTCTGTTCTCCTCCCTTTTCTTTTTAAATCTTAGCCTTTTATAGACTTCCCCAGTAGTTTCTGGTAGTTCCAGGGAGTTATGGGAGGTTACACTTCGAAAGAAAGTGGAGAAAAACCATCCAAAACCACAGGAAGTGCCCTTTGAGGGTCCGTGACCGCAGCCGCGGTCATGGACAAGGCCCAATTTTGGGTTTTTACATTTGCGACCCGTTTTCACCTGTTTGGGGCCCAAACGAAGTTCAATTGCCACAAAACTTGGAGGGATGCTTTTTGACACTATTTTGACTACTCATAAAAGTTTCAGCTCATTTTGACCATCGAAAGTTGGTCAACTCTCTTGATGAGCAGGCCGTGATCACTCCCAATGCCCATTTTTGGACTTTTGCATTTGTGATCCGTTCTCACCTGTTTAGGGTCCGAACGAAGTCCAATCTTTATGAAACTTGGAATGATGCCTCTTGACATTATTTTGAGTGTGTCATAGAAGTCTCAGTTCATTTTGACCATTGGAAGTTGGTCAACTCCATTCATGAACAAGCCGCGTCACTCCCAAGGCCCATTTTTGGACTTTTGCATTTGTGATCCGTTCTCACCTGTTTAGGGTCCGAACGAAGTCCAATCTTCACAAAAATTGGAAGGATATCTCTTGACACTATTTTGAGTGTGTCATAGAAGTCTTAGCTTGTTTTGACCATCAAAAGTTGGTCAACTCCCTTCATGAACAGGCCACAGTCACTCCCAAGGCCCATTTTTGGACTTTTGCATTTGTGAACCATTTTCACCTGTTTGGGGTCTTAACGAAATCCAATCTTGATGAAACTTGGAAGAATGGTTTTTGATACTATTTTGAGTGTGTCATAGAAGTTTCAACTCATTTTAACCACCTAAAGTTGGTCAACTCCCTTTATGAACAGGCTGTGGTCACTCCCAAGGCCCATTTTTGGACTTTTGCATTTGTGACCCATTTTCACCTGTTTGGGGTCCGAATGAAGTCCAATCTTTACAAAACTTGGAAGGATACTTTTTGACACCATTTTGAGTGTGTCATGGGAGTTTCAGCTTGTTTTGACCATCTAAAGTTAGTCAACGCGTTCATTGATTGGGCCGCGGTCACTCCCAAGGCTCATTTTTGGACTTTTGCATTGTGACCCATTTTCACCTGTTTGGGGTCCGAACGAAGTCCAATCCTGATGAAACTTGGAAGAATGGTTCTTGAAACTATTTTGAGTGTTTCATAGAAGTTTCAACTCATTTTGACCACCTAAAGTTGGTCAACTCCCTTCATGAGCAGGCCGCGGTCACTCCTAAGGCCCATTTTTGGACTTTTGCATTTATGACCCATTTTCACCTGTTTGGGGTCCGAACGAAGTCCAATCTTGACGAAACTTAGAAGGTTGCTTCTTAACACTATTTTGAGTATGTCATAGAAGTTATAACTCATTTTTACAGCCTGAAGTTGGCCAACTCCCTTGATGAACAGGCCACGGTCACTCCCAAGGCCTAATTTCGGGTTTTTGCATTTGCGACTTGTTTTCACTTGTTTGGGGCCAAAACGAAGTTCAATCACCACGAAACTTAGAGGGATGTTTCTTAACACTATTCTGAGGGTGTTATAGAAGTTTTGGCTCACTTTGACCATCTGAAGTTGGTCAACTTCTTCATTGATTGGGCCGTGGTCACGGACAAGGCCCGTTTTCAAACTTTTGCATATGTGACCCGTTTTCGCCAGTTTAGGTCCTGAACGATGTCTGATCACCACGAAACTTAGAGGATTGCTTCTTGATACTATTTTGAGCATGTCATAGAAGTTTCAACCTATTTTGACTTTCGAAAGTTGGTCAACTCTCCAATTGACTTTTTATGAAAGTAGGCCCTTGTCTCAGCTGTTTGAGGCCCAAATGACTTCGGTTTGGTTCGAAACTTGGAGGAGCTGACATCAGGGATATCTTGGAGTATTCACCCAAATTTCATGTAGTTTGGATTTGACGAAGTAGGATTTCAAGCAGTGGCCTATTCATTGCATGTGTTAAGTCACTATTCACCCCACACTGTAGGTAGTCAGCTTGTTTTCTACCCGAACAACATCCAATTGACTTGAAAATTTGGAAGAATAACTTTGAGCATTCTTTGAGTATTTGTTCCGAATTTCATCAGCTTTTGCCTCCTGAAAGTAAGATCTTAGCCGGTGACTCCCATAACTCGGGATTACTGTCCTCTAAGCTAACATGTAATGAAATTCGGACCAAACGGAATCCTTTCAACTTGAAAATTAGCAAAGTATCTTCTGAGCATAGCAGAAGCTTCGTGCCCAAATTTTATCAATTTTGGTCATCAAGGAGCAGGGCTTTGTCAGTGATCCCATGACTGTTTGGGGGGGGGGGAGAACTGACCCCATTTGGGTTCGATGGTGTTTGTTGAACCCAAAATTTCGTAGAGCCTATATTGGGCATCATTTGAGCTTTTTCTGAGATTTTTATCTAATTTTGATCTTCATAGGATGTTATTTTGCACGGGGACCCACAAAGCATAGTATATGATCACCTAAACTAAGTTAGATCAAAATGATATCCAAATGCTCTGAATCCTTGAGGAATAGTATTTAGATATACTTTAAAGCATTTCATTGACTAGAAGCTTGCTTCAACATGTGGAAGTCCCAGGTCTCGCAGTGATTCCCAAGGAGCTTGCAAAGAGTCTCCAAAGCCCGACTTGAACTGAGATGAGGTCCAAATGCTTTGAAAATTTTGGGAATTTATAATCCAAAGTTTGTAATGCCTTT
Organism: Sextonia rubra; assembly: GCA_037013555.1. NCBI lineage: Eukaryota > Viridiplantae > Streptophyta > Magnoliopsida > Laurales > Lauraceae > Sextonia > Sextonia rubra. Next base: position 56,029,906 of record JASUAD010000010.1, read on the forward strand.
GCTGCATTATTTATAATTTTTTTATGGGTCAACAACAATCATGACCTCTATGCATTATTATCTGTTACTTACTTTACTAGATACTACACATGTTACTTTATTGTTGCTTATGCTTTACTGAATCATTGTATTCATTAGTTGTTCTTAATGTTGCAAGCCCAGATCCCTCTGTCAACCCCTCGTTGGTCTGCCAGACTCCAGGAGAGACGCGAAAGGCCCAGTCAGGGCTAGAGGAGTGGATGTGATCCTGTCACAACCTGAGCCCAAGAGATTGATGAGTCTTTAAAAATGCATATTTTTATACACATTTTGACCCATTTTAAAGACTTAATAACTTGAAAGAGCTTCATTTAGTGGGATATCTTGGGTTTATCCATTTTAAATTCATTTTTATAATTTTCTGCATAATTTGTTTAAAAATCACACTTTTTGCATACATTCATAAACCTGCTATTTTTGGAAAGTCTATTTTTGGAAAGTTTTGTGAAAATAATTTTTCTCATGAAATAAATTCAATTTTAATTATCATTAGTTCATTCATATAAAATCATAAAGAATGATATACATTTTTATTATCATTTCATGAGAAATGGGTCCATAGTATGCATTTGTGATCTAAGGGTAAAATTGTCTTTTCACATGAATTCACATTTGTTTTGTAGGAAATTGATGATATGGGTCCCATTTATAAAGAATTGAGGCAAGGAATTGATTTTAAGAGAAAGGAGAGCAGAAATGAAGAAAAAAAAGGAAATTAGAAGAAAATTGTAAAAGGTCAGCTTTATGGTCCCACACACACATGCACATGTGTGGGGCACACTTGTAAAACATCCAAGATAGGGTCCATTTATTTGTTTCACATTTTCAAGAGATTTTAAAGACAATTTGAAGAATATCTCATTAAAGATGGACAAGGAAAGCCACATAGGAGTTCTTTTTTGAGAAGGAGAAGATTTAATTGAAAAAAAATATGAAAAAAAATCCAAGCAAGCTATTCCACGTCCAAAAGAGATTTTGGATCAGATTTTGGTTGAAAAAGAAAAGGAAAAAAAATCAAGAGGGTTATCTTCAAAGATCTCTTCAAGTTTGGAGCCAACGAGGAGAACTTTCTAAAAAAGGAAAGTTGACGATGCAAAGAGATAAAAGGGGAAGTTCTACACCTCATATGGGCCAAATTTGATTCTAAGAGAGGATTCTTATCCCTATTTCATCTCTCAAAAGATCTTAATGTAAGGTGGCACATACAAAGAAGGAAAAAAGCATCTAAGAAGGACTTCTAGACAAAACAAGCAAGGAAAGAAAAGGAAAATAAAAAGAAAAAAAATCCCCAAAGATATTGCACGTCCAAAGCATTGGTTGGAGCCCTTTTTCTTTCAATTTCTTATTATTTTTAAGATTTTAAAGTTTGAGAAGGAGTAGGACTTGAAAAAGTATAAATAGGGCACCCCTCTCTCATATTCTTCATGGAAGAATTTCCCACCTCCCACCTCTAGATTTTTACACTCCATCTCTCCCTCTCTTGTCTCTACATCTTAAGTCATCAAGGAGGCTTATCCCTAAAGCCACACGACCAACCTTGAAGATCAACTAGAAGGAGGAATTCTTTTCCATCCTAGTATGTATAATCTTTTGGTTTAATTTTTTCATCTAATGTAAAGGATTGTCATACTAGTTCAAAAATATTCATCTTCTTATTCTTCTTATTCTTATGGTTGTATGATTGCTTAATTTGTGTTTTTTCTTATTTGGATTGACGACCCAAATAGAGGGCATACTTTAAGAAATTGTTAAGCCTAGACTAAGGGAGAATTTTGAGTGAATATACCGCCTTTAACTTCTATTGTTTACCGCCTTTGACTTCAGTTATGCTACCTTTGACTTCTTGCAATTTTTATTTTTTTTTTCATTGCACTTTTAATTTTAAATTTCCACATTTTTATTTTCCTGCACTTTTATTTTATTTTCTACACGTTTGTTATTTTCCTGTTATGTTCATGTTGATGTTAAGTTTTGTTTTTGCATAGCTTGATGGTTGGATTAGGAATCATTGCATTTATTTTCTTATCATAAGATTTTGTGAAAATTTAAGTTAATAAAAATTAAGCCTTCAGATCTGAATCTAATGATTAAATTCGGACTCAATTTATAAACAGTATAACTTAACAGTTTCAGCAAACTGCAGAAACAGTTTTTTGGCAAAAAGTTCGAAGTGGGTAGACCAGTCAAATCATAATATTTTTCTTTGAAACTTGGTAAAAGTAAAGTTTAAGAAGTGGTCTTTCATTCCCTGGAATTTCAGATCAAAATAATTTTGGATGGTTTGTGAGCCATAGGCTTAAACTTTGTTAATCAGTCAACCTGAATCAGAATTTCTGCACAGAATTTTGCAAAATTGTTATATTTTTGCATTCATAACTTTTTCGTTTTAGATCCTTTTTTACTTTCATTTTTTTTTGTTGGTTCTTTGCATCAGTAGAGCATAAATTCCAGCCATTAAATTTAGATTTAGGATGCATTAGAATAATTCAAATCATGCATAAAATTTACAACAGCATACTAGTTTTTAGACTTAGAATTTTTCAGCATCTTATGGCATGAATTACATTACTAATTTTACTAACTTTCTAATTTTAATTTTGTCCCTAGTTTTATGTTTTTTATTGTTTTAGTTAACTTCCATAATTAAAATATCTTTCTAAAATTGTTTTAATTGAAGATTTTAAATTGGAAAGCTTTTTTTTTGGAAATTCTAACCTAGGAAAGTTTCTAACTTATGTTTATTCTGTTTCTAATGTTGTTTAGCTTAGTCAGTTTCTAATTTTAGATTTAGTTTTATTGGAAGTTCTAATGTGTGTTTTGTTTTGCAGTAACTTTAATTTTATTTTTAGGAACTTTTAGATTTAGGATTTACTTTCTTTATTTGAATTGCGATTGTAATTATTTTGTTTTAGGAATGTATGTATTTGTTACATTTTAAATTAGGCTAGTTTTAGATTTTTATTTAGGACAGGTTACAAGTTGAAAATACCTTAAACACATTGCTCCCTGAGGATCGACCTGGTCTCACCAGTTTTATTACTACATCGCAGTTCTGCACTTGGAGTTCACGATCAGATATCGGGGGTTAAAACTAAACCTAACTAGTGACACACGTACTCCAGTGCATGATCGCGCTTAAAAATGTAGGCGTGGAAATGAATTACGGAATCAAGGTCTGACATTCACGCACTTTAAGCGTTAAGAAGAATGGGAAATAATTACAGTTCATCATTAATTTCCCTTTTGTTTACATGGGTTCAAGTGCCCTGACCGCGGGGATGCAGGTTGTTTACATACATTTTGAAAGTTTACAACCCCTCCCTCAAGTCTTAAATGTGATCTCAATTTGGAAAATACAAGAAAATATACATAAGGTGGAAGAAAATGTGAAAAAGGGGAAAAAATGGGGGGTGACCGTGACCCGCGGTCACTGCCCCATTCCAGTGACCGTGACTCACCCGCGGTCACTGGGGCCTTCCAGTGACCGTGACTCACCCGCGGTCACTGGAACCTGCCAGTGACCGTGGGTCACGGTCACTGACAGACAATGGCCTTGTGCCTCCGTTTTTTGTGCTGTTCGCGCTGGTTCTTTCTTGGAATTCTTTCAAGTGTTGGAACTCCATTTTCATGACTTTGGAGCGGTGGATGACTATCAAGAAGATGGAATCAATTGAAACCGCTGTAACTCATCATTCGTGCTTACGGACTGTGTTTTTGTTTCAAGTCCGAAATGGGCAAATTTGAAGCCGGAGTTGTATCATTTTGAACCTGTCATTTTCAAGGAACAAAATGAGACCTAGAGAGACTTCTTTCACAACTCTTGTAATGGCTAAGAAGCCCTACGAATAAGAGAAACAGAGGTGACAATGTCATCCTCTCAAAAATTGGCGTCGTACGAACATAGTACGGACTTTGGTGTAACACTCCGACCCAGCTTGACCTCGTTTAGGGGTTGATTAATCTTGTTTTCGTTGTTAATCGTGTTTTGTTTGAGTTTTGTTTTCGCTGCGGGTTATGGATAAGTAGTTGGGTTGAGTTTGACCTGGATTAAGTAGACCAAGCCCTTTTTCGTAATTCTAGCTTTTCTAAGACATGGTCATTTTTGCATCATCTTGATGTCAACACGTGTCTTTCGTTGAGCTCGTTAACTTTCGTAACTACGTCGTTTGCAAACGATGTCGTGTGATTCCATTGGACCAGGATTTGACTCAAACTGAAAATAGAATTCTAACTTGGACTTCACCATAATTTAGACTTCCCCATTAGCTTATATAACTTCATACCATCGACAAGTTCGTTCTCTCTCTCTCATTTTCCTCTCACTGTTCACGTGGAATAATTCTCTCTCCCTGCTGAGCTCTCTTCTCCATCGATCAAGCTCAATTGAGGGGTTTTGGTTCTTTGCAAGCTCTATTGTGTTGATTGTGAGGTGAGTTGGGGATCCTTCCTTCTCTCTCTCATCTCCTTCCTTTATTTCTCCTCCTTCTTGTTTCCCTGTTGCATGACGTGTCTGTGCTTTGAGATTCTTTCCATTTCTCATGCATGCATGGTGTTTGGTTGGTGTTAGGTTGTGTTTGGACCCAAGGACTTCCGTTGTGTAATCGAATTCAAATTGAGGCAAGTATAACCATAACCTTTAAGAACCCATGTTGGTATGCATTTGATTTTGGTTAGTTCACATGAATTTATATGGGAAAATGTGTTTACAGCCCAATTGGTTAGTACTCTATCGATTTCCATTGGATAATTGCAATTCTAATGATTTCCCAGGCTTTCTGTACGTGCTTCAGAACATTGACTTCGTGCACATACGGCTAAGCCGTATGTCACTTACTGCTTAAAGTCCAGAGAGGGTAAAAATCTAGTTTTCCTCTACGGCTAGGGCACGGCTAAACCGTGTATTGCCCTACGGCTAAGCTGAACCTCAGCCGTGGCCCAGCCGTAGATCAATACAGGGTGCCTTTTTCTGGATTAACTGAGAGCAATCAATTGACAGACCTTCTACGGCCCAGCCACGGCTAAGCCGTAGAACACACACGGCTAAGCCGTACGTTCACCTACGGCTACGCCGTATCCACACTAGAATAATAAAGGACAAGGATAGGTGTAAGAGGAAGACCGATATGGCCTTCATGATAGAATGTAGAGCACCTAGACCTGCCTAACGGAATGTGATACAACGCGTGAATGATCTCGAGGGCTGCGAATCATTCATGTTCGTTATCCGGATGTTAAGCACCTCCCCATGGGTGTTGGTTTAAGGGACTTCGTGCACCGCCCGATTCAATGCAACTCTAGACAACGGTGCATCGAATAACTTAAAACTACATCATCATGCACGGTTAGAAACACCGGATAATTATATTAGAATTGGTTTGTAAATAAAGATGATCCGATTTCGCATGATTTGTTGCATAACATATTGCATTCGATCATTGATCTCAACTCTCTGATATGATTACTTGTGTTCCGTTACTTTCACATTGTGGTTCTTTACCTTGAGTATGCATGTATAATATGTTCACAGATATGCACGTATGATATATTGTCACGATCTGCTCAGGGTTTTCATGATTGACTCTGTATGGTCAGGCACTACTTAGCCTCAGCCTTAGGATCCCGACGGGGTGAATTTGGTATAGTTTATATGGCCTTGCTGCAGTAAGGAAACGTCTTGGGAAACTGGACCCGAGGAAACCGAGACCCATTGTACCCTGGCCCGGACAATGGTGTTCTTTGCACGATACAAGATCCCTCTTTTAGGAGCATATGGCAATGTAGTAGCCACTAGTTCTGTACACTGCATGTATCCATTGATTCGCTTAGCATATTTCTTTCTTGCATGACAGCCTAGTATACGAAAATGCCTTATTTAATTTACATGACGTTCTTTATTCTATTAGACACAGCATGCGTTAACTTGCTATGGGTTATACTTTGCTGAATTGTCGTATTCACAGTTGTTTTTGGTGTTGCAGGCCCAGATACCCCTGCCGAACCCTCGCCGGTCGGCCAGACTCCAGACGAGACCCCCGAGGCCCCATCAGGCCTAGAGGAGTGGATGTGATCACTCCACGGGAGAGCGTTCTTGGCATGCATGGCATTAGAGTCTTGTTTCTTGTTTTGAGGATCCTCATACTTGCATCTGTCACGTCATGTCATGATTGTATATATTATTTTGTTCTTTTTGTAAGACCTTCACATGTAATTATGTCAGTTCTTTCTTCGTATTCTCTTCTTGCACTGTTAGTTTGATGTTTCTGATATTTACAGCTTCCACGTACATGTTTGGCACGTGTGAATGTTCCAATGTGCGTGTGCATTTAGACTCGGTCTACGTGTACATGCACGGGACTACGTGTGTCATTAGGTTTGGCTTTTGCTAACCCCCGAACCCTGGGCTCGGGTTGTGACATTTGGCCATTCCCCTTCCTTCTCTCCTTCTGAATTTTCTTGCTCACCTTCAAAACTAAGAAAAGAAGGTGGGAATGGTCGTGGAAGTGCTGCTGGAGTTTGCTTCTTGTTGCCTTAGGTGGTGACTTTCTTTAATTTCTTCACTTTTCTTCCTTATGTGTGTCCCCCCTTGTTTCTTCAAAATTTTCTCTTTTTATAGACTCCCAATCAGTTTTGTGCAGTTTTGGGGAGTTAATAGCAGTTGTGGGGAGTTAGATTTCGAAGAGGAGTGGAGGGAAACCACCCAAAATCGTGGGAAACATCCTTTGAAGGTCCGTGACCGCAGGCTGGGCCACGGACGAGGCCCAATTTCGGGTTTTCGCGTATGTGGCCCATTTTCATCTGTTTTGGGCTCAAACGAAGTCCGATTGCCACCAAACTTGGAGGGATGCTTCTTAACACTATTTTCTACATGTCATAAAAATTTCAGCCCGTTTTGAATTCAGGAAGTTGGTCAACATTTTCATTAATTGGGCCCCGGTCACGGATAAGGCCCACTTTTGGAACATTGCATATGCGGTCTATTTTCCATTGTTTGAGGCCCGAATGATGTCCAATCATCACGAAACTTGGAGAGATGTTGCTTGACATTATTTTAAGTGTTTCATAGAAGTTTCAGCTCTGTTTGACCACCTGAACATGGTCAACTCCTTTTGTTTGTGGGCCCAGGTCACTCCCAAGGCCCATTTTTGGATTTTTGCATATGTGGCTTGTTTCCACCTGTTCGGGGCCCAAACGGTGTCCAATCGCCACGAAACTTAGAGGGATGCTTTTTGACACTATTTTGAGTGTGTCACAAAAGTTTCAGCTCTGTTTGACCGCCTGAACTTGGTCAACTCCTTTTGTTTGTGGGCCCCGGTCACTCCCAAGGCCCATTCATGGATTTTTGCATATGTGGCTTGTTTCCGCCTGTTCGGGGTCCAAACGACGTCCAATCGCCACGAAACTTGGAGGGATGCTTCTTGACACTATTTTGAGTGTGTCAAAAAAGTTTCAGCTTTGTTTGACCACCTGAACTTGGTCAACTCCTTTTGTTTGTGGGCCCGATCACTCCCAAGGCCCATTCTTGAACTTTTGCATATGTGGCTTGTTTCCGCCTGTTCGGGGTCCAAACGACTTCCAATCGCCACGAAACTTGGAGGAACACTTCTTAACACTATTTTGAGTATGTCACAGAAGTTTCAACTCTGTTTGACCACCTGAACTTGGTCAACTCCTTTTGTTTGTGGGCCCCGGTCACTCTCAAGGCCCATTCTTGAACTTTTGCATATGTGGCTTGTTTCCTCCTGTTCGGGGTCCAAACGCCGTCCAATCGCCACAAAACTTGGAGTAACACTTCTTGACACTATTTTGAGTATGTCACAGAAGTTTCAACTCTGTTTGACCACCTGAACTTGGTCAACTCCTTTTGTTTGTTGGCCCCGGTCACTCTCAAGGCCCATTCTTGAACTTTTGCATATGTGGCTTGTTTCCGCCTGTTCGGGGTCCAAACGCCGTCCAATCGCCACGAAACTTGGAGGAACACTTCTTGACACTATTTTGAGTGTGTCACAGAAGTTTCAGCTCTGTTTGACCACCTGAACATGGTCAACTCCTTTTGTTTGTGGGCCCCGGTCACTCCCAAGGCCCATTCACGGATTTTTGCATATGTGGCTTGTTTCCGCCTGTTCGGGGCCCAAACGGTGTCCAATCGCCACGAAACTTGGAGGGATGCTTCTTGACACTATTTTGAGTGTGTCACAGAAGTTTCAACTTTTTTTGACTACCTGAACTTGGTCAACTCCTTTTGTTTGTGGGCCCGATCACTCCCAAGGCCCATTCTTGAACTTTTGCATATGTGGCTTGTTTCCGCCTGTTCGGGGTCCAAACGACGTCCAATCGCCACGAAACTTGGAGGAACACTTCTTGACACTATTTTGGATATGTCACAGAAGTTTCAACTCTGTTTGACCACCTGAACTTGGTCAACTCCTTTTGTTTGTGGGCCCCGGTCACTCTCAAGGCCCATTCTTGAACTTTTGCATATGTGGCTTGTTTCCGCCTGTTCGGGGTCCAAACGCCGTCCAATCGCCACGAAACTTGGAGGAACACTTCTTGACACTATTTTGAGTGTGTCACAGAAGTTTCAGCTCTGTTTGACCACCTGAACATGGTCAACTCCTTTTGTTTGTGGGCCCCGGTCAGTCTCAAGGCCCATTTTTGAACTTTTGCATATGTGGCTTGTTTCTGCCTGTTCGGGGTCCAAATGACGTCCAATCGCCACGAAACTTGGAGAAACAGTTCTTAACACTATTTTGAGTGTGTCACAGAAGTTTCGGATTTGTTTGACCATCTGAACTTGGTCAACTCTCCAGTTGACTTTTTTTATGACAGTGGACTCTTGTTTCAGCTGTTTGAAGCCCAAATGACCCCGATTTGATTTGAAACTTGGAGGGACTGACGTCAAGAACATCTTGGAGTATTCATCCAAATTTCATGCAGTTTGGATTTGAGGAAGTAGGATTTCGAACAGTAACCTATTCATTGCATGCGTTAGGTCACTATTCACTCCACATTGAGATGGTTAGCCTGTTTTCTATCCGAACAGCCTCCCCTTGACTTGAAGCTTTGGGAGAATAACTTGGGGCATTCTTTGAGCATTCGTTTCAAATTTTATCTACTTCGGCCTTCTGGAAGTAAGATCTTAGCCGATGACCCCCAAACTCGGGATTACTGTCCTCTAAGCTGACATGTAATGAAATTTAGGCCAAACAGAGTCTTTTCATCTTGAAAATTTGCAAAGTATCTTCTGACCATGACTGAAGCTTCGCGTCTAAATTTCATTAATTTTGGACATTGGGAAGCAGGACTTTGGTCAGTGACCCCCTGGCTTGGGGGGGAACTGACTTCAGGCTGACATGTTTGTGGCTTTTGAGTTTGATGATCTCTGTTCAACCCGAAATTTGAACTTCCTCTGAGAGTTCCAGCTATCTTGATCTTCATGGAATGCCGGTTCTTACAGTGATTCCCCAGGATCTGCAAATAACCTCTGTAGCCTAAATTAAGCTGAGATGAGGTGTCTTCGCTGCAGTATTTGCAATTTTTATAGGTCAACGGTGCATATACACTTAGACCCGGTCTAAATGCACACGCACAAGGGAATTTCACAACGTGCCAATATATGTACGCTGAAGCTGTAGGTATCAAATCATACTGAATAAGACATGCAAAAACAAAAGAATAGATATACAAAGATCACACGAGGTTCAGAGTCTTACAAAAGTGACCCAGAATACAAATCATAGAGGTTAGTAACAAAACAAAACAAAATGATACAATTAGACCCCAACCAAAGAAGACCTATATGCATGCATGCCTTTGTCATGCTCCGGCAGAGTGATCACATCCACTCCTCTAGTGCTGATGGGACATCAAAGATCTCCCTTAGAGTCTGATTAATCGGTGAAGGGTCGGTCGAGGGATCTAAGCCTGCAACAGCAAAGACAACTTGTGAATACAACAATTCAGCAAAGTATAAGTAACAAAAAGTTAACACATGTTGTATCTATTCGAATAAGTGATCACCAATAAATAATAGAGTCCAATTTCATATACTAGGCAGTCGTGCAATCAGATAAAACATGCTATCAGAGTCAATGTATACATGATGTGAACATTACTAGGTGACTACTACATACGCCATATGCTCCCAAAAAAGGGATCTTACATACATACTGAGGACACCATCGACCGGGCCAGGGTACGAATGGGTCTTGGGTTCCTGGGGTCCGGAAGCCCCAAGACATAAACTCACTGTGGTGGTGCCATATATACCACGCCAAATTCAACCCCATCGGGTATCCTAAGGCTGAGGCTGAGTAGTGCCGGACCATGTGAAGTCAACCATATATAAAACTTGAGTGAACCATGTGCATCATATCAAACATATCTCCTACGTTCCAAACATACATGCAACTCATACGTACACAAAACTCAAGATATCATGCATACAAAGCTTAGGAGATCATACTGGACATAGCAAACACATCAAAGTTATCATAACAAAAGGACATATCGAAACAAGACAAGTATACAGGAAAATGGAGGCCAATGAACGTACATCAAGATGTCATGCAACTCATTATTGCTCGAGTCAATGACATTTACTAGACAAGCCTAATCTAGTCATCCAGTGTTTCTAACTGTGCATAATGATGTAGTTTTAAGTTATCCGATACACAGTTGTCTTTTATAAGTGTTACATTATATTCGGAAAGTATATCGAAGTCCCTTAAACCAACACCCATGAGGAGGTGCTTAACACTGAACGACCCACATGAATGAATCACAACCCTCAAGACCATTCATGCGATTCTTGTATTCCAGTGGGCAAGTTAAGGGTCACCAATACTCTACTGTGAAGGTCCTATCAGGTCCAATTCATACCTATCTTTTTTTTTTTTTTTTGGAGATATCTGGGAAGATTTCCTTACATAATGCATGAGCCACGAGGTCTGGAAAGATAGCATAACAGGTTCCTTGGTTAGTGTAAAAGGTCGGAGAATAAAAATGGGTACAACAGTTTTCAGTGTACAGACTATTTTTTTCCTGAAGCAGAACACTTCAGGGCCGATCGGTCGAACAATCTATTCTATTACAGAATTACTGGAGTGAACCTGTAGTGCACAGCGAAATCCAACAAGCAAATCACATCACAAGGGCTGTAATTCACTACATACTTGTGAGATTGAAGGAAACTCATAACAATCACGGTATACCAACATGAGTCCATTCAAATCATGCTTATACTTGCCTCAAGAGAGTTCTAATATGCAAACAGTTGTCCTTAGGCTCAAATTCGAAGTCCAAACACGATTCAAATCTACCATGCAAGAGAGAAAAAGAGAGAGACTGTGAACACAAGCCATGGCTGACGAAAAGAAGAGGGAGAAGAAGAAAACCTGAAACCCAAACTTACCTTAAGCCACACAAAAAAGAAGTGAAGATGAAGTGCACAAAATCCCCCTTTCCTTTTGGTTGAATTCAAAGAAGAGAAGAAGAAACAAAAGGAAGAAACAAACAGGAGAAGGAGAAGACGTTGACAAGAAGAATAGCTGAAGGTCGTGTCACGCCCCGAACCCGAGAATTGGGGATTAACTATGGGTTCCGAGGAATGACACACGTACCCGTGACAATTCGTGCCATGATTGAACACGTACGAACTGTCACAAGGGTGATCCCACAGTTACGTGTGAGGAAAATCCACGAACACATATTATCCATATAAGGAATTTAAGTGGAAACCTGGATATTTCACCTGTAATTATATCATGAGCATCCATAAACATTCATTTGTTCCATTCATTAAGCAAATAAGTTTGTTAATTAAATGCACCTACATGCTTGAACATGAATATCCATATATAATGCAAAAGATATAATTACCAAAATGAACCCTAAGCCTATTCTCATGTATCCCTGTTGCGCACTGTGGAGGGAGATCACGAGAAGATGCCCCCCTCGTTCCACTCGTTCACGTCCCGAGGTAACGCTGGGGTTGCCTCCGGGATCACGCTGACTGTCGGGTCGGCAGCGGGTTCCGCACCTGTGATACCATAATAACTTAGTTAACACAACAGTTAAGCAAGATAAGGGTATATAAACTTAACATGATGGATCAACTAAATTAGAGTGGCACAACAATTAAAGGAAATTAATATTGTAATTTAGGAGCTTATACTGTTGAATCATCAGACTCAATTGGTAACCGAACCTCCTATGAGGAATAGAACTAAGTGGTAACGTTCTCCTCCTTCCCCCACTGTGATATTGTCCGCTTTGGGCAGAGCCCCTAGGGAGTACCTGTTAGTGTCATTGTAAGAGTGTGTTGTCAATTACGTGACCAAAGTATAGTTCGGTTCTAGAACGAACTAGTTCACCTCGGAAGCTCATTGAAGATCAAGCCAAGTTCAAAGAAGTTTAAGCTAGTTCAAGACCATTCAAGGAAGACCTTTCAATGAAGACTAAGCAAAGAAGTTCAAGATCATTCAAAGAAGATCATCTTGGAGTGCCAAGGGATAAGGTATATGTGATCCCTAAGTGTCCATAGAAATAAACTAGGAAATTAGGTTTTTCAATCACCCTGTTTTGTTCTACAGCTTGGTCCACGGCTAAGCCGTAGATCCTACGGCTCACAATCCAGAGAGTGCACTTGGCCATATTATGCTTACGGTTGACCTTACGGCCAAGCCGAAAGGCCTTCACGGCTAAGCCGTAAGGTTATTCACGACTAAGCCGTAAATATTACGGGCCACTCTCCAGAGAGCAGTTTCTGGGAAATTTGAGCTTACGGCTGACCCACGGCTAGGCCGAAAGGTGCTCATGGCTAAGCCATATAAGGATTTACGGCTAAGCCGTAAGCCTAACCGTAGGAAGGATTTTTTGTTGAATCTGGTCAAACTAGCCGTTGGATGCTGTCAAAACTTACGGCTAAGCCGTAGACCATTCTGTTCTTAGCCGTAGAACTATCCATTGGAGCTCATCTGTATTTAAAGAGGACCTCTCGCTTGCTCCAACTACTGAATTTATTGCTGAGAAAATTACTAGTATAGCTGAGCCCTTGCACCTCCATTAAAATCATCTTCAAAGCTCCCACAACCACCTACTCTCCAACATCAAAGAGTGCCATTATTGTTACAAGAAAAGTAGTTGGTGAGTTAGGAAAGGCTTCATTAAATCTGAGAGAATACCTTAGCCTTCCAAACCCTCTTGAAACCTCTTCCCTCGGCTGAGCACACATCTGAAGATCTTCATCTCCAAGGAGCAAGAACAAGAGGCCAAAGCTTGGAGGTAGTCTTCAAGCATCAAGAGCACCACTCAAAACCAAGGTATACAATTCCTTGTTTAGGTGTTCTTTAATATTTCAATTCTCATTGCTGTATTTGGTGGAAGACAAACCACCGCATCAAAAATTGTTGTAGTTGGTGGACTAGATCAAGGATCAACCACCTGATCAAAAACTCTAGTTGGTGGAAGATAAACCACCGAATCAAAAATTGTTGCAAGAGGTGTATGTTATGTAAGTACCTCTTATTTAGTGGAACCAAGAGAGATTGCTCTTGAGAGTGGATGTAGGTCTAGGACCGAACCACTATAAATCACTGTGTTTATTGTTTGTTGTGTGTGGATGTTGCCTTGCTTTCTTGTCACTTGAGTTGATGATCTTTTGTAAGTTACATCTTTGTTTCTCTAGGTGCATTTCTAAACACTCACAACTCTGAATATCTCTCTTAAATCCACTTGGGGACTCTCAACTTTAATCATCTTTCAAATTGCTCACAAATAAAACCTAAGTCTTGAAAAGAAAGTTTTAATAGTCCTATTCACCCCCCCTCTAGGACTTGGTGAGATCTAGTTATTGCACTTTCAATTGGTATCAGAGCGGGTTACTTCGTAAAGGTGTAATAACCTGAAGTAGATCCATCTTTTGCTAGATTCACCATGAATCCTGAAGGAAGTTCTATCACCCGTCCACCTTTCTTCGATGGAACAAATTATGCCTTTTGGAAAGCCCGGATGACAGCATTCTTAAAATCCATGGACTGGGCTGTTTGGGAGGCTATAGAGAATGGTTGGACGGAACCCACTGAAGATGTGACTACAAATGGTGTCACAACCACTAAACCATTAGATCCAGCCAAATGGTCTCAAGCTCAGCTAAATCTTAGACAAAATAATGCTAGAGCGTACAATGCTATAGTGTGTGCCATGAATCAAGAAGAGTTTAAAAAGATCATGACAACCACTAATGCAAAACAGGCATGGAGAATCCTTGAAGTAACTTATGAGGGTACCTCAGTTGTCAAAAGATCTAAACTTCAGATGCTCACAAGTCAGTTCGAAAACATTCGCATGGAAGAAAATGAAATGTTTACTGACTTCCATACTAAGCTCATGAAAATTGTTAATGAAATGTGGGCTCTTGGGGAAACCCTTCCGGAAGGTAAAATTTGTAGTAAAATCTTGAGATCACTTCCGGAAAGATTCCATCCTAAGGTAACCTCTATAGAAGAACACAAGGATTTGGAACAAATGAAAATTGAAGATTTAGTGGGATCCCTTCAGACCTTTGAACTCAAATTCAACAATGACAAAAAGAAATCAATCGCTCTAATCACCTCTCATAACACATCTTCCTCTAAAGATGACATAGGAATAACTAGTAATGACGAGGATGAAGATGTGGCCCTTTTGGCTAAAAGATTTTTGAAACAATTTAAGAAAAAGAGGGTGAAAGAGTATAAAAATGAAACCACAAATGATAAATACAAAGGTTGGTCAAGTTCCCTCTCTAGAAGTAAACATAAGGAACCTATGTGTTACAGATGCAAGAAAATTGGACACATATCCACCGATTGTCCTCAAAAAGGGAAATTCAAAAAGAAGAATCTTGTAGCCACTTGGGACGATTCATCTGAATCAGATTCTGACTCAGATGAATCACATCAAAACGAATCAGACAAATATACAGTTCTGATGGCTACCACTGCCACCTTCAATCTTTCTGAGGAAATGATTAAAATATCAAATGAAGAAATCTCAGGCAGTGAGTCAGAGAGTGGGTATGAAAATTCAGATGATGAGGATAATGACAACACCATGGATTCCTATGAACTACTCTATGAGGGAACATGTAGGCTCGTTGAAACTATAAGCAATCAACAAAACAAAATTAAGAATTTAAAGGAAAAGGTTGATAATATTAATGCTGAAAAGGAAGAATTGCTCAAGGAACTCGAAAGTGTAAAAATCCAACTATCAACAGAAAGAGAAAATGTACTCAAATTAAGAGAACATGAAAAATCCTTTTTAAAAATGAAAGATGAAAATAATGCTCTCCACAATGAAGTGACTATTCTGAAACGGTATAAAGAAAAGTATGAGTACAGATTTACTCAAAATGATGAGAAATACATTAGACTATTCAAAATTGGGAAAGCTTATAAAGACATGACCGGTCTTGGATATGACAAAAATGCTAACCAGTCCTCAAGTTCCGGAACTGTTTTTGTCAAAAGTGCCTTAAAGAACGAAGATACTAGGGTTCAAAACACGTTGGATAAGGCATCTACTAGTACTCATACTGTTTCATCAAATGTCCTCTGTCATTATTGTGGAAAAAGGGGTCATTTCAAAATGGAGTGCAAGTTAAGAAAAATTCATTATAACATCAGTCAGAAAATTGAGAAAAACACCATTAAGAAAGTGGAACCTGAAAACAAAAAGCAGAAGTCTCAAATAAACACATTTCCCTTGAACCAAAAGATGAATAATTTGCTAAAAGAAGTCCAAAAGTTAAGAAAACAGTTTGAAATATACAAAAAGAATGGAGCAAACATTCCTATTCCCCAACATAAAACCTTTCAAGTAAAACACCAAAAATCAACTGTGATCCCCACTACTAGTACACTTAAATGGATACCCAAAAACAAGAATCTAGTGGTCCACACAGCTTTTAAAGCTGCAGAACAATCAAGATGGTATCTGGATAGTGGATGCTCAAAACATATGACTGGGGATAAATCTTGTTTGTCTAAAATGATTGAATTCGATGGAGGCACAGTTACTTTTGGTGATGGCAGTACTGCGAAAATTATTGGGAAAGGAACTTTAAATGTTCCAAACTTACCACCTTTTGAGAATGTTTTGTGCGTTGATGGGTTAAAACATAATTTACTTAGTATATCTCAAATCTGTGATAAAGATTATGCCGTAAACTTTAGTAGTCATAGTTGTGAGATCTCAAGGAATGGAAAGATAATATTGAGAGGTCTTAGAACTACCGATAACTGTTATGTGGTGGGAAAAACAAATGCTTCATCCTCTGCTTCTTGCCTACTAACTAGTATTGATGAAGCTAAGTTGTGGCATCAAAGACTTGGGCATGTAAACTACAGAGACTTATCCCATCTAAACAAATATGTTGAAGGACTGCCCAAGATCAGTAGTCAAGAAAAGATGATCTGTGGAAAGTGCCTTCAAGGAAAACAAATTAGAAGTGCTCATAAAATGGTGAATGCTATGAAAACTACTCGACCTCTAGAACTTATTCATATGGACTTGGTTGGACCAACTAAAAGAGAGAGTCGAGGTAAGAAAAGGTACTTTCTTGTTATGGTAGATGATTTCTCTAGATTCACTTGGGTTGCCTTCTTGAGAGAAAAATCTGAAGCCTTTGGAGAATTCAAAAGGATTGTAAAACAAATTCAGACTGAAAAAGGTACTTCAGTAGCCCGAATCAGAAGTGATCATGGTGGAGAATTTGAAAATGATCAATTTGACAAATTTTGTGAGAAATATGGGATTCATCATGAATATTCAGCACCCAAAACTCCACAACAAAATGGGGTGGCTGAAAGAAAAAATAGAGTTCTCCAAGACATGGCCACAGTCATGCTTCATAGTAAGAATCTCCCTAGAGACTTGTGGGCCGAAACTGTTAATACTAGCTGCTACATCATCAACCGAGTTTATCTTAGGACTGGTACAAATCAGACAGCTTATGAATTGTGGCATGGGAAGAAACCAAATGTAAAATATTTTAAGGTCTTTGGAAGCAAATGTTACATCTTGAAGGATAGAGAACAACTGAGTAAATTTGACTCAAAAAGTGATGAAGGTATATTCTTAGGCTATTCAACACGGAGTCGAGCCTATCGTGTTCTAAATATGAGAACCGGAGTCATTCAAGAGTCAATAAATGTCATTATAGATGATGAATCCATAAGGTCTGATAATGTTGATGAAGTGGAAGTGCCCTCAATGATTGAACCCACACGATCCACAATAAAAACTGATGCACCTATCGCTACTGAAAATCTGGTGAATGTAAAAGATCATCCTATAGATTAGATTATTGGTGACCCCCTAACAGGTGTAAAAACTAGGAAACAATTAGAGAACATTATGAGTCACTTGTGTTTTACTTCTGTTTTAGAACCTACCAGCGTTGATGAAGCCTTTTCAGACAATGATTGGATAAAAACTATGCAAGAAAAATTGAATCAGTTCACAAGAAGTGATGTTTGGTACCTAGTTCCAAGACCAAAGGATAAAAATGTGATAGGCACTAAATGGATCTTCAAAAATAAACTTGATGAAAATGGAGTTATTGTTAGGAACAAAGCTAGGTTGGTAGCGCAGGGATATTCTCAAATTGAAGGTATTGACTTTGACGAGACCTTTGCTCCAGTTGCTCGTCTAGAATTAATTAGAATTTTACTATCTATAGCTTGTTTCTTAAAGTTCAAATTGTTTCAAATTGATGTTAAGAGTGCTTTTCTAAATGGAATTTTGAATGAGGAAGTATATGTTGAACAACCTAAAGGTTTTATAGATTCAAAATTCCCTGACTATGTGTTTAGACTGAAGAAAGCTCTGTATGGTCTTAAGCAAGCACCACGTGCTTGGTATGAAAGGTTGACCAAATTCTTGTTAGACAATAATTTTCAAAGAGGTAGTGTTGATAAAACCCTTTTTATCCAAAAAACAAGAAAGTCAGTGTTAATAGCGCAAATATATGTAGATGGTATCATCTTTGGTTCCACATCTAATGACTTGACTACTCAGTTCGCTAATCTAATGCAATCTGAATTCGAAATGAGTATGGTTGGCGAATTGAATTTCTTCTTAGGTTTACAAGTCAAACAATTACGTGATGGTATCTTCATTTCCCAGTCCAAGTATGCTAAAGAATTGGTGAAACGATTTAGTCTAATGACTGGGAAACATGTCAAAACCCCCATGAGTACAACCATCAAACTTACTAAAGATGCAAATGGTAAAGGGGTTGACTCTAGCCTATATAGAAGTATGATCGGTAGCCTGTTGTACCTTACTGCAAGTAGGCCAGACATAGCATTTAGCGTGGGAGCATGTGCTCGATATCAAGCGGATCCAAAAGAATCTCATCTAACTGCTGTAAAAAGAATCATTAAGTACATTGCCGATACAACTGAATATGGTCTGTGGTATCCTCATGACTCCTCATCCTCCATTGCTGGATACTCAGATGCTGATTGGGCAGGAAACTTAGATGATAGAAAATCCACAAGTGGCGGCTGTTTTTATGTTGGAAATTGTCTAGTAGCTTGGCATAGTAAAAAGCAAAATTCGATATCTCTCTCCACTGCCGAGGCTGAATACATAGCTGCTGGAAGCTAATGTTCTCAACTCTTGTGGATGAAGCAGATGCTTATGGACTATGGCATTACACAAGGAATAATGAGCTTGTATTGTGATAACACGAGTGCCATACACATTTCTAAAAATCCGGTCCAGCACTCTCGCACCAAACACATTGATATTCGACATCATTTCATTAGAGAATTGGTTGAAGAAGAAATCATTGAGCTCGAATATATTCAGACTGAAAAACAACTTGCAGACATCTTGACTAAACCTCTTGATGTGTTAAAATTTGAAAATTTAAGGAAATCTATTGGTGTTTGCTGTTTGGATTAACTTATGTTTTTGCCCAGGGTCTACGGCTAAGCCTTACACCACTTTACGGCTAAGCCGTACGCGTTTACGGCTGAGCTGTAAAACACTCTACGGCTAAGCCGTACGTACCCTCGTTCTGCGCGCCGAGATCTTTTTAATCCGTCTCTTCCTCTTCTTTTTCACGCTGCACGCCCATCTCTTCTTCTTCTGCTCTCGCTTCCTCTCTCGGCTTTCCTCCTCCTCCGGCCTTCCTCCTTCTTCCTTCTCCGGCGTACTTCTCCTCCGGTCTTCCTTCTCCGGCCCTCCTTCTCCCGCGTGTGGCTTCCTCCTCCGGCCTTCCTCCTCCCGTGTCCTCCTCTTCCTTCCTTTCTCTGTCTTCCTCTTCCGGCACCGTCTTTCTCTGTCTTCCTCATCTCTCTCCGGCCTCTTCCTTCTCCGGCGCCCTCCTTCTCCGGCATCCTTCTCCGGCGTCCTCCTCTCTTATTGGTTACTGTCTTGTTCTCCCTTTTCTATTTTTTTTTCTTTTTTTTTCCTCACTGTTTCATTCGGCTCACTGTTTCCTCCTGTTTGTGGTGTGTGGTCTTCTCTCTGTGTCTCACTATGCCTCCGCGCTCCAAGAATGCATACCCTCCTGGTAAGAGGCCTCGTGCCTCCGGTAGCTCCTCCAGGGCTCATCAGCCATCTCCACCCTCTCCCCGAGTTTTGGTTCCACCGGAACCCACTCGTGATCGGTCTTTCTTTTCGAGACCCATCACTGTCGAGCGAGATGTTAACATTCTCGCTGTTGAGGCCTATGGGGTACACACACTTCTCACTCACGTTGGGTGGGAAAACATTCTGAAGTGGGGTGGTCCTGGCTTCCCCTCGATTATGCGTACCATGTATGCATCTATCTCCCACGCATCGATAGACACCATGTCCTTTGACACTGGGTTCAGTGATGGCACCAATACCATCACCCCTGCCATCATCTCCTCTCTGTTATGTGTGCCTCTCTCCGATTCCACTTCGTTTATCTCGGATTCTCTATCCGAAGAGGAGAGACACACTGCCACTTTCGCCCTCTGTGGCGCCTCCATACCATGGAAGGACAAGGGGTTCCTTCCTGCAGCCTCATTGCTTCCTCACTACCGGATCCTCCATGCCATCTTCACCTATAACATCTACCCTCGGAGGGGGAATTTCTCTGACCTCACCCCGTTCATGGTGAATGTCCTCTACTCCGTCCACATGGGGGTCAGAGTGTGTCTTCCATCGCTCATCTGTGCCACCATTATTCGATTTTGGCAGTGCCCAGGCAGAGGCACCAATGCATGTGTCTTTGGGTATCTCATGACTCGCCTCGCCTCTTAGTGTGGGGTCACTTTACCTACAGATGAGGCTCCTGAGTCTCACCCCACCTTTGGAACCGTTAACATCCAGAACATGCGCTTCTCCAAACAGCAGGCAGCTGGTCCCCGACTTCCTGACTCCGGAGACGAAGAAGATTCACCGGTTGCGCCTCCTTCTGCAGCACCCTCTACCACTTCTCCGGTTCCGGTTCCTCCCCGGCTTCTTCCTCTTCTTCGTTTGAAGCTCGGTTGGCCGCCCTCGAACAGAGGCAAACTAAGATGGAGAAGCTCTTGAAGAAATCATTTCAGTACTTGTCAAAGATCTCCAAGAGCTGCCGGCGCGACGATGTGGCGATTCCTTCCCCTTCTCCTCCTTCGGATTGATGTCTATTCTTGTTGTTTTGTTTGTATTTTGGGAAATGGCTGTACCTCACCTATTAGTCTTGATTGTTATCTCATGTATGCTTATGGGTGATGTATTGTTTTGCTATGGTTGTACTGCTCTTCATTTCTACATCTAATATAGCCATTGTTTCTCTTTGTGTGCATTTCTGTTCTCAATTATGCTTTATCTCTTTGTCAATCTTGTGCCAAAAAGGGGGAGAATTGTATGCATGTGTTTAGGGGGAGCTTTCTAACCTCCCACCTTTCTAGTAGATTGTGTTTGCAGCCTTTTGCAGGTTAAGCATCGTCAAAGGAGGAGTTTCAAAGTGTTGTGTATGTAGATGTGGGTGCTTACGGTGTATTCACTAATGTAATACTTTGTTGTATCTCAAATGTTGAGCTCATATGTTGTATCTTCTTAACTTTATGTAATTTTGTCACGAAATTGACAAAGGGGGAGATTGTTAGTGTCATTGTAGGAGTGTGTTGTCAATTACGTGACCAAAGTATAGTTCGGTTCTAGAACGAACTAGTTCACCTCGGAAGCTCATTGAAGATCAAGCCAAGTTCAAAGAAGTTTAAGCTAGTTCAAGACCATTCAAGGAAGACCTTTCAATGAAGACTAAGCAAAGAAGTTCAAGATCATTCAAAGAAGATCATCTTGGAGTGCCAAGGGATAAGGTATATGTGATCCCTAAGTGTCCATAGAAATAAACTAGGAAATTAGGTTTTTCAATCACCCTGTTTTGTTCTACGGCTTAGTCCACGGCTAAGCCGTAGATCCTACGGCTCACAATCCAGAGAGTGCACTTGGCCATATTATGCTTACGGTTGACCTTACGGCCAAGCCGAAAGGCCTTCACGGCTAAGCCGTAAGATTATTCACGGCTAAGCCGTAAATATTACGGGCCACTCTCCAGAGAGCAGTTTCTGGGAAATTTGAGCTTACGGCTGACCCACGGCTAAGCCGAAAGGTGCTTACGGCTAAGCCGTATAAGGATTTACAGCTAAGCCGTAAGCCTAACCGTAGGAAGGATTTTTTGTTGAATCTGGTCAAACTAGCCGTTGGATGCTGTCAAAACTTACGGCTAAGCCGTAGACCATTCTGTTCTTAGCCGTAGAACTATCCATTGGAGCTCATCTGTATTTAAAGAGGACCTCTCGCTTGCTCCAACTACTGAATTTATTGCTGAGAAAATTACTAGTATAGCTGAGCCCTTGCACCTCCATTAAAATCATCTTCAAAGTTCCCACAACCACCTACTCTCCAACATCAAAGAGTGCCATTATTGTTACAAGAAAAGTAGTTGGTGAGTTAGGAAAGGCTTCATTAAATCTGAGAGAATACCTTAGCCTTCCAAACCCTCTTGAAACCTCTTCCCTCGGCTGAGCACACATCTGAAGATCTTCATCTCCAAGGAGCAAGAACAAGAGGCTAAAGCTTGGAGGTAGTCTTCAAGCATCAAGAGCACCACTCAAAACCAAGGTATACAATTCCTTGTTTAGGTGTTCTTTAATATTTCAATTCTCATTGCTGTATTTGGTGGAAGACAAACCACCGCATCAAAAATTGTTGTAGTTGGTGGACTAGATCAAAGATCAACCACCTGATCAAAAACTCTAGTTGGTGGAAGATAAACCACCGAATCAAAAATTGTTGCAAAAGGTGTATGTTATGTAAGTACCTCTTATTTAGTGGAACCAAGAGAGATTGCTCTTGAGAGTGGATGTAGGTCTAGGACCGAACCACTATAAATCACTGTGTTTATTGTTTGTTGTGTGTGGATGTTGCCTTGCTTTCTTGTCACTTGAGTTGATGATCTTTTGTAAGTTACATCTTTGTTTCTCTAGGTGCATTTCTAAACACTCACAACTCTGAATATCTCTCTTAAATCCACTTGGGGACTCTCAACTTTAATCATCTTTCAAATTGCTCACAAATAAAACCTAAGTCTTGAAAAGAAAGTTTTAATAGTCCTATTCACCCCCCCCCCCCTCTAGGACTTGGTGAGATCTAGTTATTGCACTTTCAGTACCCGCACGGTTTTACTTCTGGGCAGAGCCGCCACAGAATACCCAAAACATGTTATGTCTTCTGGGCATAGCCCCCAGGGAGTACCCAGGGCACGTCACTAGGGGAATACGAGGGCACGTAATTATGTTGTCTGCTTTGGGCAGAGCCCCCAGGGAGTACCCGCACGAATTTATATGGCTAGAACCAGACACTCTCTTAAGCAATGCGGGACTTTGCTAGGCAGAGCACCCCGTGAATACCTGTTTAAGAGGTCCACACCCACCACTCACGGTAGAGATGTCTATCATAGAATCACAACTAATAAAATGCTGATTATCCAGTGCATATTAATATAAACCAATGCTATTAGATTATAGGTTATCAAGTACAATTTCTATCAATTCTATATTAGATAATCCGGGTTTCCAAGGTCATTTAACTCGGTGTATTTATAAGGCGTTCAGTGTCTCGGTGTTACTATTCTTGGTGTTACCACATGTGTATGCAGGGACAAATCACCTTACGCCTACACTCGCAACTTGACATTGAAAACTAAGGTCTTTTTTCTATGGTTTAAGAGAGAAACCCATCCCTAGGCTATTTTATAGACTATAGAAAGTCTATAGTCGAGCTTAGAATTCATTTTTGAACACCTTCCGATAAGTTATCAGTCAGACTTACCCGACCGATCGGGTGAAGGTCTGACCGGTCGGACCCTTCCAAAAGTGGAATTCGACCGATCGGGCTTGGTAGCTGACCGATCGGACTACCTGATGAGGTAGTCGACTGATCGAGCTTCAGGACCAACCGGTCGGCCCTGAAGCATTCTGTTGCGGGTGGGTTTTCTTCCCAAATGTGTTTCTCTTCCAAAACCCCAATTTGCCTGCAATGAAACCACTCCAAAAACTTCCATTCTACACCCTTGAGTTCCCTAAAGGCCAATAACATCCTTACTCAACCAAATCACCATTTAATCCATGCATTTCCACAAGGTTGTAAATTTGGTAAAATCACACGATCCATCAATAATCAAAGAAATCAAGCTATGCATGTAAGATTATGCATACTTATACTTTCCTTGGGTACGATGCTACACTTAAATCGATTTGCCCTTTGTCTAGATGGAGAATATGGAACCTCGAATCTTCCACAAGTGAGAGGGTAAAAATGGTGTTTGATCCATAGAAAGAGGGCAAGGGGATGGAGAGGAAGAAGAAGGAAGCTCAAGCTTGATGCATGCAACTTCAATCACCAAGAATAAGGGCTGAATGAGGGAGGCTATGATGGGAGGAAAAGAAGAACCGGCTGCACGTGCGAGAGAGAGGAAGATGGAGAAGAAAAATATCGGTGGTAGTTGGTGGGTTAGGGTTTTTATATAAATGAAGTTTCTGGAAATTGCAAGCAAGCCCTCTTGGTTTCTATATATTTCCAATTAAAGTCAATGGGCTTAAAATGGGCTAAGATGGGTCCAAATGAATTTGGGCCAAACGTAAAAGATGTCCAACAAGATGAAACTTACCCAATGCAACCAATATGATGCTTTAATGATGTCAAATCATAAAAATACTAAATGAAAAGGCCTTGGACTACCTAATAAAAGTTCGAGCCCGACCCAACTACCTATCCATGACCCAACCTTTTGGGACTTAGACTCAATTAACCTAATCACTCATCTTAATTAGAGTACAACCAACCTAATCATTATAAATTATAATTATCTAAGGTTGGGACCTTACAGGTCGGTGGTTGGTTGGCTTCTTATATAAGATAAGAAATAGTCCAAATTGCAAGACAGTCTAAGAATTAAGATGAATTACAATTCGAGTCAAATGACGGTCCAATGGAATCAAATGATGTCGTTCACATACGAGTCAGTTACGGAAGTTGACAAGCTCAACGAAAGACACATGCTCACGCTAAGATGATGCATGCATGACAATGTCTTACAAAATCTAAAATTACGAAAAAGGGCTCATGCTTACCTAATTCAAGTTAAACTCAACCCAACTACCTATCCATGACCCGAAACGAAACCAAAACAAAGTCAAAACACAATTTACCACTAATTCATCATTAATTAGTCACTAAACTTGATTAAGTTGGGTTGGAGTGTTACAGATCCCTCCAGTGGAGAGCAGCCTTGCATTTGCATTGATACTTGTCTTGTTATGGGCAGGGCTTGAGTTGGGTTTTGGGTTCACTTGTACACCTTGTAGTTTTGTCTGAAAGAAATTGTTTCCCCATTTTGTGCTGTACATTCTATAATGAATGAATTCTTTTGTTATTAGTGTTCTTATTGGGTGTCCATGCAATGATGCCTACAACTTCTGCGTACAACGTGTTTGTACATGTGAATATCCCTTATGTACGTGCATTTGGGCAAGGTCTAGGTGTACATGCATGGGACTATGTGTGTCACTGGTTAAGTTTTTACTAACCCCCGATTTCTCCGCTCGGGTTGTGACAAGCTGGAAGTTGGAGTCTAATGAGTATTGATGCATGTAACACAGCATGTCCCTAATCACTAACTGGTAATTTGGACTGCATCAGTATAGTCCTAGAAATAAGTTGAATGCCCTTAATCAGGGATTTAACTAAACTATTCTGGGTATGAACATAAGCGACAGGATGTTCAACAACAATACCGAGAGATGAACAGTAGTCATCGAAGGCTTGTGATGTAAATTTGCCCGTATTATCAAGACGTATAGACTTAATAAGATTATCAGGGAAATGGGCCATAGGTTTAATGATTTTGGTCAATATGAGGGCAAAGGCTATATTCCTAGTTGAAAGTAGGCAAACATCCGACTAACGGGTAGAAGCATAAAAAAAACATAAAATCCCTAAAAAGTCCACTAAGTCAATTTATCGGTCCGCAGATGTCCCCTTATATCATTTGCAGAAAGGATCGGGTTTATATTGCAATTTTAATGAATAAAGGTCGAATGATTAGTTTTTCTTGTGACCATGCGATACATAAATACCTATTAGGTATGGTCAATCTATAGTTTTCTAAAGAGTGCCCCAATAGAGTTGTCAATGATTTTCTTTAACTTGATAACTCCGAGATGTCCTAACCTATCATGCCAAAACAATAAAGTCTGAGGGTTGCTAAACTTCGGGCTTAGTTTAAACTTCGGGCTTAACTGTATCATTTTGTTTAAAATTGAATGTGATTCAACGATAGATATTGTCGTATAATATAACCCTATAAAGAGTGCACTTAAAGTTTCTAGTATTTGCTTCTGGTTTCCAATACTAATAATGATAAATAACATTTCCTTATTACCTTGATTACCAATCTCAATATGGTATCCATTTACTCTGATGTCTTTGAAATTGAGCAAGTTTCTTCAAAAACTACTGGAGAATAATGCATCTTTAATAAATGAGTACCATTAGGTAACGTCATGTGGACTCTTTCGGAGCCTTCATTATTTGCGTGAGTCCAGCTATGGTGGATACCTTTCGTGGATTAAATACCAATTTTGAGAAAAACTTCTGGTTTTTTAGAATGGTATGTGTTGTAGCACTATTTACAAGACAGTGAGTATCCCATTTTCTTGGTCCATACCTTTAAACAAAAGATAATAAAAAAAATATAACTAACCATTCACATAATATATATATATATAAAGTCTTAAAATTTTCATCAAATTTATAAACTGAATAATACTAAATCATCCATCACAAAAATATCCATGAAAAAAAATATCTGAAAACATCATTCTAAATAGAGATTCTACAAAAATAATAATAAAAAAATTTGTTTGGTCTTTTAAATTATACCATGAGGGTTTCCAATCTTAGCACTAAATATCTCATGGCCCAGAGGTTGGCCATTCTCGTCTTCAAAAAAAATTTTCGTCTCCAAATTTATGATATCCAACTGGTAATCGTCATTTTGTGGGGCTGTATCCCAATTCCAGTCTTTCAGATCATTTGACTCTGCAGAATGAATAGAGGCTTTCTATACTTTATACTATTCCACCACTTCTTTTGGTGCAGACAATTGCGTGACCAATGCCAATTCCTTCTACATCTGTAGCAAAGGTCATCAGAGTGGTGGGCAGATTTATTCGGTGGATTCTGATGTTGATCCTGATTTTGTTGTTTCTAAGGATTAGACTACTTCTGGTAGTTTTTGAATTTTTAGGGGAGACCTCGAAATCTCTCATTTGGAGGAGTTTTTTTTTCCACTGCTTCTGGAGGGATTGTTTCTCCCACTCCCCCTTCCTCTGCCTCTGCTGAAATTGAAATTGGCATTTGCTTTAGACATTGCCATAGATCCAGTCGATCTAGAGTTATGATTCTTTATCAAAACTTTACTATTCTGCTCAGTAACAAGGAAACAAAAAATTAGTTCTGAGTATTTAGAGAAACGTCATTCACAGTAATATTACCGCTGCAGGATTACATTTGATGCGTGGAAAGTGGACAGCGTTTTCTTTAACATCTGCTCTTCCGTAATCTTTTCCGCACACAATCTTAATCGAGAAACAATGTTGAAAAAAGCAGAGTCATACTCAAATACTGATTTATAGTCCTAAAATTTCAAGTTTAGCCATTCGTTTTGAGCTACTGGTAATATGACTATCTTCTGGTGATCATATCTATATATCCTTAAGGGATTTCCAAAAATCTATTAAGTCTTCCTCAGTAAGATATTTGTTCTTAAGGTCATCATGTATATGATAACGTAAGAAGATAAGTGCCAACCCCTATTTTCCGGGGACTCTTTATTATCCTTTATTATTGTCTCTCCAAGTTTTTTGAATTACAAGTGTAATTTTGCATTCAAGTACCAGGATAAATAGTTGTCCTCAGTAATGTTAAGGGCTTTAAATTCAAGTTTGGCTAAATTCGATATTATCCAAGGCTGGAAAAATATATATATGATCATTGATATGCAAAGAAAGATGAAAGATAAACAATAAAATTGTAAAGCATTTAGAATAAATCAAGGAGTGAGTTATGTCAGATCAAGTTGGCCTATTTAAATAAAAAAATATCAGGTTATCAACTTTAATAATAAAAGATAATAGGTTTTGGCAAGGCTTCTAACTTGATGTGGAACTTCATATTCGTGAATTAGAACTTTAGGTTCTTTAATTAGAACTTTAGGTTTTATCAAGGCTTCGGGCTTGATATTATGGCCTATTAGTTTTATTTCTAGATATAAATATCATATTTTAGTTTTGATTAGAAATATGAATATTCGAGTTCATATTGTGGATCTAAGAAATTCTGATTTCATATTTGAATAATCAACAGATCTTCTGTTCCAGATTTAGAAGGAACTTCTAATTAGTGCGGAACTATAGGTTCATATTAATATAGAACTTCAGGTTCTTATTTATGATTCATTCTTGATTTTTTCTCGTTAAAAAAAAATACATAATCATTTCTCTCCAAATAAGAGTAATAAGAATAAAAGCATATGTATATATAGTTATTAATAAAAGATTATAAATAATAAAATTTTTTTACCGTTGAATATTCCTCCTTTCGCTTTCAACATGTAAATCTGCTCATAAGCTTTCCGTAAGAGTAAACGAATCATTGATCGGACTGCGGATGGTCAAGATATGGTGATTGAAAGCTCCGACAACACTCTATGCTTTGAACTGCATCTTTGCTGATGTTAGCGGCTGGATCTGATTGTATCAAGTCGGGTCTGGGTCAAGTTTAGGTTGGATCAGGTGTTGACCAAGGAGTAGAAGAGTGGGGAGACGAGCCGTCTTTGTTGACAGAGTCAAAGAATTAAAAAAAATAAGAAAAGATATGCACTTTTGCACGTTAATTGAAGTGCAAAAGTTAAAAGGAATGGCTTGCGGTAGTTCTGTGGTCCTTTGCTGCACTTTAATTGAAGTGCAAAAGGACAAAAGGGAACTTGCAGTGAGGCTTTGGTGCGAGAATGAAAATGGAGATGGAGGGGCTGCTTGTTGTCTCTCTACCGGTGGACAAGGGTTGATGCCCTAGAAAGGGTTTTTTTTTTTTTTATAGATCGTGCTTATAACGTGATAAAAAAAAGAGAGAGAGAGAAATAGAGAGAGAAAGAGAGAGATTTTGAGAAATGTGCACATCATAAAGGAAAAAAAAATATTTTATTTATAGAATAAGATTGTTTTCTCCCCAAATAATTTATTTTAGGAGGACTCTAACCCCAATTGCTTTTCTTATCTAATGTAGGCCCCAATATAGGCATCCACCCATAATAATATCTCTTATAACAAACATAGCAATTTTAATAGAAAATGAGTAAACTTTGAGAGTGGCCAAATGTATAAGCCCATGGGCTAAGTCTCTACAGGAATATTAGGTTGGATATCAAATGAGAAGGTCTCGTGGAAGCTTTGACTTGGCCTTCGGTCTCTTGCTCAGCATAAGGTACTAATCATGGACCAGGCCCGAAACTGACCCAACACAACCATCAATGATGTGGATCAATGCTGCGTTTTCATACCATGGGCTGGGGCTCGGTAAATATACAGTCCAATGTAGCAGGTAGCTTGACTCTCTTCATCTAGAAAGGTATAGCCTGCTTGTATAAGCATTAGGCATTGACCCAAATCCCAAAGGTCTTATCTCTTATCTCTATCTCCATTGTTTTTTGTCCACTTATTCTGAGAGACGTTCTAGCACATGAAGTATATATATTGTTGATCAATCCTTTTCAGGAACGCCCTTTTTCATAAATGTGTGAAAGAGAGAATAGGTCTGTGTGGGCCCCATAGTTCAGATATCCTGTGCTCGAGACAATTGACCTCTGTGCCCGAGCAACAACAATCTAATTGGATAATTCCAAATTATGACAGCAAGTTACTTGCATTCAGATTCCATATATGATAGGTCAAAATATTGCTGGCATGGATGGTTTGGTCAGCCTGCTTCTTCGTCTAATCATACTCTGTTTTGATGCAACTTTACTACAATCAAGAAAGAACAACTTAAAAATGCTCTCTTTTGATTCAACTTTTATACAATCAAGAAAGAACAATGTCGTTGGTTTTTTCAACTTTCGGTGTTTCAGTGTTAATATAAGTTAGGAGAATATTTATGTGCATATGTCCTGGGACATTTTTTTTTGAAAAATATTAATATACAAGAGACAAAACTTCACATCTTTTTAAATTTAAAAGGTCAAAAAAAAAAGTGTCCTCACAAAAAATAGTGAGGAACATATGCACATGAAAACTCCTCTACAAATTATATTGAATGATGGATATAGAACTTGGTGGGTTGTTGGTTTAACATATTTAATGATAATGAAATTGTAATTTGGATTTTCTTTACTCTGTTAACAAATAAATTTTATTAACTAGGAACCCCTTTTTTACAAATTGGATCAAAAATTACAATTTTACAGAGTTTCTGTGCCGGCCAAAGAAAGGGACCCATCTTATCAAAAACAGTCATGCATCTTAGATCAGTTTTGTTTGGATGGAGTTGGAGGGGATAAAAAGGTGAGAAGATGAATGGCACAGCTAATTTTGCGTAGATAGGATGTAAAAGAACCTGCCAGCTGGGTAGCATAAGATCGTGCCAGCTGGATGATTTAGAAGCAAAACCCATCCTTTGTCGTGCGAAGACCATTGACTGAGGACTTTGTTTCACCAAGGCATCAAAAATCAGATTAGTTTTAAGTTGTTTGTAGTATGGACCAGGGGAAGTTAAAGTGGCAGATGGAACAACCTCCCTCCATCAGATCGACGGTTAAGAATAAAGCAGAGTCAAAAACTGATGTCTGAGATCCTTCTATCCGTGTAGCGATTTAATGTACGTGTCAGAAGATCATTGGCGGTGACCCCACTTTCTCCTATAAATAACGTACATGCTTGCTCTTTGTTTCGGCACTTTCTCATCTCTCTCTCTCTGGAGAGAGATCCTTTTCTGCTCTCTTTGCTTTCTTCATCATCTTTTTCTCTTTCTTGCTTCTTCTTTGTCTTCTGCTCCTTCTTCTCTTTCGCTCTCGTCTTCTTCATCTTCTTCATTTATTCTTCCTCTAAGCAAGTGGAAGACATGTCTTTCCAACCCCCCAACCCCAATCCACCAAAAAAGCCAACGGGAAATCCCACACCCCCACGGCGAGGGAAGATCAAAGAGATGATTTTTAAAGACATCTCCAAATCTCTCGCCACTTTAGTCTCTAACACGTTTGGAAATGCAAGACGAGAAGAACGCGGGGGCGACAACGGCGGAGGTAACGGCGGCTCCACTTCCACGTCCACTCCTACGGCCCCAAGCCCCAGCTCGTCCGATTCCGGCGCCTGATCTCTGGGATTCCGTGGTTTCCTTATATTTGGGTCTGCGGAGATTTGTCTATTCTAGCTCTGCTTGTTTTTTATGCAGGTAGAAGAGGGCAAAGATTCCGTCTTTGATTCATATCTGTTCGTTTCCTTTGTTTCTGGTTTATAGGTTGTCGTGGAAGTTGGGGTTGCGATGGATTGGATTGAATGCTTCTTGGCATATCATTCCATGAAAATCTCTTTAAATGTCTTTTTTTTTTTAAATTAAGAAAAGAAAAGTCACAGGTGATAGTCATAGTCCCACTTGTAGATATGGGTCTAGTTCCTTTTATTGCAGGTAGCAACAAATGGCAAGCAATAAGTCCTCTTTGTTGCCTTTGTTTCCAAGTTTCTAGTTTCTATGCTGTTGTAGAAGATGGGTTTGGGATGGCTTGTATGAAGGCTCTGTAACATCTATTTTAAGTTACAGAGCAATAAGTCCTCTTGTAGATTTGGGTCTAGTTGTTGTTTTAAGAGAGAAGGTTGGTCATGTAAATTTGACTAGTCCATAAATTGAAATTACTGAAATAATGTCTGTTTATTTAGTTGTTGTTGGATTTGGGTGTACTTGTTTCAGAGAGAAAATGGGTCTCTTGGGCTTCTTTTTCTTTAGATGCAGACGACTTTCTATTTTTAATGGGATAATCATAAGCCCTCTAGTTGATTTGGGTGTAGTTCTTGTTTAAGAACTCAATCTTGTGACTTGCAGCCATCAGATTTCCTTATTTTGTGTAAATCACAACACTATAGAAAGAAACATCTATTTGGTAGATATTGTGCGTGTAGTTGGTCTTTCAGAGAGACGGTGGTCGAGGTCCTTGACCTGCAGCTTGTCAGATTTCGATCTAATCCTTCGTAGAGAGGCCATGGATTTTGAAACCTTGGGGACTCCTTTCTTGATGATTTTGATGGGTCTTCTTCTTTTTAGGAGATTTTCTATTTTCGGGTTATGTTGAAAGGATCATGACATGTACTTTGGAATTCTTATTTAGAAATTTGAATGAAACTTTTTGGGAAAAATTTGGATGATATACTTTGGAATCCTCCCATCTTATATTCCCTCTTTTTCGATCTTTGCGCTTTTCACATATTCTAGGATTTTCTTGGGTCGCACGTTCTTGTGGGCGCAAGACGCAAGGATTGTTGCATAGATGACGTAGGTGGATGACGTTGAACACATCTGTTGTCACGTTTTGTTTGGCAATTTTAATCTGATCAGTGGTCATTAAACTCAAAAGTGCGATTAAACTTGCTGGCCCAAATTGCTTTTACATTGAGTGATGATAGCCGATCAGATTTTTTGACCCTTGATATTAGGGTTGTTAAGTTTAATGGGACAGGGTCACAGGATGTAATGAGGATGTCCGTGTGAAACGGATGTCAGTTGTAGCTTCCTCGCTTTGATTTCACATTAAGTGTGCCTAACTATATGAACTAAGAGAGGAGGAAAGTTCTATTAATCTTCTTTCTTGGCAAATAACTATCACTTTTTGTGACAATCTGAATAATAAAATACGTTAAACCCACGTTTGTAGCAGCCACATTTTCCCCAACTCTTTTAGCAAGTGGGCCTATAAGAAGGGGCCCAAAAATTAGCAGCATTCAGTCTTTGGATCAATATTGTCATGGTCCTGGTTGAGATCAGAAGCTCCCATCTCTGGAGCGAAAAAAAGTTTCGATGAAATAAGCACCAAGATAATGGGGAATGGAGAGGGTTAGAATTTAGGAACGGTCAACCTCATGAGGCCCACCTGTGCTCTCTAATACTCCATCTTAGTCCTTCAAGCTCATTTCACCCCGCTGAGAATTAACACAAACTCAAATGTGAGATTTTTGGGAGCTCTAAATCTGGGCCTTCAAAAATGTGGGCAGGTGATTACAGAATCCAACCATATAAACTGAGACAATCTATTCTTATTGATGAAGTGTCACAATCACACCAAGCTTTTCATCATCCAAGGGCGGCTGAGAACTGCGGTAGGCCACACCTAATCTCAGGGGCACCATAGGATTTGGAGGTCAATTTAAAGTCTACAGACGAGAATCATAGGGTATCATTCCGCGTAATGCATTACTTATAACGTAATACAGGATTCATTCTTATCCTCAAAAATCCCTTTGATATGGACTCAAAAATCCCTTTGATATGGACATAGTACTGCTATTTGTTTTAATATAGTGAATTTTTATATGGACAGAATGTTGCTTATATCCACTAACCCAAGTACCCAACCCCCAAAGGTAATATATAACTAGCAAAATACCCCTGTGCTTAGCACAGGTAAATAGAAGTCATCCAAAAAAAAAACAAATATAGTAATTTAAACATAAACAAAAAAGAATTGGCCAATCCAATATCTAATGTAGACAAAAGTAATGACCAAGTAATTGAAATGCTAAAATTGGAGACTTCTCAATAATCACCAACGCCTATTCCCTATATTGTAAATCGATAATTCTTCATAAAAAACATAAAATGATACAAAATTTAAATAAAAGATTTTGTTATTTTAGTATAAATTAATTTATACTAAGGAGTGAGATGGGGAAAAAAGAAGATAAAAAGTTTTTGAGGAAAAAGTTTTCTCTCAGGCTATGACTAATAATAGTGAAAATCTTGTTTACTAATTTAATTAGGAGAATGAGAAAGTATTATAAACTACAATTGCCAAAAGGAGTAAAAGAATGGCCATAAAAGTGGGAAAAAATCTCTTACTTGAGAATAAAGGAAAAAGCCAAATCAAAAGAAAATAAAATATGGTGACCTATTGATGCAAAATGAAGTTAAAAACAAAAAAAAACAAAAAACGTGATTTGAGTGACCACTTAAAAGAACCCCAAAGCTTACGTCACTATTATGAGCAGGGCTTGGAGTCAGGCCCCAAATCGACGGAGGGAGCTGTAATAAGGCATGCATATTATCCATGATTTTTAGCTACTGTAAGCATGATAGAATTTTACACTTTCGAGAACCAAATAGGAAGAGAAAGAGGAGTTTTTTTTTTTTTTTTTTTTGATGAAAAAGAGTAGGAGTTAAAGAGGTACATCACCTTCATGTTTGAATTGGAATGATAAAGAGGCTTTAGTGGAAACAAAACTATTCTTATTTATGAGTCATTAGTTGGGCATTAGTTGGGCCATTAAAGTATTTCTATTAATGGGACCTCAGTAGGGCATTAATAGGGCTGATATTAATAGGAGGTCAAAAATTATAGATAAATCAAAATTAAATCTAAAATTAGCAAGAAATTGACAATTAGATTCGACTAGTTTAATATATTATAATACCATAGTTATCAGCTGGCATGTCAATGGGTCCTACAGTTGTGGAAACTGGATGGAAGTAGACATTCTAGAGAGTTTTTGGGCACTGCCAGCTAGTGTGAACACCGAGAATATGGTCTCCAGTCAGCAGTATCCCGCTAGGTCCACTCATGGTATGCACATGGAAAGTTCTGATCATGCGTCTCCATCGTAGCTTTTAAGTCTCAGTATCCCACATTGCCAGTTTTGGATTGAAGTTTCAAGTTTTGGATTGAAGTTTCCATGGGAATGCAATGCAATGGTTGTTCCTGTGATAATTCTGATTTCCATCACTCTTGTTAAATGTGACTTTTAACCTTTAGTTTTAAAAATCCTATATTGTACTTGAACAATGGTCAAGTCAGATGAAGGACAATTTTTGAAGAATTCATAAAAAGCACACGATTGGAATTGTCATGATTCTTATATTGATGACTTCCCATGTTGAGAGACCTAGAGCTTGCTTCTGCATCGTTTTGGTCATCCCTGAAAGAGCCAGAAGAACTGGAATCTAAGACGACCACCGTTTTGATGGTTGAGCAACTATTGTTAGAAAACCGGCTATTTTGGATTGTTGGGTAGGACTGTGGTACTGAGGACTACCATATTTACGTTGTAATTGGCAAATGGAATCTAAGAGTTTTGGCCATTCCTGAAAGAGCCAGAAGAACTGGAATCTAAGACGACCACCGTTTTGATGGTTGAGCAACTATTGTTAGAAAACCGGCCATTTTGGATTGTTGGGTAGGACTGTGGTACTGAGGACTACCATATTTACGTTGTAATTGGCAAATGGTCCTACATAATTATCAGATGACACGCTTTGATTGTGATATGTCCAAAAGAACACTCTAGCAAGTCAATCTCTGGGATGTTTCTCGTACCTATTTCTTTTTAAGAATTCCAGAAGTTCATGTGTGGCGGAATTTCAATACTTCTAGCAGCAAGACTAATACAAATCACATATCTCAGTTGGCCTATCAAGTCCTGAAACAGATTTTCAACAGGTCAAGGAATGGATGCCTCTTACCCTAGTGGTAAGAGGTTTAGTTCTTACCGGCGTGGTGAGGGTTCGAACATCGTGAGAATCTTTTTCTCACCCGAGGAATTATTACCTTACTCGAAGTCCTCTTCCCTCATAAGAGGATCTTCTAACCTCCCGAGGTGTCTTCCCTTACCCGAGGGTTAGGAGCCCCAGCCCCTTAAGGCTGAGATACCACAAAAAAAAATATACAAAAAAAAGGCAGATAAAGAAATCTATTTTATTTCTATTTTACCCATGTAGGATGTGCTCTTATATGGAAGCTATTATTTTCCTTTCAACCTAATTTCTACTAAAGTTTTTTTACATATATTAGAGTAAGTGGACCACACAAAGTGTAATGCCCCACCCCACACTCATATATGATATTATCCGCTTTAGTCCATAGGCCTCAACCTACCAAAAGGCCTCATCTTGGAGAGGATCATAAGTTCTACATATAAACTCAATCACCTTCCTTTTTATGGCCGATGTGGAACTTTAGGACGTCACAATCCAGCCCCCTTAGGGCTACACATCCTAATGCGTAGTAGCTTGCCAGTCCCTATAGCACCTGCTAGCATTCTTGGCCCACCAACATAAAAGCTCACTTGCGCCAGATCACGGCAATAACACATACTTGAACTAGTCGAGAATCGGCTCATATATCATTTGTAATGCCCCACCCCACATACATATATGATATTATCCACTTTAACTCATGGACCTTAAGGTTTTTGCTTCTGATGAGCTTCAACCCACCAAAAAGCCTTATCTTAGAAGCCACAAGTTCTCTATATAAGGCCAATCACTTTCCTCTTTATAGTAGATGTTAGACTCCAAAACATCACACAAAGTTTCCTATTCTCAGAGAAAGGAAGATAGCGTGCTACGTGCGGTTTAGAAATTAGAGCCACCTATGAGATTGAAAATGCCAAGTAGGGTTCTAGAATATGGAGAATTTTGGTAGCTAAACTCCAAAACCGTCTCTATGGATGGGGCCCTTAAAGGAGTTGGCTTATACCCATATCCTCTGGGAGTTTGTTTTTTTTACTGAAATCCTGAGTTGATAAGATAGTTGGATGATCTCATTCAACGTCAAATAGAAGAAATATATGATAGATGGCCTTAATGATGTGAACAACAGTTTATGGGCTAGGAACTTAAAAGAGGTCCGGTCAACATAGGAGAAATTTATGATGGATGGCCTTAATCATGTGTACAGCAGTTCATGGGCTAGGAAAAGGTCTGGTCAACTCTTATTTTCAAAGAATCTCCGACATTTCACCTCATAAGAACAAAACTTCAATAATGATAAATGTATTTTAATCTCACCACTATCAGCGCAATGCATCTGCCGACTGGGAGATCTATCATCTCTTACAATTAGTTATTTTCTTTTCAAAACATCAAGTTATAACTCAAGCAATGAAGAAGATTGATCCCTTCAGCAACTTGGATTTAGTTTTTGAAAAATGAATGGTTTTATCATCAAGATTACAAGTTTTATTGGAGTCTATCTGATCATTGGTGTTCGATTTATATCTTATATTTCAGGTTCATCGGATTGGTCGACAAAGATAGTATTGAAATTTTTTAAAGGCTTAAGAAAAGAAAATTATATATATAGTGTAAGATGTAATTCTAAATTTAAGTAGAAAAGTACAGTAAAATAATAAATTTTTTTTAACCGTAGATATAGGCTCGAACCATGTAAATATCATATGTGCTCTCGTGTGTTTGTCTCTCTTTTTGTATGTGACTTATTTTTCAACCACTGATTATGGGCTTCCACACATAATACTTAGAGAGACCTTCCATGAGGATCTTGAGATCAGTGGCCTCGGTTATCACGTCGAGATAAGGGGAGGATATTCCACTCGGGTCTCAGTTTATTGCAGAGAGCGAGATCTGAACTCTTGTTGATTTGGTGAAGAATCACACAGTGTGACATGGATTGGCAGCTATCGGGTTAAAAGCGAGAAACGTATTAAGTCACGTGTTGGCGACTTGGTATTACCGGTTTCTTTGAAAAGATGGAACGCAGGGAGACAAGTTTCTCTTTCATCTTTAGTAAAGACAAGTTAAAAGAAATCTTGTCCTTTTGTATGAAGGTGTCAGAGAGATTTGAATAAATAAAAAAATTGCCGGAATTCTGTTGTCCCCATCGCCGGAGACGTTAGCTGGTGTGCTTCACCCGCCTCTGAATTGCCGCTCGCCGTCGATGCCACCTTGTCTCGTCGACTCAAGCCGCGGAGAGAGAAAGAGGGACGCTTGTCCATGGATGCAGGTTTTGTTTTGCGAGGAAGACAAGGCTCCAGGCCTCATACCAAGTTGGATCTAGGTCGAGGCCAGGTTGGTTTCACTTAACCTGTTAGAAGCAGCCCAACTAGAGAAGGTTGCAGGTCGGGTTAGGTCCACCTAATCCGTGCTGACATCAGAATCATGTCAGCAAAGCTAGGTCAACTGCCAATTTGACTGGATTGACGGTTAAGAAATATGTCTCTGATATCTCGATCATCCAATATCCGATCAGAGTTCCATTTGCGCTTAAAGACTTGTTTAGAATAAATCTATGCAGTGATGAGGGAGATTAGCTGTTAAATGGTCAACAAGAAAGTTTGATCAATCGGAGCGTAGAAACTTGTTTTTACGATATTAGAGCCATCAGAACTCGGATTTCAAATCCTTTTTTGTTTAACATGCTCGTTGTGACAAGAGCTTCAGTGTGGTGCAAAAATTTTGTCTGAACGGATACAAAATTTAAAGTTGAAAAATTCAACGGAAAAAATGATTTCAGCTTATAGCGCATGAATGTGGATGCTTTATTGGTTCAAAAGGGACTGTAGAAGCATTGTCACGCCCCCAAAATTGGGCCGAATCCAAACCTGATTCTAAGGGTGTGTGAATTATGGCCAATTAAAATTTTTCTTACATAAATAATACAGGCCCCAATTCCAGGTAAATCAAAATCTTTTGTGAGGCTATACTCGGTGATCAAGCAACCATAATCACATACGAAACTAAAATCCATAATCCTGTGCAGATGAGTAGCATGCACCAATCATAAAACAAATTTCAATAATAATAAAGTCAATGTCAAGTTCTTCGAAGCATAATTATTAAAGTTGTATTTTCAAGATAAATAAATTTAATGAATAACTAATGGCCTCAAACATGACCTTATTGCATAATCTAAAATTTCGATCTCAACACCAACACTAGGATACCTCAAACGATATCTTCGGTGCTCCACTCAACAACTTCGCCATCTGGCGAAATCTCCTGCATCGTCTAACCCTTTGGTTCAGCACCGGTAATGGAACCTAAACACCAACAGTAGTGGGTCAGATCGACATAATCTGGCAAGAGGATAAACTAGAAGCAATGGTGTTAATCAATTGAATTAAAGCATATTTTTCATTCTGACTCAAAATATACCGAATGCAAACCCAATGGCATGAATGCACAAAAATAGGTATCCTTGCAAACACAATATACTAAAAATAGGTACTCCCACAGATATAATATACAAAAAAAGGGCATTCCCGGAGACAAATATACAAAAAAGGGTAATCCCATAGATATAACAGATGGCACAACTATATACTATATTCCACCGTACAAAAAAGGGTAATCCCATAGATATAACAGATGGCACAACTATATACTATATTCCACCGTACATGCTTACCCGATGACATACGTCCACCTCCAAAATACAGTTGGTCAAATATATATATAAATATATATATATATGCAAATACATATGTCTACTAATGCACAATGAACCATGCTATGAAACCTTTTATTCATAATATTCAACCCAATATCCATTTAAGTAGTTAAAATCCTCAATTTAAAAGTGAATTATGATCGTGTATCTTTTTAAGTTCTCTGAGGGAAAGCACTAATCTAACTAACAATCATAATTAATTAAATATGCACATGAGAACCAACCCTTTTCCACAATGGAAATATAAGTTCACGATACCAATATTCTCCTTTCAGTATCTATCATGTGGGGTATCCCGAATCTCACATTCCCATTCTGAATTCAATTCAATTCTCATGTGAACATTCAACCAGCTTTTATAAAAAGAAATAAATCAATCTAATCCAATTATGTATGGTTAGTGTGTTTTACAAATTGGGTAAAAAAATACTCAAATTCTAATTCCAAACTTAATTACATTATGATAAAAAATGTGAGGGAATAATTAAGTCCTTAATTAGCATTGTTGTATATAAATACACCTTATTATTTTATATAAAACAAAATATCCAAATTCCGAATTCCGGTTCGAAATCTAAACTCAAATAAAAATCCAAATTAGAATTCTAAATACATTCTAATTAAGATTTAATCACCCCCAATTACACCTTAATTAAATTATGGTCAATCTAAATAAAAAATTAATCACGAGTATATAAAACCCCAATTACTTTATAAACAATCCCAACTAAATTTCTAATGACCCCTAATTAAGAATTTATTAATATATTAATCAAATCACAATATTCTAAACCATTTATAAATAATATATTAGACCCTAATTATTATTATTATTATTATTTAAATAACGCAACCCAGTCAAACCCGGCCCAGCCCAGCCGCAGTTGGGCCCAGTAACAGCCCGACCCGAGCATTGCTAGGCCCAGCAGCCTGCCAGGCAATGGCTGTCCGCAGATTTTTTTTTTCTTCTAGAATTCTATATTTCAAATTTTTAAAAAAAATCAAATCTTCATCATCAAAGACATTAGACCCAACCAAATAAATCATATGTATTTCTTTGTTTCAACCAAAATCAGATCTTCTTTATTAATCCCTAACCCAAAACTTTAAACTAAATCAAATAAACCATAGTTAGAGCATGTGATTCAATAAAGCAACCAAGAAACATTTTTCACAGTTATCCACTTGCCGCCTGGGTTTCAATGCCAATAGCAAATCTGAAGATCACACTTTAGTTTCCCTCCAGAGAACTTTTAAGGCTTGGTTGCAGAGAAAATGAAGAAGATGGAAGAATTAGGAAAACCTTTAGGGCCTGTTTGTTAATTTCCCCTCATTGTAAAGTTAAAGTCATCTTTCATTTCACCACACAATAACCCAAAAAAGTCAAATCAAAATATCACATTTCAAAAAAATTCTTTTACCTTTTTACATAAAAAAGTCAAAAAATTACCTTTTCATCACACTAACAAACAAAAAATATCTACTTTTAACATAAAAAGTGAAAAAGTTACATTCTCTTTTCACTAAAAAACAAAATCTAATCATTGGATTGATTTAACCTCTCTTATTTTTTTATCTTTTAAAATTTCCATTCACCTCACT
The DNA here is from genome assembly GCA_037013555.1 of Sextonia rubra. NCBI lineage: Eukaryota > Viridiplantae > Streptophyta > Magnoliopsida > Laurales > Lauraceae > Sextonia > Sextonia rubra. The sequence continues at coordinate 56,070,560 of JASUAD010000010.1, forward strand.
TCACTCCACCAGTTAAATTAACAAACGGGCCCTTAGGGTTTATATTATATAAAGGTTTTTCTAAATTGCAAGAAAGGGCTCATTACTTTTTAGTAAGATTTATAAAATTTCAAAAAAATTCTTTTGGCTTAAAAGGTCAAATAACTCAGGCCTCAGGCCCAAAAGTGTTTAATCAACCCATCTAACCCCTCTCTACCAAACTTAAACCCAATAGACTACTTCGGCCCAAAATTAAAAATCTAGGGCCTAACAAGCATTGAAGGGAAAGAATACCCTTCCCACGACGATATCAAAAGATAAGAATGACGAGATGCTGGAGAAGGCATATGGAGCGATTTTTCTATGCTTTAGCAATGAACTGATACAAATGGTTGCTCAAGAAAAAACTGCTGCCGGATTGTGGTTGAAATTAGATAGTCTATACATGACCAAGTCTTTAACGAACCGTTTGTACCTGAAGAAATGGTTGTTCACTTTCCAGATGCGGGAAAGTATGTCCCTTGATACATATCTTAATGCATTTGATAAAGCTATCACGGATTTGGAAAATATTAATGTTTCAATTCATGATAAAGACCTAGCTATTATACCGTTATGTTATTTACCACCCTTATATGATTATTTTTTTTTAATACCATGATGTATGGTAAAGATACTTTTTTAAAAGGAGAATGTAGAAACAATCTTGAACTCTAAGAAGTTGAAAAAAAAAGGTTGTGTCTGAAAACAATGAAAACTCGAGTGAGGGTTTAGTTGCAAGAGGAAGAACAAAAGACTCTAGTAATAAGAGCAAACATAGATCCAAGTCTAAATTCAACAAGAAGAATATTGAATGTTATTATTGCCATAAAAAATGGCACATTCAAAAGAACTGTCCTGACAGGTAGAGGGAAGGGAAAGAAGTAGGAAATTCATCCTCTGATGATACAATTAGTTTGCAAAGGTAAAATTAGGTTTTGATATCAATATTGCATTTTCTGTGATTACAAATGGTATTCATCGTCAGTATGAACGGATTCTTGATTTTGCATGTTTCCACCATATGTGTCACAATAAAGACTGGTTTATTACTCATCGTGAGATAATTAGTAGTACTGTCTTGATGGGCAACAATGTTGCATGTAAGACGGTTAAGATTGGAACAATTAGAATAAAAATATAAAATGGGGTTGTCAGAACATTAGTACATGTTCGGCATATCACTGATCTGAAAAAGAATTTTATTTCTTTGGATGCCTTGGACTCCGACAGTAGTAAATTCTTAGCTGAATGTGAAGTCATGAAGGTTGTAAAGGGTGCTCTGATTCTTATAGGAGGCAATAGAATTGGAAACTTTGTTTGTTTTTATCTAAAAATACTGTTTCAAGTGGAGCTACGGTGTCTTCATCAAATGACCATGAATATGTTTGAACACGCTTATGGCACTTGCACATGGGTCACATAAGTGAAAAGGTTTAACAATGTTGAGCAAGAGGAAGTTTCTATGTAACATAGAGACAGGCAAGTTGAATTTTTGTGAGAAATGCATATTCGGAAAACACCGTAGAATCAGTTTCAAATGGGTATTTATTGGACTAAAGGTATCCTTGATTACATTCATTCAGATATATAGGGTCCTTCTAAGATATATTCCAGGGATGGGTCCCGGTCTATGTTGATGGGTTTATGCACTGAACACAAAGGATCAGACCTTTGAAACATTCAAATGATGGAAAGCAATGATTAAAAAATAGATCGGTAAGAAAATAAGGAAGTTAAGGACAGGTAATGGCAAGCAGTACAGATCTAATTAGTTTGAGAACTATTGCAAGGATAGAGGCATAGTTTAGCATTACACCATCACGAGAATTCCGCAGCAAAATGGAGATGCAAAAATGATGAACGGAACGATCTTAGAAGAGCTCGTTGTATGTTGTTAACTATAGGATTGTCTAAAGACTTTTGGGCTGATGCAGTACATGCTACAAGCTACTTGGCAGATCTCCACACTCAAGGATTGATTGCAAAACACCAGAAGAAATATGGTCAGGTAGTCAAGTTGATTATTTTAACTTGAGGGTTTTCAGTTATCCAGCGTATGCTCATATGAAAACGGATAAGTTAGAATCAAGGGTTGGGAAGTGCATCTTTATTGAATATGCTTCTCGAGTGAAGGAATATAGGTTGTGGTGTACTGATTGAGAGTCACCCAGATTCATCATCAGTAGGGATATTACATTTAATGAGGATGCTTTATTCGATGCGAGAAAGCAAATAGAGAATGCAGAAGTAAGTGGCAATGTGGCACCATTCAGGTGGAGTCAGATATCCCAGTTTAGAAGAAAAGTACAGCCGACTCCTCCCGAGATACTAAGGATAGGCAAATTTACCAACACATGGGTAATTCCCAAAGAGTGAAAAAACCGCTAGTCACTTGCAGTTTCAAGAATATGTTAGTAACATATGATGTGGTTACATATACATTAACAGTTAAGCCATCCACGGATCCGGAGTCAATGGAAGGGCAGAAAAGTGGTCAATGGGCAGCAATCATAGATAAAGAGATAGAGTCTCTTGATAATGGCAATCAAGGCATTAGATGTAAGCAGGTCTACGAGGATAAAAAAGGAACTTCACAAGTAAGTGGAGTTGAAGTTTCAGATTCCTGATCATGTATGCAATTCAAAGAAATCATTGTATAAGTCAAAACAAGCTTCTAAACAATGGTACAAGCGATTTAAAGCATTCATGAAGAAACTGGGTTAAGGACATGTTTAAGTCTTACTTGGTCGTGATCCATGTCACTCATCATTATGTAACACTCCAACCCAACTTGATTGATTTTAGCAACTAATTAATGACGAATTAGTAGTAAATTGTGTTTTGACTTTGTTTTGGTTTCGTTCCGGGTCATAAATAGGTAGTTGGGTTGAGTTTAACCTGGATTAGGTAGGCATGACCCATTTTCGTAATTTTTTATTTTGTAAGATATCGTCATGCATGCATCATCTTGGTGATAACATATGTCTTTCGTTGAACTCGTCAACTTCCGCAACTGCCTCGTAAGCAATGGATTTCATTTGCCTCTGTTGGAACCTTATTCAACTCAAATTGTAAATTGTATAACTTATTGGACTTATCTCCAATTTCCTCATCTTTATCCTTTTATAAGGCAATGAATCCACCAACTCTTTCTCTCAATGCTCTTCATTCCTCCTCTTCTCTCTAACGTTGGTTCCCTTCTTCTTCTTCTCTTGTTTTCTTCTTCTTGATCCAAGCCAAGTTAGAGGGCTTCTGTGCACTTCGTCTTCACTTCTTTTTCACGTGGCTTACGGTAAGTTGGGTATTTGATTTTCTTCTTCTTCTTCTTCTTGTCAGCCATGGCATGTGCTCACGGTCTCTCTCTTTTTCTCTCATGCATGGTAGATTTAAATCGTGTTTGGACTTCAAATTTGAGCCCAAGGACAACCGTTTGCGTATTAGAACTCTTTTAAGGCAAGTATAAGCATGATTTGGATGAACTCATGTTGGTATACGTGATTGTTATGAGTTTCTTTCGATCTCACAAATAGGTAGTGAATTACAGCCTTTGTGATGTGATTTTCTTGTTTGGATTTCATCATACACTGCAGGTTCACTCCAGTTATTCCGTAACAGAACAATCAGTCCAACCAATCGGGCTTCAGAGCCGACCGATCAGACACTTCCAGAACCACGTAACAGAATAGACTGTCTGACCAATTGGGCTTCAGAGCCAACTGATCAGACACAGCCAAAACCGAAATTCGACTAGTCGAGCTCCCTAATCGACCGATTGGCCCTGAAGAGTTCTGCTTCAGGAAAATAAGTCTGTACACTGAAAACTTTTGTATTCATTTCTATTCTTCGACCTTTCACACTAACCAAGGAACCATTTAGGCTATATTTTCGGGCCCCGTGGCTCTTGAATTTATTTAAGGGAGTTTTTCCCGAGACCCCTAATAAACGGTAGGTATGAATTGGACCTGATAGGGCTTTCACAGTAGAAAATTGGGGACCCTTAACTTGCCCAATGGAAATGTAAATCGCATGAATAGTCTTGAGGGCTGTACTCATGCATGTGTGTCATTCGGTGTTAAGCACCTTCCCATGGGTGTTGGTTTAAGGGACTTCGACACACTTTCCTAAATACAATGCAACATTTATAAAAGACAACTGTGTATCGGATAACTTAAAATTACATCAGCATGCACGATTCGAAATACTAGATGACTAGATTATGATTGGCTAGTAAATGTTCTTGATTCAAGTAAGAATGAGTTGCATGACATCTTGGTTTACGTTTCTTGGCCTCCATTCAGTTGTATAGTTTGTCTAATTCGATATGCCCGTCTGCTATGCCCATTTAAAACAATAAATTTGATTGTTTGACATGTTCACTAAGTTTTCATCATGTTTGATCGTTATGTTTGACATGTCCAGCATGATGTCTTGAGCCTGGTACGTATGAGTTGCATGTATATGTTGGAACGCATGATATATGTTTGATATGATACTCATGGTTTACTTAAGTTCTGGTATATGATTGACTCCACATGGTCGGACACTACTCAACCTCAGCCTTAGGATACCGGACGGGTTTGAATTTAACGTAGTATATATGGCACCACTGCATTGAGTTTATGTCTTGAGGATTCCAAACCTCAGGAACCCAAGACCCATTCGTACCCTATCCCAGTCGATGGTGTTCTCAGTATGTATGTAAGATCCCTCTTTTGGGAGCATACGGCATATATAGTAGCCACCTAGTTATGTATGTATCATGTAAACATCGATTTTGATAACATGCTTCAATTGAGCGCACAATTACCTAGTATACGAATTTGAAACTCTATGATTTACCAGTTATTACTTTATTCTGTTAGATATAACATGTGTCAACTTGTCGTTGCTTATACTTTACTGAATCATTATATTCATAAGTTGTCCTTGATGTTACAGGCTCAGATCCCTCAACCCACCCTTCGTCGGTCAATCAAACTCCAGAGAAACCCCCGATGTCCCATTAGGACTAGAGGAGTGGATGTGATCACTCCACCGGAGTGCGACGTTGGCATGCATGCATATAAGTCTTCCTTGGTTGGGATCTAATTGTTTCATTTTGTTTGTTTTGTTCGTAACCTCTATTATTTGTATTTTGGATCATTTTTGTAAGATTCTGAACCTTATGTAATCTTTGTATATCTATTCTTTTGTTTCTGTATATCTTCTTCTTTTGTATGGTTTGATACCTACAGTTTCCGCGTACATTTGGTTTGCACGTGTGAATATCCATTGTGTGCGTACACTTAGACAAGATCTGGATATACGTGCACCGAAGTACGTGTATCACTAGTTAAGTTTTTAGTTAACCCCTGATTTATGAGCTCGGGTTGTGACACATTGAATAGTTAAGACTGTGCACATTGATAATAGGTGCCAAGGACGTACCTCTCGGCGAGATATGTGGTGTTAAAGACATTGCCGGTTATTCTTCTGGTGGCTCAAGTTCTACGGAATCCAAGCTAAGATGAAGATTATTGAGTTTATGTTAGATTATTGGGTTTATGTCTTGTATTCCCGGTTCACCTGATTGGTCCAGAGGGTTAGTCTTGGAATGGGCTTTAGGTAAGGGGTATTTTGATCTTTGTACAGGGATTTCTTAGGAACTAAGAAAGATATAGTTATATATATGATGTAACTTATAATCCTAGATCTAAGCAGAATAGTTTAGTAAAAGAGTATAGTTCTCTTTTGGCCATGAACATAGATGCATTGCCGAACCACATAAATCTCGCATGTACTCTTGTGTACTTATCTCTCTTCCTATGTATGGCCTGTTTGTCGATTTCAGGTTACGTGCTTGCGCATGTGCACAATAATTGGATTATTAAGACTTTGAAAAACAGCTCTTTAGGTTGTTTTATGAATATAAAGGGATGATGAAAAAGATAAGGAGGAACCTTCAGCTTATGATTATGTGAATAGATTGTTGAGGTTCTTTCCATCATGTGTGAACCACATGGCCACATGAGAACGAAAAGTTATTGTACCCATGCGCAAGGACATATACCAATTGTTGTGGCTATGATACCGCCTATTGGATCTGATGTATGGCAAACAATCAAATGCATCACACACATAGAGAAGAAAAAAACCATGCAACCATTACATAGATTTTACGTGGTTCACCATAAGGCTACCCTACTTGCTATGAGCATATGCTCGATTTCACTATGAAAAAAACAGTGCAATTTGTTACAAAGACTCTTGCTCCTCTAACACCCAAATTATCAGTCTTCATAGATTTTAATGAAAGAATGTCCTAAATCCGGATTTCTAGGTTGCAGTTCAAAATATATGCAAGGGAAAACTAAAAGAATTAGCAAATAAATCAATCACACACAACAAGAAGAAGACACGCAGATTTTTACATGGAAAACCCCTACTCAGGAAAAACTACAAGTCCTTCTCAGATCAACAAAGACCAAGTACTAATAATAAGTAATTACAAAATATACTCACAGACCCTTTTCCAGTTGCAACTCAACTACGGACTACAGTTCTTCTTGCCAACTACTCACCGTTCGCTGCTAACCGCGCTTAAAGCAACAACCTTGAATCCGCAAGGTGAATGAATCTGCTACAATAAAAGTTAATCTTTTACAATGAAGTATAAGCACAAATCTCTACAACTCAAAGTTTTAGCATAATTTGTTCAATCGCTGTTCTAGATAAGAAGGGTATCTCAAATGTGTATTATCAACTTATAATAGGGAGATGGATGTCTTAGGGTTGAGAGAAACACCTTTTTTTATAACCCACAATTTGTGCCTTAGTTTTAGAAACCAAATCCAAATTACACAAGCAAATCTGACACAAATAGAAAAGGTTTTCATACAAGTCGGTGCGCTTCTGTCATGTGTGGGCTCGAGTGCAATCAAATAGGTACTCAAGCGCCCTCGCTACTGTCTTTGGCGCTCGAGCCCAATCAAACTTTTGCTCGAGCACGCATCAGCGAACTTCCCGAGGTTATAACTTTGTTGTTTTAGTTCCGATTTACGCAATCTTAGACTCTATAGATATCTACTCAAAACAAACCTTCTAATGGTAGATAGCTTATCCCAATCCAAAACTCGATTTAAGAGAAATGACCTTTTTAAAACGTATTGATGTTTAAAAGTCACTTCAAAATACTCCAATTTATATTCTTTCTTCAATTTCTTTACTTTAGTACATCCCGTGACTCATACAACAGTCTATTCTAAAAGGAATAAAAAATTACAACTCAATGAACTCAAAGTTTTGTCCAACCCATGAATTAGCCAATATACAAATATCCTAACACGTAATATTGCTCTCATAACATCATACCATACGTAGTGTATTAATACCATGAGGAAAAGAGCTTACACCTCTCATATACCCTACATAGTCCTCCATGATTTACACCACAGGGAAGGGATCTATCACATTTCCTTCACAGAGTCAAGGGTTACATTACATGAATATATAATATCTGCTTTCTTAGCCACCAAAAAAGCCTCAATACGAAGATCAAAATATCCATGACTCTAAACCTACTCATTGGTTAGACCAATGAACTAATTCGATTAAACCGGAATACAAGACACAATTTTAACAAACAATATCTTTGTAAGCCAATCTTTTGATGGTCAAGACAATGGTCAAATGAAAATAACTGCAAAAAATGGAAAATCCCCTTTATGTCAGTACTAACCACCAATGAGCTAGCAGAGTTACAAACCAAATACCTTGTTCCTGTCTTTTTCTTATCCCCACAGCTATAGCTACTAACCTACAACAAAGTTGCATAAGGTTCATGATAAGGAAGACCAGAAGTCCCACAATGATCAACCACATAAGCAATTGACCATTGATCAGCCCACTTTAGAAAATGAACCACGTAAGAGGTTAGCAATGACCCAATCAAGCTAGCAACACAATATTCAACAAATAGTATAAATATAAGAACCGCCACTAACCTCATTGATTAGTGGTAATAGTTTTTACCTGCCTGACCAGAGTTTAAACTTGGAAAAATATTTTTTGTTAGCAAAAAGACCTTATGTTACGTCATTCAAGGTCTACCCGCTCTCCTTGCGAGAGCCTTTTCTACTTTTTTTATGTCAACTTTCCTCACCCGAGGTAACTGGAATTTAAAAAAAAAAAAAAAGGGCGAATGGCATAGATATGCAATGAGTCGGTACCGTTAGACTTTTTAACCAATTAAAGTTATGTTACTTTCACACTGACTAACAGGTGTTAGTGGGCGTCTCATGAGAATCAAATCAATTGACACTTGGTAAAAGATAGCTGACCTGGGATGTAGTGATATGATTGGTCATATGACTGGATTATATTTCTACATGTAATAAATAGAGAATTACAAATGTAATGAGAAACATGGAAAAAGAATATGTCCCCGAAGATTGATTGCCGTTCCTTTTTTTATTTTCTTCTTCTTCCACACTTCATTTTGAAAATATTCGAAGTTTCTCGAAGAGAAGTTTGCGATTCCGTGCGTCACACAGATTGTCTGTAGAGCGAGGGGCCCCTCTAATTGCAAGTAAAGTTCATAAAAAAGAAGTCTAGTAAAATTAAACTGATCAAAGATTGTTAGCCAACCCATTTGACGGCTGCATTAACATAATTAAATCACTTTATATCAGTTGGCCAAAATCTGCAATCAATCAATTGAGAATCATGAGACGGTATGGCTCTGTGCTAAAGCCATCTCACTCAGCTCTCTCCTATGGCGCCTGGGATCAATTCCTGTGTTGCCATAGCATAAATAGAGGACCATCCGCTGGTGGAGCTAGCGCGGATTAGAAGAAAACTATGGCGGAGCTCAACAGGGAGCATGGTGGTGGAGCACTGAAGCAGAGGGGGCCAAGAACAAAGACCAAGATTCTAAACTAGGCTAGTTTAGAAATATGATAGTTTGCCATTCCCTTTCATGTACAAGAAAATCTCCAACCAATTTGATATTTGATTACGTATGAAGTAATTCCAATAGCCCACAAACCTGCCATAGAAAGCTGAAGCTGTAGTATCAATAGCATGCACCTTAGAATATGTTTAGACGTAAGGTAGAATAAAATAAAGTAAAGTAAATTCAAAATTAATAAAGAATAATGATGGCATTATAATTGAATTTTTATTTTTAGTTTTTATATGAAATCTTTTTCACCTTTTATATAGAAAATAGAGATTTTTTTTGTAATTTAGTGATATCTTTTTTACTTTTTCTTAAGAGAATGAGGAAAATTTAAATTTTTTTAAAAAAATAAAGAAATTTTTAATTTTTAAATTTTTATTATACCCCATTCTAATCTACTTCAAATCCAAATACAGCCTTCCAGTGTGGATGGAATTAAAATGTGAGGAAAAGAAGGCAGCTATGTTTTCAACGATGGATAAGTTTTTTAGATAAAAATGGGAGAAATAAATTTTGCACGTCAACCACGGTTTAGATTTTGCCACCTGGATGCCATAAGATTATGCCACCTGGATGCCACAAAGGCCAACCGATCGACCGTACCGTGTTTGTCGCTGACACCGACGTTGTGCGCCACCTATTTTAGGAGCCGCTTTCAAGCAACAGTAACAGAGTTTTAACTTTTCTAAGTAGTTTTTACCAGGAAGGTAAGTTTTTGAGGCTTACAGCTCAAGCAACCGCCCTAATTAAACTATCACTATCAATTTAATTATGCCTGGCCCATTACCTCTTGATCTACACCGTCCAATCAAATCAGCCCCACTAATGATATCAAATTACAGAGAAAAATTTATGAGATGTCCCTGGTCTCCCTGCTTGAGTTGATTGACTTTGACTTCAGAACCTAGATGGACGGTTGAGTAATCATGTACGGTTGCCCCGCATTAATTTTATCCTATAAATAACCCTACTGCTATGCTTCCTGGTACACCACTGTCGTTTCTCTCCTCTGTTGGGGAGGAGGCGCTCTTCGCTCTCCTCTTCTTCTTCTTCTTCTTCTTCTTTGTCGTCTTCTTCTTCTTCTTCTTCTTCTTCTTTGTCTGCTGCTGCTTCTTCTTCTTCTGCTCTTTGGCTCTCTTCTTCTTTGTCTGCTTCATCTTCTTAAGTGGAAGACATGTCTTTCCAACCACCCAACCCCCCGAAAACACCAGCAGGAGATAATCGCACCCCACCAAGGCGAGGGAAGATCAAAGAGATGATTTTTAAAGATATCTCCAAATCCCTCACCACGTTCGCCTCAAACATGTTTCGAAATTCAAAAGGAGAAGGACGTGGCCGCAATGGCGGAGGTTGCGGCGGCTCCACCACCACGTCCACTCCTACGGCTCCAAGCCCCAATCCGTCCGAGTCAGCCCCCTGAGCCATGGGCGTCGGGAAATTCGTAATTTCCTGAATTGGGTCTGCGGAGATTTGTCTCTTCGAGCTCTGCTTGTTTTTTTATGCAGGTAGAAGAGAGCAAAGATTCCGTCTTTAATCTATATCTGTACGTTTCCTATGTTTCCAAGTTGCTGGTTTTTATGTTGTCGTAGAAGATGGGTTTGGGATGGATCGAATCCTTGTTTGAAAGCTCTGTAACAGCTATTTTTATGTTACAGGGGACAAGTGTTTCTAGTTTATGTGTCGTCGTAGAAGACGGGTCTTGTATGAAAGCTCTGTAACGGCTATTTGAAAGTTACAGAGGAATAAGTCCACTTGTAGATCTGGGTCTAGTTGTTGTTTTATGAAGTAAGAAGGTCATGTAAACAAGATCTTGTGACTTGCAGTCATCAGATCTCCTTATTGTCTGTAGATTACAACTCTATGATAACATCTGTTTCTCAGTTGCTAGATCTGGGTGTAGTTGTTGTTTCAGGGAGAAGAAGTTCAGTATAAAATATCTGGGTGCAGTATTTCAATTGAAATTTCTTCAACCCATACTCTCTAATTCTGATTGCCTAATACTCGTCAATATTGTTGGTTTTGATCTTATATTTGGTACAGTGGGCATGGGTTTTGGAACCTTGGAGACTGCTTAATTTCTTGTTGATTATGTTGGGTCATCTTCTTCTTAAAAGATTTTTCTCTTTTTGGGTTTATGTTAAAAGATTCAAGACATGCGATTTAGGCATCATATGTTGAGATTTGAATGGCTAAAAATTGAGATGATATCAAATGGTTGGGCTAAGATGGAGAAATATTTGTCCGTCGTCTCTTGTTTTCTCTCTTTTTGGGCTTTTTCTTCCTTTCCCTATCTGCATTCCTTTATTTTTCAATGTCTGCGCTTTTTGTCTTCTACAGCAATTCCGTTAGTTTTCACTTTGTTGTGTGCGCGTCAGGCCTAGGATTGTTGGATTGACGTGCATGAATGACGTGGAACGAACGGCAGAACATCTACTTATTGGCAATCATCTACTGAACATATGTCAATTGATTTGATCACCATCCACTTTTTATCCAGGCCACTGGGCCACAAAGAGTGGCTAGAGATCCTAATCAGAGTAATATTTGATATATCTTCTTTAAGTGCAGCTCATCAGTCACCAGAATTTTAGGTTGGTTACTTTACTCTGGTCATTGGTCACTATTCCAAAGTGTGGACTAATCTCGCCACCCCCCCAGATTTCTTTTACATGTTGTGATGATACAGATTTAGACCACTCATCTAGTGTAGGTCCTACTTATGCCCTGGATAGGCTACTTTCTCACGTGCAGCCCACCTTATCGGTGCATGTTAATCCTTCATTTTGGGGTTTCGAAGCTTGGTGGACAGGATATAATGAGGACATCAGTGTCAAACTGAGGTCGGTGACAGTTGGCTTAGTTTGCTTTTCTTATCAAGTGGGCACAACCTTAGCTATCTAAACTGTTCTAAGAGGATAATGAAAGTTCCATTTTTCTATTTTTCTTCTTTCTTTGACAATTGCCATTTGTAATTGTGACTGAGTGGCCAATCTGAATAATAAAACACCTTCAACCCATACTGTAGCTGTCAGACTTTTATTAATTTTTTGGCTCGTGGCCTACAAACTGAGCGGCCTGGAATAGTACAGACACGAAGAGTAACAAAAAGCTTTTAGAAATTTTGCAAGAGGATTGATAAAACCATAGATCAGTAACCTGGATTCCTGTATACAGCAGTCACCATGCTTGCGTAGTTATGTATTAGTTTTATGCATTGACTGTTATTAAATTTTTGTTGCATCAGTTTTGAGTCCTTAACATTCCATTAGAATTTCATTGTTCTCACCATTATAGGGTGCTGTATGTATACTAACATCTACTTGTTTCCATTCATCGGGACAACTGCATTATCCTCTGTTTGGTATCTTACTGGGTTGATTAATGTGGTACAAATCAAGTTGATTAATGTGCGTAACATGCGTAGAAATGTCAATCAAAGCTCATAAACTCACACCTCTGGAGCTGGAAAAGAAAAGTTAAGGAAATAAACATCGAGATAATGAGGAATACATAGATGGACAGCAAAATTATATGTGCAAAATTTTTTTAGGAATGATCCACCTTATGAGGCCCATCTGTGCCTTCTTATGATCAATCTTGAACTCATTTCACCCCTCTGAGAATTAAAACCAACTCAGATGTGAAGGGTTTTTTTGTTGCAACAGAATTGTGAGGTGATTACAGCATTGAAGCACATTCAAGACAATCTCATCTTTTTAATGAAGGGTCACACCATGCTTTCATTATCCAAGGGGCTGCTGAGAACGAAGTGGGCCCACAGCAATACCACCAGATTCCTGTTCAATTTGAATTCTACAAAGAAGGATCACACGGTATATTATTCGGTGCAAAGCAACCTTTGTAATTACCAGATCATTCTCATCCTTAGAACAGAGCCTTGTTTGTTTTGATTCAGTGGACACAACAAATTCAAAGAAACGGTTACTCAAATACGTTAGGTGGAAATAGTTCCTCTAAACGCGAGGTTGAGGGCTTGTTTATTTTATGTACAATCACCCTAGTAATTCAATTACTCAAAAAGTCAATCTATTTCTTTTCATCGTCACCTCTTTAATAAATTTTTTCTCCCTTGAATTACTTGGAAGGGCATAAAGTCTGCAACTCATGGGACTCGCATGATTCACTGACTTTTGGATGGAGTTGGGTTGGCCAAGTCAAGACGTATCTAAGTTTCTCTTTCTTTTTCTTTTTTAAATTCGAAAAATGGAAAACTAACACTCAATTAAGTCAATCAAAACTGCCCATCTATATATCTTCTTTTTCATTTGGTGACATCTTCTTTCACACAAGCTTTAGGGGGCACTTTTGGCTAAGTTGGACTACTTTGTCTGCAAGGATTATTGTGTTAATTAATTCATGGGTTGGATAAAACTTAAATTCATTGGTATTGCATTTTATATATCTTTAAATATGGACAATGGTTTGAATCGCCGGATACACTGAAGTAAAGAAATAAAAGAAAGAGCGACAAATTGAAATAATTTTCTATGGATAATATGATTTAAGATTTTCATATCTCACAAACTGAGAGTCGGATATGAGTAACCTAGCTATCGTTATAAAACTCATTTTGAGAAGATATCTTTAGAGTTCAAAATTACATCAATTGAAGTTAAAACAAGAAAGTTATGACCTCTAAAAAACTTGCAGAAAAATATGCTGAAATTTCACCCGGAAAAATTATTAATTCGACCAATCGGACCATTAATCTGACCTATCAGATATGTGTCCGACTGATCAGACAGGTGTAGAAAAGTTCGCCGACTTGCGATTTTTCAGTCTGATTTGAAGAAAAACTTGCCAGTTTCATGCCAACTCCTTTCCTGATTAAAATATACTTATGAGATACGAAATTAAGGTTATGAAAAAGGGTTCTCTCTCAATCCTAAGGTATGGAATACATATCTCATTGTTCTAAGTAGAAATTGCTTATTGGAGACCACTTTCTTTAAAGTTCTTTCATTAGAGAGTTGAAGGGTTGAAGTTCTACTCTAGAGATACTTATTTTCTATTTCTCAGAGTATAGAAGATTGTTCTGAGGAGTCAAGTGCAACATCTAAAAGGTGTCTAGCTGATTGAATCTGTGACAGAGAATGGTAAGGAGTCGTTGCATAAGGGCGCTATGCAGGGGATCACAAGGTCTTAGGTTGTGTTATACCAGATAAAGGTTATAAGTATATCTCTTGTAACTATAATGTTATTCATAGTGCTTGATCTTTGGACGTGGTTTTTTTTTTTTTTTCAATTTGAGTTTTCACGTAAAAACTGTGTCTTCTTGGAATGTGTGCTTTTATTTGATTTATTTTTACCGCGTAGTAGATTATTTGCATATATAGTATTAAGATTGATTGTATGACTCCATTCTAAAGGATCTCCCCAAAAACCTTCATTTTCTTTTCCATCATGCCTCCAACACAGGACTGAGATGACCACCTCCATGTTTGGAGGGCCAAAACTCATGACCCACAACACTGTGATAAATTGCCCCGTCAAGGAGAAAATTTGTGAAAAGCACTAGTGAAAATAGTAAGTCTGTCCTGCGCAAGGGCTATGAATCCGAATGTTTGAGGAGGACGAATCTTTGAAAAAGAATGTATCCCATTTATATCTGAATTCAGGATAATCAAATTCTAATATGGACAGGATTACAATATAATAGAATTCAATGAACACACATCAACACCCCTAAAAGAACCAATCAGGCCCTAAAAGAACAAAGGCAGCTAGTGTGAACACACAGAACTCTTAATTAAAAGGCTGAATTTTTTGGTTAGCAGGGTCACACTAGGCCCAACACTCTCCCGTACATGATACACCCATGGAAAACGTCTCTATCGAGGTCACCGCCCCCATGCTCATCATCTTAATTCTTCGCCCCAACCAATCCCAGTATCTAACTCTACATTTTATGATTTGTCCGGAATCAAAGAAACGACAGTAGGGCCGATAGTTGGGTGGAAAGGATAAAACAAGGCCAGGATCCTGAGGATAGTTATTGATGCACCATGTTGAGAGACCGAGAGCTTGCCTCTGCACGGTTTGGGGCTTTGGGACAACCCTGGAAAAGCCCAAACAGATGGAATCTAAGCCAACCACCTTTTTGAAAGGCACTGGAATCTGGACAGTTCTGAGCGATAACTGGCAGCTGGCCCAGCACCCCACACCCCACAATCTATTATTAGAAAACCAGCCATCTAGGATTATTGGTTGGGAGTTGGGACTAAGGAGTATCGAATTGACATCAGTAGACGGATCCTGCTCTTGAACAAGTACATGAATGTAATTGGGGATGATCATTTTGATACTCAGATCTGTTTACTGAGCTGTTTCACTGTTTTACAGATACGGTTCTCATAATTGTAGCCTTAACCCATCTATCTTGGATATGTTAGTACATTATACTTTTCGACTCAACCTTCAGTAGGCCAATAGTAGTTTGCCACCACATTTGGTGGGCCTTTCGGATTGGTTGTTGAATTTAACACTAATTTCGTTCAAATATTCATTGAAGTTGGAATTTAGATTAGGGGGCTAAAATCTAGTGCCAAAGAATTTCCTTGCACACAAAGATTAGGGTGCTAGAATCTAATGCCACTAAAATCTCTCATGTGCATCATTTACCTTAGTGGAAGACAGGGCCAAAGCACCTAATGTTGCCTGAACCGAAATCACAAATTTGATTGCATTGGCTTCTGTGGCATCACCTCCATAAGGGACAATTTGGTTATTTACGAGGACAAGGACAACTGGGGTGTTAGTTGAAGCTAACGTATAATGCATCAGCAAGAAAAGTTCAAGCATTATTATCCAAAGTTTTGATTGCATGAGTAACCCCAAGGTGACCATGGGGGGACCTGATTGGTCCCCGCACCATGCACTGCCCCAAGGTGACGTGGGTTCCTACGGTCACTTTGGGGTTATTAATAAGAGGATAAGGACTCTTACCCAAAGGAGTCGATGTCGCATGGGCACTTTTTTTCGGTTTGGGGCCCTCTCTTTTTTTTAAAACTTAATTGGCCTAGGACCTGGTAGGAGCCATGCAAGTGGGTAACTAAACCACAGGACAACCCTAAGTTCCTGTGTGGGGCTGCTATAGATCGATGAGTTAGTTGGAATGTCACAATAGAAAAAAACAATGGAATTTATTGAAGGTAGACAATGACCTAAGAGTGAGGAAAGAGTGGAAAGTGAACGACCAAATGAGGTCAGTGCTTACCAAATCCCCTCCCTCCCTCTCCTATCATTTGGTAACGAGCAATCCTACACTTACATTCCCTCCCTAATGCTTTTTGTGGTTCACATTTGTTATGTATGTGGCTTACATCACATCTTAGATAGATGTGAACCACAAAAAGCACTACAGAGTAAATGGGGGCATAAGAGCATCCACAACAAAGCTATGTATTATTTAACTAAATTTTAACTAACAAGCCACATATCTATTTTACCTAGCCACCTTTTCTACTACACACTCCAACAATGCTATCTATTCTTTCTCTATTATATTTAAATATTCTTTCTTTAAAATTTGTTCACCGGAGAAGAGAGAACACGCAAGTGAGAAAAGAGAGAGAAAAGCATTTTACGGAGTGAAGAGTGCTTGCTAAGTTTAGCGAGCCTAAAGTACCATATGTAAAATAGCGTGAGGTTTACCGAGTTGTTGGAGGCCTTTTTTTCCCATTCAGCTATGTATTTTACCTAAGGGGGAGATTTAGAGAGTTTGTTGTAGATGCTCTAAGTGTAGCATGGGCTCTTCTCTTTTGTTTATTTTTTTTCTTTTGGGGTTCTCTCTTCTTTTCTTTTTCATTTTTTCCCCTCATTGGCCATGGACCTGGTGGGAGCCATCGAAGTGGGTGCCTATACCACAAGACAACCCTAAGTTCCTATGTGGGGCTCCTATAGATGAGTTAGTTGGAATGTCACAATAGAAAAAAACGATAGAATTTCCTGAAGGTAGACAATGACCTAAGAGTGAGGAAGGAGTGGAAAGTGAACGACCAAATGAGGTCAGTGCTTACCAAATCCCCTCTCTCCATCTCCTCCTATCATTTGATAACTAGCAGTGCTACACTTACACTCTCATTTACTCCCTAATACTCCCTAATGCTTTTTGTGGCTCACATTTGTTCTATATGTGGCTCACATCACATCTTAAATAGATGTGAACCACAAAAGGCACTACGGAATAAATGGGAGTATAAGAGCATCCGTAACGGGATTATGTATTCTTTAGCCAAATTTTAACTAACGAGCCACATATCTATTTTAACTAGCTACCTTTTCTACTACACACTCCAACAATGTTATCTATTTTTTCTCTATTCTATTTAAATATTCCTTCCTTAAAATCTGTTTGTTGGAGAGGAGAGAACCTGGGAGCGAGCGAGAGAGAGAGAGAGAGAGAGAGAGAGAGAGAAGCATTTTACCGAGTGAAGAGTGCTTGCTAAACTTAACGAGTCAAACGACCATATGTAAAATAGCATGACCGAGTCTATTGGAAGCCTTTTTTCTCCATCCAACTATGTATTTTACTTAAGGAGAGATTTAGAGAGTCTGATGTGGATGCTCAGAGTGTATTATTTCTCTTTGATAGCTAAGTTAGAAGGCGGGGTCACTTGCACCATTACTTGGCCATTTGTCATTCCTGATCTCCATCTAAACTACCTGTACTCCATTCCAAAATCATACATGTGCGCATTTGAGTGGCTAAATTATTATACGACTACACTATCGGAGGGTCCATCTAAGAGTGGGTGGATGGGCTTGATTGGCGCCCACTAATATAAGTCCGAGTCCAAGTGGGACTCTATACGTCTAAATCCAAGTTCTGAGTCCAAGTCAGGATGGAGTCTTGCAGCCACATCCTAGTCCGCCCAATTGTGCAGTTCGACCCTGAGCCTGATCCGGACACAATTGTAGAAAAGGTCCCATGTGTGCCGCACAAAGCTGCCACTGTCAATTGTCACTTGGGCGAAAACACCTCATATTTAGGCCCTACTTGGATGTGAGGTAGAGTAAAATAAAGTAAAATAAACCCAAAATCAATAAAGAATAATATATGATGGGATTATGATGACTTTTTATTGTTAGTTGTTTGATAAGGAATTTTTTTGACTTTTTATATGAAAAGTAGATGTTTGTTGTAATTTAGTGGTTGCTTTTTTTACTTTTTTTGAAAAAGAAGAAAAAAATTTGAAATACAAATATTTAACTTTACTCTAATTTACTTTACCTCATATCCAAGCACAGCCGCGCTGGCATGTTAAAAATAGCTCTCAAGCAATTCACTCCCTACAAGGGATCTTTTTGGTACTCCTTCCTACACTAACCGCTCTAGGTGTTTATTACTTACTTCTATTTGGCAGCATGGGTAATTTTCACCTCCTAGGAATTTCAGCCCGTGGCTCTATCTCTGTGCATTGAAATCAACGGGGTCCCACTTTTGTGGGCCACTTGGACGAAAATTTCCCACCGTCCTTGACGACTGATTAAATTAGTCTTGGCTCCACTACACGTACGTTTCTACCAATACCGTGTGAGTCTTTAAATTTCAGGACATATCAAAATCCAACCATAGGACTCGTGAAGGAAAGATGAAATTAAATAAATGTGGACGTTCTACTGCTTGGAGCAATAGAATGCCCTCTTCAGTCTCTTGCTCTCTTAAATATAAATGCTTTAAGTTCTAAGGTCACAAAATGAATAATCCACAAATAAAAAGTTCTATTTTTAGCACCAATATTGTGCCCTTATATTGAAGTACAGAGTTAGTGGGCCACAAAAAGTGAACGTGCCGATAGGCGAAAATTTTGTGCATGCTCAAACTCCTCTTAAATGGCCTTCACGTTTCCTAATCCTCTTCAACTATTGAGATTTGAAATGCTAGTTGGGGTTTGAGCATATAGAGAATTTAGGTGCCTCAAGATGATAATCCCAAATTATTTCTGTTGGCCATGTGGGTCCAGACCATTAGTAGGTTCAATAGCTGGGGTGGTTTCCCAAATGATATTAGGAATTTCCTATTTTGTCTAACAGCAGTTTTTCTAATAGGTTAGGACTTTCTTTTTTCTTAAGATAGAGTTCTTAGGGGATAAGGATGTAATGGTTATATATATGATGTAATCTGTAACCCTAAGAAAGGTTGAAAGAGTAGCTGAGATTCCAAGGCTGTGGTTTCACAGATTGGAGGAAAATCTAGTGGAAATTAGTTTTTCGTAGACGTAGGCATCTTTGCCGAACCACATAAATCTCTTGTCTTCTTGTGTGGTGATTGTTGATCTTGTTGCCTTTGCACACACACGCGCACAACAAGTGGTATCAGAGCATCGAAGTTGTGCGTAGAAGATCAACGAAAAGAGAAGAGATCAGTCGTGATCTCTTGGGCCACAGTTCGGTTTCTCTGTTTCAGGAAACAGAGAAAATCATTCTTGCACGATCAGTGAAGACGAAGAAGACAGAGCGTTGGGTTCTTGGTTTGCTGGACAGATTTTCGTCGGAAAAGGGATTGCTGCCGGATCGTTCTGAGAGGAAGACCGCAAGAAAAACAAAAAAAAAAGGAAAAGCTGCTGCCAGTCGTCGTTTTGTGCAGCAGCCGCTGCAATCGTCGCCGCCGTCAACCTCCGGTCGTCGTCGTTGTGTCGCCGTCGCCACACCGCAGTCGCCAGTCCCGCCAAGTCGGAGCCACAACAGACGGCCGCCTGCAAGTCGTTGTCTGCAACTGGGTTGCAGCGTGCAGGCGAAAAGGTTGAAGACGACCCACGCACTTTGGGTCTCAGGTCGGGTCGGTTTGACCTGACCCATTGTGGACAGAGCCTAGTCAACAGCGAGTGAAGGTCGGTTCGAGTCTCGGGTTGGGTCAAACCCAACCCTTGGTACAAGCCCAGTCAGCAGCGAGTGAAGGTCGGTTCGGGTCGGGTTGACCTAAACCCGGTAACAGTCCGGTCCAGCTAGTCAACCACCATCGACGTTAGCAGAGTGACATCATCTGGCTGACATCAGCCGACGTCATCGGACAAGTCAACGGACAGAGTTAACCAGATTGACGGCAGAAGTTTGTTTCTGCGATATCTTGATCATTCGACGTCCGATCGGAGATCCGTTTGTGCCTACGGACTTGTTTCGAACAGATTTACGTGTTAGTGGAAGAAGATTGGATTTTTTATTGTCAACGAGGAGTTTGACTAAATCAGAAGCGCAGAAAACTATTTTTGCGATATCGGAGCCATACGGGGTCGGATTTCAGATCCATTTCTTCCAGCGTACTCGTGTTGATGAAATCTAGAGCGTGGTGCAGGAGTTGAGGTCAGTCTTAGTTATTTGTTTTTCCTGTTCTTAATTTGATTAAGATGGAGAATAATACTATCAACACTACCATGGTTAAGCTCAACCATTATAATTGGTTGATCTGAAAACCGAAGATGGAGGATATTCTCTATTGTAAAGACCTCCATGATCCCGTTGAGGAGGATAGTACCTGACCGAAAGAAATGCAAGATGCTGAATGGAACAAATTGCATAGAAAAACGATTGGTCACATCAGACAGTGGGTTGATAACAGTATATTTCATACGTATCTAATGAAACCAATGCGAATACCCTTTGGAAAAAGTTAGAAGCAATGTATGATAAAAAGACCACAGTGAATAAAACCTTCTTAATAAGAAAACTTGTGAACATGAAATTCAAGGATGGTGGTCAGATCGAAGATCACATTAATGAGTTCCAAAGTGTGGTAAATCAGTTAACCACTATGAAAATGATCCTTGATAATGAGATACAAGCTTTATTGCTTCTAAGTTCTTTGCCAGATTCATGGGAGACATTAGTTGTTTCCTTGAGCAATTCTACTCCAGATGCTATGTTATTTATGAGTCAGGTTACCAGTAGTTTACAGAATGAAGAAACTAGACGGAACTCTGTAGGGACAGATAATGCACAGGCCTTTGTTACTGAGAACAGGGAGAGGAGTAAGAGTAGAGGACCAAAGGGGGGTCGTGGCAAGTCTAGAAGTGAATCACAGGCCAAGTCTAGCAGTGAATCACAGAGCAAGAAAAAGTCTGTAAAATGCTTTTTCTGTGGCAAGATGGGCCACATGAGGAAATTTTGCTTTGCCATGAAGGAACAGAAAGGATCCAAAATGAGAAGAAGAATGACAGTGATAACACTACAGCTACTTTGGAACAGGAAGTAGTAGTGCTTGCCGGCGATGATGATAAGTGTTTGAGTGTTGCAGATGGTCAGGTTGAGTGGGTTGTTGACACAGCAGCATCCTATCATGCTACTCCATGCAGGGAGATGTTTACGACGTACAAAGTAGGTGACTTTGGTACTGTGAAGATGGACAACACGAGTCATTCAGAGATTGTTGGTATCGGTGATGTCTGCATTAAAACCGATGTTGGTTGCACAATGACGCTGAAAGATGTGCGACATATTCCTGATCTGCGGTTGAATCTGATTTCCGGGACTGCATTGGACCGTGCATGTTATGAGAATTACTTTGGAAATGGCAGATTGAAGCTCACTAAAGGGTCTCTTGTTATTGTGAGAGGAACAGCAGGTAATACTCTTTATAAAACACAAGTAAAGCTGTGCAAAGATGCGTTGAATGTAGTTCAAGACAATTCCTCTCTGAATCTATGGCATAAGAGGCTTGGTCATATGAGTGAAAAAGGCTTGCAGATGTTGGCAAATAAAGATTTAATTCCTTGCTCCAAAGGTATATCCCTTGACCCTTGCAATTATTGTTTGTATGGTAAACAACATAGGGTTGCTTTCTCTTCGACATCAAAATTGAAATCAAATGTGTTGGATTTGGTATATTCTGATGTTTGTGATCCCATAGAGGTAGAATCATTGGGTGGCAATAAGTTCTTTGTCATGTTCATCAATGATGCATCCAGGAAAGTCTGGGTTTATCCGTTGAAATCAAAGGATCAAGTGTTCCAGATGTTTCAATAGTTTCATGTCAAGGTTGAAAGAGAAACAGGTAAACTCTTGAAGTGTCTCGGCACAGATAATGGGGGTGAGTACACATCCAACTAGTTCAGAGGCTTTGAAGCATGGCATTCGACATGAAAAGACAGTTCCTGGTACTCCACAGCACATTGGTGCGGCAGAGAGAATGAACCGCACTATTCTTGAGAATATGAGATGCATAATAAGATTAGCACGGTTGCCTAAGTCATTCTGGGGTGAAGCCGTTCTGACTATTGTTTATCTGATTGACAGATCTTTCTTAATTCCTTTGAATTATGATCTTCCAGAAAGAAGATTGACAGGTAAAAATGTTTCCTATTCACATTTGAAGGTGTTTGGGTGTAAAGCATTTGTGCATGTACCAAAGGAGCAGCGTTCCAAGTTGGACGATAAGGTAGTGAGTTGCATCTTTTTTGGCTATGGTGGAGATGAATTTGGCTACAGATTATGGGATCCAGCGAAGAGAAAACTTATCAGAAGTAGAGATGTGGTTTTTCATGAAGATTAGTTCTTTGGAGATGTTGAGAAGATTAATAAGTCTTCTGAGAAAGTTGATGGAGTGGTTGATCTCACACCGACTCCTTCTCCAGTGTAGACTACAGGTGGAGAAGGTGGACAAAACGATCCGAATCGTAATGAGACACAGGGTTTGCCAGATGATGAGGGTATTGAGCAGGGGGAGCAGCAGTCTCCTCGGATTGAAACCACGGAACCTCAAGTTAGGAGGTCTACCCGAGAGCGTCAACCATCAACTAAGTATCCTGCATCCGAATATGTTTTGTTTATTGATGAGGGGGACCAGAGAGCTTCCGAGAAGCAATGACTCATGCTGATAAAGATGAGTGGATGAAGGCTATGCAGGATGAGATGCGTTCTTTGAAGAAGAACAAGACATATGAGCTGGTGCAACTTCCTAAAGATAGGAATGTTCTGAAAAACAAATGGGTGTTCAAGCTGAAAAAGGATGAGAATGGAAAACTGGTGAAGCACAAAGCACGGTTAGTGGTAAAAGGCTTCGCACAGATAAAGGGTATCGACATCAGTGATGTTTTCTCTCCTGTTGTGAAAATGACTTCTGTTAGAATCATTTTGGGTCTAGCCGCCAACATGGACCTTGAGCTTGAACAGATGGACGTGAAGACCACGTTTCTTCATAGTGACTTGAAAGAAGAGATCTACATGACTCAGCCAGAGGGGTTTGAGGTAGAAGGAAAAGAACAGATGGTTTGTAAGTTGAAAAAGAGTCTTTAAGGGCTGAAGCAAGCACCGAGACAGTGGTACAAGAAGTTTGATTCATTCATATTAAGTCATGGATACCGGAGGACAGCTGCAGATCATTGTGTCTATGTTCGTCGATTTATCAATGGCAGGTTCATCATCCTTCTTTTATATGTAGATGATATGCTGATAGTTGGACATGATAGCAAATTGATTGGCAAGTTGAAAGAGGAGATGTCAAAGTCGTTTGACATGAAAGACTTGGGTCCCGCATGAACGATATTGGGCATGCAAATATGTCGTGATAGGAGTTCCAAGCAGTTGTGGTTGTCACAAGAGAAATATGTTGAATGAGTTCTCGAGCGATTCAACATGAAGAATGCTAAGCCAGTTAGCATACCTCTAGCCAGTCACTTCAAATTAAGCAAGTGCTCATGTCCTACTACAGATGATGAAAAGGAATGGATGGCATGTGTTCCTTACTCCTCTGCTGTGGGGAGTCTCATGTATGCCATGGTTTGTATACGGCCAGACATTGCTCATGCTGTGAGTTTAGTGAATAGATTTCTCGCAAACCCTGGAAAAGAGCATTAGGAAGCAGTGAAGTGGATCTTTAGGTATTTGAGAGTTACTTCCAAGGTGTGCTTATGTTTTGGAGGCTCAAAACCAGTCATAGAAGGTTATACTGATGCTGATTTTGCATGCGATTTTGATCATCGGTTGTCAACTTCTGGTTATTTGTTTACTTTCGTAGGGGGAGCTATCTCCTGGCAATCGAAGTTACAGAAGTGTACATCACAGTCTACAACTGAAGCGGAATATATAGCTGCTAATGAAGCAGGGAGAGAGATGCTTTGGTTGAAGAGATTCCTTCAAGAACTTGATTTGAAGCAAGAAGAGTATATAATTTACTGTGATAGTCAGAGTGCTATGGATTTCAGTGAAAATGCTACATATCATGGTCGCATGAAGCACATTGATATCAAGTACCATTGGATTCGTGAGGTGATTGAGAAGAACTTCATGAAGTTGGAAAAGATTCATTCGGACAAGAATCCCTCGGACATGATGACCAAATTTGTGTCTAAGGGAAAGCTGGAGCTGTGTTCAGAGTTGGCAGGGCTGAGTAAGGGATTCAGGGCATCTTGCCCATTGTTCTGAGGGGGAGATTGTTGGCCATGTGGGTCCAAACCATTAGTGGGTTCAGTATCTGTGGTGGTTTCCCTAATGATATTAGGAATTTCCTGTTTTGTCTAACAGCAGTTTTCTAATAGGTTAGGACTTTCCTTTTTTTTTGAGATAAAGTTCTTGGGAGATAAGGATGTAATGGTTATATATATGATGTAATATGTAACCCTGAGAAAGGCTGAAAGAGTGGCTGAGATTCCAAGGCTGTGGTTTCACAGATTGGATGAAAATCTAGTGGAAATTGGTTTTCCGTGGACGTAGGCATTTTTGCGGAATCACGTAAATCTCTTGTCTTCTTGTGTAGTGATTGTTGATCTTGTTGCCTTTGCACACACGCGCACAACAATTTCTCTCTAGATGTGGCACTAAAAAGGAGTTGGTTCGTAGTGGTGGACTAAAACCTTGCACGTGGGTGCCACCGCACCTGTCAAACAAAAATGTCCTTTCCAAACCTATATAAATATTTTGAGTTCACTTTCAAAAAATCCATTAAAAATCATTGATCTGCCCATCAAAAGCTACATAAAAATTCTGGGTTTGCCCCAAAACCAAATGACTATTTAGTTCCACACCCATCAAATGAGAATTCTAATCCATCATTGGGTTCAGATTCATATCCTGAGTTGACAAGAGAGCTGAGGATCTCATTCAACATCAAAAACCAGAAGTTTGTGATTATGTATCATATGAACGACAGTTTATGGCCTCGAAACTTGGAAGTAGTCAAGTCAATGCAAAAATAATAATGATAATTAAAACCTCTTGAAAGATTCTTCTGTCACTAGTGTACCTTTATCAATGCAATGCATCTGCCGTCTGAAAATCTAAGATCTTCGTCAAGGATTTATATAGGATTCTTCTCAAACCACTAGACAAAGCATAGAACAAAAAAGTTGAAGCAATGAAGGTCTATCCTTCTCTACATGTAAAGTCAAACTTTGGTTTGTAAGTCAGACAATGGTCAAATTAAAAGAAGAGCAAAGAGTGATAAAATGCCTGTGCCCGGTTACCTGAGATGGAACTCAGTACCAACTACCATTGACCTGAGATACGAGCCAAAATTCCCGGTTTTCTGTCTTTTCAGTTCCCCAAAGCTGCTAGCCTGTTGCAAAATTGCATCAGTTTCATGTTCAAGATTTTCAAAAGATTTCCGCTATTCAATGTTTGACACGCAACAGATGAGCAAGACAATAGATCGATGGTGACATCATGTGAAGTAGCTCATTTGCATCAACTGATATGGATCAGATAGGATATTGGCTTGACCCGCCTGACTGGTATTGTGATTAGGTAAAACCAAAACTGGACCAACGTGAATGACCCAAGAAAACCTTACTGAACTGTAAATACTCTGCCTAAGGTGAAATTTGGGTTGATAAAGGTTCACCTTGATGAGATTCCGTACCAAAATTTTTGTGTTGGCTTGCTTTTAAAATGGTACACAAGTTTCTCCGTGATAGTCACCGATACCATATTTGATATCCATCCAAATGGATTAGACCGTTAAATTGGATTGCACTCATTTTGAACACTAAAAACTTGTCGGCCATTGATCAAGTACTTAAGATGATAATTTGAGCCTCCATCGTCATGAAAGGATTGGTTGAGGGGAAATTTTTCAATCTACCTTGGTCCCATCCCTAGTTGGAGCCCTAGTGCTCCCTCCCTATATATATATATATATATATATGGGCAAAAACTCCCCTTTTCAAATGGGGAGTTTTTTAGAATTCCTATATATATATATATATAAAAGAAATGATCTTGTTATGGTCCTTATGAATAAAATCTAATCATTTGGCATATTGAGACCCGCGTTTCGAGCCACCCAAATGAAACACGTATACGATTCCCCGTAAATTGCTAATGTCCACCAATTTTGAATCCTATCTAAATAGACTGGATTGTTAAATCGACTGCACGCTCATATATATAAATAGTTTATTTGTATTGATGCGGAGTCAATCTAATAGTTCAATCTATTCGGATGAGACCCAAAATTGGAGGACTGTACAATTCAAGGGAATCGTGTGTGTGATCCATTTGGATGGCTTACAACGTGGGACTCACTATGCGAAACGGTCCAAAATTGTTCGCAAGGACAGAACTATTTCCCATATATATATAAGAAATGCTAGTGTGCATCATTCCCTCACATAAAGTGAGGGATGCTTATATGACTTTCTTCTTTTGTGCACGAACATTTATCTTTTTCATATATCTTTTTGTCTTTTGTACATGAATATTTCCAATTGTGTAAATGTTCCTCACCTTATGGTGAGGGAATGATGCATACTTGCATTCTCATATATATATATATATACATGCTTTAATTTTATGAGCAGTGTTCGCACACATTTATAGTGAAAACTTTTTATGGGGCCCACTTGTGGGTCGCATTTGTGTATGGCTACAGGGGGATGAAAAGATCTATGTAGGACCACCCTAAATATCAAGTTTGGCCCCAATCACATGTATCTAATCTCTTCATCCGTGACCCACAAGTTTAGTCTATTCGAATTGGTGCACAATCAGTCCAACAGCCTAATAAATTCAGATTTGACCGAAACTTAGGGCATATGACTATCAGAGGAATCCCTATGTATTATAAGATTTAGATTTTGTGATAAATAGGCTCCACCTAAACTTCTCACAAACATTGATAAGAACTAGTTCTCATATATATATATATATATATATACACATGAGGCCAACTCCCCTAAGCTCAAGTTTAAGACAAGGTACGCTCAAATATGTTGTTTACATAGGTAAGTTCCACTTGGGGACCCACATGGGGATGGAGATGGGGAGAATTTAAAGGACTCTCTGGAACCCTTCTCTCTGCAAAAAATAAGTTTCAACCATGGTTTCTATCGTTTCCATCTAGGCCCCAAAAGTTTAATAATTAAAGTCCGTTCAGATCGATGCACAGTCAATCCAACAGTCCAATTAATTTGGATTTGACAAAAAATTGGTAAATATGTGGAATTCAGGAAGTTGTGCGTTTGGTCTATTTGAATAGACCAAGGGTACGCCCCAAGGGTTTGAGCTTACGGAATTTCTTATATAAGCTCAAGCTTAGGGAAACTTTTCCCATATGTATATATGTATATGAATATATTTATATAGGAATCTTCGTATGTATACTACCTTCACGAAGGGACCATGCATACTCATCCATAAGGCCCACTGTAGATCCCACCAACAGATGAGACTGGATGGACTAAAAATTTCATGAGGGACTGCTCCACTTATCAAATTTGGCTCCAATCACAAGTCCCTAACATTTTCATCCATCACCCAAAAATCAATTTCGTTCGAATTGATACATAGTCTATACAATGGTCCAATAAATTCAAATCTATCTGAAACTTGAAAAGAGTGGCTATCAAGGGATCTCCTATTATTGCAAGGTTTGGATTAGTGAAAAATGAGCCCCACTTAGAGTTCTCACGAAAAAAAATGGTAAGGGACATATACATATAAATATTATCCACATAAAAAAAATATAAAAAAAAAGCGTGCACTAGATTAGTGTATGCACCACGTTGTGGGGCCCACATGGGACTAGGATCATGAGGATTGAAAGATCTCCTTGGGCCCTTATTATATGTAAAAAAATCTGCTCTTAACCCATCTGCATCATCTCCATCTCAACTTCACAATTTTAACGATGCACAATCCCTTCAATTAGTGTGCAATCGATCGAACGACCCAGTCCATTCGGATGAGGCCAAAAACCAGTAAACATGTGCAATTCAGAAGGCTCTTGTGTGTTGTCCACAAATGGACCATCCGGTGGTCCCCACCCCAGGTGCACACCATGTGCATTTGTTAACTAGCGTATATATATATGAAAAATTCTAAAAAAACGCACCTTTTTTTGTCCCTTTTTTTTTTTTTGTCATGGGGTCCATGTTGAGTTAATCTAATATTTTCATACATACTATGTCCCATGTATGATCACATATCCAAATTTAACACTCATCCAAGTTTTTTTCACCATTGGATTGAAATAATAAAAAAATAATACCTTTAAATCATTAAACTTTAGGGCCATGGATCAAAAGGTTAGTATGATCTTATGGACTCAAGATTTTACATATAGATAGATCTCATATGGATCTTTCCATCCAATAGACTTTCATATTCATCATCCATCCTAGTAAGCCCAACTAAAAGGGGCGTTTTCTCCTAAAAACAATGCCCGTGCACATGTGAGAGAAAGAGAGTTGTCTTTAAAGGGAAGAATCACATGTAAGACTTTCTGTTCTCTTCTACATGAGAACAATTCTGTGTTTTTTTTTTTTTTACAAAAAAGCATGGTATGTTCTAGTGGATAGAAATCTATAAACACAAATTTAAAAACAACGTACATATACAATATTGAAAGGGTATTCATAATTGACGGTAATAAGGTTTTGCGCTGATTAACACGGAGACAATCATATAACTTTCCCCAAAGGGCCAAGTTTCAATGGGCAGTCAATTGTTTCTAGAAAAGCTTTTAGATGAAAGGTTTGTCATGTACTCATGTCCAATTGGCCTTTGGGCTGTGTTCCATCCATTATAAGTTCCACGTGATGCACAGTAGCATATCAATGCACCTCCAGGTGTACAAGTATAGAATCATTGATGCGTTAAGGACTAGATGTCAACTGATCCAGAGCGATAGAAAGACTATGTCCATATACGACCCCTGGTGAGTGGTGACAAAGCGAGGAACTAGGACTGCAGCCTCTCAAAAAGTTATTATGAGCACATCACCTTTCAGTCTTCACTAGAACATGAAAATACATTATATGAGCATATCTATGAACTCTATGAACAACATGCTTTCAGTATATCTTCAATATCTGGATCATCTCCAGCTTCCTTGTCCTGCACAATAATTTGTTAAAAGAAAATATTAATAATACTATAGAAAGTTAAAATTGATTTTGCAGTAGAAAACAGATAAAAGGAGTGCATCATGCTACAGGCAAAGCTCCTCATTTATGAACGTTTTAAACTTAAAAACTTCAATTCTTGACTTACAGAATACAGTGGCAATCAGAATTCAGAAATAAAAAGACAAACAACAATAGAACCAAATGGATATGAGAACAAAATACCGATTTAATTAAGCAACAGACAGAATGTCAAAATAATATTATTTAGTCAAGCCTTCAGAAACAATGCCAAGACCATCTGACACGAAGAATAAGAATAAGACTCCGCACCATGTAATTAGATTAGTTAGCACATTGTCTCTTAGTCGAGCAAATTTGTGTCAATTTGGCTAATCTGATCGGGAAATTTGATAGCTAACTCAAGTCAAATTTGACAAAATTAAAGATGACTGAAAAGCAAAACATAGTGATCATTTCAAGCTGTCAATGAAGTTGTTTTCTCATCATATGAATCTAGTGATGTGGCATTTGTAATTACTTTAAGGAATAATTGTTTTCCTTAACAAGAATTAGAAATGGAAGTGCATGCTAGAGATTTTGCATCATCTGTAGACATAGTACCAGTCAAATGTAATAAAAAGATTGTCTGGTTCTTCATGCAAGAAAGTGTAATTGTCTGGTGCTGCATGCGTGCAAGAGTAAGTGTAGTTTGAAAGACATGGGAGACTCCAGGTAGATATCAGCAAATCTCTGTTTCTTTCATAGTAAATATTTTTTGGCTAACTCTGTTATTATAATAGAAAATGATCAAATTGCATTAATTATAGGTGCATGTGAAAAGGTAAGATGAAAAACAAAACAAAACAACCCCCCAAAAAAATTCACCTTATGGATGTACGAGATGCTCCTTATGCCAGGACCAGCAACAAGAATTCCTCCTTGCTGCCTGAATCAAGAGTGACCACAGCGTATAAATACATGGAGTTCAAAATAAGTGAAACAGAAAAAAGGGTCATATCAAGAAGGCAAATGGTAGGTGTAAGTCTGCAGTCTACCCTAGGGTTATTCCATTTTAGGATGAAAGTAAGAAGGCAACATCAAACAATCTATTCAAATATTTCAGCATACAATAACAAATAAGTCTCTAAGACCACAAACTGCTAGCTACTTCACAAACAAACTGACTATTCTTCAGTGAAAAATTTACTCTGACAACTGGATCATAAAACAGAAGCCAGTGAAGTCTTGGTGATCCATCATATCCATTACAATGTATGTTATGTACTTTATCCGAGTTGCTTCATGTGAGTGTGTTAGGCTGAATTTGCTTCTCTGCTGCTGCTTTGGAAGCAGTGAAGATTCTCACCTAATTCAAATTTTGACTCTTATTTGTTGAAGAAAAAAATTAATTACAACTTGATCTAGTAGAAAAGATGATTTCAGTGCCAGCACTTACTAATTATGTTGCCTGCGTTAAAACTTATAAAAAATCCAAATAATAAATGAAGCATGTGGTCACACTGCTTCTTTAAAAGCAAATTGAAAGAATGTCCAAGATCCAGATTTCTAGATTGTAGTTCAAAATATGCAGCATAAGAATAAAAGAACTAGCAAATAAATCAATCACACATCACAAGAAGAAGACACGCAAATTTTTACGTGGAAAACCATACTTGGGAAAATCACGAGTCCTCCTCGGGCCAACAAAAACCAAGCACTAATGACAAGCAATTACAAGATATGCTCACAAACCCTTTTCCAGTTGCAATTCAACCTAAAGACTATAGTTCTTCTTGCATAATCCCTATTGTCATGACTTTTTGCCTTTCACTACACTCCGCACGTAATCCAACCAATCTTCAACAAAACAATCTTCTACAAGGAAGTGGAAGCAATATCTCTAGAACAAAGTTTCAATACAAATTCTCAAATGGAAGTTCGAGAGAAGTAAGTTGATCTCTAATGTGAATTCTCAATTCAAAACAATGAGATCCTTACATTAAGGTTGAGAGAAAATCCCTTTTTATAACCCACAACTCGTGCTTTAGGGTTAGAGTCATTGTAAAATAGAAACTGGCAATTCTAATGTAAGCAAAAAACAATTCCGTATAGGAGAGTGAGTTTTTGCCCATCGGGCGCTCGAGCCAAGTGTCAAGTCCGCTCAGGCGGATGGATTTTTCAACACAATTTATGCAACTTCCTAAGGCCATAACTTTGTCGTTTTATCTCCGATTAACATAATCTTGGACTTATGGGTATCTATTCGAAAAGAGTTTTTCCAACAGTACATAGCTTGCCTCGATCCAATGCTCGGTTTATGAAATATGACATTTTTAATCCATATTGTCCTCAGAAAATCACTTCAACATACTTCAATTTGCATTCTTTCTTTGATTTCTTCACTATAGTACATCCGGCGACTCATACGATAGTCCATTTTAAAAGAAATAAAAAATTACAACTCTATGGATCTAGAGTCTTGTCCAACCCATGAATTAGCCAACATACAAAAATTCTAACACAAATTGCCAACCAAATGCATTTTTTGGGATGCCATTATCCAGCATAATGCCACCTCTACTGAACTGGATATACAAGAAGCTGAACAAATGTAGATTTACAAATGCAATTGGACCACATCAGAGGGGCGCAGAAGTGAGGGTATCAAGTTTCTGAGAGGTAAATTATCAGTTCTCAAAGGTAAGGATAAAAATGGGGAACTAAAAACAAGAATGAGATATTGAAGCAAGGGACAAGAGGGAAAAAAGAGAAAAAAGAACAATAAAGTATGTTTCTCCTTTGCTGCTTCCAATGGATAGTTTATCAATCTACTAAGGAACTTAAAATGACTAAAAGGGGGAAAAAGAAAAGGGGGAAAAAAGAAAAGAAAGAACAATAAAAGCATCCTAATGCCTGGAACAAGAGGCTGAGGTTCTTGTGAGCATATGCAACCATAAAAATCCTCCTTTCTGTGTATTGCAGACCATGGATCATGTGTGAAAAGAAATTATTAATATCTTCCACACCCATTCATTGATTGTTACTGCCTGCTTATTTATGCATTCAACTAAATTTATCCATGCTCTTAAGATTGAGATGAAAATGTTGGAAAAAAAAAATGTTAAAAGTGATGTGATGTAAACCAAGGATTTGTTCATTGTAGAAGCTTCACATACCAACCACCTTTGGCCACAGTGTCCTGATGAAAGGAAAGTCCCCAGTCTTGTCTGTATCCTTCCATGTAGGACTGAATTATCTTTAATCCTGCCTAAAATGTCATGAGAGTAATGTCACTACCGATACAAGATGCAAGTGCCACATGCAAAAATTACAGTAACCTATTTCAGCTACCGGAGAACAGACCTCATCCATACAATACATTCCTTGCAACTAGCATGTTTCCTGAATCCTGACCATAAAAAAACAAACGAAAAAAAAAAAGAAAAAAAAATGCAGATCATACCGATGGGGTAAATGTGGTTGAAACCCCAGAAACAAAATTTAAAGCTTTAAATGATGAATGGCTGGGATCTGCATAAACTTCTGCAACAAAAGATGAATAAACTTCATTTACCGTGCTTAAGGAAAGATGTATAATAATTAAGGCTAGTATACAGTTAAGAGAGCCTGTTAGTAACAAAGACCATACATGCTTTCAATAAGGTCCCAAATGTGTAGGATCCAAAGCTATATCCAAGTGAACATTCAAGATTAAGGACACAATTGATCATTTGAAACTCTTCTTAGGGAAAGCCACTGCTTCAGGAAAGTGTGATTTGGCCTGAAAGATTTGTTGGAAAAATAGCTGTTTCTCCATTTTGTTGTTTCTAAAAGCTTCAGCAAAAATACATCCAAATTTTTTTGGCAGTCTTCTCAGTTTTCTGTAAATAATGCAGTCGCTGTAATTTTAAGCTGGTTCTTATCTCTTAGAGCAGAAAGTGAGTATAATGGGTTCATACAAACCAGAGACCCACCAGTCCGTAGATTCATCTAAAATGGAACTTCCTGAAACTGAATCTTCCCAATAAACCTGCGTGCACACAGGCACCCATCCAAAGGCTCTTAGAACATGGTCTCAGGGAAAATTCAGTTTTGAGCTTGCTTTCCGGGTATCTAAGATACTGAACCACACTCAGTGATTCTGATTTGAGAAAAAGAAAACTTATAATATAGATTATGAACTCTTCTGAGAAACATGAAAGACAATAAATATAGCAGAACTCTTCTGAGAAACAAGAAAGACAATAATATAGCATTACAAAAAAGTATTTCTGCCATCGGTTAAAAAAGAAAATGAAATAAAAATTTAAACATATGACTCCTTAATGATTTATACTGCTATCATTCAATAAAATTAATATACATGTAAAATCACATAATACAAATAATCAATCTTCCAATTTTACCACTGTATCGTCCACTACTTGTAAGGGTTAGGATGAGATTAAAATGACAATTTATATCCAGGGCCCAGAATGGCAGAATATAACTCAAGACGTACTTGGCGCTTGACGCATTATGTTTTCGATGAAATCTGACGACCCAAAATGTCTACCCTTCATAAGACCACAGAATAAAAAAATTGTCTTGGCGCTTGGATGCATATCATGTGGAACCACACAGGTCCCCTCTTTAACACACAATTATTCTATGATGCTGATAAAGAATCTTTGTCCCAAATTACCTGTACTTCAACATTCACCTAATTTCACTGAAAGGAACCCTAGTGTTCATGACCATGATTAATAGTCAGGTTCTTCAAAAAAACATACCTCCTTGGAATTTTGTCTGCACTGAAAATGACCTTGCCTAAACCAGTAGAGCAAAAAAATTAGAACATCATTAAATCTATAAACGCTAGAAACAGAAGCAGAAATTGCACACAAGAAAGCAACAGATAAGAGTCAAATTTCTAACAGATTTTCTAAGGACTCACATGTGTAATGAGAAGATTATGCAGTCCACATATTTCTGTTTCCACAGGAGAGAGGAATCCTACAATCTTACCCCTCCCATAGGAAATCGAAATCCTATCTTTCAAGGAAAATTAGTTTCCTTTTCTGCATGGAAAATGTGTCATACAAAACAATGGAACAGTGGGCAGCATGGAAATTAGAACAAATTTTCCACTCTATCGCAAAATCCTCTAATCACACAAACATACCCTAAATATCTTAACTATGAAATGCATTCACAGAATTATTCTTCCTAAATTCAGTACTTAAAAAAGGCATGGTTGTCACTACTATTTTTATGCCAAGGTCCCTCAACAAACCTAGAAAAACCAAGTATGAGTAATCAATATTAAAACTAATTATATCCAAAAAAACAGGAAGAACTAGAAAGTTTCTATCCACACTTTTCATAAATCATCAATGGCTTGGATTTGTGTGTGTGTGCGCGCACACGTGTGTAAGGTAAGTACTCACACACCCACACCCACACAAGTCCCTCATCATCAGTGCTACAACCGGGGATTGATCCCTGGTTATTTTTGTGGGAGGGAGACACCCCACCAACTGAGCTACCAGTGGAATGACTGGATAATCTTCTATTAAGATTTGTTTATTGAAGAGGATGAGTCAGTTCAGTTAATGCAAAATGGAGAGCTTTGTCCCAACTATGTTCTGGTCAACTACATGAATTTTGTTTATCCACTCTGATCTAAGAAAGAATCTATAGTTGTATGAATTATCTAATCCATTCTCAAAAAACTAGACCACACTGTATTCATTAATTCAATAAGTCTCAAGTAAGTACCTACCCTAATTATTATGCAGGGGCAGACCTAGGGACTATCAGACCTAACAATAACAAGAAATCAAGATAGATTGCTCTGAATGGGTGTCAACCTCTTTGAACAACCCCTGATTTTATAATCTGTCAAAATCCTCTACATGGTATTTTTACAGCAAAATATCCCTTGATTTGGGGTTAATTACAAAGTAACAAAGAATCAAAAGTCAACTTTCTATTCACAAAAAATTAGCAATGAATTATATGTGGGGTCCATGCTCTAATACCCCCCCTCAAATTGTAGCTAGGGAGTCGACCAACAGCAATTTGTCCACTAGGAACTGATGACGATAACGTGTCAAGGCCTTAGTGAAAATATCAACAAATTGATGTTCTATAGCAGCTTGTGGAAAAGAAATGGTCTGATCATCATAAGCTTCTCGAATGGAATGACAATCAATTTCTATATGCTTTGTCCATTAGTGAAAGATAGGATTTTCAACAATGCAAATGGCATTAGTATTATCAGCATGAAGAGGAGTCAAATGTTGTTGGCGAAAACCTAACTTGGACAGCACACGTCTAATCCAAATGATTTCAGAACAAGCAGAAAACATGGCCCTATATTTAGCTTCTTTAGTAGATTTTGAAACCCTTTTTTGTTTCTTACATTTTCATGAGACTGGTGCATTACCAAGGTACATGCACCAACCAGTGGTAGAACGTCAAGTGTCTCTACACCCAGCCCAATCAACATCACAAAACCCTTTGAGAACAAGAGAAGATCCAACAGGAAAATATAGTCCATGTGCAGGGGTGCCAATGAATAATGAATGATCCGTTTTATTGCAACAAGATGGAGATGAGTAGGAGTAGTCATAAATTGGCTTACCAGATTAACTACATAGGATATGTCAGGTCGAGTGATGGTTAAATAAACCAAACTGCCTACCAATCTCCTATAAATGGTTGGATCAGATAGAATTTTTCCTTCATTTCGACTATACTTGTCATTAATTTCAAGCAGAGTATCAACAGGTGTAGAGTTCTCCAAGCATGCCAAAGTAATTAAGCCCTTTGTGTATTTGTGCTGATTAATGAATAGACCTTGTGGAAAAGTGTGGACCTCTAACCCCAAAAAATATGTAAGGTGGCCGAGATCCTTCATGTGAAAGGAAGAATTGAGAAAAGCTTGAAGTTGTTGAATTCCATCCATATCAGACCCTGAAATAATGATATCGTCGACATAGACGAGAAGAACTGTTATTCCAGTAATTTGCTGTCGAAGAAACATGGAGGGATCATTTTTGCTTTGAAGAAAGCCAGAATTACGCATAGTCTGCCTAAACTTTTCAAACCATGCTCTAGGAGCTTGCTTGAGGGCTGAGGCCATAAAGAGAACGGTGTAATCGACATACATCATGCTCAAATTTACCATTGACTGTAGGGGGAAGCTTCATATACACCTCTTCATATAAACTGACTTCATGATCAGAAGTTCATAGCAGGAGTTCGTATGCCAAGAGAACTAGATATATACAATGCTGAAAAAAATGCAAAGAAATGGTGAGAACGTCACCAGATGATGTGGAAGACTAATAAGGATCCTAGGCAAAAACCATTGCTACCAAACACACCAAAAAAAAAATGAGGCAAGATGTCGGTTAACACCAAAACAAGAGGGCAAGATGTCGGTTGAAACAAGTTCACAAAATACCAAATCGATGCCGACGATGATAGACACTTGAGATTGGTGTGATATTTCCAAGAAACCCCGATCTCTCAAAGAAGATGGGTTGAACGAGTACCCACAGTCACCGATGTAAGGAAGAACAAGATGACAAGATTCTTCCTCACAGCTGATCGATGATCTGAAAGCAGAAAAAAAAGGAAAAAAAAAACCCTCCCAAGCTCCGATACCATATCAAACCTAACAATAACAAGAAATCAAGATAGATTGCTCTGAATGGGTGTCGACCTCTTTGGAGGAACCCTGATTTTATAATCAGTCAAAATCCTCTACATGGAATGTTTATAGCAAAATATCCCTTGATTTAGGTTAATTACGAAGTAATAAAGAATCAAGAGTCAACTTTCTATTCACAAAAAATTAGCTATGAATTATATGTGGGGTCTGTGCTCTAATAGGGACAAGCACATGGGTGTAGTCGCACCCGTCAAACCACAGTGCACTTCCAAAACCTATACCAAGTTTCTGGGTCCACTTCAAAAAATCCAATAAAACTTAGGGGTCCACCCTCAAAATCCACCTAAAAATCCTTGGTTTCCCCACCCCCCCACCCAAAAAACCAAACTACCTATTAATGTCCGCACCCCTCGAACGAGTATCCAATGTCCACCACTAATACTATGTGGTATGACAGTAAGGCCTTAGCATGAACTCCAAATTCATCTACGTAATCATCATCGCAGCCTCATCTAATCTACTTCCGTCATCTGTATAAGTTCTATTATTCCACTCAACCCTACTAGAGGCAGAACGGAAACCCAGCTGTGAAAGAATTCATGCAAACATGTGCAGACATTGGGATCAGCTAGCTCTTATGGGACATCAGTTCCCTCCTAATGTGCATGTGCCATGTTCACTATGTGAGATGAAACAAAGCTATATGAATTTCTGATGGCCCTTCTTTCCGACTGAGTCTGTTATGGCTGGTCTATTGCACGTGACACCCTTCGCCACAAATAAAAAGCAATGACTGCTGTACGTGGTGAAGAAATTCAAAATAGCATTAAGATAAGGACCGAAGTGATGAAGTTCCACCACCAGAACCTGAGAGTCTGAGACACTAATTCTTTCTACAACAGTTCATATTTCTATCAACTCAAATTAACATGCACACTTCATTGGGGTTCTAAACTGAATTTTAGCCCTCTACCAACCATCCAAAGCTTCCAGCATATGTCCCTTTGTTAAAAATAAACCAAGGAGCAACACTAATGGCATGGTTATGTTAAAAATAATTACTGGGAAAAATGGTTTCACCATGTCATTGAGAGTGGTCAGAGAATTTCTATTAAAACACATTGAAATTTTCTATATATAGGATTCAATGAATGTAAATCAAAGAGATAAACAAGGAAAAAAAATCCATTGGGATCATCCTAATTCTACCAAGCTTATTAAGATCATAACAATTTATTACCTTAATCCGATGTTAACACATCCTGATTATCACAATCATGTGCTAAATAAATGCATAACTCATTCTCTCTACAATGCTCACTCCTCACTACTCAATCATGTAGGCAATTTGACCAAGAGATGCCTTACCCTTAAATATCCACAAGAATCCAGATCTCAGCATAAAGAAATCACATGTGCAGAATACATGTGAGATAGAAGGTCAAATACAACATCCAAAGACTGCATAATCTAGTGGATCAGTCTGAATCATTAGAAAACTCGGACGTATCAAGTTCTATAGTCCAACATCATCACTATAACAACACAGATATTTTGTCAAGTTTTCCATGTTTGGCAACTGCAAGTGAAAAGGTGTGACAATCATTTCCAAGTTTAGTTAACTTCTCCATTCACATCATCATCTATTAAATACCAAAAGGCATATAAGAAGTAAATCTTCAAGCAGAGTACAACGCTCCCAGCCAATATTCCCAGGCTTCCTAAACATGTGAGTGACAGCTAAAAATCACTTTACCAGATGAGCAAGCCATTAGTATTTGTTGAATATGTTGACACTTTGATCTTCTAAGTGAGACATAATGCACTTGTTTTTGGAATATTAAAGGTTTAATGGGTAGAACGAGATTATATCTTCAGATATCTCTGCATATGAATTACAAAGTTCACAATAAGCAGTTATATAATTGCTGTGACACACCTGTTCAACACTGCCAGGTCCAATCAAAACAAGTGCCACACCAGAAGCATCCATTATATCCTGTAAATAGATGAGCATAAGACTGCGGCTCATAAGAAGAACAAAGAATAAAAAGATACAGAGCAACACGCATTAGCTGTCTAGTAGAAATAAAATAAAATTAGAGAACACAGTTGCATTTTTCTGGTCAAGGTGCTTCCTCTTTGGGCTATAACGCAGCACAGGGAAGAAGAATAGCCAATGAGCTATTCACAAGCCAAAAGGCTTAAAGATAGGCGGTCTAGGTCTCACACCAAAGACAAAAAAAAACTCAACTCATAGTGAAGAAGAAAACTGAAATTCTTATTCAATATCATGTTTCCCATGAGAAGGGATTACATCTCTGTTTATAATTAATCAACTCTCTATCTAAAGAAACAATCCATAAAATAAAAGAATTTTACTTTAATCCTGATAAAGAATCCTAACTAAAACATAATATCAACTTCTAAAAATGAAAGAATCTTAAAAACTTAAGAAAGCAACTAATAATAGGAAACTAATGTTCACTGCTGGGCCTTATTGGATTTGGGCGGGCTTGTGGACATAAACTTTCAGGAGGGGCCCAGAGTGTGGCCTACATCAGCGTGGGTATATTTATAGAACATTAAGCGACCTCCTCGTGTATCATCACATTACTAGATGGCTATTTTGGATAGGATCCTTACTCTGAATAATCTTCCGAAGGTAAAAACATAAGTAGTTCTTGGTGAATGCCAGTTAGCTATGTAACCAGGCCACCGAAGATGTTCCTCATCTATTTTTTCATTGCACATTAGCTAGGCAAGTGGGGGGTTACTTCCTTAAGCTGTTTGGGGTTAGTCGGGCTTTTCCATATTACATTTTGTTATTGGATCACTGGCAGCTAGGATTCCCAAAGACTAACTAATAGTATAAGGGGTTCTACACTACCAATTGCTCTTTGTCTATTTTTGACTAGAGAGAAATACGATAGTTATTAAGATTTAAGAAAAGCTCAATTCTTTAGAGGTGGCCAAAAGGCTTATTAGAGAATTATTTTCTAGGTGATGGCAAGGAATGAATTTATTGGCCAGTGCTGTTGGATTTATTATTGCGGTATTAATTTCTAATGCCTCAGGGTTTTATCTTCCCCATTTTTGTTTTCTATTTGGTCTTTTGATGCTTTTGCAGTGTTTCCTTTTTCTTTAATAAAGTTATTGTTACCTTAAAAGAAAAAAAAAGTGAAACAGAGAAACAACAATTGATCCAGGTGAAACACGTGATAAATGAAGTTAAAATATAATTTAGGGGGTGTTTGGATAAATACAGAATATAATATCATTGGATTTGAATAATGTAAGATTTCATTATCACATAATAAAATTATATCATATTATAAGATTGTGTCACTTATAGTGTTTGGCAATTTATATACATCTTAATATGCCTTCAAGATTGTTTTATATAGCATATACTTGAATATTTCAATATGAAGGTTTTTACAAGAAAGTAAGATGTTGTAGAATATCTTCTAAGATACCCAAACAATTACTTTTTAGGTGTCTAGATTATATTCTAAACTAGGATATAATATAGCAAAATCTTTTTAAATATATGTTTGCCAAACACCCCCTTAGCCAGTCAAATATATTTAAGCAACATCAATGCAGTGGTGGTTTTATTAGGGAATTCTGATAGCAAGAATTCCCATGTAACACACATGTACATGCACGATCCTCTCCTAAGCTCATGCACTCAACAGTTCAAGTGGACCATAAAATAGTGACCCCCTTGATAGTCACTGATCTCGGGATTTGGCACCATCCAAATGGAATGGACAATTCAATAGATTGTTCACTCGTTTTGAATGGTGAAAACTTGTTAGATGTTAATCAAGTGGGTAGGTTCATCATTCGAACCTTTGTCACCATACACATGCCTCCCACCCCAATTCTCACCCCATGTGGGTCCCACAAGCATTTCCACATGTGAGTATATGAGAGCCGGAGAGGAGGGCCCCATATATATGCATAGAAGTATGTATAAATGTATTTATGTGTATGCATGTATATATATATATTATATACAAGCACCTTCAGCATTGTTCATTGAGTTCTACCATATTTGAAGCTCCCAAACCCTGATAGAAGGAAGTTAAAAGGAAAATTTTATGAGTTCAGCCATCCAGTACCACTATAAATGCAACAAGATCAAGAAGGAACCAAGGCCATAGTATGCATCTTCTTTGGCCAATATATGATTATATTTATTATAGATGTTCATTTAGACATGTGAAGCAATTTGAGAAAGGAAATGAAGTACAATATGATTAAAAGAAAATTTTTGAAACAGGAAGAATTCTTTCACAACTTCAAAAAGTGGAAGCAAGAGTGAACTAAAAGTATAATAAGAACTCATCATCATCATCATCATCATCATCATCATCATCAAAGCCTTATCCCAACCATGTTGGGGTCGGCTACATGAATTCTATTTCTCCATTCCATTCTATTTTGAGCAAAAAGTATAATAAGAACTGATCACCAAAAAAAAAAGAGGGGGAAAGAGGAATAATAAGAACTAATAGTCTCACTAAAATCATCTCTACACGCACAGGATTTCTCTCTCAGAGTTGATGTTCCCATACCTTTTTAGAGGCAAGAAAATCAGCACGCTTACGACAAAGAACACATCTGGATTAAGCAGGAAAAATTTAAAGGAAACATGTCATGCTTAATTTCTTTGAGCTGCTCCCAACACACTTTGAACAAACATAGATTATAGACACTTGGAATAATAAACATGTGTTGGTTACTCAAAAATACCCGAAATGGCGAGCAAATGCAATTACAGCTTTCCTCTCTTTCCACAAGTTGGTAACTGGAAATGGTTTTCCAGTTAAATCCAACACTTCAACCCCTTCCAACAAATTTGTGGGATCTTCAGATATGACCTTGGATGAGCTTCCTGTTCATGTATATGCAAAACTCCCATAAGAAACAACATCAATAATGAAACTTCTGCACAGGCATTCAACTACAAGTATCAGACAAAGAATACAAACTTGTCTTCTTAAGTTATTACCATTATTTTGATATGTAAGACTGGAAAGAACCAGCCAGCAACCCCAGTGGTTGCATTGACAGTACATGGTCATGGATTTCAGTTACCGGGGCAGGGGCTGTGTATTCATTTCCCACCTCCCTCCCCTTGATTCATTTCCCCTGTGCATGTGGGACCCATTGCAGGCACGTCCGGCCATGCATCTGCGACAATTGCAAGTGTGGTCACTATGATCCTCCTATTACATCCATATGTAGTACTGTCAATTGTGACTCCATGGACAGATCAGACCCACCCAATCGATGGGTCCGGCCACCCAGGAAACCCGATGCATCGGTCAGGGTTATAATAAACATTACAAAACTAAACTAAAACGCAGAGGAATTTGTCTAATTCTTCCACTGTCGGCCCTTCATCTTGTCATATACTCGTCTTTGTTGATAATTCTGGTGGCAGAATGGGCCACAGAAGTTTTCCTCGGTGGAAGGCAAGCACTATAATTTTGCCCAAAAAATCAAACGAACAGGAGAGCGAGAGTGTGAGAGAGAGAGAGAGTACCAGAGGAGCCCGAGATTGCACAGAGCGTGGTGTCTCTTTGGCGCAGAGGATATCTGGACCGTTGATTGGTGATCTTGAGATCGTGGGGTTTCCGATTCAAGAAGAAGGGGACAGCTGGACGGCGATCCTGCTTCCTATGGATGGGCTGGGAAGCCCATGGAGGTGTGGTTGTACGGACGGCAGCTGCCATCGATGCGTGTCCGAAGTTGCAGCAACGACTGCTGTGTGGCGGGGGATTTTTAGCTGTTGGGGTCCGGATCGCAAATGCGCGGGCTCACGAGAAGTGCGTGAGAGAGATGTGCGCGGGCCCACCTGCTCGAAGTTCGTATAGCTCAGAATAGGTACTCCCAAAGTCTATAAACTGTTCCAAAATACTTCATTTCATTTACTTAAACAAAAATCATAGATCCGCCGTTCTATGTAAGGTTATGGCACCACAA
The DNA here is from genome assembly GCA_037013555.1 of Sextonia rubra. Classification (NCBI taxonomy): domain Eukaryota; kingdom Viridiplantae; phylum Streptophyta; class Magnoliopsida; order Laurales; family Lauraceae; genus Sextonia; species Sextonia rubra. The sequence continues at coordinate 56,113,479 of JASUAD010000010.1, forward strand.
ATGGGTGTCTCATCTCACACAAATGCTTCATATTTATGTACCACTCTTGGAAAATAAATTACACATGTGTGACGATATATATATAATAGAACGGACTTTGTTTTTTTAACATATACCTCCTTATAGATTGATAGTACATATTTTCATAAGAAGGATAAAAATCAATTGACTTTCTTCTGCAGGCTATATTTCAATTGGAATGGATAGAAATGAAGGATAGCTATTTGTTGTGAAATGAACAATACCGATTTGTTGTGAGAGATTGAAATTTCAAATAATATAATTTTCCTATTGCGCAATCAAGCTTTTGGGCTGATTAAAAATTTTCCTTCAAAATATATCTTTAGATGGTATCCTTTCACTACATGGATATTAGAAAGGCCTTCTTGCAGCAAATTTGCTTAAAAAATCAAAATAAAACAAAATAAAAACAAAAAACAGCTGCCAAACATCAAATGAAAGTGAAGTAAGAAAATAAATAAATAAATAAAAATAGAATTTCATCAAAAATATCATCATAGATGATCCCTTAACCAAAAAGGTTATATTAGCGGTGTTTTTTTTTTAACGCTACAAAGGAACATTGGATCCGACACTTATATTTTACCCTATCATTTGATTTAATGCTCCCTCGTGGGCTTAACGAAGAAATCCTCTTACTTCATCTTCTTTCTATTTTGAAATTTTCCAGTTTAATAGCCTTTTTATTTCATATTAATACATGAAAATGTAAAGCGGTGAAGTAGAGTTGAAGATTAATAATGTTTCTTACATTCAGTTTGTTTAACTCTTCGTGAAAGTCTCTCGGAAACCTAATTTCATCATTCGGCGCTTTCGCCATCAACCATTCTCCAGATGACTCGCATCGCATGTACTTGCATTGGTGAGTTCTACTTCTGTCCCTGCTCTACTTGAACTACATAAAGATGCAACAGCCACTCGTTGATCGTCACAATCTTACCCGAACTGCACTGATCAAGGCATGATTGCTATAAAAGTGATGCTAACTATAGGAACCAAAATGTCTTTTGCACTGTTTCATCCATGGTCGTTTTAACGAATGGTGACTAAATTTTATTAAAAGTAGATAAACAGTACGAACGAAAAAGGTTTATTGAACGACTACCAAAGGAAACACCAAGCACACAAAGAGACAAGATCTTCAGCTAAAGTGAACAAACTCCATCTTGACTTACTAACAATGTTTGACAAAGAAATCCCTCCTTTGCTAACTTATCCTCAAATGAATTGGAACCTGTCTTGATATGCAAGAAGACCACCGCAAAACGGAAGAAGGAGAAAGAAAGATGATTTTACTGTGGTATATTGAAATATGGAGCATTTAATCCGATATTGAAATAAAAACATCAGCGTCAACGGTGCACTTATTGATGATATGATTTTTTGAATTAAGGGGTAATTTATAATGATTTTTACAGTAAAATCTTCAAGAAAAAATGAAAAGAAAAGAAAGAAAATGATTTCCGTTCTGTTTTCCAAATAAATGCATTACACATACTTATGCCATATGAAAATGGGCATTGATGGACCGTTTTATATGACGCATTGCTGCTAATGTGGTATTAACCCAGTCATGTGATCAATCACACATTGGGATCCACTCATTTTTAGCTAAAACTTGAGGATGTAAACCTGCAGAGGAGGGATTTTTTTGAATGGTCTGGATCATTTCTACATGGGCCCTATGATGGATATCCAATCGTACGTTCCTGTACAATAGCAGCAACAGGAGATTTGGGCTGGGACTCAGCCTCATTAGAAGGATCTTGAGTCTTGACCTTCTGTCGCAATCAAAGCGGCCCTGCAGATCATTTTGAAGTCCAAGTGGGCTCCATGATCGAGATTCAAGCATGTATTCGTTAGAAAGATCTTAAGTCTTGACCACTGCCCTAATCAAAGTGGGTCCGCCAGTAAGATGACCACTAATATAGCAATCGGCTCGGACCATATTTCAGGTATAAGAATCGTAGTTATACGAGAAAGGCGGCTCCGCACAATGATAAAACTTTACACTGTAGTAAAAGCTTGCCCATAACATTCACAGGGACGGGGGTTTCAAATACAGTAACAGCCTCGTCAGTGTAAAGATAGGGGCCGCCCTTGTTTTTATAATCCTAGTTGCGCGAGCCATTGCGTCGGCAGCCGACCTTCCTTCCAGTTCCCGTTCGTGATCAAAGTGAGAGAGAGAGAGAGAGAGATGAGAAAGCGAGATCTTGCGATCCTCCTACTCTCTGCGTTCGCCATATTCTTCTCTCTTCAGGTACTTCTCTTCTTCATTTCCTTCCACACTCTCTCTGCACATCTCTGCTATCCAATCTCTCTGTTGATTCCACGCAATTAGGGCTTTTCAAAGCTTAACTCAGCGAATCTTCTCGCCATCTATATCTGATCGTCCTTGATTTCGATGTCGTTGTTGTTGATTGCTTCTTCTGTTTTTAGCATTTCCCACTCCTAGGATCCAATTATTATTGTTTTCTGTTTCATCCACAACTTCGATGTCCGGGTTTGATATTGGATCAGACGATCAGTGCTCAGAACCCTAGAATTCATAACCTAGATTGGGGGAATCATTTAGGGTTTTAGTTATGTCGCTCCAGTGGTCCACAGTTAAACATAAGAGTATACGGAGAATCCATTTGTGTTTGTTTCTTGCATACACATCTGCATGCTCACGGGTGTGCGCGTGCGCATGTTTGATCGAGGACTGGTCAAATGAACGTGGCTGATTCCAAGACAAATGGTTGCTAATCTGCTCTAATCTGGTTAGATCCTGTTGTGATTGTCTTTCTCCAAGGCATGATTCTCAAACGTGGATGGTTTTCTAGTCGAGTTGATTCCTTGTTTTCAATTATTTTCGGTGAAATGGTTCGTTGACTGTTTGAAGGGTTATATTTGGTTTTTCTATTTCATCTGATTTCGATGCGGACTGTCATTATGCTGCAGCACGGTGGGGATTTTTCATTCCAGGAGACATGGTTCCATCTCTATGATGAATACCCAATCAAATATGAAGCTGAGCGCCTTCCGCCGCCAGTTGTAGCTGATCTAAATGGTGATGGGAGAATGGAGGTTCTTGTGCCAACTCATGATGCCAAAATCCAGGTAATTTAAACATTTCTTTATGAAGTTCATCATAATGGCGTTGGACCCATTAGGGGAACTGTTTTAGTTAAGATATATCTCTTCTTTCTAGATTTTCTAATTCCTGACTACCTTTCTAAGATCCTTCTTCATTCTGAAAGTCACTTCTTTCTAAATTGTAGAGATTCCATCCCATCTTGTTGGCTTTCTTGGAAAATAGCCTCCAATCAGTCACTTTCCTAGAAAATACTTTTCCTTTTCCATAGGCCTGTCGATATTTTTCTTTGTTTTATTGGAGATTCTCTTTCCATTTAAGCTCTTTACATTTTTATGTATGGCTAGCATTAGCTACCTGGTGATTAATTCTATGGCTGAAATCAAAGACATAGCATTAGATGCAGTTACATACCTATGTAAGGATTGAAAAAAGTAGGTTTGGAATTTTATATACCATCCCACCCACCCACCCCCACCCCAACCCTAAAAAAAAAAAGAAAAAAAAAAAAAAGAAAAGCTTCTTCCCCATAGGAGACTTCTCTTGTTCATCTTGGGACTTGCATTTTCCCTGATAAGGTTGATAACGAGTGTTATTAAGTTTGTTTTTCCTTAATTGCTGTGGAATTCATGCGGGCTTGGGGTTGACCCCTCCTTTTAGGTTTTGGAGCCTCATGCTCGGCGTGCAGATGAAGGATTCAGTGAAGCACGTTTGCTGGCAGATGTGTCCTTGCTGCCAGACAAAGTCCGTATATCATCAGGAAGGCGTCCTGTAGCTATGGCAGCTGGCTTTGTTGATCGCACTCAAAAGCATGGAGAAATACGAAAGCAGGTTTTGGTTGTCGTGACATCAGACTGGTCTGTAATGTGTTTTGATCACAACCTCAAAAAACTCTGGGAGAATAATTTGCAGGTAGGTATTGTACATGTAAAGCTCAAGCTTGGCCATGTGCATATTGCTTATAAAAAAAAAAAAATTGGTAGAACCATTTTTGCATCTCTTAACTGCTCTTCCACATTATGGATTTTGGCAGGGGGATTTCCCTCATGGTGCCCATCACAGGGAGATAGCAATTTCTATAAGCAATTACACATTGAAGCATGGAGACGCTGGATTAGTTATTGTAGGAGGCAGGATGGAAATGCAGCCACATGTATGTTTCTCAACTATATGTTATTTATTTTTTGTTAGCATTCTTGTTCTTGTAAAATGCAAGGAAGAGGAGAAAAGAAAGGGAAAGATGCATGAAAGTGAGAGAGAAAGAGGAAAAGAAGAAGGAGGGGGGGGGGGGGGGGGGGGTTTGAATTGAGCTTGGTTTGCCATAGTCGATGAATTATCTTGAGATTCAATGATGAAAGGGCTAGGCTTTTACTGTGGGAATTAGATTTGTGATAAAATGGTGAAAGGGCTAGGCTTTTACTGCGGGAGTTAGATTTGTTAGTTTTTCTTAATGCCTTCTTTGTGTTCTCTCATGTTCTCTTTAAAAGGCGGGTTAATCTCATCCTGCAAAATTAATTACATCAAATAAATCAAGAAGTGGGTTTGTTTAAATTTATGCATTTTTCTCGAAAGTTGAACAATTAAAGTTTGAAGGAGATACTATCTGTGGTTGTGTTTATCATGATTTGTTTTGAAAGAAAGCTTTCTTTTCCTTTCCTATCAATGCCTGCTGCATCTTTGTTATCCTTTTGGTTTTATCTTATCCGTGGCTTTGAGATTTTTTTGGCCTTTTGTTTTATGCTGTTCACTGTTGTTTTGTCCATTAGTTCTATTACCTTATTTCTGTAATTTATATGGCATGAGAAACCTTCATCTTCTTCAATGGAGATATTCTGTTAAGTTTTAGGCTGATCATTTTTCCTGCAACATCCTGCTTTTGTTGTTTTGCATTTAACTGTGAAATATTTTCCTTGCACATATCGAAGTTGTAATGTTATGCCCATTTAAATCACAAAAATCCTTCTTTGCTAGAGCTTTCTAAATAGTTTTGTTAAACTTACTTATCAGTCCACTAGTAAACTATTGTAGATTTACATGGATCCATTTGAAGAAACCATGACGGAGAGAAATGCTGAGCAACACAGAAGAAGTGCTACTGAGAAAGAGGTATGTTTCTTGATTAAAAGACTGTAAATTTACTGCTTCTGTATAATGGATCACCAATATGGTTCACATGTAGATATTATTCTATGTGGTATACTCACTTGTAACTTGTAAGCTTCCAAACTTGAACCTGATTATTACCAACTTTAGGTTGCAAAACGATAATTAGTTGATTAATTTGGCTTGAATTGGATTTGGGCTTGCTTGTATTGTTTTGAAGGAATAAAAGACAGTTGGGCATAATGAAGGGCAGGTTGGGTCCAGCCCATACTTGAACCAACTGCATGTACCCGCAACCTTCTACCCAACTTTTAAATCGAGTGCCATAATCTGAATCTGAGTGACCAATATTCTTTTAACCCAAACTCAGGCCTCATAACCTGAGCATTTAGAACTTTGTTTTCCAGCAACTAACAGTTTCTCAAAAAAAAAAAAAAAAGACTAAATAATAATTACTGTATTCAATAATAATTGGGATACATAAAGAAGACTTAATAGGATTCTCTTATGGTTTTAAAAACTAGCTTAGTTGGAGTTGACTTGGGCAGTCAACCATTAATTAGTTCTCAGTTCTCACCCCTGAATCCTGATACACATTTAGAAACAACTCACCTGTATCCTATGCATATTGTCAGAGATGAATGGATAGAGGGGTTTTCGGGTGCTGACTTGGTTGGACTCTGCAAATTCTTGTTGTGACTTGGTCTGCCAGGGCCAACGTGACTAAAATGAATGGCACCAAGAGAATCTGTCAATGAGTCGTAATCTCAAACAGAAGCAGGCATCAACATTCAACGTAATCATGCAATTGATTCTCAATTTTTTTCCGTTCCTAAAAAAATTTCAATACAAATAACAGTTGGTTAGGATTTCAATCTGAGGTACTGTTTGGATTTAACCAAATCAAGGGGCCGTGGATCCTGGAGCATTGCACAGTACTTCCCACAGATGCGCAAAGAGAGAGAGAGAGAGAGTGTGTGTGTGTGTGTGTGTGTGTGAGAGAGAGAGAGAGAGAGAGAGAGAGAGAGAGAGAGAGAGAGAGAGAGAGAGAGAGAGAGATGGTTGCCAGTGCCTCAACCTGACCCAAACTTAGCCTGACCAATTATTGGGTTTTGGCTCAGTTGGTTGTGCTTTGTGCCCAAACCAAGCATCAACTAAGAGAGTCACAGGTAGGATATGAAGGGCCATGCTTGGATTGGATTTGTGAATTGCACCCACCGTGATTGGATGACTGTAGCCGTGAGATTAGTCGCCTGCAAAGCAGACATTTTGTCCAGCTATCCATTTGTTAGCCCCTGGACCCTGGTTCATTGTTATCAAATTGCAATGGAATTCACCCAGCCAACCCACAAAGGGACTTCACATCTACCTACCCCAAAAAGAGGGTTCTTTGTCCAATTAGACAAAAATGGCCTTCTGCCAATTAGTTTCTATAGCGAATTTAAGATTTTCCCGGAACAAGAAGATTCAATCTGAAATATCAACAAATTCTTGCGTGGTCCAAGGAAAGAAAAAGTTCGCTTCTTTGGACAGCTTTCAGTATAAACAATCATGCCTATATCCCATCAGGTTTCACACATGTTTTTGTAGTGCTTATTCCATAAGCAACAATAATTTTCTATATTGTCTGAAGGATGCCTATTGCCTATCTAATCTCAGGTTCATACTCATTAGATTGTGACTATGCCTTTGTAGCTCATGTCTGCCCTAGCATGTTTTTTCCTGATACTTAATTGGATACTACTGTTTATGTTGTGCATTCACAGTATTTAATGCTTTGTGGTCCAGTAGCTTTTTTGGCTCCAGGAATTGAGGCCAGTTGCTACATAATGAACTTCCTCACTGTTGGTCCCTGAAGTTACTGTTTCCCTGGCCAGAACTCCTGAGTCTTTGAAGTTGATAGTAAAAAGTCATCAAAATTTCTCCTATTTTAAGTCTGGAAATGGTGTTGCAGTTTATCATGCAAATAAATGTTAGTAGTTAATGTTTGTCATTCCAAGACATTTTCCATTTTTATAACATAGAGTTCCTTTTTTGTCGTTTAATTGGGTGCGCTTTTTAGCCACTTCTGTATATATTTTTTATACATCACTTACCGTTGGCATTCAGGTAAAAAAAAGTACAAGAAAAGAAAAAAAAGAAAGAAAGTAAAGAATGGAAATCTCCTTACTCCTTATTTTACTATTTCACTAAATGCTGTTTCCTTCAAATATCAATAATTCAATGTAATTTAGTATGTTGGAATTGCAATGCACTGTGCAGTCTGCATGCTCATGTATAAATCCTTCTCTCTACAAATACAATTCTGCCATCTTTTACCTCGTACTTACGTTGTTGCAATTACTGTTCAGGTCTTTGAAAGCTCTGGTGTTGTGGATTTGCGCCACTTTGCAGTTTATGCATTTGCTGGTCGTTCTGGTATATTGCGCTGGGATAGAAAGAATGAGGCATGTTGCTTTCTGACTCCTGTTTACACTCCATGCAATTAATTCCAGTGATGTTGCAGATATGTATAATACTTCTACAAATCATGTTATCATTGTATTACACGGGACTGTTACTCTAGCTGTTTTTTGGTTTTCCTTTGTACATCGATCGTGTCATCATCTTGAGAGTCAATATAAATTGGGTTGTAGAATCTTAGAGTTCTCGAAGACTGTTGACAACAAATGCGATATTTTGGGCTTTGATTTCTATTCATGTACAAATGATAAAAGATTGTGATACTACTGTTGGTCTTAGCAGGATGAATCTTGCAACCAAGGAACTTCTCACTCTGCAAAAGATTTGAAGACTTGATAAACTTGATGGTGAAGAGACCCAACCCCACAGGGGAACTGTCAATCTTCATATGTACATGGGAAACTGTCAATCTTCATACGTACATCGGATGGAGCACTAGTGGTGCTAGAGAAGCACTACAATCATTCTCTGTCTTCTCTCGCATGCTATGATAACCAGTTACTTAAAAATAGGCGACGTACTATGTTGCATTGTATCTGATTCTTCGCTTTTTATGCATTAAACACAGCCATGGTGTGCCCCTGTCATCATTGCTGTCAAAATCCTAGGATTCATACCTTGAATCCTATGATTGGCAAATCCAAGGAAACAAATTTGTATATATGCAGCCAATCCCATTTACAGGTAAATCATAGGATTCAAGTGTGAATCGTACGATTTGATACCTGTTTTATCAAATTTTATGATTTGGATTATCTGTACAAGCGAAACTAGACATGGCCGAATGGCTAATGTTAGTACCTTTTTGATTTATTTTTGTTAGTGTTTCTATTTTTTAGTTGTCTAGAAAATGGTGAAACCTCTCAATGATTTGTGTGATTTTGGGGAGATTTTAGAGATAGATAAGGAACTAGAGCATTCAACTGTACAATGGGTTTCTCCTACATTCTTTTCTTTTCTTTTTTTTTTTTTTTTGGTTTTTCTTCATGAAAGCCTTTTAACTTCAGGAGACACCATAACTATGTAAGGTTGATTATTTGGATTTTATTTTTGTTTACCAAAAACTATTATTTTTTAAAATACTGTTGATATCTATAACATATTTAATTATTCATGCATATTATTTATAATATTTTTAATGTGCCAGCGATGTTCTTCATAGTCTTATTTGTCAATGTAATGATGCTGCTATGGATAAACATGGATGGATCATGAAGAAGCATATTTTAGAATATCATGAAGATGTATCACGGGTTGGGATAAGGCTTTGATGATGATGATGATGATGATGATGTATCACAGCTGTCCACTACTTTGACATGAATATCATTGCGCACGGTGTTGATGCATACTCTTGTTGTGGGAGAGGTCCTAGAATCAAGTTGAGGAGGGCCGGTTTAAGTTTCGTCCCAGTGAAAAAGGGGGAAAGATGTTGACATTTGTTATAAAAAATATTAAATATTATTAATAAGTGGGCACTTGCTTTTGAATCTTTATTAACCTTAACCATTTCACTTTTTTGTTTAACTTAATAAAATATTCAGTTGCCATTTAAAGAAAATAAAATAAAAGGGTGGCCCAGCGCACAAGGCTCCCGCATAGCGGGGTCTGGAGAGGGCAAGATGTACGCAGCCTTACCTTCATTTTGAAGAGGCTGTTTCCGTTACTTAAGCTCGCATCCTTCAGGACGCTACCGGTAAGCCTTTACCGTTGAGCCAAGCCGCCATTCAGGTTGCCATTTAAAATAAATAAATAAATAAATAAATAAATAAAGGAAGGGCAACTGGAAGTTTTGAAGAGTTTTAAGCTTGGAATTTTTATCTCTTGAAGGGAAATTGCTTTGGTTGTTGCTCCATCATCTATGAAGTGCAATCATGGTCATCATGAAAAGAAACCTGGGATTTTTTATTAGATTCATTGTTTTCCTTTTAACTGTTGTGGTTCTATTTAGAAATTATTTTATTAGGAGATAAGAATTCTTCCTCCTTACTCATTCTAGGTTTGGTTCTACAGAATATTGAGACACATTCCTCGGATGCAACACAAATGATTCCACAACACAATTACAAGCTTGATGCCCATGCTTTAAGCACTCGCCATCCAGGAGAGGTATGCTTCTGACGTGGACAAAACTTTATGATTGAATGAAAGTGTCTTCTATGTATGTATTTATGAATTTCAAACAGCTCTCATTTTCGAACTTTTTTTTTCCTGTTTCCACATAACATAAGATTTTAGTGCTTTTGGTTCTCTTGCATTGTTCATCACCACATTACTAGCCAACTTTGTCAAACTTTCAAACTGCTCCATGTATGCAAGTGCATGGCCACAGCAGGGTCCTCCATGTCTGGATTATCTTGGTCTACTTCAGATTTTGCAGACATGTTGAGTTTCTCAACTTGACAGTAATTTCAATTCGAATCTGAGTATCGGGGTTTAAAACACTAGTTGCATCTGATTTTTCAGTTTAGTTCATAAAGTATTTTGCTGGGCTTTGGTCAATCGGACATTTTCTATGTGAAAGAATGAGAATTTCAGCTAGTCAAAAAGTTGTCATGTCAATAAGATGAAGGATCCTGTTTTGAAGTGAAAAGGGGTCAATGGGTAGTTTTTGACTCCATATCAACAGACGATCTGTTTGCATGTATGTGATTTTCATTTGTATTCCATATCCTGTATAAAATTAGCAGGGTTTAAATTCTCTTTTGATTGTCATTTACTGAATTGTTGAAAAATCTGGGTTTGATCCTCTATGGCGAAGAGCTGTGATGTTATTTTCAAACTCATATTGGGGAATGAAAATCACTGAAATGCATTACATTGCAGTTTGAGTGCAGAGAATTCAGAGAATCAATTCTTGGACTTATGCCACATCATTGGGTAAATATTAAAACATTTTTGTCCTTACCGTTTCTCAATTTTATTCATAATGTGTGTCTTCTGTTAAATCGTCAAGTACTTTGTGATCAGGACAGGAGGGAAGACACTTTGTTTAAGCTTGCACACTTCAGGAGGCACAAAAGGAAATTAGTGAAGAAAACGATGGGAAAAAGTACAGCACACCCATTTCATGTGCCTCAGGAAAACCATGCACCTGGGAGGGATTCAACTAAAAAAATTCCACGGCTAATTGGACAAGCTGCAAATTATGCTGGATCTGCTAAATCTAAAAGGGTAAAATTTGGGGTCTATTACTTAATAGATATTCAATGATAGTCTTTGCTACCATGGGTGTGTAGTGTCTACAGTTGGCATATCTAGATTATAAAGATAGAATTCTGACTGATACCATATCTGTTTGGATTTCATGTAACTTCAAAATTCCATCATGATGTACAATGCAATGATGCATAGTTGTTTTTGTTGATCCTCAACTTTTAGTGCATATTACTTTGCATAAGTTACCTTCCATACCTTCCATGTATCTTCTGTTTAGGTCGGGCTCATACTAAATTAATTAAGCTCATTCCTATCTCAAGCACCCCACAAGTGTAAGAGCTTGACCTCAAATTTTGCTCAGAAGTCAGCATTTGGGCTGAGCCTAGGTTAGCTTAAGCTTGGCTAATTTAAAATCTGGTTACTTGTATCACATTAAAACTTGAGCCTGGGCTCAAGCCCGGACATGAAGTTTTCCCTTTATTTGGTTTCCCTTTAAATGAAGACCCAAATTTCTTTAAACAAAGAGAAAATGTTTGGTCATGTAGGACCACCAAAAGGGGGAACTTGGTGCTTCAAACTCTGTAATATTTTGATTCAAGACTGTAGAAACAGTAGGTATTAGATAATGACAAATCGACAACCTTATGATTATCTAGGCCTTAAACTATAGAAAAACTGTCGTCATCCTTATATCATACTCTAAGATGCCATTAGGCAAGTCTACTTTTTTTAGTCTATTTCACTTAAAACTGACTTAAATAGATGTTTGAGTGCTATTTGGGAAAGTTTTTGTGAATGTGCTCTTAGACCATTTGCCTCTTTTCAAAATGTAACAAAAAGGTAACTTTTTCAAACAAACATAAATGTCTAAAGCAATAAGACATTTTTTGGCCTTTTTGACAAAATGCCCATGTGACCTTACTATATGCGAAAATTTCGTTTACTTCTATTGCTATTTGACAGCTTTGCCTATATAACTTTTACTATTTGGCAAGTTTGTTTTTTTGTTTTTGTTTTATGTTTTGTGTTTTTTTTTCCTTAATTGAATCAGTCACACCAACCACTGCATTGTAAAAGGGCCTAATTCAAATAGCTCTATTTTAAATAGATCTAATCGAAGTAGCTCTATTTCAAACTAATCAGACTTGCCAAACAAGTTTAACATTCTACCTGTCCAGTTAAAGATGTGGTAACTGTGCATGTGCTGATGGGGGTTTGGGGGTCAATTGGTGCTCACACAGGTTTTTTTTTTTTTTTAATTGCTGTACCCCTTTGTCTCTTTTATTACATAAGACTAAACGCGGGTCCCTCTTCACTAATAAGACTTAACTTGGGACCAAACAAATTAAAATGTGGGACCAAACAAATTAAGTATGAGACCAAGCAAATTAAAACATGGGACCCTTCCACTTTAAAAGATCTTTATTTCAACCCATGTGACACTTCCCTTTGTGGGGTATTCAATGAGATTGTGCACACGGGGCCGTCAATGCTCTACCGGTATCATTATCCAAAATCCAACCGCTGGATCTTCTTTAGGTGACAATCCAACGATGGATTTATGCTTTCCTCTCGATCAAAGCCTAAATATTGATCATCTATCCAGATCAGAGCTTGATCTGCTGTTCTGCGCTGCCTTCTTTGATATACTTTGAATGAATTAGGGGAATTTGGCATGATGTCCCCATCAATTTTATGGGAATTTGGCATGATGTCCCCATCATAATCAAAACCCCTCTTTCTAACTTTTAACTTTGTTCATTTCCCTCTCAAATCTCACAAGTTACACTCAAACAATAGGAAGGTGGTATGGTCTGCAGGTTCTGAAACTGATGATATCCTCCGTGGAACAACAGTGTTTATGAGTTATGACTACATACACCTGTGGTTTTCCTACATAACAAAGTAAAACCTTGAATACTGTCCATTATTTTATTGGAAAGTTGGAATAAATAAGAAACTGAGCCAAGCTGAAGCTGAGCTAAACCACTTTGAGTTAAGTCCTTTTTTTTTAACTTGTAAAATGGGATTGGCTTGGCTTGGTTTGTTGAGCCAAAAAATGCGCTTAAGTAGCCAGCAAAGCACAGCCAGCTTGTGTCATTGACAGCCCTACTCATGCGTCCGATTTATATATGTGATAAATGTTCAACACCCTACCCAACCCCAAGTCCCTTACCAACAACAGTACAATCAGGGATTGCGCTCTGGTTGTTTTTGTGGATTTGCCTCATCATTGAGCTACCAGTGGATTGGAGCATCTGTTAAAGTTGTTTTGAGCTGTGGAATTTAAATCCGTCTGCGTGAAATTCATGTCATGCTTGGTGAGGAATCATTTTTTTCGGACAATCCTGTTGTCCAGATTCTTGTAAATTGGTTTCATATGCTTGGCACCAGAGGTGCCAATGGTAATTATATTTTGGTTTATAATCTTCGAATATTTTTTTAACTTTCATGCAGATTTTTGCTTTTCTTGTTGAATTTATATGGTATTGCTCTACCAGTTTAGATTGTAGTCGTGGATTGCAGCTATTTTTTGCTTACAATCTGCAAGTGCAATTTTCCTATGCTTGTGTTAGTTTAGATTCCTTGGGGACCTCTAATGAACTATTTATTTCTATCAATGCAGAGGTCGCCTTATGTTCCTACAATTACCAACTACACTCAACTTTGGTGGGTCCCAAATGTGGTTGTGGTGCATCAGAAAGAAGGAATAGAAGCTGTTCATTTGGCCTCTGGCCGCACTATTTGTAAGGTAAAGCATGCCCATTATTTGCAAGTTGTGATTTTCTTCATTTTTATTATGCTTTTAATTGATTTATTTTAAAAGCATCGTGTTTTTAGAAGAAGTTCTCTCATAATCAGTAAGCATTGTGATTTGAGATTTTAAGCTCTAAGTTCAATCTAAACTGAATCTTAACCTTTGAATTTGCTTCCTTATCATATGCACAATTATGATTGTGCACTTTCAGGTTGTCTGAAATTTGGGTTATTCTTGTAAATAGCAATTGTTCAAAATCACAATTGCGGTAGGTGTCACGGTGAACCCTACAACTCTATCCTTGTTGTGGCATGAAATATCTCTTACCCAAAAAAACCTAGAAAATTATCCAAAAATTCCAGAATATTGGAAAATGCTAGAATGAAATGTGTTCTTGTTTTATTATGGCATCACTCCAATCATAGTTGGGCCGACCATCAAATTAACCATCCACATTATTAGAATCATTGGCATACTAGTATATAGGACTTCATATAATCTAGCCGTACAAAGAAACTACGTTCCATCAATTGTTGCATGTTATTTTATTCAAGATCACTAAATGGTGGGTATCTGGCAACATCCAATTAACCTAATTTTTTTACAAATGGATAGATCCCATATTTTGCTTTTATCTGTAAGCATAATCTTTGCCACGTGTCCTATTACCTTGGAGTTTGGATCCTCTTGGGTTTGGACTACTCACAAGAAAATTATGAGGCTCCTTGATGGACCCTACTTGTGAAAATCCCAAACTAAATGCCCTCCTCTTATATAGGTCTTCATCGAATTTGGATCCAATGAGACTTGGGCTCACCGTCAGATTGATCACTTTAAACTCTTGAATTTTTTTAATATTTTATTCATATGTTTTATAAGTAACCAATCTAATTGTGAGCCCAACTTCTATTGGAGTGAAATTTGGCCAGGGGCTTATAATATTGTTATTTTAAGTGGTTCAGAATTTTTTACAAGTGGTTCTCCTTAAGGGGCATTATGAATTTTCTGTGAGCCCGAGCTTTAGAGGATCCAGACTTCTTGATTGGGGTTCAAATGAGTAAAAAGTGTAGAAAGCCTAGGCTTACTTGAAATTCTTAAGGCAACACTATGGGCCCACTGAATTAACAACCGAAGCTGCTTAAAATAACCATCCACCCCTTGCAGATGCCTTGGCCATGTTTTAATTTAATTGGACAAGGACCCACTACCAAGTTCCCTAGGAGACTCTTAATGCATCTGAAGCTATTGATCTCATGTTTCTGTATTGTTCAGTAATACTAGAATGCCTCTCCAACTTCGTTTGTTCTTTTTTTTTTTTTTTTTGTTCCTCTGGAAAAGTTTTCCCCCAAATTCCTTGCATTTTATAATGTGAGTGATTCCTTGTTTAGTTTGATTTTGTTGTTAATACATGTGAGTTTATTGTTTCCATTTTGTTGTAATTTTCCCTAGTGCTATTACACTCTTCCTCAGATGTGTTATATGGATACCTGTTTATTCTGGTGTGTAAGAGAAATATTCACATTTTGTATTTATTGACAGCTTCATCTACAAGGAGGAGGCCTCCATGCTGATATTAATGGAGATGGGGTTTTAGATCATGTCCAGGTGCACATAGTTCTTCTATGGTCATCTTCTAAATTTTCTATTCTTTCCTCTTTCTCTCTCTCTTCTTTTTTTTTGTTTGGTATGAGAAGAGCTAATGCTGTAAGGTGGTTAAGCTAAAGTTAGCATTCAAATAGTTTATGAAGTTGTTGTCTTTTCTTTTCAGCCTGTGGTTGCTTACTTTCTGTTGAAAGTGCATATCAATAGTTTACTTGTCCTAGGACATAGTGAATGCTGAAAGGCTATAATTCTCTCTGTTTAATAGTATTTTCCAAGGACATTTTTATCATAGATTACATGTCTCTGAAGCAAATATGTTAAATTTTGTCATTATTCATTAACAGATATATAAAATACTTCTTTTTTGGGCTGAAGAAAGAGTATTACGTTACCTGAAAAGAAACAGAAAGGACCAGAGAAGACCAAAACAGAAAGACAACAAACAAAAAAAAACCAAAAAACCAACAACCCTTGAGACCCCTACATGAATTGATGGAATTTGGATTCATCTCCATGAGGGTTGAGGTTGCGGTCTAGACTGCTGACAACTTTTGGCACTTGAAGGGCAATATCTACTTGGTGTGCCATTCTCTTCTCATGAGCATCAAAGGCATAAGCAGTTGTGGGTAGGAAGTCATCAAAGGAAGTGAAGTTAGGGTAATTCATCTTTGCCAGTTGATCAGCGACATTGTTCTGGGATCTTCTTCAGTGGCAAAATGCTTCATTTTTTTCCGATCACAAGGATCTTCTGCAGCCACATCTTTGCCAGTTGATCAATTTTTCCGATCACAAGTGTAATTGGAGGACCAAAGCCCCCAAATATAAGATAAATCTCCAAGGTCAATCGTTGAAATTTATATGAGATAGGCTTCTTGAAAAGATGTACTGAAAATTGATTTTGTAACCATGAGCACTAGAAAGTCAATACCTACTAGTTCAGCGATCTAATTTTTAATCTAGGTTTTGGTCAATAAGAGTGCTTGTCACTGACAATTTTTCATATATGATTGATCCACTAGATAAACGCCAACCAAATGGGTAGAGACCAAATTCCAATATGCAATACCTGTTATGAGAACCTCGATGCTTAAGCTGACTTGTCTTTGAAAGTCCTTCAGTTTCTTTCTTTCTAAGTACCCCAACTTGTGCCAAACAACAAAGTGTCCATGAGGCTTAACCTTTTGCTGAGAAGGATGACTATTCTACCGTGTTTCAAATGTCTGATTGCCTTTGGAACCTGATGTGGAGCGGGGTACCAAATGTGGGCGGGCAGAGATAGAGGGGCCAGAAATGGAAGATGGAAGGAATAAGTGACCTCACACCAAACTCCCCATTATTGGCAAGGAAGAAGATAACTCCGAAAAATCCCAAAAGCACTCGTAGAATTTTTTTTTTCATCAATTACTCTGTATAGCCAAAGAGGCTTTACATTACTTATATAGGAAAATAATAAAACTTAAAACCAATCTGGACCACTCAAGCACACTGATGGCCTGGATTAAAACAACCAACTAAAATAACTAAAAAACATAATAAAAATCTCAAACAAACTAAGATAGGTGGGCTGGGACCGGCGGGTCGACCCATGGGGACCACGGGTCTATCCTGCATCAGAACCTATAGAAAGTATCAAAGAAAAATCCTTTGATCTCTCCAATTATTTCCTAGGTTGCACAATATGACATGTAGTTGCTTGTTAATTTTAAGAATGTAAGCGCCCTAAAGCAATATCCAGCAAGTTTTAGCTTGCGAAGAACTTTAGGATTGTTGGGTTCTAATAGATATTGAGAAAAAGTGCCATTGTCTTATTGTGAAACTAACTGAGGCCCTCACCAACAAATTGATAGTTCAGTGGTGCTGGCACCATGTTTTCACTCGAACTCCCTCCCTGGGGCCTCTCACCACTAGTATTCTGATGTAGCGGAACAGAATATGAAGAAAGTACACAAATTGAAGGTTTCAAAGATGAGCATCTGACAAGAGGCTGCTACAAGTTATTTATTTATTTATTCTTTCAAAGTAATATGAATAATTTGTCAAAAAGAAAAAAGAACAGTATCCAAGTGGAACTATACATTTTCATTTTCAAAAATCAGAAAGAATTGATATCATACATTACATCTGCAAAAAGAAGAAAGCAAAATACAAGCCCTCAAACTACTCTCCTTTAATGGAATACATGATTTCCTCAGGTAGCATCAATAGATTTAGAGAGTCTTTTGATATGGCTTGGACATATCTATCGCTGGCCAGCAATGGTGCCAGTGAGGAAAAAGTATCTCTATACATGTTGATGACCCCTCAAGGAGTAGAGGTAGGCTGAAGAGGACAAGGATTGAAGTAGTAAGGATAGATCTGAATAACTGCAATCTAGTCAACTATTTGGTCCATGATAAATTAGAATAGAGAAAAATAATTAATGTAGCTGACCCCAACATAGTTCATACAAGGCTTTGATGATGATTCTGGCATGAATTTCTCAGCTTTCAATGCTGAGATTCTTTTCTTAATTGGCCCATTGTGCTAAATCACCTTAATGTTTTCGACAAATTGGAAGTGGTCTTTTTTCCTCCCTTTTCTTTTCTTTTTTTGTTTTGGGTTTGGTTTTCAGAGACTTTAATGATGATTATGGCATGATTTCCTTACCTTTCAAGGATGAGATTCTATTCTTGATTGGCCCATTTTGCTAGATCACCTTAATGTTTTCAACAAAATGGAAGTGGTCTTGTTTCCTTTTTTTTGTTTTGTTTTTGGTTTTGTTTTTGTTTTTGTTTTCAGAGACTTGTGCATTCCTCCCTCTGGGAAAGGGAAACGGTGCAAGAAAGTTTCCTTGTATTATGGGGATCATGCATCCATCAGTGCATAAAACTGGGCAAACAGGCAAATGACTTTGTGCCACCCATATTGCTGCAAAAAAGTGCTCCACAGTGGTTTAACAATTTCTAAAACACACATGCAAAGTAGAGATGATTAACTCTGCATCGGAGGAAGAAAATTATTTTTTCTCAAATGCCTTCCTCCCGCATGAAACACACTGAATTTTTTTACGTTTCTGTTTTGTTAGTGTTGACATATGAGGATTTCTCTGCATTTGTTTCTGACACTTGATGTCTTGCTTGCATGTTGGCTCATTTGTATGTACAGCTGTACAGTTTTTCAAGCAGCCTTCTGTATGATATTTTTTTTTTTTTTTGATATTTTACTTGATTCATTTCTTAATTCTGGATAGAAATAGGTACAGTTTTGATTGTCCAACCACTTGATTGTATTTTGAAGCTGGAAGTGAGTTTGTGCAATTGACATGCTAAAAATAAGTCTCATAGTCTCATTTTATAGGTTGTTGGAGGAAATGGAGCTGAGCAATCTGTAGTGAGTGGCTCTATGGAAGTGTTGAGACCTTGTTGGGCAGTTGCAACATCAGGTGTTCCAGTTCGAGAACAACTCTTTAATGCTTCTATATGCCATCATGCTCCTTTCAACTTGTTCCAACATGGAGACTTTGCCAGAAGCTTTGGTCACACTGGTGATGCAAGTTCCCTGGAAGTAGCAACACCAATCCTTATCCAGAGAAGTGACGGCCACAAGCATAGGAAAGGAAGCCATGGTGATGTTGTGTTCTTAACAAACCGCGGTGAGGTAATGCTGCAAGTCTGATCCCTATCCACTTCTATAAAGCTTGGAAATGGATGGTATTTGATGCTGCAGATGATCATGGCAGTTGAGCTTGATATTTCCAGAGGTCTTTCTATTTCATGTCTTGTACTTACGGATTGAAGTTTGGCTTTTGGTTTTTTCATCAGGTTACTTCTTACTCGCCTGGCTTGTTGCATCGTGATGCTATTTGGAGATGGCAGCTCTTGACAGGTGCGAGATGGTTGAATCATCATCCTCCATCTGGCATGGCAGAAGCCAGCAGGGTGGTGCCAACTTTGAAGGCATTTTCATTGCGTGTCCATGACAAGCAAGAGCTGATTCTTGCAGCTGGTGATCAGGAAGCTGTGGTGATTTCTCCTGGGGGCAGTCAGTTGGCTTCCATTTATCTGCCCATGCCGCCCACACACGCCCTGATCCCAGTTGACTTCTCCAACGACGGACTCACTGATATTATTCTAGTAACATCAAGTGGGGTATATGGCTTTGTACAGAAAAGGCAGCCAGGTGCACTCTTCTTTAGCACACTGTTGGGTTGCCTGATAGTTCTGATGGGATTCATATTCATCTCCCAACACCTTAGTTCGATGAAGGGGAAACCTCGATCTTCCTCTGCTTATAGGTGATAAAGTCCCCCTTGTTGTAATAGTGTGCTACTTCATCTTCAATTCTAAAAGTAAATAGTTGACGATGATTTCCCGAGACCGCCTTAGCTGCAATACAGAGAGGACCCTTGCTAAGATGGATCAACAGCAGCTGACCAAAGTGGAACTAAACTAAATGCAATGAGGGATTTCTCGGCTTGCCTATTTCAACCCGCGGTTCCTCACGTAACAAATGTGTTATTTATGCAGCGAGAGTCCATTTTGAGGTGAATAGTGTTGTAGCAGACTTGCACTGACTTGATGTTATCTCAGATACTGAAATATTCTACATCGTGCATGAAAGTGCCGTTGCTAGAGGGTTGTAATGTTTCAGCCCTTGAAATCTTTGGCTTTTGAGTAAATCTTGAATAACCATTAAAAAAAGGTAATCTGCTATAAGAGGGTTGATCACTTAATGAAATTGTCTTTATAATGATATGGAGAAGTTTGGTGTTTGCTCTTATTTGCACGTCTCAACTTTGTGGTGAGACTGACGTTTACATGAATGGAGATGTGGAACGATATTGTGTCCATTTCTAATTATTATCCAACCTCATCCTGTCATTCTGGAGTAGAAAAATGCCAAGCAAGCTATGGACCAAAGATCTTTTTTTTTTATTTTTTTTATTTTTTTTTATTTTTTGACTGCCATAGGACAAGTCTGTTTCAGCATTTAGGACTGGCTAATCATGTAGTGGTCATTATGATATTTGGTGTGACTGGATGAAGGGGGTCTAACAGGTTTTTCAAAATTTCCTCTATCTTACTTTTTAACTATATATGATTTAGAATATTGTCGTTGTTCCTCCACATGTAGAGAGCCCTTCCTGTAGACTACAGCTGATGAACCGAGGTTCAATATTTTTTTTTAAAAACAATGCCAAGTGCCTAATGCATGAAAAAGCCGAACCTCATCCCACGTTTAATTCATTTCAAAGTTTTACCCAAAAAAAAAAAATCATTTCAGGTTATGATTTTCTGACCTTTGTCTGCTAACCCAAGTAGCACCCATACTTTGCCGTATTGACATTCTAGGCAAATGGACTCAGACCCATGGCCCAACTTGCCACTGGTGGAAGGAGAGCGGGTGAATAGGTGATGTAAACTGGATGGATAGCAGGTGTGTTTGGCATTTTTTAGAGTAGTGTAGACGGAAGTTGAGCCTGCACTTAAGAGACATGAAATGAAAAAATGCATGGGTTTTATTAATAGTAAAAAGATTTTTTTAAAAAATTCTTTTTTAAAAATATTACGGAAATTCAAAAAGCATCATTCTCAAGCAATAAAATGACAAAAAATCATTTACTTTTTATGCAAAAAAGTCAAGAAGATTTCTTTTCAAATTAAAAGGTAAAAAAACCATTATATTATGATTAGACCCTCTTTCACCTCACTTTTTTAGTAAAGTACTGAACATTTAAAATTAGTAGGCTTTGACTAAGTTACTGTTGACAATAGTAACAAAGCGGCATTATTTGATGATGTTTCTCGTGTCTATCATCATCTATCATAATAAATATGATTTGATGGGAAGACGATAATAATATCAAATTTGATGAGAACTTCAGAGATTTTCTTATGTGTTTTTCAACTAATTTAGCCTAGAGCTAATGCTTTCTACAATAAATCTTATGCTACACCGACAGAAAATTCTAGTGCAAATATCAACTGTAGGTAGGAAAATGATCTTGGACTTTATTGGAGTTCAACCCATGTTATGTGGCCCACTTCGAATATCGATATGCATGGCTGGTGGTTGGATAAGAAGGGTTAATACACATCGTGTACGTGAGTACAGGAAAGAGAGACAAAAAAACTCGAACTTAGTTGATGATCATGAGCATCTCGAGTGTCCTCCAAAATAAAAGCACAGTTTCTACGAAAAAATATAAATATAAAAGCACAGTACAATTTAGTTAATGTTTTCTATTTTATATTTTGCGCATTCTTTTTAAGTATGGCTTTTCCTCTTATGACATGGGTATTCTTGAAGTTTTTCACCAACCTGCCTAATCTCTAAAATGACATTCGCTAGATCCACACAAACATACACCAAGCAAATGAGGGTGGTTTTGAACTCAAGATTTGAGGAGAAGACCTATACATTTTAGCACTCTTTTAAAACATTTATGATCATTGAAATAAATTAAAATTACAGTATGTAATCGACGGCATTATTGTTTCCATTAGACCATTCGCCAGCAGAGGACCCCACAAGGTGAATTGAACAACAATCCCGTTGGTCTTAGCTCAGTTTCCCTATTGCTTAACATAACAGTGAGTTAACCCAACATATTGCTTAGTTTGACCCTAAATTTTGTTAATTTCTTTCTTGAAAAGGTGCTGTTACTAAAGAAAGTAATCTATTGATGCACTGATGGAACTGATCGATTGCGTTCATCTGGCTAGGGAGATGGGCAGGAATTTGGACGGCCAAGATCAATGGTAAACTCGCCTAGGCGTGTAGCAAATGGCATCTTCCTAATAAATAGTGAAGTAAATGTGGGATGACAAATGAAATCAGTCGCCAGGCTATGCATTTGTTGCCTACGTTTGGGAAGAATCAAAGGCTAAATAAAGTAATGTTCGCCCATCAGCGGACTGTCTCACTATTTATGGCACCCTCGGGCCTCGATTCGAGAGGCTTCCTCTTACACCTCGGTTCCACAGAAATGGTGCTTCCCCTTAGGCCCACCTGCCCATGACATGAAGGACCGGACCTGGCAATAGCCGATAAAGCCTCTTGCTTTTATATTACATGGACCTAGTTGTAATGACTCCAATCTCACACCCACTTGAACCTCTTTAATTGACTTTGATTTCAATTTAATGTCACACCCACTTGAACCCTTTAAATTGACTTTGATTTCAATTTAATGCTGATTCAGGCATTAGTTATTGTTGTCCATATGCATCATCGCGTGTATTTGGCAACTTCTTCTCTTTAATGGCACATCTATCTCTCAATCAATCCATCACTCGATATTTTGGCCTCTCTCATGTTCGAGTTACAATAGGAAAGTATTAAAATTTCATAGTATCGCAGAAATGGGAGGAAGTAAATAGTGGAAAGAGGCAGAGCTCTGTCAAGTTGGATGGAGTCAGGGTCGAGGTGTAGCGAGCCATTCTCAAGCTAGACCAGCTCAAATTGGCTCGACTGGAGTTCAGCTTGTTGAGGGGTTCACCTGGGGCCATGACAACCGTGGTGAAGGGTGGGGGTGGGGGTGGGGGTGATGTCTCAAAGAGATCTATGGATATTTAATTAAACTTATCAACCCAAATAGGTCTTCTAATATTTTGATTTACGGCAGTCTAATTTAATGGTTTTAGGAGATATCATCTTTTTAGATTTCAATCTAAGAATAAAAAACAGTAGGATGCGTGTTAAATTGGACTTGTGCTGCGAATTTTTTGGAAAAGGTGGGGGCGGGCCCTACAAAAGGGAGATTATAATCCCTTTTGGGGGGGGGGGGGGGGGGTAACTTAATCAGAAGTAGGCCTGCTCAAGGGAGATCATAATCCCTTTATCGCGTCAACTATATTGCACTAAATCATGAGATGCGTTGTGGGGACCCTTTCCGGGGTCAACTCTTGGCATCCTCCTTGTGATGAGTAGACTCTTCCCTGCAGTATGCCGGTCGTCCTTCCTGCTGTTTGCAGGCTTCATTCACCACTTCCTCTATGTGGTGACCAGCCTGTCATCTAATCGAGTCCTTGGCCCCTCTGCTGCGTTAGAAAAAAAAAAACTCAAGTTAAATTATATTCTAAGGTAAAGAAGGAGAGTGGATAAGTTAGCACTAAATAAATCGCATCCATGATAACATCAATATTAATCCATTTAAATGATCTAAGTTGCTAACATATATATTCAAAATGCCGAAGCGTTAAAGGTGTAGCAACCTAACTACCTAACGCCCTCCCTTGGATGGGATATCGTTCAACCTTGAATCACATGCCTACATAAAACGTGTTGGGTTTTGTTTTGTATTCCAGTTTAGCCGGATCGGTCATCCAGTTTAACCAAAACTAAGGCTCATAGTTAGGGGTATTTTAATCATTATGTATGGGTTTTCTTATTGGCCAAAAAAATTGAAACTATATATATTGATGTACTGTAAACCTAAATTCTGAAGGGATTGAGATGAGATCATGATAGATAAGTTCTTTCTTCTGTAGACATAGGCAAGTTTGCCAAACCATGTAAAATTGCTATGTTCATGTGTGTGATTGCTTGATAGTGTGATTGATGTGTGTTCATCGTGGTTGATTCGTTGATCGCAGATATTTTCGTTATGCCGCTTTTTCCAACGAAGTAAGCCAGTTTAAGCATCGGGTCATACTTAACTTTTATGTACTGTGCCCAACCCATCAGAACAGGCTAAAACAAGACAGTTGCAGGTTTGACGGGATAGAGACAGAAGGAAAGATTCACAAGGTACCAGTGAGATCCAGATTCAGGGAAGTCTTCAGTTTTGTCTTAACGGATGGAAGCTAGGTTCATTGTGTTGTAAGGATGCATGCATGTGACAACAAATGGAGAGCACTTTGGAAGTTCAAGATGGTAGTGTTAAGGTCAAAGGAGGCAACTGTGGAAAGTATCAAGTTAGTTTGGACTTGATTGACGCTAGACAATAGTGAGATTGTCTGTGCATCCGAGCTAGAGGTGCAGGTGCTACGCTAGGTCGTAGCGTGTGTAGAGGCGTACTTTTCAGCGAGATGCGTGAAGTGCTGGTTCAACATGTTGAGCGTTGAAGAGAGAAGATTTCGCCATCGGTATAGTGACGTAACATTCAGCAAGGTGCATGAAGATATTACCGGATATCTCAAGGTGGCTCTGAGGATTTGAGGAATCCAAGCCAAGGTGGAAATTATTGGGTTTTGTCTTATATTCCGATTTAGCCGAATCGGTCGTCTGATTTAGCCAGAACTGAGGCTCAGGGTTAAGGGTATTTTAGTCATTATGTATGAATTTTCTTGTTGACCAAGAAAATGGAAACTATATATTGATATACTTAACCCTAGATCCTGAGGGGATTAAGATGGGATCATGATAGATGAATTCTCTTCTCCATGGACGTAGGCAAGGGTACCGAACCACATATAATTGCTGTGTTTATGTGTGTGATTGCTTGATGGTGTGATTGCTGTGTATTCATCGTGGTTGATCTGTTGATCGCGGGCATTTTCTTTGCGCCGCTTTTTCCAACAAAACGCAGCATGGGGCCTTTTTTGTCCTATCCAAATGCGTCAGCACACAAAATGAGGTATAAGGCCTTTTTTAACCTGCACTGATTTAAACGTAGGAACAATGGCAGAACTACGTAAGGGCGGGAAGGGGCCAGGCACCCCCTACCCTAGCTGTTTTTAAAAAGATTACTTTTTGACACTTTGGCACACTCCTTTTTCAACACTAGTGGAAAGAAAACCCACCCCCATCTCACTTTCTTTTTTTTCTTTTTTCCCTTCATTCATCTTCTCATCTCCTCCTCCCTTCTCCTTTCACCTCAAAGCCAACCACCCCTCCAGCCACCAGCCACCAACCATCGATTTTCCTTTGGCATCTTCTTCCTCACGTCGCCTTCATCCCAAGGACAATATTTTTTTTAATTTCTCCCTCTTTCTTAAGCTCTAGGTAAGCTCTCAACTTATCCATAGTTAGGTGTTTTAGGTCTTTAAATTAATAATAGCATAGAGGTGTTCCTTAGAGTCCTCTCTCCCATTTTATAGGTGGGTTTGGCTTGGCTTGAAGTTTCTCTCCATTTGAGCACCGTGGATTTAGTATGAGTTAGGGCTTCTCCTCATTTCCATTTTTTCTCATCATAGTTCATAAAGCAAGTGGATAGCATTTTTATTGTTAATATGTTGATTTAATCTTGATTCTAGCATTTAAATATACTTTAGAATTAAGATGTTTTACCCATTTCTTGCCCATAGCATTAGTATAACTATGCCATTGAGTACATGATTGTAAAAAGCAAATAATTTTCTTGCCCAAATCATGTGTTTTGATTTCCAAAATATTTTTAATATTTGTGTGATGACCGAATTAGATAGTAAGAAAAAGAGTATGTGATTGTAAAGAGCAAATAGTTTTTTTGCCCAAATCATGTGTTTTAATTTCTAAAATATTTTTAATATTTGTGTGATGACCGAATTAGATAGTAAGAAAAAAAAAACCTACTAGATTGTGAATCACTTATTTTATCATAGTTGTTAACATGTGCATATTATTTTCTATTTAATTTTTAGATGGGGAAGATAATTTCAATTGATGCATATTTCAAAAGAAAAAATGACAAAAACTCGCAAGTTGATACATCATTACCGACCTCCGATGTTGCTATTTCAAATTTGCCAACCTTCAACATTGCCACTTCAAATATGCCAACTTCCAACATTGATACTTCAGATTTGCCAACCTCCTCCAATGTTGAAATTTCAATTCCTACAAAATTTCGAAGAGTTGAAATGAATGAAATTGATATTAGCATGTTAGAGCATGCCCTAGGATTGCATCCACATATATGTGATTATAATGTTAATCAACATGATGAAATTTGACGAGCTTACTTTAAGATTGGCCCATACTAACCTTTGCTTTCAATCTATCCCAAATTTAGGTCAACAACTCATGCTCGGTGTCACAACCCGAGCCCAAGAAATCGGGGATTAGGAGAAAACCTAATTAATAACACACATACTCCCGTATATGTACCCCTGAACCTGGTCAAAGTGCACATATACAAGGGAACTATCACACATGCAATCCTTGTACGTGGAAGCTATAGATAGTATCAGTGCACGAAAGAACATAAAAAGATACAATAAATATAATCACTAGGGAAAATGGACGTCACAAGAAATACATGAGAGAATATTCAATGAATACATATACAATAGATAAAACACTAACATGTAGCAAATGGGAATGTGAGGAATATAAGGCACTCTCTGGAGCAGATCAATCACACCCATTCTCCATCCCACTAGGGTCTCTATAATCTCCTCTGAAGTCAGGTTGATCTTCGAGGGATCGGAAACTGACTCTGATCCTGGAACACCAAGAACAACACGTGAGTACGACGACTCAGCAAAGTATAAACAACATAAAGGTAATATGTGTTGTGTCTAAAAGAATCAGTAACAGGTAATAATATAAGATGTCAATTCCGTATACTAGGCAAATCGTACATATGAACAAACATGCTATCAGAATCATAAATAGATATACTCACTAAGTGGCTACTACATTTGTCATATTCTCCCTATCAAGAGCAGTCAGGACAAGAACACCATCAACCAGGCCAGGGTACAAATGGGTTTCTAGTTCCCGAGATTCGGAATCTCAGGACATGAGCACTCTACAGATGCAGCAAACAAGTTACGCCAAAGTCAATCTCGTCGGGTATCATGAGGCTGAGGCTGAGGCTGAGTAAAGTAGATAAGCTAATCACAAGTAAAATCATGTAGATCATATCAAGCAGGTCATATCAAGCCACAATAAATTTAGGTGTATACAACATACCCCACATGTTAAGCAAGTCATATATGAGTAACATTCAACATCTATGTCAAGATTAAGATATCTGAAGTACCATAAAACATGTCAAGGCTTATCAATTCACATTAATCAAACGGGTAGCATTAAACATGGAAGTCAGCTGTTTCCGCTCGAGATTAACCATGGACAGAGCCCTCAGAGAATATCCAATTGTTGCCCTAGCACAGAACACGTACTATGTGAATAGGAGGGCAAAACTGAAGTCGATATGCAATGCAAATCAGATTATTTTGCAGGAATTACAATCTTTTACTAGCCAACCCTAACTTAGTTATCCATTATTACTAACCGTGCATGATGATATAGTTTTAAGTTATTCGATACTCAGTTGTTTTTCCTTTGATGTCTCATTGTATAAGTAAAAGTATCGGAGTCTCTTAAACCAACACCCACGAGGAGGTGCTTAACAAATGGATAATATTCATGAATGTATCTCAGCCGTCAAGACCATTCATGATATTCATATGTTCGATCATTAGTGTAGTTCATATACAGGTCTCCAAGTAGTATAGAACTGGTCAGGAAATTATGTACATTAAATTTCCTACAAGTCTACGGGTGACTTACCTGACCGATCGGGTAAGTGTCCAACCAATCGGACCCCATCCAGAACCAACGTCCAACTGATCGAAGTTCAGGATCGACCAGTTGACCCTGAAACTCTCTGATATGCACAGAGTCGGTTCATAACGGACTCAAGGCTAAGATAAAGGTAAGAAATCTAAGTCTTAAAGGCCTGCTAAATCTGGTATAGTCTTTAACACACCCTTGTGAGGTTTTTGCCCGATCTTCCGGCTTTGCCGTATCAATCCTAAGGTATAACTATGTAAGGTCTAAAAGGAAGTCACGGTGCTCCTATAACAGGACCGTAAGGGATTTTTAGTCCATTATGTAGCCTAATAATTAGGCCACTAGGAGGTTTATAAAAGGCCTCTGGTTAGACTTGAAACCATTTATATGAAGAACCTACATTATTGAGATGTGCACGACCCGACCTACCTACTCCTAGAACCTCAATTCTATCGGCAGGACTATCAAGACCAATCGGTCGGCCATGATATGCCTGGCCGTGAACAAAACTAGTTACCCTCTGTTCTGAAGCTTACAAAACCTTCTATTTCTCTTCCTAACAATGAAAGAAGAACCAAGAAGGCTATAGAACATGCATAGACTAAGATATTTGAAGTAAATCACAATAATCACAAGTTACTAACGTGTATTCAACCAATCTTTGTTTATACCTGCCTTTACTGACGAAGAATCAAGCTTTACTCATTTCTACCCGGCACGAAAAATCGGAGCTTAACACCGACTACGAGACGAAAATGGAAGAAGAACGAGAGAGGGAGACGAAGAAGAAAAGTGGACGGAGGAAGAAGAAGAAAAAGAAGAAGAGGATAAGAACGAAAAGAGGCGGTGGCTTATATATAGATATTTTAACCATTTGCAACCAGGTCCAAAAGTTATACAAATTACAATTCGAGTCAAATGAGTACTTAAACATTTCAAATGACTCCAGATGATTCCTAGTCAGTTACGGAAAGTAACAAACATTACGAAAGATACACGATGACCTCAAGATGACGCCGAAATGACAAACTCAATTAAAATAAAAAATTACGAAAAAGGGCCCGAAGCTTCCTAATCCAGGTAAAACTCAACCCAACTACCTAACCAAAACTCTAAACCTACCCAACAAGAATAAAACATAATGACCCAAGAAAATCCTCCAGCAATATGCTAACAACAAGAGTAATTGACTACTAAACCAGTTAATTGGGGTTGGGGTGTTATATCCTCCCCCACTAAGACTCATTCCGTGCTCGGAATGATCACTTACCTGCAGAGAGAACGGGAGAGTATCGAGCCATCTGTTCTTTCAATTCTCATGTGGCTTTATCTGGATTGGGGTGACGTTGACCAACATAGATGTCTCATCTGCAAGTGTTGTCTTCTCGTATCCATTGTAGGAAGCAACGCTCGACGTTGGAAGCATGCGGCTGAACTGCATATTAGCATACCAGATAACGTAGAAGGGTCACAAACACAGCTACAAGCATGGACATTCCCCTGAAGAAACTGACATGCTAACCTGTAGGCTACCTTATTGGGTTTCTCAGACTGTCTAACGAACTCTCGGAGCCAGTCTACCTTTATGGTCAAATCATATGATACCTTCCAATGATAGGACGTCAGAAAATCTCATCACTACGCTAAAAGTTGAAAGGCTTCCTCTGCTTCTCAACATAGCTCTGCTTAGTGATTACGTTATGCACCTTTCCGTCATTTCCGTAATAATCTTCTCATCCTTACTTCTTCTCACCAAAACTAGACCACAACATGAAATCCATACAAAACACCATACAGAGCATGAAGCAACAGTCTGTCACAATCAGAACAACAGATACTGGCGCACTATGAAGCCTGACAATCTCATCGACGATTTGTGGCCATCTGTCCACTTCACCAGGAGCATTGACGAGATCCTGCAATGCAAAGGACATTTTCTACTTTCCGTGAACCTATCTGTCGATGAAGTCAACTGTCTGGAGTAATCCTAGCCATCGGGATATAAACGAACAAGGGGTCCCGCCGAAAGAATAGTACTACACCCATGACGTTACTCACCCAAGATAACTGCATCATGAACATATATTAGTAGAGAATTAGGGGTAGATATGTACGTAAGTCAAAGAAAGATTGAGTTACCAAAAGATAGGAAGCAAACATTGCTAAAGAGCAGATACACTGATACGAGAAGAAAAGAAATTTCGACCCTTATTGAGAAGTGGAACTCGATAGTCCACGAAGAACCAGGAAACACTTCCAATCACAAATAAAGTAGAGAAGGAAGATTATAGTTACTTAAAGAGAAACAAGCTGCCAAGCAAAACAAGGTAGAGCGAAACCAAGAAAAGCTCGAAACATCTGAAATGATAAACAACTAAACGTCTACGGTCCAATCGATATCTCTCTGGATACTGGAAAGATCAACAAAGCATTCTACAATTCAGGGTACGGTTACGAGGAAGTTGATTGATGGCATTGAGATCATGAGTAAAACACCTGTACTCATAGAATGGTGGCTTAACTAGGAAAAAAAGAAGGTCTTGACTCAAAGAGTGTTAACCATTGTACAAGAAAATTGAAGTCGGGAATTCTGAAGCATAGATAACATTAGCAAGGAAACAAGATTCGTGAAAAGCGTCATGGTAAACCGTAGGAAACGCTAAGGATCAAGTATCTGCGTCAAAGAAGTAGACCTTCACAAAACGACCTAGGAACAAAGTCAAGGAAAATAAGATTCAAGCTAATGCTAGAAAGACAAAAAAAAAAAGAGATTAGATACATTCTAATAAGCACAGAAAAGGAAAAGAAATGATCATCTGACTGAATCTATATAAAGCAGTAAGGATCGAAAAAAAGGGATGTATCGGTTACAAAAGATGTCGCAAGGTAGTTGCCCAAAACATAAAGTCCTTGAAGAGAGAACAAGGGTCAAATGAGATTCAAAAGGGAAGAATCGTGGGAATCACAAGCATGGACAATGCACTAGGAGAGCCAAGTGTCAAGTACGGTACTGGATAGAGGGAAAACAAACAACAACTCTAAACAACAATTATACTTTCGTCAATCAAGTAGGAAGAGATCATAGCTCTTTTCATAAAATTGCAGAAAGGAAATATAAAGATTTGATGAATCTAGTCAACATGTGCAAAAAGTGATAGAATATTTCACTTCTGAACAAATTGCAAGCAATCAGTTATGACTAAAGGCCCCAATTGATGCAGTTTGATGGCTTGCACCTCAAGGTGTTGCATTTAGAAACCATGATAAAAGTTATGAATCATTCAATTGTGGAAAATATCTTGAAATGCTAGCTTTGTTGGGTTCATATAATGAAAAGGTTGGGAAAGTTGTGTTAGATAAAGCTCCAAAAAAAACCTCTTACACTTCACCAAAGATCCAAAAAGAAATTTTTCATATTCTTGCAACCAAAGTAAAGAAGGAAATTCGTGTGAAAATTGGTGATGCAAAGTTTTGTATCATTGTCGATGAAGCTCGTGATGAGTCAAAGGAAGAGCAAATGGCATTAGTTTTGAGATTCATTGACAGGGATCGCTTTGTACTGGAGCACTTTTTTGGGGTTATTCATGTCACCTACACTGTGGCATTAGCCCTAAAAAACAGGATATATTCTGATTTGTCTCATCACAATTTAGATATTCAATATATTCCTGGGCAAGGATATATGATGGTGCAAGTAATATGCAGAGTGAGTGGAATGAATTAATAGCTTTGATTTCAAATGACTGCCCATATGCTTACTATATCCATTACTTTGCACATCACTTGCAATTGGCACTAGTTACAGCATCAAGAGAAGTCACCCTTGTTTATGAATTTTCTACTAAATTGACTTCAAATGTAAATATCATTTGTGCTTCATGTAAGTGTAATGAGGAATTGAATGATGCTCAAGCTACTGAAATTGCACATTTGATTGCCACTGATGAGCTCGAGACTAGGAGGGAACTTAATCAAATTCGCACTTTACAACGGGCAAGAGAAACTCATTGGAGTTCTCACTTAAAATCAATTTCTAGCTTGATAAAAATGTACAATGTAACATGTGAAGTTCTAATTAACATCAAACATAGTGGAACTACTTTTTTGCAAAGAGGAGAAGCAAGCTCAACTTACAAGGCATTGACTTCATTTGACTTTGTCTTCATCTTGAATGTTATGAAAGAAATTATGGAGATCACCGATTTACTCTTTCAAGTTTTGCAATGTTAATCTCAAGACATTTTGAATGTTGTACATGTTTTCATCTACTAAAGCATTTATCCAAAAATTGAGAGATGATGGATAGGATGCTTTATTTACCAAGGTGAAATCATTGAGGCGCACAACATCAATTTCCCAGATTTGAATGCTCTCTATGTAGAAAGAGGAGGTCTTGCTTGTCATCAACAAGATGAGTTTACTATTGAGCATCATTATTGAATAGATATTTTTTATGCTGCAATTGATTCTCAGTTATAAGAGTTAAATTGTTGATTTAGTGGGCATGCAATGGAGTTGCTTACTCTTATAGCTCAGTTTTGGACCTGCGCAAGGCGTATGAATCTTTTATGGTAGATAATGTTTGCCAGTTGGTTGATAAGTTTTATCCAAAAGATTTCACAGATCAAGAAAAAATGTAGTTGAGAATGGAGCTTCACCATTATAAGCATAATATTGTTCAACATGCAGACTTTAAGAAGTTGTCAAATGTTTCTGAATTGTGTCAGTGGTTCGTAAGAACTAGAAGATCAACAACTTACCAACTTGTTTACAAAGTGATCATATTTGTTCTTACTCTTCCAATTTCTACGGCAATTACAAAACAAGCATTTTCAACCATGAAAATTATCAAAACTAGGCTTTGCAACAAAATGGAGGATGATTTTCTCACATACTCAATGGTTGTATTCATTGAAAGATAAATTTGCTATAAAATTCAGCGTAGATTCAGTTATTAATGATTTTTGGGATTTGAAAGAACATAGAGTTTTACTTTGATAGATATTGAATTGCATGGTTAAAACTTACTAAGAAACGTCTTTTTTTCATCTTTTGCAAAGACTGATTAGATAGTGATTTTATTTTCCATATAAAAACTTAGTATTTGCTCTTGATATATTTGTTTTGCTTAAACTTAAAAAGTTTCCATGGAACACTTGAAAATATATGATTGCATGAAAAAAAAATCTTCTAGTTCAGCCCCCTTCTACATAGAATCCTGATTCCGACCCTGCGTAGGACGTTTTGGCCCTAATACTACCTCAACTTGCAAACCAATAAACTCTAAATATCTAGGCATTGAAAGTGTGGAAAACTAACTATTTAATAATATTAATCTTTAATTTTAGCTTTTTAAAGTTTAATGACTACATATCATGTGAATTTGCCATCTTAAAATCAAATGGTAGCTTACGTCCATATTAGCACTACACGAGGACTATTGTCTGTTAGAATATAGAATATACCATAAATGGACTATAGTTGAAAACGAAAAAAAATTGTCAGTTGCAGTGGTTAATTTTTGTACGGCCAGTGTTTGTATATCTCATTCCACAAAAAGTAAATAATTCATTGCCACCATGTTTATATCTCTGTTGTATGAAAATTAAATAATTCATTGACATCAAATGGCTTGTGGTGTACTGGTTGAAGCAATGGTTTGTGGGCCAATGCCCAATGAAACACGTGTTTTGAAAAAACTCTTCACATAAACTGTATTCCCCAATGGAGCACCTGCATCTCACATTTATATTCTGTACAGTATTACAATATATCTATACTTCTAAAACTATTAATGAATTATCTAACAAAATAAGGTTAAATTCATAATTAATTCATTAAACTTTACTTATTTAGAACCAAAAAAAAATCAATGTGGTACAATATTGGCATTGCTAACCACCCGATTCGATACAGGATTATTGGGTTCGCTCTTTTAAAATCCAATAGCACTGTTAAAAATAAATAAATAGATTAAGAGAATAATTTTGGGATTAAAACAGGGAAACATGGAGCACAATCATGGAATATAACAATGGAAATATCACCCTCATTGGTGTATTCTCGTAAATACTTTGAAAGATAAGCACGTGCAGGATTAAATGAGGTTGGACCTGA
Organism: Sextonia rubra; assembly: GCA_037013555.1. Lineage (NCBI taxonomy): Eukaryota > Viridiplantae > Streptophyta > Magnoliopsida > Laurales > Lauraceae > Sextonia > Sextonia rubra. The sequence continues at coordinate 56,147,204 of JASUAD010000010.1, forward strand.
TGTGCGTTTTTCACCGAAACAAAGGAGCACAAGCACGCAGCACATCATTCTATGTGTAAGCAACGTCAACAGGGAGATATAATTTTCACCTATGGGGGCCCGCACTTACACTTATTCATTCAAGACTGTGGATCCACTTGAATGCTTTCCTATCATGACGGGTAGATTAGATTAGATAGAAAAGTCTCTTTATGGATAAAGGTAATGCATAAAATTAGAACATCAGAATTTAACAGCCTTAAATTTAATGGCCTTTTAAGCATATGTTTTTTTCTTTAGATTCAATATTCCAGTTGTGATTAAGGGTTCAATTGTAATAGATCTGGGCATGATGATCGATCTTGGACGATAGGAGTGTGAAATTTTAAAAATAAAAAATAAAAAAGAGTGTGAAAAGAGCTTCATCGATCAAAGGCAGGCCCAAATGAGGCCCAGATCACAGGAGAATATTCTCCCTGGATAATAAACAGTTGAGCTTGTTTGTTATATATATATATAACTGCTTTTCAGACACGATGTTGTGAGGTACTTCACACAGAGTCTCTTGTGAATGGTAGGAAAATCCATGGGCCTTAGATCTCGGCCTTCCTTACGAAAAACTTGAGTAGAAAAGAATTACATGGGGAAAAGTAATGAATGGATAAAACGAACTTAAATTTAATTTCTCTACTAAATATAAATTTGGAGGGCCATGGTAGAGACTCTTTGTCAACATCATGAGAGGACCCAACTACATGCATGTAGGTGTGGTCGCACTTCCAAATTTTATATGAAAATTCTGGATTTACTATAGAAAAATTCCAATAAATATTGTGGGTCTACTCTCAAAATCCACAAAAAAATTATCGTTTTGCTCCAAAATCCAAATTACTTTTTAAAGTCTGCACCTCTCACACAAAAATCGTAACTCCGCCACTTGTCACCATAAGGGATTCATCAGATTAATGTTCCCAAACAATTAGAACAAGAAAGATTTCACCCTCTCAGTGAAACAGTCAATAAAGATGAGGATGGCTAACCTCATGTTACATGCTAAAAATCATCTTTAGCCACTTCCCCTTCAAAATCCACAAGTTTGAATTCTCGTCCTAAATCTATCCAATTTCCAAAAGTAAGATTCATTGTCCGGGAGATATCAAAAGTAAAAAAAAAATTATCTATTATGTCCAAATAAAAGTGGAAAATGCACACATTTGCTTGAAACATTTTCCAATTAACTATTTTATGGCTGTTGGAGCGCTCATGAATCCTTTCATTATTATATCCCGACAAAAATTTGATTGTTGCAAGTGATGTATCAAAGCCACCTCTTCTACTCCATCACTATTAGCACTAGTGCTAGTATGAGTATTGATATTCTTATCCTTAACAGTATAAATTACCACACATTTGGGTTTGCTTGAACAAATTCCATGATTATTTGTTGATTTCTCCTCATTTTACTCTTCCCACTCTTCAAAAGAGTCGGTGAATTTGTATGAATATCAAGGAGTAATTTTACCCATTTCTTCTATTCCAATATATTATTTTGAATTATTTGATCATTTGGATCACTTTAATTGTATCAAATAGACATTTCAAACGTTTTTTTTTATTTTTTTAATCATCCTATTTTATTTCTCCTTTTGATGTGCAAATTTATAGATTCACTAGTTATCAAAAGCCCGCCGAACCACTAATGGATTAGCGTACAATTTCATGGTTCTAACTAGGGATGGATCCTCTGTCCTTACATTGGAAGTGCCACTTCCTTGCGAATGAGTCCCAAAAAAAAAAAAAAAACAAAAATTTTTTTTGATTGCATAGTAGTCTCGGCTCTTCATGAATTAACATTGTCCCTAATTTAACACTCTCGGAACTTCACTCACCCTTTTGGTTAGTCAATTAGTCATACAATGACAATCATTCCATTGCCCTACACGTCTAAGTTATGCAGGCACCTTTCCATCCTTTCAATCTCTCCAATTATAGGCAAGCCTGAGGTGTGTATCTCATGGACTACTTGTCCTGTTTTTGCCTTCTTAAAAGGAGAAAATCCCTTTACACAGTTTTTTTTGTTAATGTAACAGTTATGACTCCTCTTTTAACAGAGTGAATGAAACGGAGCTTTATCCTCAGCCGACCATCAGAAAACTATCAGATGTACAGAGCCAACATTTTTCGTACTGGGCCTATCTGGTTCCTTGCAGAAAAGGAACAAAAGGAGAATCACAGCGCAAGAAAATCCGGTTCATGCACCATACCCCAAGGAAAAATAATGCAAAAGAAATGGTGGTCCATATCTCTCTCCACTCTGTTGCTCGCTTCCCCAACTCCACTGCATAAAATCCCACAAGAATCTCGCGCATCTCAATACCCATTATTTGACTCATACTATATTATCACAGAATACAAGCAGTAGTCTGCGGACTACTAAATTGCCCATATATTCTTGAGAGATTTTTCTTTCGCAAAGACACGAAGATGGAGTGCATTGGCCGCTATAAGTGGAAGGAGCCATTGGAGGTTAGATATCTGCCACTAGTTGATATTATGGGTCCCCTTCATCCATTTGATCAAAGACAATAAATGGATGTTGAAATTAATTCTCCCTCGCATCCAGCCATAGGTAAAGGAGTAAGATGCGCTAGGTACGTGACAACTAGTATAAGACTTTCTGGCAACTCTTATATGATCAAAGTGGGATAAGGCTTTGATGACCATATATTTTGTGTACAGAAAGAATTCCACGTTGGAGAGGAATATAATTCTTATTTTCATTGAAATTACACAATATTTGTGGCTTGGTGCCGACACTTTATCCTTACCAAAAAAGAAAATAATGAATTAGTTCTCCTTTATAAATAGAATTTCGATTCTGTGAAAGAAATACAGAAATATTCCTCGATGAAATAAATAAAAAAATATAGAAAAAAGGAATCACCTTATTACACGAATACGTGCCCAACCTTTCTGTCAATTTAATGGTTGATGAGAAATTCACATATGCAAGGATTTCTCACTATTCTTTGAATAAGGCTTTTTTCACTTAGATAAGGATTTTCATATTCTATAAGTGTAGGACAATAAAATCCTAAAAAAATGAAGATCTCATACGATCCAATTGTGGGCAATCTAACATTTGCCAAATATGAACAAGTTTTGGTTGTCAAATGTGACCTTTATAGCATCTCTAGCAATATTATACATTTTACCTAGCAAAAAAGTTACTTTCTCTATTTTATCTATTCACTTTTTTAATACACTCTCTAACAACGCTCTCTATTTTTCCTCTATTCTATTTAAATATTATTTTTTTTCTTACTAATTTTAATTAAAATTACAATTATAGTTGGTTGTAACAATTGAAAATATATTAAAATAATAAATGCCTTATCTACAGTGCCTCTGTATGTTTGGAGATGCGTTGTAACTCATTTCATTTTGCTGAGCGTGAAACGTATCCATTGGAAATGCATTTTATGGAGTGGGCTCTTTAGAATGCCTAAAAAAGAACTTTTTACCTCCTGAACAAATGAACCCCAACTCATTGCGACTTGGCCCTTTCTTGATGAGCATTAAAAAGATATTACTTGGGTCCAGATTTGTATATTTATGGCCAAAACCGATCGAGTGTTTGGCTCATGGCTTTGAATTATATATGGATCAACAATTCAACATTCACATTTCACACCAAGAGTATTAAGACCACATAATTCGTGATCCCTCAACCATTGAAGTGGATCCGATTTTCTTATTATATGATAGACAGCTAAGTGGGGAGGTCGTCACCTTCTTCTGCCCCTCTTTTCCATTTCATTTTCATTCATCTCTCTCTTTGTTTGCATCTCTCTGCCTTGTTCATTTCTAATCTGACCCATCTCCTCCTCCTTCTGCCAGAAGAGATGAAGATCCAATGCGATGCCTGCAACAGAGAAGAAGCATCAGTGTTCTGCAGCGCAGACGAGGCTGCTCTCTGCGATGGCTGCGACAGGAGAGTCCACCAAGCCAACATGCTCGCCTCCAAGCACTCTCGCCTCTCTCTCCTGCATCCTTCCTACAAACAATCTCCTCTCTGCGATATCTGTAAGGTAATATCATATGTCATAACAAACCAAACCCACTAAACAGATTTCAATTTCATTGAAAGTGATTTCCTCTCTCTCTCTCTCTCTCTCTCTCTCTCTCTCTCTCTCTCTCTCAAACAAAGTTGGAAAAATAATGGTTTGGGTATTTGTAGGAAAGGCGTGCTTTTGTCTTCTGTCAAGAAGACCGTGCGATTCTCTGCAGAGAATGCGATCTGCCCATTCATACACCTAACTGTCGGACCCAAAAACACAACAGATTTCTACTCACTGGCATTAAGGTCTCTTCTTCATCTAGCACTTGTACAGCTGATCGCTCAAAGCAGGTGCTGGAGAAGAAGAAAAGTGTTTTTGATGAAATGGTTTCTTCTCTTCCTGAAGAAAAAAGTGAAGATCTTTGCATGAGTAGCATATCTGAGTACCTGATCAAGACGCTGCCGGGCTGGCATGTGGAGGAACTGCTAGGCTCGTCTCCACCAGCTGATGGTCTGTGTGAGGTTTGCTAATCATCTTACTTCTCTTGAAAACTCTCTCATATGTTCTTTCTTTTAAAATTACATCTCAGCTACTGCTTCTTCTTCTTCTTCTTCTTCTTCTTCTTCTTCCTCCATGCAGACAGATGATTTCATGACGTTTTCAGAAGAGGATCACCTCGATGGCCTTATTGGTATTGTTTCAGAGGATTTTGGGACATGGGTTCCACAAGTGCCTCAGATCCAAGGTCCTTGTTATCCACCTGGAGTCTTGGGTTCACAACATGGACCGGGATTGAAGGATTTTAAGGAGAGAGGCAATGTCAGGGTCGACCTACGTTGGAGTGATGATGGTTTCACTGTTCCTCAGATGAGCCCACGATATAAGCGATCATGGCCTCTTTGGTAGATAGCATGTATTTATTATTATTAGTTTTTACTTAATCTTTTTTACATTTAAATTTGGATCTTCCTGCACTATTAGAACTGTGGATGATATTACTGATCCTCTCCACTTTGGTAATATGGATGGGTTTTTTTTTTTTTTTTTTTTTTTTGTTTTCTGATGTTTCGGTTTTGGTGGCAGGCATCTTAGCATACATAATATATAGAAAGATTAATGCTAAAAAAGAGCCTAAACAAGAATCATGTATCTTAATCATCATCTTGTGGTTCTTATGCCATCAATCTCAGCTGGGCTTAAAAGAGTTCTAATATAAAAATTATGGATAGCAAGATGTCCAAAATAAAATAATTTCACCCACACAAAATATAGGGGGAGGAGGATCTTATTTATAAAATAAGATTGCTTCCTCTACAAGCAACCTAATAGGGAAAAACCCTAACCCTTAGTAATCCCTTTATCTCATGTGGGTCCCAATGTGGGCATCCACCTATGATAAACACTCCCCTTTAGATGACCACCATTCAATGACAATTGCCTCATTAAAAACTTGCAAAGGAAAAACCCAGTGGGATAAAAACCAAAGCGAAGGAAAAAGAGTACAACTTTTGACAGGATCATTGATTTGGTATTTGGACGTGCATAATGCTGCCTCGTTAAAACCTTAACTAGGAAAACCCAGTGGGATAAAACTTAGAAAAGGAAAAAGAGTACAGCGCGCATATGTCCTGGGTAGCATACTTCAGAATGCCTCTCCCTGATTGACTACTCCTCCTAATGATAATATCTTTGTACATAATTAAGCATGTCAATCTCGTATACAATTTCTAAAATACTGATTTTTAGCAAAAACTTCGTAAACTGATCAGCCAGGTTGTTGCTTGAACGAACTTGCTTGACTTTAATCTTATTATTCTTTTGAAGCTCATGAGTAAAAAAGAACTTTGGTGTAATGTGCTTCATCTTGTCATCTTTAATGTATCATTCTTTAATCTGTTAAATACATGCCCCATTTTCTTCGCAAATAATGCTCGGGGTATCTGTACTAAGAGGCAATTGACAAGAGCTACATATATCCTGAGTTAAAGATTTTAGCCATATACATTCTCCACTGACTTAAAATCTCAGCATGGTTAGAATAGTTCATGGATCTTTCAGTACGAGTTAGAACTTCAGGTTCTAGATTAGGATAATTCATGGATCTTCAGGTCCGAGTTAGAACTTCTAGTTCTAAATTAAAATAACATACAGAACCGCAGATTCAGGTTATTTATTCGATATAGAACTTTTAGTTCTAAGTATTATATAAAACTTCGAGTACATATTGTGGATTTGAAAACTTCTGGTTTTAGAGTAAAATAACCAATGGATCTTCTGGTCCAAATTCGAAAGAACTTCTGATTCATAGACTAAAATAATTTACGGAACTTCAAGTCCGGGTTATTGATTCCATCTAGAACTTTTAGTTCTAAATATCGTATGGAACTTCGGGTTCCAATTACTTGTATAAAACTTCTAGTTCTATTTATAATTCGTGATTTTCAATTTTTATAATGATCTCTTTTTTTATAAGAAATAATAAATTATTCATCACTCGAATTAAAATTATAAATACTTGCATATTGAAAAGGAATAAAAATAAATGCAAGTGTATGATTATCAAATTAATAAGAGATTATAAAATAAGGAGAAATTACTTAACCTTTGAATTGTCCTCGTTTTAGTGCCAATGTGTAGATCTGCTCGCAAGCTTTCCATATGTACAAACGGATCTTAAATCGGACATTGGATCGTTAAGATATCGCAGTTTCAAATCTCAGCACTTTGATATTATAAAACAGTCTTTTGAATCTGATCTGCATCTGATGACATCATCAGTGATGTCACACTGATTATGGGCCTTCTCGGGTTGGGCTGACCCGACCGTGGATTAACTTGCCCAAAATCCAGGCCCGAGGGATCACAATCAATTGTGGTGCCTCGATGCACCAAACCCAAAAGGGGGGAACACACCCATGTGATAATCTTTTTTTACTATGAAGCCCCATGCGGATGCCGGAGACCGTCCTCTGCATTTTCTTTGTTTCCACTCTGGGATTTCGGCGTGAGCCCTTCTCCAGCGGCCCTCCCGGTGACGACTACCCATCGAGACTGCTCAGATTCGCCAGGCGGGTCAGCCTCAACCTGCAGATCGACCGGATCGACGGCCACCCGTTGCAGACCCTGACGGCGGAGGACGTGGGCTCCCGGGAAGAGGGAGAGACGCTGGTGATCTGCGCACAGTTCGGCCTCCACCAGCTCCCGCACGACGAGAGGACAGAGTTCCTGCGGAGGATGGGAGATCTGGAGCCGGATCTTGTGGTTCTGACGGAGAAGAAGGGGGAGTGCGGCAGCTGCTGCGGAGACTTCGCGTTGGGGTTTCAGCGGCGAGTGGTGTGGAAGTTCTTGGATTCGACGAGCGCGGCCTTCAAAGGGAGGGATTTGGGAGGGTGATGGAAGGGGAGGCTGTGACGGCGCTGTCGAGTGCCGCGGAGATGAATGAGGGGAAGGTGGGGTGGTGCGACAGAGGGCTGGGGTTCATCGAGGTGGGATTTGGGGACTTTCGACGCCGCTCCTTCTTCTCCGACTCTGGCTCACCAGGAGGAGAGAGCTCTTCGTGTTGATAACGTATTTCAAGAGAACAGGATATCAAAAGACGAATAGAGAGGAGAGAGAGAGGGGCTCTTATTAATGAGTTCAGCATACATATCTATATGTACAGAGGAGAAAAAGATACTATTTATAAAATAAGATTGCTTCCTCTTTAAATAACTTAATAGGAAAAAATCTTAACCATTAGTAATCACTTTATCTCATGTGGATCCTAATATGGGCATTCACCTATGATAATATATCTTATAACAAAATTTATATTTTAGTCTAAGGGGGAAATGTTATTCCACTTCCAACAAAAATTTTCATTTCTAGTAAAAGAAATTTAATATTTTAACAAAGATAGATAATTTATTATAAATAAATAAAATATATATTAATCTAACAATGATTTTAGCTTATTATTTAAGTATTTGGCTTATAATAGATCGGAATGAAAAATAAAAATCATGTAATCAATCTCAACATAGTTGAAATTTTGGCTTTTATGATGATGATGAATGATTTTAACCAAAAAATCAGAATCAACTAGTGCTCTCTTAAATTGACTTTCTACATTTTTTTCATTTATCCCAACCTCACCTACAATAATTGTTTCTCTCTTCTTCCTACGGAACATTTTTGGTCTTTTGTGAAGTGTCTCAATTCATTCAATTTGCATCTACTTTTCTTCATTTACAGTGACATGAAGGTGGATTTTTCATTATTAGATTCTTTCTTTTAACTGTATATATTCAATTAAACTACACATTACAATCATTCTATCATCATTGATTTGATGTATGACATTGAAAAGAATGCATTATCATCATCCAAGCTTTATCTCAATTATATTAGGATTTAATTAAAAATAATAAATGTACTTTATAATTAAGATAAAATATTCAAGCCCTACGTTGGAGTAAAGCAGAAAACAGAATTCATATAGTTTACACCAGCATGGTTGAAAAAACAACTTACACAATGATTATGATATAAGCCACTGATTAAGTAGGCTCCACAATAGATGCAACGAGAATCAAATACGCTACAATCCTGAAATTATTAAGAAGAGGGGAGAGAAAGAGAGTAGAGGGAGAAAGGAGAGCTTCTCTTATTTAATGAGATGTGTACATAAAAGGGGGGGAGGAGGATCTTATTTATAGAAGAAGATTGCTTCCTCCCCAAGCAAACCAATATAGCAAGACTCTAGCCTTCCATATCTAATGTGGGTCCCATGGTGGGCATCCACTAATAATAATAGTTTATAACACTCCCCCTTGGATGACCACCATTCAATAACAGTTGCCTCATTAAAACCTTGCAAAGGAAAAACCCAATGGGATAAAAACCTAAGCGAAGGAAAAAGAGTACAACATTTTTACAAAATTATTGAAATGGTGTTGGACGTGCATAATGCTGCCTCGTTAAAAACCTTAACTAGGAAAACCCAGTGGGATAAAACCTAGAGAAGGAAAAGAGTACAGCGCACATATGTCCTAATTGATAGGCTTCAAAGTATCTATCCAGAATCTGTTACTCCCCCTGACGATAATACCATTTACATTGTTTGATGATACACTTTCCGCATGCCGATCTCATATACAAGCCTTTGAAATGTTGACTTTGGTAATGACTTTGTGAACAAATCAGCCAAGTTGTTGTTTGAACGAACTTGCTTGACTTCGATCTCATTGTTCTTCTGAAGCTCATGTGTGAAGAAGAACTTTGGTGTAATGTGCTTTGTCTTGTCACCTTTAATGTACCCTTCTTTAATTTGTTGAATACATGCCTCATTGTCTTCGTAGATAATGCTCGGGGTACCTGTACTGAGAGGCAATTGACAAGAACTACGAATATGCTGAATTAAAGATTTTAGCCATACACATTCCCTACTAGCTTCATAGAGGGCTAAAATTTCAGCATGATTAGAAGAAGTAGCTACCAAAGTTTGTTTAGTAGAGCGCCAAGAAATAGCAGCATTACCATTGAGAAATACATAACCTGTCTGTGATCGACCCTTATGAGGATCAGATAGATATCCTGAATCTGCATATCCTACAAACTTGGAATCTTTACAATAAAAGAGTCCTAAATCAATTGTACCACGTAAATAGCGTAGGATATGTTTGATACCAGTCCAATGCCTTTGCGTTGGCGCAGAACTGTATCTAGCAAGTAAATTCACTGAAAAGGAAATATCTGGTCTAGTACATTGTGCTAAATACATTAAAGCACCAATAGCACTCAGGTATGGTACTTCTGGACCCAATACCTTTTCGTTTTCTTCAATTGGACGATATGGATCCTTGTTTATATCTAAAGACCGAACAACCATGGGAGTGCTTAGTGGATGTGCTTTATCCATACCAAAGCGTTTCAGTATCTTCTTGGTATAATTAGATTGATGGACTAATATTCCACTAGAACTTCTCTCGATCTGCAGGCCGAGACAAAATTTTGTTTTCCCAAGGTCTTTCATCTCAAATTCCCTTTTCAAATAATCAGCAGTTATTTCGAGCTCTTCTGGAGTTCCAATTAAATTTATGTCATCGACATAAACTGCCACTATTGCAAAACCTTTTGAGGATTTCTTTATGAAGATACATGGGCAAATGGGATTGTTTTCATATCCTTCCTTAGACAAATATTCACGGAGACGATTGTACCACATTCTTCCGGATTGCTTCAATCCATACAATGATCGTCTCAATTGTATTGAGTACGTACTCTTGGGCTTTGCTTCAGGCAAAGTAAATCCTTCTGGGATTTTCATATGAATTTCTGTGTCTAAGTCCCCGTACAGATAAGCGGCCACAACATCCATGAGTCTCATATCCAAGTTTTCAGAAACCGCTAAACTTATCAGATATCTGAATGTCGTTGTATCCATAACAGGGGAGTATGTTTCCTCATAATCAATCCCAGGTTTCTGCAGGAAACCTTGTGCCACAAGTCTTGCTTTGTATCTAATGATTTCATTCATTTCATTCCTCTTCCTTACGAACACCCACTTATAACCTACAGGGTTAATACCTTTTGGGGTTTGTACTATAGGTCCAAATACACCACGTCTATTGAGAGACTCTAACTCTGCTGTAATAGCAGTTTCCCATTTTGGCCAATCTTTTCTTTGTCGACATTCATTTATAGTACGTGGTTCTGTATCATCATCCTCATGTTCCATTGATATATGTGTAGCTACCACATATGCAAATGCGTCATCGATGACAATTCTTTTTCGATCCCATCTCTCTCTTGAATAATTGTAAAATATAGAGATCTCTTCATTATCCGGTACCGGTGCCACTTCAGGGGCTTTTATAGTCTCATCAAGGACTTTCGTCATTCTAGAGAGAGTGGATTTTGCCATAGCTTCTTCGGGAGCGTTATGACCCTCTTCAGGAGGAAACTCTTCAGGAGTGTTAAGTGTATCTTTGGGAGGATATGATGATTGTATATTTCTCCTTTTCCGTGGAGCTATATCTTTTGAACCTACAGGTCTGCCACGCTTCTGGCGTATTACAGACTCTTTTGTTGCCACTTTTTGACTTTGTCCTACAGGGACATTAAGTCTAGCAGGTGTATTCATAGCTGGAATATTTGACTTAGTTACCTTTGCTGCATCGTTAAATGCATCGGGTAATTTATTTGCAATTTCTTGTAAGTGCACAATTCTACGGACTTCATATTCACATAGTGAAGTACGTGGGTCTAAATGAGACAAAGTGGAAGCATTCCACGTTAGTTCACTCCGTTCTTCAGGAACGGGTTGTTCTGCAGGAACAATACGTTCTTTATCTCCCCCTAACGGTGGGAATTTTGTCTCATCGAATTGACAGTCAGCAAAACGAGCAGTAAAAACATCTCCTGTCATTGGTTCTAAAAAGCGAATAATAGAAGGAGAGTCATAGCCGATATAGATGCCCAACCTACGTTGTGGTCCCATCTTAGTACGTTGAGGGGGTGGTATAGGGACTAAAACAGCACAACCAAACTTGCGCAAATGGGAGATATTAGGTTGATGTCCCGTTATAAGCTGTGTGGGAGAGTATTGATGGTAGGCTGTGGGTCAAAGTCGAATGAGCATTGATGCATGTAATACAGCATGTCCCCAAGCACTAACTGGTAATTTAGACTGCATCAACAGGGTCCTAGAAATAAGTTGAATGCGCTTAATCAGGGATTCAGCTAAGCCATTCTGGGTATGGACATGAGGGACAGGATGTTCGACAACAATGCCTAGAGATGAACAGTAGTCATCAAAGGCTTGTGATGTAAACTCACCCGCATTATCAAGTCGTATAGACTTAATAGGATTATCAGGGAAATGGGCTCTAAGTTTAATGATTTGTGCTAATAGACGGGCAAAGGCTATATTCCTAGTTGAAAGTAGGCAAACATCAGACCAACGGGTGGAAGCGTCAATCAGAACCATGAAATACCTAAATGGTCCACTAGGTGGATTGATCGGTCCACAGATGTCGCCTTGTATCCTTTGCAGAAAGGATGGGGATTCTAATGCAATCTTAACGAAGGAAGGTCGAGTGATTAACTTTCCCTGTGAACATGGGACACATAGATACCCATTTGGTATGGTCAAACTATGGTGGTCTAAAGGGTGTCCAACAGAGTTATCAATGATTTTCTTCAACATGGTAACTCCGGGGTGCCCTAATCTATCATGCCAAAGCAATAAGGCTTGAGGGTTGCTAAACTTTGGGGTTGGTTTAAGCTTCGGGCTTAACTGTCTCGTTTTACTCAGAACTGAATGTGATTCGACGATGGATATCGTCGTATAATATAACCCAGAAGAAAGTGCATTTAATGTTTCTAGTATTTGTTTTTGGCCTCCAATACTAGTAACGATAAGTAACATTTCCTTGTTACCTTCATTAGCAGTCTCAACATGGTATCCATTTATTCTGATGTCTTTAAAACTGAGCAAGTTTCTTCGGGAACTGCTGGAGAACAATGCATCTTTAATGAATAAATGAGTACCATTAGGTAACGTTATGTGGGCTCTTCCGGAGCCTTCAATTATTTGCACAGGTCCAGCTATGGTGGATACCTTTCGTGAATTCAATACCAATTCTGAGAAAAACTTCTGGTTTTTCAGAATGGTATGTGTTGTAGCACTATCTACAAGACAGTGAGTATCCCCATTGTTGTGATCCATACCTTTAAACAAAAGATAAAGAAAAAAAATGTAACTAAACAATCACATGATTAAGAAAACGTCATAAAAGAAATTTCATCAAATTGATTAAAAAAAAATCACTCATCATAAAACATCCATAAAATGTTTGTCAAAATTAAGAAACTGAAAACTAAATCATCCAATCATAAAATATCCATAAAAGGGTAAATAACTAAAAAAAAGATTCTAAATGGAGACTCTAAAAAAAATTTGTTTGGTCTTCTAGAACATTCCAGGAGGAGTTCCGATTTTAGCACTAAATGCCTCATTGCTCAGAGGTTGGCCATTTTCGTCTTCAAAAAAATCTTTAGTTTCCAAATTTGTAATGTCCAACTGGTAATTGTCATTTTGTAGGTCAGTATCCCAACCCCAATCTTCCAGATCATTTGATTCTGCAGAATGAACAGAGGCTTTGTATGCTTTGTATCGTTCCACCACGTCTTTTGGTGCACGACAAGAGTGTGACCAATGCCCAATCCTTCCACATCTGTAGCAAGGGTTATCAGAACGGTGGGTAGAAGTATTTGGTGGATTTTGAGGTTGATCTGGATTTTGTTGCTTCTGAAGATCAGACCACTTCTGGTGGTTTTTGAATTTTTTATTGGGAGGACCTCGAAATCCTCCTCGTCGGGAGGAGTTTCTTTTTTCGCCTCTTCTGGAGGGATTATTTCTCCCACGCCCCCTTCCTCTGCCTCTGTTGGAATTGAAATTGGCATTTGCTTCAGGCAGTGCCATAGATCCAGTTGGTCTGGAGTTATGATTCTTCAACAAGACTTTACTGTTCTGCTCAGCAACAAGGAGACAAGAGATCAGTTCTGAGTATTTGGAGAAACGCCGTTCACGGTACTGCTGTTGCAGGATTACATTTGTTGCATGGAAAGTGGACAGCGTTTTCTCTAACATCTGCTCTTCTGTAATCGTTTCCCCACACAATCTTAACCGGGAAACAATGTTGAAAAGAGCAGAGTTATACTCAGATACCGATTTGTAGTCCTGAAATCGCAGGTTTAGCCATTCATTCTGAGCTGTTGGTAATAAGACCATCTTCTGGTGATCATATCTATCCTTCAGGGATTTCCAAAGACCTGCTGGGTCCTCCTCTGTGAGGTATTCATTCTTAAGGTCATCATGTATATGATGACGTAAGAAGATAAGTGCCAATGCCCTATTCTCCGGGGACTCTTTATTGCCTTCTTTTATCGTCTCTCCAAGCTTCTTGGATTGTAAATGTAATTTTGCATCCAAGTGCCAGGATAAGTAGTTGTCCCCGGTAATGTTAAGGGCTTTGAAATCAAGTTTGGTTAAGTTCGACATTATGCAAGAGCTGGAAAAAAAATAAATATATATGATCATTGATATGCAAAAGATAAAATACAAATAAAAAATTGTAAGGCATTCAGAATAAATTAAGGGGTGAGCCATGTCAGATCAAGTTTGCCAATTCAAAATTGAATAACATCATGTTATCAATTTTTAATAAACCAAAAACAAACAGTTTAAACAAGGCTTCTGGCTTGATTTGGAACTGCAGGTTCCTGATTAGAACTTCAGGTTCTTAAAAAAAAAAATTTTTTTGTTGAACTTCAGGTTCTATCAAGGCTTCGGGCTTGATGTTATGGCATATTACTTTTATTTCTGGATCGAAATATCAAACTTCAGGTTTGATTAGGAATGAATCTGGAAGTCCATATTGTGGATCTGAAAACTTCTGGTTTCAGATTTGAATAATCTACGGAACTTCTGGTCCGGATTTAGAAAAGAACTTCTGGTTCTTACGGAACTGCAGGCCCGTATTAATATAGAACTTCAGGATCTGAGAACTTCTGGTTTCAGATTTGAATAATCTACGGAACTTCTGGTCCGGATTTAGAAAAGAACTTCTGGTTCTTATTTATGAACTATTCTTGATCTCCCCTTAAAAAATATATATATAATAATAAATAATCATGCATTTCCAAATAAAAATAATAAGAATAAAAGCATATGTGCAGTTATTGAATTATAAGAATTGTAAATAATAAAAAAATTATTTTACCGTTGGACCTTCTTCTTTTGACTTGCAACTTGTAGATCTGGTTACAAGCTTTCTCGCTCGCTGAATGATAACTCGTTGCTTTATAACGTAACACGTCTACCGATTTGAAAGAGGACGTTCAATGTGCAAAAGTGCAACGAGTTGAGTACTAACGTTGAAAAGCTACCGATTTGAAAAAGGACTTCAACGTGCAACAGTGCAACGAGTTGAGTGTTAACGTTGAAAAGCTACCGATTTGAAAGAGGACTTCAACGTGCAACAGTGCAACGTAACGTGCAACAGTGCAGAAGCTACCGATTTGAACATTGAAAAGAGAAGATCACTGTTGCCCTGTTGCACGTAAAAAAAAAAAATAACTTCAAAGATGGGAGAGGGTTGTCTTCGTGCTGATAACGTATTAAGAAGAGGGGAGAGAAAGAGAGTAGAGGGAGAAAGGAGAGCTTCTCTTATTTAATGAGATGTGTACATAAAAGGGGGGGAGGAGGATCTTATTTATAGAAGAAGATTGCTTCCTCCCCAAGCAAACCAATATAGCAAGACTCTAGCCTTCCATATCTAATGTGGGTCCCATGGTGGGCATCCACTAATAATAATAGTTTATAACAGAAATTCGTTTTTAGGTAGGCAAATAGTCTTTACCCAAGTGGTACGACGTGCAAGTTTTACTTGGCTATTTAGGTTTGAACCGCCTGCCCTTCCTTTTTCCTCACGTGCAAACTTTTTTCCCAAAACTTCCCGCATGTACGATCTACTGTAAAAAAAAATTTTGAACATTCCCAGTTTAGGGAAAGAATCAACCGAAGGTTCAAACGCGCATGAACAATCCCACTTGTAAAAAAGCTGACGATTGCCCCATTCTCTTAGGTCAAAATCGTGACCTGCTCTTATTAGCTCGGTACAGTTGTTCTGAATGGTATAGGTTTTTGTGGCTGCATCATCAGACAAGCAATCGCTCGATGGATGTAGTAATCCTAGCCGACTGATACCATGCATGCAATTTAGACCACTTTCCAATACTTTCAAATAGCTGCACAGGATGGGCAACATCTTATTCAATCTTTATAGGGTCATATTCCCATCATGATCATGTCAAAAGATTGACTCTCTGGATTCCAGTACCTAATTCCAGCTGCCACGTGTACAGTGGATTACAAAAGAAAAAAAATAGAAGAACCTGCCAAAATTTATCTTTTTTATTGATTTTTCTTTTGGAAATTTTAGCGTACGGAAGCCTTTAAATCTAATAAATATCCAAAAATCATCTGCCAAAAGTTCTTTACCACACAACTGCTCGTACAAGAAAAGACCCCGGAAAAATATTAATTTTACCCTTAAACTTGCAATTTCATAAAAATGTAAAATATCATAGGGTTCAATAGCCAACTGAGTTAGGATATCGCATTTAGATTTTTTTCACCCTTTTATCTAAATCAAAAGCACATTTTTACCACGAAATTATGTTTCATCTTTGTCGTTTCTACATTTTCAAATTCCTAAATTGGGGCTCTTTGTTTTCTATCATCTAGTGATCATTTATCTCGGTCATTGCAAGAGGTATATGGCCTCTAACTCATTTTTAAGGCATAGATAAATCAAATTATGTGGTGTAAAAACCCCTTTTCGGTTTGTTTTTAAATGGAAATTGTAAAATCACTTTAACAATATTTAGATCCTTACATATGATGTAAAACCTAGAGGAGAATGCCTCCTTATATATGAAGGATGATGGTTCTGTGTTGATTTTGAAATTGATGAATTTTTCAATAAACTAATGAGGCTTACTATTGAGCTTGAGACATTGTAAGTTATCTTCTACAAATGTAGAGTGGACAGGGATGAGCTTTGAACAAAGGCTTGGGCCATCGAGCCCATAATTATATCTCTTTTTGAAGATTTATGTACCCACACCACATCATAGAATGTTTACGACCTGCCTCTTAAATTCAACGAAACCTAATACAAATCATCAAATCCATGGGAGAGAAGATGATGGGAATGTCATGCTATTAATGACCAGGTATGGAAAAAATTATATTCCTCTCACCAATCTAAAGAGCCTCACAGTTTTGAAATTTTCCACCATTAAAGGTTTTTTGTTCTGCTTGATTATTGGATAAAATGAAGTATTATGCTTAAATCTAATAGTAGACATTAGTGTGATAAGTCACAAGAGGTATGTAAATAAGGGTTCCAATGTTTGTTGAAAATACTAAGTTGTAGTTCCCCACCATCACTTTATTCAAGGAATGATCCCTATTATTATTTTGGAGAGAAGGTTCTTACCATTAAGGTGATAATGTTTAGGCATTTATATTAGTTCCTTATTTGGTAATTCTCTCACCTCCATATCTTTCACCTTTAACATTTGTAATAGTACATTGGTAAAGCATACTTTACTTTTAATTCTTATTTTTTATTTTGAAAACTAAGAAGCTAATAATTATTTATAAAATTAGCTCTAGTCTTTTTAAGTACTATTTTTGTGGCATCATATTACTTTTATAAATATCATAGTATAAGATTTGATGGTATAATCTGTTTTATAATTAATATAGATTTTCAATCCATGCAAAAAGATGACCTTTATTTTTTATTGATAAAATTTGAGTTTATTCGATATCCTACATCGTTAGTATATCGCAAAGTTCAATAATCTAACATAATAGGATATCGAACCCTACGATATTTTATGTTTTTAAGATATCGCAGCATTCGATATCCTGCTTTAGAATATCGCAAGTTTAGTAATAAAATCGATATTTTTTTGCCACCTTTTTGTGTAAGAATACGTATGTGGAAAATAATTTTTGGTGAGCAGTTTTTTAATATTTGTCTAATTTAAGAGCTTCTGTACAGTAATAATCTATGTGCTTCATTTTTGGCTATATAATTGGATGACTGTGGTAGAGCTCCCTTGTGATGACTAACTGAGACCCCTTGACAACTGGGTGTTCCTCTTTTGCGTTGATTATTTAAAACAAGTAGTGGCCTACACAGCTTGCACCGGCTATGTCCAATTGGCAATGCTAAGGGTGGCCCCATCCAACCGAAGGACGCAACGGAGAACAGTCTGTACTATTCCAGGCCACGTCCAAAAGTATAATTGTGGATAAACTATGGAACTGCTCTGTGTGTGTGTGGAGCTCACTTGCTTGACAATTCGAAAAGGGTATGCTATGAAAGGTCATGATCTGTGCAACTGTTGGGGAAAAAAAAAAAGAAAAGAAAAAACCGGTAATCTCATCATCCTAGCCCTTGATATGATGCACTCAAGTTTTGGCCCTTTGATGAAGTACTCATATCGTGTTCACTACATAATCAATCCAACAACTCTTAAAATGTAAGACTAGTGTTGAAAGACGGTAACCGGCAGTTTATGGGCTTACAGGTAGGATTGATCATTGGTGGGCCCATTTGGGCCTCGTTTATCAGGCCTGTAATTGCAAAAGAGCAGCATCTCTGCTAAGAATTAATTTAGATAATAAGAATAGCTATTGAATCCCTCAACTCAGATTCCTTGCATTTCAATTTTAATCTGTAGGCCATACAGTAGAGAAGCCAGCCCTTTCATGTGTTCCACAAAAACAACAAATACACAACAATAAAGGATGTAATGCACTGCACAAAAGATGATTTACTCAAGTGATGCTCTGTACATATCAGATGTGCCTATAAATAGGCACTTACAGGAAACCAAGTCAAAAAGCTACACACTACACTTCGTGGGTATTGCTACCTTTCCACAACCCACTTCCCTTATTTTCCTATAACAGAAATGAAAGTAAAAACAACTGGCACTACAGTCCTTCCATGACTCCACATCTAAAACAGAATGTCTGACATTTATGCATCACTAACCAACATTCCCCCTTGATGCAAAACTGGTTACACCTAGCAGATTCTTGAACAGAAAAAAGTTTTCACTTGGAAGTGCTTTAGTTTATCCATTTGCAACTTGATTATTGGTTGAACAATTCTTTAACTCAATTGCTTGGTTTTCCACTGCTTCTCTGATGAAGTGATGCTTGATTTCAATATACTTTGTTTGCCCATGAAAAATAGGATTTTTTGCCATTAGGATTGCAACTCTGCTGTCACAGAAAAGTTTAGTTGCATTTGATTGTGTTTGACATAGATCTTCAAGAATTCTTTACATCCATATAGCCTGACACATAGTGTAACGATGGTATCAGAGAAGGGGATGGCTTTTCTCTGAGTGGTGGAGGGTGAGGCCGTTGGGCCGGACCCCTTGGGTGACCTCTTGAGTCCGCATCCTGGCTAGGGGCGAGAGCAAAGTTCAACATTACTTATGAGGCCATCTTCGGTCCGATATGTGTGGATATGGGGACATATCCGGCGAAAGCTGGTGGGCCTGTAACGAGGCGCCTTTTGGGGACAAAACCGTGAGGACTTCCATCAAAACTATAAAGTTAAGCGTGCTCAGTCAAAGCAATTTCAGGATAGGTGACCTCGTAGGAAGTCCAAAGCGGACAATACCTCGATGGTGCGAAGCGGATTGTTACAGATGGTATCAGAGAAGGGGATGGCTCTCCTCCGAGTGGTGGAGGGTGAGGCCGTTGGGCCAAACCCCTTGGGTGACCTCTTGAGTCTGCGTCCTGGCTAGGGGTGGGAGCAAAGTCCCACATCGCTTATGAGGCCATCTTCGGTCCGATATGTGTGGATCTGGGGACATATCTGGCGGAAGCTGGTGGGCCTGTATTACTTATATTCTTTACATTCAAGCACTCTTGGGACTGGGTCGTTACACATAGTTGATGCAACAGCAACATACTCAGCTTCTGCTAATGATAATGCCGTTATTGCTTGCTTCTTTGATGTCCAACAAAGAGCTCCACATCCAATGCTGGAAAGCATATCTAGTAGTACTCATCCAGTCTTCTAAAAAACCTACTTTTAAGGATTTTGTGTTGGCAAATTTATGAGTTGGATAAAACTTGAGTTTATTTGTGTTGTATTTTATATATTCTTAAGTATGAACAATGGTTTGAGTCACCGGATGAACTGAAGTAAAGAAGTCGAAGAAAGAGGGACAAATTGAAGTGATTTTCTATAAACAACATAGTTTAAAAATGTCATATCTCATAAACTGAGCATCGGATATGGGCAAGCGACCTACTGTTGGAAAGCTCATTTCGAGTAAATATCTATAAAGCCCAAGATTACCTCAATCGGAGCTAAAACAAGAAATTTATGGCCTTTAGAAATTTGTAGAAAATGTGTTGAAATTTCACCGAGGCAAAGGTTTAATCCAACCGATCGGACCATTAATCCAACCAATCGGACAGGTACAGAAAGTTTACCAACTCGTGATTTTTCAGTCCGATTTGAAGAGGAACTTGCCTGTTTCATGTCAACTCCTTTCCTAATTGAAATATATTTATGAGGCACGAATTTGGGGCTATATAAAGGGGTTCTCTCTCAACCCTAAAATAGAGATTTCATTGTTATAAGTGAGAAATATATTTTGGAGATTATCTCCTCTAGAGTTCTTTCATTGAAGAGTTGAAGGGCTGAAATTCTACTCTAAATTTTCTTGTCTTTTAGTTTTCTGAGTGAAGAAGATTGTTGTGAGGAGTCAAGTGCTACATTTAAAAGGCGTTTAGGTGCTTAGATCTGTAACAGAGAAGAATAGGCAATCATTGCAGCGGGGTGCTTTGCAAGGGAATCATAAAGCCCTTAGGTTCGCGATAATTGAATGAGAGTTGTAAGTATTCTCTTGTAACTATGGTATGATTCATAATACTTGATTTTTGTCATGTTTTTTTTCCGATTTGAGTTTCTACGTAAAAACTATGTCTTCTGTGGTGCGTGCTTTTATTTGATTTATTTCCGCTGCATAGTTGTTTGTTTGCACACATAGTATTGAGATTAATTGCATTAATCCATTAGAGGATCTCCCCCAAAATCCTTCACTGCCCCATCACTATTTGTATATCCAAACAATTTAAACTTAGTAGCAGGATAATGCCAAATTCCATAATTACTTGTTCCTTTGACATATCTCAAAATTCTTTTCGCTACTTGAAGATGATACCAAGCGGGAGAATGCATAAATCGTGACACCAAACTAACTGTGAATCCAATATTCGGACAAGTATGAGTCAAATATATTAGGCCCCCCAACAATGCCTCAAAGAATCTAAGGATCAACTTTACTATTTCCATCTTCATGGGTTAATCTCTCTTTTGCATTCATGGGAGTAAAGGCTTCATTGCAATTTAATATGTTGAACTTCTTGAGAAGATCATAAGTGTATTTACCTTGTGATATGAAAATTCCATCTTTCATTTGATGGACTTCCAAACCCAAAAAGTAATGCAACAAATCCAAAACTGTCATTTCAAATTCACACATCATGATATTTTGAAAATACTTGACGAGACTTTTTGAGAAACAAGTGTATATGATATCAACATAAATGGAAACTATGAGAATGCCTTCACTGCCTTGCCTTTTAAGCTTAGCATATAAGAAGAGTTGATGCTAAGTTGGTTCAATTTCTCAAATCATGAATTGGAGAATTTGGCTCAATTTCTCAAGCAGAAGTAAAATTTTGAATTGGGAGGGAATTGAACAATACATTCCACAGATTTTTTATCAAGAGCAGCCGTGATGTTTTTTTTAAAGAAAACTAAAATTTGTTACGGGCTGTTTCTTTACTAGAATTCATAGAACTAATATCTGGTGGCTGTCTGAAAGTTTCAAATGCTAGTATTTGAAATACTGTTGAAATCTAGAATTCTAAATTTTTTGTTTCATTGAATGCCTGAATTTATACCTAAGAATTCTATCTTCTTTGACTCCACAAAATCCGTGTTTCATAAGTAGAAGAATTTTTAACTGAAATTAGATCTGTGTATATATTATTTATGTACAAATTCAAGTATAAACTACCAAAAAAAAAAAGAAAAAATGTTAACAAACCAGATTCAATGTACTAAAAAAAATCTTAACAATATCAAATACCCATTTTCAAAGCCAAGTCTTCATAAACCCATTATCCATACCCAAATCTTAAGTTTGTTATTTTGTCATAGTCAAAAACCACAAAAAAAGGCTAGATTTTTCATGCCTTCCATCCCATAGAAACCCTAAAAAAAAATTAAAACAAGCATGGAAATAGATAGAAAAGAAGAAAAGTAAAGGAAAATGGAAGAGGTACTGTAGATGTGAAAGAATCATGACCTTCCCTTTTGTTGCCGTTGCTTACAGTTGGGGCTTGCCGGAATGCTGCCATTCCTCTTCCCTAACCCAATCTCGATGGAGATTTCCAAATCCACTTGGTTGAAGTGGCTTTTCAAATGGCAATATTTGGGGGATTTCAACTGCTTGGAATTTGAAATGCAAGAGGATTCTCTAAAGAAATAAAGAATTCCTAGCAAGAATTTTAAATCCTCAAAAAGCTTAAAAACCTGCCAGGAATTATAGTAAAGATGCGGAGCCTATAGGGTAAAAAAAGCTATTATTAAAGTTGTGGCTGAAATAAGAGGGGCTGCCTGGGGGGATTGTGCCATGTTTTCACATTTCTGCCTACCTGAGGGGGCTCTGTACCCCATCTTGTACCCACTTTTAATTAATTAATGAATCCGTCAAAAAAGAAAAACAAGAAATTAGAGGGGCTGGCAGGGGCCGAGGGCCCACTAAATTTTAAAAAACAACCCTTTAGATAAATGAAAATTTAAAGCCACTTTCAGCAATGTGCTCGTGCCACCACCCACACACCCATGCCTGTACAAAGGTAACTCCTCATTGCCCCTTCCAATCCAGCCACCTAGCCCAATCCAGTTTTTGGAATATGATGAAAGACACATCTACGGATTCAACCATCTTCTTATATTCCTTGAGAATCAAGGCCAATCTCCCTGTAGGATCATAACTTACTTGTGCCCACTTAATGGTACACACGGTGCGTCGGTGCCTAACATAATGGAGGCCAATCTCCACCTTAGCACCACACAAACTGCACTAATAGACCTCATAGAAGGCGGCACAAATGATGTGCTGCGATCCTCACATACAAACACAAAGTTGCGGCCACTACAAACATTTTAGATAATCTTTTGATACAAATTTCAAACAAGAATTAAAAACCCATACTCGTGACCGACTCAGTCCCCTTTGGGCGGGGTCAAGTTGGTCCGACTCAAATTGAATAGGATTTTGAAGAGAGAAGATTAAGTACGAAACCCATAAAAAAGAAATTGCAGTTAAGACATGGGGTAGTTTGTAAATTTCACTGACAGTAGATGCTCAGGGACTTGAGGCGGTAGGAGGGGATTATAGGATAGCGGAACGTGGGCCAGTGGTTCGGTGACCCACCACAAGTGTGGGGCCTTCTATGAATTAGGGATTATACTCTCCTAAAAATGCAATTCGGATTGGAAGACTAGTTATCTCGTTACTTTGAGTGGGGTTAGGGGAACAAACAAATTGGCAAATGGGTTTCCTCCTGTAGTCACAAACAGCAAATAGATTACTACCTATTGGTGAAAAAAAATTGCTTTTTGTCGCAAAATGGTTTTTTTTTTTTTCTTAAACTGTGTTACACATATTCATCGTTTAATAAGCATTTGAAGCCCAAAGTGCTGATCCAAAACTGAACTGCAAGAAATATAGCTACAAATCTTGCTCACTGTTTTGATTTTTAAAATATTTTTCAAAATCTAGGTTAAATGTTAGACTATTGACTGCATGGTTTCAAAAATAAAGGTTAAATGATGGTAAGATCATGAAAACTCATCCACTGATTTGGTCCAGAGGATGGGCTTGTAGGAAGCTGGATGTTAATGGGCCCAATGGTGTGCAAGCCCATATGAAGCATCAGGTCGGGCAACAATACAATTCAAGCCTTTCTCCTGATTTTCAGTCTCACCCTGTATAGCTACCAGGGATAAAAATGACGCTCAGGCAAAACCCATAGACCTAAATAGACAGCCCAATAGCCCATATTCAACAGAGCATGGACTGGATTCAAGTGCAAATTTCACTATGATGGATTCCATTGAGGTGCAGAAAAAGCCCAAGAAGGCCAAGTACCTTCCTCCGTGGAGGGTTGACGCCTTATGATCAATAAGCACGCCTTCTATTGTGAATTTGGTTATCACATTTGCATTGGAAACATGTCAAACTCAACATTCAGTGCTTGGCAAGTGACAAGGTGTGTCACGTCTTAATTACATGCAATGTAA
The DNA here is from genome assembly GCA_037013555.1 of Sextonia rubra. Classification (NCBI taxonomy): domain Eukaryota; kingdom Viridiplantae; phylum Streptophyta; class Magnoliopsida; order Laurales; family Lauraceae; genus Sextonia; species Sextonia rubra. The sequence continues at coordinate 56,171,220 of JASUAD010000010.1, forward strand.
CATTAAATATGATCTAGAAAATACAAAGAAAATAATGATTGTTTTGGACGTAGCAGACACCAATTTGTATTCTGATTTCAAGGTCCCTGACAACAGATGAAGAAAATAAAGCACACTCATAACAAGAAGTCACCCCACACAAAGAAAAATAAATATATTGACAGTCCGAAATTCACCACAAATCAATCCAAATTATTAATAAGCATAGTTTCTAATAAAGGAGAATATTGCAGTTATTCTTCTTTCTTCTTTGTCTTCTTCTATTCTGCTTTTTTCTTTTTCTTCTTTTTTCTCTACCTGCTCCCTCCATTGCTCACAGCATCATGCCCTGCATTTACATTGTCTTTCAGAAAGGTGCTCTCTATCTTAGGAGGGCCTGAATGTCGCCTAGGCCCCACAGGTGATGCTGGGAAAGAGAGACGTTTCTTTGCAGTGCCTGCTGAGACTTTCTCTGGAGTTTCAAGCTTCCTGTCCCCCAATGGGCTCGGCAGACGGGCTTTCGCCTTAGCAGACTGCGTGGGTGCCATGTAACTAGGAACAGCTGGTGAGCTCGCCAGGCTCTCATCATCCCTCACTGATGATCCTGCAATGCTGTGCCGCCTGGGCCGCTCAGACTGTAAGCTCATCATGCTCTCGGAGTCATCCTCCACACTAAGCCCCCCTCGTGGACTTGCCAGCTTTGACTTCCCTGCAAATGATGATGCCTTGGATTGGGGTGTTGCTGGAGACTGGCGGCTACCAGGGCGGGATTTCTGAGCCACAGGTGAAGGCCTCTCTATGTTAAGATCCCGGCGAGCATAGGCTTTGGTGATTTCACCTCCATTGCTGTGGCTCAAACTCTTCAATGAGTGTGTGTCATTGAGCTCTTTCTCAGTTGTCTCCCATGGCCGTGCTGCCATCCAGCGTTCTAGCCAACTCCACCCCCAGTGTGGGTTGTTTGGATCCATAAACATGGGGTTTGCTGACCTAGAATTCTTCCCTGGCTGCTTACAATAAGGGCAGTTAAATCTCAAAGCTAGTTTATTCAAGAAAATAATGGAAACCAGTACACAAAAAAGATATTGGAGAAAAATGGATAAAAAGAAAAACTAGGAACTATTTCAACATTGGAGGGATGAAAAACTAGGAACTATTTCAACATTGGAGGGATTTTCTCCTATGGGTACATAGGGGATTTTCTCCCTTGCTTTTGTGTGGGGTTTTTTCATTTATGCCTTCAATTCAGCAGGCCCCACTTATATGGGATGTTCAGGATTGAAAATTCTACACCACCCCTTGTGCGGACTCCTATAGATGAAAATTTTGCTTGATCGTATGGGGTCAATCCACACTCTGGACCAACTCATCATCAAGGTTGTCCTCAGGACAAACACCTCAAATTATGAATTCAAAGTTGCTGTTGTCCTCACAGTGTGCAGAATACTGTAGCACAAGTCAAGTTACTGATGTATCACATTGACTGACATTTTGCTACAAATTTAATTGTTTTAATAAAGTTCAGCATCATCTCCACCCAAAAAAAAAAAGAGGGAATTCAGAGTATGAGATTGCACCAATTGCCATAGAAGAATATGAAAGAGAGAAATGCTAAATTTGCAACCCCCACTTACTCCCTCAGTTACTCTCTTGTGCTTTTTTTGGTTCACACCTATCCAAGATATGACGTGGGCCACATCCAGGACACACACCTATCCAACATGTGATGTGGGCCACATCCAGGACAAATGTGAACCACAAAAGAAACTAGGGAGTAACTAGGGGAGTAAATGGGGGTGTAAATGTTGAAAGAACGGAGAAAATTGTTAACAGTAGCCCACGTACATTAAATGGGCCTTGACCCATTATAGTGATAGGATCTGCACAGTCAAAGATGATTATTATGTACAACCTTTCTTTCCCGTCTGTATAATATGGTAGTTGTGTACCGATTGTAATTGATTAAATCAAGCCTTGATTAAGCCCATAAGGGATGATAAAAGGAGAGTCCATCAATTCCCCGAGCAGAGTCTTTTCTCCACTCACAACATTTCTCTCTTTCCAATTTGTCTCAGCACCTTTGTATTATGAATGACAAAAATGAATCCATTTACCTGATGAGAATATGCATAAGCCAGCGCCCTTTCTCTTCTTACAGCAGCTTCATGTTTGCTAAGTAGGTTTGCTTCAATTTTCTCTTTGGATTGCATACTATCATCCCAATCATCCCCCATCTGTTATAGAACAAAGAAGTTCAGTGGTTTGCCAATGACATTATAAGTGGTCAATGAAAACAATGAGCTGGCCAAAAAAAATAGCAGTGGAATATACAGACAATGAACAGGGAGAAAACTGGTTTTCAAAAAAATTGCCAAAACTACACATCTGTTGGTGTGCAGACTCAACTACATAGAGTAGTTGGACAATTTTGCCAAAACAACACATCCGTTGGTGTGCAGACTCAACTACTAGAAGTGAGTGGTTGTACCATGCTTCCAAAATTAACGTCTCAGATGTGTAAATAAAATCCTAAATGCACACAAAGAGGAAGAAATTCTACACATGCAATACTGAATTAAGAAACACGTGGGAATAGGTAGTCAATTTATTTTCATTTCAAACCAAAAATTGGAACCAGAATGTTCCTTGCTATTGGGACTTGTTTAGGTCTGTTTCGCTGTTTCAGCAAACAGTGACCCCAAAAGGAATCAGATTCACTATTTATTAGACACCCCTCGATGAAGCTTTTGGAGTTATAGTTAAGCAAGAAGTCCTTTAATTCTATTTTTAAAAGGTGCCCTTTTCATTCCATTCACATTATTACCTTTTCAAGGAACCCCCTAACTCCCCAACCCATCCCACCTTCCAGAAATCATTAGGAATTAGAAGGAAAAAAAAAAAAAAAGAGGCAATCTGACTTCCACCAGCTGAAGAAGAAAACAAAAAAAGAAAAACAGTTCCACGTTTACCCAAAAAATCAAAAACCCTGTTTGAGAATTGTTTGAATTAGAAAAGCTTCAATCATAAAGTTTTGGGAATTCAGCAGCACCTTCCTTTCATAATGGATTCACGTCCTTTTTGATCCATAAAGACTGGCAACAATTTTTTTTTAAGTTAACTGAGTTATATTGAAGAGATGTGCAATAGTTGAAGGGGAAAAGGAAAGAAGAAGAGGAAGAAATTTCAGGTACAGGGAAAGAGTTAGTTTGTCAGACAAATTTTGATTGTAGCTGTCCACAAGTCCATCAGTGTTATGAATGGTAGGTGCAATTGTCTAGAGTGGTTTTTTGTAGAAGTTTGTAAAAGCCTGAGTCCAACTAACATGCATCATTGTCGAGTCTTTTTACAGATGTATTCCTTTTGAGAAGGGAGGGGCATTATAAGAGGTTGAAAGTGGCATTGAGTCTTCTTAACGATGTCATCCTCTATTTTAAGGTGTGAGTGTGGGCGTTCATAAAGAGGACTTGGAAGTGGAGTCATTTCAGGGATTTCTCCTGCAACTCTTCTTCCTTAGCTTTGTTTTTATATTTTACAGCTCCCACTGTTGTTTTTTTTTTTTCTCATTTCTTTTTCTTTGATTTTATATTTTGCAACTCCAACTGTTGTGCTTTTTCCTTTTTCCCCCTTCTTAGTGAGCACATATAATTTGAGTTCATTTCAGTCCAAATGTCAACAAAAGAGATCAAGGTTGATTTGGCTAAAGCAGGTGCAGATACGACAAAGACAATCTTTATATCATCAATGCCACTACAAGGGTAATTTTGGTAGTGTTTCCATTTAGTTGTTTTGCATACAATCGTCATCGGTATGCATCTTTTGTACTCGACAAATGATGGACTGCAAACTTTCATATCCAACAGCTCCCTGTTTAGCAACCTTGGATTCTTAAACAATAAGGTACAAAATTGACAGACCATTTTCCACCATATAAATCGGCAGGTACTGCAAATGCAGATCCCAAGCATAGCAGGGTGCGTCAAATTGGCAGTCAGCTACCAAAAAACAAACTTACATAATATTTGATGGAATACAGGGTATATGATGGTAGTCATGGCGGTTAAGATGATGATGACGATGACAAATGCAGCCCCACACTGGATCACTCACAAAACACAACATTATGAGTGTAAAGCTAGATGGGAAACATACAAGAAGCAGTGCATTATCATCAGTTTTAGAAATTATTAAGGGTGAACTATACAGTATACATACTTGCAACATTTGACTTTTTTTTTTTAATAACTACTTTGACACATTTGAATTCAAAAGGAAAGAATAGCAAACAATGAAGAACAGGTGTTGTAAACGAGAGGAAGAAGTAATAGAAGGTTGATCAAGCTCAACAGAGTTATAGGTTCACAAGAGTTTGGACCTCTGCAATTGAAACAGAAGTGGGAATCACACTATAGCAATATTTAAAGAACATTTTTTTTTTTAATGAGTAAGATTTTAGACTATTAGTTATACGTCCCATATGACATCCCTCAGTGTCACAAGTGTACTCATAACAAATATGAAGTTCAACTATTTGTTTTTTATTATTTATGAGAAAAAGTTCATTAATTCAACACTTCAAAAAATGCACCAATTTCTCATGCAAGGGAGGTTTGGTAAACCTAACATTAACATAAAATTAGTTCTTCACTTCAAATTACTCAGCCAGTTGCAATATTCATGAAAACAGTTAATCAAAGAAGTGCACAACAGACATTTAGCAGTGGAATCAAACGAGAGCAAAGGGCCAGGTTGGCAAAAGCCAAGACAGGAAAACAGGGAGACATACAGAAGCCCTCAAATTTTCAAGCTCCTTCTCACGTTTCTGCAACAGTTGTCGCTGAAGGGCTTGGTTCTCCTCTGACATCTTGATCCTCCTTGATCGAATCTGAGATTGAACTCTAGCCAAAGTCTGCATGCAGCGTAATGTGGTTGCGGCTTGACGCTTGACCGCATTTCCATGTATAAGAGATTTCAACCTAACCAACCCTCTTAGAGCCCGTAATGCTCTTCTTGCCTGATTAACAACAACATGCAGTCACAGACCCAATTCATACATCATTTACTTCATTGGAAAAAAAACATGGAGCAGTATACATACAAGAAAATAGGTACCAGTAACATGATAAACCAAAAAAGAAAGGTAAGGGATATCACATAATGCAGCCACTACTAATATAACAAAGACAAATGGTGCAAACAAGGAAAAGATCTACTGAGATGCATCAGGTAGGCCATACTGTGAGCCTAACCTTCCCTCAATATATATATATATATATATATAATTAAGGTCAGTCCACTCATCAGATGAGCCACACAAGTATATTTACTTTCGACTGTTGAACTTTTCTTCTTCCTATTTCTTATCATTTTTCTGTTCGGACCATTTTTCACATAGGTGTACAGCCATGGTGATTACTGGACTCATATATAGTTAAAAATCAAGGTGCAACTTAAGTAAAAGAGTGGAGAAGCAACAGTTCTTAATGTCGACGTTCATGCTGTCAGGTCCCACTTGCTTAACGTTCCCCAGGTGTCAATATATGCATGCAAAGTTGTCTCTCATTCTGTTAGCAAATATCTAACAAACTCGAGAGAGGAATATCCTTGCTAATGAGAACACTTCGCAAGTAAAAAAAATTCTAATAAGATAAAAAGTAACATCCAAAGCCCAAATTTGTTTATGAAGGACCTATTTGCCAACTTTGTATGGAATTCCTAGAAATTCATGTTAAAAGGCATTCCGTCAAAAGACTGTTAAATACGTGAGAACTGAGAAGTGAAGGATATAAGGTGGAGAAGGAGATCGGACCATCGATTAATTTACTAGAGGAATGGTGGATAATCATTTCCGATCAAAGAGGAGATCATTTGATGGCCCCTTGTGGATCTTCACTTTTCATTATTCACTTTTAGTGCCCTTTGATAGCAAGCAATTGCTTAGATGGTTTGATCACTTAGTATTTTCTTCACCCTTTATCCTAGGAATTCAAATTCTATTTGAACAAATAAGCAATTGGTATTTTCTTTTCTTTTCCTTTTAAGAGACATTCAAGTTTTTTCTTCTAAGATGGCCTACAAAAATCGTTTCTTCACTGAAATTAACATTGTCAAAATGTTTCACAAACCTCTCAACAGAAGTTTTTCAGGAGAACAAGATTCAATAGGTTGAGAACTTTGAAAATGTTTGGAGAAGATAGGTCTCACTATTTCACGAACTAGAATCAAAAGTCATGACACAAAAATCTATCCACAACCAGGCCAAGATACTACATGAAAAGGTTAATTAACATAAAGAAACACAGACAGTTCCCCAAACCACAATAAGGATGGCAATAGAATCAAAATGACAATCTAATGCCTTGTCAAGTAGTAAATAAATCAAAGTCGCACAGATCATAAGAATATCTAAACGCATCAACTGCAGATGCCCATGAAAAGAAGTCTTAACCATAAAAACAGAGAACATAAAGATTGAGATTTAAGAAATATCAGAGTAAAATATACCAGATATCCACGAAAAGCGGTTTGAATCTTAATTGCAGCGACCTCTTCTCTTGATCTACCAGAATAGTTTGTCCCAGCTGTCAGCCTAACAACTTGTGCAGCAGCCTCGGCAGCAGCAATTGCAGCCTCCGCGGCAGCGGCAGTGGCCATTGCCACTGAGTAAGCATGTTTGTTCTGTTCATTCTCTACGTCAGTCAGTTTCATCTCCTCGGTAGGGACAGAAGACGGTGCAGCATTTTGGGAAGAAGGCTCCGGTTGTTTTGATTTTCCAAAGCCCCATTTCTTCTTTGATTTGCTTGATTTCTAATAAATTAGGAACAAATTTGAAGAGGAGAGGGAAAAAATCATTCAGTCATTGAACAATTCGGTTTCAAAAACAAAAATTTTCATGGAAACACAGCATCCTAGAATTTCCTCACCTTAGAATCGGGGCTCAATGCTTTCTTTACTGCCTGTAACCAACCACCTTTCTTGCCCATTTCTTATCATTCCTCAATTTGATCTAACAGACACAAAAATTCACAAAGCAAACAAAACCCAAATCAGATCAAAGGAGATTCTCCACTTACACACAACAAAACCACCAACATAACAAAAACGTCTAACTTCCTAAAAGCCCCACCAAAAGAGCCAGAAAACCCCAAATCAGATCAAACAAGCCCCCTCACACATGAAGACCCCAATAAAAAACCAATCTTAACCACTTTCCAGAGCAAATTAGTAGTCTGAAACTTACAGTAGATCCAAATCTACTGTAAATTTGCATCATTTGCAACAAAATTTTAAAACCCAACTCCATCTTCCAAAGTCCCAGACTTTTACGAAGCCCCAGAAATCGTAAGAAGCAATTTTAGAATCAAACCGACATAGAAACCAATGCCCAGATGCTCAAATTGCAAGATCTTTCAACAGAAAACGCAAATCCTTGTCTTTTCCCAGTGAAAAACAACTTCTACATGGATCTAGGAATGAAAAATCCAAGCCAAAAAGAAAACCCACATCTGAAAATTCAAGAACTAGAAGAAAGATTCAATCTTTCTGCTCCAATAACCGATTGAAGGCGAGAGAAAAGACAATATAATACCTGGAGATTGATAGATCTCAATCGAACAAGAAGAGCAGAGACCTTGCTAATTCGATGTGAGGGAGATCTCAATCGGGTACGAAAACATCTCAATCTTAGGTAGGAAGGTGGGACCCGATTCTGCAAAGTATTTGCAATGACAACGGAAAATTGCTGTCTTCGCAATGTACTTCTCCAATGCTCTCAAGCCTCAACTACTCCGTTTATTTTCCGATAATAATACCCTCCTCATCCGTTACGGATGAATTGGCTGCTATGCGCGTCTTCCACCAAGTAGCCTGTTGTGGCCCTTTACCTTATCTATTTTTCTGCCGTCCATGCGTCATGAGTGCACGTCATTTGAATCTGAGACCGTTGGATTTGGAGCGATTGGAGGATTGTGACCGCCGATCTCGTCGGTAAAAGTCGGACCGTTGACATTGAAAACCACGGTTGGATGTTGGATGAGGGTTTTGTCTGTTACAAACTCCTCTGTCCGAAATGGCGCCCACGATATATCCAACTGTCTCGATCAACGTGCTTGTGGCGGTGCTTGTGGTTGGACCAAATGTCTCGTTTAAAAAGGCCTTTACTTGGTTTGCGTGAAGCACCCGTCTTCGTTAACTCTACTTTCTGGGCCCTAGTCGTCAATTCCGTGTCATGGTCAATTTCGTTTCATTTATGTGGGAATGGCCCAATTTTGTCACCTTCGTCCTTCCGCCGAAATGAGATCGGGTCAAAACATCTCGATTTGAATTTAGACCCATTTCAATTTTCAACCCATTACGGTCCATTTCGGCTATGTATTTTGGTCCGCTTCGATTTATAGCACAATTTTTACTAGTTTTTTAACATATCTTCTTAATATCCATTTAAAAAGTTCTACATAATTTATTTTCATTTCTTTATAAATATTTTTTTATTTTTTTTATTTTAAAATTTTACTCCCAAATATTTCACCAAAATACTGAAATATTTCATCTTAAAGGCCAAACGGAATTGACAACTATATCATCCAGTTTTGTATTGAGAATTGAAACCACAGCTAATGATGAACGAACTCCCAATTTCAAGCTAACCCCAATGTTCACTCTATTAGAGTTCATCCCACCATCAAATTGGCCATTTAAGTGAAACATGATTTATATAATCTTACAATTATCATTATACATGTTTTTAGTCAAATGATTTTGTTGATATTATGGTTGACCTAACTCCTATTAAAGTAAAACTTAAAATATATCATATAATTAGAAGACATTAATTTTATGCTACTCAAATATTCTATAGTTAGGTCCTATTGTGGAGTTACACTCCTTTAACTCAAGATTTCTCATGTTAGAGCCTCGGCTGAAATTGAACTCTCTCTTTGGAGCAAAGCTCAGGCCCTTACCCATGTGTTTTAGTGCAAGGTAACATTATTATTTATAAATGTATTAACTAGTGAAATGAAACTAAGACAAATACGAGATATATAATGTAGGGGCCTTTTCCTGTGCATACGTCCCTCATGGACATTTTGTGCACACTCATTAGTGGGGCCCACTATGGACCCCACTAAAGGATGAGACTGGGAGGGTTGAAAAGATCCATGTGAAAGCATTCCACATATCAAATTTGGCCCCAATCACATATCCCTAACCCCTTCATCAATGGCTCACAAATTCATTCCGTTCGGATTAGTGTACAATCGATCTAACGGTCTAATAAATTTGAATCCGACCAAAACTTAGGGCGAGTTGCTATTATAGAGTCTCATGTGTGTTGTAAGGTTTGGATTGAGTGATAAATAGCCCCCGCCTAAAGTTTTTACGAAAAAAATGGTGAGGGACGGATACGTATGAAGATTCTCCTATAATGTATATTAACTTTTGCACTAATATAATTATATAATAATATATGATTATTTTATGATATATTTAAATTTTGGATCAAGTGTGGGTTTGGTCAAGTTGATTATTTTATGATATATGATTATTTATTCATTTTTCTTTATACTAGACTCAAACTCCTTTTTTTAAAAAAAAACTTAAACTTCCATTAAAAGAATGAGAAGATGCAAAGGAGAGAAAAACAAAAGAAAATAAATAAAATGAGAACTCTAGAGAGAAAGAGTACAAGAACAATGTACGCACGGGCAGAACTATGGGGGCCAATAGGGGCTATGCACACACCCCCCCCCCCCCCCCCCCCTCTCTCTAGTTGATTTTTCTTTTAGATTTATCACTTGGCCCCTCCTTTTTAATGGAAACTCTTATATGATGGCCCCTCCAAAATTATCAACTTAAATTTTAGAAGTATGAAATGGGTATCCCAAAAAATGAAACTAAATAATAGCTAATTTTAAGAAAAAAAATCTAATCCTACTTATTTTTCATGTATTATTTTATTCATATTGCATTAGCAATTTTATCGAGATTCTTATGTTTTTTTTTCCTGTTGTTTACAGGGGCTTTGACCTTAGTTAATTCATCAACCATTTATACATTTTTTAAGAGAAAAAATGTTCAAAATTCAGAGAATAATATAATATCAACCTCTGGTCCTAATACTTTATCTCATCAACCACAAAGTTCATGCCTTTCAAACTCTCCAAGAATTGAATACGCAGAAATTGATGTAACTACTTTAGAGAGTAACCTAGAACTGCAATGTCAAATCTTGGAATTTCCTCTTACTTAATATGATGAAATTAGACGTATTTACATTAAGGCCAGGCCTTATGAACATATTATTTATATCTATCCACTTTCTGGGTCTATAAAACATCCACAATTATTTCAACCATCTTGGTTTAGAATGTTTTCTATTTGCTTAGAGTATTCTCCAATAAATGATGCAGCATTTTACTTATCATATTTTCTCTTCTATAAATTGATAATTAAACATTTTGGAGCAAACGTGCATTCTCTGCTATGAATACACTTCACAATAAAATGGAAGATGAATTTTTTTTCAAATTATTTGATTGTATATATTGAAAAAGAAATTGCTGAAAATTTTGATATTGAAACAATAATTGATGATTTCAACTCAATGAAAAAATGCATAGCAAAACTTTAGTAATTTTATTGTGTATTTTATTATTAAATTTTGTAATTTCAAAAAAAAAAATTCTTTGGCCCCCTAATAAAAATTCCTGGATCTGCCCCTAAATACCCACTTACAAGAAATTAATTAAACAACACACATCCAAAGTATATTTCTCTCATCCCCCGATTTGGCTAAAACATTAGCCATTAAGTTTGTTGACCTAAACACATGAGGGAAGATAATATTTAAGTTTGTAGATAAATACAAATTTTATTAAAATGAATTGGAACTTCCAAGAGCTAGCATTTCTATTAGGAGACTTATGCATAAATGCCCTTAATCAGGTTCGCAACTCCAGAGGTTATTGTTGGTTAATTATTTTGTTGTTTAGTTAACATACTATAAGAAAATAGAGTGAAGGGGAAATTAAATTTGAGTTTCTATTTTGATTAAGGGTATAACGATTCGATTAACCGTGGATTTTTGAAAAACCATTAACCAAACAACATTATATGGTTTTAAGTTTTTAAAAACTGTAACCGTGACTGTACTATAAAAAACCGTTAAAAATTTAAATCGTAGTTAATCATATTAGACGATTTGATTACAATTAATTATACTAAGAAAGGATTTAAATATTGAACAACTATAAAAGTTATGTAATAAAAGATCAATAGTTGAAATTGATCTAAAAATATAATTTTGGATGTAACGCCTCAATTAATCGCGTCCGTATATTATAGTTCAGTTCAGTTAAAAACCATGAGTTAAAATTGAAAATCGAGATTAAACTATGAAGCACGGTTTTTCGATTTTAATAACCATGACCGTACTGTAAAACACGATTATTAACCATTAATTCGATCGATTAAATAAATTTTCAATCTTTTTTACACCTGAGTATTGATATTTGTAAATTGTATGTACCTAATTTGATGTGCATGTGAACTGAGATTTGTACAATAACTACGTTGCTTGTGGTTGTGGGTAACCATCATTGTAAAAAAAGGATACATAAAGGTAATTAAAGGTATCGGTAAATTGAGTGTGCAATCAAATGCCCCAGTTTGTACCCTTCCTTTTTAATAAGATTACAGAAAGATTGAGCAATGAGCAATGTCTTCTCTAGCTTTTTTTTTTTAATAAGATTTTCTCTATGAATGTATTGAAGCACCAAAACTTATTCATTTGGCTCAGAATAAATAGTAATGTTTAAACATAAAATGAATATTAATATGGGTTTTTTTTTCAGTTATCCTAACTATAAGGGGCTGGGACTTGACCCTTAGTTGAAGAAAACAATCTTAGAAAAGAACGTTGATCAAAAGTATCACCTTCTATCAGTGAAGTAAGAGGCCGTTATAAGCCAATATTAATATAGTTGGAGTAAGGTTTTGATAACGATGACAATGATGATGAAGCACATACCTCCATATGGGTAGTTTCTTAGATGTCATTGTAACCATGCCCCATCTCCTTCTTCGACCACAAAGCAAGGCCACAGGTTCATCTACCATGAAGCCACATCAAATAACTATTTGTATCACATGGGAGGAATAGGATTTATTGTATGCATGTGTTTGTGACACAAATAATTCCTAGTTTTAGAAGGCAAAAAAACCTCCCCTTTTTTGAATCAAATATTATGGTTTTAATTTCTTCATCAACCCAAACTAATTTAATAGTGCGAGACATTCCAGTTAAAGTGAAATTTTGAAGTAATTCGATTCATAATATTATTACTCAACCTGCCACCCTCCCCACTTACACCTTAAAATCCTGCATTGTGTTGACATTTCCTTCCCTAATTATTAATAGAAAAATCGAATTTGGGTTTAACCCTAGTCACCGCCCTCAGCAGAGGCTGCACAGCACGTCAAACCGACCTAACCCAACTAAGCCACCCGGCTTTTCTTTTTAATTTTCTCATCTTTTAGGTTACAGACTCCAAGCCGGCGAGAGTTGTAGAGAGTGCTAGCGGTTGTGGCAACTGAAATGCGGACCAGTAAGACAGTGTCGTTTTAGCATCACGAGGGAGGTGCGTTTTAACAAATATCGGGTACAGCTGGACTGTAACATAATCCAATTTACTTTTGTGGTGATCACTCAACCCACATGTGTGCACGGTGGACGGTCATTTGGAGATGATACATTGTCCATATTAGCTTCCGTCTCACATTGATCCACCACTCATAGTCCTTGAACCCACATGTAAGGTGGTGGTTCGCAATCATTTCATGTTAGCCCATGCCTGTAACCGTGAGAAATTTGGAACTTTGGGCCCATCACTGAAATGAAAGTTGCTCTGAATCGCTTTCATTGGGCCTAATAATGACACTTTAGCTAGAGTCGGGCAGTCATAGTTCGTTGCTTTCAGGATTTTAGTGTTAACCGTTGATTTTTATGTGATCAATTTAGGAGTGGGTCTAGATTTAATGAGAATAAAATTTTGCCTCAATACCAGTATATCGACATAGTATTTTTTGAATTTTTTAGATTTCAGAAATGAGCATGGCTAAAATGAATTAATGGGGATGTGAAAGAGATTAACCTCGGTGATCATTGCCAGGTAAAACTTGCTGGCAAGTTCAAATTGGAAAATGATTCTCCACCATAATTTACGAACTATGGAAAGCATGCACACCATTCATTCATCCGGTGGTGGGGATTGCCCACTTCCAATGCAAGAAACAGAGATCTCTGCCCCACTACAGCTAGGATTGTCCCTTCGGGTGATACTTTGCCCAGAGAGACAAGATTTTAAGACGAATTCAGGAGCCAGTGCAATTCAGCCACATGCTCTTACGATTTGTAGAAAAGTGAGAGATGGTTACTACGATCCCAAAAGCTGAACTGGGAGGTTTAAATATTTAGTACTCAGAATGAGTTGGGATTATTCTTGAGCTTTGCAAAAAAAATTTTCGCTTTGATTAAAATGTGATTTTAAAATCTACTATTCAACAGCGAGCACCTTCAATTATACCACAAGCTCTAAACACTTGGGCTTTATAATTTGAACAAAATTTTCGATTGAGTTGAGTAAAAGCTTGATAGGTTTTTTATTTTTGGCTAGTTCTTTGTTTTCTTGGATGACATGAGTATCATTGAGGTCCATAGCACAACAAAACTGATCTCCTCCATGGGACCCCGATTTACTCATACAAATACACACTGCTAGATATTGTGCCGTTTTGAACACAAGATGTAGGGAGAAAATTAATGCCCAGCTACACTTGATAGGTTTAAGTACTCTTGGCACCCTTATAACTTTGTCTTTTCAATTCAACCCCTACTTGCTGATACATTGTTGTTTTGGCAATTGTCTAAGGCCAGTAACTAAGTTTTAAAAATGACTCGTGCAAAGGGTGGAGAGGGTTGGAATTCAACGGTGCACTTGTCAAAAACTTGAGCCACTTAAAAGCTACCACCCTCTCCCTCTCTTAGTAATTTTTATATGTCCCTTTTATGTAATTAAATTATATTATTAATTATATTCTAAATTTTACGATGGGACACCCTATTACAATAGAATCTGAGACCATCAAATACAAAAAGGACATTCATTTTTTAGTGGTTCAGATCAAATTGATGGCTCTTACTAATAGATTGGGTGCCTGTTGGAATTTTCGTATTAGCGAATTCATAGGTTGGACAAAAATTGGATCCATTGAGTTATATTTTACATTTAGAACATTTAAAATAGGCCGTGGTTGCGCACCGGATAAGCTGAATCGAAGATACACAGTTAAACTATTTTTCTAATGACAACATAAATTAAAATGTCATAACTCACAAGCCGAGTGTCGAATATGGGTAAGCTACCTACTATTAGAAAGCTCATTTCGAGTAAATATCCGTACAGCTAAGATTGCGTAAATAAGAGTTAAAACAATAAAGTTATGGCATTTGAAAGTTTGCTGATGCACACAAAAAATTCAAGCGTGCTCGAGTGCCCTTGAGACTAGGCTTGAACGCCGAAGGCGGTGGCTAGCGGGCTCAAGCACCCATTTGATTGCGCTCAAGCGTACAGGGCAGTAGAAGTGCACTGACCTGCACGAAAAACCTTTCATATTTGTGCAAGAATTGCCTGTTTCACTTGGATTTGGTATGGGCTATAAAAGGAGAGTTTCTCTCAACCCTAAACACAACACAACGCATAGAGCTCTTCAAGTTCTGAATTGAGATTACCATTGAAGAGGTTATCCAGAGCTTGCATGAGAGATTGAGTAGAAGGCTTCAAGTTCTAAATTTGATGCTTCTACTTTTTCGTAGGAGATTTGTAACTTCCACTTCCTTGTAGAAGATTGTTCTCTAAATGTAGAGACTTGTTCGTTGTGGAAATCAAGGCACTAGTAATGGGGCATTAAAGGACTATATGCTGTGGAGATCTATCAAGAATAACAACAACGCATTGTGTTGAGGGATTGATTATATGGTTGTGAATATATTTTATACAATAGAAGTTAGTGATTGATTTTGTATATTTTGGACCCGTGATTTTTTCCTGCTTAGGTTTTATGTTAAAATTATGTGTTGTCTTCTTTGTGTGATTGATTATTTTATCATTCCACTACATAGATCTAGTAATCGAATCACAATCTCGAATAAATCTCAGGCATTCTAAAACTTTTAGTGCCTATAGTCACACCTCCCTAGTCCCAATCTTGGGCCAGCTCGCTTTGGGCCCGGATTGGGCATTAGGCGAAGCCCGGCTATCATTTCAAACTTGTTGCGGATGTCGTGAACGTGACGTAGGAATGTTTGAATTTTGAAATCCTCCCTCCAAGAAAGGTGATTTTACGCACAGGGAATGAGAAGGACAAAAGAATCATTTGTACGTTACAATCCTGCAAAATAAGGCGTCGGTTCTCAATGGTAGAATGTGCCCCGAAAAAACAGGTGGCGTTCAGACAAAGAAAAATTCTTGGAATAGATAAAGACTACCCAAAAAAGAGAAGATAAAGACTACGATGTTCTCCAGGCCCAGCAAGTTCAGTAATCAGGACTAATTTTCAGGTCTGCATTCAACTCATGAGTTTGAAAGTCGGGCCGAGGACAGTTGTAAATATAAAAATCTCTCTGTTAAATATGCCAGGATGGGCCTGACCTTTAAGAACGTAGGTCCAGTCTTTTTAACTGTCGGGCCAAATAAAAAAAAAACTTTAACCCATGAACTCTGGTGGACCTTGAACATGAGAACCTCTATAACTGTGAATAAAAGAAACGCTAATTGAGAGGTTATGATGGAGTGGATTGGGTGACCTAAAAAATGATGGTTGGTTTGACCAATATGTAATATATATTGAAACGGAGACCAATATGTAATATAAATGACGAGGGTTGTCTATTCACTCATGGCATGTGTGGCAAAAACTTTGCCATCAAACCGCCCTGATTGCTTAAATTAGTTATGTAAATGGGCTAGGTAAAACAGGTCAGGTTGAGAGGTGTAGGTCAAATATATAGGCTCAAGTTTCTACAAAAACCTGCCCAATTCAATAATCAGATTGAATAGGTACCCGACTCAGAAGTTGAAACGGCTAAAATCCTCAATTAATGAGTTTGCTTCAGATTGGATGACATGCCATGCTGCAATTAGCAACATTTATTTTGGTTTGGTGGGTCCATTTCACGCCAAAATGATGCAATTATTGTGGATCTTATCTACACAAAATGTAGCAAGCGAAAAAAAAATTAGAAATGTTCCGTACAAAAATGCCTAGCCTTTCCTATGGGCCCATTGGACCCCAGCATTCGTCAAGTTAGAGCTGGAAATGTCGTCTTTACTACTGAAGTATTGAGAAAGTCGGGTTTGCGTTGGGCCGGCATGTCAAATTGTGTGAACTAAATCGAGTTCAAATTCAACCTGTTAATGTTTATGGGAACATTAACTTCAACCAGGAACCAGTGCTAGAGATTTGCAGGTAAGGTGATCAAGAATTGCCGCCGCTGCCCTTCCTGTAACAATAACAACAATAAAAGAATCCATTTTGCATCGGCTGGGTTTTAAAACATGTTTTCTTTGAGTTTGTAAAAACTGAATTTACCAAAAGCCAATCCCATTTCACAACCTGATCAGATAAAAAATTTGATCCTGTCATTAAGAAGGCTCATACCCCATTCAGATCATGATTCAGTGAAACTAGCGACAAAGCCCATGAGATGTATGGTTAAGTCTCGTATAAACTTAATAGTTAATTAGAACTAATGAATAAATAATTATTAATTAAAAAAACTACTTAAATCAATCAAGTTTTTTGATGAAAAATAATATTCATTAGATTGCCCGAGAAAATTAGTTTAATTGGACTAAAATATTCCAAACACAAAGCATGCATTACTCATATACTTTAGGAATAATCTATTTGACGGTTGATGTAATATGATTGCAGATGGGGACTTTAATGGGCTTATATAATGTATTCAACGAAATGCCTTGTTTAAGGATATCATTTCATTAAAAAAATAATAATAAACACATTTTTTCAATAAGTCTTGCTAAAGAAATAGGGGAATCAATTTTTTGTTTCTTCTATTTGCCTTTTGCCAGTCCTCGAACTACTTATACGTTGCACCACCTGCAATTAAGTAAAGCATAAGATACCAAAGGTAAAGAAATGTCAACAAAATGCATTTTGAATACCACAAATGATAAACTTATTTTAAGAAATTCAGAAAAAATTCCCTCAATTTTGTTTATACGTCATCAACAAAAGATCAATGTAATGATGAAGGAATAGTTTGAAACGCAATAGAAATACAAGTGGGTAGGCCTTGGATCATCATCTGTGTTGCGTGGATACTTCTAAACAAGAGAAGTGTCGTGCTAGGGTTCTAATATGACACTTGTGGAATATTTTAAGTGAAGCACATTCAGCAGTGATTCTTAATAAAAAAATTGTTTTACATGTAATCAAACCTTTTTTTTTTTTCAGTAGCAGTAAATGGCATTTTCATTGCATTGATAATAAAAAAAAATATGCATACCTTGACAGTGAAAATGAGCAAAGGCAAAGGGACCATAAAGCATGGGAGACAATGAGAAAGAGGTGTTGGTGGATAGGAGATGAGAGATTGAGAGAGATAGAGGCATTCATGGGATGAATTTGGCATGTGAAAGTGAGTTGAGAGAAAGCCATTCATGAGAGCCATTCATGCCTTTCGAGGAAGCAACGCGGGGGGAGGAGGCTGTTTTTTTCAAAAAAGAGGGGCATTTCCCAATGAGATGAAAATAAACAAGCTAGAGATGCGTTTTTTAATTGAGCAGCCACTCTCCTTCAATTGTTCCCTGCAGAAGTTGATGGAGATGCTGATGTGAATAGACAAGGGCTAAGAATGAGTGCTGTTTCCTCCAATTATTTTCCAACTTTAAGGAAAAGAAGAGATTATATTTTGCATCCCGTTCTTTCCTCAAGCAAACAATCCTATTTTTGAACATAGAAAAATGAAAAATTTTCACTTTATAGTGGAGTCTATCCATCAAAAATCTAAACTGATCAAAATAACCGTTTCTATAATATTTGTTAGATTACTATGATGTTTATCATATGTAAATATTCGTGAATGAAAATTAGAAAATTTATGTACTTTATGCATGATTAATTTGATGGAGGCCTCATCTCCTATTTGCATGGAATTTGACTAGAACTCGTAAACAAGAGAGGTGCATTTATGGTGGACAGGTTAAGTTCTAATAAATAGGCTCTAACTTAGCCCTATAAATTACTTGTGACTCATGAAGCCCCATAACTAGAATTCAAGTAAAAATAAATAAATAACCTAGGTATAGGGGCCCGGGACTCCACCCTCCGATAAAAGTAGTAGACTTCAAGTGTGGGAATATGGCATGCTCACGATTCAAACCATAGGCCATCGTATCAGATTTTACACTTGAATTAAAGAGGCTATTCTCAAACCAAAACATAGTTAAACAAATTTATTTTACTGTTGAATAGACAAGGATATCCAAATTCCAATCAGCATTTCACGCATATGATCATCCCAATCAGCATAGACAATGATGTCCGAATTCCAAGCAAATTGAAATTGGACTCACTATCATTTTTTTTTATGTGTAAAAAGACTGCAATGTAGAGTTTATGGTCTTCCATCATGGTTTGCTTTATACTTAGTGCTCTCGCATCACGATAAGATAATTGAAAATCGTTAGCATGGATAAAGTCATTATTCTTCATTTACAAGCGGGGCATATGAAGTTCAGGCAAATATAGAGATGTAAATGGGCCGAGCACCTAGACCTGACACGTTCACTGGCCTGGCCTGGCCTGCTCAGCCCGTCCAAGGCACAAGTTGTGCTGGGTTAGGGCTAATATGACTTGGCTCGTATCCATCCAAACCTATGTTTGGAAATAGTAGAGACTTATGTGTTCGTTGGTGGGTGGGTAGGCCTATCAATTTGGTGGGATTGTGGATGCATAATTTATTTATTTTTAATAGCCCACCAAAGGGGCTAGGATCCAAGAATAGCCCGACACATCCATGAAGGAAGCCCACTTAAGTAGAAAGGTAGCTGACACACGTGGGAAGAAGGGAGGCTAGCCAATGTTCAAACATTGCAGTAATAACAACCACTCCGTACCACTAGGGTAAGGATGCATTTAATTAAAAAACTTATTTATGGCATGAGGATTTACAAAGTGTTCAATACAAATTTCAATGGGTGGTGTTTATGGTCTTTTACAAATTTTAATGTAGTTAGGGGCAGATCCAAGAGTAACCACATGGGTGCAGTTGCACCCACAAGATTTGAGAAACCCCCCTTAAATAAGACCTTATAAATTTTGATTTTATTATTTAACTTCTTTACTAGACCATTGCCCTCACCATCGAATTGAAAATTTTTGGTTCACCATTGAAGGTAGTATTAATGGCCTCAAACAAGTTTTAATAAGGGACATTTATGAACTAATTTAAGTTTTAATATGGTATTTATAATACAGGTTTCATTGACAAATATAATAATATGAATTTCCCTCGAGTTGAGGCTTTTTGTTGGTTAGTTGTTATGGGTAAAGTATTCACGGTTGATAATCTAAGGAGAAAAGGTTTAAATTCTAATATCTTTTAGATACTAGTGTTATATGCGGCAAGGAGGAAGAGTCGGTTAACCATCTTTCTCTCTATTGCGAGGTGACTCACCTTATTAGGAGCAACTTTATTTGGAGATGTGGTATTGCTTGGTGTCACCCGAAGAATATTGTGGACGTGGTGGAGTCTTGGTTGGGAGTGTGCTTTATGCTGTGCGATCAAGTTCTATGGAGGATGATCCCTTTTGATGTTTTGTGGTTTATTTGGAAGGAAATAAACAATAGGGTTTTTAGGAGCTCTTTTTCCATAGTAAATTTGATCTCTAAAGTAACTTTTACAATTGCGAAATGGGTTTTGGTTAGAAAAGAGTTTTCCAAGGTTACCCTTGATGATATCATCTCAAGTTGGGAAGCAGGTATGGTGTGTGGTACTTTTAACAATAAGAGACTAACCCATTAGAGCCCCTCTCCATAAGGGATTTTAAAGTTTTAATGCATATGGTGCTTCTAAGGGAAAAAAGGGGTTCGGCAGGGATTGAAGGAGTGCTTTGTAATAGTAAGTGTAAGGTGCTTTTTATGTTTTCCAAGTTTGCCGGTGTGTGTGATTCTAATAAATGAGAGGTGCTAGCGATTTTGGAAGGCCTTAAGTTGTTCTCTTTAAAATATGGTGGTACACTTCTTATAGAAAGTAATTCCTTAAACACGATTGGTTGGGTGTCTAATAAAAAGGCTAACCATGTAAGTTTCAATTCCTTCTTAATGAAATTAGGAAGTTATCGGCTAATATTAATGTTACTTTCCGTCATAAGATTAGATTCGTCAATTTCATGGTGGATGTGTTAGCTAAGCAAGGGGTTGATCGATTGAGTTCTTAGGTGGGTGTATTGTAATTGAAGTTGAAGTTAGTGCATCTCTCTTACACTTTCTCCCTTCTCTTCCTTTCTTTTTTGTTTTATTCTTTGTATTCCCTTTTTTCTTAATGAAATCTTGCTGCAGTTTCAATATATATATATATATATATAATAAAAACAAATGAATGCCCAGGACCACGGCTAGGCTCTTGCTAGTGGGCTGTACGTGTCCGGCTGAAACTCTATGACCCATTACATTACACCGACCGGGCCGCGAGGTTCTTATTAGCAAACTTACTTTCTAAGCATTTATTTAATGTATTAAGATCACAGCGATATAACACCAAGTATACCTTTTTCATGTACTCAGTTTATCCTGAAGCCTCTTAAGTATGCATGCAAGTGAGCCCTACAAGCTTTCCTACATGTATTGTTTTTTTTATATTATCATAGTACAATTTAAACTCACAACTTTGAAAAGTAAACCGTAGTCCTAAGCTAATTAATCTATGCCCTGGGATTCATATGTCTTGTTTTAGAAGCACAGACAACAAATGTTTCCCCTATGAAAAAAAATATATATATATATATATTTCTCGTACAAGTGCCCTTACAGCATGAATTTAGGTGTTCTTACAAGCACAAATTATTGAAGCGTCCATTTGTTGTGCTCACATTAATACACACTGTGAATTCGACTTTGGCGGGAGCCCAGGAGGTGAACATTTGTTAATGGTGTTCTCAACTATACTATCATGAATAGTTTGGTGGTGATCAAGCTCATGTCCATAATCTCCGGCATCTTTGTTCCAATTAATAGGTTCGATGTTAAAGAAACGTGTGATAATGAAGAGTGCGGTTGAGGTCAGAATAAATGAGGTATGACAATTTCTCCTGATCCTGCACACCAATGCAAACACGGATAAATTTTTACAGCAGGAACCTCTTATCTTAAAAAAAAGGGGAAAAAACTGTACGGGGGGATTAGGATCCATTGTTATTAACATGAAATGTGAATGGTTGTATGCTAATATTTTCCTTTTTTTAGATAACAGAGGGTGTCCGAGCACTTTCAGTCAAACTAATCCCTTCGGGCCTAAAGAAAACTGGATAAATCTCTTATGGCCCCAACTGCAGTGGTTGAGACAAATTTTGAAAGCAAACGTTTATCCTAGGCGAGTTTAGCTACCCTTCAGGGCCCGTTTGTTAAGTTCCCCTCATTGTAAAGTTAAAATCATCTTTCATTTCACCACATAACAACCCAAAAAAGTCAAATCGAAATACTATATTTCAAAAGATTTCTTTTACCTTTTTACACAAAATAGTCAAAAAGTTATTTTTTCATCCCACTAACTAACAAAAAATATTTACTTTTAACACAAACAGCCAAAAAGTTACATTCGCTTTTCACTAAAAAACAAAATCCAATCATTAAATTGATTTAACCTTTCTTATTTTTTTATCTTTTAAAATTACCATTCACCTCACTTCACTCTACTAATTAAATTAACAAACGGGCCCTCAGAATTTTGTTAAACTCAAAATAATATTCACTTAGTTTTATGCACTGTTTTTGCTCAATTTTATTCCCCGAATCCTTGCCGCTTTAGATGCAAACGCCCTCCTCATTACATGTCCTTTTTAACGGCGGCTTTATATTCTTACTTCTAAGGGTACCTTTTTAGCCTACCTTATTAGATGCGCGCCTTGGGGGCCCTCCTCATTGAATTGTGTCACACAGATAAGCAATATAATGTAATATCTTACAAAAATTAGCACTCTTGTGGCCTGCACTGCTATATATGAATTAGCCCAGGTAAACTTTTCAACACAAACAGTACTGGCCCGGCAAATTTGGAGTCTGAGGTACACTTGTATCGAAAAATCCCACCTTTGAAAGTTGTAGAAGACCAATTGTATGTTGACCACTCACCTATATGTCTTTATTACATTTAAGTAAGATAGCCGTTTTTTAAAATAAGATAATTGTGATGCTGCACCCCCATAGACAACAGAGCAAAATTTTCAAGCCCTCTATTTGCATGGAATGATTTGGCCTGTGACACCCATCACACTCACTTCTCTTCTTTGAAATAGACCTCACATGCCCAATGGGGTTAGTACCTCGAAGAAATTATATTATTAAAAGTAGCTAATTTGAAAAATAAAGATGAAGATCTATAATAATACTATGAAGTAATCTACTATTAAATAATCTTTCCTAAAATGAAACTTAATAAAGAAGAAATGGAAGAAGAATACTCAGTAATCATCTCAGTAATTCAAAACCTAGGAAAGACAATGTGAATCTCATTTTATTATAATTCTTATAAATTTAATTCTATGCAAATAAATAGCCACAACAAAAAAATTAATGATTTGAGTCGGATGCTACACATAAAAATTAATTCATTGGTGAATGTAATTCTCATTAAAGAGTGGTTTTGCTCAAACTAAATAAAAAGGGATTAAGACATTGAGCAGTTTTGGTTTCAGAAGAAAAACCCCGTTAATCATTTTTATATTATAACCTTGGATATTTTTATTCAACCAGATGATTCAACCATGTCGTCTTTTCTTGTTTTTTAAGTCTACTATTTTTTCATTTGGTGTGATTATTATTTTTTTTTTGGGTAAATCACAAATTTTATTTTCATCAAAAGAGAGGATTTTGATTGCCCATTGGTGGGAATGAAAGCTTGCTTTCCTCCAATAAAAAAGAATGAAAACTTGCTTTCACAAATGCCGACCTAGCAAAAACAAAAATCTCAAGAAATTTTATGTGTAAATTAGTCTTAAACCATCAACAGCATGACAGGAAAATATTAAATATTAACCTCAAATTATTTCTATATTCAATATAGAATTTTTGACAAAAATGTCCATATATCATGATATAACGATATGCTACTTCCTTTTTCTTTCTTTCTTTTTTTTTTCAATGTAAAAGAGCACCCTGGAACTCTTTTTTTCCCATCTCGAGTTTAATGGAACATAAACTTGATTTTAAAATTATCTAAGCTTGCAATTAACTTCATCTATTGATACCCATCGCCAGGAACCAACCCAGTAATAAGAAAGAGGTGGTTATGTACTGATTTGAAAACTCTATATTTGTGGAACAGCGTAGTAAAAATTTCTCGAATGGGTAATTGCCCAACAGTTAAAAAGGAACTCATTTTTTCAAACCACGAAAGCCTCCAATTGTATTTGTATACTTTCTTGAATGGGTAACTATCCTTCACAGCTTGGTTCATTATGCCGTTATTTCCACCATCTTTACCATAGGATGTTATTCAAATTCATAAACTCAATATTGGAGAAAGTTACCCATGAATTAAACGCATTTGCATTGGGATTGATATACAATGAATGCATTGTGCAAGTTGGATGAAGCTTCCATTATGTAAATCTTGGGAGAAAGTAGACAAAGGTAATGCATGTTTAAATGATACAAAAATCGAGTTTCTTCTCTCCATTTGGTATCCAAGCCAACGGGGTTGGGATCCAAGAGAGCCCACACATATTCGAAGAGTGTTATATTTAGGAATCAAAACCCCGTATAGCAATGTAAGATGCAGTCTTAGTCATCATTCAATTGAGCAACCTTTTATTCTGTTGGTCATTCCCCATTAAATACGAGTAAAGAAAAGAGAGAGTCGTAGTCTTAAGGTAAACTAGATAGAGAGATAGAGAGCTTTTTCATATCATTAAAATTTGATCATATCAAAATACATGGGACATTTGCGAAAGCACAAATATGTAATTGCCTATGAGATATTAGCTTTAGTTTTTTTGTTATGAGTATTGAAGTGCTTTGCAACCACCTAGCATATGTATTTATAAAATATGGCTTAATGCGAGGTAGAGTTCAATTCAAGTTTGAATAGGATGATGCTCAATTCGAATTCTATTCAAATAAGCTGGTAGAGGGGGGAGGGGGGGGGGGGGGAGAAATTTAGGATTAACACATTTTTCCTCTATTTAAATGGATTTTTTTTGTGAAGGATGCCTTTTTATCTTGGAGCTACTCATAAGTGAAACTCATCTAAGGTGCCAACACATCCTTTATTGAGAGAAGACAATGCAATGAATGTATAAAACATTATGAGAAAAATATTTAATACTTCTCCATTCTGCCAAATGCCGGTTCAGTTAAAGGGTTTAAGAATAATTTATGACTAAAAATCGTCAAATTCTAACTCCAAGGATAGACTCATATTTGATTAAAAATCTTCTCTTAAAAGATGAAGAAAGATTAAAAAAAAGTCCCGCCCACTCCAAATCATCTCTTTCCACACGCCACAGGCCCACATCTTAAACTGCGTCCCCATCCCAGCTGGGCTCCACAAACACCCTCCCATCCGACCTTCGACAACCGAAATCACCCCCACACGGCCAGCACTCATCACTACATTTCATGGGACCCATCATACGTTCCCTTCAAATTTAAAAACCCGAAAATGCTGACTCTTTTAATTGTTAGTGGAGCTTGTGCGACGGGACGAACACCACCCCACCCCCACCATCTCCTTCTCTCTCGATCCTCTTTTCTGGACTCTCTGCTTTTCCCTCGCCGTTTCCAGTTTCCTCCCTCTCTCCCAATTTCAATTCTCCATCCAAACAACAGCAGAAACTCACACGACACTAACAAATATATAAACATCTTTAGTGAGAGAGAGAGAGAGAGAGAGAGAGGGCTCTTCGTTTTTCTCCCAAATTCCTGTCTCCCGAATCCCTCTTTCTCTCTCTGTATACTACCCTCCGAGATCTGGATTTCGTTTTCTCAACCCTCGGATTACTCAAATCGTGAACCGGATTCCATTTTCCAGATCTCGGTTTCGCGATCTGGTTTCCGTGGAATTCGAGATCTTCTCCTGCACAGATCCGAACCGATCTCATTCGATTACAATTACTATCGATTGTGATATTCTCTAGCTGTTTGGTTCGATTCGCGCTTCGGAAACCGCCATGGAGGCGA
Organism: Sextonia rubra; assembly: GCA_037013555.1. NCBI lineage: Eukaryota > Viridiplantae > Streptophyta > Magnoliopsida > Laurales > Lauraceae > Sextonia > Sextonia rubra. The sequence continues at coordinate 56,196,672 of JASUAD010000010.1, forward strand.
TGGAAGAACTGGTCCAGTTATCAGATTCGATGCTGCAGGCAGCTTCTCTACTTGCGGATGAAGATGCAGACGAGCCCTCGTCAAGGAGGAATTCCACCTTCCTCAACGTCGTCGCTCTCGGCAATGTCGTGAGTCGATTGTGACCTAATTCGTTATGTTTCTCGATTGGTTGTGTTTTCATGTGATTTGATCTGATTTCTCCCCGCTCCAAACAGCTGGGAATCCTCTAGTTTTTAACTTCGCAGGGGATCAAGTTCGGTTGATTTTTTTTACCTCAGATCTGTGTCTTGTCAGTAATGTGAGAGAGAGAGAGAGAGAGCGCTAGGTTTTGTATTTCCATTATTCTAGGTTTTTGTCTCTCACTTTGTTGAGTTGTTTGTTAGGGTGCTGGGAAATCTGCGGTGTTGAACAGTTTGATTGGGCATCCTGTTCTTGTAAGTTGCATGTTGGATTTATGTTTCGCATTTGAGATGCTGCTTGTGGCTTCAATCAATCTTCAGTAACTGTCATTGTTTTTTTTTTTGGTCACCTTTCTAATCAGCCAACTGGAGAAAATGGGGCCACGCGGGCTCCTATCAGTATTGATTTACAAAGAGATGGTTGCCTCAGCAGCAAATCAATTGTATTGCAAGTTGATGACAAATCTCAGCCAGTGTCTACAAGTGAGGCCTCTTTAAATGTTGTCTAATTCTATTGGTGACATCTTGTTATATTATATATATATATATATATTTGTTGGGCCTACTGTAGGTTCGATTCGGCATTCTCTTCAGGAGAGGCTAAGCAGGGGTTCTGGCTCAGGGAAGAGTCGTGGAGATGAGATATACTTGAAGCTCCGCACTAGTACTGGTCCGTTTTTTCTCTCTTACTCCTTGTTCATTTAATATTATATTTACATTATACAGAAAATTAAGACTATAAAGTAAAATGAGACGAACCAAAGTAGAATGGCCCAAGCTGAGGCAAGACTGACCCCTTTCTCTCTCTCTCATGCATGCGCGCTCTCCCATTAATTACTTTATTAACTTCCCTTAGAACACTGGCAAGGGATTGACATGAATTGAATTGATTTGCTTTGTTGACCTAGAGTTTTTATAATGCGGTGCCGGTGGTGATGTCAGCTAGTAGGGAGATTATTTTGCTTTGCATCTCACCTGCTTCTTGAAAGGCAAAGCCCAACCAGCTTTGATTCATGTCCTTTCTTTAGTGTGATGATTACTATTACCGTGATAACAAATTAACACTATAGGAAATATCATTATGATTTGGACGATATGGCCCTCCTCCATCATTTAATGTTGGCTGTTTGCTGGATTTGCTGGAGTCAGTTTCTTAAGTTAAATTTTTGCACTAAATAAAGAAATTCTACCTACGTCGGCATTTAACATAGATTAAAAAAAAAAAATTGAAGACGTCTTGTTATGAAGGGTGATGTTTTAATTATTCTGCCATTTATAATATCTTTTAATAAACTGTTAACATTGCGAAGAAAGTAATTTTTGAAGATGTCAAAAAAAATATAATGGTCTCCTGTTTTCCTTTCATAACTAGCAAGTAGCAACTTGTTTTGTATGGTGCTTATATTTTTTTCATTTGGTAAGCGTCTGTGATAATCCTTTGCTAAGCTTTCCACCTAAAGTGATTTTTTTTCTTCCAGCCCCTCCGCTGAGATTGATTGATTTACCTGGATTGGACCAAAGGGCCATGGATGGTTCTGTGGTGAGTAACTGCTAATCTTCTTCTTCTAGAACCTAAGTGTCACAGTCAGATAAATTTCATGGGTCATTGTTCATCGTCCGTGTGGTGTTTTCTCCTTCTTGTAATGTTTCTTGTAACTTTCTTTTGGATTTAGTTTGAGGCGTCATAAATTACCAGCAGTGATGGTATTATTATTTTTTATGTATGGTCTTGTTCCAGATCAGCGACTATGTTGAGCACAATGATGCGATTTTGCTTGTTATAGTACCTGCTGCTCAAGCACCTGAGATTTCCTCATGTAGAGGCCTTAAACTGGCTAAAGAATTTGATGCAGATGGTTAGTTTCTGTTGACCTTGTTGCCCTCTTGTGTATTGGTACAGATCTATGATGCCCAGAGAGTGGGTGGGTACAGTGGGGACAGGGATTTCACAAAAAGGTTATCAGATGCTATATGTTGCCCATTTTGAAGTTTCTGGGTATCCTATACACATTTGTTTCATTGAAGTGTGCTTAGAATACCATTCAAAGTAAAAAAAAGGGAAGGGAAAAAGTGCATTTGGAATGCATGCTTTCAGCTTTTAATCATTTTTTTCAGTATAAGCCAGTGATTTAATGTTGATTTTTTTGGTTTTAGGCACCAGAACGATAGGTGTTATCAGCAAAATAGATCAATCAGCAACAGACCAGAAAACACTTGCTGCTGTTCAGGCTCTTCTTTTGAATCAAGGACCACGCAGCACATCTGATATACCCTGGGTTGCTTTAATTGGTCAATCTGTTTCTATTGCATCTGCACAGTCTGGGTCTGTTGGATCTGAAAGCTCTCTAGAAACTGCATGGAGAGCTGAGAGTGAAAGTTTAAAATCAATACTTACTGGCGCCCCTCAAAGCAAGCTTGGGAGATTAGCTTTGGTGGAAACCCTTGCACGCCAGATTCGTAAAAGGATGAAAGTCAGGCTTCCAAGTCTCTTGTCTGGGTAGGTTCTCTGTTATATTTCTACAGTTCTCCCGTTTGAGACCTTAATTTAATTAGCTATTTGACATGTGCCGATTACCTTGGAATGTGTAATAATTGGTTCAGAAGGTGTGAGCTCATCTTGACAGATTTTCTGTTTAACTAAACAAATGAATCTCAAGTAATTAACTTGGTTGTGTGTTATAATCTGCTGCTGATTCAGCGGTGAGGCATCTCCATTTCCACAAGATTAACCAGGGATCAATCCCCGCTTGCTGCCCTGTTGGTTAAGGACTTGTGAAGTATGTGTGGGGAAAACACTTAATCTTGTGTCTACATTTAATGCTTTGTTTTTCGTAGATAAATGGATTGTTTTACATTTATAGACTCAATTAGATAATGATTTGAAAAATGACATTGGGACCATGGGAAGTCCCCTGTCACTGCCCAGCAACTGATGCTTGTGATGGCCTATTTGTTGTTGTTGTGTCTGTGTGTGGTTTTTTTATTTTATTTTAAACTTCTTATTATTAGTTTGATTCTTACCACTTGGATCCTATAAAATTTTGCAGGCTCCAAGGTAAGTCTCAAATAGTTGAGGACGAGTTGGTAAGACTTGGGGAGCAAATGGTGCATAGTTCTGAAGGAACACGAGCTATTGCTTTGGAACTTTGCCGTGAATTTGAGGATAAGTTTCTTCAGCATATTGCCACTGGAGAGGTGAGCTAATTTCTTATTTAACATGTGGTTCTCTGTACATTGTATAATGTTCAACTATTTTTTGGACAAAGTAGGAAAAGCTGGCACTTAGTAGTATTATTCATTTGGTATGGGGTTTTATAAACTATGGAAACAGTTGACGATCAAAATATAGGTTGTGGAGGGAGTATTGGCGGCCCCCAATAGTTTGTAATGGGCAATTTATATGCAGCAATACAACATGGAAAAAAAAAATTCAAAGAAGTGTCTAAAATGGTGCAAACAAAAGAAATTGTTAGATTTTGATTTTTTTTTTAACTAAGATAAATGTATCACGTATGTGATGGAGCCTTTGATGTCATAGAGGTCGTGTATCATTGCTCAGTTTCAAATAAACAACACTTACATCTTTATTCATCTACATTTATGTTGCTCAGATCTTTGAAGTTAAAAGCCCCTAAGATGTTAATCGAGAAACAATTGAAACACAATTTTCAATTGTATTTAGTATTCAGTATGTAATACTTGTTGCTACTCAGTACTTAATAATTACTAATTATTGACTTGTAGGGTCAATCACTGATGATTTATTACTCAGTAGTCAATACTGGTACAGAACAGTAATGATTACTGGCTGTACAAACCCCCAAATACTGCATGTTGGAGTTTTTCTCCCCAAATAATGCATGTCGGATTTTTTTTTTTTGCCAAAATGCACCACTATTGATTTGAAACTCATTCCTAACTAAAATGGACCAAAAACACCTAAATATTTTGTTGTTGTTTATTTTTGAAATATTTTGTTGTTTATTTTTGGATCTTTCTTATTCTCAAAAGTGACTCTCAAGCTATGGGTCGCACATAGGCTTCCATTCCTCGAATGTGGATTTGTGCTTTCCTTAGATTTATTGTAGTAGATCTGTCCTATTTCCCTCCCAGAAGCTTTCCTTTGCATAACAAGTAAAAAGGGCAAATTTTAGTTCTGATGTGCCCTGATATGTATCTGCTGATATGGCTTATATGGTTGATATTATTGGCTGTACTAGCCAACATATTTGTGGACAGCTATAATTAAGAGATTTGCAACGTGCTGGTCAATACTGGATAAATTATAGGCTGATACAAAATGTATCAGTTTATATTTTAAATGTTGGGATATGTGTATTATATGCATTTTTCTGAAAAAAAAAACACAGTATGCATATTGGATGCTTTGATAATCCAACCCTCCACAGATGCTATCATAAATTGGCTCAATCTTTTGTTCAGTTAACAATCTCATAAAGTTTTATCTCTTATCTTTTACACTCTATATTTTATATGGTTAGTAAAGCATTTCCTTTTTATTCAATGCGACTTTCATTTAAAAGCCATTACAACTTCCATTGTGCCATTTCATGTTTCATCAGGAAAATGGGACATTACATTATCTATTTGTGCATGGCCTTTTTTATTCCTCAAGTGATGTGACCTGTTATTGGCTGCTTTTTCTCACTATACCTACTTTGTAAATGGTTACTTTTTTAATCAGTTTTACTAACATATGCTTTAAAACCAACATATTGCTTGTTGCTAATTGTTTGGTTTTTACACATTACACAGCTGTAACTTAGCCAGTCAGTTGGTCTCCCTTTTCCTTACCAGCACATTACTATTGCCCTTCTTGAACAAAATCACATAGTGGCAAAAGAAAAATAATTTATATAAATGAGCGCCTTCGAGAGCATTTAGGGGTTGCATATATGGGGAGATAAGATTAGAAAAAACTGTTTAAGATGGTTTGGGCATGTCAAACGCAGGTTGGCAACGACGCCGGCAAGGAAAAAATTTGGCTATATAAGTTGATGGCCCACCAAGGGGAAGGGGTTTGCTGGGGAAGACATGGCCGCCTCTTGGAGAAAAGTCCACCTCTCTGCCATCAATTGATGTTGGTTTTGGATACAATGTGGAATCCTAGAGATCATTTGCAGACCCCATTTCATTTCCCCTGCCAGTAATCTTGGAATCATCAGATTATGGAGTTATCGCTAATAGTTATGATGCCTCCTCATCTTCACTTCCTATGGATAATAGTTACTAGAGTCCATGGCCTAGCAGTTACAAGTGATGATGTTGATGGTTTTATTTTGGATCACACCTATGGATCTTCATATGAACTTCTTAATAGTTATGTTTTTTTAGACGGTGACAAGGTGAGAGACCAAACCACAAGGACTCTTCCAAGGTGTTACATTCTAGTAGCATCAATTCATAAGCAATTCTAGAATAGTGTAGTTTCCTTTAGGTATTTTTGGTAGGATTTGGACTTGGTGGTGTGCTCCCGAGATTTGCACAACTTGGACATGGTAGCAAGCTCAGAGACCAATCTGCAATAACTTTTTCAAGGTGGTCATGTGGGCTGGCCTTGCAACAAACCTCATTTCCCCTTCCATTGGTAGTGAAAATTAGATTTGAAGAATTTTAACTTATTTGAGGATTTAGGATAGATCGGAATGGAGAAAAATAATTCATGTGGCCGAGGACAAGGCTTTGATGATGATGATGATGATGAAGCTACTTAAATGTGTGACTTTGGTGATGAAAGATTGTTGCTTAGCTGTAGCTTTGTTGTAGGGAAACTGTACTGCATTAATATAGTGCAACATCTTAGTTATGGAGTGGCTCACTTAACCTGTTAATGCTTATGCTTCTTTTTCTAAATGGAAGAATTAGTTGATGTTCTCAAGGTTTGGAGCTGACGTAGAATAAGATAAAGCATTTTCTTTTAGGTCCAGGAGGTGACTTTGAACTATTGATAATGTGCAGGAAGTAGGCAGCGACTCTCCTAATCTGGTTATAGTTCTTATCTTTTATGTTTTAAGTTTGACACCTGCATGTTCATTTGTTACTACATATCTTCAAATTAATGTGCTAGTTGGGACTATATTATATTTTCTTATGCAAGGTCTCTAATACATTCATTAAGCATTATTTGGTGCTTGGTCCTTTTATTTTGGGCAACAGCAAAGGTTTACTATGCAATATACAAATTCTGAGTTTGAACATATATCTTTACATGTCTCACTTTGAAGTGCCAGTGTTTTCTGTTGTAATCTGTATTAGTAGTTTGACATTTCATGTGGACTAGCATTCATGATTACTTTGAATCCTGAACTATACCAGTTTTTGTAATTGCTTAATAGTTCTCCAATGGTTTTGCTTTCCCCGTATTTTGATCTTTTAGTGCCTACTTCATGTTCACAGGGTGGTGGTTGGAAAGTTGTTGCGAGCTTTGAAGGGAACTTTCCGAACAGAATCAAACAGCTTCCTTTGGACCGACATTTTGATATTAACAACGTCAAAAGGGTACCTTCTGTACATCCTTTTTTGTTCTTTATATTGATTCTGTTTCTTCTTTATCATTTCAGTTGCTTATTGTTTCCAATCCTGCAACTGCACTTTAGATTGTGTTGGAAGCTGATGGTTATCAACCATATCTTATATCTCCTGAGAAAGGCCTGAGATCTCTTATTAAAGGAGTTCTGGAGCTGGCAAAAGAGCCTTCACGTCTTTGTGTGGATGAGGTAATGTTGTGTGACGATTGCAGAGATTATGACCGTCCTTTTTTAACAATCAATCATCTATCTGCATCTCCTATAATTCTCCAATTTTCTAAGTAGCGCTTTAATTTTTTTAGTAGTAGACTATATTCCGAAAAAATGGGTTGTCTATTGTTGGTAATATCTTCATTCATCAGGTGGTACTAAAATTGAAGATCAAATAGCATTCTTTTATCTTTTATACAGTAACAAATTCTTGATGCATGCAATAAAACAGTGTAGGAACTAGGAAGCTTTCTTTATCTTTTTTACCAAGTGCACATTTCATTTTTGATTTAAACAGGTGCACCGTGTATTAATTGACATAGTTTCTGCTGCCGCAAATGCTACACCAGGTCTTGGAAGATACCCTCCTTTTAAGAGAGAGGTAGGTATCTGTCCTGTCTATGCCTGAACATCTTTGAGTTTATGCTTTCTAGCAGTGTGTAGTGATTGATGATCGCAAATTTAATGATATACTTGAGAAATATAGTAAATAATACTTTGCAAGGCTTAATATTTCAATTTTGTCATCAAGGTCATTGCCATTGCATCTGCTGCTTTGGATGGGTTTAGAAATGAGGCAAAAAAGATGGTGGTTGCATTAGTTGATATGGAACGTGCTTTTGTTCCTCCTCAGCACTTCATACGTTTGGTTCAGAGAAGGTATGCTTGGGTCGGTCATGGTCAGTGCAAGTAGTTGATATTTCGCTGCAGGCATGTCTGTTTGGATTAGTATTTAAGAACTGAAACTTTGGTATTGAGTATCCTTTTCCTATAAAATTATCAGTATTCCATCAAACATCTGTTTTTGCTATGTTCATATATATATTTTTAAAATATTTTGCTTCACCACACTGATTTTACTTTTGAATGGAATGCCTGTGAACGATGCTACGGACCAATGAATGCAACATTCTTATGATGTGCAAACATCAACTACCACATGCCAAACTCCCAATTTATCAGCGCTATCCAATGTAAAACTACAAGGAGAAAGATAGAATCCTCTACGGTGTTTGGTATTTTGTGAATTTTGTGTGACTAATCCAAAGAGCTACGGAAAAAAAAAAAACCCTTTAGTTTCATTCTGCTACCTAAGATTTGGTGATTTGCACCATTTGAACTATAATGAATTATGTAGTAAGAGCTGATTCAGGTGTAAGCTCTTCTGTGGGGCTCACATGGATGTATCCTAATTCTCTGGGTGTGGGGGAATGTGATGTTTTGGCATCATGATTTAGCAATGGGAACAATTTTATACCTCTGGGATTGACTACAGCTAGTTGATTAAAGGGGCTTTAAAGGTGATGAGTTGTAAAGTTCTGGGCACACAGCTGTAGTCATCCAATTGGGGTGAGATCTGAACCATTGCTATTAGATGATGCTCCCTATATATTTTCCCTACCTTGTGAAATGGCATCTACCCAGGGCTCCACAAAGTGGCTCATAGTAGCTCTTACTGTAAGTATCCCTCTCCAACATTTTTCTTGAATTATATGCTCATCCAATTATTTAAAATCCCATTATTTATGCTATGAATGTTTTTTGTGCATGTGTGGGAAACACTGAAGATTTGACTTTTAATGTTGTTTTACTTTTTATTGACGAAAGGTATGCCAACTCAAACTAACCTTGTCGCTGCAGACCTTCCAGCTGTGCTGTGGGCTTATTTGGTGTTTCTCTACTTTTCTTCAACTCATGTAACCTTCACTAGTACAGATGTATAAAGAACAAATGACCTTATAGAAAAAAGATTGAAGGAATAGTGTTTTAGTAGGATGATTCCTAATGATAATGGTGATAATTCAATATTGCTATCAGCCTGTATTAAACAATCTAACTCTTTGTTCAACAAAGGACTGCTTGATGACAGAATCAGTCAATCAGTCTGTGAGTTGTTGTGGCCGTCATATTACAGTAATTCAAAAAGCGGGAAATTGGCCCAGGGTTGGGACAAATGAACTGTTGGAACTAATATGGTCATTTCTTTTTAATAACGTTGACAAGCTGCCAGATTTGAGTAGTGATGCAGGACAATGTGAAATAAATTTAATGCAATGCAATGCAATTCAATCAGGAAATAAATTAATTAACAAATAAAATTCAGATCTTGCCAATTACCAATAATTAATTAATTCCAAAGAATGAATCAGCCATAGCTCCAGACCTTTTCACAAATCCCGCAGTAGTAATCCTCAGATTTGAGAGGAGGATCTTAATGGAAGGTAGGACTTCCAACGCTTAGGGTCTTGATTTGTGAGGAAAAGGGTTTTATAAAATAAAACAAAGCCAAAAGTACTCAAGATCAGAGTTGGGGTTATTGGCTCCGCAACCTATTCAGCAGATCTAAAGTCCTATGGTTATCTAAAGGTACTCTAGAAGGGAAAAATAGAAGAGATACTGGTTACCTTTATTGGGTTCTCACTAAACTCCAATTACAAGAGGCTTTAATGGCAGTTGACAAGAAAGATGGCTTGCAAACCCACGATGAAGAAGAAGAAGAAGAAGAACTCTTTTTTATTATTCAATAATCAATCTCATACATAGCATGGGGAAGAAAGAAAGCCCTAGATCTGAAAATAAAAGAGGTCTTCCCACCAAAAATGGAAAAAAATTAAGATAAAACAAGAAAGGAAAAAAGAGGAGGAGGGGAGATGTGCGCAAGACATGACTTGTGCACGAATCCTTGCGCATGTCTTGGGATTCGTGCGCAAGTCATGTCTTGCGCACATTTATTTTTTTTATTTTTTATTTTTTTAAAGTTGCGTTCCCCTTTTTTTTCTTTTATTACATAAGACTAGATGCAGGTCCCTCTTCACTAATAGAGACTTAACATGGGACCTAACAAATTAAACAAATTAACATATGGGACCCAGGACTAAACAAATAAAAATATGGGACCTAACAAATTAAACATGAGACCAATCAAATTGAACATGCAACCCTTCCACTTTTAAAGATCTTTGTTTCAACCCATGTGACACTTCCCTGTGTGGATGAGATTGTGCACATGGGGCCTTCATGCTCCACCGACATCATTAGCTAAAATCCAACCGTTGGATCTCCTCTTGGTGACAATCCAAAGGTGGATTTATGCTGTCCTTGCGATCAAAGCCGGTGTATTGCTCATCCATCCAGATCAAAGCTTGATCTAACGCCCTATGCCTTCTTCGTTGATATACTTTGAATGAATTTGAGGAATTTGGGGAATTTGGCATGATGTCCCCATCAGGTAGTGTCTAAACTTATGTCATTGTCCTGATGTTAACATAAAAATGTGTCAATGTCTGTTATCAGTAACCTAAATTGTATCATGAAAGAGTGTGCAGCTATGAATTCTATACTGTATTGGAAATGTGTGCTTGTATAACTTAAAAATGCGAACGAAAATTGAGTGTGAAAGATGTGGCAATCCTTGGGGATGAAAATGAATGGCTTTAGAATACTACAACCTCATTAGGAGTCGTACGAAACAGCCACAATGAACAAAATATTGCTCCACTATGATATTATATATATATTCAATGGAACATTTGCAGTTTCTCCTTTTCTTTTCACAAAAAAAAAAAGAAGCTTTTTATGGGTATATTTCTATTTGTCTGTCAAGGTATTTATATTATGAGAGGTTTATGTTCACTTATCAGAATGGATAGGCAACGCCGGGAGGAAGAGCTGAAGAACCGATCATCAAAGAAAGGGCAAGATTCCGAGCAATCCATTCTAAACAGAGTATGTTGTACATTTCTCTCATTTTATCTTAATTGCCATTACAGATCAATGAACTTTGTTGCAGAGACATTGTTTTACTTAATTTATACCTCATTTTGTCATTATAAAGAACAGTGTTTTTTTTTTCTTCTCTTTACTTTTTTCTGGCGCATCTCATTTATTTTCTGCTGCACTTGATTGTTAAAACCCGAAAGGAAAAGTGATTATCTGCTAGTCTTTCCTGTCTAGGCAACGAGCCCTCAACCAGGAACCCAACAAAGTGGCGGAAGTTTGAAATCAATGAAAGACAAATCCAACCATTCAGAGAAGGATACAAAAGAAGGATCAACTTTGCAGATTGCTGGGGACTTAGTAGCAGGTTTATCTACTATTTGGATGTTCTCTTCCTAGGAATTATCTAGAGATAGTAATGCTGATTTGATTGGCCTTGGCTCTATTGAATTATGATCTTTGCTGCGATTTTATTCATTGAAAGTAATGCATCTTTCTGTGAATACCATGGTTAACATGGACTGGCATTATGCATGATTATCCTTTTTTTAATGGTGTAAATAATTTGAAATATGAGATGTCCAAATTTGGAAGGAATAAGACAACTGACAGTTGTCAGGATGGGCTTTCTTCTCAAAGTTTGAATGCATTTTCTTTGTAGATATTATCGGTTTGTTGCTCTTGCATTTGTAACCTATTGGCTGGTTTGGAGTCTCCCCAGATTCATGTTGTTCTTGGGTGTTGCACTGTTGCTGGGAAGGAACTCGTTTGGAATGCCTGTTTCTGACATATTGGTGAGATGGAATGGAATGCCTCTCAAGGCATATAGCTTAAATTATCTCACACAAGGTGCAATTGTGACCCCCTCTATTTTGCAGGGAGACTAAATTTTGATGGTTTACAAAATAGCATACTGGGTTCATTCAATATTAGTGGAACACAAGGGATTACTTGGAAATGGTTATAAAATCCTTTCCTAGTTTGTTCGAGTGGGGAGACTTTGTAGCAGTGGCAAATGCATCAAGTGGTAGGCTAATGTTAATGCCTTCTTTAATTGGTAGCTAGTGCTAATCCTGGGTGATTTCTTAGAAAAATTGCTTTGGTATTATACTCAAAGGTGCGTGGAGGTTAACCTTACGTTTACTGAAGTTTGGAATTTATTATCAAGAGGCAATTTTTTATGCATGTTGGATGGGAAGATAAGAGTGTTGGATTATTCAGAAATGGTCCTGTGAGCTTCTACAGGCTGTTGCTGCTGGAATTCGTATTTGCTGTGTGGTCTCTCCCTTTTTCCCTATTTGATATGTATTCTCCTTAATTTTATATTGCACCTGATCACAGAAAATATCTTTTTATTTTATTATATTATTTTCAAATGGATTAAGTGCAAAGTGTGACAAATGCAGCAATGTGTGTGAGCATGTGGGCGCCGCATTGCCCAATCACACAGTCGAAAATAACTTAAAATTGGCAGGCCTAGGTTTAAGACAGAAACATGGGTATCCATTTTGCAAACCAAAAGTTTCAAAGATTTTCAAATGTAACTTCTGCACTGATCGAACAGAGGGCTGTTTGGCACTCTGGTGCATCAATACTTTTGTTTTAGATCTCATTTGTAGCACACTTATTCATTTACTGTAAACATTTGGGATACTGCTTTCCTAATTCTCTTGATAGGGCATCCTTGGAACAGATTGCTTAAGTTGGCAACAATTTCTTTAATTGATTGGTGCTTGGAATCTAAAGTTTAACTACTTTAGAGAAATGATATGAATACTTTCCTTAGGTGGTACCTCTTGGCATTTCTTTTGAAAATTTCTTTATATTTTACGCTGCTTAACTTTCTGTGCTTGCAACCCAGCTTATTTTTAAGTTAGAATAGTTATTGAAAGAGTTTTGAATTTTGATTATAGGACAGATTTGGGGTTGTTGGTCTTTATTGTAGGCTTTTCATTTACTGGACCAAAACTGTTGTTTGCCAACTGAGAAGAAAGGACTCACGCAAATGCATAAACTATATATCATTGCAGATGCTTTATGAGCCTGTACTTTTAATGAATTATTGGGTTTTTTTTAATATATGAAAGACCTGGCTTCATAAATAATTAGTAATCTGGATACTTGATATATTTCCCACCTGTCTTGTCAGGTTGCACTTGTGCTTTTTTTTGAGAAATTTTAAATTAATTTTATCGGACTGCAGTAATTTGTTACTTATCACTGACCCTAGCAATATGTAGGCTATCTTTTGAAGAAAAGTGCAAAAACTAATGGATGGAGCAAGCGATGGTTTGTTCTAAATGAGAAAAATGGAAAGGTCAGTTTTTCTGTTGTATTCTATGTTGACAAATATTTTCAACTTTGTCTTCTGGTAGGTAGTATTTAATATATTTTTTATTGTATCTTTATATCAATTTTGACATTTGTGGTTTTATTTTGGGTTTTATCATTGTTTTACAGCTTGCATACACGAAAAGGCAAGAGGAGAGACATTTTCGGGGTGTTATCATATTGGAGGTGTGTACTATTGCTGCTATGAAAGAGTTTATGAAAATGTGTATGTCCCTTTTCACGCAAATAGGGCCACTAGACCCACATTTTCTGCCCTCCACTGCATTGGTTGGGCCCACCTCTGACAAAATTTAAGTCATCCCCCCACCCCACCACCACCACCCACACACCCCCAAGCCTCTGTTGTATTTAATCACAGAAAGATAAACTTAGAAAATCATCAAAATTGTGGGGCTTTGAAATCAATGGTTAAGATTATCTCATTGTTATTGGGGCAAACCCTATTCCTAATACCTGTACATTCCACACATTTTTTTAATTTAAACTTTAACAATGATTTTGTTATCTGATCAGAATCTTTAGATCTTTGTTCTAATACCCAAAATGCATCAAGCCTTTCTTCTTTTCATATGTTGTACAGGAATGTAACATGGAAGAAGTTTCGGATGAGGATGAAGCTCCTGTGAAAAGTTCCAAGGATAAAAAGGCAAATGGGCCAGATTCAGGGAAAGGCCTTGTGTTCAAGATAACTAGCAAGGTCCCCTATAAAACTGTTTTAAAAGGTGTGTTCCCTATTATACTAGTAAGTGCAATACCTAGTACCTACTATTTTAATGAATCTCGCTTGAGTTAATACCATATACTTGACATACAACTCAACTTTCCATTGATCTTGCAGCCCACAGTGCTGTTGTTTTGAAGGCTGATAATATGACAGAAAAAGTTGAGTGGATGAACAAGATAAGAGGTCTTATGCAACCTTCAAAAGGAGCTCCTTCCAGAGGGGCATCTCCCTCTGAATCTGGTCTGCCCATACGACAAAGCCTTTCAGATGGTTCTCTGGTTAGTTCAGAACTGATGGTCAATGTACATGATTTTAATTCTTTGATCCCTGAATGACATTGAGATTAAATTATGTTGCGGCTACTGAGAACTTTGTGGGGCTCATAGATGGTTGTCAGTTATGTTCCAGTCTCTGTGCTGTTTTGTCCATGGAATGGAATGTTCTGACATTCCGTCCGTTCTGGTGTGTTCCTTTTCGGAAAAAAACCCCCATAATGGGATTAGAAATTAAATTAAAAATGCATATTTAAAAAGAAAATAGGGGAAAATTTAGAATTCTTAAATGACACTAGAAATTCATATTTGCTCAGTTTGAGATTAACTACACTATTTAAACGGCCTTTTCTACCTTTTTTACCTGTCAACTTTCAACTCAATTGTCATGTATCTAAATTACATCGTGCATGGTAATTATGGCTTGGGAAAAAGATATGAAAATATGTAGTAAAAAAGCACAGTTTTTGTATTTTTGAAAAACCTTGTGAAAAACGAAGTGTAGTGGGTTGGGGGCTGAAAAAAGCCTAAAAGGGCCTTATGGCCCAGCCCCCACTTAAAAGTAACCAAAGACACTACGATCCTTTGCCAACTCCATAAACCCAAATCCCTTTCCTGGTCTCTCTGTCCGTCTTTTGAAATTCACATTTTAGGAGAAAGCGAAACCCTTGTCACTCTATGTCTTAGGCTACCGTTGACCGGCATCGGTGCATGACCAATGTCCCTCTCTCTAGCAGGTACTCATCTCAACTCTCCCTCTCTCTCTTGTGTTGTTCCATGACCAAAGTGAGCAAATAAGAAATACAAACACCCTTGTAAATTAAAAAAAAAAAGATGACCAAGAGAAAGAGCCTTTTTTATATTCTTTGTATTTTTTATATGGCTAAGATTCTTCTTTGGTGTTATTCCATCTTTCTTCATGATAACTCGCTATAAATAAGGTAGAGCAGTAGAGACTTGGAGATATATTGAAAAACAAAGTAAAAAGAGAAAAGAGGTTAGTATGAGAATCTTGATTATTGACATTAGGTTTTCAAGTCACCTCCCAAAAGCCAAAGCCAAAATGGGTTGTCTCTGGAAAGATTTGGCTTTCATCTTTTCCCGAAAGATGTTGAGTTAGGCTAAGTTTATTGGTGCTTAGGAGTCCATATGGGAGATTTGCTTGATATGGATCTCATTGTTTAGATTTGATATAATCAGTTATATGATTTAATATAACTCAATCAATGAATGGTATAAGGTGAATAGGCTTATGTGGGTCACAAATGTTCACAGATGGCAGGGAAAAATGTCATTTTTGAACGGACAAATGTCAATAGTTTGCGTGGGTGTGACCCTCTACAAAAGTGGATGGCCCACATTTGAAGTGGGTTGATCAGTTTACATGATGGGGCACTCATTGGATATCCTAGCCATATCCAATTTCTATCCAACTTTTTTTCATTCTTATGATTGTAGACTGTACGTGTCATTTTGTTAACAATATCAAGACTTGACATAACTTCTCTCTTGACTTTTAGTCAAAACCAAATCTATTACTAAATCAATCACTTCATATATAAAAGTGATTTCATAGAATGAACGATGGTTTTAAACAAAGCTAGCCCAATTGACCTAACCATTAGTAGTCTCATTCATATATTCTAGATAAAGACTTATACAAAATATTTTTTTTTACCAATTTATGATTTTGTTAATGTGAAGAAAGTACATCAAAATTGTGATTAAAATTTTCAAGTGACTATCGTCAACCCCCATCAAATGAAAATCCTGGGTCAGCCTTTGCGCCCCTGCCCCCCCACCAAAAATAATATAAAAAAAACCCTCAAAAGTTCGGTTTTCGGTTTTCTTTTTTTTTTTTTCTTTTTTCCCAAAAGGTTGCTGTTCATGGTGGGATATTTTCGTTCTGCTTTCTGGAATAGAGGAAAATTGGGACCAGAGAATTGAGGGAAGAAGCGAGAAAGGGTGCGGTACCATCCATTTTTCCTTCTCAAAATGGAATGCTATGGGAATTCCAGCCTGAATGGGACAGGATTGACAACTTGGGCCGACATTTGCCGAAACATGTTTCCTACAGGATACGAAATGGGATGTGCATGCATACATCCAAACAAGCATGTGAACTACCAATATCAGAGATGAATAAATGTGAAACATGCAATGATACTATGATAGTACATATTGGCCTATGTACTGTCCGTTTGCATTCAAAAAGGGCATACTCAGAACCTGTTTTCTATGCATTTTTATGTACTGCATTCATTGGGAAAACTATTTCTTTTTTGCATTTATTAATTTGCATATCTTTTCAGGATACGATGGCTAGAAGGCCTGCAGATCCTGAAGAAGAACTTCGTTGGATGTCTCAAGAAGTGCGTGGTTATGTGGAGGCAGTTTTGAACAGTCTTGCTGCCAATGTTCCTAAAGTAAGTCAGTATGCATTAATATCCTTCTAATTGGCTTTTTAAAGGTCTCTAAGATCATTTGTGGCCATTCTGGTTGAACAGGCTGTTGTTCTTTGCCAAGTTGAAAAAGCGAAGGAAGACATGCTTAATCAGCTATACAGTTCTATCAGGTTGATATATTTCTTATATACATATGTTCTTTGTGACCATGTGTGTATTTCGATATGATAAGTATACATACATAAACTGTATATGGTCAGTTTTGCTGTACATACTTAATTTAACAGTTTTCAGTGGCCAGGGAGATCATTCTTTGAAATTGATTTTTAAAATCATTTTATGTTCAGTTTCTTGGGTGCATCAATTCATCGTATGCATTCATTGTGTTCGTGCATGTATATTTATATGACTGCATTTATATTTATGTGCATTTGTGTATACATAGTGTGTGTAACTGATTGTGTTTTTTGCATTTAGTTCTCAATAGATGCAATCTGTTTTAACATTTTCGCATAATGTCTGACATGTTCACTGTGTTCACCCATGGTTAGTGCCCAAAGCAATGCGAGGATTGAAGAGCTGCTACAAGAGGATCAGAATGTAAAGCGTAGGCGTGAGCGTTACCAGAAACAGTCGTCGCTCCTCTCTAAACTAACACGCCAGCTAAGCATACATGACAACCGAGCTGCTGCTGCTGCTAGCTGGTCCGATGGTAGTGGTGGATCAGGTAAGCTTTTTTATAGAAACTTTGAAGTTCCCAATTCCATACACTTTGGTACATACTGACCTCAATGGCACAATATCTTTTTCAGTTTCTGTATTGTGTCATAGTATTGGTGTAACAGTGATTTGCCTCAAATTCAACTGAATATCTTAGGGCATGCTTATTAGGAAGTTGGAAGGGCCGATAAGTTGTTCGTTGTCAGAGTCTGCATCTTAAGTTTTGCTGGAGGCTTGAAAATGGAATATGCTATCATATTTCTAATATGAAAATCTTGTTCTAGTTAGTTGCCTTCATAAGCTTCCATATTTCTAATATGAAAATCTTGATCTAGTTGCTTCTGGTAGTGTAGTACAACTGGAGTGGACTTCTTCTCTCTGAATGCGATCCATCTCTGGTCAGCATGAACTGGAGTGGAAATTTTGCAAAAGGCCAAGTTTGGATTGCACAAGGCTCCCTTCTGTTCACTAGATTCTAACCGTTGATAAAGCACAAGGCCGCCTGTTGTTCACTACATTCTAACTGTTGATAAAGCCCTTGCAAGATGGACTGTTGAAAAGTTGCCTATCTATCTGTGAGCACTTGGTCGCTGTTGACGCTTATCCAGTCAGATTGATTGGTGGGGACATTATGAAACACATGATGAGTTCCTTCCCTTAAGTGGTAAGGTTGGTGGGTTCTATCATACTCTACTAAGGACTTTGAGGACCATATCATTCTCTCAAATTGGTTAGGTCATTTTCAATATATTTTCCTCATGTAAAATGAGAACCTGCGGTATGTTTGTTTGTTTGTCATCCTCTCTTTTCGGTAAAAGGGTCATTCTTTGTTAATAACTGACTACTTTCTAATCTTTTATAAACATCTCCATGTCCTAGGCTTTGTTTTTTGATGTGCTGAATCCTGCCTTGAAATCTTTGATGGTGAGAATTTATAGGGTATTTTGAAGTTTGGTTGTGCCATGTTTTACATAGGATCTTGGAATTCTCTTGTCCATATATATTTTTTTTTGAGGATCCTCATTGTCCACATAAAAAAGTCATTAATCCACCATCCGTGGATGTGGATGTTAGGATGGAGATCTAACATTTGGTGTTTTGAGTATAGAGAAGTATTCTCCTTCAACCTTTGGAATGCCAAAAGATAAATTGGTATTTTGGAAAAAAAAAATCCAGATAAAAAAGAGAAAGGAAAACAAAATCAGCGAAAGAGTAACGAAACGTCTTGATATGATGTTTGGTAAAAGCAGCTTTTAATGGCAATCTTTAAGCTGTCGAGATTGTCTCGTGGGTTTCTCTTTCTTAAGGGGATCTTTCATTTCTATTAAAAAAAAAAAAAAATCCTCTCTGCACTATATGGCACTCATGGTTTCATTTCAGATAATATATGTCCAATGTGCTGTTTTGCAGAGAGCAGCCCTAGAGCCAATGGTACAGGTAGTGATTGGAGATCAGCGTTCGATGCTGCTGCAGCTAATGGCCCAGTGGACCACTCCAGTTCCTATAGCGATTCGAGGTATAGTGCCAATGGTCACAGTCGATGCTACAGCGACCCTGTGCAGAATGGTGATGCAAATACTGGCTCAAGTTCCAGCAGCCGCCGAACCCCGAATCGACTCCCACCCGCACCACCACAGTCTGGGTCGTCAATGTATAAATACTAGAGCTTAATATTTCGATTGGCTATATATTTAATATAATTCTTGTTGGGGTGCATATTGCCATGCTCCTGAGCATTTTGATGAGCATATTCTGGTAGTGACGTGGAAGCAAGGAAATGAAATGGTGTGTAGATGTGTACCTAAGATTGCAGCAGCTGCAGTCTATTTTTTTATCGGTTAGGTTTCAAGGTATACTTGAAATCTGGAAGCGGTGTTCATGTCAAGCCATCGTATAATATTTTCCATGTTTAGTCCTTCCGGATTGATGTTTTTTTTTTATTTCCATTTTCCTTTCCAGTGGCGCTCTTTTGTTTTCCCCACTTTCTCTCCCATTATGGTGGAAGGTATTCATATTGTAGTTTTAGATGGTGACATGATTGTTCTTTGTCTACTTTTAGAATTCTTACTGAAAGTCAAGTTTTGGTCAATCATTTAGTGGGAGGGGTTGTAAAGGCTATATCTGGATTTTTTATGGAACTGTGATTTACAGAAAATGCGAAAAAAGATGTCTGGATGGTTGGAATCCTTTCACGAAAATGTTGGAAGGATGTTGTGATGGATTTATGTTTGGGGGTCATTTAAATGTAATTTCTTCGTTTCCTTTTGTTTCCCTCTTTTCCATTCCTAGTTCATTTTATTTCTTGCTATAACAGGAGATTGACGAAAATGAGGTAAATGTGCTTTCATTTGTTGCTGATATATTTTTGTGTAAGTGGGGAAACTGATTTCAATTTAGTTGCTCAAATGTAATTAAACAGAACACTTACCTACTGCATGTTGGGAGGTTTTTTCAGTTATACCTCTTTATAATTCTAATTTCAATTTCAGCTATGTTGTCTCTGTTAGGGTTTTGGAGGTTGAAATCAATTATCCAATTCTGGATAGTATTTTTGGTTATTTGTATTCCAAGGTTTTTTTTTCTTGATTTCCATTGTTTTTACTTTTCCATTTCTATTTTTAAAAATTCAAAGTATTTGAAATAACTAATGTGATTGGTATAATTCATGGTCTGATGTTATATGCATCATATTGGTACAGATCTTGAGGACGACTAAGATTTCAGGATTCGTATGAGAGATTGTAGTATTGCTTCATTCAGGATTCGTATAACAGATTGTAGTATTGCTTCATTCATTCTCTGCCTATTATAACGTCAGCATCTTTATTTATTTATTTATTTTTACAACGCCACATTAGCATCTCAAAAAATTACAAGTGGCATTCAAAATTTCTCCGAAGTTTTTATTTATTGATCACTTGTACTTACCCAATTGGTGGGAAAATTTCTACGCTTTAGGTGAAAAACCACCTTTTCTAATACAACAAGTTATATAGACAAAAGAGCAATATCAAAACATCGGTGGATGTCCACCAATATCCTGTAATACCACTTAACTTGAAATAAATTCATATACTCTGATATTAGTTTTGAATTGAATTTTAGGCATAGCTGTTATTGTTATATAGTTAGTTTTTATAAGATCCACTTGAAGCCATGGCTCATTGATGAGAAGTGTGATCGAATGGTCGTTTACCATGATTAATCTTCATTTCAAAACATCAAATGCACACACCAACTATGTGATAGGGTACGTGTTTTAATACATGTTTTATTTATTTATTTCATTTTTTATTTTTAATTAACTTTTCATGATTTTGAATTTGAAATTTTGCTCATGGTCATTTCTTTCTAACATTAATTTTCTATATATTTTTTGTTAATTGAAGTGAACAAGTGGAGATTCTTTAATTGTTGGTACTGTGCTTAATAATTTTTGGATTGTGCAAGTATAGAATGTCTGTGTGAGGTTGTAGGAAAACTGTGAAGATCCAAAAATTTAGTGGACCTAACATGTATTTGACGGATTTAATTTTTTTTCTTTTAGTTTATCATGAAGTACATTTGAGATGAATTATTAAATTTTTTTCTATAATCTAATTTTTATAATGTATCAATAATTTTTTATCGGCTAAAAAATATCTTTTTTATTAGGTTGATGAAGCAAAGTGAAAAATCAATGTGGGCAAGTTGATTCTCAATTTGTAAATCTAGATAAAGAAGGTCTGCTACCCTTATATTTGTAGATTTTTTACACTTATTTCATGTTATTAATTGGTTTGAGCATCTTTTCTCTCCTTTTTTCATTAATATTTTATATATTGTCTTTTACATTCTCGATGATGCAAGAATTAATAGATTTTGTTATTTTTCCGTTCATTTTGTAACTTTTGCTTTAATTATATTTTATAATTATCAATTGCAATACATCTTATTATTATTTTTATTTTAATTTCTTATTAATAAAACATCACACATTATTATTTATTGTAAGAATACCTTTTTTACCATAATATTTTAATCATTTTTTAATCTTCTTTTCTAAATGGTTCTTAAAAATAATAATAATGTATTCTTTTTACAGATTTAACTTTTACATTAATATATATAGGTCAGGCGCTATATCACTGTTCCCGAAAATTACACCTGGCATCAAATCTTGCATTCTCTCATTCTCCTACGTTTTATTTATGATTCAATTTGGTCAAGACTATTATCTTTCCACTGTCAAGCTTTAAATCTCACATTTTTTACTTCTCCAACGTCTTTTATGATTTTATTTGGTC
Source organism: Sextonia rubra (assembly GCA_037013555.1). Taxonomy (NCBI): domain Eukaryota; kingdom Viridiplantae; phylum Streptophyta; class Magnoliopsida; order Laurales; family Lauraceae; genus Sextonia; species Sextonia rubra. The sequence goes on from JASUAD010000010.1 coordinate 56,218,085, forward strand.
AACACTCTTATCTTTCCATCGTTTTAAATGTCTCCCCTTAAAATCTCTCCCTCATCTCTTTTTCAATCCTAAAATTTTTTATTCGGTCAACTAAAACTCTCATCTTTCTACATTTTAAATTTCTCCTCCTGAAATTTCTCCCTCATGTCTGTCCCAATCCTAAAAGTTTTTCCATAATGTTGTTGGAGAATTTAAATTTAATATAAGCAACAATCACTATCACATCCCTAGTAAATTGGACTGTATTAATATATACCATATATGTTGTGATTTACTTAGAATGAAAGTTTAAATGGGCCTAAGTTATATCTCATTCTATCCTTATCTTTAAGCATGATTTTACTTAATTTTCAAATACCATATGTAGGATTTTTTTTATTATTTTTCATTTTATTTAATAAAATTTTCTATTTAATTCCACTTCCAAAGCTATATAATATTAGTATTTCAATCCAAATTTTATAATTAAATTAGTTTATTTTTGGGCTAAGCTTAGCTCTGGCATTCGTTCTCTAAATATTATATTTATTTTTTCTTTTTATCATTAATATTTGAAGAAAGCATTCTTTCTTATATATAATTACTATCTTGCACCTAACAACAAAATAGTTGTATGAGTCTTTTTCAATCACGGGGCTTATACTCTTTTTCAATTTATAGCGAATTTCCAAATGTGCATTTCAAGAGTTAAAGTTAATAGTATATCAAATCACTCTCTGTTTAAATATATATGCGTTTCACTTTCATTATTAGTATTCTTCAGTGATCTTTAATTCATATTTTTATTTTATAAATTTTGATGCATAAAATGAAATTTAAGAATTATATGTAATATATTTTTCTTATTTATTTATTTTTTATTAATTATATTTTATAAAAAATTTAAAAACTAATATATTTTTATTTTGGACCCGCAGTTAATACGGGCCTTCTTTGCTAGCATCTAGTTATGTCCACATATAGAGGTCCCTTCGCACTTCGTAGTGGCATCAGACATCGGAAGCACCACAGCTGTAGCTATATCTCGCCTCATTGCAAGACGAGCAAACAACTGGAACTGGGCCAAATAGTGGTAAGCGTATCCGATCCCGCACTACCACAGGGTGGTTGATTCCTGGCTGGGTAGGTTGCCACGCGAGTTCTGTTCCACTTATCCAATCGAGGTACCGTTATGAATGCCGATGAATCCCTTGAATGATGTATGTCGGTGGCCTGTTCAGGATAACATTGAAAAGAATTGTTGAAGTAAATAGATAATGGAAAATATTCACGCATCTCCATGTATTGCATACATGGTTCTCATTTGAGCAGCTGAGTGTTTTACAATTTTTGCAGTAAATGAAATAAAGAATCAAAAATAAAAGTTGAGAAACTAAATTGGGTTTTATCTGCTTTTTAATGGGACATTATCACAAGAACGAGGGAGAGCGGGTACCTTTTTTTTTTATTTTTTTATTTCTCTCCTTTAAAATAAGAGATCTAGGCTTGAAGATACTTTTGTATTTCATTTGGTTGTTGTTTTTTTCTTTTATAGTTTTTTTTTATGAGCTAAGTAAGGTATACCCCGCTAGCCTGGCCTTAAGACCTTTGGCTTTTGGGTTGGAAGTTATCCGATTTTGATGAACAAGGACTAATCCTCGAAGGTACATAAAGTGAGTCTTTGACTTGGTTGTGCAAAAGAGAAAGTAAATCATTCTCAAAATTTTAAAGAGTGGTTGCAACTTACTATCAGTTAATTAAAATTTTTTCCTCCTTTATTTTCTCCTAATTTTTTTCTTTAGTGCAATTTTGGAAAAGTTTTTATTTGGAAATAGATTTGACTATCTTGGCTTTTTCGTTGGATTAAATTTCAAAATCTTATCTATAATTGACTCACAAAGAAGCTTAACCTTAAAGGACCACTAAATTGCGTAGCTTTTAAATTGAGGCTAATAAGATAATCTCAATAGAAATCCAACTTGCTCCTTAGTTGGGATGTCCACAAATTTTATTCAAATAAGAGGTCTTTTTTTTTTAATAGAAACATCTAGGAGATGATGTTTATTCAAATAAGAGTTGGTTTCACCTTATCGAGCATACGATTAAAAATATTTTGTACTCAATTTTATGGTGGCGAAGGCATACTCTTATTGGTGAAAATTTTTCTAAAAAATAACTTAAGGGGATGATATTTATTTTAAGTAGCCTGGATATGACACCTTGATTATTCATCCTTTTTTTAAATAACATTAGCAAATGGTTTATGCTCTCAATCATTTATAATATTACAATCATTAGGGCTCATCAAAAGATTACAAGTTATCAATAAGTGGATTTTCAACCATTCACATCTATAATAGGCATTATGGTAATCATAACTAACCAATCAATATATTTATAAATTATAGATGAATCTGTTTACAAATGATCAATTTTGTATGAGCCTTACTTTTATTCGATGCAATTCTTAGTCCTAAATTAGTAAATGTTTTTTTTTTTTTTTTGAGTAGTTTGGATTTTTTATGGTGAGTTATATAACTTTTGCATTGTAACTATTCTTAAAGTGTTTGAGAAATTATGTCTTTAAAAGCATTTAGGTATTTTCCAATAGGGTTGTATTTCTTTGAATATATTTGAAAAATATAGAAAGTAAATAAATATATTTAAAATGGTAAGAAAAAAAATTATAAATATGTAAATATTATCGATCCCCTCTAAAATAAATTGGTTTTGTAACTATTTAGTTTACTATTGCTTGCACAACAATATGATTACAAAAATAAATCTTCATAATAAATTAAATTTAACATGATAATACAGCATAAGATATTTTGTACTAGTCATCACATTATTACCACAACAAATTTAAAAAATATCAGGGGAATGTTGTTACAACTGCCTGCCTTGTATGCCGAATTCACCATTCAATTTTATTATCAAGATCAGGACACTCATCCTCTTTTTTCTGCAGCAAATATAGTAAAAAAAAGAAAAAAAAAAGAAAGAAAGAAAAACACCCATCATCGATTCTCTAAAAATAATCGGATTGCACAAAAGAGTAGATTTCGGCCTGCTTTCATCTAGGAATCTCAATCTCACCATCTGAACGGCCCAGATGAGTTATTCGTGAATCACACTCGCTACCTGCATATATAACAAAAATACAAATAATGATTCTTGGTGGTGGTTTAGCTAACGAAATCTCTGCCGTAGAAATAGAACGATTCGAATAAACGGTGGATATACAGTCCAAAACCTCTATAAATATATCCTCTAGAGGCGAAGCGTGCCCTGCTCGCGCTGCCTACCCGTCTTAGATATCTTCTTCTATCCTCTCTTTCACTACTCTTGGTTTTCCATCTCCAAGGTAAAACCAGATTTCTACTTCTTCTCTCTTTCGTTTTTGAAGAGAAGGGATCCGACTTATCAGATAACTCTTCTGATGATGATGATGATGATTGGGCCTGGCTTTTGGATCAGGCGCTCTTGCAACAGTTTCATTGTTGTGTGAATGAGTTAAGGGCCCATAGACTGATGGCAAGGATCGTCTAATCTATAGGATGATCCCATGGTGCTCTATTTTTTTTTAGCCATTCTTCGATTCCGTTTGTTTTGGGTTGGGTTTTCATGGAAGCGATGCCTTCCCATTTCTAGATGGTTAGATCTCTACTAAGTCTACAAGGTAGGACCCACTTTCACACGCTAATGAAAAGGGCATTGTGGTGGGACCCACTTCCGACCATTCATCAAAAGGAGGCCATATATCATCATCATCATCATCAAATCTGATTTCTTTCTTACTTTTGTTTCTGGTCTTTATATATTCATATGACCCAATGTCTAAATGTGTGTATTCCTTTCCTTTGCGGAAGTCAACATGGTGAAGTCGTATCCAAGTGTTAGCGAGGAGTACAAGAAGGCAGTTGAGAAATGCAAGAGGAAACTGAGGGCATTCATTGCTGATAAGAAGTGTTCACCACTTATGCTCCGATTGGCGTAAGTGCAGCCAATTTTTTGTCAATTTATTTCTCAATTTCTTAAATTAATTTGTGGTTGATTACTTTGGATTTCCCGGTAATGTGATTTTAATCATATAGGGTGGCCAATAATGTGATTTTAATCATATGAGGTGGCCTTCTGCTGCAGAGCAGTTGAATGTTGTGTTGTGGTTCTGTTTCATGTCTTTCAAGTTTACTAGAAATATCTGCTGTAAGTCTCTGGGGAAAAAAAATTACTAACACCATTGTTTTTACACTGAGGAATCATCCAATTTGTGTGTGATGCTGGACAGATCTCATACCCATTACATAAGGACTGTGAGATGGGAGGACCTATTTATTATTGGCAAACACATTGTCCCTAACTGAACAAATACCTGCAGATTGGGCAACCTAACTGTGAGTAAAGGTTCAATGATCATAAGATTGGGCATGTTGCCAAATGACTGGGGGATAAGAGTGTGGAAGGAGCTGCACTGATCAGAAGTGGGCCCCGCAGTTTTCTTGTAGGAGAAAATTCTCCTCTCAAACACATGTAGTTTGTCATCTTGTTTCTTTGTTTTCCTATCATTCAGCTTCACATAGCAAGTACCTCTGATTGCTGCTTATACAAACTGTCCCTTTAGTATACCATGACTGCACAACACTTAATTGCATGTCTTCCTCTATCCCAGTAACCATTTCTGTTGATATAATTTTTTTTTCCTTTATTGATTTTTTTGTTGCAGATGGCATTCTGCTGGAACCTACGATGTTAAGACGAAGACCGGCGGTCCATTTGGAACAATGAAGCATGCAGCCGAGCTTGCTCACAGTGCGAACAATGGTCTTGATATTGCTGTCAGACTCTTGGAGCCCATCAAGGAGGTGTTCCCCATCTTGTCATATGCTGATTTCTATCAGGTGGGAAATGTGTAAAGATTTTGGTCATTTTCTGCTTTCTTTTGGACTCATGGCATTAATGCATAATATCATTCTCAGTTGGCTGGAGTTGTAGCTGTTGAAGTCACTGGAGGGCCTGAAGTTCCTTTCCATCCAGGAAGAGAGGTAATGCGAAGACTTACTGAAGCCATTTCATTGTTTGTCTTAAATATGGCCTAGTTATTTAGGTGGTCTTAATTCCTAAACCTTATAAGTTGTACGTGTCCATTTATGAGGAGCCCTTTGATTTGATGAGCATCTAGGTGGTTGGGGGTTTCATTCAAAATATTTTGGTTACAACTATGACACCTCTCTGGTTGGTGCCTGCAAGCTGGCCAACCATAAGTATTTATCTCGTTCTGATATATTTGGTTGTCTTGTATCGGATGCGTCCTTTATTCTTTGATAGTACATTTCTCGTGACACTTTTTTTCACTGTATTTTGAGTTTGACAATATGACATGTCCATTGCAGGACAAGCCTGAACCACCTGTAGAAGGACGCCTCCCTGATGCCACCAAAGGTACACATTTTATTGTAATTTAGTAAAAAAAAAATATGGTATCTCCATACAGTTCAGGCATTTGTAGTTTTGTGCTCTGATGATCTGGACCCTGCATTGGCCTGGTAACTGGAGATGGTCTGAAATTGGCAGACTCGACAATTTTAGTGATGGTTCTACATATTGTTTCCAGGCCATATGATGAATGACCGGATTTAGTGATCATCAATGATATCCTGTTTTACGAATTACTACTGAATTAAGTTGCACTGATGCAACTCCAATTATAAGAAAATTCGTTTTTAAAGCCTTATTGTGCTTTATAATGGCAGAGGAGTTGTGTTTGAATCATGTTGTAGTTCAAGTTGTGCTATGAAAAGTAGCCAAAACTCGTGCTTCAGCTCTATTGGCTGTCCAGCGGGCAGTCATTTTTTTGTTGGCCATGTCAAATGGTTTATCCCTTTAATTAGGTGCGCTACTATTTTCCACCAGGCCTTTTCAGAATGGGTCTTTCAGATGATTCTGGTCAGCAAATGTGCCGTAATCTAACGGCCCCATTCTGAAACGGCCAATGCCAGTAGGCAAATGGCAAAGGTGCCTTAAGAAGACTGCTTTCTTGGTATGATGATTGTTGTATAATTGGCGTTTACTGGTTCAGTGTGCAAGGCAAGTTCATTTTTTGTGTGAGTTTGATTCATGCATAGTCTGGAGTCTAAAACCATGTTTGACTGGGGAGAGTCAAAGCAACATAGTGGAGCCACTTTCACTGTGAAGACATGTTGCTACATATGTACGGAGGATGTTGGGCTTATCACTAACATTGACAGAAGAATTCATTAGAATGGTGTTTTTTCTTTTGTCGATATTTCAGGTTCTGACCATTTGAGGGATGTATTTGTCACCCACATGGGCCTTAGTGATCAGGACATTGTTGCACTTTCTGGTGGGCATACCTTGGTCAGTTGAATTCTGAGACATTCCCCTTTCATTTGTCCTCATTTTGTTTTACTCATTTGGATGGTAATGGACTAATGTCTGCTTTTTTGCTTTGCAATCTGATAAATATTGGTATTGGGTGGGATGTTTTGACAGGGAAGATGCCATAAGGAACGTTCTGGGTTTGAGGGAGCTTGGACTAGCAATCCTCTCATATTCGATAATTCCTATTTCAAGTAAGACATCCCTCAAGTGAAAGTTTAACTTGCGTTTTGTTGTAAGCAGAAAGCACATTAATAAACTCTGATAATGTTGTGTGACGCAAGGTGTTTGTCCATTTTGCTCTTGTTTGAAGATCATATAAATTGTACCATGCAGTATTTGTCTTGCCCTCCTTTTCCTGTTGGAGTTGGACCAGTTGCTATATTTTCTTGACTGTCTATTCTCTAGCAACAATTTTGAAAATATTCCACTAAAAAAACTTTGAAAATATTCTTTAGCTTTGAATTGAATTTGGCCAATGTCGACAATCAACATTTTTAGAGGAGAGGGGCTGAAAATCTAGCAAATTGTGCATCTTTAGCTGCACAGCAATGTGATTTATCCATTATTTTTAATACGGTAAATGCTCCTAATGACAAATTATTTAACACTGAGGCCTTTTTACACGAAACAGCACTTGTTTTTATGTTTTTCTTGATATCATGACACCAAAATCCTATTCTTTTTAGCAAATTTTCCTTCCTGAGGCTAAATTATTAACCGTTTTTTTCTTTCTTTCAGTTAAATCAGTTGTTCTTTTTTAGAATGAGGTAATCAGTAATTACTTGACGGTGGCATCCATTTGAGATGCAATTTTTTTTAAAACTGGACTACTAATTTCTGAACAACTTCCATGTGCTTGTTTACTGTGTGCTTCTTATGTAATTATATTTCATGTGGGTGGGGCATAATAATGATGATGGGAATGACAATAATGCAAGTGGGTATTTTACAGGGAGCTCTTGAGCGGTGAGAAGGAAGGCCTCATTCAGCTTCCATCAGACAAGGCCCTTCTTACAGATCCAGCTTTCCGCCCCCTTGTTGATAAATATGCTGCGGTGTGTATTTCCCCATGTATTTTTGTCTTTTCCTAAAAAGGCATTTTGGCTGGCTTCTTGGTATGAACTCCATGATATCTCTTTGTTTTCCACCATGTGTCTGATGTTGTAGCTTTTCCATTTGCTTGGACTTCTGATAAATGTGGGGTTTTCTTTTTATCTGTTCAAGCTTCACCAGCAAAAATATATCCCGTCTTCCTTGCTGAAACTATTTCTAGGTGCAACCACTTTTTGTTGACTTTCTTGTAATTGATGCAGGACGAAGATGCCTTCTTTGCTGATTATTCTGAAGCTCACTTGAAGCTTTCTGAATTGGGGTAAGTTGTTATATGATCTGTCTTGTACAGAAAAACTCTCTCTCTCTCTCTCTCTCTCTCTCTCTCTCAACACATGCACTTTCTTATCTCTTTATCCTATTGGTTTCCAACTTAGGGGTCTTTTGCCTTTTATATATGTAAATGTTACATATGCAAGTGTTACACATGTGAAACCATTATCATGAATTGGGATTTTTCCACAAATTACTCAAAGTCTATGAAGATTTAAGATGATAAGCTTCAAGATCTTGAGGTCTGATTATTTCATAAGCAAAATCAAACATTTTGGATTACAACTGTGGGGCCCATGGGAATGAGAAAAATAAGGTCTTTGTGGGCCCACGGAAATGAGAAAAATAAAGGTCTTTGATGGGCCCACATGAATGTCAAAAATACAGGTCTTTTGCCTTTTACATATGTAAATGTTACATATGCAAGTGTTATACATGTGAAACACATTATCATGAATTGGGAAATTTTCACAAATTACTCAATATCTAGGAAGATTTAAGCTAATAAGCTTCAAGATCTTGGGGTCTGATTAGCTCATAAACAAATCAAACATTTTGGATTACAAAGTGGTGCCCACAACAAGAATGAGAGAAATAAAGGTCTTTGATGGGCCCTATGTGAGAAAGAAAGACTTTTATAGAACCTGTACCAGCCCCTTTCGCATAGAGGGGATATGAATCATTTTCACCTATGGAAGTGGGGAAATGATGGTGTGTAATGGCCTTGTTTAGGGCCATTTTGGATGCAAGCAGTCTGGGATTTCTTGTTGTGGAGCATTTAGAGAGTTCCAAATGTTGGCCCCTAAAGTGGATTTCTTGAATAACAATGGCTGACTAGCATTCCAAAAAGTGGATATCTGAGAATTCTACATGTAAAAATTGTCATTTGGAATTCTTGCTTGCAATATTCTTCCAAATCAAGTAAGTCATTTGCTGTCAGAGATTTCAGATGAGAGAAATCGTATCAGAAATGCTTCCAACCAAACAGGCCCTCAAGGAACTCATTTACGCACTACATGCGTAAATTTGCGCAAACAAACATGTATCTATGATACATGAGTAATGGTTACGCATTTGAATCATTCACACACGTAAATGAGTGCAAAGAAACAACCCTTTTAATTGGTATTTAGGTTGGGGGTCTCATGCACATTATGTAAGAAGCAGGTTTTTTTTAGAATAGAGTTTTCCTGTGTAATCAAATGAATGGGGATGAGACCATGGTCCTATGCAGAATTTTGTGTTAAGAAAAATGGCAGCATTGTTGTGGGTACTAATGGTTATGTCGTTTTGTTGATTGTTGCAGATTTGCAGAGTCCTGAACTAGAAGTGGCTAAACGAATGGTGGAAGAAGATGATATTCTGTTGACGGTTCTTTTTGAGTTGGTAGAGAGTAGCTGAGTAGTTCGTTGTGGGACAATGATGCCCATCTTCCTTAGATAAAATAAGGCAGAATGAACAATATACGATTGCTTTGTTGGGTTTTGAACTTGTTGGTTGCATGCAGCATCCATTTCTTTTCATTTGTCATTTCATTTGAAATGTGTCGACCAGCCAGTCACTGATCTTTTTTAATAGATGGAGAACTGCAATATCCAATGATAATGAGCTTTTTTATAGATGAATAGTTCCCCATAATTGCGATACCCAATGGTTATTGCCTGTTACATTGATATTTGGAAAGAGGGAGGAGGGTTTGAGAGTCCTTGATAAGAAATTGAGAGTTATCCATCTCATGTCGCATGCTTTCTCTGTTGCTGACCTGGTGGTTGATTTGAAATTTGCTTTCCTAGCAGTTGTCTTACAGTATATCAAAATTTGGGCCAGACCCCAAAATGAGTTCACATCTGTAGAAGTTTCTGAACCTCAAGGGACTCATTTGTGCACAGGAGTTTCGCCGAAGCAAGATGGGAGTCTCCCTTTTGTACAAGGGAACCTGCAGTTTAGTGCGAATCCCCACAAAAGACGTTAGGGAGCATTTTTGTAACGACTCCTTCCGTGGAAACTCGGGGAGCCCCGTGCTTTCTTGCAGGCATTTGGTGCCGGAAATTGGATTTTTTTAATCTTATTTGATGTGCTTGGCGCTGATCTGGAGTTGGTAGCAATGCCGGTTCTGCGGTGCGCCTCTGCACAAATGCACTCTTAAAATTTCTCTATTTTTCAATGTGAAAAGTCGAGTCCAAACCCGTTAATGATAAGAAATAAGTTTCTGGAGAAGATTAAATGCTCCTTCCCTTTTGATTTTCCTTGATTTGTGGAAAGGGGGAATTCTTTTCCCATGATTTTCTTACCAAATTTGATGTTAAACTTAGAAGACCTTGCCTCCGGGCTAGGGGTTACTCGATTCTGATGAGCGGGAGTATATATATGGTTGCATACATAGTATTAAAATAATACAAGGGGTGAGAATCGAACTTGAGATTTTGAAGAGTAAGCCCAAGGCTCGAGCCACCGCCTTGGCGGCATAGCGGTACTAAAATCCATCTTTAGAAAAGAATCAAAAGATACTAAATGCATTTATGTGTAGCTGCTTTCATGAAAAAGGCTTTTGCAGATTCATCAAAACTTACACTGATTTGATGCTTCTTTTCATGAAAGAATATTCACATCATGTGATAAAAGATGGAAAAACTTTTTCCTTGAAAAATGCCTTACTTTTCCATACTATATCCACGAATAAGTGACATGTCCAGATGTCCTCTTTAATGTAATGTAATTGACCACATTTAACGTTTCTTTAACATGGACACCTACTGTTGATGGACTCGATTGACTGTTTGAATTCCCAACTTTCGTGACGATTTTCTCATTGACGATTAATGAGATCCTTTGAATGAAGTTGCTTGGACCTAGGATAACAGCAAGACTGAATTAAGTGACCTTATGCGTAACGAGAGACCAGGCTTTCGCGATAAAAATGATGATACTTAACAATGGAGAAAGGAATACGTGCATATGGCAGAAGAAATATATTCGTCCAATACTCCATGACCGTGGGAGTTGGGGTTTTGGCAATAGTAATAAATTAGGAATGGGTTTTTTTATTCTATGGATGTGGGTATGGGATATAAGATTAAGGCTTCACACCGGATCGAGCAGCTCGTAAAAGATTGCACGATGGGTGTTGGTCTAGAATCTATCGGTTGTTATTCAAGGGAAATAAAATCAAAAGAAAATTATATTTGATATTTATTTTTAAAAATTTACTTTTGGTCTTTATTTTTAACTACTCTATGTATTCAATTCATATATACTTTATTGCAAACAAATAGATCTTAGTGCTTTGCTTCTACTTTTTCTCTTCCTGACTTGGAAGCTTCTTAATTTATACAGGTTTAACACAATATTTGTCATTGTGTTCTATACCTTGGTTAAATTTTTAAGTCGTATATCTAAAAAGATTGCAGGTTGAGATGGCACAACAAATAATGTTTATATAGGAGAAGTGGTTGGTTTCTGCTTAAGCATCCATGCATTTTATGCTCTTGACTAAACCAATATTGTTAATGTAGGAAGAACAAGAGGCTGCTATAATGCTAACTAGAGCTGGATGTTTAGAGTGATGCATGGAAAACTTATACCATGAGGAGTGCCCCTTAAGAAAGAATTGAAGAAGTATTATGTTGACATCAACTCCATATGCAATTTGATGTGAGTGATTTTTGAGTTTTTCTTTATGGTTCCAAATTAGCTGAAAATGGGATAGCATATCAACTTTAGTGGATCACCAATGCACTGTGAAAATGAACAATGTGACCAGTGAAGGACCTTGGAAATTTTATTTGAGTCGCCCACTATGTAAACAAAAACCAAAAACAAAAATGAGGGGGCATATGTAAAAATACCAGGTAAAAAAAAAAAAAAAACCTTGTTCCCTGTATGTGTTGCTCTGTTGTCAATTTTTTCCATGACCACTTCCAATGAAGTGGGTGACATTTCGTGCTGTTTTGTGAATGTGTCACTTACATTCGTGGAGGGGGTGTGAAACAAACTGTCGCTTACTTTGGATGGTTTTTAGGAAAGACATGTGCCCAGCGTGTTAGGAGGTGTTTGACATTTTCTTATCATTTACATTTTACGTATGAAGTGGGATGGAGATGGGGAAAAGTGGAATTTAATATGCAATTCAGTATGGCCAATACAGAAGACAATCCAATTTTCCTACTTCTGATGGTAAATTGTTCCTCATCCTCTTGAACAATAAATTCCACCACGTGGAAAATAGCCTTTAATAACGGAGGCGATTGGCCTGAGTCCACAAGGAGATGATACCCAGTGGCAGTAGTAGTACCCACATGGTTTTGGGAAACTTTTTCTTCTATTGGCTGTAACACAATCACTTTCCAACTATTCATGGATCATGCCCCCCATGTGAGCATCCCCCATTCCTCAAGTACCTCCAACCAATTTATCAAATGGAAAAGTACCTCCAACTAACTCTATGTAGAGCTTCTTAAAAGCATTCTTCCTCATAGAATAACCAAGCATATAATGATGGGAATTCAACCCTACTTTCACATGAGAACACAGCCACCCAGGCTTGACCACTTACCAAAATCAAGGTCAACATAAACAAGGCAAATGCCCAAGAGAAAAACCTCTTCTCAAAGAAATTTTATTCCAATTACCCTGGCTTGATGATTACATGATGTTTCATAGGCAAAAGGAGACAGAATTCTTCTAAGTCTAGACTCTGCATGATAAAAAGAAAAAAAAAAAACTGGGTCAATCACTAAAATCTTCCCAAGCGTCTTACCATGTCTACTAGTACTGACAATTTCACAACCAGCTAAGGATTATTAGTAAATGGAATTCTTCTCTCTTACCCTCTGCATAAGTTGTATCAATGGATCCCCTCAACATGCCAGACTTGGGTGAGTACCCATGGGCCAAGGACTGCTTCATAGTCTCTAGAGAGAACCTATTTACCAGAACTTTCTTGCTTTTCTGAAAGGTGTTAGCATTCCCCAAGATAGCTTCTTAATAATGGACTTGTTAAGGATTTCTCGTAGAATTTCTTTGTTTGGGCAACCGTCGTTGATTTCTTTCCCACTTTCAAACGCAGCTGCAGGCCTCTGAAGCTTGCAAAAGCAACCAAGTCTGGTAGGAAGAAGACTACAATGATGTAATGAATCCATCTCAAGGATAACAGCAGAGTTAACTTGCTGTTGGTGTTGGATAAACCATCAGAGTCTTCTTCAGTTTCTCTTCGATTAATGAAGCCCTGCACCCGTCAAATACAAATGGTATTGAGCTGCATCTAGTATGGACTAGAGTTCGAAAAAGCGAAGCGTCAACAAGAGCCATTATATTTCAGCCCCACAAGGACTAAATAGCATGGATGAAGAAGGTGGTGCCATGTAAAAATAATTACCCTTACATGTTTCTTGCTACACCACAAATTGACCCCTTTTCCTCATTGTTGATTAGCAGCCCTATCAAAATTCAGTTCAGTCCAGCTCCTCCGGGGACACCATTCAAAGGCCTTTGCTTCAAGCCTGGTCCTTTCATGCAGCCAAAAGGCTCGGTAGTGAGTGTTTACTCGATATCACATTCCCTGTCCGCTCAGCTCAGAGATCTGGGGAGTGAACTCAGGGAAGGGAGTCATGTTAAAGTCTTATTTAATTTGCTTCGATTGCTTGGACTTACATTTATTGCAAGACCATTCATGGAAAATATTTCCGCTAGCTGCCGAGCCGAACCTAGTAATCATTGCAAGCCTTGTTGAGAGGATTTCCACAAGCTCACTAACTATACCTATTATTCTAGCTAAACCTGTAATTTTAGACTCTTCAATGCAAGTGTTCCAACATGACAACATCCAACTACTTCAGTTGTTCTTCCAATGATGCGGGACCAAGATGCCTTATTTTCCAATTATGATGGAGCTCATTTGAAGTTTTCTGACTTGGGTACGTTACCCGTTCTCTAGCACACGCACAGACACAGGCACATTTGAATGAAACATGGTTAATTGGCATAGGGTTTGCCATCCTCAACAAGTGAAAGTTGCAGGGATCATGGTTCTCTGCACTTTGTTGGGAGCATTACTAGTGGCATTGTTCTTGTACTTATGATGGCCCTCTGTTGTTCATTGTTTCAGATTTGCGGAGTGGTGAAGTTGGCTGGATGGAGGTGGTGCCCTGTCTTTTCCATGGTCCTCTTTTGCTGGGAGGGTAGATGACTACTTTGTTCTGAACAATGATGTCATCTTCATTAAGTAAGGCACAATGATCAACTTAGGACCTTTGCATCGTGGCTTTTTGGTTGCACTTACTGGATGCTACGTGGCTTTCCCACTTTTTGGCTGGTGAGCACCTTTTTCTATTTTTGGCTTTTTCCCTACCTCTTGATAAAATTCCAAGTAACCCCCTCTTCTATCAAGAGTTTCACTGCAGCCCCTTTCGAAAGTATTTCCATGTAAACGTCCATGGCTAAGGTTGTGGTGATGAACAGCTTCGTGTTGATGATTTTTGATGATGTGTGGGCATCTATGGCATTGGCTTGGATGATTTTTTGAAGCTTTAAAAGTGCAGGTTCAAAGAAGAGGGGCAGGCCAAGGGACTTTGTAAGTGTGGGGTAAGAATGTGTCTTTTGATTCAATCATTCTAGCTATCAACAATTCACGAGCCATTCGATGATTTCCATCAACTAAAGTAACCATGAGATGGTGTCTGTAGTTGCTTTTTTAAAAGCAGGGATTATATTGAAATTCTTGATTAATTAACAGAGTGGTGATTTAGAATTCTTTAGGGGCAGGACCTAGTATGAACAAAATCTTTTGGGGGATTTACAAAAAAAATTCCACAAATTAGGGTAGTCACAGCTGAGGACCTCAATTTTTTGTATTATTGACGGAGGACCTCTTGCACAAATTCTATATTCTTATGCTAAAATAGCCCCTTTTATGTTGACCCTTAAAAGGAATCCAGCGAACGAAAGAAAAAAAAAACCCAAGGTGGGGAAAGAAAAAAGGCCAGCAAAAATCAAAAGAAAGAAGAAATAAAAAAACCAGAAGTCCCACCGGCTCTGCCTCTCTCCCTCTCTGCCTTGGCTTTTTCTTCCCTTCACGGTGCAAGAGCTCTCCCTCTACGTTTTCTTCCCACCACTGTATGCCTTTGTGCTTGACTTGGGGTTGTTTTGAGGTTTCCTATATGATAACTTGATGTTTTCTTCACCATTACTGAAGTGGGGTGAGTACCTAGCTTTCCACAACTACCAGGGGTTTCCTGCTATATGATTGTTTGTCTAGTACATGGTTTCACTGGTTGATGATCCAGGTAGCAATTGCCTATTTCAACTTTCTTTATACCATTATTTTGAGAATTACTTTATATTTGTAATTTGGTACTAATGTCTTCCAATAGGATATGCTTGGTAGAATTGGAAAGATGCTATTCATAGAAGTTTTGGAAATTTCTTGACTTTGTGAAGAGATCAGTTTTTTTGATTTTTTTATAGGAAATATGTAGCACTAGGAAATGTTGGTCCCTGTTATTATCCATTAACAAAAATTGGGCTTTTGAGAACCTAGAAGGTCCTGTCTTTTTAGCCAAACAGAATCTGTGGGCTTTTTTCACAAAACAACTTATAAATAACCTTTGACTAAGAAATCTTAGAAGCCCATGCAAAATTGCAAATCCTATCAGTAAGACAGATTTTAATCCTGATGGTCATATACTACAATGATCTATTTCATTACTGTTGAAGTTTTTTTCCATCTATCAATAGTATCCTTTGTGAGTTTGACTTTATTGTCATCTTTGCCGTCATGGTCACCTTATTTCATGCACCTCGGGTAGGCTTGCTGAGTTGTCCTCCATCATCCCTATTAACGTTAATGTGCTTCAGAATTACATCATTTAAGAATCTCCTGCTAAAGTTTTAATGATTTTCCTCCTTGTTTCACACGTATTTAGGGTAAATGATTTTTCTTCAAATGAATTTTGTCGACTTTTAGATATCTGTTCCTCAATTTTTTAATACTGGCTTTTTCCTTTTTTAAATGGGTATTCTCGTTTCGGATACATCAATTGAAGGTGTTTGGTTGTTTTGCCTTGGCTTTCAATTATTTTTTTGGTTGCTTTGGATTTTGTTCCTTCTATTGGATTATGGGGTAGTGGGTTTTTGTGTTTTGAGGGGTTGAGATTTACCTTGTATTGCAAATGGATAGTGATTCACTTAGAGGGATAAGAAGAGAAAAATAAAGCCTTTAATGAGTATGGATTTTAGCATAAATTGTAATTGATATGGATAGCGGAGTGTGTAGTTTCTCTACTCATTCAGACCACAATGAAATTATGAAATCATATCAGATTGGATATTGTTCAAGTGAACATGCTGCTTCAAATTCTTATCGTTGGTTTGGAATCATGAATCATGCTTGTTTTGAGTTTAAAATGACAAATAATATCAAATTGATTCCTCCTTTCCATATCTCCTAAAATAGTTCTTGCATGTTGGTCCCACCTATTTGTCATCTATTTGCAAAATTCAGCTTTTTATTTGTAGTTAGAATAAAAAAATTGAGTTGTTTTATGTTGTATGTTTAGTTATATTAGAATGTAGAATCGCAGTTTTGTGGACACCCATTTGTTCCCATCTAGTTTTTTCTACTTCAACTTGCCCATTTGTTCCTGTCTAGTTTTTTCAACTTCAACTTGGGTAAAGGAAGCTGGGGTCATTTCAGTTGTATCTGTTGCACTTGGGCTTTGAATATGTGATAAAATTCAACTTCTTAAATAAAATGATTTACTGTATAAACAGGTATTTTTTAGTTGCATCCCTATTCTTCCATTTTTGTGAAACCTTGACTCTGGATTTCTTTTCATGGTCTTAGAAATTTGATACAAGGAGGAATTCCTCAAAATCCAGGTCTCCCTAGAGCCATGAGTACTCTCTTAAAAGAAAATAGATGCCCTATGAATAGATTGTGTTTGCATTTCTCAAACTTGTTTTCTTAGAGTGAACATGGTTGCCCTATATACAGATTGTGCTGATGCAAGGGTACCATGGTTCAGACCGTTGCTATCTTATAATGATTGGCCTCTTTGGGTATTGTATATGAACCAATTAGTTTATGTACTTAAGTTTTACTTGCATCTTTTTTCTTTATCTTCCTTGAGTTTGTGTTCAATATCTTGTTGTTTGTGCAGAAAAAGGAAGGATGTTGGAGTGTCAAAACACTGTTACCTTCCTTGGGTTGCAGTTAAAGCTTTAGCGACTATAGAGAATTTGTTTGATTCTGACATGTCGGAACCAAATGAAGTATTACTAGATCTTAGAGGGGAAGAAAATGGGCCAAACGGGTCAACCTGTGATTAATGGATTTGAAGGCATTTTGGAATATGTACTTTTGAGCTTATGTTCTTTTTAATGATTAATGCACCATACAGGAGATGACTTTATATTGTATTGGACTTAACTGTTTGAGATATGATCTCCCTCTGAATGACATTACACATGTACTTATCAGATATGCCATGGATATGACATAGATACCTCATGGCTATGGCATGAATAGATTTGAACACATTCAATAAATAGGAACATGTCATCTTTTATTTTTAGAGTACAATTCCATCAAAGTTTTATTGATCCATATTTTTCAAGAGGGATATGGTAGGGGCACTAACATAAGATTTATGTACAATTGGTTGTGGTATATTGTTATGTCAAAAGCATATTTTATGTTGTTCAATATGGATATGTACGTTTCTGGTTCCACCCGTGATTGTGAGCCCCTCAATGTATATTCCTGGTTACACCCCTCTAATTTTGATGAAATAAAGGGCCAACAGCTATATAGTAATCAGTTAAAGACATAAAGAGGAAACTCACGAGCAAAAGGAAAAAATATTAGTTCCATTTTTTGTATTCAGTTTCATATGATGGATTGAATTTAGAAAAGTATATCATTTTACCAAAAATTATAAACATTTGCGCTATTAAATTGATACAGGGTCAATTATATGATACAATTTTTTTCGACGTCGACGAATTATTTATCGATGTAAACAAATAATTTGTTGACGTCAACATAATATTTATTGACATAGACAAATAATTTGTTGATGTCGATAAATCGACACTATTAAGCTCATTTAGGGCTAGTTATTTGTTATAGTTTCTGTCAACGTCGATAAATTTTTTGTAGCTATAATTTATCTTTAGAGATGATTTTTTCTTCCCTCTTATAAAAAACTCTAATTTTCCTAAGACCTTTCTCCATTTTAGGGGAAATGACAAAACTTCTCAGACCTTCTTTTCTTGAGGCAATTCCATTCATTGCTTCTTTTTTTTTTTTTTTCTATTGTTTTCCTCTTGGTATGATTTCTCTTGTCTTTCTCTTTTACCAAACCTTTGGTCATTACAACCTGTGTAGCACACCTTGGTGTAAACGATCCACATTTACATATTGCAGTAAAATATGATACAATAAACATATTGGAAGTGGTCATTCATATGCAGAATTCTTGCATATGAATGCAAATCTCATGACTGTTCCTGTGTAGAAGTCCCTTGGGTGAGAAAGGTGCCATAAGAAGTTGTCATATCTAGTTTCTTTTGGCCCTTTACTTTAAAAATTAATTTGAAAAACATTTAGAAAATTAAAAAAATTGTACATTTCCATTTAAAAAGACTGCTTTTAAAGTGTTACATATTGCTTTTAAAGTACGTTTGATGCAAATAAAATAAAAGAACATAATGTAAATGTGTGCAACTAGAGTTCCAATACTTTTATGGTTCTGGATTCAAATCGATGAAAAAAATGGGAATATTATTAATGGCTGGAATGTTCACATTGGAGTTTGGATGAGATGGATGCAAGTTAGTTTTTTTTTTTTTTTTTTAATTCCAGTGGCTAGGACATAGAAAGTAAAGGGCTCCACCAAGGTTCAAAATCTGGTGGGAACTATGGGAGCGGGCACCGTATCCACAGGGGTAACCCTCTATTCCTGATGCAACTTACTTTCAATCATAGGTTTTTTGTTTGTTTTATTTTTTCATTTGTCCTAGTCAAATTTAGACTGTTTCAAAGACACGACGTTGAGAGCAAACTCATGGGTCCACCAATTGTCCGCGGTTTCTTCTATACTTATCTAAAAGCCAAATAACTAAATTAAGATTGTTTAATTGTACAACCATCTGGGCCCCACAACTCAAACAGTGGCCTTAACTTGTCAGGTCTGATTTGCATAAATAGGCATTTCAATTGACTACAGGAGAGGGCATTCATGTGCGTGGCGCATTTAGTAGATGACTTTTTTTTTTTTTGGTAAATATAGTAGATGACTTGTTAAAGACATCCAACCCACTCTTTTTTTTTTTTTTAAATCACAAGTGAGGCAAAACGTGAAGATCAGGTTATTTTCTCAGAGGAGAGAAAAGGCTTGCTAATGAGATAAGCAATTGGATTAGCAGCAAAAAGAGGGAGAAAATTACAATTTTTAACATGATTGTGCTAACTGATAAGATGAAGATCGTCAACCAAACAAACTGTAGGCTACTACAAAGACCAGTTTTAAAATTATTTTAGGTACTGGAGTCTATCAATAGTTTCTTCTGTGGGGATTGTGCAAATTAGGACGACCTTTTTTATGCTTACATGTAATCACCTCCGTAGTCAGACAATTCAGGTTGACTACCTAGACCAACAGCGAAAGGCAGATCTTTGACGGGTTGAAAACCCAATTTATTTTGTTGGTAATAATAGATCTAAAACTTTGATAAATATATACGGCAAGTCTCTTCTAAGCTTAATCTTCTATACGAAATTCCATATGCCTGGGCCCTTCGGGTTGACCTTTGGTCCATCCAAATAGATCAAACATACGACCCCCCTTAATTGAATATGTTCACCAATTTTTAGTCAAATCCGAATTTACTGGACCATTTGATCGACTTTGCATCGATCTAAATGGGCTGTTGACCATTAAATTTTTGGGGCCTAGATGGAGATGATGGAAAGCATAGTTGGGGTTGATTTTTTGCAGAGAGGGAGGTCCTAGGAAGTCCTTCAGATTCCCCCTCATCCCCATCCTCATGTGGGTCCCTAGGTAGGCATATATGTATGAGAAACGGTCTTGTAAGGACAGTTATTATAGACCATTTCTCATTGTTTTAGATGGTGCGGCCCACGTTGCCAACCACCCAAATAGATGGCATACATTACCCGCGTAAACTGCACACGTCCATTAATTATTCAGATGGGACCGTTTGATTGATTGAACACTCATGTATATATAGATAAATATATAAAAAGTCTATTTGGATGGATGTGCAGTTGATCCAACAGTCCAATCTATTTGGGTGAAATTAAAAATTGGTGGACGGTGCAATTTAGGGGGGTCATATATGTGATCTATTTGGATAGCTCGCAATGTGTGCCGAATTACTAAAAACGGTGACAAATAGTTTATAAGGACTGTCATTATAGGACTGCTTTCCTTTATATATATATATTATTTTTTATGACCTAGGGTATCTCTCACTAGCTCAGCCTTCAGACCTCTGCCCTTCAGCCCAAAAATTAAAACTTTGATACATAAATACTGTTAAATCCCAATTTAATTTAACCAATCTTATTGACCTTGTTCAATCTGAAGCAAGTTAAACATTACCTGATAGAAGAAGACTTTTTTTTTCCTCCTGCTTTTCTTTTCTTTTAACCACAAGTTTGTTAAGAGTTTCAAAATTGACCGTTGAACTAGTTAAGGTAGATTGATAATTAATAAAGATAAAAAGGGGCAGATGGTCTAAAACTCATGGATCTATGATATTTGGTTTAAAGCTTCTCAAATGTAGATTGACAAATAATAATAATATTATTAAAGCTTCTCATGCGTAGGCTCTCTACATGGTTTGACACTTCCCAGATGGCTAGAAATACTAATATCTTCACCTGTCCAAGTTTAAAACATCTTAACAAACAACTTAAGACATGAAGCAGGGGTTTGCATTTTGCTAGGAGGTAACATTTTGCACAAGAGGTAAAAATCAAAGCTCCATGTAAACCTGATTGAATGCATGACAGTCATAAATGTAATGAAAAGGTCACACCGTGTATTTGATTTTGGAAAAACTCCTATCAATCCAATGAATTTAAAAGGCCTAAAAGTTTAATGACTTTTTAAGTTAAACTTTATGTGATATTCACTAGCGCACTTTTGTGTCAAATTGCGATAAGTATCAACTCATGGGGATTAATGAGTATGAGGATGTAAGATTGATCATTAGAAGTCACA
This sequence comes from Sextonia rubra, assembly GCA_037013555.1. Classification (NCBI taxonomy): domain Eukaryota; kingdom Viridiplantae; phylum Streptophyta; class Magnoliopsida; order Laurales; family Lauraceae; genus Sextonia; species Sextonia rubra. The sequence goes on from JASUAD010000010.1 coordinate 56,239,096, forward strand.
CTGTGATGGCTAGAAAGTCACCTGTTGGCAGAAAGAAATCCTATAAACTGGTTATGGCTTTATAGAATTTTGTTTGGTAGATTATTGGTGCCACTTGGATGCATCTTCTATTTAGTTGATGGCTCCATTAACTATCATGTGATGTTGGTACAAACCCGGGCTCTCAATTTAAGCTGTAATTCTGTGATGTTAAACAATGTTTTTATAGCCCACTTAGATAAGAATCATGCAAATATATCAGCCCTATCAAATTATTCTAACCCTTAAAATTTAATGCACTATAAATATATATATATATATTTTATATCCAGTCCAAAGGTTGGTAAAGATTCATTGAGCATAAAAATGGGCACTTACACCAAATCACGGGGAAAGAATGAAAGGGACTGAACTACTCATAAGTGAGACCAAGTGGGCCCTATAGAGTTCGACTATACATGCAGTTGTTCGCTAGAATAATAATGTAAAAGAACCCCTTATCAGGTTTCACCTTGCAAGAGACAATGCAACCAAGTGCAAGATACTTCCTCTTGAGTCCGGATGAATCAGGACCTGTTTGGAATCGCTCCAAAAGGATGTTCCGGACTTTTCACTCATAATCATGGTAGGTGTATTAGTTACAACAGTATGTTGTACGACTCAAATATTAGTTGCATTTGGGTATAGTCTAGGTGGGAAAGTTTGTATATATATATATTTTAATGATGTATGAATATGTGAAATTTTTTAATTAATTAATTTTAAGATAAAATTATAAATATTTAAATCTAGATGTATATCTAACAGTAATGTCAAACATGATTCTCTTGATTTAGTTTTTAGAATAAAGCTGCTATTATATTACAAAATAAATTATGCATAATGTGTTTCCTGCAAAATATTTTAATATAATATTATCAAATAAATTCTACGCAATGGATCTCAATATAATTAAATCTTTGCATAAAACCGAATACAATATAGGACATTATGCCAAACGAGACCCTCTGCCCAATTATTGAAAAATTTAGCTTTAATCCTATGAGATGAATAAATAAGTAAGTGAGCACATTATTTCGAGCAGCTCGAACATTAAAAAATGACTCTTGTTTCGCTTCTCTTGTGCAAGGACTCCCAAATAAGAAATTCCTTGGCACACGTCTCATATGAAGGGTTGATGGATATCCAATGGACCTTTTTTTTTTTTTTTCTGATTTTCCACTGTTCCCAGGTGCAATCCAACCGTCCACAAGGTCCATCTTTCACCATAATTAATAACCGTTGGATCAGCAGGTACACCCAATGTGAACGGCCTCGATCCAAGTGGTTAAAAAGGAGAAGGAGAGAGGGAGGAAGGTATCATCTGCAGACACGTGTCGAGTCTAGCCTAGAAGCTAAGAAAGCCAAACAGACAGGGAAGCGTGACGTTGACTGATTGTTAAACGCGCCAAGACATTGCACGTTGGTGTTACAGACACTCTTTCACGGATTTGGGCACGTTTTCCATTTATAGCAACTTCTGCTTTTTGTACTACCTTCCCCAGAGTAATGGCACCACCCCCCAATATCTTTCATCTTTTTCCATCTTCTCCTTCTTCCTCCTCTTCTTCATCTGAAGGAAGAAAGAAGATTCAGGGGAGAGGATAGAGGTCAGGAGAATGGGTCGTGGGAAGATTGAGATAAAGAGGATAGAAAACTCAACCAACAGGCAGGTGACTTACTCGAAGAGAAGAGGAGGTATTCTCAAGAAAGCTCGAGAACTCACCGTTCTCTGTGATGCTGAGGTCTCTCTCATCATGTTCTCCAGCACTGGAAAATTCTCGGAGTACTGTAGCCCTACTACTACGTATGCATGAAAAAAAAAAAATCTCTCCCTCTTTTCTTCTCTTCTTGTTTGTGTTGTTGGTTGGTGTCTTCTTTTTTTCTCTATAATATAATGCATAGCCATTTGATTTTTTTCTTCTTCTTCTTTGGTTTTGGGTGTTTTGAAGGACCAAGAAGGTGTTTGACCGGTATCAGCAAGTCTCCGGAATCAACTTGTGGAATTCCCACTACGAGGCAACAACCATTATTATTATTATTATTATTATTATTTGTTGTTGTTTCTCTCTCTGTTTCCATTTTTGTTTAGTGTTATTAGAAAGGATCGATGGAGTGGAGACCGCATATGGTGGTTACCACTTCTTTTAATGAATGGGGTTTGTTGGATGTGAAGGAGTGGCCTAGATTGCTTCACTGGGGTGATTGCAACTGTTGGGAAAATATCCATTTGGATCATAATCGTGATTGTGATCTGCCTTCTTATCCAACGGCCTACTCCATCAATCTGCCAGTGGGTCATTTTAGGATGACATAGATACTAACTGTGTTGGTGTTGTGGTTGGGGTGGGTGTGTAGAAAATGCAAAATCACCTGAACAAGCTGAAAGAGGACAATAACAATTTGAGGAGGGAGATCAGGTAATTTTGAGGTTGGTTGGTTTTGCTATTTATTTGTTAGGCTGATTTGAGTGCGTTAAATATTGTGTTGTTGATGGGGTGTTTTGAGATGCATTGTTAGGCAAAGGATCGGTGAAGATCTGAATGATCTGGAAATCGATGAACTGCGCGGTCTTGAGCAAAATTTGGACAACTCTTTGAAGTTGGTCCGTGAACGAAAGGTTGGGTTGTGAATTTTTTTTTTCAAATTACCTTATTTTAGTAAGGAGAATATTCATGTACATACAGCCCTCACCATTTTGGTGAGGGACACTTTTTTTTTTTTCTGGAAAGCATCAATATGCAAGAGGAGAAAACTTCACACCTTCTTAAACTTGAAAAGTTCAAAAAAGAAAGTATCCCTTACAAAAATGGTGAGAGACATATGTACATGAAGACTCCTCTTTTAATAATAATGAAATTTTATATCTTTTTTTTTTCTACTAAATACTTACTTTCCTTATATGTACTAAACACCATCACCATCATCGTCATCATAGAAAATATAAATAATAAAAAAGGCCACCACTTTTCCCTATAATGGGAGATTGGCCAAGTATCACCAAATTAGAATCTAAATTTGGTTCAGCTAGTTTTATCTCTCATGCCAACCCTCCTTTGCCAAACTTATGTCTGACACGTGATAGGAGAAAGTAAAAAAAGACCCTCCTTTTGTCCGTGGATTTCTCAGAGACTGTTTTACAGAATGGGGTGTGATTGATTTGGGAACTCAATTCCCCTGCAACATATGATTAGAAAATTGAGTTGACTATTATTCTTGATACAAAAAATGTTTTGACTAAATTAATATGTTTGTGTGACCCAGATAGCTGATAGTTATGCTGGTGCAACATTTGCAATTGACAAATGTTGACGAGCCTCATTTTGGCAGATTTCTAGTTTAGATTTCACTTGAACTGTTCTTTACCCTAGTCGTAAAGAATCTTATTCTTATTAGGGAGGTCAAGAGTTCAAAACCTTGCCCACCCCACTTTTCTCTTGTACGGGTTTACTTTCCACTAAGGTGAGCTTCATTCTTGGGTGTGCTGGGCTATTCCTTGAGTCTCAGCCCCACTTAAGTTGGGCTATTAAAAAAAAGGAAAAAAAAAGAATAAGAAGAAAAAACCTCCACAACTTAGGTTAACTGCTTAAATTTATTCTTTTCTTTGTACGGGCGACCTTCCCTCTTAAGTGGCTTCCTTCTTGAGTGTTCTGGGCTATTCCTCCCTAGCCACCCTTAAGTTAGGCCAAAAAAAACAAAAAAAAAAAAAAACCACCACTGCTTATAGGCTGACTTCTTCAATTCATTGGTGGGTGGAAATTATAGGGGAAACCCAATATTTTTTAATGGAACATCCTTCATGCATAACCGTGTACCAAAGCATGCCCTTGATAACGAAGGATGCTAATGAGGCTAGAGCCACGTTTCTTACACCTTGTGCCCTGCATACTACTTAGTTATTGAAAGTGGTCGATTCCATCTAGATAAGTGGACTGCATCAAAAGAAATTTTCACCATTCACACTACCAATAAGTTAGTTCCATTGCGTGAACCGGTGTATAATCATCTATTTGAACTTGTGCCAGAAAAATCTCTAAATCTGGGGGGTTTTCTCACATGGTCAATCCACATGAAGGAATAGCCTTTAATCATTACATGGTGAAGCAAAAGATGGGAGCTTGATCTCTCATGAATATTGCAAAGGACCTTTTTTTTAAAAAACTTTTTTTTATATGAGCGATCTACTTTATTCATTTTATTGTTTTTTAAATATTGTGTTAGAAATATATATTGAAAACTTTTTAATTTTATTCTTTTGGTTAACAGTATCATGTAATCAACACTCAAACAGAAACCTACAAGAAGAAAGTAAGTAATGGCTGTGACCAAAAAGTGTTGTTTTTCTGTTTTTTCTTTCCCTTCTTTTTCATATTCTATCATCTTTTTTTTTGTCTACTCTTACTCGACGCAGTTAAGAAGCCTCCACGAAGTCCATGCAAATTTAGTGCGAGCACTGGTGTGCATCTTTTCTTTTCTTCTTTCTTCTTCGTTATCCCTTACACGTTTTAATGCTTCATCTTTGAAGTAAAGCAATTTTTAACTTTTGGTTGAAATTTTGTTTTGTTGATGTAGGAAGGGAAAGAAGAAAATGGAGATTGTGCTCTGGGCGATAATGGTGGACCAGATTATGAAACAGCACTTGGCTGGGCAAATAGTGGGTCTCAAATGTTTGCTTTCTGCATCCAACCATGCCAGCCGAACCTGCAAGAAACTAGATATGGTTCCCACGATCTACGTCTTGCATAAGAATGAGGTTGTAGTAGCAACTACCTATCACTCAGCTCCAACCTTTATAATTTTACCTATTATGTTTGCTAGGATGGTGACTAGCTGAACATTTACCATACATCCTTGACTATTTTAGTTTGATAAGTATGCTTAATGCTAAGTAGTTGAACTTTTACTTCTTTCTTATGGCATAATGAGCTAATTGCTCCATGAAACTTCCTTTATGAGCTATGTGGATTTTTGTATCCAAAGTGTCCAAAGGGCTGATTGGATATGAGTATGGCCTTAAGATCATGCTATACTCCATTATCTATTAACTGTTGATTATACTATGATGGTTTAATCATGATTATTTTGGGCTTGATCTTCGACAAGAGATTATGATGCATCTTAGATTTCTGATAAGTAGGCATGTATTTGAAAATTAGAACATGAACTGATTACAATTAATTTTTGCTGGAATTAGTAATGACAAAAAGCTTCATGGGGTTAAAAATTCACCCTTGAGCACACAGGGATTTTTTTTTTCATTTTGGATACCCACCCTTAGGGGACCCCCTAGCCCTCTAAAGAGGGAGCCCTCGGATGATTACGGAGATGACAAGAAAAATTTAATTTCCTAAATGAGATTGTTCTTCCACTAACAAATGATACTTTCATTTCTTGTCTACCAAATGCCTTCTCTCTAATAACTTACACTAGCGCTAACGTCTCTGCGATCCATGGGTTAAAATCTACTACAAATTAAAGAATACTTTAATGTCAATATTAAAGCTAAGTATTATTAACAAAAAAAACATGATTTGATGGAATCATATACCATTTGGTTAACGTTAGAATCTAAATCTATGTTATGAAATAATTAAGTATAAATAAATTCATATATAGCACTTAAATAATATGTGAGTAAATATCTATAAATTTCTTTGTTGATTCGAACTTAAACCACTCTTGCGTTCAGTTAAGTGTTTGTATAAGTTTGAACATTTTAAGTAAAGTATAGCTTAATTAAATGTTTGAGAAAATGACTTGAATTGCCAATGTCTTTTGACTGAAAATTAAATCAAATGTTCAACTGGGCCCCCTAAAAAACGTAATTATGTGGGATCACATAAATAGTGTAATAATGGTGGGCTCTCCTAAATGAGAGTAGGTGTCTAAGTGAGAAAAAAATTAAGTCCCTTAATTGGTCATGTGGGATGAAAATAAATTAACTTAATGGGTTAAATTGCACCCCTTAGTAAGATAAGAATCAAATAGCCTTAATGGGTTGAAGTTGCAAAATACTATGCCAAGGAAAGAAGAAATGGCTGATGTGTGATAGATGAGCTGACGTGGCTCAAGGAGAGGAGAGATTTGAGGTTTTTCTCTCACCTAACATCCGGCTTTAATGCATAAAATTTTTTGGAACTCGACTCTTTGATGTGGTCCTGAAACAATTACAATCTTCTATTTTCAGTACTCTTGGGTCGTTTCTGCCTAGTTTATTTGGTATTGGTATATCCGTCCATTCCAAATCCAGACCACAGCATGAATGCAATATAAATTCGAAGACACTTAGTTTTAATGGATTAGGATTTTCTGGTTCTATAGTCTCTTCTTTGAAGATCTTGGACTCATGGTCCCAACTCTAGTTCTGAGAGTTGTCTGTAAATGCTTTGCAAACATAATATAAGAATTAACACAGTTATGCATCTTCTTGTGAACTGAAAGAGCATTGAAGGAGAGTAGAGAAGACCCAACTATATGACCTCATGGCATATATGATCATATATGCTGCTGAGATATGATTTACTTCAGGCAGTAAAATGGTTCTATAAAAGTTAAAAAAAAATTATATCAGAGCATTTTATGTGTCAGCATACATGTAGAAAAAAACCTGGTAGCACGCTTTTGGATGCATGAAGTTCTATGTTAGAATGTTCAAAATGAATTCTACAAAATCCATGGAGGAATTTATCCGCCTGCCCTCATAGATGTAAATCTCATGCGTATGAGCACACTGATTCTAGGGACTCAAGGTACAAGTAGTTATAATTATAGTACCAAGTATTTGGAAATTAAGTTTGTTAAATTTTTAACTATATTTTAACTTAATTATTAAATTAGGGGAGCTGTTCAGCACACAAATAACCCATCTGTGGTAGGACATAATTACTAAAGTCCTTGGGTGGTTTATATCTTTATGTATATCTTTATGCATTTCTTTGATTCCAATCATGAGGGAATGAGAGGCTTATAATCATATAAGTATTGCAGTCCACCAATGTTGGCAAGTCGCTAGTGATCAACGATATCCCACTTGAAGGAATTGAAAGCTAACTGACTTTATATTAGAACATATAGAGTACAAGTTGTTGCATCCAACAGTAGGAAAGATGAGCTTATTAACATAGATAATTACTAATGTTAGTGTGAGAGAGTTCGATTTCTATTGGCAGTTGCAGAGAAGATCAACGGCTCGAGTTGTTAATGCGAATTGGATCATCTTGCGCACATTGGACAAGCTGGTGAAATGTTGTGGGATCACCAAGGGCTTTTGTAAAATTACCCAAGAAAAACTAGAACCCATTCAGATGCGTTGAAAACTGCCTAAAAGTGCAAAATTCTTGCTGTGGACAGTTTTTTCCACTTGTTTTCTCCTACCTATTATTCTCTATAACTAAGCAAGTTCTAAGAGCGATGGTCCAAGGTTCTAAAAAGAAAAATTAAGGAATGTCATTACCCTTGTATTATGAAGCATTGAAGTCTCATTAGATTCAAAGTACTAAGAAATTATAACCTAGATTATGGAAGTAAAAAGAAAGTGGCTTTAAGATTGATTTAGAGAAAATATAAAACCACAAGTCAACCCAAATGGTTGAAATATGACAACTATCATGCACCCCAAAAAATCTTTAAACTGTCATTAATCTTCATTTAGAAATCCATGGCACAAAACAAGAGCTTAATAGAGAGATCTAAACATGGGTCATTTTTTTTTTAGTCAAATCAACCTGTTTTCACTTGAGCCCCTTTTGTCACCCTTTATCTTAATATTGGGGGGCACAGTTTTGACAAAACCAAGCCATTCACAATCACCTATGTTTACATGTTTCATAATAATCCCAATTTGACATAGATTCAAGACAATTAATGACAATCAGATTGGAAACATGAGAAAACAGAGGTAAAGATCTATAAAAAAACTGCACTTGGAAAACCATCAATGTGAGGCTTTAAGGACAACGATCTAAATCATCTTATCAATGTTATATTTAGCTGCTGTTAAGGCGGTGGCTGAGTTGATTTGAGCCTCGTATCTGCTCCCTAAGGTCTCAAGCTTGACTCTCACCCATATCGTTATTCGGGTACTATGTGCATGGCCATATATGTATCTTAGGAAATAGTCCTTACTCTTCAGAATCAAGTAACCTTTGGGCCAGAGGCCAAAGGTCTGAAGGTTGGTTAGCGAGAAAGACTTGTAGGTCACAAGAAAAAATGTTATATTCAGCAATAAAAAACATCCATCTGTGCCCATCTTGGAGGGAAGCAAGTTCTAGAAAATGCACCCACTTGGCTCGGCAGGATATTGTCCCAGACATCAATGTTTCTCTGTAGTAACTTCATTCCTACTGTTCACCACAACTCATCCACCATAAAGTGTGAGAATGCACGCAAACTTCTTGTCCAAATGGTAGGTGTTGGTGTGGATGACACATTTATAGTTGTTGGTGGCTCATTAAATGGGTCAAGAAGAAAATGGGCAATATTTACAGCTCAGTAAGGCAGTTTTTACAGCTCATTAATTAATCTGCTGGTCCAGGAGAAGTACCCAAATATTCGATATGGGGGTGTGCTTCAACTATAGCCCCGCTCCAATCTTGAGATAACCTGAACTACCATATATGTTACTGTTGTTCTTTGCCACATCAAATTAAGTTAACATGGTTCAAAGAAAATTGAGCTCAAGTATCCCAAATGGACTAAGTGGTTCATCCATTGTAAATTTATTTTAAAATATGCAGTGCTTGCATAGTAAAAACTGGTTTGCTATTTTTTTTTAATGACCTAGGCTACCCTCGCCAACTCAGCCTTTAGACATTTGGCCTCTGGCCCTGGGGCTTACCCGAGTTTGATGATCGAGGACTATTTCTTGGGGGGTACATATATGGCCGCACACATAGTACCCGAATAGTGCAAGGGGCGAGAGTTAAACTTGAAACTTTGAGAAGCAAACCCAAAACTTAAACCAACTGAGCCACTGCCATGATGGCAAAACTGGTTTGCTAGTCTACATGATAAAAAACCAGTTAGTCACAAACTAAAACAAAAAATAACTGGTTGCATAGTAAAACCTTTGTGGCTATGTTTGTTCACAAATACGAATAGGTAGTGGATGCATGAATGATCCTTTGAATTGTATATTAATTGAAATATTTATCTTGAATAAATATGACAGATTAGGGTTTAAGCCTAATCCAGTTTTCACAGTCCGAATAATATAAATATAATGCATTGAAATGCATTTAAGGTTTTACTTAAATTGATTTAAGGATAAAAGCGTAGTCTCTCTTGACCTAGTTCGAAGACCCCAGTCCTACCGGAACAAAGCTTCCACACGAGTGCAAGTCATATAACCATGCTCCAGCAAGAAATTCCTTAACAAGCACCAATGAGCAACCTGGCATAACAAAGAAGTATTTAGTTTTGATACAAGGAAGCAATCATCTGGGAATAACGAAATGATACAGTGGATTCAACTGTGGGGATTTCCCATTCAGCTTCAGATATGCACAAGCAAAATTGTACGGCTGCAAGAATTCAGCTTGTATAAAAACTTCCATTATAGTAGACAAAACAGAGGCCCTCCAGCAGAGGTTTGATAAGAAAATAAATTGAATCAGAAGGAACTTATTCCAATGCCAACTGGAATTTGATGAATAAGGGTGAGTGATGACTACAATCATGAGCAGAGATTTATTATCTTCGTTAAGTGTTTTGCATGTCTCAGTAAACAAGTTGCCACTACAACTACCACCACACAAATTAGGGGAAAAATTATTCTAATTCTGGTTAAACCTTTCCAATTTTAAATACATTAAAAATTTGCACATTTTCAGATATGTAGTGGGTGAGGTGATTAACTACAATGTGATACATAAAAGATAAAAAATACGGAACAAGGAGGCCTTTCTCCTGAAAATTCTTCTGGACCAACAAACAGACAGAAACATCAGGAATGTTGTATTTTATACAAAATGGAAGGGCAATAAATATTAATGTAGCAATTTTACACCTGCTAATTATTATTTTTTCTCAGATTTGTAAAAATTACAGATGCTTATCCATTTTGCTATGGATTTTGGGTGGCCCCAGAACACTCAAATCTGAACATCCTCCAGCTCCCATGTCCAGTTTTTATCTACCTCAAAATATAGATGAAAAATTAGTATTTCAGTAAGCATCTCTCGGGTACATTCTAACATGCCAAAAATAATGAGACTGCTACTATAAGATCCAGTAATCCACACCAAATATTCTTAGAAACTGGCAGCACAAGGCAGGCCAAGTAATAGTCTAGGTAGATATGCATGTCCAAGTTCACTTCGTCTCCACACTCCACATTATTCACATACCTACATTTTTAAGTATTATTCACACAAGCACTTGAAAGTAAATATTACCATACCAGTAAAAAAAAGTAAATATTACCATGTAATACATAGTATCATGCATTTGTAGGATCCAAGGCACTCATCATGAAAACCCGCCAAGCACTTCCTCTAAAAAATATATAGTTCCATCAATTGAAGTGACACTGACAGTGGACTATCCCAATTCTCAAATACTAACCGGCATCCTCAGTGCTTGATGAAATTCCAAGCGAAGCTCAAAACTTTTTCTGCATGAAAAAAACCTTCAGAAAGCATTAACTAGAACCGAGAATCTTGCTGAACTGAATCACTCCCCAATCTAATTCCTCTATCTAATGGAAATATCTGATAAAAATGATACTACAAGAAATCCCAGTTAACTTTGTTATAGGCCTTTTGAAGATTTAGCTTACAAATATCACCAGTCTTCCAAGCCATTTATCTAGAACTCATGCATTCAACGCTAAAGCCCCATCAAGAATCAGTCTCCTATGAACAAAGACGCCTTGCAATTTAACAACTAAAACATTCGCTAAGAACTTGTACTCATTAGAAATAAGTTCGATAATTGTGAAATCTTTTATTGAGCAATGCCATCTGTCTTAGGGATAAGGGCAATAGAAGAGGCACTCAGACTATTGGATAGGCGACTACAATCATAAACTCATGCATGAAATTCATGCCTCCTGGTTAATATCTTCCCAAAATATCTGAAAAAGGGCCATTGGCAAACCGATCGTCCTTAAGCTCATTCATGTGACATTCAAAGACAACATTTCTAACTTCATCATATTAAAACCTCCAAGCCAATGTACTCACTATTTTCAAATATATATATATATATATATATATGAGCCAATCTACCCACTTATCCCCGGCACAGCCAAACTTCAGATTATCCAGCTTAAAGTCAGCACTATCCTGGCTGTCATACAATTGGCAAAAGAATCTGGCAATCGCTTCAGATATTTCATCCTTCTCTGACAATGTAGAGTCCCCAACCGTTAAAGAGATTATTGCATTGACCCTCTGACAAGTTGAAACCATGCAATGGAAGCAGCTGGTACTCAGATCTCCCTCTTCGAACCATTCAATTTTAAAATTTTGGCACCATTCAATCTCTTCCTGCAGCTGCTTGTAATTGTACATCCGGTGTAGGACCGTTCTAAAAGATCTCATATCTTCTATGGTTAGCCCCCTCTACTCTTCCCTGTTTATATACTGAATCTCAATGAGCATTGATAATGCTAGTCAGTCTTAACCAAGCATTTTCATCTCTACACGTTGTTTATGGTGGTTGCAGCTGAACTACTGTAGCTGGTCATAGTGATGAGAAATATAAATAGCGCTTACTACCCAAAAGATATTGCCAAAAGGATAGTGTCCACCACTAATACCAATACCAATAGTTATTGTAGCAGAAGGATGAAAGTGGTGCAGAAGCAAAGTTAGGTAGTGCCAGCAGCAGCGAAAGCAGGTGGTCTTAAGTGATGGGTGTAATATTCACCTGCCGGAACGTCCGCATGCGAATGGTCCCCATCAGATGGTCAAGGAGGCATGGAACCCTTATGAATTTGAAGGCGTCAACCATGACAGCAGTGACGTCCTGTGCGGGAATGTCTGCAGGAGGAAATTCCCCTTGGTGATGGGGATGATGCTAATGTGTTGTTACGCAAGTAGACTTCAGCAAGAGTAGACTAGTTAAAAGGATGTTGCTACTTGGTTGTTTGATTAGGAACAAAGTCAAGATAATTGGAGGCCAGAAAGGGCAAGAAGATGGATAGATCGGGTAGGAAGGGGGGCTGGGGGAAGCAAGATGTTTATGCAGATGGATAACAAGAGGTGGAATGGAACTGGTGCAAGTGGGTATCAAGAGAGAAGGATTGCTGTGTGCATATGATTTTGGAGATGGGTAGCACGAGGTGGAACTGCTACAAGTGGGTAGCAGATAGATGCATATTGCATTGGGCACGAGGGCTGCTACGATGTACCAACGATGGAGCACAAAAGCCAGCTACAGAGGCTTGGGTTTGCAGTGACAATTACTCTCTACAAAAGGAAATTGTTGCAGAGTCAAGAAAATGTGGCAGTTGAAATTTGATAACCCCGAACTTGCAACTACAGGCTTGAGTAATATGATGGACAATGGAGTGATGAAAATGAGAGGAACCCTGGCTTTTTTGTTTTATCAGTAACAGTGAACAGTCTCCAATTTTAGGGAAAGGAAGGCTCGAACACCATGAAATCTTGATTTTCTTTTTTTTTTTTTTTGTGTGTGTGTATTTCATTCAATCTAAGGACGTGATTTATAGTTAATACATTAAAAAAATGTGTAGGTGTACAGGATATAGGTATAGTCAAGTCTGAAAAGCTTTTGAAGTTATATATATTTTATAGGAGGGAATCATGGGACCATTCTGTAGAGAGAGAGACAGAGAGAGTTAATATCAATAATCAAACTGTCCAAGACCCACTGCATACCGATCGTATTGTCCAAGCCACATGCTGGAAAAAGTCACACAAGAAAAAGATGCCTCACATGGGACTTTGGTTAAAAAAGATGAACTTTCTTACCAATTATATTACACTCATTTTAGTATCATGAGATGAAGGAAAAGAGGCTGACCCAGATTTCATGCCAAACTTTTGTCAAACAATAAAAGAAATGACAGACATGAGATGCTCTAAAATAGACTTGAATAGTTTCTTTTTCATATGAATTTATTTACTCTAGTTATAATATGATGGTTTTTTTTATGTTTAATCTAAATGTGGAATTTTGCCTTGTTTTGTATTTCATTCTCTTATGAATTCCTATTAAAAGAGAAAAATATTTAGACAGCAGCTCGCTCAAGTAGCATCACGCTCAACAAGGTTTCATTTCGACTGGGCTGAATTGAACCCAAAACCAATTAGTGAATTACGCAAAGTTCTTAAGGCTACGTGAGTAACAATCAAATGATCATAATGCTACACCTGTAACTAGTACAAACATGTTGCACGTGATAACCATGGCAATCAAATGATCATAATACTACATCTGTAACTCGTACAAACATGTTGCGTGCGACGAGCATGATATAATCAAGACGTCAATGGTAAATATTGACATATATAAAACAAAACAGCACGAGGATAATGTTAATGACCAGGGAAAAAACACTTAAAAGATACCCCTACTACCTGACACTAGAGAAGGAAATATGCCACAGAAGCTAATATTTCTAATGGATGTGTGGAAATCTCAGTATACAGACACATTAATAGATGCACACAGCCACACACAACTGTGAGCATCCACCATTGACTCACTGATTGGCTAGGGGCTATGATGCACGGATAAGGCAAGGATACGATAGGGACACATCATGGATACGGATGGGACCCAGATTTTATAGATAAAAGGTGAAGTATCGGATACGATACAACACGATATGTTCTCCATTTTGAAGTGTCTGCGCATCATAGGCTAGGGGGTATTTCATAATTCCCTAGCACTGTGATATATAATGTTATGAAACTTTACGATATATATGTTGAAGATGGCTTTGTTAACTCTTGTCACTTCTGATGAATTTTCTGAGCATTCGATTACTTGGTTAAAGTTGCAAGTGCTTGGGGAATTAGTCACTAAGAAGCTGTACAAGTGTGAAAGCCTCTGTACAGTTCCTAACATCCTGTATTAGTCTTTACTCTACAGCAATAGAATCGGTCTTCCGTGTAACCAACCCAAGCTCCAATCATGTATAAAGGAGATCTTCAGGCACCTCACACAAATACAGAAAATATTACTCTCTTCAGTTCCCTGTTATAAGTGCAAAATAAGTCTTGCCAACCTGGCAAAAGTGCAAAGTGCCATCAAATGTATGAAACAGCCAACTCCAAACTTCTAGAAGTGAGGATACTTCAATGTATGAAAAGTTCCTACTTTTGAGTTTATGCCAAATGGAGTTAACCATAAAAGTTGCAGGAAACCCGAGTAAAACCAAAGAAGATAAAAATAAAATAGAAAGGTTGATGAATCACAAGTGTTTATAAGAGAGGGCCTCCTGAGCAACTGCAAAGGCTACACAAGCACATGAAAAACAATGCAATGATGCAAATAACAATTGAAAGACAAAAGCCAAATTGAATATCATGATGTTACTTCATTATTCGAAATTAGGATAAAAGTAAATCACATCACCTGGTGCTTTAGTGAAAATTTCATAATCAATCAATTAAAGAGTGAAAAGAATGATTGTTTTTAAGTTCCTTTGCTTCTCTCTCTCTCTCTCTCTCTTCAGAATAGATAAGTATCCATTGTCCAATAACATCTACATTTGATCATTTGTTCAATTAGCTGTCATCATCATCATCAAGGTCTTGTACACATGATTGGTTCTCCTTTGTGAGTTTTACTTTTCCACTCAATCCTTTGCAACTATGTTTTATCTAAAGTCGTTTTCCATACATCTCTACCCGAAAATCGACAGTGCAAGGGGGGGCAGGGTAAGGAAAAACCGATGTATGGTCAATTAGCTTGTGATTTGATGTATACATGCAGAACACACAGAATAAGCCAATCAATAAAAATAACCAACCACCGAATCGTGCAGGCGAACAGAACAAACAAATGACACTAATAAACACCTAAACTACAAGAAAACAAATTAACATAAAAAAAAAGAAGAAGAAGAAGAAAACAGAGCACCTGATTGGCGCTGATCAGTCCGCCGTAATCTTCTGCTTCTTTCGAGCAGCTCTAGCATTGTCATACTCGAACTTGAGCACATTGGCAATGTGAGAAGAATCCTTGATATAAAAATATCTCCCAAACGCGCTCTCCTCAATCCCTGGGAAAAACCTATACAGAAAGGAGTTCACAATCCAAAACCAAACCCCTCCAATAACCAAACCAAGCGCCGCGCCCGCGAACACCTGCGCAACCGTGTGATACCCCAAATAAACCCTAGAATACATGGTGAGGAAGGCGAGCGGCCAGGGCACGCAGGCGACGACGAGCTTCTGCGACGTCGTGGCGAGGCCGACGCCCTTGAAGGTGAGGAGGGTGAAGTAGGACGCGAAGAAGAACATGTACTGGGAGTGGGCGGAGGGCCACCCGTGCGAGTCGCAGGTCTCGAGGGCGGCGCACGTGTGCAGGGGGCGGGCCTGCTGGACGGAGGTCTTGACGATTTCGTTGAGGGATTGGGAGATGATGAGTCCGAGGGCGAAGAACATGCCCTGGAGCTCGCGGCGGAAGAGGAAGTGGGAGACGAACCCACCCAGGCTTATGAAGACCGGGATGAGCGAGACCCAGGCCAGGAAATGGCCGAGCCGATCGCCCCTTTGGTACCGGACGTGGGTTAGGGTCACTGCTTTTAGACCATGTGATGCGATTGCGGCTGCTGCGCTCGGCATCTGATTGGGTTCCATTCAACTGCAATTGATTAATTACACCCTGATTTTGTGTTGTTGGGTTGATGGAGTTTTGGGGGAAGAGGAGCGACGACTTGCTGCCGGCCGGGTGTGGAGAATGGAAATTGATTTGTATGTGAGATTTGTATGGCTTTTCTTTCAGTTGGGAGTTGTTCTAGGGAGAGGGAAGATGCAGGAATGGTGGAATGGATGATGAAGGTTAACTGATGGATTTGGTTGAGCAATTGATTTTTTTTTTTAAGTTCATATGAATCTCATGGGCCCTGCATGTCTCATGTTTCCCTTCACACTCACCACCCGAGTGAATTTCTTTTTTTTTTTTTTTTTCTTAATCCATTGCTCTTTTAATCGATGATTTTGGTTGCTTTAGAATGAGTTGTTGTGGGTCCATGTAGTATCTTATAACTTTATTAATTAAAACATTGATTATATGTTTAATTTTATGGGGGACAGCTCACATTAAACATGAAATTTTGTGGCATTATCTTGAATGTAGAGCCGGTTTGGATCCTCAATAGCACTCAAAGTGACTGTAAAACAGTAAAATGACCCGTACTACTGCTGCTCCTCCTCTATCAGAAAGTCCCAAGCAGTTGATACTCTGGGGTTGTCAGGTACCAAGGCAGGCCCCTTCTTGAATATGGTCACGAGTCATGGACCAAACGTTGATGATGGGAAAACATAATCCATGCCAATGATTGGTAAGGAGTTTGCGGTCGTTACAGAGAAGGACAATCAGTAATTTTGTCTAGGAGCGAGGTTTACATCTTCGTTGTGTTCCTTCTCCCCCACGAGACTAGTCGGAGCTGGTGGGGGTATGCTCAAAATAAAAGCATTTGTTGTTTAGTTTGACCCCTTTGATTATATCATAAATTCAGCATATTATATTAAAAATTTACTCCAATAAAAATTAATTTAATAATATGTTGACCATTTAATTAAAAAAACATAATAATGAATAATACATAAGAGTATCTGGAAGACTTCTTTGTCAATGGCCAATCTTTTGAATAAAACACATTTTTTTTAATCAATAGTAGATCCTAGTGAGATAATCTTTTATTCGTATAAATTTTGGCAATGTCTAATGCAAAAAAAATAGATTATTTTGATTAGCTAAGACTTTCAACTAGCGAACATTATTGTCCAATGCCTTGTTATTGGATTTATGGTTTTACAGCCGAAAAGATCTTTGCTAAAAACTGGAAAAACACCTATGCTGCCAATGTCATTAGAGGGACAATATGCATCTCAAATATATATAATTGTTAAGTTAGTGTTTAGACTTTTAGCTTTTTGGCTCGAAATTATTCAATTCTAATGAATAAAAATTATTTCTTGAAAACAGGATAACGTTAAATATATAAAGCAAAATTCAACAGTAATCTATATTTATATACAAAGCAAAATTCAACAATAATCCATATTTATTTTTATTTAAAATCAATTCGCTTCTTCAATAATAATTGAATTTTAAGCACCCTTAATTTTTCCCACGCCGATATTTTCCAGATTGTGACCCTGACAATGGGACACTTCGAGTTGCCAGAAAAAAAAAAAAATCAAGTGAATTTACAGGGCAGGGGCAGACGTGACTGAGATCAAAGTCATCCATCCATGGCCCACTCTGCAGCCTGATCATTTCCGGACAAAAACAAATGGACAGTTGATCACATCCACTTTTCGACTGTCAGAAATTTCTGATCCGTGAAGGCCACCATGCTACAGCCTCGAAAAAGTGGAACGGTTCGAGTCCGCAAAAGTTTGCGAGAAAACAAAGGGATCCCCATTCCAATCCAGTTCCAACCAACTAACAGGAATATTCGCAGGTTTCTTTTCATCACTCTATTTTTACTTTACTCCTACTTCCACAGTAGAATTCTCCCTCGCAATATGCGATCGCCATTGCAAAACCCTAGTCCAGCCGCTGCAGACATGCTCTCCTCAGCTCTCTCTCACTCCATTGCAGGAATTGCAGTCGCTCTCTTCCTCCCGCTTCGTTTTTTCCTCGATCTTTCTAGGGTTTAGCTTCTTCTGCTTGGTTAGCTTGGGGTTTTAGCTGTGTAAGCTATTCATATGAGAGGAGTAGAGAAGGGAATTTCACTTCTCCTTCTTCTTGTTCAATTTATTTCAAGTTGTAGGATAGTTGAGATTTAGGTCTTGACATGGGCGTGCGCGCTGCTGCTACGCCTTGGATTCCGGAGGACGATCTCTTGCTGAAGAATGCTGTTGAGGTAACTCTGTCGTCGTTCAAATTTTTTCATCTGTGAGTCTCTGTTTATGTTCCTGACCTTGAAAGTGAATGTCTTTTGGGGAAATTGGTGATGGTTTTGATTGACATATCAATTTATTGGGTGAAAGCTGTTTGTTGGAAGGGATTGATTCATGGAAATTCCTGGGCTTCTTTTAATGCGTCGGAATGATCAAGGGCATTTTTTTTAATGGCTTTATGACTTTAGATTTGGTTCATTCAACGTGACTTGATGACTAATACCATGCAATTCTGCTGTTAGGAAGTAGGAACCCTTTTTGAGGTTTTGTATGATGGTACTTTAAATAGTTTTAGAATTGTTACAGGTGGTCCAAGTAACAAAGGCATCGAATGACGCGGGAAGTAGCTGAAGATTTTTCATCGATTAGAAGATTAACTAATTATGCTAATCTCAACGGTTGGCTCAGATTGGTTGGGCAGTTTTGAAGGTTGACTGATTATTCTTATTTATTTATTCATTTTATAGCTGTGTAGTGGTTTAGTGAGTGTGCACTGTGGACTGAGTAGATCATGGCACCGAGTTAGGTCGAATCCTGACTAACCACTACACAGCTATTTTCACAAATAACAAATCAATGATAAGGGTGTGCAAAACATTAGGCATCTGTTCTATTTCTCATATTATGCCCTGGTAAGATGTTCGGAATGTTTCCCAGAACAAGCAATAATTGCGAAACAAAATTTTAACAAGTAGAGAGTAGAAAACAAATTATGACATGGACACTTAGCTTTTGTACCAGCGACTAATGCAACTTATTTCGTTGCTAAAAGTGTACCTCTTATTTTAAGTAAGACTCTTAGAAACTTTCTACGGAGATTTTAACTGTGTGGGTGCTCTATGACCTGAGTTTTGCCTCACAGTTTTTGACATAAAAAAAAAATTCCTGTAGAACAGTTCGTAGCACAAAGGGTGGTGCAATAAATTGACAATTTTACCTAATAAAGTGGATGTGCACGATATCCTATTGGCATAGTGTATTGCATGGTGCGGTACCAAGCAATATCCTACGTGTGTAGGATATCACACATTATTATAAGGGCAAAATTTTCATGTTCGCACTGTCCTTTGTTGTTGTACAAACCATTCTGTAGGAATTTTTTAAATGTCAGGTCTTAGGGCACATATACGGTCAAAATCCCCTCTCAAAATTAGGAGTCCTAAGAATTGGAAGATATTGGAAACATGAACTTGCTCAAAACTTAAACTTTGTGGGCCCACATGTCCAAATAGTTATAATTTGAATTTCAAAATGCATACCACTTATTTTAAGTAAGACTCTTCAGGAGAATTTTCTCCTGCAGATGTTCCTGCCTACAGACATCCAAGTTGTCACGGTTGGTCCCCTAAAATTCAGGAGTGTGTTGGGGGGGGGGGGGGGGGGGGGGGGGGGGTGTGCGGGCGCTGATTGTGTGTGTGATGGGGGCCACACCCGGATGTGGGCATCCCATAGGAGGAAATTTGAGAGACTGTTAGAAACTTTCCATGTTAGGAGTCCTAAGAATTAGAGATATTGGTAACATGAACTTGTTAAAAACTTAAATATTGTGGGCAAAACTGTCTAAATAGGCATGTTTTGAAATTCAGCAGTAGAACTATGGGCCTGGCATGAAGCAAAAATAAAGTTTCTATGAGACTTGATGGACTTTTCTTATTCTGTTTCAATGGATTGTGCTGGAAAATGGGCTTCCACTGTGTAATATACAGACATATATAAACATTGGAAATGTAAGTAAAATATTGTTCAAATGCCATGAACATTCCCAAGCAGAATCTAGTTTGTATGCACAATTCCTGGTACTTTGAAGCTGTTCTGTTTTTTAATCTTTTATCATTTGATTCTGTTAAGTGGGCCTCTTTTGTTCCCTACTATTGCTTCTCTTTTTTTTTTTTGAAAGGTCCCTACTGTTGCCGATTTATCAAATCATTACCTATATTTTGCTGCTTGCTCATCTCTCTCATATGATTAAGGATTATCCACTTAAATTATCTTCATGCATTTTTTTTTTCTTGTTTTATAGGCTGGTGCATCCTTAGAATCCCTTGCTAAAGGAGCAGTGCGCGGCTTCTCTCGCCAATTTACCATTCAAGAACTTGAGGCCCGGTGGAACTCTCTCCTTTATGATGCAGATGTTTCAGCTGAAGCTTCATCTCACATTGTGGAGATTGAACTTTCTTCATCCGGTCTTGCAAAATCCAACAAATCTTGCTTTTCCAAAGGAAAAGAATGGATGCCTAGGAAAAGAGAAAGTGTTCGCAACCATTACTATGAGAAGATAAAAAGAAGATGCAGTGAACCATGCAGTGCTGCTGATGTTGATTTTCTTTCGGGAGCACCTATGTCCAATGGTTTTGCACTTCAGGATGGAGGCTTTCATTATTTGCCTGATGTTGACTTAATGGATATGGAATGCTTATATGGGTTTGAAGAAAATGTCACCCTAGTCTCGGTTGACAAATCAGTGAGAAATAAAATTGATGGACAATCTTTTCAACCTAATAACCTACACAAGGATATTCCTGTGATTCTTGGAGAGAAAGTGGCTGTCCGTCAAAGCTGCCCAGGTGTTCAGGAAATGGAACAGCCACAAGTGTTACCAGTGAGTAACTTATTTGAACCAAATGGTTTGGAGTTAAAAGCCATGCCTAATTTTGATTTGATGAACAATAATCAGGGAAATGGTTGCTCTGGTTTTGGTGGAAATCAGAACTTCAGCTCATCTGTTTCAGATAATAACACTTCATTCCATCAATTGGGTTATTCATCTTCGCTTGGTCTTCCTATTTGGAATGAGGATATATCAGCACCAGTGATGCAAATTGAAGCAAACCTTGATGAGAAAGACCACTGCATATCTGCTGTGGATGCTAAGAAACTGAACCCCACAGGATATGATGTTGTCCACTCAGAGTCCAAGTTGAATGATGGAATCTCTGGCGATGGCCTTAACGGTTCTGCTACCGTCTCTGAAGATGATTTTATGGATCTCCTTTACATGGATGTTGATGGGTCTTGCCTTTCTATTTTGTCGAGTTCACCAAATGGTGTTCATCAGGATGACATACACCATTCATATGACCCTAAAACATCAGCAGATTTGGAGTCTTGCCTCATGATTCCTGATGGAAAATGTCCCAGAGAATTAGATGACATTGGCGACCCCCTAGATACCAGCCATGGTGAGGGGCATAATACTTTAGAAGAGTCCAATGTGCCGGATGCTTCCTCACAAAATCTCCAGTCTTTAAAACCTGAAGACTTATTGTGCTGCGCATTGAACACGGAAGACCCTGATATCCCATGCAATGATGACATTTATGCAGCTACTGAGTTGCATCTCCCATTTGCTTCCTCTGCATTGCAGCACCATTCCGTGGAGGCTAGTAGTTCATTTCCACCATCAAATGAGGAGGTCAATGACAAACAAAAGACAAGTGAACAAGACAAAGCCCTTATAAAGGAAGAAAAGGAAGCAACTTCAGAGCCACCTAGAGGCTCCCTGATAATAGGACGTTTGCCATTCCTTGAAGTGGGCTCAAAGCATCCAAATGATGGTCATGGTGTAGAAACTGAGTTGCCTGAGAATGATTCCTCTAATGTAGCTTCTAGGCATGCTGTAATTGCATATGAAAATTCAAGTGCATGCACAGTGGTGCCTGTGACTATGCAGTGTGTCCCAACCATTAAATTGAATGAACAGATTATGGCAGTTGAACAAGGAAAACTGAGCAATATTGACTGCCGCAATGAGACTGTTCTTGAGAACTCTGTTCAAGGAGCTGATCATTGTAAAAGTTTTGGCCAAAACATTGTTGTTAGTAGTAATGGGGAAGATGGACTAGTTGCACTACAAAAACATGGTCTGCCACATGTGGAACAAGGTTTTGGAGAAAAAAAATTTCCTGAAATGGTGACAAATTTGTTAACTTCAGATCACGAGTTACTTTGTGAAAGCGATGATGATGTGCCTTATTCCTCGGATATCGAAGTAATGGTAATTACTAGTTCCTCATTTGTGTCACTGGTTGGTAAGTTTGTAGCGAAAATGATCACACCCAAGTGTATGATACATGCCACTTTGCATAATTTCAAGAAAATTATTTTAATTTAGGTATTTGATATTTGTTGAACTTTATGGTGAAGAGTTGGGGTGTAATATACCATAGTTACTGGAAACTGATTTTCCCTCAGAGGGTGAGAGTTACCTTTGTTCTTCATAATCACTATGACAAAATATTGCAAACATGTGGCGTTTCACACATCCCATCCATTTCTCTTGTCATTTCTCGCATCCATTGCTTGGTTTTGGCAAACTAGATAACGTCTGCTTTAAAGTATATGATCATTTATCTGTCTTAGTGGCTTAAAAATCCAGTTTTCAAGGTTCTTTCAAGAATCTTTTTTTACTTTGACAATTTGTTGAAGCCTAACACTGTGTTTCCTTTTTGCCTGCAGATACTTGACATGGACTTGGGTTCCTGTGATCAGGAATCATATTTCACTAGAGAAGGTAACTTACATATGTTGACGGGATTTGTAAAATTAATGATAAATTTGTTTCCTTTTGACTTTATTTTGTTTATGACCAATACTTTGTTAATTCTTGGATGCGGTCACTCCATATATGTTGGGTGCTCATGCACGCACATATGTATAGTGAAATAGGGTCATCCACTTTTGGAGGGAGCACAGGGGGTAGAGCCCTGTTCAACCTATTAGAAGTCAAGTCATGTTAGCTGGTGGCCTTTGAAAATAACCGCTTGAATGAATTCACACTTATATTTATATATATGGACAAAACTACTATGCATATGTTCTTCACACTATGGTGAGGGACACTTTCATTTTTGGAAAGTATTGATGTGCAAAAGGACAAAACCATCTTACATCATGAGTCATGACACCTTTTTGACCTTGTTAGGTCTAAAAAAAAGAATTGTCCCTCACCTTGTGGTGATGGATGGATGCTTAGTAGTCTTTCCCTAGACACTCTTTGTATACATACGTTCGTCACGGAGGGACTGTGCACACTCCTCCGTGGGGCCCACTGTGGACCTCACCAAGGATGAGACCGGGGGATGGAAAGATCCATGCGGGACCATCCTAAATATCAAGTTTGGCACTGATCACATGTCCCTAATCCCTTCATCTGTGGCCCACAAATCCATTCCATTTAGATGGGTGCATAGTCGATCCAACGGTCCGGTAAATTTGGATCTAACTAAAACTTGGGGCATGTGACTATCAGGGGGTTCCCTATGTATTGCAAGGTTTGGATTGGGTGATAAATGGGCCCTATCTAGAGTTCTCATAAAAAAGCTAGTGAGGGATATATGCACATGAATATTTTCCATATATATCTGCATATTTATATATATTAATGGTCCTAAAAGGATGGTCCTTATAGCTTATGGTAAGGACTCCTAGGAACCATTGGATCAATGAAAAGTAGAGTGCTTGATGGTCATTTCAAGTTTATATTTAGAGAGAGTCCTTACAGGACTGTTATATATATATATAAAGAGAGAGAGAGAGAGAGAGAGAGAGAGAGAGAGAGAGAGAGAGAGAGCATTCCTGGCCTGTGGGGGCACTGGGCCCAACCACCCCTCCCTCTATGATCCCCATGGTCAATTAGGCCCCCCCCCCCCCCCCCCCCCCCCCCCCCCCCCTTCTCTCTCTCCATCCCTCTTACCCTACTTCCACTTTTCCATGACACCCATCCAACTTCATTTAAAGAATACAATCACATCAATTTTGAGTACCATCTTTTTTCGCCTTCATAGGTCATCCTAGGGAGACCTTTCAAGACCCCTGCATGATTTGCATGCTTCCTTGTGGGATCCTCAGCCTGGGTTCAGGTTTAGAAATTGTGAGATCGTTCTTGAAATCTAGATAACAATGATTCACAGTAGGAATTTTGTATTGCATTTATAATATTTGTTCCCTAATCATAGTTATCAGAATCCTATGATTCATATTTCGAATCTTAAGGGAAATGATTCGTATCTTTTAACAAATCTCATATTAAGGTGAATCTTAGAATTCAAGCATGAATCTTTCGATTCGATACTCATTTCATCAAATCTTATGATTCAAGCGATTCGGTTGATTAAGAATAGATACAACTAATAAGTTAATACTAACAATCTTTTACCTTTTTCCTTCTTTATTCTGTTTTTCTTTTGGCATTTTTACTTTTAAAAGTTTATTTAGTTGTTAACTAAACTTCTTAAGAATTTTCACCTCATTGGGAGGTTTTAGACATGAATAAAGAACATGGATTTAATTAAAGCGTTAGACTATACATTTGGTGCTTTTCTATATCTTGATTTTAAACCTTTTTTGGTTTTTTTATTCAACACTTTCTTAACTTCAAAAGATATTTTATTGTATATGATTCATAGTTTGAATTTTATTTTTTACTTTTATATTTTGATTTAACAACAATATATATAAATACTTGAAACTTATTTAACTATTTACACATACATTTATTATTTATTAGTATATGTCATGATATTCTTAATATGATTGTATGATAAATTTATTCAATTATTTTTCATTGTATTTTTATTGCTATAAATGAGAAAATGGATGGTATTCATATCAGTGAATGCTATTCTTTTTTCTTTTAATTTTTAGCTATTGTTCATGTTTATTAGAAAAATAAAAAAATCCTACTATTCACAAAGCGTTTTAGGATTCAATCCAATTCATGGGCATGGACAATTTGTGATATGATTCCGATTTTCAAAACTATGAGGAAGCTAATATTTGTCATGCATTGATGTTGATACGGATGAAAAATAGATAGATTGTGGACCTCTATGACTATAATCTTTCTTATTTTTTCAATATTTTTTTAGATTTTTCTTATGTATATTAAGAAAAGTAGAAAATATCCTACAATTCACAATTCGATTTGCGATTCGATTCGATTCAACCTCTTGAATGATTCACGATACGATTTGAGATTTGACAACTATATCTCTAATTTACATCTAGATTCCCCGTCTTTATATTATCCATTTCATCTCACATGCCCTTCAAGATAAATTTTGGCTGTTGGAAAGAGCTGACTTATTGAGCATTATGCGGTCTCGAAAAACTCATCTTGACATGCGCAATAACTGATACATTGATTTTTTTGGAAGGCATGTTTGACACAGAGAACGCTCTGTTACTTAGTTTAGAGGAGAAACTAAGAAAGTTAACCTCTGCATCTGACCGAACCAACAAACCTCTTGATTCCTACCATTTTGTCGAATCTATTCATTTTTTTATACCAGCTAATCAGTTTTATTTATTTTATTTCCTAAATTTAATCTTTTGATCGGAAACTCCTTCAAAGCATCTTACCGCCATTTTTAAGTTTCACTTTTTCTTGCTAGGTACCAGAAGTGAAAGCATCATTTCACAAACTAGAGATGTGACTCTTGGAACCAAGCATGTGTCTCTTGTGGACCTAAGGCTATTGTGTCTCTTGTGGACCTAAGGCTTTCTGTTTTTTGTTTTTTTTGAAAAATAACATAATTTATTAAATAGATAGAAAAATATGCTACAAAGAAAAAAGAGGTCACGAGGTATGACACTCCAACGGTCCAACCGCTCAACAAACAGAAACCAGAACATCTATTGTGTACTGCCTTCCAGTTTTGATGAACCCAAAGCTCTGGATAATTGATATTAGCCGACTTGAAGGGATCTTTTGCCCAAATTAATTTCAATTAGTCCAGCCCTATTTTCTGTAGCTTGCAGTTTACATCAATTTGTATTAGAAAACAGTCTACTGTTTGCTTAACTTGTAAACAGGCAGCATGTCTGCGGGCCCAAGCACTCAGATGGATCAAATCCAGTAAACTGTTACCTTATCAAAGGAGTCGACTGGCAGTGCGCGGAATCAGTGATGGGGAGATTTTTCATAATTGCTTGTCTGTGTTTCCAAATTGCCATTGTTTGTATCCACTGCTTGATTCACGAACTGAAACTGCCTGGACCAGGGTACCTGGGACTTGGGCCTCATGGACTGCTGTGCGTGGCAGGAACAGAAACTTGAGGTAGAGAAATACAGGGACAATAACCAGTCAGATTATGTGTTGTTCAGCAAATCAGTAGCTGAACTCAAACACCAAAATATCCCTATTTGAATGTGTGAAAGAGAGGAAAACAGAATCTTCATATTCTTCAGACTTAATTAGAAAAAATATATATCTGGAGTTGGAGCTGTCATGTCAGCCGAATGGTTCCTATTGATAAAATCTCTTTTTCTACCAATTTAAGAAAAATACCCTTTGATAATTCCTAATTACACAAGAAGCTCAAGTGAAAAAAAAAAAACTTTAAATCATTTAGGTCTCTATCCTTGATTGAAATTACAGTTGGTTGCAAATATCATTAATGGGATTTTATCATGTGTAGAAAACGTCAGGCCATTTTCTGATTTTGGGATTTTCTCAGGATAATATCCAAAAATGTCATCCGAAATAAATGGAATTTTATAATAATATATATATGGTACATAATTTCAAAGAAGTGCGAAATAAAATTCAAATGCACCATTCAAAATAAATAGGAATATATCCAAATACATGTATTTTATTTCTCAGATATAAATATTTTACATTTACCCAAAAGAAGATAATATTTCTTTCAGTAATAAAAGGATTGATTTTTTTTATTTTTATAAAATCATGATATTCTTAGGAAAACAGCTTCATTGTGCTACTTTGAAAGTATCACTGACATTTGTGATAGTAGTGTGGACCTCATCTGGTTTTTCTACAGGGACACTGCATAAGTTGGCAGTGCCCTGCAGAGGTGTGGGCTGTGTGGCCATCTGCATTTCAGAGGCTCTGCTTGGTTTGGGTGGTTCTGGCTTGGGCGTGGATGGCCTCTGTGGGTGACATCTGGGCCTGGCATTTGTCTGGCTGGCCTGTGTAGCCTGTGGCTCAACTTGGACCATCTGGCTGACCTGAAAAGGCCACAGCTGGACCTGCGCTCTGTCTGGCTGAATTGGTTGAGTCCAGCTAGGTCTAGTGGGCTGGGCTTGGGCTGTCGACTCTACTTGATGGCAAGGATACATGAAATTTCCTATTAAGTCATTTGTTATCATACCATCAGTTTCCTTTTCTATGATATTCAACTTTTAAGCTGAATTTTATCATTTTTTTTTGTTTGTGTGAATCATTTTTCCAAGATATTTTCTATTTTATGTCAACTTAATGCTTTTCTTCATTAAATAATGCATGCCAACATGAACATCCAATTGCACAACTGTTGCTGCACAAGTAAGAACCTAATTTGTAATATATTTGGTAATTTTATGTTGTGCATTTATTTTTCTATTGTTTAGCATCAAGGTATCAGCATGAGGATACTAAGAAGGCAATTGTAAGGCTGGAGCAAGGTGCTCATTCCTATATGCAGAGGGCTATTGCATCTCATGGAGCTTTAGCAGTCTTTTATGGTCGCCATTTGAAGCATTATATTAAGAAAACCGAGGTACTTATATGAGGTGTTGTAAGCATTTTATTAACACCACTAGGGAACTTATGCTCAGTTGGTCACCATTTGAAACATTGTATTGGGGCTTCTGAACTTTTTGTCATGTCATGCTAATCATAAGGTTTGTTTCATTGTTATGTACTTCTGCCCATATATCTTTCTTCTGTACAACAAAATCATAATCAACTTGATCAATCCAACCCCTGCAACATGTTATCAGGGTGTGGACATTCTTTCTTTCTTTTTGATTGGTAACATGATTTGAAAACCACGGCCTTGAGGTTGCAATAGTGAGCACTTAGCACCTTCCACTGTTCCATGGGCTCTTATCCTGGGTATGCACGTTCTGATTGTTACAGGACTTTGGTCAGCCTTGAAATATTTCTTTTAGCTTTGTTTTCATTTTATATTGATTATGGATATCAATGAAATTCGACAGTTCTATTATTTTTTTGCAGCATGTTTTGGCTATATCTCTACAACTCCTATTTGAATTAGTGGTATTCTATTTTGCTGCTATTCTCTCTGGCTGTATTGTGCCCATCAAAGTTGCCTTAGTTCTGATGGATCTTGAATGAATGCCATACATATTGGTGTGGATATTAACCACTCTGTGGGTATATTGATACTTATGTGGGCCTGCAAGAACATTTATTTTTCTGTCTTTTATGGTGATATATGGGTGGCCCTGATAGAAGAAAAAAAATTACGGAAGGATGTTTGATACCTTTCGGCTTGTATATAGAAGACTGGAAACCGTCTCTAAGCAGAGAATTGAACTGGCCATTACGAGGAACGAAGAGAAAGGGGAGACCAATAAAGACCCCAAATGAAGCAGTCAGAGATGACATTAGATTGTGCAGAGGGAAGAGCATAACCTAAACAGTGATAAGTGGAAAAGTAAAATAAACTGATTCGATGCCAGAGAGATGGGTGATGGGATTCTGCTTCAGTGATTGTGTAGAAGATTAAAAAAAAAGTATATAAAAAAAAAGATGTGGTGAGGATCCAGTTCAGATCATCATAAGCATCATCATCATGAAAGCCTTATCCCAACCATGTTGGGGTCGGCTACATGAATTCTGTTTCTCCATTCCGTTCTATTTTGAGCCAAATCTTTCGATTAGTTAGACTTCTTTAAATCTAAATCAATGATCTCCATCAATGTTTTCTTCGGCCTACCCCTACCTCTTGATGGGTCATTCACATGTATAACCAAACTTTTTCTCACCGATGTCATTACTGGCCTACGCTCAACATGCCCAAACCATCTGAAACGGGTTTCTCTAACTTATCTCCTATTGGCATTACTCCTAAATGCTGTCGAAAGCGCTCATTTCTAATTTTATCTTTTCTAGTTTTACCACACATCCACCTAAACATTCTCATTTCTGCCACATCCATCTTATGAATATGCATCTTCTTAATTGGCCAACATTCTGCTCCATATGCCATAACTGGTCTAACCACTGTCCACTTCAGCCATCTAGCTTTTATCCTGTGCTCCACATCTTCGTCAATCTCCCTATCCTTACTAACCATCGAGCCTAGGTACCGAACAGAATTTCTACGTTGTATTTCATGGGTTTCAATTTTGACAATGGTTTCAATACTTTGTATATGTCCACTGAAGTTGCAATCTATATATTCTGTCTTTGTACGACTTATTTTAAAGCTTCTAGATTCTAATGCCCCCCGCCATCTCTCAAGTTTTGCATTTACATAATCTCTTGATTCATCCACCAATACTATATCATCTGCAAACATACACTATGGTATTTCTTCTTGAATATGCACAGTTAACTCATCCATAATTAATGGAAAGAGATAAGGGCTTAACGTTGATCCCTGATGTAAACCTATAGTCACGGGGAATCCACCTATTTCTCCACATGTAGTTCTCATATTTGTTACTGCTCTTTCATATATATCCTTAAAAATTTCAATGTAACCTCTGGGGACATTCCTTTTTTTCAAAAACCCACCAAATTAAATTTCTCGGTACCTTATCGTAGGCTTTTTCTAAATCGATAAAGACCATGTGTAGATTTTTCCTCTTTGCTAATATTTTTCTATTGATTGCCTAAGTGAAAAGATAGCTTCCATAGTTGATCTCCCTAGCATAAAACCAAATTGATTTTTAGAGATCTTGGTCTTCCGTCTCAGTCTTTGCTCCATTATTCTTTCTCATAACTTCATTGTATGACTCATAAGTTTATTCCTTCGATAGTTGGTACAATTTTGTATATCTCCCTTATTCTTATATATAGGTACTACAATGCTTCTTCTTCATTCATCCGACATTTTCTTTGTCATCAGTATTTGATTGAATAGTCTACATAATCAACTCACTCCAATCTTTCTTAAGATTTTCATACCTCTATCGGAATTCCATTTGGGCCTGTTACCTTTCCTGTTTTTATTCGCTTTAATGCTTTCTTCACTTCCACCCCTCTAATTCTACGGAGAAAAGTATGCTCTATTGATGAAGTATTCTCCTTAACTCTTATATCCCCAAAATGATCTTCATTTAAAAGTTTGCTAAAATATTCCTTTCACCTTTCTTTAATATTGTTGTCCTTCACCATAATATTTTCTTCATTGTCCTTGATACATTTGACATGATCTAAGTCCCTACTTTTCTTTTCTCTTATTTTTGCAAGCTTAAAAATATCATTTTCTCCTTCTGTTGTTCCCAACCTATTATAGAGATCATTGTGAACTTTGAACTTTGCACTACTTACTACTTTCTTAGCTTCTTTTTTTGCCTTCTTGTACAGCTCAAAATTTTCTATACTCTTAGTCCCCTGCCAAACTTTGTAGCAATGTCTTTTCTGTCGAATAACTTCCTGAACCTCCACACTCCACCACTATGTTTCTTTATTAATATTTCTCTTTCCTTTTGATTTTCCAAGTACCTCCTTTGCAACATTCCTAATGCAATTAGCCATTTGATTCCACATTACTGTAGTTTCTCCTTCAATATTCTATTCTCCTTTCTCCATCATTTTGTCTTTAAATATATTTGCTCTTTCCCCCTCTAAAGCTCTCCACCTTGTCTTAGGGTCCATTTTGTTTACGACCGCTCTCTTTCTACTTTTAATGCAAATATCTAAAACTCTGAGCCTATGTTGCGTGATCAAACTCTCTCCTGGAATAACTCTGTAATCTTTACAAGCTAATCGGTATTGTTTTTTTATTAGAAAAAAGTCTATTTGACTCCTATTACTCCCCACTTTTATAGGTAATTAAATGCTCATCTCTCTTTTTAAAGTAAGTATTTGTTACTACAAGATCAAATGCCACTGCAAAGTCCAATATATTGTTTCCGAATTTATTCTTTTCTCCAAATCCTTGCCCTCCATGTAATCTCATATCCTCTAGTATCTCTTCCTATATGCCCGTTTAAATCCTCTTCAAGGAAAATTTTATCACTGTTTGGAATTTCTTGCATTAAATCATCCATCTCCTCCCAAAATTGTATTTTCACACTTTCCTCTAGTCCTACTTGGAGAGCATATGCACTGATGATATGAATTATGTCTTCCTCTAGTACTAGTTTAATTGCTATAATTCTATCACCAAACCTCTTTATCCCCACAATTTTCTCTTTCAAATCCTTATCTACAACTATACCCACTCCATTTTTTGTATTACTCTGTCCTGCATAGAAAAGTTTACACTCATTCGTGAGTTCCTTAGTTTTATTTTCTTTCCACCTTGTCTCCTGTATATAAGATATAAGCCACACTAATTATGCTTCTTTTCATTATCTCAACCAACTTTATGTTCTTGCCTGTCAAAGTTCCTATATTCGAAGTGGCAAGTTTAATTTTCCTATATCTCCTCTTCTTCTCATGGACTAACTTCTTTAACAGCACTAGCCCAAAGTCATGCGGTAGCCCTTGCACACTTTTCACTGTAGCCGGGCGACGCTATAATCCGTCGCTTAAAACAAGGAACGCCCTAGCAAGTATGATGATGATGATGACAGTGACTACAAGCCTCTTGTGGTTGTGGTCATTTTAACTTAATTTTGTGGTTTTGGAGCAAAGGTAATAAAGATCACTGACGGCATTAACTGTTTGATAGATGTGAATGAGAAACTAGTCGTACTAGGTGCTGATCTATTTGATTAAATAAATTGAAGGTTGCATGCATTGAATGTGCTTTTGGGATATATAGTTTGAGATTATTCCTAAACTTGATGGCTCTCTTAAATGATGTGACAGCAATCAGTCTGAGAGCTGGATCTCATCTCCCTCTCACATTTTCTTCTGAAAAGTCATTTTCTCAAGCCCCGTCTTCCATTTGACCTCCAGCTTGCTCGTAGGCTTGGGACAAAGTAACCCTCTTAGGGTGATTCTGTTTTGCTGGGCAGTAGCCTGTAACAAAATACAGGCACTTGATAACCTTAAGAAGGGAGTTTAGATATTCTAACTGGTGCTTACCGTGCATGGAAGATCTTCACTTCATAGGGTGTTGCATGGCATTTAAGATTTAGTAGCACTTTTTCTGCTTTTTGGGATTAGTTTGGTGGCCCATTGCTGTTGAAATGAAGAACTTTGTGGCTTCTACCTTCTTGCATCTTATGAGGTTCATGGAATGAAAGGAACTCAAGGATATTCAGGGCAAGTACAGGAACTTGGAAATTCTATCAATCATGTGGCTTTGGTAAATTGAGACCTAGCTTCTTTTTTGTTCCTGAAATGGTGGAGCTGATGAGAGCTTGAACGATGTACCTCTTCTATATTGAGGGAATCCTAATCAACACAACTGAGGCACTCTTGGTCTCCCTAAAGAAGCAAATCTATTGCTTAAGCTTGTATGATTTGTATGACTTCTTCTTCCTCTCTCTTGTGAATGGTGTGTGAATATCATCCTTGGTATTTGACTTGTCAGGCATCTGAGTATCATACAAGTTTGATTAGATTTATCTTAGATGTCTTTCCTTTGACACTTTCCAGAAGATTTCACTGATAGACCAAGTATATCCTTTGATAAATACTTGCAGCATACTAGTTTAGCCTTCTGTATTGTACTGGGTCTTATTTTTTTGAAAAAAGTTCAATTTATTTTCTTACTGATTAACACGAAAACGTTTGGAAGGAGTGTGAATCTTAACATTTTTATATAATTATATTAGAATTGATTTCACAGAAAAGGTTGCTTGGTGCGAACTTTTCTTGTAAAAATTATAACAATAAATTATGAAACATCCTGTTATCAACAGGATACCTGCCATTCTGTGTCCAATACTTTAGAAAGTGTAGTCATATCCCACTCCCTAAATCCATGTATGTGTCTGTCTGGGCATCATAGTTTCAAATATTTAGATGCGTAAATATTTGATATAATAGAGTTTCGTGTTAGCTCGGTTGTACAAAGCCATTTAAATTGTTGCATGTCACCCATAGAACATGCATTCAATAAATCAATGGATTGGACTTTAATGTTAATTTTTTCCTTATCATTCTTTTTTTTTCTTTTGGTTATAATATCCTTAATTCTTTTCTTGGCCATGATGAAGCTTTTCATAACTATGTAGGTGTCACTAGGTAGAGCGACGGTAGATGTGAATGTTGACATTGACTTGGGAAGAGAAGGGCGTGCTAATAAAATATCTCGGCTTCAGGTAACTCTGTTACTATGACTAAATTATGAAGAAAAGGAGAGAGCTGATCTGATTCACACACTTTAGATTTTTCTATGAACTTGTCTTTCTAGTTACATGATTGTAAAGTTTCTACATTTCTATATTGTTATATATCGCTGCAATGATACTCATAGTAAAAGTAAGCATGAAAACCTTTTCATGTCTGATTAACTTAGGTTTTTAAATTATTCTCCTAGATATTTATTCATGGTTTTTTTAAATAGGCTTATAGAAGATTGTGGAGGTGTCTTTGTTTTCTTGGCCATTTTTCAACAAATGGGACAATGTTTTTGAGGATCCCCTTATGCAATCTTGTGGGGTAGAACATTCAAACATGAGGTGTTGCAGTGCTCAATTGTTGCTTCTAGGCCCTGAACTGTAGGGGAATTTGTGGACTCTTATTGGCAAAACTTACATCCGCATGAATGCTGTGACCCTTTCAGCCCAAGGTAGCCTAGGTGTCAGCCTTGGGGTATATCATTTGGGCTTAGTTCCAAACATTTATATTCCTATCTTTTCTGTATTTTCTTTCTTCCTTTTTAAAATTTTTTTTTAAATGTAACTGGTGACTTTTTATCAGTGACAAGTTCTGTCCTTCCTCTTTTCTCTGTCTTTTTGTTTTTTTGGTTGTAGCTTTTATTTTTAATAGAATTTCACTGCTTGGGTGCTTCTCAAGAATAGAAGGTAGTATTTTGGGGAATGTGTATCTTTGTACTTTTGGAGATGATTATATACAAGTGGCAGAAAAATAAATTAAAAAAAAAAACAATTTGGCCTATTTCTTGTGAAGCTGAACAATTTACCAAACTAGCCCTATGAACTTTTACTGGCTTCGGCATCTCTCATATTGGATTGATGTGGGTGATATTTGTCATTAAATTGTTATATTAATCCATCTTTACGACTTTACCAAATATAAAATGGGATTTCACCATGTTAGGGACTTTAAGTCTCTGTCTTTACTCTCACCTCTCTGTTTCACCGCTTGAAGTTCTCACAGTTTGTTTTTTTTTTAATTATAATTTTAAACCCTCATTCTTTACTACTCTCTCTCTCTCTCTCTCTCTCTCATCCAAAAAGACTGAACTGTTCTTTCATCCAAAAAGACTGAACTGTTGGATCGACCACACATCCATTTGAATGGATTGTACACCGTTGAAACTTGTGGGGCCAAGATGGAGATGATAGAGGTAAGGGATGGGGCTGATTTTTTACAGAGAGGATGGGCCCAGAGAGATCTTTCAATCCCCCCTGGTCTCAGTCCTAGGTGGTGCCCCACGTGGGCCCCAGGTCGAGGTGCGCGTAGTCATCCAATGTGCACCGTTGCTTTGCCTTCCAAAGCCTACTCAGCCATTTCATGGAGCAAAAATAAATGCGTTGTATAAAAAATGGGCCATCCATCTCTCTGCTAAAAGGCAGAAAAGGAACTTCTTGTCTCTTCAGTTCTTGATTGTCGGCTTACGACTTACCAAGTTAGGTGCTTCATGGTATTCTATCTATGGTATTTACTCATATTTCCATGGTTTTGGGATCATCTGACATCGGAGGACGGCATAGTTGCATACATGTATTTGCATGGTTGGGCAGTTGAATTTTGAAACTCGATTCAAAAGGGTGGGTTTGGGAAACTAGATATAATGACCATTACCATGCAAGATACCATGTACCAACTCAAAAGCTTAAGCTAATAGTTGGAAGGCTTAAACAGGTATATGAAGCCATGTCAAACCCATTACTTGGGGTGGTACGTGGTACTTTTTTCCCAAAACTCCCCCTTACAAGCAGGCACAATAAATTCCATGAACAGGCTTGCTATGTGGGCTACACATGAACAATACTCGATTTGATACCATATACCAACCCAAAAGCTTAAGCTGATTGGTGGAAGGCTCAAATAGGTATATGAAGCCACGTCAAACCCATTGCTTGGGGGGGACATGGACTTTTTCCCCAACACACCCTTCCTTTAATGTATTTCATCGTTAGCCAATTATTTCTTATGATTTCCTATTTTCATGTGGATAGATCGCATTTTACTTTCCTCAAGAAGGAAAAGTGCTCCTAGGGCCAGGATTTCACATCTTTTAAAATGGATTTAGAGCAAAGGCTGCAGGCTGTCAACGTTGGCCCATCTTTTGATATCATAGGCATAAAAAGATCACCATATAAGAGCTGATCTTGAGCCAAAATTGACTGATATAAATAGGGACATGTTTCTTTTCTGGATGTGGTACTCATTGCATAGCATGGACAAAGAGGAATTCCAGGGCCCTCGCGAGCCCAGCATGAGTATAGCTTATTTAGCTTATGCGAGTGATGTCTCCCGTAATATCATTTTCATGTATTTATGGATTTGATGAAGTGATTTATGGCAAACCATAGATGTCTCAGCAAACACATCTCAACACAGGTTCTTTGTCCTACTTGTTTTCCCCCCCCCCGCCTTGCATTGAGAATGCAGATGCCGCAAAAGATCATTTTGTTTTTTTTTTTTTTTATCCACAACAGTATGTAGGCTTAAAGATACTGGAGCATATCTAGGATAGGCGACAAACTTATGTTGACCTGCATACACAGGCAATTATAAAAATGGAAGAAGATGGCTCTTTCTATTTAAAGAACCTTGGCAAATGTTCAATCTTTGTGAACAACATGGAGGTAGCTACTGGACTGCGTTCTAATCTTACTTCAAGTTGTTTGATTGAGGTATGCTAGTTCTTGTCCTCTGTTGGTATGTGATACTCATATTGCATGTGGACCTAGGCAACCTTGGATGCATTTGTTATCATTTTTTGCAGTGAGTCTTTGTTGGAGATCATTTGGTATCATTACACATATCTTATCTCTGTGTTTCTGTTACGATCTTTTCCTATGAATATTCTCTCATTAACATTGGTGCATGATAATGAAATCAGAAAAGTGAATGCCTTTCTGTGTAAACTTGCTATCAACCTTCCAACATGGGTCCACACCATGCTGGATTGACACTCTTACCCTAAAACGTAGACCTATGTTTCTATTGACTCTTGCAGGTTTCTTTCTTTCTTTCTTTCTTTCTTTCTTTCTTTTTTTTTTTTTTTTTGAATGATAATTTTCATTAAAAGGACTTATCAGTACAAAAGCTTTATTCTAAGAAGCTAAAGCAAACACAGAGTCACAGACAGGAAACGAATGTGGGATGCAAAGCCTAAAACCATGACACTGACACCCTGATTAAGAGAGGTTTCGGCTAAGAGTTGCTTAGTTTGAAGCATTGCTAAATGTAGGGCCAAAATGATATATATATATATTTTAATACTTTGGCATGCACTCTCAAGTATTATATAATGGCAAGAACCTCCAAACCTTCTGCTTGAAGTCTTTGGGTCCTGGGAAGTGTAACGGAAGTGGAGAAAACCCTTAGTAAAATGAATATATTCCATTCTATGAATCTTATTATGAACACACTGACCTCTGCTTTGGGGTAAAATCTTCATTCATCATCCAAGCCGTAGTTTGCTATTTTGGCTCACCTGCAACTTGATGCCATAAAAAAACAGGGTGAGGCACCTTTACTTCCTGCCGGCATTTGCTGAGGATGTGGCTTTCTGACCAATACCATCCTCTCTTTTTTTTTTTTCATCAATGTGCAGTGCTAAACTGATTATTATTGTTGTTCTGGAATGGAGTACTAAACTAATTATTAACACCTAAAAGTTCAGCTAGTGGCTTGTGCTGATCCTAGGTTATAGCACAATTAGGGCTGGTCCCAATGAAACTGTTTCAGCTTTGACAATATAGCAAACATGAGGAACTTCAAGTTTCCTGCATCCTTGGATATATTCTAATGTGGAGTTATCAATGGGCATCGGATAACATGATCATAAGCTACTCTAGCACAGAAACCCATGCTAAGCACAAGTATTCCCATTAAATGCAGATTAAACAACATAAAAAATTAGACTATCTACATTATAAATTAAATATTGATAAATTTAAACATTATTACATAAGAAATTTGAACTTAAAAAAATTTATAGAAATGTAAGTGATTAATAAGTTTGCAATGAACATAGCTATAAAGTCTTCATTACTTAGGAAACTAAATATTGGAGATTTTAAAAGATGGACTAAAGATCAGAAGCAAAAAAAAGTGTGTATACCATTTGTGAAAGATGGAATTTAAATACATAAAAAAGCAAAGGATGCATCTCGTGATTGCGTTACCATTCAAAAAGGAATAAAATAAGGATGGATCTCTTGCTTCCACTTCATCTCTTAACTTCCTCATTGTCCTCTATGTAACCTAGGAAACAAAAGGAGCAAAAGGAACACATTAAGAGGTAGAGTGAGAGTTGAAATGAGTGATTGATGAGAGAGGAGGGAGTGCATGTTTATTAAAAGTGGGGTAGATGGGCATAAGGTGGGAGTGAGATGGAAGTGGGGAGAAAACAGTTATAGCAACTGGAGATAACTGTTGGTCAAGATTTGAAGCTACGGCCAAAATTAGATTTAAAAAAAAAATGCTCCACTTTGATAGAAAATAATGTGCAGGTAATGCCTACTACTTCCACCAACATTCCCAACTACCCTGAAGGGGTGTATTTAGAATAAGGATGTGATATTTATCACTGTGGCTAAAGAACATATTTGTACAGCAGCATCAACGGCAGTGTTAGTCTACTTCTATTCCTCCTGCTGCTGCTCCCACTGCTGCTCTGACGTAGATTCCTCATTTGTAATTTGGCAGAGAGTTATATTCTAAGTCGTTTCTGCAATCCTAGTTAATTCTGCAGTTGAAAGAGTAGAAGCCAAATGGGAAGAGCAATGGCGTTGTTGCAACTTGTCTCTTTGCTTCCAACACAATCATTCATACTAGACAGTTTACAACATAAGGTCGTGCTGGAAGTCAGTGTCGAAGGACTCATAGACACTAGCATGATTATATTGCTGAAGGTTTTAAATTTTTGTATGAATAATCATAGTTCTTAAAAAGTAAGCTTATGTTACCAATAAAAGATAAAAGAAAGAAAGTGGATTTTAGATGCCAGAAAGTAGTGAAACCCCCTGTGGTTAGGCCAAAAAAATGCCAATGAAGTTACATTCCATTTTTTGGGCTATTCCTGTCATTTAGACCATTTAATTTGAGAAATTGGTAGGTTGATTTAGAAGGAAAAGCCCATAGATATGTCCTTTTTAGAATCTTAATTCTATTCTCTCTCTCTGGTTCTTTTTTTTTTTTTTTTGTACAAATTTTGCAGCTTCTTGCCGATCGGACTGTGACATTCTGTAGAAAGTTTACATAGACATATTTATTAGACAGGTGTAGAGTATAGATATGAATTTACTCACATGATTGCACCTGTTCATGATCATATACTTTTGGCACTGGCAGCATTGAGAATGGTCTGTCAAGATGATGGTTCATTGATCTTATGCCATCTTTTAAATAAAATTGGAGAAAAAAGGAAGATGTTTTAAGGATTAAAGGATAGCACCACAAAGATATGATGAGATCCCATCCTTTAAGCATGCACATAGGATGCGTTCATCTGGCATGCTGGATGCAACTCTACTGAGAGAGAGGACCCTTGCTTTTGGAACCTGGATAATACTTGGAACAATAGTTGACCATACAAGTCAATTTGAGTGTCTAAATTTTAACGGTTTCTGAATTTTCCTTGCTGGTGCTCTTGTACTTAAAATGAGTACAGCTGCTATGTTAATAAATGATATACTTTGCATACAGATCAGGGGAATGAGATTCATGTTTGAGATGAGCCGGTGTTCTGTGAGGAAGTGCACCTCCAATTATGCAAAAAGAAAGGGTGCCCAAGACAAGAACATGAAATTCAAATTTGTTGTCCAGTGAGTTTCCTTGTGTAGGATGGTCATTGGTAAGCTTGTATAGCATGGGTACAGTAGTCCCCACTTGATTTCTTTCAGTGTATTGTATAAGTACTTTCCTCATGGCAGGAATAAATTACCGGAATCTGCTCAGATGTACCAACATATCCATTTTAATTGTATGATAAGCTTTCTGCATTTCTGTTGGCAACCGATTCTTCTGTGTAAACTCATCATTGAATCCCCTTTGGTTTGAATCAACTGAAGTTCAATATAAATGACTGGTGAGGGTTGTTTCAATTTGAAGAGAGTATCCACAACAGACATATCAGCATTGGAATGGGACTTATTGAGGTCTGGTAATTCATCGGGCAACAGACATGCCCAGGTAAGATACTTGGGGTTGTCAGCTTATGAGGTTGGTTGCATGCATAAGTTGATGATGGGCTTGTTGGGCTTCTTATCTTATCTTTAGTTTTTCTGCAGGTGCGGCCTCCTGGGGGGGTGGACAAGCCTTGTTTCAGGGCATGCAGGGGTTCCACCTGGTGAGGGGCCTGGAAACCACATCTCAAAAGTTGGTACATTTGCTTCTTGGATAATATTCAATTGTCTTTGTTCAAATCTCCTTGTCATTTATTAGAATTAAGGAGCATGCTGGTTGAGTTTCATGATTTCTAGTTACAGCCTCTGAATAATGGGTGATACAACAGTCGATATTCATTTGTGCATGGTGGTAGGTACACTGATCTGGATCCTTGGTTGGATGATGTAAACCATCTGTTGCTTGTGCAGTAATAAATTGCAACCCTCTTTGGTTGTGATTCATATCTTTTTGATCTATTGCGCACCGTGAATGGTGTAAGATTATTTTTCTCACATATTGTTGTACAGTACCTTGATGTAGGCCAGACCATGGGTCGGCCAACCCATTGGGCCCAATCCGTAGTCCCAATAGGACATATATATTTATTTAGAGGTTTTATTAAATAGTTTAACTTGATTAGGGTTAATATTAGTGAGTTTCCTATTATGTTTAGGCTTTTAATATTAGTAAGTTTTGTTGCTTAGGAATCAAGCCAACTCTTCTATATAAGGATGTTAGGTCTCATTGTAATGCATGCTTAATTTCAATCAAAAAAGGTTTCTTTG
Source organism: Sextonia rubra (assembly GCA_037013555.1). NCBI lineage: Eukaryota > Viridiplantae > Streptophyta > Magnoliopsida > Laurales > Lauraceae > Sextonia > Sextonia rubra. Next base: position 56,279,302 of record JASUAD010000010.1, read on the forward strand.
AAATTTATCTCTTCCGGTGTCTTCTCCTCCTATGAGGGTGCCCTAGTGGCTGAATTCTTTTTTTGAATTTGGTCGATCCTTTGAGAGATTGATCTATAATTCGATCGGGGATCCAGGGCTGCATCAATTGGTGTTAGAGTTGAATTTTGATCGCTGGGGAGACATCTGTCCTTTCTGGATTTTCTTGGTCATTCATCATTTACCATATCATCTCCGTGCCTCCATCTCATCAATCGCTTTCTTGTCAACCCCTCCCAAACCAAACCCCTCATCACCATGACATCCCCGTCCCTCCATCTCATCAACATGCCATCCCTGTCCCTCTATCTCATCAATCTCTTTCCTGTCAACCCACCCCATACCAAACCCCTCTTCTGTCCAAACCCTTTCACCGAATCCATCTCATAGAGACCCGGCAAGCCTAAGCGCATCTTTTTCAAAACCCTAAACCCCTATCTCGAATGAAATCCAACCCCTCACCCTTAATCGAACATGCGGCGAAACTCTACAAACAATTCCCCACACTTCTGCAAACCATCCCCGACCCCATCGGCTATGATGCCAAGATACGGCATGGATGTGGGGACACGCTATGGACATGGATTTCACACATAAAAAGTGAAGTATCAAATACGATACGACACAATATGTTACCCATTTTGAAGTATCCATGCATCATAGCCCATCAGCGATCTCCACACATCCGTACCCTCCTTGAAATCCTAATCCCTCATAAACCCCTTCTACCACGCCTTCACACAACCTGCCTGAGATCACTAACCCACTTGAGATCACCACCTTTCCACAGAAACCCATCTTCGTCCCCAACCCTCAGCCAAACCCAACTCCCTCCACGAAACTCCACGAAAACCAACACCCAATGACTGACTGCCCCTTTACCTTGCCATCAATTGTCCCCCAACCTTCCCCAAACCAATTGACACTTCCAAACCCTTAATTGACACCCGTGCACCTCTGTCGCACACCCGACACAATCCGATACCAAACCCTAAGACCAATAGCCGAAGTCCGATCTCCATATCCATTGTTAAACCCAAACCCCAGGCCCTAGTTGAACCACACTGCTTCTCTATACCCTTTCGATGCCAAACTACCTCCCAGCACTTAACCCCTCTCCCTCGACTTTTATCGTTAGTTCCAAGTCCCCAATCCCATAAGTAGAAAAAAAAAAGTAAGGGAAGATGAAGAAGCAGAGAAAAAATAAAAAACGAAAACGTACCTGGGAACTATCGCCATCGCCTGCCGGAGTTTGCTGTTCTCTCCTATTTATTAAGCAAAACGTGTAGCTCAGCAACTCTCCCTCTCTTTGTTGCAATCGAATGACAAGTAAGGGCCTTGCCCTTCTTTTATTTTCACTGCATGCAAAACAGCCAACAGGTGTTTTCCACACACCTGACAGCCAACTTTGTCCAAGGTCAAAATTCAGGTCTAACTTGAACTCGATCTAAATAGTGAAAATAAAATTAAAAAAAAAGAAAAAAAATGCTAGAGTCAACTACATCAAATTGGACAGTCCAAATTGAATTTGTCGTTATTGAAGTCATTTTCAATCCAATCTTTTATCCGTCTTTCTCAGTGTGCTCCACTCATCAAGATCCACATAGCACAATAGGTCAACTTATTCTTCAAAGGGAGTTAAATTTTGTTGTCCTTGCATCCAAATCATCGTGCAAATTTTTTGGAAAATCCATTGAAATTCAAGGAATTTTATATCAACTTAAGTATGGTGATTGGTATTTTGAGGATGAGTTCTATTTTGTGAAATTCTTGATTTGAAGCAAGCAGATTTGGCGGTTGATGAATACACCCACCAATTTTGGGAATTGCAAGATATATGTGCACTAGATGAGAATGAGACACATGATTTGGTTCATTATGTCAAAGGCTGGAGATTAGACTTCTTGGAGAATATGAAATTTTCCAAAACCGGTCAAGAAGCATACTTTGAAGCATTCCGTGTTGAGCGTATGATTCGACGGTCTTACATGCAACAATGTGTGTCTCAATAAAGACCTAGAGCATGTGTTGTGGAGAAACTTTTTGCCGGAGAAGATAATGTCATGATTGTCATCCGCCGACTCCTTAATACAAATGAGAAGGAAGAAGAAGAACGAAGACAGTCTAAGAAATTCCACACACGGTTAAAGTCAAAGACAGGTTCAATAATTTGATTATTGACAATGGTAGTGCTATCAATTTTGTCGCACAAGACGTTGTTGATATGCTTCATTTTCCAATTGAAACTCTTTCTAAGCCCTACCAAGTCACATGGTCGAATGATCATATCATCCTTGTGACTCATAGATGCTTGGTGATGCAGCCCTAGGGTTAGGGCTTGCGTGGAGGTGCCTAAGCACGTGTCCAAGGACACTTCGAACCGTCAAGATGACTTCAAACCACATGAGGAAACACCTCTGGGAAAAACCCAATTTTATTTATCAACCAAATCTGAGAATTTCTTTTCTACAATGCCATATATATAGTAAAACAAACTTAATAAGCAAGAAAACCTTAGGCTAAAAATGGAAACTTTCCTAATAATAATAATAATAATCCTAATCTAATTTGAAGAGGGGCTGCTGGGCCCTAGACTACATCACTTGGTATCATTCAAGATTGGTAATTATGAAAATAACATTTGGGGTGATGTGATCCATATGAATATTGCTCAAAATACTTTTGGACGACCATGGCTTTTTTCTTGGAAAATACACAATGTAAAGAGATGAACACATATATAATTGCATGGGAAGGAAAACGGATTAGGCTTATTCAATTGTCATCAACAGTCATGTCACCACAGAAAGAGTAAAAAGAAGAAATAAAAGATACGATTACACTAAAATCGTAGACAGAAGACATTAAGGATGACATCGAAGAGCAAGTTAATGTCAACATTGATTTCGCAAGTGCAAACAATATTGATAAAGGCAATGTCAACCAAGAGTCGCGAAAGGTTGACGAAGACCAAATGCAAGCAGATATTAAAGATTTTAATCGTGTTAGCAAGGAGATTGAACATCCAATGGATTTGCCACTTCCAGACAATTCAATTGGGTCATCAAATATCAAAACAGTTATTTTAGTGGTACCACAAGAAGATCAAGCTGTTGAAGTCTCCCACATCGACTTCATCTTTGGGGGATCAAAAATGGATGTTAGAAATCCAACAATTGAAGCATCTACAGTTTAGATCACACATCCTGAGCTACGTTCATTCATCAGAAGAAGAAACACTTCCAATGTACTTTTACATGGAGAAAAAAACCACGTCAAGCTTTCAACCCATGTCATGTAAATGTAGATCAAGAGAAAAAAAAGACATCATGCGATTGATTTTCGACTCAGGGGGACATTTCTCCAAACTTGTGGTCAAATTCTTTTTGGCATTTCTCATGTTGGCAACTTGTCGGAGTCGAGTTTTTTTTTTTTCCAGGCCCAGGAGAGTTGATGCAGGCCAAACCACGGGTCAGTCAACCCATTGGACCCAATCAAACATATATTTATTTATGGATTTCATTAAGTAGTTTAATTTGATTAGTGAGTTTCTTATTTTGTTTAATATTAGGAAGTTTTGTTGCTTAGGAATCATGTCAACTCCTCTATATATGGATGTTAAGCATAATTGTAATGCATGCTTAATTTCAATCAATAAAAGTTTCATTTGAGATTTATCTCTGATGGTGTATTCTCCTCCTAACTTTGCCAGTTTTTGCCGCCAGTCCAAACCAGAGTAAAGGAGGAGGGTTGCATTAGGTAGGTTGGCAACTAACTTAAAACTTTGTCACAGCCCAAACATGAATTCTTAGATAATAGAATAGAGAAATAGAATTTATGTAGCCGACCCCAACATGGTTAGGATAAGGCTTTGATGATGATGATGGTGGTGGTGGTGGTGGTGGTGTTTTCTCCTCCTATGAGGGTGCCCCAGTGGCTGAATTCTTTTTTTTTTTTTCTTTTATTCGATCAATCCTTTGGGAGATTGATATGTACTTTGATCGGGGATCCAAGGCTACATCGTACCTCTTAGATGATGGATACTCAGTTAAGGAGGTCATAAAGCGCCCAACAAACCGTAGAGATTTGTCAAACCTCCTCTCACCGACATATGTTCACAGTTTTCCTTGCCACGTCTGACCGATTGAAATCCTAAGACTGAATGGACATGAAGTCAGGCCTGCCATGAATATGACCTGGATGTCACCATAATCCACCAGTCAGATAATCCAAATCTTTAATTTTGAACCTTCAATCTGGATCTTAGGCAACTAATTTTAAGTTGATCACCCCATTTATCTTTTTCAAGTCTAGCACCATGGACTTGTCCATAGTTGGCCTTCTTATTACGGGTTTGAATTTTATAGTGGTATGCCTTTTTAAAGAAGTGAAGTGTAATAGTACAAGCCGTGGCCATTTATAATGGTAAAATATCGGATTGAAGGGTTTATATGAAGTCTCGAAAGTGGAAACCAACCTTAGCTGATATCAACACGTATATAAATCTTGAGCTGGCCAATTGTTGAAATTGCATGATTGGAGATTTAAGAACCCGGTGAATCCTAAGGATTATTCGGCTCTATTTTATGGACAAACAAACTCAGCCTGATGATATCAACTAGAGTCTAGAGTGGGAGATCAAAATGTTGAACAGGATGCTAATTCAATCCATGAGTTCTATGTCAAGATGATAGGATTATAGGATCAGTAATTAGTCATAGGACCACAGTTCATTTTTACTATTTTTGATAAATATCGGCAGGGGACCAGGTTGGTTCGGTTTTATGGCTCTCTGTTAAGAGTATGAGCATGTTTGAGGTTTACTATCGCACAAATCTCCTCTTCCCACTGTTGGTACTTTTCTTTCTGAGCTTTTGGTTTATGAACAAATTCAACATTCTCTTATTAAAGAGAAAGTCCTTGATCCTGAGCGTGTGCATTTGGCATGTACATCTGCTTCTTCCAGCAGTGCAGCCAACTGCTCCAATGGCATTGAAATGTGGGAATTGGAGTGGGATTGCCTTATTTAACCAGAGGGACAAGAAAATAAAAATATTGGGTCTAATCAGCCTTTGTTTTCACATCAAGGTGCTAATTATGCGCTACAACATTCTGCCAAGTCAACTGAAGTTAACCAAATTCAGAGCATCATTGATGAGAGGAAGCAACAAATGCTTCTCACTTACCTTGTTCGGTGTGTTCCTTTGTTGCCGCCAAGTGTTGGGTGGTTTTCTTGCAATCTCCTTCAGGCATGCATAATCCACCATGGTTCTTTGACTCTGGGCTTCAAGTCTCATGGCCTCGGATGACTCATTTTTAGTGAATTATACTGCACTGTTGTCTCCCATCACCATTCATACTGCTGATGGTTCTTAGTTACCTGTGTCTAAAATTGGCTCAATTATTTATTTTACTTTGGAGCAGCTGCATTTAGCGGACATCTTTCTGGTTGCTGAATTAGTTTGTGCTCCCTTCCCCCTCCCCCAACCCCACAAACTCCCCCACACCCCTCCCCCACCACACCCCCAACCAAACCCAAACCAAACCAAACCAACACCCCCCACGCCCCCCGCCCCCCCCCGCCCCCCCCCCCCCCCCCCACCACCCTCTGGTACTCGAGATTAGTATATTTTTCTGTAAAGTGTTAATTGATTAAAACAATTGATTTGTTATGCTTGTTTGGGATGTGTCTTAAATACATTGGCATTATGAAATATTTTGGTTGTCCCCTGAACAAATTGCTTTACGGTTTAAAAAAAGCAATACTTTTTCCATCACTTTTTAATCCTGTTTTTTCTGTAACGAAGGATTTCTTTAATTCAAACGAAAAGAACAAAGGCACCAATTAAAGGATTGGGATGCAAGGTATGGAAGCATTATACCATCAAAGGAAAAACAATTACAAGGGCAAGAAAAGCAAAGGAGAAGATCTATATTTCCATCACTGATAGTGATTGTGGCCATCTTGTATTTGATTTGACAATCCAAATTCAAAGTAGCGTGGATTAGGAAAGGCAACAAATGTTTCTTCCATAGGTTTGGTGTCTTCTCTTGCTTGTGCTGCTGCCACTTATTGTCAGGCAATCTCCTTCATGTATGCGTAACTCACCCTGGATCTTTGACTCTAGGCTTCATGTCACATGACCCCTAATGACTCATTTTTAGTTAGTTGTATTGCATCATTGTCTCCGATCATTTATTTATGTTGTTGATGGTTCTCCGTTACCTGTAATTTATAATGGGCTCTATTGTTCCTTCTACTCCATTCGGTTTGCTTTCTTTGTGAAGTAAATTTGTGTTCCTAAACTCTCAAAATCTATTTAGCCAATTAGCCAGCTTCAGATGTCATATCTTATTTTCCTCTGCAGGTTGTGTTGTTTAGGACCAATGTACAGATTATATGTAGAAGACAGTGTCGTTTTAATAATTTTTTCTTAAATTCTAATATTTCTTTAGAAAGGTTGAATGGGGGGAGGGGTGTGATGGGGAATTAGTGTCAGATGGGGGTTGGGTTTTGGGTCAGTGAACAGAAAGGAGAGCGACATGGGCTGACTGACTGGTTTTGGGTGGGGTATTGGAAGGTGGGCTGTGGAGTAGGTGTTTTGGTATATGCGTTGAGGGAGCTTATGGCAGTAAAAGGATGGTGGTTTGATGGTAGAGGTACTGACTGACTGAGTTCAATGGGTTGCTAGAGGTGGATTGCAGCAATGGAGGTTGGGTGTAGTGATGAGTTGAAGATGGAGATGCAAGGGATTAGGAATTTGTAGGACATGCTAATAGGGGATGGTCAATTGTAGCCGGGAATGAGTTGCATGCAAACCATAAAATAGTCATTGGGATTAGATACAGGTGATGCGGGGCAGTGGTATAAACTTAAAAGATAGTTGATCAATAGACACATGCAATTGACCTTTAAGTCATTTATGTTGAATGATGATGATGGGACTCCCAAGACGCTGCGTTTCGAGCTAATAGCTACCAAGCCTCCCCCACCCTATATCTATATTGCAACAAGAAGCAGACCACTTGGACGTGTTTCTAACTAAAATCTGAACGTAGTGCTAGGTAGGTTGAATAAAAATCAGGAGAAAGATGCTGTCACGCATCACAATGTTCGGATAACCAAAAAGATCGCAAGAAATGGCACATGAAACAGTTCCCAAGTGTTCAGCCTCATGGCAAGTGGGCCATTTAACTCAACTACCTGATGCGACGGTTGGCTGTTTAAGTCTTGTGAGTGGTAAGCGTGACACCTCTTGCCAGTTCTATCTAGTGACGTTCATGGTCCAACTAAGACAGGCTGTTAATAAAGACCAGGCAGAGGGCGTATGTGATCAATCCAATCCCTTCTGGGACATGTACCCCACATGAAATTAGCACTGGTTCTAGGTTAAGACCATATGAAATTTGCACTAATAACTGTGTTAAACTTTTGAGGTCTGTATTGGACAGATTGGACTCATATTGGATTGAGTAACGACCCAGTTTTTTTTATATTAGATTGGACCAAACTAAATTTTTGGACTGAACATTTTGTGTTATGCGATTTACTTTGAGCAACTCCTGTTGCATGGTATTGGTGCCCACTGCCACGGGGCCACAGGCGGTGGGTCATCCTCTTAAGTCTCCGCATTTCTAGAAATGCATATGCAAATGACTTCAGAAGTGGTACATTGTATCGTTGATAACGTGGTGGAAACTTTCCAACTACTTCCATACCAGCCACCTCCTAAAGAGGGAGCACAGTCCCTTCTTTCTCAACGGGAAGAAGGTGAAGGGAAGAAAAGGAATACCCTTTCTCATGGTTTGGTTTTCTTCTTCAGAAAACTGATATATATGAAATCCCTTGTTTTACAGTGGCACGTTGAAAATGAAACGAGAATATGTGGGTGGGGTTGTTTTACGGTGGCACGTTGTAAATGAAACGAGAATGTGTGGGTGGGGAGGGCTGTCAATGGGCGCAAATTTGTTTACAAATGGTGAGTCTTAGGTCCTGTTTGGATTCTGGACGGGCCTGAGTTACCTATATAAAGCCTAAACATGGATCCAGGCTTTTCATGGAAAAAAAAACATAAATGAAATTATAGAAAATAGGAGAAGCATAAAAATCCCTTTTTATATAGCATATATATGTTGTATAATTAATAGCGTTTATTTGATATGTACATCATACATACAAAGGGCATTTGCTCTTTTGAGAACATCTCTCATGGAGGAGATCCTTGAGAACTTCTAGGAGGCCCACCTGCTAACTCATCCAAATCGTTCACACATTTGGGGACCACACCCCGCCTCTTGCTGTTGGATTGAGGGTCGTTTAAATATAAAGCTGTTAAAATTTTTGTGCTAGGATCAAGGGGTTAGGGGTTTGAATTAGGATCAAGGGGTTAGGGGATTGAAATTTTCCCAAATCTGACATCTAGGGGTTACCCATATTTCCATCGCCTTGGTGTTATGATCAGTGGGTCCCTAGGTGGGCCTCATTGAGTTACCTCTCTTGGTACTCTAATGAAGGTTCTCATTAGAGCAAGGCCCTATACAAAATTTATACATAAAATATAGACGGGCCTCTGGACGTATGCATCTCCATGCCCACCAAAATGGAGCATGATTTAGGCTGGATCACCTATCAGCAACCTTAGGATTGTGATTATACAAGTTTAGAAATGGACAAACGTAAACTACGACGTAATGTAGAGTGTAGACTACTTCCTAGTTGCCCCGAAAACACTTTTATTTTTTAGCACATGGACTTCTTTTTTCCATTCACCACATCAACTAATTAATCAACCTAGACATTAAGTGTAGTATCAATTTAAGATGAATGAAAATGTCAAAAGCAAAAAATGGAAATGGAAAGTGAAGCCATCCCTTTAGCAAACTGTTTTTCATTAATTCAGTGGTGTTTCTTCTGGGAAGTACTTTTCTTATCTGATGAGGAAAATTGGTTGTGAAAAATTTTCACTTTCAAATCTGACAGGAGAACAGAGAAGTTCATTAATAACGTGACCGACGTCCAACAATCAAACCGTCTTTTAACCTAACGCTGGCCCCACCATATCATACTACCTTTCCTCTCCCATCATCCACATCTCAGTTAATCCGACACCCCCACCACTGAGTAATTTGTGAAAATTTTAGTTCATTGTACTTGTGCCTAAGTTGTAAGACCCAGATTCTGTTTTCCTTACATGTGGAGAGCAAGGATAAGTCAAGTAATGGTTATGGTCCAAGTCAGACAAGAGAAAGATTGTCTATTCACAAATAGATTCTATTATCTTTACATAATCCTCCAATCTTCTATTAACTGTTTCTGATCTAAGACGAGGGAAACAAAGGACACTCGGTTCCTTTCTTTGTAATGTGAAAAAGGAAAAGATTAGAGGCCACATTAACGAATATGGATATCTAATCCATTGTAGAGTCTGACCTCAATTATTAGATTTATTGTCTTCATGCCAAAGGATAATAGACTCTATTAGACAAGATTTAAAAATAATGACAAGCAAGCCTTCCATTTTGTGGCTTGAGAAAGTTCTCGAGGGTCTGAACCAGGCCTATTTTTTCCTGGTGGGTCTAAAAATCAGGGCTGATTCGGCGTAAAGCCACTAAGCCGGACCATGTCTGACTTGGGAGTATGCTAAATTCCGGGCCCAAGGCCAGCGATTGAATTCCTCCAAATGCTGATATCAACCCTACTATCATGAGGACGTCAAATGACACGTCCCAGGCCCTCCCTACCCCTATATATATTACATGGATTGCTACAGACCTCCCCATCTCCTTTCTCAGACTTTACCTTGCTCCATTTTAGCCTTTATCCATCAGTATGATGGAGATAAGCAACACAACTGCAACAGCAGCCTGTCCTCCATACTCATCACCTCCTCCATCTTCTATTTGTCCTCTTGCTTCTTCTGCTACTGTTATAACCAGCCCTTGTGCAGCCTGTAAAATCCTTCGCCGCAAATGTACTAACAAATGTGTTCTCGCACCCTACTTCCCGCCCATGGATCCCCTCAAATTTTGCTCTGCACACAAAGTTTTTGGCGCGAGCAACATCAGCAAGTTACTGCAGGTAAAATAGTCTGGATGGTTAGGTATGTGGAATGCACATATGCAACTATAGTTGCATGCTGAAGACTCGAGTGCAAGTGCAACTGGTTGCATTTAGGCATATAAACCGCGTTTTCCAAGCAACAAATCATATCATTTATTGCCTCATTGAAGTGATACTAGTTCTCTTTAAAAAAAAAAGCAACAAGGTTATCAAATAGTTGTTTTGAATGCTGATTAGGCCCGTTTGGTTCTAACAATATTTTGATGAGGACCCATACCTGGAGGTCGATTAGCTGGAAGGTCGTTTGCAGTCTAATTTTACTCATGTTGGCGCCGGGGCGGGGTGGGGTGGGGGTGGTTTGGTTTGTGGGTTGGGGGGTGTGGATAACCCTTGATTGGGCCTGGCCAGCTTCTACTTTCAATATTCTCATGCTTTCACTCTTATAATAGAACTATTCAAACACAGTTTTCATGCTATAACTATCAATCAGATGGCTACACTGGGGTTAATCAGAGCAAAGTTTGTTCGGTAGCCCATGAACTGTGGGAGGAACAAGTTGGTATTTTAGTTCAAATCATTATTAAAACAATTTACAACCAGAAGGCTATACTGCCATACCGGTGAACTGTTTTTCCTTTTTTTTTTTTTTTTAATTTAAGTTTGAGTCGTTGTTAAAACAGTCTTCAAAGATTCCAACATCTTGATCTTATAACATTTGGACAATCTAGTATTGACATTCAATCCACAACCAGGAACTTCCAGAGATTCATAGGGCTGATGCAGTGAACAGCATGGTCTATGAGGCGAATGCCCGGATCAGAGATCCGGTGTATGGGTGTGCAGGTGCGATTTGCCAGCTCCAGGAGCAGGTGAGCCAGCTGCAGGCACGACTGGCCAAGGCAAAAGCTGACCTTCTCAACATACAGACACAGCGGGCGAACCTTGTGGCCATCGTTTGCATGGAGACAGCACATGCTCAACCCCATACCCTGCAAGATTCTGCAGCCAATCCTTACATGATCCATTCTAATGATGACGGTTTCATTGAGGACAGCAGTAATCTAGGTTCGGCGTGGGAGTCCCTTTGGACGTGATTGAGTTTCAAAGCGGTGCAAATTAATATCAACCATGATAAGATAAGCTGCTTAATCTAAATATGTGAATGAAAAGATTAGTAGTACCAAAAAGTCAGAGAGAGATAAAGTGAGTAGAACTTATGAATGGTGTATGATGTGTAAGTCCCTAATTGGAAGGGGCTGATTATTGAATCTTTCGGAGTAACTTTCAAGCTACGAAGTGTTGAGAATCCGATGTAAAGCTCAATTTCATGAGACTTTCTAAAACAGCTGTTGACTCATTTGCTCACGTTTTTGGACTTTGGTTTCTAAATAACGGGCTGATGGAGATGGAAAGGCTGAGGTGGTTTTTGTTTCCATTTCATGCCAAATCTTCCTTTTGAAATTTATTGAAACTACAAATTTATTTATTTAGTTATTTATTTATTTTAATGACCCAACGTATTCCTAGCCTGCTCAGAGACTTTTGACTTCTAACCCCGGGATTATCCAATTCTGAAGAGCAAGGACTATTCCTTGGAGGTACAAGGACTATTCCTTGGAGGTATATACATAGCTGCACACATGATACTCGGATAACGCAAGGGCGAGAGTAGAACTTGAGACCTTAGGAAGGAAATCCAAGGTTCAAACCAGTTCAGCCATAGCCTTAATAGCTTGAAACTAGAAGTTTTATTTAGGATTTAACAAAAAAAAATCATGTTAAAATCACTACAAACAAAAAAGGACTCAAAATATATGCATCTAGCATAGTGGTTCAAGGGGCCCTATCTGGTTCATTTTTTTTTTTGTTTTGCCGAGTAGCGATATGCCCACTCACTTGCATACACGAGCGAGGATATCTCATTTTTTTCTTTTTCTTCGTTGTCCTCTTTCATCCTTCTTCCTATGACTCCTTCAACCTCTGCTGACTCCTTGCTCAATATTTTCCTTCATCATGATATGGCGACCTTAATGGTCTTAGACTTGGATGTACATGGAAGCTTGTCACCAAAAGCACTTTATTCTCATTTATAGCCATCTCAATCTATCATTTTCCTATCTCAACCCATCATTTTCCTTATTCTTCTTTCTCCTATAATCTAAAAAAGCTCATCTAAACTCATTCATGTTCTTTCAACCAAATAAATGAAACTACACTCCTATCTCACTTATATAACTCACCCTTCATTCTTTCTTGACCCACCTTTTCTCTTTTCTTCTTTCTTTTTTTTATTTTTAAATTTTTCTTTCATTCTTTCTATCTACAACTTGCCTTTCTCACAAACATTGCCCATGTCCAAACCACTTTTGCTCTCATCATCATCTCATCTCATTCCTTTTGCATCTCCCTTCCCACCAATCCAACTGGCAGCATTTAAACCAGCACCATACCTACAAACTCATCTCTCACATCTCCTTTTCATCATCATCTTCAGCTTCACCCTATCATCACTATTCAACCTCCACCACTAGGTGACCACCAGTAGAGTTATAAATGATTCCCTAATTCTCCAATTACTCAAAGTTTTTGATCCATTAATAACCGAATTTAGGTCCTTATTTAGGTTCTGATAAGTAAACGGGTGCGGGTTCAGGTCTGAATCTTATTTTTGGACCTATGTTTTAAATAATTTCGGATCTAGTTCTACCTTAGTTCCGACATGTGACTTGAGACCTGACATATTACTTTAGTTTTTAAATTTTTCCTAAAACTTAGTTTTTCTTCCAAGCATTCTCTACACAGATCTAGACCTAAACTCCAACCCGAACCTGCCTCATACATGATTCTGATTCTAGTTCTAAATCCATTCTCTCATTAATGGTTCCGGTTCTAGATCTAGGAAACTAGTTCCAAACCAGTTTCGAGTTTATCCTCTCTTTAACGGTTCCAGTTCCCGGTCCACCAATGACTCGAACCAAAACCAACCCGTTCACAACCCTCACCCCCATTGAGAAGAAAGAAAGATTTTTTCTCCTAAATTTGACTTGGACAACAATACCGCTGCTTACTTGTGAAGAAGAAGAAGAAAAGAGCACAGATATCTCCACCCGTGCATGCAAATGAGTGGGGATATCGCCGCTTGCCAAAACAACAAAAAATAATAAATAAAAAAAGGCCTCGAAGACCACTATGGTAGATACATATGTTTTAGATTCGTTTTCATGTATATGGAATTTAAGGGAATTTTTCTAGTAAAATCCTTAATTTTGTTCAACCATAACCAAAACAAAGTAATTAAAATTATTTTTGAAAAGAAATGTTATTAAGAATAAGTACAATGCTTTTTGGTTTTTTCTTTTCAATTTCTAGGGTTGCACATGGCTTATTTTTAAGGCCTGATCCTTGCTTGAGCCCAACCCATCTAAGAAGCCCTGCCACATATCCTGAAGAACCCAATAAAAGCCCAAAATTAAAAAAGAAGGCTGAATTCTCTTCAATGGCTTGTATCAATTGCAAAGAGAAATGTGTGTTAGAGGAGAAGAATAAAAAAGAACTTAACAAAAGTCACTTAGATCAGATAATCTTTGCTACTCTGAATTTCAAAGGCGCTGTAAAATCAGTTCTGATCAAATGGTCCTAATCAACCAATCAATCTTTAATGAATAAAGTGAAAAAATGAGTGTGCTAACGTGATTATTTGTGACATTTATCTTAGATTTATTTTTCTTCAGAGAGAATTTTTTCAATGTGATCTTAGGGGCTTGTTTGTTTACATAAAATATATAGGACTTCATGGTAAAATGAGCTTTACCGAAGGATTATCAAAGAGTAAAAGATGAAGGATACAAGGTGAGGAAAAAAGGATATTATGACACCTTTACCTATAAAAACAAAATTATAAATGAGACATTGACTTTCAAAAAATTTGAATTACTACATCGATGATTGAGTGAACATTTCTCGTCTTCCCTTGATTCAACTTCCATTAAAGAGGATGTCAATTGACAGTCATTTTTGAATATTTACCCTTTTTGGTTTTTTATTTTCCTATAGTTGAGCTCATTACACACCTACTCAAGCATTCTACCCAACTTCCAAAGTGTTGTGCGAGGGCATTGGACCCTAGTCGTTTATGTGGAGAGGGAGGTGCACTGGTCATTATTTTTAGATATTCACCTTTGATTTTTTATTTTTAGAAATATAATTTCTAAAAATTATGGAGTTTCTCTTGATGTACTTTACTGCTTTTCCTCGTTTCAATATAATTCCCAATTATCAATAAAAAGAAAGAAAACAGTTACGACCAATGTGCCGTACAAATTCAAGATAGTCTAGATTGACAGGTTGGGGAAGTCTCAAATGGATCACATTTTGACATGAATTATCATGCCTGGGCCCTCACCAGCGTTCTGGTCCCTTGCAGCAAATAAAATATAAAATAAATTGATCAACAGTTCTAGATGCCCCCACAGTAGAGAGGTATGAATCTTGGGTAAGTCCAGTTGTGAGAGAGAGAGAGAGAGAGAGAGAGAGAGAGAGAGAGAGAGTGCGGGCTGCCGGGCTTACAACCCTAATCGATTTCAATGAATTGAATACCTGTGTTTTTTAGAAATTGGTAAAATTGAAAAAATAAAGGAAATGTCCAACGATGACCATCGGTGATTTTTCCCTTTTAACAGACATGAATGGGAGATGAAAAATAATACCAGCCATCATTCTATTCGAAAAATAATACCAGCCATCATTCTATTCATTCAAATCAAAGGATAGTAAAAAAGTTTCATCTGCGTGCTCCACCTTAGATCCTTTCCCCTAAAATCCTTATTGTACCTTTGTGATAGCCCATTTGACCATAAATTGTCATCTATTAAATTCCACGCAAACTATTGGGACGACCAGTTAAGACATTAGGGCGACCTGCAATTTATGGTGTCACTATCAGACTTGAACCAAGCGAATGACTTCAGATCATTTCTAAGACCCCCAGCTTGAGTTACTGGAATTGCACCTGTTTAGTCAGGAGGTTCTTTTAGACTCGATTTATGCCCATCCTTGGCCCATTCCGCTAAGTCCGAATCAGATAACTGGCGACTCGGACTGTTCAATGGGCCCAAAGACACGGCCCAGACCATCCTTTGGGTTCAAATCCCTTATGCTCCTGGCCTAACGGACTCTTGGTATATATAGTTCGTAGGTGGGTGTGCGAGGTTTGAACCTTATTAAACATGGGCTTTACAGAGACTCAGGCCTTTAATGGCCGGCTTACACTCCAAAATGTCGTATTAGGCGAACACTTAGGATCTATGGTACGTACCAGACCCTTCAATGGGTGGACCTTTGACTCGTAAACCCATACATAAGATCAATGATTCGGACCGGACCAGGACTTAGACCCCCAATATACATTGGTCCACAGTTGAGACCCAATAGATTCAGCCCAAACCCATCCAATTGACAGCCCCAATTCATTCCTGCCCTAATTTTGAAGGTAGGTGGGCGCCCATAGCCGGCTTCGCCGCCCACAGTGTTGGGATTAGAAATGAACTTACTAGATTCAATCAACACACCAGACCTATCATCTCAAAACCCTAAAAAAGAAACTACGTGGCACCATCTTAGAGGTTAGGTGTACATCGTCGGTTAGATAAAATTAATCAATACCAACCGTTGGCTCTAAAAATCCTACGGCTGAAAAGAAACCCTAAAAATGCTGGGCACTAGAAGGGTTTTATAAGCCGTTTTGCATCTCCTACGCAAACCCTCTCCGAGTCTTCGCTTCTGCTCTTCTTCTTTTCTTCGCGATTTACTTTGCTTTTCTTAGCTCAGAGAGGTAAAGATCTCTAACTCCCTCTCTCTCTTTCTCGTTGATTGCTCTATTTCGTTCATGAATCTCAGATCCTTCTTTGATCGGATGTTTTGTGTTAGTAGTCTGACAATTTCATCTTTGATGTGGATTGCTTGTTTTTACCCGGATTAGAGATTTCTTCTTCGTTATTTGATGCGATCTGAATCGGTTTCAGTTTTTCCCAAACCCTAATTCTTGTAGATTCTGGCAGTGAGATGTATTTGGTTTGATTAGTGCAAGTAGATCTAATCGGATTTTCAAACGAGGATTATGATTATGATGCTGTTAGGTTTGAAGCTTTTAGTTGAGATTTCTTGATGATTGTATCTTTTGTGATTTCATGATCGTTGCTGCTGGTATGGGGCTTATTGTATGTACTGTTATAGATCTGGATTTTGCCAAGTAAATCAGTTATTTGTCTGTTGGTATAGTGTAGTTCTAGATCTATCACTGCTTATATGTGTTTCACTTGTTTGAAGTCTTTTATGATTTATTCAGATCTTATTTGAGCATCAGTTGGTGGTATGACTTCACAATATGGAACTTTGTGGTATTTTAAAGATCCTTGTATTTTGAGTTTGTATAAGTGGAGATCCAGGCAACTTGTCTGTAGTCTTTTAACCAGTCCTAGTTAGATGTCCTGCTGAGTTTGTTCCAACTGGGCATTTCAGTCTTTCTATAAAACACTTGTGATTATTTAAAGCCTAAAAGGTGGTTTGTATTACTTAAGAATCTCAAGGATTGTAACACAACAGTCTTTGATTTGTGGCCTGCTATTAGAAAGAATACTAATTGACTCGTCAATAATTTAGACGAATGGTAGGGAGACAGGATATTCATAGCTTCCATTTCAAATAGTTTTTGCATACTTATACCCAATACTCATAATAGGCAAGATGAGTGAAGTATATAGTCGTACAGATTCTTTGCATTTAAGATATATGCAATTGTGCTTACAATTTGGTAGTAGACTAGATAGTTTTTTTTGAGGGTAAACATAAATTATTTGTCCACAGAAGGTGAAACAGTCAACTCTTATTGATCAGTTCATGCGTGTTTCTGATACTGACACATTTTTTGATGATTTTTTTTTCTTAATTGAAGAAATTGATTTTTTTTAATGCTGCATGCAATTGGAGGAGTTAGTCCCATCATATCTATCTAAATTACATAATGGATTCTGTTGGTCACTTTTCCATGTTTATCTTATCTAAGAGTTTTCTTCTTCATCTGTGGTTTGAACCCTTTAGTGAAAGGTTGTCATTTAGTAACTATGTTTATTTGATTTAGTAACTCTATTTATTTCTTCTCTTGCAGCTTTTTTTGTGACCATGGGTAAAGAGAAAGTTCACATCAACATTGTGGTCATCGGCCATGTCGACTCTGGCAAATCGACCACCACTGGTCATCTTATTTACAAGCTTGGAGGTATTGACAAGCGTGTTATTGAGAGGTTCGAGAAAGAAGCTGCTGAGATGAACAAGCGGTCATTCAAGTATGCGTGGGTTCTTGATAAGCTCAAGGCTGAACGTGAGCGTGGTATTACCATTGACATTGCTCTCTGGAAATTTGAGACTACAAAGTACTACTGCACAGTTATTGATGCTCCTGGTCACCGTGACTTCATCAAGAATATGATTACTGGTACCTCTCAGGCAGACTGTGCTGTCCTTATTATTGATTCAACCACTGGTGGTTTTGAAGCTGGTATCTCTAAGGATGGCCAAACTCGTGAGCACGCATTGCTTGCCTTCACCCTTGGTGTCAAGCAGATGATCTGCTGCTGTAATAAGGTGAATTTTGTTACATGATTGTGCTTTTCTGTTCCCTGTACTGTTACAACTTCTGGAGAGACTTGGTTTTGTTTATCGCCTAGCTAAGTTGGTATCGTAGTGATTTAGTAATGTTGAACACCTGTTATTTGGAATCTATTTGTATTTTTATCACTCTCAAAGATTTACATGGCTATCATTCCAACACCTTTTTTTAACTTGGTAAGTTTTTAATCCACGTTTTCTGAATGGTTTTTTTTTTTTTTTTGTCAAAACAAGCTAGGTAACTCACGTTGGATGTTGCATCTGATGTATATGTATTTTTTTGCAATTTATTTTTCTTACATTTGATTCGAATATGATTGTTTTGTTAAGAAAAAAGTAATTCCTTTTTTGAAGTTGGAAGTTTTTTTCCTTGGATTGCTTTGAATACTATTGCTTTGTTAGGCAAAACTAGGTCATCTGTTCTTGGGTTTCTTTGTGCATGGATTTCATCATGGACTCC
This sequence comes from Sextonia rubra, assembly GCA_037013555.1. Lineage (NCBI taxonomy): Eukaryota > Viridiplantae > Streptophyta > Magnoliopsida > Laurales > Lauraceae > Sextonia > Sextonia rubra. The sequence goes on from JASUAD010000010.1 coordinate 56,297,502, forward strand.
CACACAAGCATCTTTATTTACAGTGTTTGTTGACTGTTAATTTGCATTTCTACTCCAACAGTTTTAATATTTATTAAATCACTCTAATTGCAATCTGCTGTTCCATATGTTTGTTATTTAACTTGTTAGCTTATGTTTCTTCCATTTGTTTGTCTTTACATAATTGGTCAGCAACATTATAAATGTTTTTTCATATTTCTGATTTTGTATATGTTGAATTCATGTAGCCAACCCAAACATCATTGGGACAAAGCTTTGATGATGATGATGATGATGATGATGATGATGATAGTATCTTCTATTTGACAATGCTGATAATTCTTCTCATTTGATATGAGCTTTGGTATCCTCCGCATTGTCTGTTGGACTATTCTTTCCACTCACCCTGATTGGATTGTCTGTTTTTCTTTTAGATGGATGCCACAACCCCGAAATACTCCAAGGCTAGGTACGATGAAATTGTCAAGGAGGTATCTTCATACCTGAAGAAGGTTGGATACAACCCTGATAAGATTCCGTTCGTTCCAATCTCTGGTTTTGAAGGCGACAACATGATTGAGAGGTCCACTAACCTTGACTGGTACAAGGGCCCAACCCTCCTTGAGTCTCTTGACATGATCCTGGAGCCCAAGAGGCCCTCAGACAAGCCACTGCGTCTTCCGCTTCAGGATGTCTACAAAATTGGTGGCATTGGAACTGTTCCTGTGGGACGTGTTGAGACTGGTGTACTTAAGCCTGGAATGGTTGTCACCTTTGGCCCTACTGGACTGACAACTGAAGTTAAGTCTGTTGAGATGCACCATGAGGCCCTCCAAGAAGCCCTCCCAGGTGATAATGTTGGCTTCAATGTGAAGAACGTTGCAGTTAAGGATCTCAAGCGAGGTTTTGTTGCATCAAACTCTAAGGATGATCCTGCCAAGGAGGCTGCAAATTTCACATCACAGGTCATTATAATGAACCACCCTGGGCAGATTGGCAATGGATATGCTCCTGTTCTCGACTGCCACACCTCCCACATTGCTGTTAAGTTTGCTGAAATCCTGACCAAGATTGATAGGCGATCCGGGAAGGAGCTTGAGAAGGAGCCCAAATTTCTCAAGAATGGTGATGCTGGGTTTGTTAAGATGATTCCTACCAAGCCTATGGTTGTCGAGACTTTCTCTGAGTATCCTCCACTTGGCCGTTTTGCTGTGAGGGACATGCGTCAGACTGTAGCTGTTGGAGTCATCAAGAGTGTTGAGAAGAAGGATCCCACAGGTGCTAAGGTCACCAAGTCTGCTGCTAAGAAGGGCAAGTGAACTGTGCAGTCAAGTGAGGAGGCAGTCATTAAAGACGACTATTATTACTTAAAAAACTCCATATTTTTGCTACCATGGTGCAGTTTTCACAATTTAGTAGGTTGTGTTTCATGTGATGCTGCTATTTTATCTCCTCCGCTGAGCACCCAGCACTGGGTGCTAGACCGACGGTGGCAAGGAGCTTTTAGCGGTGTTTCTTCTGCGTAGTTTTGTTTTTTTTTTTTTCTCATTTTCCTGCGGTGTGCTTATGACAATATTTTAACTTTTGAGGCCTTCAGTTTCTTTGATTGTGCCTTTTTTCATTGCAGCTTGGTTGGGGTTTTGCGGTATGCACTCATATAATGAATCGTAGTGTCCGTCCCATAACATCAGGCCCTACTCCCCTCATGTCTTTGTTGGTCCCAGTGGGTCAACGCTTTGTGTTATTACATTGAAATCACATTGTTTTAAAGGCATGCCAAGGTTTAAACTGTTGGCATATTAGTTAGGCAATAATCTTGGTGATTCTTACAGTTTCAGTTTAATGTTGATTTTAGACCCTCTTGTTATGCTCCAAAGGGGTCCATTGAAAATTTTGAGTTTTTTTTTAATAATGTGCAGGCTAAATTTTATGTTATTTACAAAAAATGAATGTGAAGTTTTCTTGTTTGCACAGCTATTTGTTCTTTTCTGTGTTGTTTTTGGTAATGCTGGAGCTGTGGCATGAATGAATTCTCTGAATTTAATGTGTTGATACATGTGAATCGATTATAGATCCTTAATGAGAATTTTGAAACGAATCTAGATCCTTCATGGGAATTTTTCGAGGCTCATCAGTATGCGAGAGCTGAAGCAAAACTGTTGCCACCAACATTGGATAGGATCTTATTGCAGGATGAGTCGTTAACTGCAAGCCAAAGATTCAAACTCATGCAAGTTATTAGCATGCATCTGGGATGTGGCTTGTTCATTAAGGCAACCTGCTATAAATCATACCTTCTCAAGGATCCAAATCCATCTGGTCATCGACACTGATTCAGACAGAAGTCCATCAGTTAATACCTAACTTTTACTGTGCTATTTCTTCAACCTGACAAATCCATTATGCTGAGAAAATTATCCATTGACGGGCAAGAAACGAGACATACTACATAAGAGAATAGTAATGATGAATGCCATGCATGCCATGCTGTGATCAATTTCCTATGAACGCTTTCATATCAAGGGATATATCTTCATCTCATTGATAGTTATGATAGGCACCTTTCAGTGCTAATGTAGCAGCTCCATATGCAGCTTCTGTCTGCAGTGCGCGATACACAGGCAAACCTAGCACCCTCTCACGTATCTTTGTCCATTGCTTGTTTTTTGCTCCACCTCCAGCAGTAAACACCTCTTGAGCTTCAGTTGCACCAAGCTCCTTCAGTAATAAATAAGCCTTTGCCTGGAAAAATGAAAATTGTAATCAGGTTGCCATTGCGAGCTAGTCACCTTGGCAGTTCAGGAGAGAATGGATGCCCTACCTCTATGCGGGCAATGGATTCAAGAATGCCATGTAGGTACTCTACATCATTTTCTGGGCGTGGAAGTAACCTGGAAACGAAATACAGAGAGAAATTAACCTGCTTGACTGCATAGACAGTGCCATTGTGCATAGGAAAATCTCAATAGTCGGGAGAGGAAATGGGCCAGTGTGACCACTTGAATATGGACCCAACCTTCTAGTACAGTGATTGGGGCCAGATTTTCAGATCTGTTAGATGATGATAGACCCATTTATATCTTATGGGTAGATTGGACCTAAGTTGGTAAACAGATTAGACTAGATTAATAAGTGGGCCTATCATGCTCCACCAAGAAACAGTGACAATGCTAATAAGAATACATTGGTTCTACCCTTTTTGCAGAAAATTCTTGGACTAGTGTGTATCATTTGGTTTGTTAAATACCTGGGTTCCATTTTTGGGTCTGCAACAGGAAACCTTTCACCAATAGCTGGCAACGGGTAATAGTCCAGAGGAGAAGGTTCTGAGGGATTAATTTCTTTACTCAATTGCACCAGTTGATCATCTGTGAAAATCTGTTTAAGGACAGCTCCTCCGGTATTTGAGGCACCTCCTACGAGCCACTTATCATCGAGGCGATGGCTATACACCCCAAACCGTGCATCCTCGATTCGACGAGTGCTAAGGAGTTTGACAGCAAGTGTTGAACCCAGAGAAGTCACCTAAATAAAATCATGAAATTATTGCCTCGAACTTCAACGAGGAACAAAGAAGAGCAAAGTTGCTTCAGAAACCTTACTGCTTTCCCAGGTTGTGTTGCTCGTGCTGCAAGAAAAGCAGCTATACTATCTGTCGTCCCCGTGCAAACAACACAGTCCTTGGGAAAACCTGAGAGGAAGACTAACATTATCTTTTGTAATATTCCATAATTTAATATTACTAAAGTAAAAGGTAAATGCCCCAAAACGGATTTTCATATGCTCCAGGCCCAAGTCATAGCAGTTTCTTGATTTTGATAAGCACTTAGGGAAATGTTTCTAGTATTCAGTGAAGGGCAAAGTGACGAACATAAGTCATGCCTAATTGAAGATTAATCCGGGGCACATTCGGTGAATTCCCTAAGAATGCAGGATTAAGGGCAGGGATCTACAGGGGACCAGCAAAGTCTCCACCTGGCAATTGGAAATGAACTTCACCCTTTGCTCTATAAAGATGTACTCTAGTGATTACATGGCCCCTTACAGAAATCCACCCTTCATCCTGCATGCTTTTAGCACCTGTAGTGAAAGCCTCCTTTCCTAGAACCTCTTAAGAATTCAGTGGTCAAACATACTCTTACTTATTCTATGATTATGTAGCATAAACCCCAAGTCAAGGATTGCAATATGATCAATGACATCAGTTAGGAGTAGAACATGCAGGCTATTTATTCATCTGCTACAAATGAAAACAAACATACCATATTTCACTCTGATATCTTCTTTTATAAATCCAATAGGAGTTCCAGGTGCTTTGACAGAGGGTAATAGCTGGAAATATGGCTGAGAAAGCAGCCATGATGGATAACAATCTGCCTCTGGATCATATCCAACCTGCGACAAGTACAAACGTTATCAGAAATTTCAAAGGTGCTAAACGTTTTGACTCTCTGTTAATGATTTTCCACTATTTGCTGATGTGAATAGATAGATTAAGAAAAAAAAAGAAACAAGAAAAGAAAATTGCTTTTTGAAACAATGACGTAATTTCTCCCATGAACAAATAAATGTAGTTTATTTTGATTTTCAAGTTTGATCAGCGATTGCCACAAGTACAACAATGGAGTAAAGAATGTAAATGGATCATCTATTGTCTAAGTGATATGAACAAAATGCTATAATATAATATTAAACGTATGTTACTAAAATATTACATTTATATAACTTTTATACATCATTAGACATATAGTTGTAGGAGTTCTTATCAAGACTATATAAATATAATATTAAAAGAGTATTTAAAATTTTAAATTTCATATGTTTAGACATAACTTGAGTGCATGGGTATTCAGGTATGCACCCAAGTCAATCTGGAACCATCCCTGATTAATAATTGGGGTCCAAAAAGTTTCCACGCCTAGGTTTTTCAGGTCAAATCCTAACGTTAACTGGATGTCCATTGACAACCCTACCTAAATGGAGTGCTTAATCTGCTAAAGCTTGTGCGTACAAATCCAAGCAAGAACAGATGGAATGGTGTGTAAAATGTGAGCTTCTTCCACAAGATGCAAGTTACTTACAAGAATATTGGTCAGTTAATCAATCTTAAATAGAAAGGAATGAATTTGGTATCTTACAAGAAATGTTGTTCAAGATGGTTTGAACACATATATAGAAGATTAGTTTTGAGAGGGTGGTTAGGGGGGTGGGTGGTGGAAGTAAAGAAAAGACAAGCTTGTGGAGTTGCAAAAGACACTACTTCAAATAAGGTTCAGTAGATAAGTATAACTCGTAAATGCATCATGGCTAGTTGGGATAAGGCTTTCAGTGCTCTTATCCCAGCACTGCTTTGTTTCTGGTTTTCAGTGCTCTTTACTGTACCAACTCTTCATTTTAATATATATCATTGTTACTTCCTTAAAAAAATTAGTTGGGATAAGGCTTCAATGTTGAAGATGATACAGCATATTCAATAAAATAAGTATTTTTTCCAAAAGGGAGAAAAGAAGAGATGGATTGGTGTTTCTTACTCCAAAACATGTGTCTGTCCAAGTTTACATAGAAATATTTCAAGAAGATTACAGAATAATAAGCAGGTTAAATAGTACCTTCAAAGCATTGTTGTAATCAGTCACACCAAGCTTTCCATGAAGTAGCCACAGCAGCCAATCTGCTTGATGCAGCAGGATGGCAGATTCTTTATCTGAATGATGGGAATTCCACCATGAGATAAGCTTGCAAAGGGTGGATGAACTGGAACACACAGTATGGTTTTCAGGAGCAATGGACTTAACCACTGGTAAAGCATCAGGGCAGCTTTCATTATAGAGTAAAGGTCTGCTTAATGGAATTCCTGTTGAGCTGCAGTCAAAAGGTTTGAATCCCTGTTCAGAAATGGCCTCATGTAGGAAATGACATAAACTAAAAGTTGATGGAACCTCCAATTACTCAAATTTATTGGGGAAGTTTCTGTCCAAGACATGGACCTGTCAATTATAAGGGTCGTTGCAGAAGTCCCATCAATTGATATTGAGCTGACATAGGGGCAACAACTTATTGGCAGATCTTCAAGTAACAGAAAGAGTGTTTCTCTCCAGGAGGTAGCCCAATCAATTGCATTGCTGGCCTGTCTAAACACCCAAATATAGGCTTCTGAGTTTATATAGAAATGAACACGTTGTGGAAGAAGAAAAGAAAACTTTGTGAAGAACATGTGGAATTATGTGTAAGATTGCATGACAGACTTTGTACGGGAATGAGAAACTTCACCACTTTGATGAAAATATTCTAATAAAGTGTAGATTCAATAGATTGAAAAGATGAGCATGATCACTCAATTATTCTCATGGTTTATGGAAAATTGATATGAGATGGTACAAACACAAGGTTTTAGCACTCGAGCTTCTCTGCGCGAGACACTGTATGAGCTTCACTTGATTTCTTCATCGAGTACGGTAGTATCTATCCATGCTCATGTCAGACGTCATTGGTCTGGTGGTGTGTGGACCCATATGAGCCAGCAACTGTTGCCACAAAGAGCCTCAGCGACTATGTTGACTTCATTAACATAAATATCACAATTTACCCGGGTTGGTTTTTCAACTTACATCCATATTAGAGAGTGGAGAGCCACTTTCACTTTACACTCTAAATAGAGATATAAGCACGTAGTTGGAGAGATTATTGCCAGTCTCACAACAATGCTCGCTGATCATCATATTGATATAAGTAACTCACCCTGGATATCGTCAATATTTTAGTAATTTCCACATCATGCTAATAGAATTTTCATGGTCAAAAGACTCAAAACTACTAATTGGGACAGAGATATTAGAGGTCAGAATTAGTCTTCCAAAGGACAACTAAACAAGGAGTCACAGCTCACTTGTCTAGTATAAATGTCACACCCCGAGCCCGAGAACCCCACGATTTGGGTAATCCCCGAGGTGCGACATGCATACTCCCATGGAAAATCACACCATGCCTAAGCAACGACGGACTCCACAAGGAATAACCCAGATTTCAACGTATGAGGATTAAAAGAGACCATGTGTCCATTGGGAATCTTTAAGCGAAAGTCCATGTATATCAACTGCGGTAATACACTACCTATCAAGTTTGAATCATAGGACAGGTATCAAAGTATGCAGTCCAAACCATTACAATTCCAATAAATATATATATATATATATCAAAAGTTTACTAGTTCATTAAACTGTAAAGCCAAAATACTACATGACCAGTGACAATAAAGTAGTCAGATCTATTTTCTAATAGGCATATCATCTCACCAGTAAGCCTTTTCTTTAATGGTCTTTAGAAAGAGCAAAGAGAAAAAATCATCATGAAACAAGACACTTTGTCATAAGTGTATTCTTAGAGTGAAAATCTTACAATGAATTTTGGATACTCTCTTTTGCCCTCAGCATGAACAGTCCCCTGCTTGTCAATGAGAACATATCGAGCTCCAGATGTACCAAAGTCCATCCCAAGGTAAAGTGGTTTGCCAAATTGTTCACCATTACTTGAACTATCTTTACTGCCACTCAAGGCCATCATTCTGATGCTCATTCTGTTTACCATGATACATAATCCATTCCTTGAAAATGATGTGCCTACATTATGACATGCAATTGCGTCAATCTTATCAAATCTTCAGTTCATTTACATGCTTAAGCATCCTCTTCAAAAAAAGGAGGACATGCTTAAGCGCTTATAATTTTTAATTTAAAATTTAACTATTTTGATGTCACAAATAATTATAAGGAAAAAAGAAAATCAAAAGTTGTAATCCTAATGCAATATCATAAAATGGACCTTATCAATGATTCCCAAGGTTCTAATTTTTTCTATTCCTAAATATAAATGGAAATAACCATCACCCATCTCAACCCATAATTACACAAAAGAGTAGGCCATATGCAAAACGAAAGAAAGGATCACATATCCGTAATCCTTACGTATTATTTGATATAGGTGCTTCTATTAACCAATTTTTGCAAAGCTTGTTCTTCAAATGGAAATGAATAAGAGGGGGTTTTTTGTATCGTTGAAAAGAATTTACATTTGGCAGTGGCCTGTCTTTAAAATGGGAAAATTGGAATCCATGGAATTTTGGGCTTCCAGAATAGCACAAAGCCACTATAGATGTTACTTTACTACACTTTACAGTTAAGTCCTGTAACTGTAAGTCGTGGAGCCAAACGCAGTATGCATGAAGTAAGAAATCCTTCTCCGCTTTTCAACGAAATTCGGGGGAATAAGAGAGGAATCTGAGGCTCCAATTCCAAAGAAACGGAGAAGAAAATATCGAGTTACCGTGTTTGGATGGAAAACCGAAACCCGGTTTCGGTTTCGGTTTCGGAAGCTGTTGCAAGGTTAACATCGACATGCAACGCGTGTTTTTCTCCTCCACTGCTACACTACCCAACCTCCTCTCGAGTTGGGATAAGATGATACGTGTAGAGTAGGTCCTCGACCGCATGGATTTGAATAAATGGGGCCCATTATGTTGTAATCTGATCGTTGATTGTGATGGACCACCTTTTTTGGATGGTGGATTGATGCCCAGTGGAGAGAGACAAACCATTGTACTTCTATCACACTGTATGAAATGATAGATGGGTAAGTGATCCATGTATTATTTTAGAGGGTCTTAGGGCTTGTTTGGTAGGTCTAGTCTTATTTTTATAGACCATCTAAAATAGAGCTATTAAAAAAAGAGCTCTAAAAAAAAGAGGCTAGAATTAAAATATGTGTTTGGCAATGAAAGCATCTATTTTAAATAGACTATTTTAAATCAATAGTTGAAAATTTTTCACAAATATATTGAGATCTAGTAGGTATTAAGCCTTAAAATTTTACTTCATAGCCATGTTTGGCCTCCCAAAGAGATCTAACGGTTTGGATCTTGTGTTTGAGGCCCCTAATTTTTAAAAAAAAAATTTAATAATTCACGTTTTTACATAAATATCTCAAGTTTGGTGATCATCCAACGGCTGAAATTTGGTCTCATAATGGTCATTGACCTTCTACACATTTTCAATGGTTTGGATTGTTATTTACTGTCCCAGAAATAATAATAAAAAATGAAAAAAGGGGCTGCCTGTGGACTAGTTACAAATTCAGCATAAAAATTCAATGGTTGAAAGTTTTTCATAAATATCTTGAGATCCACAAGGAATCAATCCTTGAAAATTGACCTCATAGCCGTTTTTAGTCTTCCCAACATTTCCAATTGTTTGGATCTTGTGTTTGGGCCCCACAGAATTCAAAAACTAACATCCAATGGCTCACACTTTCTTGCACATATCTCGAGATTCAAGATGAATTAACGGCTGAAATTTGGATGGGTGGCCGTAATTGATCATGTGAACATTTTCAACGGTTTGGATGTAGATTTAGGGGCTCGGATTTCGAGAAAAATAAAAAAAAACATACTGGGCGTGATCCATGTTTTTCATTGTAGCTGGGCGCCTCTTTTTTTCTCCCTCTTATTTGGAAATGCATCATGTAGCCTCCTCTTCAAAATAGAGCTTTTACCTCTATTTCTCTAAATTAAATAGAGCTAAAAACACATGCCAAACGCCTCTATTTTTCCAACTCTATAAATTTTAGACATTTAGATAATAAGAGGCTAAATTTTAGACTTGCCAAACATGCACTTACTCTTTTTGTCTATGTTTTGAACAAGATATGTTTTGAGAGCATTGACCTAGTTTGCAGTGCACATCCTGTTCTGATGGGCTTGGGTTCAATTTAAGTTCGGCCCAAACGTTAAAAGCGCCAAAATTTTTAATCTAGACCTCACCCAGTCCTAAGAGTTAAGGGCGGATTGAAATGTAGTGTAAGGCGGGCTGCGCCTAGGTTGGATCCGACCTGTCCCCATTCCTGAGCACCCCGTGGAAGAGCTCTTCTGTAGATTAGAGAGTTTCTATCCAATCGCCAATATGTCTGAAAAATACAAGATGGGTACGGTCCATGGGTGCCAGATTTTAATTTCTTATTCATCTTTTCTTCTTCAAAACTGTTAATTTAGGCGCTAGGAACTCAGTCATTCATCTCCATTCCCCAGTGCCAGTCAAAACTCTAGTTGTTTACCAATAAAAAAGGGGATAAACTAGAATTATTGTGAGCACTAAGCGCTCGGTAGAAGTTTTTTCCATATATATATATTATCATAACAAGAAGTACTTTTTAAGAGGTTAAAATAAGAATTAAAGGTAAATACTTAAAAATGACCATCAAATAACCTTTTGTATTAACACCCACCATGACCCAAATAATTCAATAACCAAGAGTGCCGTGCTCCTATCTATATCTCTAATTATATCTTTCACCATTTGTTTCATATAACTCACCGCTTACCTCTTGTATATTCATTCCGCCATCTTGAGACAAGCTCACATTAGGACCATTTGGTTATCTGGGTTTTTCAAGGATGCCTTTTTATTAAAGGGGTAAAAGTGAACGAGTGAAAATAAAGATTACCGGTGATCTTTACAAAGGGGTATTACTTATTATTGTTAACATACAATTGATAGAACACATGTGACCCTAGTGAATCAAATTCTAGGAAAACAGTGATCTCATCTAGGCCTCCACTTTAGACCCTTTCTGCATCACAGGCCTCGCTTTCCATGAATTTGATTCAATAGGCTTATGGCTGGTTGTTCATAAAAAAAGATGATTGAAGGCTCTTTTAGCCCCTTTCATGGTCAGGTGATGTTAGTTAAAAATACTTTTTAGAAATCCCTAAAATAAATATGAAGAAGTTACTGTGTTTATGTCTTGTATTTCGGTTAACTAAATGGGTCCATTGGGTTAGTTAAGAACTGGATTCAGATCATAGTATTTTGATAATTGTACCAGGGCTCTCTTGGGGAACAAGAAAGCAGGGATTATATATATATATATATATATATTACATAATCTCTAACTCTAGATCTCGCGAAGGAGAGTGTCCTCTTTTGCCTATGGTGTTACCACACCATATAAAAGAGACAATGAGAACCTGAGTCTATATGACTTTGCTTGTAATAGTGAAGATGATATTGTCTTTGTTCATGAACATAACTCTATTTGGGTGAATCACATAAATAGTATATGTCTCTTTTTATGCGTGACTTGATTGTTTATTGCAGGTTTAGCATTTCCACATTTTCACAACAAAAGCCTCTACTTGGGTATCACGGGCCAAAGATCACGGATAGATGAAAAAAAAACATGTATAACAATTAACTAACAGGAGAGCGCATAGCGAATTACGGCTTACAACTTGTAAAAATGAAAGATAAATCTCACTTCACCAAATTGGCGATCATACTGGTGGGCTTTCTGGTCCATGATGAAAAAAGGGTAAAAATGCCAAGATCAGATTGTTATCTGATTAAGAACTATACACAGTGTAAAAGAATATCAAAAGACCAAGAAAAGAATTTTCTCAATCAAGATTATATCCTATAACAGTGGCTAAAAAGTGCCAAGGAAAAAAGTTGAAGGAGACAAAGATAACAGTGCCAAGTTACTCTTAAGGAAATTAGCTGTTGGAAATAGGTAACAATAACTCGACATTGTTGCAAAGAGAAAAATATAAAATTCGTACCTTCTCACTAAGAATTTCTCTCTTGTGAGTCCCCTTTCCTTTGTAATGGAATCAATGAAACATCTTTACGGTTCACAAATGCTTTACAAAATCTCACTACTAGAGTACAGACCAAGATAGCCAGGATTACACAGCCAGTATGCACAAACCACTCTTCCTCACTTCCCAAGCTCAATACATCCATAGACATGAAAGAAATTTCAAAGAAGCCAGATAACCCATAAAGCAAGTAGAATAGCTAGGACTCACACAATGATCTCATATGGCTTAGGGTTTTTTTTTTTTTTTAATACTCCAGGGCGCAAGGCCATGAAGAGAAATATGCATGGGAACATTTGAGGAGAGTAATAGAGAGGGATAGCGTCCCAGAAACCCATGCGCTGCGTCAATGATTAAAATAAACCAATCCATTGCCATGTTGAATAGCCCCAAGCATATTTCCAACCTCTTTTGAATTGCTATCATCCTCCTCCTCCTCCTCCTCCTCCTCCTCCTCCTCCTCTTCTTCTTCTTCTTCTTCTTCTTCTTCTTCTTCTTTCAAATAATTGCTTCAGAGGTACTCATGCAATAAGTTGCCTCTGAAAGAGCCAAGAGGCCACCTCCTTAGATTTCAATAATCCTATAATTGGTTAGGATTGTATAGAATATATACAGCTGTTTGTTGGTGTCTCTATCAATTATCTCTTGTTTTTAGAAGTTACTTATATTAGATTTTTTTTTTTTTTACCATTCTTTTCATTATTGGGGAAGTGGGGTAGCTGTTTTCACTTGTCTCTTATCTATCAACCGTTTGTTGTTGTCTCTATCAACTGTTTGTTGTCCCTTTTACAGATAGTTTGGGCAACCTTTCTTTCCATTATTATTTGGGGACAGAGGATTAGGACTAGAAATTGAAGGTTTTTAATTTGGATTTGGAAGCCCACGTTCTAAGCATGCTGATGAGAAAGCTACAACTCAGAAGAAATCTGTGAGATTTTTACCTGGCCCTCCTACTAAAATATATAAACTGTTAAAAAAAATGAATGCCTCCTCTTCATTGGTCTCGTCCATCGCAAATAAAAGCTAAGCGCCCATAAATTTTAATATGCATGAAAGATGCAAATAAAATATCACATAAAAGGCTCAATCGGTGTTGGTCTTATATTCACAATAGAATTTTTGACAAGAGCTAAAGGATCCATATCGAACCCTCTTGCTTAAATTCTATTTTTCATGAAGATTGATATCAATGCTTCTCTCATTTAAAAAAAACAAAAAAATAAAAAAAAAAGAAGTGGTATTAGTGGACAAATTTCGTGCAAAAAAAAAATTAAGAGGGCATTTTTCGTGTACTCCACCTCTAAGGTGATTTTTCAATAAAATCCTTTTTTTTTAAGTTAAGATAGCTAAACTCTTTAGAGATCTGCCTCATGCGGGAGTGAACCCTAAACATTATTTAATTTTGAGTCCCATTCCTTTTGATCATCATCATGTCCTGATCCAAATAACGACGTCATCCTTACAACTCTTTTGTCTGGACATGTTGATGCCTATGTTGGCCAAAGCGCCAACATGTTGTGATAATTGAAATTAGAATTCAGAACATCATCTGATGGGTGCTGCAGTGAGAAGGGCCCATGTATAAAGTGACAGATGGCCCGGAATGAGTAATGAATATCATCCAAAGTGAAAAGTGACAAGTGTATTATTTTCATGGAAATGGGTAGAAATCTAACTCATCAAATGGAATTTTCAATTCTATAAAGTGCGTCATCCATGTTGGGTACAAAAGGTAGATGACCAATCCGCATTCACAGATGACTTATCCAGTACATGATGAACGGCTGCAATGAACCAACACCGAAGTGAGTGCGTACTCGAGGGTGCACCGGACCCCAATGAGCATGAAAGGGCCTTGCTTGCGGGGCTCATTTGTCTCATCCTGGAATAAAAAATTTGACAATCATCTGGGCTAGGCTTTGTAGGCATAGGCGTGCCAATCTGATGCCTAAAACACGAAGCTTCCTCTAACGGCTTTGATTTGACCAACTTGGTATCTGGATACGCGAGAGACCCTACTGATGCGCGCTTGAACCCAGCTTCCACCGATCGAGGAGGTGACCATTTCCACTTGCAAGAGACGGGACCCAAGCCCAAGGATTGAACTCTAGACTATTGGGTGAGATACGAGTTGGGACTCGCAACTACTGCAGCATCCCTTTATTCTCTGATCAAACTAGGATGAGATGATTCTCAATATTGAACAGACCTTTCTAGGCAGTTTTCAGAAAAATATACAATTCCCATCAGCTTCAGTTTCTTTGCCATATACAATTTCAGTTTGGCTGACCCCGAGTTGCCCATACACAGTACTAACGGAAAAGGTAAGGGTTTACATCAAACCCCCAACAAAAACAAAGAAAGGAAGAAGACATTTTGGATGGATCATAGAAGAGATGCCGTTGGACAGACAAGACAAGGAGATTTTTTTCCAGATGAATATCATGGTTACTTTGGAAATTTTGAACAGATCTTATACCAACTGGGGGTTGTTCTTCAATAGCCAATTATGAACTTGGGGCTATTCTGCTTCCAGGCCTGTCCGGTCTCTGTTGCTAATTGGACAATGTTTGTACAATCTTCATTTGAGCCTGGCCAAGTTTCAAAGCCAGAGGTCAGTTAATTGCTTGGAACCCAATGGACACCCATTGCCTAGAACCAAGACCGGCAATCCACTGATATACATATGTAGGACTCTAAATGGTTCAGATCCCGATTGGGTCCGGCTGTGCTCGGACCGTTACTTGGGAAGGCTTGATCCTAGGCATATTAGAACGCTAGTCAGACTCAATCACTTGTCTAGATTGACAGCCTGAACCCAAAGACCTCACCGTTCATTTCCCGGTCAGCAAAGGAAGTGTCATGATTCTTCCATATGGTGGGGCAATCATATCAATCAAGAGTTTGGTAATGATCACCAACCGTCGATTATTGCAATGGTACCACTTGCACAAAAATAAACACCTTCATTTCCTTCCTTTCAACAACTACAGCAGACTTTGAGTGCATAAGAAGTCTCCAAGAATGGACAATGGAGCGTTGGATGGACAATGGAGAAGGGAGAAAATAAGAGTAGCAGAGAACAATCCAAGAACCCACTTGGTATTATGATTAGTTGCACTCACTGCAATGTGGGGTGAGAAGTAACGCCCAAGTCTCCTCTCCATCCCATCTTTCCTTCCTTTGCCTTGAAATAGTGGCCGGTAATGTGTGTTTGAGAGAGATCAAAGTGTTGGTGGGGATGCTATGGAAAAGTTGGAGAGAGTGAGTTGGCGCTTTCTATACTTGTTTATTGTCATTGTTTGCCTCTGCTGGCGTATTGCAGTTGGTTTTGATATTAAAGAAAATCTCCCACAAAGTAAAAATGGCAATGCCACGGAGAGAGTTGCTCATGGGGATCAGGTAGCCACTCAAACCCTGAGGAATACCACCAGCGTCATCATCAACAACAAGAACAGTGGAGGTAGAGGTTGGGGTGGAGGTGGAGGTGGAGGTGGAGGTGGGGGAGGGGGAGGAGGTGGAGGTTGGTTTGGATGGGGATGGGGCGGTGGTGGAGGTGGTGGTGGAGGTTGGGGTTGGGGTAAAGGAAGTGATGGATGTGGTAGAGGAGCAAACAACAAAGGAGAGAGAGGAAGATCGGGTGCGAAGAATAAGGATAGATTGGATGGGTATGGTGTGTTTAAGGTAGGAGAGTATGCGCATTGTATGAGGAAGGGTCCATGCAAAGGCATGAAGCTCATATGCCCCCTGCATTGTCATGGACCTTGTTTCTATGACTGTGTGAAGTTTTGTAGGCCTCGCTGCAAACGCTGATGAAGAGCATCTTGGAAGTGATTTCTTAATTAACGTAGTGTTGAGTGGGTGAAAACCGGGTTTTCTATGTCATCACCACATGGGTAATTCCTTGTGGAACTCTTGTGAGATGAGAATAAATTTTTTTTCGTTCAACCCTTGTAGAGAGAGAATGGCGCGAAAAAGGCGCCTGCAATTTGTTTCTTGGTGCATTGTTTCTTTAGTCAAAACCATATGTGTTGTGTTCATTGTACTTGCATGGTGTTTTGAGTTTCAATGGAAATTTGAGGTTGTCTAAAGTTGGCTGGTGTTTATTTATACTTTTGATAGATTAGCGTGGGGTTTTAACATGAGGATAGTAGTTTTTCATAGATATGCATGATCTTTTCATTCCAACATTTACATGTTAGATTAAGATGTGAGCACATCTAATCGGCCTCATCTCATTGAAGTGATTTTTGCCCAGGCCGTCAACTGGCCACAATTCAGCCAGGGCTTCCCACAGGTCTGAGGCTCGTATGAGTAGGAGCTTTGACATGCATTTGAGCCTGTTTGGGGAACCGATTCAAACCTACAGTTGCAAGTTAATTTTATGAGACCCTAGGCCCTTCTATATCTTCCATATGTATATATATCATGTACGTATCATGTATATTCTCAAAAAACAGATAGACCCCATATAAAATCAATTTTTTGTTTAAGAATCTTAGTCCATTCTGGTTCCGGTTACCACAACTATTTAATTGTTCCCCTATTATTAAAAAAAATTGTCAAACCTATCTTTGACTTTACTGGGTGTCACGCCCCGGGACCGAGATTAGGTCATTATGGATAGACCCATGACGTGGCATGCGTAATCCTGTAATAATTTATGCCGCATTAAGGCAAACATGGACTACTACAAAGAAATTTTCATAATATTTCTCATATGTGCAAAAAATCCATAACATATGCACATTCAAATCTAACTGCGGAATTTAATGCTTAATACATCTAATCAACGCCCAATGATAATATAAGAGCCTAAACAAATACTTATTTAACATTCCATACTTAGCTACTTACTGAATTATCAAAATAAACATAATCCACGCATAATACTAATGTCTGAATGTATATAAAGTGATAAAGTACAGAAATACATAACGGTCATAGACAAAAAAATATAACACGTCCTCAGATGAAATAAACATAAACAGAATCCAATGTCATAATAATATGATAAAATGAGCTATCATAGCTCAAATCCTAAATAACGAAAGGAACCCATGTCAAGCTACGGATACGCCTAATAGAAGACGTTATTTGGTCCCCTACTCAGCTAGTCTTGAAGATACTGTTGTGGTAACATCTGGGATCTCGTTAATAATTGGATCAGGGTTAGGGTCTGCTCCTACAACATCAAGGGTAGCACCCTAAAACATGACAACTTAACTAAAAACAGGCAAGTAGTATACTAAACATGCTATTCCAAATAGAATTAAAGATGGTACCGATTAAATAGGGTAAAAGCAAAATCTAAGTATGCTGCATAAGATAAAGCATAATCATAATGAACAAAAATAATAGAATATCATAACTAGGTGACAAACCATATGGCTACAATCCCCCTTGAAGAGAGATAAATATCAAAATAAAACGGAGATCAAGTAGCTAATCTAATTGCCCAAATGAGTATCAACTTACTCCACAGAATACCAATTGAAGTGGTGTACAGAATATCAACCCATATTTAGCCCCGCCGTGCCTGATGGAGTCCAGCTCAATAGTGCCGACTCTATGAATCAATATGATCATAACAGATAGCCCCATTGTAGTCTCATACTTACCTTTTCAACAAAACTTACTGACTTAATACTTACAGTAGCAGAAGCAAAATGATATCCATAACTAACTGCAATAACAAAAGCAAATGTGAAGGTAATAACGGAATATAATTGAACTATAACATAAATACAACCAAAAGCAAATGGAAGAGTAATAAAAGAAATATAACTAAACTAATAATATCAGGAGAGGAATATAACTGAACTGATAACATAAGTAAGTGAAGGATTTAGAAGTTATTGAAATATGCATAATTTCTAACTAATTAAGAAACAAGAATGACGTACAAACTAAACTAATTAAGATGTCCCCATCCTTAGTTTCCTACTTTGGCATGACTATAAAGATTCCAATGCCATGTGTTATAGAATCTTGGTGTCACATTGTGTATGAATCCAAATACTAGCTCCTTATACACATACACAAAGGGAATAACATTAAAACTAACCGAATCATCTAGCAAGGATGAGTGACAGCTAATACTTTCCTTGTTTATCCCATATGATTTCATTGGATAAAGTTTAAGGTATAATGGTTCTAAGAAACGAGGTCATACATAGTCATAGGGTTCACTTAATAATTCTAAGGTGATACTTGTCCAAGGGTCAAATCCAAATGTGCCTAATGAAAGGTCCAATATAGCCAATCCAACCCAAATGGAGATTAGAAGAAAGAAAGAAAAAATAAATAAATAAATAAATAAATTAGGTTTGCATTCGAGTGCGATTGAGCACTCGCTCGAACGGGTTTCACAGAGGTGAACGCACTTGAGTGCATATAAACATGCGCTCGAGCGCGATTCACAGAGACAAAAAAACTAAAAATTTTTACTGCATGTTCTGGCTCGAGACCCAGATCTGAGCATTGTTTTTACACCGAGTTTCCACAGTTTCAACCCACTTTTTCACCTACATTAATACATGCATTCATATCCCAAATCTTCCACATTTATGGCCATTCAACCCCATCCCAAACCATTTAATCGTAACATCATTTAATTTATTTAAAATTCATTTCCTACTCACCATCATCATCATCATAATCATCATCAAAGCCTTATCCCAACCATGTTGGGGTTGGCTACATGAATTCTATTTCTCCATTTCGTTCTATTTTGAGCTAAATCTTTCGATAAGTGCAATTTCTTCAAATCTGAATTAATGACTTCCATCCATATTTTCTTCGGCCTACCCCTACCTCTTGATGGACCTTCCACCTGTATATCCAAACTTTTTCTCACCGATGCCATTACTGGCCTACGCTCCACATGCCCAAACCATCTTAAACGAGTTTCTCTAATCTTATCTCCTATTGGTGCTACCTCTAAATGTTCTCAAAAGCGCTCATTTCTAATTTTATCTTTCCTAGTTCTACCACACATCCATCTAAGCATTCTCATTTCCGCTACATCCATCTTATGAATATGTGTCTTTTTAATTGGCCAACATTCTGCTCCATATGTCATAGCTAGTCTAACCACTGTCCTGTAAAATTTTTCCTTCAATTTTGTTGGCATTTGTCTATCACAAAGTACTCCCGAAGCTAGTCTCCACTTCAGCCATCCAGCTTTTATCCTATACTCCACATCTTCGTCAATCTCCCCATCCTTACTAATCATCGAGCCTAGGTACCGAAAAGAATCTTTACATGGTATCTCATGGGTTTCAATTTTGACAGTGGTTTCAACACTTTGTATATGTCCACTGAAATTGCAATCCATATATTCTGTCTTTGTATGACTTATTTTAAAGCCTCTAGATTCTAATGCCCTCCGTCATCTCTTAAGCTTTGCATTTACACCCTCTCTTGATTCATCCATTAATACTATATCATCTGCGAACAACATACACCATGATACTTCTTCTTGAATATGCACAATTAACTCATCCATAATTATTGCAAAGAGATAAGGGCTTAAGGATGATCCCTGATGTAAGCCTACAGTCACAGGAAATCCACCCGCTTCTCCACATGTGGTTTTCACATTTGTTATTGCACCTTCGTACATATCCTTTAAAATTTCAATGTAACCTCTTAGGACATTCCTTTTCTTTAAGACCCACCAAATTAAATTCCTCGGTACCCTATCATAGGCTTTTTCCAAATCGATAAAGACCATATGTAGATTTTTCCTCTTTGCTCGGTATTTTTCCATTAATTGCTTAAGTGAAAAGATAGCTTCCATAGTTGATCTCCCTGGCATAAAACCAAATTGATTTTCCGAAATCTTAGTCTTTTTTCTCAGTCTTTGCTCTATTATTCTCTCCCATAACTTCATAGTGTGACTCATAAGTTTAATCCTTCGATAGTTGGTACAATTTTGTATATCTCCTTTATTCTTATATATAGCTACTACAATGCTTCTTCTCCATTCATCCGGCATTTTCTTTGTCACAAGTATCTTATTGAATAGTCTACATAACCAACTTACTCCAACCTCTCCTAAGCATTTCCATACCTCTATCGGAATACCATCTGGGCCTGTTGCCTTTCCTGTCTTCATTCGCTTCAATGCTTCCTTCATTTCCACCCCTCTAATTCTACGGAGAAAAGTATACTCTTGTAATGAAGTATCCTCCTCCACTCTTGTATCGCCCAAATATTCTTCATTTAAAAGTTTACTAAAATATTCTTTCCACCTTTCTATAATATCGTTGTCCTTCACCAAAATATTTTCCTCATTGTCCTTGATACATTTGATATGATCTAAGTCCATACTTTTCTTTTCTCTTATTTTTGCAAGCTTAAAAATATCATTTTCTCCTTCTCTTGTTCCCAACCTATTATAAATGTCATCGTATGCTTTGAACTTTGCACTACTTACTACTTTCTTAGCTTCTTTTTTTGCCTTCTTATACAACTCAAAATTTTCTATACTCTTAGTCCCTTGCCAAACTTTGTAGCAATGTTTTTTTTTTGTCGAATAACTTCCTGAACCTTCATACTCCACCACCATATTTCTTTATTAATATGTCTCTTCCCTTTTGATTCTCCAAGTACCTCCTTTGCAACATTTCTAATGCAATTAACCATTTGATTCCACATTACTGTAGTTTCTCCTTCAATATTCCATTCTCCTTTCTCAATCATTTTTTCCTTAAATATATTTGCTCTTTCCCCCTTCAAATCTCTCCACCTTGTTTTAGGGTTCATTTTGTTTACTACCGCTCTCTTTTTACTTCTAATGCAAATATCTAAAACTCTAAGCCTATGTTGCGTAGTCAAACTCTCTCCTGAGATAATCTTACAATCTTTACAAGCCAATCGGTCCTGTTTTCTAACTAGAAAAAAGTCTATCTGACTCCTATTACTCCCACTTTTATATGTAATTAAATGCTCATCTCTCTTTTTAAAGTAAGTATTTGCTACTATAAGATCAAATGCCACTGCAAAGTCCAATATAATGTTTCCGAATTCATTCTTTTTTCCAAATCCATGCCCTCCATGCACTCTCTCATATCCTCTATTATCTCTTCCTATATGCCCGTTTAAATCCCCTCCAAGGAAAATTTTATCACTATTTGGGATTTCTCGCATTAAATCATCTATCTCCTCCCAAAATTGTCTTTTCACACTTTCTTCTAGTCCTACTTGGGGAGCATATGCACTAATGATATGAATTATGTCTTCCTCTAGTACTAGTTTAATTGCTATAATTCTATCACCAAACCTCTAGTATTTGTTTAATTGCTATAATTCCTACTCACCATGACATTCTCATTTATAAACAAGTAGCTAATGAGCTGTACCAACATGCTAAAAATATAGAAATCTCAAGGAATCAATCACAACTACAATCATGTATGTTACTGCTTACTTAAACTTGCCTTGTGATACTCCAAAAATCCAAATGCAAGGCTTTTAGAGCAAATCCCTAAATCCTCTAGCTCAAATAAGCCCCTAATTATTGAAATGAATTAAAAAAAGATGAATGATGAAATGAATGTCATGAAAGGATGAGTAAATGAAGCTAAGCTTAAAAGAAATCCACTCCTATTCTATTTAATGACTCAAATATCAAGACGGATTGTGTATCTCAAAAGTGGTGCCAAAGGGTGAAGATGAGCTTTTCTCTCCAAATAGACAACAAATGAATAAAAGGGAATGTAGAGAAGGAGATGAACCTTACTTTTAATGAGTAGAATCTCTCTCTCACACACACTCCAGGCTTGTAGGAGGAAAGAAGATGGAGTAAGAAGAGCTTGAAGGCTAGGTTTTTAGCTAGGAGGCCCAAGGAGGCTTTCTCTTAGGGATGAGTACCTTTATATAAGGCTAGGGTTGCTAGAAGTTTTGGGTATTTACTAACAAGTCTATATGTTTATATTATTTACCAACAGAGATTAGAAGGGTCCCATTTAGGTGACTTAGGTATTAAATGAAATAAGTCCACCAATGTATAATGATAATTACGATTAATGCACATGACATAATTAAGAAGATGATGATAATGCAAAGTTAACTAGTCAAAATTACCAATTATTCCTCAAAACTACCTAATTAAGAGTAAGTTTCCCCCACATTTACCTACCATTATGTAATTAAGATTAAAATATCATTAATTAGCAATAAGGACGAAAGATTAGCTATTAAATTCTAGATTTGGGGCCTGTTTATTGCACCGGGCACGCCATTTATTCCTTTACAGCTTCAAAGGAATAACCTGGACAATTATGATTTTGATGAGTTGCTTAGTTGCAAAAGAGAGAGAACTAGGATGACTGGAGTGAGTAGGTTTGCGACAAATGACGATGATTGAAAATTTCCATCTTTGCTGAAGACGTACAGGCTTTGATCAGCTCCGTTTATCAAACATGAGATTGAAGATGCTGATGATTAAAGATGCTAATGATGAAGGAAGAAACAGATTTCATTTTAAAGAAAATGAAGCCACAACTTGATATGAAAATGGGTTCTTTAGCCCTTACGGAATCTTCCAGGAGAGGATATTGTATGTAATTTTTCCTAATTTCAGAGAAATAATTGAATAATGAAATGGGTTCTCAAGAATCTACTAGCATTAAGTTCAGTGATATGCATAGGTTATCTCATGTAAATTAAATAGTTTTTTTTAACTAATATTCTAATTAATTGTCAATAAATAAAATGTGACTGAAATTATTTAATGAATTTTAAAATTTTTTCAAGAACGATTTCATATTGTAATGGCAAATTATATCATTATGTAAATTATTACTGTCAAAATTTCATCACTTGCAAACAATATGTAATAAAAAATTATAAGATAAGCCAAGATCCTTCTAGTGGTTTACTGATCATGCTACAACATTCATACCATGAGCAGAAGATCATAAATTCATAAATCAATCTTCTTTGCAATTTGCAACTTGCCAAAAAAGATCATAAGATAAAAAACTAAATAAATATAATCTAGAAAAAATAAATAAAAGTGGAAAAACAATAGATAATAGATAAACTCTTTATGATATACTAAGCCTGTACGTATAACCATTCTTGTTATAGTAATTATCTCAATGAAATGTTTAACAATGAAATATCAATGGAAATTAAAAAAAAATTAATGGCAAAATCTGACCCAACACATTAACCCACCTCACCCAAATCTACAACATTTACAACATATATAGAGTTGTCCCACGGGTCTATGGAATCCTAATCAAATCAATCTAATCCGCCAAAAAACCAGTAAAAAAAAAGGGTGTAACCTATTTATAGAAGAATTTCAACCCTATTAAATAAAAGAATTTGGTTTTGGCCCCCCATAAAGGTTATAATAATTTTACTATCTTTGCTTCATGCACTACTTCATTATATTTAATTGACTATAAAAGATTTACAAAATGAGTATTGCATGACCAAGTTTGTATTATTTTAGAAGTGCTATGAATTTATAGTGATTAGTAAAAAATATATATATTTATACATGATTTATGAATGACAGCATAACAATATATAAAATGCCACTCACCCTTTCTTTTACATTTAAAAACAAATGCTTATTTTTGAAGTAGTGAGATAGTAAAAAATTAAAAAAATTGTTAGAGAATTATTTAGATATTAGAAGAACCAAAGACATAAGGTAGTATGGTTGAGATATTTCCAAATTTGTCTTCTAATTAATATATTAGCTGAAATTTTTTTGAGTAGTATTTGTTTAATTTATCTTTAAGAATTTTTAAAATTTTTCACATTTTGAAATTTGTTTTATAAATAGATATTGTATTTTTTGTTATTTTATTTATGATCATCTAACGTTATTCTGTTTATAATTTTGATTTGATTAGATTTTGAAAATCATACACCTTATAAAACCTCTATGTTATAGGTTACTTTAATATCTAAACCACTTGAGCCCTTAAAAAAACTTATCTTAATAAATGCCTATTTCTGAGAAACATCTTGTCTAGAAATGTGGATTTTGAATGGGATTTAAGGGTGAGAATTAGTTAAGTTGGTATGAAAACTTACATTTTACTTTTGCTTTAGGTATGAAAACATTTGGAAGAAGATAAAACATGTAAAATAATAATAATAATAATAATAATAATAATAATAATAGAGGGCAAAAGACATGTAAAGTTTATATATGAGTTTATTGTCAATTCTTCTTCTTCAAAGTTCCTAAATGGTTGAAAGAAAAGAGGCCAAATTCTGTCCACCATTTAGGCACGTCAGCAAATGCCTATCTGTAACGGTTTCATCTTTTTTTTTTTTTTTTTTATGATGAAGTAACGGTTTCATCTAACAACAAAACGAAAGGACTCTCGATGAAATGAAATGTCTGATACTTTTCTCTTCTTTCTCCATCACTATGTGTCTCTTTATTCTTGCTAAAAGGTGAAGAAGACCATGATGAGGCAATTGCAATCTAGAATCTGTAAAGCACAAGATCATAATACGTTTTCAAGAAGACAACAAAGGTGAGAAAGAGGAGATTTTCCACTTTTATTTTGGTTGCTCCTGATCGACGGTATATGTATTTTATTTCAATATTTGTATGGTAGATGATTGTTAGTCATGATTCGATCTACTCACAAGAGTAAATTTTATGATGATCTTGAATGATCTGAGATAGAGCGTGGGAATTAATTTTTCCAGTACCGTTTGCATTTCCTTAATGTTAAACATATTTTTCATTAAATAATAATCTTTAAAGTTTGCACAAGTCTACTAACCTTGGTCGTTTAAAAAGGTATGTAAATATTCCACATTTTCTTAAGTGTGATCATTCTCATAAAAAAATAACTCATCTACAAATTATTCTCCATTGAAAATTGTGCTCCGAGGAATAAGTTGCAAGAAATAGAACGTGAGAAATATTGTATAATTTTATTTCTTATCATGATTTTCATGTTCATCATTAATATGAAATGATCATCAATGAGATACATATCCCCATATTCTTCATTTTTGGACTGTATTCATTTTCTTCCTTCTGTGATTCTCATTTCAATGTTAATGTTGCATATGGGTCTTTCTTTGAGAGTCCCTTCCAAATGTACAAATCTTTTAGACTTACCATATTAAGACTTGCTGCTCTTTTCATTTGGTTTTGTTGTTCAATTAAGTGATTTGATTTTTACAATCCTTTGCAGGATTTGAGAATATTTATAATGGATTCGAAATTTTTTATGATTTTGTTATGAACTTGATAATGGTTTGATTTGCCTTCACAACTTTTTGCATAAAAACTCCTAGGTATAGAAAGATAACAACTTGTTTATGAAAATATATCTTATGATAATATCTCCTAGGTATAAAAAAATAACAACTTGTTTATGAAAATATATCTTATGATAATATCTTGTGTTGGTTAGCTTCTTAAGGGTTTTAATGTAACGGAGAACGAATGAGTGGTGAAGCATCTCTTTCATAAAATGCGGAATACCGACAGCAAATTAAATGACACAAGATTTTGTGCAAAAGAGAGGAGAATTGGGCTTTTATCTCCGACTTTATTTATCTAAAAAAATGGATTTATTATATAAAAAGGTATACGAATTTTAAGATATTACTCAAGTTGCATGCATCGCACGGGGAGCTTCATGCTAATGGATTATAATAGCCCAGTGCAAGGAGATTTGTTGTAGTAGAAGAAGAAGTTAGAGGGAGAGAAAAGAGCGCTATGAATAATAAGAGTGAGGGAAGACGTGTAGTTTGAGTAAGAAGGCAAAAGGTGGATTATGATAGTTGGGTGCAATGAGATTTCCTGTAGCGGAAGAGGAGGTTAGAGGGAGAGGAGAAAGAGGCATGAATAATAGAAGAGAGAAAAATGTGTAATTTCACTAATAGGGCAAAAGGAGGAATGTGTCGTTGGATTAAATAATACATGTGTGGATTGAAATTTGAAATTTGAAAGTGATTTCCTTTGCTGGTATGGCAAAGGGAAGAATGTTTTTACCCAAAAAATTTTCAACCATTTAGCAACTTTCAAGAGAAAGAATTTAGAGAAAACGAAGCAACTCGCCTTAGGGCTATGTTGTCCCACACCACATTGCTTTATTTATTTGTTCAATCAATCTACTGAAAAAAGAGGCTTTACACAAACAAGCCGTAGGGCACGTTTGGTAAGTGTGCTTTCCATGGAAAACCAGCTGGTTTTTCTGCAGAATCATCGATTTTCCACATTTTGATACTACGTGGAATGTGAAACACATGCATTTGCATTCCACACAAATGCAGAAGAGGGGGAGGGGGAGTGGTCTACGCTGCTACAGTGTTTTGAGGGGGCCACCAAGTTTGTACACCATCAGTCATTTGTGGGTCCCATTTCTTTGATCAGCACCATTGAGATTATTCCTCATCCCAAAAACGGCTACAGTACCTATTTTTAACCGTTGAATTATCTTATATGTTGAGATATTTTTAAAAAAGTAATCAACGTTAGAGATACAAGTCTGAACTTCTGTAGGCCTCTTTTGAAAAATCGAAACCATTAAATCTAATCTAAAGGCCAAGAATGGCTATAGGAATTTGCCAAAACGTTCAAAACTGTTAATTTCTTAAGAGTTTCCCTGGAATCCTCTTTTTTGCCAAATCTGATTTTTTTAGGAGGGAATCCGTTAATTCTAAACTGCTGAAGAAAGAGGCTTTACACAAACAAGCCTTAGGGCACGTTTGGTGAACGTGCTTTTCACGGAAAACTAGCTAATCTTTCTGCAGAATCATAGATTTCCCGCGTTTGATACTGCGTGGAACATGGAACCCATGCATCTACATTCCACACAAATGCAGAAAGGGGCCATGGGGTGGGTTTGTCTGCGTTGCCATAGTGTTTTGAGGGGGCCACCAGGTGGGTACACCATCAGTAATTTGTGGGTCCCATTTAGTTGATCAGCACCGTTGAGATTATTCCTCATCCCAAAAACAGCTATTAATTTTCAGCCATTGAATTATCTTTTATGCTAACATATTTTCAAAAAAGTAATCAATGTTAAAAATGCAAATCTGAACTTCTGTAGGCCTCTTTTGAAAGATCCAAACGGTTAGATCTAATATAAAGGCCAAGAATGGCTATGGGAATTAGCCAAAACGTTCAAAGCTATTAATTTCTTAAAGGTGTCATCCCTGAAAATCCTCTTTTTTGCCAAATCTAGTTTTTTTAGGAGGAGATGGGTTAATTCCAAACTGCATGAGGAATTCTTTGAAACAACAGAATCTCCTCATCTTTGCAGATGTTTGGCAAACATACCTGAAGGGGTGGGATTAAATGACAAGTGGGATAGCCTCCTGAACTGTAGGAGTGCAAGAAGGTGCAACAAAAGAGACCGGGGACGAGACAGAAAGCAAAAGAGATACGAGAGAGGAAAGATGAGAGAGAGGGAACCGCAGACGATTTTTATTCCATGGGATCTGTGAAACTTAACACATTCTCATAATTTTCATTCTGGGGGAACAAAGAAATGCTCTCACAGAACGACGCCAAACAGGCCTTAGACACTGCCATGGGGTTTCTATTCAAAGAATGCAATTTATTCTGCTGTGCACATTTTCCACACAACGGTAACAATGTTTTCCAACTTTCGAGAAAAATTACTACTTTCACTCCAAAGTGCGCATAGTTCGTGTTATCTGTTTACAATTTCGCCAGTAAGGTAACAATGAAATGAAAACAACCCAAATGAAGAAATTTACCTTTAAGGGGTTTCCATATTTTCCCTGTATTTTCACTAAACTTTGTGTGTACAATGAATATGTAAAATTAATCCCTCCGTAGAATTTACCCGAGCCCGTGGTCATCAGCTGTCTCCTCAGCGACTCATGTATTCTCCAGCAAGTGACCCATGTACCCTGGAGTAAGTCCCAACTCTAGGCTAATCAGAATGCAATTCATCAACAAGTGAAGAGAGCCAAAAGCTGCAGCTTCATCAATTATATAAGTTTCAGCAGTTAATAAACATTCCTGCTTGAGCAAGGGTATGCTTCAATCTTAGGTTGATGGAGATATGGTAGTAATTTTGCAGCATATTTTATTGGGGTTTGGCGGGAAAGCTTGAGAAAACAGGGTAGTATGTATCTAGTTCAAGTTTTTCCAAGATTTGTTGTGTGGTCCAAAGATAAGAAGAATGGCCTTCAAGAAGCTCGGTGACATCAACCTGAAAGAGAAATAAAGAAACGCCCATTTTAAGCATATCATTTTGGTGGACGAAAAGGAATAAGCATTTACTTACATTTTCAATTCCAGGCACATCAACAGGTTGAATTCCAGCTAACCCTTGAGTAAGTAGGCTGCACAATGTGATCTGTATATATTAACAGGCATAATTTATTTTAGGGGCAAATTTCTCTTCTGATCAATCACTCATACCTTGCACGATAAGCAACACCGAGTGTCCAATCATTTGTACAGTAGATATTCACAAATCTCCCAGCCACCACCTGCAAAGATGCATTTTGAACAACAGGACATCTTGAGAGTTGTTGAAATAATGAAAATAGCATAAAATACAATGAAGCTTTCTGAGGAGCCATTTTAAGATTAAATTTTTATTTGTTTGCAGTCTTTGTCAGACCACTTAACTAATGCCGGCAACACTCCCATCCCAGTATTCCACAGTAAAGCCTTTTGGCAACTCATCCACCATACATGTCAATCATGGGGCCCATGTTGGACGTAGCTTCGCCAAAAACCTATGGTGATCAGGCAATTATATCATCCAATTGGTGGCCAGAAGAAAATAGCAAGCAGTCCAAAATCAACAGACAAAATCATTAAGGTTCATCAAATCAGCTTGGTAGCTGGGAAACGCTGAATTCACAAGATTCCCAATTTGAATGGCATCACCTCAAGTCACATATGGCACATGTGTAGAGGAGAGTTTCTGCAATGCATTTTGTGGAAGACTAGCATAAGGACCTAGCACATTGTTAGAAAAGCTTTGACAGCCAAACATGAAGGATGACGACAAATTACTCTTTAAACATACTGAGATCATTCAACAAGACCACCCACACCAGATTACAGTTAGAAGCTTTTAACTCTATAAACTGATTTTTTTGCGGATGCTTCAATGAGACAAGGAGTAGATAGGTCATCTAATTTGCTTGCTTTCACTATGTAATTTCTTTGACATCTCTAGTGTATCTCTTTTATAACACTCTTTTCCCTATCTTTGTGGTATGGTCTAAAGGTTTTGGTTGTAATCATTTTTTTTAGTATAATTTATCGTCATCAATCCAGGGAAAAAAAAGACCTTACGAAGAAAGATCTCCAATTCCTTAAGTAAATACACACATACTTATCCTCAGCTTTGATTTCTTACCAAATCTAAACATACATATTAAACAAATATTTGCCAAGGATAACCCCTAATGCAAAAGACAAATTTAAGTAATACAAGATTTAAACTAATAACCGATTGAAAAAAATAGATTTGAACTAATAAGTAACGTATTTCCTGGTGCAAACAAAGTACGAGGAGTAGAAACTCCCACTTGGAGATCTCTGTGCAATGTAAACCATATGGGAGTCCACATGCACTCTATCTTTCTGCTCCTACATCGTCACTTTGATTCATTTGCTTGCTATATGATAAAAAATAGGATCCATCTTAAGTCGGAATCACCTTTCTAGCAATCTCCCAATGCTCATCTTTAAAAGGAATTGGTGCTCCAAGGAGAACAACCCTCTCCACTAGTCCAGCTGCCAATGCATGAATGCATCAGTACTTATGAATGCTGATCAATCATCCCACCTAGATTCCTCATATAGAAATATAAAATATAGAACACCCTGTGATCTATAAACAAACCATTGTCGCCTGTTTCAGCCAAATGCAAAAGACATTTGAATATTACACGAGAACCAAGTGAAAAACCAACGAGAGTGACTGGCCTGAAAGATCCAAAAATGACAGAAAATGAACCATTATGTGATTCATGAAAAAAAGGTTTTGCTGGAAGACATTTCAAGTTTATTGATCAACATGCCTGCTTCCCTGCAACCCTTTTAATAACACTTCAGCAAGGAGCTTTCCTGCTTTGTCTGATCTGAATAACATAAAATAAATCAATAGCATACTATTATGCTCGTCAAATTAAACCCCTGCAATACTAGAACAACCTGACTGTTCTATAGCTACGGCTAGGAGGGCATTTCTGATGAAAGATGTGAAAATAGGCAATTCCAATGGGAAAAAAAAAATTCCAATTTCTCAGGGCTTAAACCCAAAAGGCTAGAATGGTTATACTGTCCCCCAATTTTGCACATACCCAGTTCTGTTTGATTGGCAGCATAGTGATAACTCCCAATCTCCCGAGAGTCCATGACTAATCACCTTTCTAATCCAATGGTAAATATCAATTTGATTGGAGAATTATTTGGGTGGCTACCAATTTGCAGGTAGAGGATTTAATTAAATGGGTTGGACTCATGAACTGTGAATCCCAGAGTATAGATTTCCACTGGAAACATTTAAGAATAAGATATAACCAGAGAACCTGTCAACTGCCATTGTCCATTTGCCGTCTATGAAATCAGTAGCTGAAAGTAATACAGCTGGCCAAGCCAATGCAGTTACTAATGTGCTTAGTACAGTCACCATAGCACCTTGCTTCATCAACTCCATCGTGAGTCCTGAATAATGGACAACAATATCAACATAACAAGAAAATATCGTGATCAAAGTAATGGAAAAAAAGGTATCCAAGCAACATACTTGAAGTAATCCAGTCCTGGATTGCAGTGCTTACAGCAATTAAGTACTTAGACTCCCACTGTAGAGCATACCTAAAAATAAAGGTATTAAAATACAAAACGACTAGATAAAGAACCTTATTATGGATATGTATTTGGATCAGAGACACATGGATGCATGCAGCCTAATTGGCAAAGCTTCAGATACAGCGCACCCATAATGCAAAAACAGAATGACAACCAAATTCTCCAATAAGTTCTTATAAGCAGAAAGAAACTTGCATATAACATAGAAACCTTTTTCGGCAATTTGCATTACTAATTGCTTTTCGTACCAAAATGAATGAATATGCTGGCTATGTCAATATATAGAATAAGCACTACCATGATACATCATTATGGCGTGACCTCGTGACAAATCATTACACCAAGTTTGTATAACCTCCCTAAGTTACAATTAACAGGGCAAATCAGGTTATGTGCCAGTATGATAACAGTAGAACTCCATCTCTCCAAGTAATTTTGCAGTAACAAGTAATAAGATGATAGAAGAATGTTGTATGCATATAACTCTTCACAAGAATCTTTGATGAAGTATGCAAGCATCATGATACCCATACATACAAAAGGGAATGTGTTGGTCGTGCTAAATAACTAGAATAAGAATTCTTACATTATGTGTAGTGTGACCTTTATGAAGAACCATCCCTCAACCCTAAGATACAGAATATGGGCGTCAATCCATATAATATCATGGGAACATATATTCGATGAGAGAAGAATGCTACATATAATGTGCATATGTAAGAACACATTGATGCCTCTCATTATTAAAGTACATTGGCCACTCAATACCTGACGCACAATAATGTTGTATACAATATGCACATCTAAGAACCCATCAACACCTCTCATTATTTAAGCGTATTGGTCACTCAATACCCGATGCACTGTAAATAATAATAATTATAATAATTATTATTGTTCTAGGGTTCCACCCCAAAGTGAAGAAGAACTCTCAACATTATTGAAGAATATTGATAATGAGTTTAAGAATAAACAAGAAGTCCTTAAATAATCCTTTTGGACATCCAAAAAAAGAAGTTCCCTTTTTACAGAGTCATAAATGGACCCAGAGGCTAGAGCCAGACCCTTTGAATATATAGAAAGATTAAAATAATAAAGATACTTGAAAGAAATAATAATCCTAAAGAAGATGCTAAAAGGAATATGATTTATTGGTCAATCAGAAGGCTTGGACCCTATTGCTATGAACAGCTGGAACTATTAGGTGAACCGTAGGCCTTGAGGTTGGGCCAAAGGAACTAGACTGGATCTGGCCTATTATCTGAAGCCCATTGCGTGACAGCCCCTTTGGTCTGTATCAAAAACACACTCAGTGTACCATCCAATTCTACACAATTTTGGTCCGTCAGTTTATACAAATTTTCAAGCAGAAGAGGAAGTTCAGTGTGGAATGAAGAGGAGAGGGAAAATAATGCAAGATTGTGGACAAAAAGAGAAATGGCAGAACTGCATCATAAGATCCAGACATCCAGTTGATTCTGATATCTTAGTGGCATTATTTTTCATGGCATACTTCCAGGACTCCAATACAGCTCCTCCTTCAATGTGGTTGCACAGAGCTGCTAACTGAGCTAGTAGTTATGATGACTGTCATCAATTGACCACTGCCTACTGTGTTTTCCTGTGCCCAGCTACTCTACTATCTTAGCATTCCACAAACCAGTATTGAGGCTGAGTATTGTTCTCCTGCTGCCCCTACAGGCAATATACAACATGAAATTTCATTTCTGGTGCCGTGTTTAATTATATTCCAGTACATGCAACTAGTTATAACATGAGAGCCTTGTAATTTGTATCATATGACTACTAATCACTTTTACCTGCTACCTGAAACACATTAAAAATGGAGGCGTCTTCCTCACGGCACCTTAGAATTTGAAGTTGATGGGTTGCCTACTGAAAGAACAAATTTAATGGGGTTTAGCTGTTCTACACGACAGCATTGGAGATATTATAGTCCTCTTTGTAGTTTCAGTCCGAGAGAACCAAGAACCCATGAAAAGGGGATTCTAATGAAGCTAAGATTTTGGCCATCAAAGAAGCGCTAAGTGCATTCAATACTTTCACTTTTGAAGTGTCTCATTGTGGAGAGTGATTCTCAAGATGCTGAAAAGGAAGAGTCCATGGGAGCTTAGTAACAAGATAAAGTACTATATTTAACCCAGACATTGACTTTGAGGATCTCCTCAAAGTCACTTCTTTTTTTTTTCCTTTTTGGTATCTATCTTGTGGCTATCTCTACTTCGCCTCTGTCTAATGAACTCAGCAGACCATTACCGACAACTAAAAAAATAATGATCCGAAATGGTACTGAAGAAGACAGTGATACTTTCATCCAACTTTGCCCTCACATTGCTTCCCTTATAAGCCAGTGGTTCTCTATTCCAAACAAATTGTGTTGGGGAATTATCAATCATTTTCACAAAGATAACCAATCGTTTTCCCTCTAAGTAGCAGTTATCTTAAATTCATTTCAAGATAGAAATTTACCATGATTACAAACTTGATCAAAGTTACAATTTTCTCAAATAGGATAAAAGAAAAATTGCCTCTCTCCAGCAGGAAGGAGTAATTCAGTCACATTAACAATATTGTTCAGTGCTTTGCCATGAACAACTTCAGACACAACTTTTTTGTGGTTGTTATATTTGGTGTTCTCTTTTAATTCAAGTTACTGTTACATTTCAAAAAACAAAAAATTATGACAGACGAGAAGAAAGTGTGGGTTTCTAGCACAAGATTCTGAAAGAAACTAGACGGGCAAAAAATTAAGATAAAGATCTTAAATAACAAAACTGCATCAAATTTGAAAGCAAAATGCATCACACGAGATTAAGGCTTTGGCTTCCCTTCATCATGTGGTCAGGACAGCCAATAAATTGGCTGATGCTTTAGCAGAACAGGGGGCCGTCAGGTCTTCCCCATGGGAGGTGTATTTTATATAATTGTGTAGTAGGACATAGGACTCTTATATCCATGTTTTTACTTTGGCAGTCTAGTATGAATGTATGATGTAATGTTTTTTCTACAAAATTCACCCATTACTATAATAGAAAAAAAATGCATAACATAGCCCATTCAACTACGAATTCGCACTTGCTGCAACTAAACAAACACTTATATAAACTGTGAACATGATGTGATGTACCTCTCCAGGTTTACTTCACATCCTTCCCAAGGCCTTATGAAATCTTCTTCCTCAAAGACAAATCCAGATACCAAAATGCCAACTGCTAGGTGCTGAATGATTAAAAAAATTGAATGATAAAAAAAACTATATGGATAGCAGGGGTGATAATTAATAAATCCTACAAATAATAAGAACTGGCTGTGATGACAGTGCTAAACTATCCTGCTTTCACATAAAAAAGTATGCTTCAACAAATGACACAAAAAGCTACAAATGAAGGACATCTCACCCCCTGATTATGGTTTTTCCCAACAGGAATGAATTCAAATTCATCAACTTCACCAATTCTCCTAGCCATTTTAGTTCCCGAAAGTCCAGCTCCAGCAGCTGTGTTTCAGAAACAAACAATAAATTCCAACCCACGAAAGTAATTCACAAGTTTGACTACGACATAAAAGCAGTTCAGCCGATTAAGACTGCCATGCTTACTAAATAAGAATGAATAAAGGATTTAGATAATGTGAACCTAACAGATATGCATGGCCACCATTAAAAAGCTTGAATTAAAATTTCAGTAGCCCCTAGACTGGCCATGACGCTGAATACGACTCTCGGATGCCATACAAAAATTACACCCCATGGCATGGCTCAATCAAATGGAGAATATTACTCAGAATAAGAATGATGATTAAAGTGCCTGCAACAATGCTGCTCATTATGGCATGGATACAGACACACCATGAATACGGCTGGGACAGATTTTACATGTAAAAAGTAAAGTATCAGATACAATATGACACAACACATTGCCTATATTGAAGTATCTGGTTATGATTAAATGAATTAAGAATTAGGATTAAAAAAAAAGGTAACCTGCTAATGGATTTGTTAGCGCTGGAAATGCCATCCTTTGATTGTAACTGAAGCATTTCTTTTTAGTGAAAAACCATTTACACACAGTACAAAGCCATTGGTTGCAATAGTGAACACCTTCCACTGTGCTACTAGCTTATCTTATTTTTAAATTTTCTAATATTTTTTTATTTTTTACACAAAAAAGTTATAATTTGCAATACCAATTTGATTCTACCCTTGAATGATATGTAATGCAATTTTGATTTTCAAAACAATGCCAATAGCTGCAGGGTCACGAATATTTGGTTTAAAACAAAACTCAAGACAGCCCAAGAAAATCCAAGCTGTTTGTTCAATCAAGCCATAGGCCCATAACCAATGAAGTGGTGATGTCATGTGCCCAAACTTCAACATGGTTTGGATGAAATTCACCTCCAGATTGGACAAAAGTAACTTACTCCCATATGAAAATCACGTGTTTTCCATGTGGCGAATTCAGCAGTGAATATCACTTTGATCAAGGTCAAATTCAAGGCGTACGCCGATTCAATTTTGGAGGGGACGGTTACGTTGACTGAATAGTCTCGATCCAACAGATTTCCAAAGATGCGAAAAACAGATGAGGAGATTTCCAAATTATCCCAGATTTAGGTCAACATTTGGCTACCAAATCCTTGGGGAAAAGTTTTTGCTTTAAACAAAGTCGTAGAAAACCCACGTTTGGCAATTGTAAAACCCTTAAGATTTTGGGCCATCTGTTTTAGGATTTTCAGATCCGGATCCATTCCTTTCCCAACACCAACCCAAAAAATCAAATCAAATCAAATCAAATCAAATATACAAAGAGAATCGCCCAACACTTTGGATATAAAAAAAAATCCACAATTGAGAGGGGGAGGGAAAAAATCCTAAAATCTACAAATTACTCACCTGTTACCAAATGTGGCCTAAGAAATCTTCTACTAAACAAATGCTCGGCAAGGAAAACCCTATTCCAGAAGCAATGAGGAATCCTCCAATCTTTGGATATTGTTACCAAACATCACCTTATTGATTCTTGTCCTTTCACTCTGTTATACCTTGTTATGCACTTCAGCTATGTATATTCATTCCCCTTTTATGTGACCCCACTAGTGAGATCCAACCAGAGAGAACCTCATTTAATAAAACATCAAAGCTTAAATGACTATTTTGAGAATAGTGATTCACTGACTCTTGTTCTGTGATTAGGACGTAACTTGGGGACTTTTTCCCTTCCGAAATGGTAACCACTACTTTAGACAATTATAATTGATTCTCAATAATTAGAAATCTTCCTTATTGTAATACTGAAACACTACTTAAAACCTTTAGGGTGTTAGTTGATGTTTTCACTTATACTGATTGCTTAGTTGACAGTATAGTTTGATAGAAGCAGAAAACAGAATCAGTGAGTGTCATGAGATTTTTGTATTCAGAAAAGTTTATCAAAAGCCACTCTACGATCCTACTTTTGGACAATGATTCTGTCATTGGATTGTAAATTGTAAATAAAATGCGTTCGTATAACTTTCATGCTGGTGTAAAACAGTTAACTGGCAAGGTGGCATTGCTCACCTCCAAATGATGCAGCAACAGCAACAGAACCAGCAACTGATCCCGCCGCACTTGCTGCCGCTGCAAACCCACTTGCTCCAATAACAGGAATTAGGGTGCCCAATGTGGGTGCTAAAGCACTAAATCCAGCTGCTATTGCTGGTGCAGCAAGACCTATTGAAGAAAGAATTTTAAGACCCATTCATCAGAAATTATTTAAAAAGAAGGAAGTTTTGCCTGAAAATTCATGTCGCATTACCACCAGTAATTGCCAGCAAGGTTCCACCAGTTAATGCAGCTGCACCGATGATACCACCACGTTTCCATTTCGACCATTTGCTTTGTGTTGATTCCGTTTCTTCTTTTTGTGACTTTTCCACTTTCACTGCATTCATTGCAGAGAAAGCAACCAAAATCTCCATTGCTTCCTACAAAGCAAGTAATGTTGCAATAAACTAGGATAAAGCTGTCATCCAACTCCCAAATGCCATAACAGGCAGATTTCATCATATTTGGAAGTCTACAATTCCTTGGCTTTTGGGCTATCAATCTTTTTGTGTTCACATAATTCAACAGTTACATTAAAAAAAGGGGAAAAAAAATCAACAGTTACGTTTTGAGAGAAGACCACCAAAAACCTCATGGCAACGACTGAAGATTAATAAATTTCTCAACAAAAATGAAAAAATAAAACGATATCAAAATGCTAATATAAATAAGTAACCACTACCCTATATGAAATCAAATGTTTCATGATTTTTTGAAAATTAAGATGTTTTGGTCAGCCTAAAGTAATCTCCTCACCCTCTTACATATTCTTTTCTTTTTCTTTTCCTTTTTTTTTCCATATGTATAAACTTGCATGTGTGCTTGAGAATTAGCCCAAGTTGAATTTGATAAATGAAAGTGTAAAAGCTAATGCAAAGGTAGTATTTAATGTCAGAATGAAAATTCATCCATGTTTATTACAGTAAAGGACTATGTTTATTAAAAGAATGAACAAGAGAGGATTTTTTATCTTATTTCAAAAAAAAATTTATAATGTGTTTACAGTTATAAGTTAGAGAATAGGGCCTATATATAATTTATAACATTTACAAGCTGCTGGCGGATCACCCGTCACACTGTCCTTCAGCTACTACAATCCATGCTTTGAGTTATGCCAAGAGCAGTGAAGAGTCGGCTTCGAGAACGACGGGATGTTGCTATAGAAGTTTATGTTTGTAGCAGTCTAATGTTGTTATCTGGGAAAAGCAAAAAATAGGACTCTTAAAAACAAGATGGCAATGTTACAAGTGTGTATGAGGAGGAAACAGAAATGTTTTCCTGGGTGAAACATGTGTTTATCCTGCATAGTGGGATTGGAGGAATTTTATGGTACTTACAACACAGATATTTGTTGGCTTGCCTTTACGTTGTGGTCTCTAGAATATGCAGGTTTATTGGAATCTACCGTCTTCAAATGTTGCTAAATCAAAGTCCGATGGTATGTCAAATAAGGAACCCAAGGTGACAGGAATTGGTAGTATTATTCAAGATTCCAATGATATTACTGATTTACTGTTCAATACTTCTCAGGACCAGCATTTTGGTTAGTAGAGATAATGAGGCTTTAGTGTTGGCCTTCTTACAAGGTTGTAAGGAGCTTATCTATACATGGCATGTTGTTTTGTGACATTCATTGGCTTCTTCAGAACCCTTTCCCTTTAATTGCAAATTCGATTGATGAATTTAGAACTCTTGTCCAGACTAGAAGGTTTGATCTAACATGTTCTATCTGCTAAGCCAGTTCTGAAGCAGATTCTCCAGAAAAAAAAAAAAAAGAAAAAACAAAAGAAAAGAAAAGGAGCTTTTTAGATTTTCTTGCTTGCTTTTAAGTAATTCATTTTAATGACACTACCAAACTCCTCTGCTGTTTGCTCAGAATTGCTGTATCCTATCTTCTTGCTGAATCAAATTCGTGGTCTTTTCAAAAAGAAGGGGCAGGACCATGTTATCCAAGCAAAAGGTTACAGGTCCAAACTTCTGAGTTGAGATGTGACATACCAAATAACTTCTCCAAGAAACAACTATAGGAAGTCAGTATCAAGTTACAAGGCTACCAAAGGGAATGAGCATGAAATTGGAAGTGTCCAGGAATATCTACATTTATACAAAATAATAAATGAGCACAAGATGAATATATGTGCAACCTAGCATTACTTACAATTGCTAGTTTGAGCAGACATACCATTTTTATCCACTTGACATCGAGCCATGTTGCCAACAATCTAAGAGCAACGCGGTGTCGAGCATCATAGCCCTTTCTAGATCGAGATTGCTCATTATCATCTTCAGGCAAATCAGCTAAACAGGCAGAAATAAGTTCAAACAGTACTGCCACTTTCCTCTGATAACTGATCTGCACCATGGATTTTTCATCACAACTGCAACCAAGCTCATCGAGTTCTTTATCTGTGCCGGCTGACATCTTCGAATCTGGCAACAGAATACCTTCAGATTGCACATCTGCCACTTCAGAAATCAACGGGGCTTTAACTCTAGAGATTCTCTCGCAGCAGTCACGTTCATATTCCTCCTGTTTCTTCCTAGTTGCCTCATATGAAACAGGGGTCACTTCCAAGCTCATTGTCATAGCATCAACAGATCTTGATAGTGCAAGTTCCAGCTCCATACTTGCTGAAGAAGTTTCACTGCCATCTTCTGAGAGTAACCTCAAAAACTGAGATGACAGAACAAACAAACTGAGCCAGAAAATGGGAATATGAGGCAGGAAAATGCATTAAAGCATATGCCATAAACTATGAGATAAACTAAGTTGCTAATCAACTGCTGAAGTATGAATTTAGTTTCCAAAACTGGATTCTGCCAACTGTTGAAAGGAGGTTCCACACTTTCATGACTCTCTGTCTCTAGGGTTTTAGCTCAAAGAAATTTATAGCAAAGGGGTTTATGTGAAAGGATTAACAAAGTGATGGATAGAGGAGAGAAGGGTATAAGGTGGAGACCTAGATCGTCACGGTCGCAGGATTTAATTGGTCCTGCCGAGAGACGGGTTTTTAATTCTAACACAAGGTATGATTATTTGATGACTCCTTAATTTTCGACTTTAAACGTTCCCTTCAGTTAGTTTCAGGCCGTTTCATAGAAAGGCATTGGTTAGAAATCCAAGAAACTGAATGCCAATTGAACAAATGGGCAATTAGGCATAGCTGTGACTTCTACTTTCCCTATTTGAGGTCATCGAGGTAAAAATCATAGGCATCTAATTCATCTAAGAATGTAAAGCTTTCAACAGCTAGATAAAAACTGAGAATTCAGATGATTGTTATCAGCAGAGAGAGAATGACTGAATGAATGAATTCAGAGAAATGAAAGGAAAGAAGCATAGCATACAGCGCCGACATGATGGTTGATGGGAGACAAAGAAGCGGTTTCCTCAAGACCAGTCCAAGCTCTAGAATCTATTTCAAAGAACCTGCAAAAACGAAAGCACAAATTACAACATTTCATGATCATCTCATCGCATCATCATAATCTTCTTTTTTTTTCTGAATCCAACAACGAAACCAGACGAAGCGAGACCTGAAGACGGATCGAAGGAGGCCGCAGCTAGGGTGAGTCCATCGCTGAGAGGATTGGTCCTGCTGGTCGTCGTGGTCAAAGGCATCGTCGTGAGAGGTGGAACCCAAGGGACGGGTCTGGTGAATCTGGGCCTGGCCAAGGGAGAGGGAGAAGAGAGCAGCAGCCGCGTATCGATGCGTGGGCGTCAGTACCGATATCTTCTCCATACTCTCGCGGTCGCAGGGCAGGCCAAGCGGAATTTGCAGATAGATCAGTAAAGATATCTTATTTTGTTTCGTTTGCCAAATCAAATGGCTAAGGTTGACTATTTTTAACTTGGTTCCCTCGGCACGGCCTGGCCTTGTCAAGGCAAAAGAACACGACGCTCCCCGTTTGTTAATTTTCCCCCAAGGTAAAATTAAAAGCTTTTTTTCACTTCAAAACACATTAACCTAAAAGAGTTTAATTAAAATATTATATTTCAAAAAAAATTCTTTCAACTTTTTACATAAAAAAATTAAAAAATTATTTTTACATCCCACTAACTGATAAAATATATATCCTTTTAAAATAAAAAGTCAAAAAATTATATTCTATTTTCACTAAATTATAAAATCTAATCACTGGATTGATTTAACCTTTTTTATTTTTTTAATTTTTAAAATGAACACTCACATTACTTCACTTTACCAGTTAAATTAATAAACGGACCTGAAATATTTAGTTTAATTTCACCAATACTATCTCTCTGTTACTGCACGCGCGGCATCTTCACACGTGTCACTGCCAGGGATCAGCGGAAGACAACCTGGACTTGTAATCAGCTAGGAAATTTTCAAAATAAGGTCTAAGTTTTTGTGCCTTAAATTTTCCAAATACATTTCAATTGAGGACATAGGGGTTGGCTGGCCACTTTTATCAATTTATTTTTCTAAATCCCGAAAATGCCCTTGGGGCTTAAGTTTTAGGAACAAAAAGAGCAGCAAAAAAATCTTGTATATTTTGCATGGCGACCAGGGACACATTCAGGAAGCTCATGCCATTTGTTGGGGCTCATGTATATCAGGCAACTTAAGGGAATTGAGCGGAGGAATGAGTTTAGGCGCATTACTCCTACAGCGTCCGCACTGCTGGCGAGATGAGTGTGCAGGGTGTGAGTTGATGGGTTTGCTAGTTCAGGGACTTGAAAGCAAACAGCAGTGCAGGCGGTGGTTTGTGTTTTCTATGTGGTATAGATGGGCTCTAGAAGAGATGATAGTAGCTATGAATATGGAGGTGTTTGTTTGGAAGAATTGGAGAGTGGGAGAATGCCTGGGTGGATGGAGCAGAGACTCAGTTTTGAGTGGGCTCACGTGATGTAATGATGAGTCGGGTATGGGTTTTGTTGGGGCTTGGCTGAACAAGTGGCTGGGTAGTGATGGTGTCCGGTATGAGGTTGTGGGAGTGTTGGTTCGGCAAGGTGAGGATGAGCTCCATCCTCCATGCCTATCTGGTTCGGATGCCACAAAGATGGAGGTGGAGACGTGGAGTTCCCAGCATCTGGGCGGCAATTTGACGACTGAAGATCTTGAGGATTTAAGGTCTGAGGGCATTTTTGGGATTAAAAAAATAAATTGGAAAAAGTGGCCAGCCAACACCCAATTTCATCGGATGTCCTCCATTAAAATGTATTTGAAAAGCCTAAAGCTCATTTTGAAATCTAATTTTAATTTTATCTAATTTTAAAATCTACCAAAAATTTAAGCCCTTATTTGAACTTTGCTCTTCATTTTTACATTACAGATGGAGAGGTGGCCTTACTGACACTTGGCAGGTAGGCCCCATCTAAACTATAAAATGGACATCAGGGGATAGAAAAGGGTTCCCATTTTGATGGTTCATCTCATCAAGTCAGATCAGATAGACAATAATGTCTTCTCAAATCTGCTGTACAAGGGAGCCCTAAGACAAACACGCAGCCTGCAAAGTCGAGGTTCCAATTTAGGCTAAAAAGTCCCACTCTCATCCCAATGTTTTTATTTTTTTCTCTTAAGGTGAACGTATTGATTGCAGCATAAAAGGACTATATCAAAACATAAAATCCCTCGTGAAATGTGGACGAAGAGCAACCAAACAAGAAGAAAGACCCACAACCATTAAAAGGCGCGTTCGGATCCAAAATAAAACTTAAAGAGTGCATATGATTTTATTTTATTTTATTTTATTATGAAAGAAAAGAGTGCATATAATTAAAAGAGGCTTAAGAACTTCTTCTTTAGCAAGCCTTTCTGCTTTTGCATTTGTTAAATGTTTGATATGTGAGAAAGAAATGAGGGCTTCAAAGATAGATGGCGGTCTCTTCAACTAAATCTGCCAAGTACCATGGAGCTAAGTAAGGATCAGACGCCCACTGAATATTACAAGCAAAAGTCGCCTAAGACCATCAACCTAGAAGGGTTCATCCAAACTGCTTCTCCCAATCCAACATTCAAGGCCATAAACTAAGCCCTGTTGACAAAACAGACTCACACCGGACCGGAATAATGAAGAATAGGGTTGCCATCTTCATTTCTAATGACTCCTCCCAAGCCTGCCCTACAAAGATTTCCAAGAATACTACCATCAAAGTTAAGTTTCAACATTTCTAGAGAGTGGGGGACACCATCTTCCCCATACGGTTCAAGCGGAGGGGCTTAGAATAGACAATCTCATTCCAATTTTGACTCTAAACAAGCACATGGTAGGGAGGCTATACCACAGAAAAATTACAGCACCCCATTGTTGGAAAACTAGGAGTTTGGACTCATTTTGATGAAAGAACGAGTCAACTATAAGATGAACTCGGCCAAATATACGTGATTAATACTTAAAATTTGAATTTTGCAATTTGAAAATCATTGATTCAAATTTAATAAATTCACTAATTTGAACT
Source organism: Sextonia rubra (assembly GCA_037013555.1). NCBI lineage: Eukaryota > Viridiplantae > Streptophyta > Magnoliopsida > Laurales > Lauraceae > Sextonia > Sextonia rubra. Next base: position 56,339,980 of record JASUAD010000010.1, read on the forward strand.
TATATGATTATTACTACAATTACTGCATATATCTAAATTTATAAGTATTTGAACCAACTTTAAATATTTTTAAAACCTTTTTTTTTTTTAAAGAAAACATTACGCACCAAAGTCATCGAGTTAGACTCTTTCCTTAGACTCTTTCCAAGTCAATATTCTAAAACCGGATGAGTCGAGTATGAATCCCGAGTTTCCAAACCTTCGAATGGCAATTAGCCCAAACCTACGTGAGCACAAACCAATATCATTCGCATGAGTCCTGTGATTTTGGCCAGGCCCGGTTTAGACCAGTTAGTCCCAGCCCTTGCAATTTGCAACCTGTTCATCAGGGGCAGAGAGCCCATTTCATTTTTCTTGTTTTAATTAAATATACAACTCATGATGCAACCCACTAGGCCAGGATGATCTAGATTTTCTACCTTAACAACAACAACAATAATGTGATGCTGTCAAGACAAGAAAAATTATTAGAAACAAGCATATGGCACCGAACTGAAAGGCAAAAACGCATTATGCAATTCAGAGTCATTGATAGCATGGCTGGAAGTAGGCTCGAGTACAAATACAAACTGGAAAAGCCATCAGATCATACCAATCCAACAAAATCGGTTAGCATTTCCAAGTTGAGATGGCCTGTGAAACACAAGCCCAGCTCTCCATTAAAGAGGTTTAGTTCTCAAGAACAGCTAAGCCACAGGCCCAAATTGTCCATCTAAGCGAGGCTTTCAACAGTTCCCACCAGTTAGCTAGCTAGATTAATGCCTTCCGATCGTTTTTTCAGGCTTTGCTTCATTACTTTTGTTGCTTCCCAAACAAATAAGACAAAAGAATGCAGCAATTAATCAGCCAAAGTTGCAAAATAGAACAAAACAGAACTGCAGATGCATGCTACCCCCGACCGCACAAGTTCTATAGGTTAGGTTCACAGTAGCAAATAAACAAAAGACCCTGAGAAAAGATGATGCCTGTACAAAATGACAAACCATGCTTGCCTCATGTAATTGGTATTTGATCAGGGATGCAGAAAGTTGCAGGACGACCCCTTTTTGCAATGTCCACTCTCATGGAATTTGCACACTCTCTGGCCTCTAGGTGGCGGCCTGGAAGACCCTCCATCCCCAGTGGACATTGATCTATTCCAGGATGGCTTCCCTCCACCCTGTGCAGAATCACTGGAATGGAAACCTCGGTCACCATCACCTGAGAACCTCTGTCCAGTGTTGTTTTGTTGACCACCCCACCTGTTTGAATTCCCAGAAGATGCTCCCCAGCCTGAATTCGTATTTCCCTGAGAAGCTGCTCCCCAGCCCGAATTTGTATTTCCCTGAGATGCAGTTCCCCAACCCGAATCTGCACTCCCTTGTGGACCTCCTGAGCCCCCATTCGTATTTTCTTGAGAAGCAGTTCCCCAACCTGCATTTGCACTTCCTTTTGGGCCACCCCAGCCTACCTTTGTACTTCCCTGTGGAGCACCCCAGCCAGAATCTGCATTTCCTTGAACAGCTGCCTTTCCCCAACTTGTATTTGTCTTCCCTTGCGGAGATGCCCCCCAAGCTACATCTTCATTTCCCTGAGTGGCTTTTCCCCAACTGGCATCTGTATTTCCTTTGGAAGTTGCTCCAGATCCCATATTATCGGACTTAACCTGCAATGCACCCCAGCCAGAATCAGCATTTCCCTGCACCACTGCCTTTCCCCAACGCATATTTGTCTTCCCTTGGGAAGATGCCCCCCAACCTGCATCTTCATTTCCTTGTGTGGCTTTCCCCCAACCGGCATTTGCATTCCCTTCTGGAGCTGTTCCAGATCCCATATTAGGGGACTTCACTTGCCATGCACACCAACCATTGCTTGAATTATTAGGTGTCGTACTACGCATGGGATCTGGATTTTCAGCTGCCGCCCCTGTACCCCAACCTGTGTTTTGTAGAACAGAAGGCTTGATAGCAGAGCCAGATTCTGATAGTTTAGAGCGTGACTCTGACTTCCAATTATCAGATGGGGTCACCGACTTATTCTGGCTGTTGTCCTTGACAGCATTGGCAACTGAATCGCCCCAGCCAGAAGTCATGATCGCCGGAGATGCTGACAGCATGGACCAGTTGCTGCCCTTTGTGGTTGACTGGCCCACCAAGTTGGCCACGGACTCCAAAACATCTGTTGTGCCACTTGTAGAAAATGAAGAAGCCAAAGCATCAGAACCCCACTCCTCAACTGAAGCTTTTACCGGGGTGGAGTTCTGTTCATCCATACTAGAAGCTTTTTTGAAATCGTTCATTGAGGCAGCAGATTGCCGCTCCCAGCTGCTTCCAGCATTGCTACTGTTACCACTAACTAGCAACGCATTAATAGCTGGAGAAGCAGCCAATTTGTTTTCATCCCCCTGCCCCCCTGCCCAACCATCACTGCCTGGATTTAGAGAGGGAGTAGGTTTAATAAATAAATCATTTTTCCCACTATCTCCAGTTACAGTTGGCTTATGAGTAGAAGCAGGTGATCGGTTTGAGTCATCCCATCCTCCAACTGTAGACTTTTCTAATGTACTGACCTTCGTAGCCCAATCATGAGCAATTTTGCCAGAATCAGTCGCAAACAGGGGTGATTGTTGTGCTTCATCACTACCGGAATTTGAAATAGTTCCCCACCCAGACCCTGTTGGCTGAACAGAAGCAGCAGACCACTTGTTTCCAGCACTCTGCCCTACTGTCCATCCACTGCCTTGCTCTGGTGCAGTACACATGTTTGTCAAGTCATTTCCGCTTCCCTCTTTGACACCCCACACATCTGGAGTTGATTCAGGGGCCACAGAAGATGATGGGGTCCCCCAGGCCTCAGAAATATTCGGTTTTCCAGAATCTTGATTACTAGATTCAAATCCAGTTGCTTTGTTTGTATTCCAGGAATTCCCAGCATTCTGCTCGGAGGACAACATATCAGAATTGACTGGGGGTGCCAATCCTGAGTTATGACTTTTTGATGAATCCCAGGCATGAGAGCAGCTTCTAGTCCATTCGTCCTTGGAACTAACGACTTCTGATGCTCGTGAAATCCAGGCAGATGCCTGAGTTCCCCATGGATCAGTTTTTGACTCCTCAGCATTACCATTTGTGGGGCCACTTGTATTGTTCCAATTTGATTCTGAATCTCCATTGTTTTTCAGCTTGTCTGTCCATGCCGAACTAGTGGAGCCACCCCAACCACCTTCCTGGTTATTTTCTTTACCATCATCCAGAGTGGTGCCAACATGGTTTGGAAAACCATTTATTGCATCAGTCAACAATATAGAGTCCTCTTGCTTCTCAGATGTTTTCCATGTTCTCAGATGCGATGGAAAATACCCGATCTTACTCCATTTGAGCAACTGTGCCATAGAAAAAGGCCCTTGGATTTTTCCAGATGGATCCTGGTAGTGCCATACCTTGTCAGTCTCACTTATGTCAGATATTGTCGCTGAAGATACCGGCACAGAAACAACTTCCTGGGCAGCATCTAAAGACACTCCAGATCCACTCGCAAGCTGGCTATTCCAACCACCACTTTCCAAACCAGTTGCAGTCCCCCAACTACTACTACCTGGGTTCAATGAAGATTCTTTTGCACTCTCACCAGCAACAGCAGTATCATCTTTTGTTGTCATATTGATGTCTGTCTTCCAGTCATCATTTGAAGCTAATCCTCCTTCACCTGGAGAGATTGGCTCCTTTCCTTTCCTCGAAAATTCAGCATCTCTTGACCTCCTAAGGTTGTCTGCATGGAGAGTGAGCAACTCCATATTAAAGTTATGGACTAAAATCAAATATAGGGGGAAAATAATAACTACTAAAGGATCCACTGCCTTGTTTCTTACCATATCGATCCCCTTCATCCTCATCAGATGCATAACTAGGATCCATGGTTGGGTCATCATGTACTTCAGGGGGTTCTTCCAGTAGACGAGAACGCTGCTCAGGTGTGCTCAGAAGCTGCAGTTTCTTTAAACATTCATTGAGCGTTGAACAAAGTCAAGGTTGACCACAATATTGTTCTATGTCACCATTCAAAATATATATATATATAAACAAAAAGGTGCTTTATCAATACCCGCTAGATAGAAAGGGAGAACATCAATAATTGGGCAAGACATTCTTCATTGGGAAATTTGAAAGTTGATAGATGAATGAAAGCATGATCATTATCACCAACCTTTATCCCATTCCTATTAAAATTTTGAGAATATTCTCAGAAAAATAAAAAGAAACAGAAGCCCATGACAGTCTTAGAAACCCAATAGAATGTGATCAACTTTCCAGCCTGCTAGCTGAGCTAGCAAGGGACATAAAAGTGCTCAATGAGGCCGCAGGAGCATGGGATCAAGACCTGGTGGATGCAAGGAGATATAAGCTAGTGCATTCTGGAAAGGTAAATCATAGTTTACTTGTTTAGGTTTACTTTGCAACTACCCACCCTGCCCACCAAAGGCAATGCCCAAGGTGCCAGAGTCTTAAAGATCAACAGCAGTAACTATGACAGAGAAATGACCCCAGCAGCAGTACACATCGTGATACTATAATAAGTACTGAGAAAAGCACCAGTAGCCACGCTAGCTTGTGTTACTGAATAATCCCAAGTTAAATGTTCCAATTTCAGATCCTAAGAGCAACATAGAAAATTTACTCAAGGAAATTGTTTTTAAGGGACTTCTCTCAAAGAGAGTGGAAAATCTTGAGAAGTATTGGATCCCAAAGAAACCATTGCCATCATAATAAAAGTAAAAGAATGGGACAACATAGAACCGTGACTCGTGATACAGTTTCTGTTAGTTATTTTAAGAAAAAGATACAGTATATCTTCGTAATCCAAAGTTTGAACTAATGCCTATGAATATGAGTCATGATTATAGAAGTCAACCAAAGATCACAGGGGATACAACTTTCACTTAGAGGCTTGTCATATAGGTTATATTCATTTAGTGTTGTAAACCATTGAGGTGATTGGTAGTCAAACTGAATAGAAAGCAGAACACAGATCATTAAGAATATATGAGTCATGAATAGTACCCGTGATTAGAGAAGTCAACCAAAGAACACAGGAAATACAACTTTCAATTAGAGGCCTTTCATAGGTTCAATGCAAGCATGTTAGGACACATCATTTAGTGTGGCAAACGAATGAGGTGATTGGTAGTCAAACTGAATATGGAAGCAGAACACAGAACATGAAGAAAGAAAATGCACCATCTACATTAGCAAAAGGGGCCAAAGACTGGACAGCTCAGATCTCTGCCTAGACTATCCACAGCAACGTCTACCATATCAACAAATTAGATCGAAGAGGGGCCTCACTTGAACAAACTAAAAAACTCCAGGAAACCACACAAAGTGAGCCAAAGCCTATAAACCATGCAAATCAAAACCAATAAACCAAAATGAACTGGGATAAAATAATATGATAACGCTCCAGTGAACCATAGTCACTGTCCTGTGTGCATGCTGTGACCCATGAACCACAAATAGCACACATCACAATCCATGGATCGCACAGTTCAAGTAACTTGGAGATGCAATCCAACATCAGGCACAACCAACCCAATCATACCCAAAACAGTCAAGGCTGACTCAACAGCCCAAAAGGGATTGTTAATGAGCAATGTTCCTTTAAAAAAAAAGGTTCACCTGGTTCCCATGATTGATACTTCTTTTCAACTGCCATTGCTCATATCCATGCACGTGGAAGAGATGCACTTTATTTCCTACATAAATATCTGCAATCATAATTGCTAAATATTTGGATAATTAGTTAAAATGTGGTGTCAAAAATAGTATTACAGTTGCTATGAAATTTTAAGTGTTTGGTTTTGGCTCTTATTTCATCTCGCATCCTCCCATTAATATAGCATTTTGGTCATCACGATTCATGTTGCAACTAAGAGGAATTGGATGACCATACTCTCTTCAGATCCCTTCTCTCTACCACATTCTCTTTATCAATACAAATAAAAAGCAAAGGATATTCCTTTTTACGGCCTTTTTCACTTGCTCGGTCGCGCAGATTACTAAGCCGGGACATCTCTGATTCCATCCACTGAAACAGATGCACAATAATTGTGAGTAGGAAGTACAAAGAACATTCTGAAATAAACCTTCAAAACAATTTGACTTAAATTAGAGAGAACCACTATATCACAGAAGACACTGAACATGTAAGAAGCTCACATCTTTAACTCTCACTTTCTGAATGGCCCTGGCTTTCTCCTGAACCTCTCCCTACAAAACCAACAATTTGAATTGTTCAAGTTAGAGATAGTGAACTTCTAAGATGCATGACAGTACTTAAACATAACTGTGAAACAAATAAATTATTACCAATAAACATAACTGTGAAACAAATATATTATTACCACTTTCAGCGGACTAATATGCCCACATTTTATGCTTTGACGTAATTGTTTGCATTCTTCCTGAAGAAAAAAAAAAGAATTGAGTTAATCATCTTAAAATATAAATGAATACAGATCCTTTTTTCTTTTTTTTGAATGATTAAATGACCATAGAAGACTTGCAGATCACAAGGAAATAAATTGAAGGATCTCAACAAAGATTCCATAAACAAAGGTAAAGTTAGATTTTTTTTTTTCTTTTTTTTTTTTGTAACAAAAGGTTTCATTAAAAGAAGATGACAACACAGACTGAAAAAATAGAAAATAGCAACAAGGTAGTACAACAGTGTTGTACCCCCACCCACAACTCAATTACATAACAATACCCTCCCAAGGAGAAATCCTCTCAACCCCTATTTGGCAAGAGCAGGAGCCATAAAGTTTGATGATCTAAGCTAGTGACAGAACACAACATCAATGGAAGAAGATAAAACAGAAATTTCCACGGTCGATATTTGACACGGAAATGAACTACATTATTATTATTTATATATATAACATAAATGAACTACATTATTGCATCCGTCTTGACCACATCTCTGAATCAACACACACAAAAATCACCTCTTGAACTAAACAGGACACAGATAATCATTTAAGTATTTTAATTACAACATCTAAATCATCATGATCAAAGCCATGTCTCTACTATGTTGGGTCAGTTACATGAATTAGATGAGTGCAACACGGGGTACAATAAAAGATAACCGCCTGTAGGTAAGGCCGACTAACTAGTGCATGAGTGGATGTGTGCCACATACAATAAAGGGAATTCACTCAATCTGGCAATTGGTATTAGAGCATTATTGAAACACTTGAATAAGGCAAAGCACAACACAAGGAAGCGTCATGGCTTCATCAGATAGCAATGTGACTTGAGATGCCAGGGAAGAAGAGAAGCTTAGGATTACAATTGGATTAAAAAAATTTTAATTTCTTAGTTTATGCAATAATTAGTTAAAAGAGGCATCACTTTTCTCCCTAAAAGTAAATTCAACATCTCAAAATGTATTTGACCAGAGAGAAATTTCCCCCTTCCAACTTGTTCTCTACATCCAAACAGATATAAAAGTTTAATTACCTCAGTAAACTCCTGATTTGAAACTGTATCAATCGATACAACTTCAGTCGTGTTTAGGTTTAATATTTCGAGAGTAACATCTTCTGTTGTTGTCCTTCCAGTCTTATATGCCTCTTCTGATTTTCCAACACCTGTATACAAAACCTTCAGCCTTTTTTCCATTGGCAAGTCACTAGTCTTTTATGCGTTTTTAGTTTTACACTATTTGACAGCCCCAGAAGCATACGGCAAAAAGAAAGACAAGGAAGAAAACGATGTGAGATTTACCTACAACTTGAACTAGCCTGTACAAATCTTGGTTTTGAGCTGTGCCAGAAATCCTAATTCTTACAAAAGAGCCGACAACTTTCTCTTGGAACTTGTCCATAACGGAAAGCATATCCTCCAACACCTTACGTCTCAAGTAAATTAAGTTGATATTATGAGCATCGATAGCAGCAAAATCATCAAGATTAGTCTGTAGCCACCCTCTCTCATCAGCCCTTTTACGTGACTTTCGTCTCTTATCTGAACCCGTATTTGTCAAAGCATCGTTGTCACCTTCCATCTCCATTTGCATAGCATCAGTATTAGAGCTTCCTCCCATAGTTTTATTTTTCAGAAGAAAGTGTGGTTCTAGAAGCTTTAACATCTCAAGTTGTCCAACACGTTCTTTTCCAAACAGATTTCCAAGCCTTGAGTCACAAATTATTTGAGTTTTCTTGCGAGGATCACGAAGATTGTTCCTTTTAATATATTTCAACAAGAGAGCCTTAACGTCAGTCTGGGATAAAGCAGATGTATCACCATTCTTCATGTGAGCAACAAACTCTAGAAGCTCCTTCGAAGCCCACTCCACGTCCTCTAAAACTGATTTTCCTTCACCACCAACTTTCCCTGCACTACGAAGCCCCCCTTTAGTAGTAAAGGAGCTTGACCGCTTCACTTTTTTACCTTTAGAACTACTTGCTTCACCAAGGCCTGAAGAGCTGTCTGAACTGGAACCTCGATCATCAGCTGCATCACATGGCTCATGTGAAGGTCCCTCATCAAAAGCTTTGCCATTTGATGGATTTCTAGCTTTAGTAAGTTCTTCCAGAGTTAATGATAGCTTTCCTTTCAAATCTAACCAATATTCCTTGAATAGATACTCCCAGCTATTTTTGTCACTGAAATCTACTTTAGCCTGCATATGTATACCCCAACCAGTAAAAAGTTAAATGGCAAAATGTATAATTTTAAAAGCAAGCTCAAATCTTATCGGTAGAATGGCTGTATCAATAGACAAGTAAAATTTTAACTAGGTAAGAAGAAGAGAGATGAATGAAGTATGATAATAGCTATTACAATTTAGAAGCATGAGCTGCCCAGAAGACAGGTCTTATAAGCACTTCTAGACTCTAGTTAGTAAAATAGATTACAATTCCACTTCTCATCATGCTGCTTAACAAAAATAGATATGAATACACTATTAAAGAACCCTTTCAATCATGTATTTAGAATTAGGACAACCTACTAAGAAGAACAAACCATATGTGAGATGAGAAATTATTGTACTCAGGTGCCAATGCTGAAAATTACAATAAAAATGGATGCAACTGAACTTGAATTATTTTTTACTGCTGGATTGAAATGATCATCATCTTCAGTCCTATGGGATCATATGATTGCCAGATATCAGAAAGATGAGGTAAGAAATGCCATGGATAAGTGGGACACAGATTTTCCACATAAAATTGAAGAATTGACATGACATAATACAGATAAGAAGACCATTTAGAAGTACCCAGGTATCATAGATGGGATCACAATTGAAACAGATAGATGAATTCAATCCAATAGTGAGTATAACTTCAAACCGAAAAATATATAAGCCAGTTGCCTTGATGAGAGAGTGAGCATCGTGGTATTTATTTTGCTCATGCGTAACATTACTTACCATATGGTCTCCTATATATTCATAGCTTATTTGCAAGTCAGAATAGAAACATACATACCATTTCCTTGTTTTCCTGGACACCTTTTTCAATCTGCATTACAGTTTTCATGCAAGTTTCACAGAAGCCTTTGTTTCCTCTGACACATAATAATCCAGCTTCCTTAATGCAGCCCTTGCACAAGGAATATGTACATGTATAGCACATATACTGGGAAGCCTTTTCACAGATACTACATGTATGCCAACCTGAAATGCAAGGGAATCACAATGCACTACAGAATTAGGGGAGCAGAAAAACAAAGCATGCAGATCTGAATAACAGAATTTTTTTCTTTGTTTTTATTTCATTTTACTTTATTTTATTTTTTGAAAGTTGCGACAGATAGATCATATTGACAGACATGCAATTCCAAGGGAAAAATTAATATTCGCCCAAAATATAATCAACGCTTGGACGAAAATTTAAAGCACCTAAACTTTAAGGAAATGTATAATAATATGTAAAACTAAAACATCATTTGTCATACAAATGAAATGAACGTGCAAGAAATGGTTAGCAGAAGACATCGATAGCACAAGAAAAAGGAAGAAAATAAGTTAAAACAGGTAGCAAAATGAAAGCAAATTCTATATCAAACAACTTGATGAAAATTGCAACACTTCTTCTGGTTCAGAAAGAAATATACCCACTAATTTGTTTGTCGTGTTATCTTCTCCCTTTTTTATTGGGCAATGTAACTCAAATCCACAACCTCGTGACTGCAACGATGAGCACCACCGAACTATGCTCACTACTACAGCCTCTTATCCTCACCCCTCATGGATTATTGGCCCAAATCATGAAGGGTGGCTAGTGAATTTAGTCATGTGTGAGAGAAAGGGTGGAAATCCAGCCAGCTCTGGCCCAATTATAGAGGGCAGGGGCATACATGTCCCAGGTCACGCCCAATTAATATTTAATGTCAGCTAAGATACTCAGATGCTTGTACATACCCAAACTATCCATGTCAGACCAATAGGACCCTAGTACCAGTACTCAATACTGCACCAATACTCCTGGGTTTTACGTTTAACACATCCTACTCCATTATTTAGTATAGGTCTATTAGTTTTCTTGCTTTTCAACATTTTTAAGAGAGAGAGAGGGGGGGGAACACATTCCATATCCGTATGCGTAACTGCACATCATAGAATGTCAGTCCACAGGAGCTATAGCATTAGATAGGCCAAATTGAACGAGTTATGCTGGTCATAGAAATGGCAAAGATTGATGCTGGGAGTGGGAGTAATAGCATGCTTATATTACAAGGAATGATGTTTTGAAGTAGGAAGAACCCTTGGTAGAATTCTTCTGCAATTAGGGTTCCTCTCACATGCGTGTCTTGACTCTCATGTAGCAAATATTCAAACACTCTTCACCTGAGAAAATAGAAACCTAAAACTCAATTTAATTATGTTTGAGTTTTCCAGTTAATCTAATGTCTAATCTCCCTGCTTACCCAAGCACAGATTATTGGACAGAGAGAAAAATCCCCATCAGTTTGAATTTTGAAGTTGTGAAGAGATTAAACACCTAAAAACTCATTAAAGGCCATGGAGCCGTAATATAAACCTTCCTATTGGCATAATATAAACAAGCAATTTGGATAAAGTGGAATGGAAGCACAGATCATACTGAACATCCATTGCAAACTCCAATAGGTCCCTTGTGAAGTATCAGGAAACATGAAAAAAAAAAAAAAAAAAGGATTACATATGCCGATGGTTAACTCTTTGATTTTTATCAGCCCAAAACATAACACCACCAACAAATTTCACTAGATAATTATACAAATGTATGCTAATGCTTCAACCTTAATTCATAAAGGAGACATTGCTTGAATGCAATAGCCCTCTCTATCTACTACAGTCCGTATTTAGATTGCCATGAAATGCTAAATGTCATTTGTTGGTGTGCTTATGAAGCCCACCCCAGATTAATAGCAAAACACTCCCACAATAACTATCTGTTGGTGGGAGCATTATATGAGCTTCCATTGACACAGCCGCTTCAAAGTCCTTCAAGCATTAGATAATAGTAGACTAGTACATGAGATGAGACAGCTTCACTTTACTATTTGGCAAAAGTGACCGAAACTGTCTAATGTACTGGATTTTGTCAATTCTCCACGTGAGGAGAACAGATAGAGGAAAGAATTTAGGTAATTCTAAGCTGATTACTGCACCATGTTCACTTAAAAGCTTCCATTGCATGTGATGGCTAATGGCTTCAATCCGCTAAATGCCGTAGCTAAACAACCCACAATTTTAACATACATGCAAACAACTCAATTGCATTCCTATCAACTCTGATGACCTAATCATGAAGAAGAAGAAACATGCAAAACTATCAAAGAAAAGGGGGGGTTTGTGGAACATACCGCAGTACCAAGGAGTCTTTCCCTTGAAGATTGCCTCGTCAATATTAACACATGCAGGATGATAAGCCTTCATACAACCCCTAAACCCCCCCAATCCAAAACAAAACCCTAGTCAAAAACCAAATCATCAAGAAATAAAGCAAACCCCACCACCCCCCCCCCCCCAAAAAAAACCCTAGAAAACTTCAAATGGTGGGAGAAACCCTGGCAACGGAGAACCCTACCGGCGATCGCAGAGAACGAGATTCCCCCCATCGAAACATATGAAGCAGACATCTTCTTCTTCGTGCTTCTTCGCGGGGGTCTTGAAATGCAGCCGCGTCGAGGGACGGCTGCGCTTGCGCTTCTCGCCGCCTCTGCTCGACTCCGCCCCCTCCGTCTCCGGGGGCGGATCCGCCGCTTCCTGGGCTTCTTTGGAGGCGGAGGCGATGGATTCGTCCTTCTTGACTGCCATGGAGGAAGCGAGGGAGGACGAAGATGAGGAAGAGAAAACCCTAGGGTTTTAGTTCTTGTGGATTTTGAGGAACGGAGAGAAGATAAAACCCTAGGTATTGAGAAATGTGGAAATGGTGGGCAGGGTGTGGGGTGGGGGAGCTTTGAGTTCTTAGCTCGTGTTGGGGCGAGAAACGAGGCAGGAATGGAAAGCTGGCCAAGGACAGAGGAGTGAGGCTTTAGTGCAAAAATTTTAAAACAGTCCCTGGAGTTGGTGAGTTTTTGGAAAACATCGCAGCAATAGGGCCTCCAAGTTCTGTCTAAATTTCAAACAGGTACCTGGCGTAGTGCCGTTCAGCAACTTTATTGGGGCGATGATAACAGCTCGTGGGGCCACTTGGATGTCTTTGTAAAAGGATTTCCTAGATGACGGTAAGAAAAATGTTACTTAGGGTGTATTTGTAAGTAGGGCAGAAGAAAATAGAGTAATGTAAATTTAAAATCAAAAAAGAATAATTTATAATTGGTTATGATGGTTTTTTGTTTTTAATTGCTTGATATAATTTTTTTTTACTTTTTATATAAAAAGTAGATATTTTTATGTAATTTAGTGATAACTTTTTGATTTAAAAAAAAATAAGAAATTTTAAATTTTTTTATAAAAGAAGGGAAAATTTTTGAAATTCAAAAATTCAACAATAGTTCTATATGAAAACTTCTAAAATAAATTGTTTTGAAGCCCTGTGCTTTCATTTTCTTCATACAAAAATAATAATTGTAAAATAATAATAGTAATAAACTTCAAAATAATATCAAATCTATCCCAAACACAACTTAACATACTTGCATAATATATTTAATGAAAACTGAGATGGAAGAGAAGAGAATGAGAATATTTAAGGCTCATTTTTGTAATGATGTAATTCTGAGTTGACACAAGCAGAAAAAGAAGTTTGGCAATCCCCCACTTACAACTCACTGGCAAACGCGCACAAAATGGGGAAGGATTTTTCACAAAATTGAGAATCAGTTAAACCACCTTTGGTATCATTGTCCCTGGGAAGAATAAAAATGAAACTTTGGTATGATGGATGAGTGAAAAAATTTGCAGGGGTTAAGGTTGACTAAAGCATTTTAACAAACTAGTGAGTTGAAGAACATAAACAGGGTTGGAAAAAGTAGGTAGATATTGATGGCATTTGCACATTTTCTGACACTAGGTAGAGTTAACAACAATGATCTATCACACACACACACACTCACTCAAAAGGTTAATGCACAATTATGGCTGTGTTAATAAAGGAAATGGAAACAAGTTAGCCTGTACTATTAGGTAATTTTTGGGGTTCATACATGTGAAGTAGGCCAACTAATAGAAATCATATCACAATTTAATCCATTCTTGACCATCAATAAAAGCCAAACAAATGAAAGGTTTGGCCTCTTCTGATGTGAGCTCCCTGGACCAAGATACTCTCCCTTCAAACTCTGCTCCTGGCCCTGAGCACTTGTATTGCCCATAGAACACAGTCCTGCACAGCCAGCCCAAGAACCAGAGACTTATTTCATCACATGAATTTTGGAAGAATAGAAATGCCAAAGATGAAATTTGTTACTTACATCTCCCTGTTCTTGTCATCCCACTTATGCCACCCTCTTGGGGTGATAATCTTGTCCATGTAAGTGTAGGCAAAAACCACCCTAGAGAAGGTGCCCCATGCCCTTCCCAAGTATAGGGCTCCAGACCCAGTGACTCTGCAGTTGATGAAGGAGAAGCCTGTCTCCTCCAGCATGCTCTCTCTCTTCTGGGCAGTTAGAGCTCCATAGCTGTCGGTGATGGCATGCAGGTGGCACCCATCATAGAGAGAGAGGCCATCTCCAAAGACGAAGTCGATGGAGCCCTCAATGTAGCACTCCTTGAAGTAGTGCCTCCCCATGTGATCGTAGAGGGTGTCTTGGGCTCCATGGAACCTGCACCCCACAAATGCTGCAGTGTCTGCTGATATCCTCAGTGCCACTGCTTGCTTTCCCAATGCTCCTGGGGGCGGCAATGGTGCAGTGTTCTACATGAACATCATCATCAACAACAGTGCCCGTTTGTTTGGGTAAAACATTTCCATGACAATGCAAGGTAGGCGGGATGCTACTTTCATATGAAAGTAAAGTCAAATTTAGTTAAGCAAGTTTCCCATGTCAACTCTTATCTTCAATTATTTATATGGAGCTATCAGCACTTCTCTAATTAGTTTAGAACATTAACCTCTTAACAAATTTGGTTTTTCCTTCTTCATTATCATGTTAGTCTTACCACTAATAGGGGGTCAGCCTTCTTTTAAAGAATTGGAACTATACAGAAAAACAACATTTGTTCTTCTTCTACTGTTAGGTTTATGTCTTGTATTCCGGTTTAACCGGATGAGTCCACTGGGTTAGCCAAGGACTGGTTCAAGGTCAAGGGTATTTTGGTAATTGTACCGGGGCTTTCTTGGTGGCCAAGAAAGCGGAGATTATATATTGTATAGTCTGTAACCCTAGACCTTGCGGCGGCGGCAGTAGTTGCCCGTGGTGCTCCCACACCACGTAGGAGAGACGAGGTGAGAGTGTGGGAACCTCTTGTATGCTTTACTTGTCATAGTGAAGATGTTCGTCCTCCTGTGCCCGTGGATGTAGCCCTGTTTGGGTGAACCACGTAAATCTCGGTGTCTCTTCTTGTGTGGCTTGTTCGTGTTGATCTTGTGATTCCGTGGATGCGCACAACGGGTGGTTGTCAGATAACCACAACAATTGGTATCAGAGCCAAGGTTGGTATTCCTTAGGTTTCTGAGCGAGGTGGAGATCGCTCAGTGGCTTGGAGGTTGTGCGCATGAAGATTAACTGAGATCAAGTTCGTGCTCTTTGGTTTGGCCACCATCGGAGAAGAAGAAGACGAGATTGGGTTCTCCGGTCTCGCTTGGATCGGAGGAAAAAGATTCACATGTTGTTTCAGATCTCTCAGAGCCGATTGGTGCGATTGTGATCTAATCACAGAATGAATAGGAGATTGTGAGCCACTGTTGTTGTTGCCAGAAGCAGAAAGTGAAGACGAGAACTGGGGAGGAGAGGTTCTTGTTCTCCAGGTATATCGGAGAAGATAAGATCGGATCCGAAGTTCTCGAGATCAGATCCGAAATTCTCGAAATTCAGTTTCGATGTTCTCGTACAGATTGATCTGAGAAGGAGAGAAATCGGTTTTGCAGAGTGGGATCTGTTTTCGTCATGGACACAGAGGATCTGGATCTGGTTTTCCAGATCTGAGAAAGAGGAGCTCGCCTGTTGCTTCTGCTGTTATCTCGCGCCTCACCATCGCCGGAGAAGAAAGACGCAATCCGCCGCTGCTGCTGCACGTCATAGCCGGAGCAGATGTGGCCCGCCAGCCGTCAGCCATTGCCAGTCCGCCGTTCCATCGTTGGCAGCCGGAGCCGGAGCAGAAGACCCGACTGCAACCCGGTTGCAGTCGTTGCAATCCCCTGTTGCAGAACCTGATTGCAAACGTGAAGACGTGAAGAAGTCTCTGGAACCTGATTGCAAACGTTAAGAAGGTGGTTGCAAACGTGTAACTTGCAGGTGGAGAAAAAGGAAAAAGTAAGAAAAAGTGTATGGTGCTCTAAAGCACCACCATATTTTGTGCTCCCTCCCTCAAGCTTAGTCTTTGGGCCAGATTAGTTCCGGGTCAGGTGAACCCGACCCGGGTCCGCTCCAGAAGCCCAGCAGACAGTGCAGTGACGTCAGCAGTGACGTCAGCATCGGTCAACAGGCAGGTTTGACCAGATTTGCGGCTGAAATTGTTTCTGCGATATCTTGATCGTCCGATGTCCGATCGGAGATCCGTTTGTGCCTACGGACTCGTTTCGAGCAGATCTACGCAGTGGAAGAGGTTGATTGGCTGTTTGACAGTCAAGGAGGAGGTTTGATCGATTGGAGCGTAGAAACTTGCTTCTACGTTATCGGAGCCATCCTGAGGCGGATTTCAGATCCGTTTCTTCCAGCGTGCTCGTGGTGACGAGATCTATAACTTGATGCAGAAATTTGAAAGAGATTTGAACAGATGTGGATTGAGGCTAGAATCAGGTCTACTCGACCTAGTTGTTGTTGCATACCCAATAATAGGAGTCGCCGGCCTAGTTGCAAAGGGTTTGCTGATCACATGATCGCATGTGATGTTATTCATCTTGCCAGATCCAAGCCGGAAAAACAGCAAGGAGGAGCTGATGTATCAGCAGTTGATCGGAGGCCCAGTCAAATGGAGTTTTTTGACTGCTCGGAGGCAGAGGTTGTTCTGCAATGGAGTCATCTGGACTTGTATTCCCGATCTGTTTGCTTGCATGCTTGTGGTGATTGGATCTTCGCAGTAATGTTGAAGATGGGGCAAGATGGTGAGTGATTCAGATATCACTCAGATTTGTCAATGGTTTCGAGCTTTTAGTTCGAGGTGGAGTTTGACGAGGGTATGAACTTTGCTCAAAGTTCATGTGCTGGTTCAACATGTCAAAGTGTTGAAGAAGACTGCATCCCTGGTGCAGTAACGTGCCATTCAGCAAGGTACGTGAAGACATTGCCGGTTTTATCTCCTAGTAGCTTGAGCTGTACGGAGTTGTACAGAATTCAAGCCAAGGTGGAGATTGTTAGGTTTATGTCTTGTATTCCGGTTTAGCCGGATGAGTCCACTGGGTTAGCCAGGGACTGGTTCAAGGTCAAGGGTATTTTGGCAATTGTACCGGGGCTTTCTTGGTGGCCAAGAAAGCGGAGATTATATATTATATAGTCTGTAACCCTAGACCTTGCGGCGGCGGCAGTAGTTGCCCGTGGTGCTCCCACACCACGTAGGAGAGACGAGGTGAGAGTGTGGGAACCTCTTGTATGCTTTACTTGTCATAGTGAAGATGTTCGTCCTCCTGTGCCCATGGATGTAGCCCTGTTTGGGTGAACCACGTAAATCTCGGTGTCTCTTCTTGTGTGGCTTGTTCGTGTTGATCTTGTGATTCCGTGGATGCGCACAACGGGTGGTTGTCAGATAACCACAACATCTACGTCGTCATTTTAGACTCAAGCATTGAAATAAGGTCAGTCTTCTTTAATTAAATTAGAATTATAGTTCTTTTGTTATTGTTGTTAGTTTTATATCTAAAATTATAGAATTCCAAATGCTTTTTTAGAAATGGCATTCGATGAATTTTGAAAAGAATTTGAAAATTTTAGAATTCTTCGTATATAAATTCTCCAAATTCTTTCTATCAAACAGAGCAAACAGAGCCAAAGAGAGTATAAAGAAAAGCAGACCTTGAAGGTTATGTTCTTGGCAATGAAATGTGGGGAATTGACAGCAACTGTTGCAGAGCCACAGGTGCCCAATGGCTGTCCCTTGGGTCCAATTCTATCTGCAGTGTCATCCCACTCAATAACAGTCTTCTCTGCCCCGGCGCCCTCCATGCTAATGTAAGCCTTGGTTGCAGGAATCTCAACCTTCTCCCTGATTTTTCCATCAATCTCTCAATCACAACATCAACCAAAAAAAAAAAAAAAAGCCCAGCACATGCGAATGTGGTCCACAGTGCACGACTTCAATATCTAGCCATCCATCAGGTGGTATCGTCAACAACCAACATCCACTGACCTGAAATCAGTTGGTCCACTCATGCTCACAGTCGATGGGTGACCCATTACAATTTTATGGTGAAGGCATGTAATGTAGTAGGGCCCACCTGTTTCTGCGCGACCTCGCATGTGTACCACATTTGCACATGTGCCACGAATAATCTGAAGAGAGAAAGAAATAATATTTACTTGTAGGCTCCAGGACGAATTGAGATGATCACCCTACAGAGATTAACCTCCGGAATGGAATCAATGGCTCTCTGGACAGAAACAAAGTCACCAGCGCCAGGCTTTTTCCCCACCTTTATAGTCAGACAAGGCTTGAGCTTCTGCTTCTCTGCCTTTTCGAATACATAGTGCCTTAAAGAACTCATCTGTTTGATCCATTTCAAGTAGCCTTCCTGAACTACCACCCTTCGAGACCCATTGCATTGCACCAAAGAAGACCTGCTTTCAAGCAGCAAAATCAGCAAGAACAGCCTCAGAAACATTTGGGAATGGAGCAGCAGTAGTCATAGCAGAAGATGAAGGTATTGGTAGCAGAAGAAGGTAAGGTTGGTGATGGTGTGTCAGTCGTACTTTTTTTTTTTTTTTGGTAAATGTCGTTGTACTTGAAATGCAGTGAGAGGATTGGATGTTAGTAAAAGCAGCATAAAGCTGCAGGAGAGAGAGAATTTGGCTTTATATAAGGATTGCTCTTCCCTACTTGCACCCACTTCAGGAGTGTTTTCTTTTTGTTCTTTTCTATCTCTATGCGTGGATTCTGTTTGTGGGTGATTCTTTAATAGCTATCGCTAAGTTGCTATTATGATGCAGGAAACAGCCCATTTGGGAACTTTTTTTGTGGAGTGGTGTAGGTAGAGAGTAGGGGACTTAGAGAGACTGGGGATTTGAGAGTCATCTCTGCATCTTATAACCATCTGGGCTGTTGTTGCCAACAGCTGAGGCAACGGCTGGTGAGGACATTGTTAAGGGATTAGAATATGACAAGGGGGCATGCTTTCTGTCGTGATGTGTTGCTGCAAGGGGGTGGGAGGGCTTCTTGCTCTCTCTTGGATGATACCCACATTGTATTGGGCTGGGGTATATTCCCAGGTGGCCCACTCATGTAGGTTGAATTGTCATTTTGTAAGACCTTTATGGAGACGACTTGGTTGAAAGGTTGTGGAAATCTTTTATATTTCTTTGAAATATTTAAATCTTCATACGTTTTTTAAAATGAGAAAAAAATCATACTCTTTTTAAATTTTTTTTTTATCATTTTCCTTTTCTTTTTAAATAAAGAAAGACGGCCCAGGCTCCATTTGGACCCCCTTGGTAATGGAAGAAGAAAAATATCTCAGGAGAAGCGTCAACTACTGCAGCATAAGCCCTCCATTTGTATTGATGTTGCACATCACTACATGGATATATATTTCTGATTCTGAAAGATAAAATAAAGACGATCTCTTCCAATCTTCTGGCCATGACTATCAGCCTGTCACAAGAGACTTTTAGCAAAAACACTCGGGGCCCATTTGTTTTCATTGAATTGAATTCCCAATGACATACCAAAAGATGAGCTGATGAGCTAAGAAACTATGAGAAATGGATATCTTTTAAACTACTCTTATCAATGACAATGTGTTGAAAGAATTAGAAACTTCATGATAAATAAGATGAAAGCTAGAAACAGAAGAATAGCAGATCCATAATATTATTCTCATTGAAGCCATCCCCAGTTGGAGGATTACTTTTATTTATAGCAGATCATGAACCACCATTTTTTAAATGGTGACAAGAGTTAAGTGTCCTTTCAGAGGCACACACAAACTTTATCGCTAGTAGATGCAGATAGGCGAAGGAGAGCTGCTTTGCTTCCTGGAATTGGATATGTCCTATTTCTGTAAAGCAGCATAGCCCTCTGCCCCTTCAAACCATCAGAGGCAAGCCTAATAGTCCTTTTGCGTCAGGTTCATCATTCTTGCCAAGGTCGTTCCCCCATGTTTAGACACTGTTGTTGATACAGCAGCCATTGTATAAAGCCACGAAACAGCATTTCAACATGCACCTTTTGTGAGATAAGTTGCCGGTTGGACTAGATACAATAACAATGTATTAACTTGATAATTACAATGTTAACAGACAAGGTAGAATTTCTTTCATCACCATACAGCAACCCATTCACATTTGAATGACTAGAGTCCACAGTTCTCATGTGTTTCGTGATTAGCAATTTAGCATAACCAAAATGTGTTATCTTGGTTTCTCTTCGAAATCCTGAAAGAGAAGGGGATTGCCACTGTAGAAGAAGGTGTTTTTTATTTTTCCTTCTGGAGTGGTTGTGTTGCCCCTGTTGGTGGTACTAGATAAATAGAAATTGTGTTTACACACAGTATCTTAATGACTTGGAGATGGCCAAAAGACCAACCAAAAGTGATGTATCCCCATTCACACGATGACATTTTCATGGTCTGAATCATTAGGTTGTCTGATCATAATGACTTTAGGGGCCATATGGATATTCGTAAACAAACAGGTTAACTCAGTTTATTCAAAAATGAGGCTTCATGCATTTGGACAACCTGATCTAACTGTAATAGTTGGTTTGTTTGTCACCATAGCCAATGGCATGTAAACAGAGCTACAGGTAATTAAGATTAATAGGTGAACTGAATGCAGGGCAACTACGTTTGGGAGATCCAAACAAGGCTCCGGGGCTAAATACCAAGCAAAATAGCATCTAAGATGCATGCACCTGAACAGAAGCTCCATTCACCCAACAACTCATAATGCACATAATCATTGTATTACCATTTAAAAATAACAATGAAAACTCAGCCAAATGAATGAATACAAAAGGAAAAGATCAGTTTTCATTACTAATATTCAATACATTGAGAAACTTTACTACTATACAGCATAAAAAAATATCATAATTACAAATAGGCAACTCCGCATAAAAACTATACAAGAATCTGTCATCATCATCATCATCAAAGCCTGATCCCAACCATGTTGGGGTTGGCTACATGAATTATGTTTCTCCATTCCATACTAATTTGAGCCAAATCTTTGATAAGTTAAACTTCTTCGAATACAAGATTCTATCACTGAACATAAAATTCCTAGTTCCCTGACTTCAATTCCTCATTGGACCTCTGAAGCCAACTTCACAAAGCTTCCAGGTATATGAGTTCTAGCATCCTCTTCCATTGCCCCCTGTTGGAATAATCTGCAAAATGAAACCACAAACAGATGCTCCAGTATGCATGAACGAATATAAAGGATATCAGGCATCCAAAAGTAGCAGGGACCTAAACGGAACATGATGAAAAGAAATCAAATCCACAGCGAGAACTTTTCCATCACACTATCCTCCCATGACTAGCATGCATCCAAGTAGGCTCCACAAGGAGCTTAGACTTTTTCCTCTCATGCAATCCATTAGAAGTACCTCTTAGAAGCATGTAGACATGTGCAACGAGTTACATTAACTTTCCTTTACATGTGCATTGGTTAATTTTACTTCATACCATCTAGCCATCTACAGAGCAAATATCTGATTTTCCAGTACAATAACTACAACTAATGCTCTCATGTTAGGAGGATTGCAAAAATAAGGCCATCAAGTTTGAAAAGGTGAAAGGGCCACTTTTATGAAGCCACAGTAGTAGAAGTGCATTCTACATGCTATAGTTTCCTTAAAAATTAAATAGAATTTATGTAGTACAGAGAACACAAAACCGAATAGACGAGAACTAACATAAAGAGAAAAAAAAATCTTCCCTCTTTCTCTTTCCACAACATTTTTTTTTCCTGCAATTTGTAGCTTTTTGGCAGTCATTGAGCTTATAATATGCAAGAGGTGGTTTTACCAACAGACCCCATCATACATACTAGCACAAACTCAAGCAGTAACAAATAACAATAGATGATGGTCAGTTAAAGACGCAGAAACAGTCACAATGACCAGTTGGAGATGGAGAACAGTATTCCATTATCTCAATTATAACAAAAACCAGAAAGATATATTGAAGAAATGTTAAAGGAATGAACAACAGTGAGAGGCAGTGGTTACTTTTATCCTTCTTCTAACTTGTAACATTGACTAATAAAAAAATTATTCTACTGGTAATGGAACAAGAGACATGAGCTGATTCCCAGGATTTTTATTTTACAATGACAAAAGTCGTGGATCAAACACTTATATCTGTTCCACACAAAAGAAGAAACAGTTTGGCATATTACAGGATCTCAAAGCACGTGACGAAGATTCAGTAATTAGCTAAGTTTCATTCCGAGAGCTCTTTGAAGGCAGACTAAAGAACATGCACCTATCTTTCCTGGCTTTGGTCTCATTTTGGTATTCTTTGAACCTATACTCTTCTTGCTTGACAGAAGAAGGCACCTTTCCTTGGCTGTAGCATTGGTTACATAAGCTGAAATGAGATCTCATCTCTTTGAATCTAGATCCAATAATAGGATAGCGGCATACTGCACAGGTACGGCTGCCATGGCGAATTCGGTCTCCACTTTCAAGCTTTACCAATGTCTGCATGATGCCAAATCCCCAATCGGCATCATCAAACATCTGAAGGAACTCGGGGTATGATATAGTGGAAACATCATCTTCTCCATGAACTTCCATCATATCACTGATTCCATGAGAAGGAATATAGACAGCCCTCAGATACTTAATATAAGAAATAGCATCCACTCTCCTGATCTGGGTGGCGCCTTCATTCACTGGTCGCCAAAGAAGCGCATCGAACACAGTTCGTTTTCGCTTGTCAAAAGGGCCCTTACAGATCGGTGCAAGCACTGCAAAGAACATACTCAAATCCACCCTACCGGACCCAGGGGCATCCAATACAGCCAGAACTCTCTCATTGATTGCTTTCACAGCTCCTTGGAATGTCTCAGCCTTGAGAAAACTGAGCAACCTGCGGAGAATTTCCTCCAATGCAGCCTTGCGAATTGATTTCTCAGGCGCCCCGCTGCCCGAATACGATACTGGCACATCATTTTCATTCATTTCCTTCTTGAGAAGATCCACATCACAGTGGCTTAACCTGGTGACCCTCTGGAATGCTCTGATTTCAAGAGCACAGGCCAAATCCTGCCTAACTGTAGTTTTCCTCCCCGCTTTCTTGAACTTGGATGCCTCCACTACAATGAAAGCACCCTCCCCATCACCCCCACCCCCACCATTCCCCTTCTGCTTCTTCTTCTTCTTCTGCAACTGCTTCATGTGCTTAATTGCATCGTACAATTCAACCCTGTTTGTCATTTTTAAGGCCTCTTTCAAAGCCTTCCTGGCTTCCTCACCCTCGCCGGCTCCCAACAGCGCCACCGCCTTATTAAGCTGCGCCCGCCAGTGATTGGGCCACACAGCCAAAACCCTGGTGTACATCTCAGAAGCTCTGTGATACCTCCCCACATCCATATACAGCCCACCCAGATTGTACAGCGCGTCGATATGCCCCGGCCTCAGATCAATTGCCTTCTGGAACTCCTGAATTGCCCTCTCGTCTTCCCCCATTGAGTGGAGGGCCGACCCCAGATCGCAATGCGCATCCACGAAGTCAGCGCGGAGGAAGATGGCCTCTTCCAAGGCCTTCTCGGCGGCTCTATACTCTCCCACTCCAAAGAGAGCGCTGCCCAGGAGCTTCAGAGCGCGGAAATGGACTGGGCAGAGGATGGCCGCCTCGCGATAGTGCTCGCAGGCGGAAAGCACCATGCCCTCGGCTTCGAGGACTATGCCCAAATTGACGTGAATTTGGGGGAGGAGGTAGCCCCACTGCTTGCCGCCGGCCTCGGCGGCCTCCAGGGCGAGGAGGAGCTCCTCCTTGGCCTCGCCGAGGCGGCGGAGGGCGTAGAGGGCGTTTCCGGCGCGGAAATGCGGCCGGACGTCGGTCGGCTGGAGCTCGCAGGCCCTCTTGAAGCTCACAAGCGCCTCATTGAACAGCTGGTGCTCATACAAGACCCTGCCGATGGCCATGTGCCCGTCGAAAACCTCCTCCCGGGTGCGGGAGGCATCGGCGCGGCCCCTCAAGACCCCCAAATCCTTCAAGAAGGAGGCGTAATCCGGGCCGGACTCCTCCCAAAAGATCCTCTTCTCCGAGTCCGACGAGGCGAGCTCCCTCGACCATCCGGCGTCGGAGAAGGCGTCGAAGTTGTCGTTTTTCACCTTCCCATCCTTGATCTGCTTCACTTGGAGCTGCTTGATCACCATCTCCAGGTCGTCCACGATCTTCCACGTGTCCTCGAACGCGATGCCGTGGTGGGGCGAGGCGGCCCAGACGGCGGTGCGCTGGTGCTTGTGGTGCTCGGAGGCGCGCTCGTCGACGATGGAGGAGGATGCCGCCTCGGAGATGGCGGAGGAGGGGGGAAGGTGGAGGTTGAGCGCGTCGAAGTCGCGGTCGACGTCCCCGGCGCCGTCGTCGTAGGTGCGGAGGAGGCCGGCGGCGGTGAGGCCGCTGGGGCCGTCGATGAATTCCGCGTAGGTCCGGAAGACCTCGTCGAGGATGGCGGAGATCTGGTCGTCCGAGAACTTGACGCGGGGGTTTACGGCGACGACGAGGGCCGCCATCTCCTCCCGGTTGAGGCCGCCGTCCTTGTTGGCGTCAAACTGTTGGAAGATTCTCTTCACTTTCTCTGCTCTCTGGCCTCCTGAAGAGGCCATGGATGTGAAATTTCCAAAAACGGAATGAATTGCAATTCACATCCAAACACAAACAAAAACACAAAGTGAATGATTTGAGAGAGAGAGAGAGAGAGAGAGAGAGAGAATATAGCTGTTTGTTTGACTGGAATTAGAGATTCATATCATTTCTATCTCATCCATCTTTTATTATCATCTTCCTCTGCCTTCTGGGATCTTACAAGAAAGAACACAAATAACAGAAGAAGAAGAAGAAGAAGAAGAAGAAACTGAGAGAGATGGAGCAAGGGTTTTTGGATATGTTAATGTTGATGTTGTGTTTTGATGAATTTGTTGGACGGCTTGGATGCGGAGATGGAAGAGGATGAGATGTGCAATGTGTGGGCTGTGGACGATGTGTACAAGGATGGGGGGCATAGAACAGATAGGGATTAAGCAGATGGCAAGAACGCAGGAGAAGCCGGAGAGGACGGATCCTGTGACGTCATCGTATGTCACGCTTGTAGATGAGAATCAAGCAATGGTGCCCACTTGCAATGTCAATCAGGTTTTGTCTTCACGTGTTGGGTATGGGCCATGGATCTAGATGCTTGGTAGCTTTCTCGTGGCACATATCACATATGGCTGTGTGGCCCTCTAGCTGGCCCACCTCGGACAGGAGGGCCCTCCACTCTTATCATCTCTATGAAGATCTAAAATTAGGGTTGGAAGTTAATTGTTCTCATCCTCATATTTCATTGATTTTTTTTCCTTTTTGAGTTGGGCTGCCAAAATATGTAAAGCCGATCACCAGCATGCATATGGTGGTAAGGTTAAGTATGAATAAAGGGACATGCTCTCGCTCATCAAACCAGTGGATGTGTTTTTGACAATCTTTGCTGCAAATAGCATAGCTCAAACAAATGGTCTTAAGTTCTTTTAAAAAAAAATTATCTAACTTTTATTTTCACTAATCTTGTGCGATTGTGCCTGATACATCTTGGGGGCCCATAACATTGAATCTAATAAAATAAACAAGGACATCTATTACGACAGCTTTCCCCACTGTTTTTTTATTGTTTTCTCCAGTACACATTTCACACTTTGACTCATTCACTGTACAATTTCTTAATTATAGCGCTATAGCTTGGAATTACATCTTTGATACTTTAATCAAGATAGAGGTGCCTCACCATTGACTAAAAATTAAAAATGAAGACTTCTGCAAAAAAATATTCATTCTAAACAATTTTATTTATTGGCTTTGGTATGACTTACAAGTCTAGTCACACACTCTAACCCTCACCCAAGTCTTCCATTTTATTTTAAAACTCCCTCCTTTTCATTTCAATTTGGTAAGTAAATAAGAAAAAGATCCAGGTAATCTATGCCACTAAAAAATCTGAAATCCTCAACATACATCTACACACAATTTTAAAAAATTAGCAAAAATAGCTTCAAATCTGCAGTCTCCTAAAAATTTGCCACAACTATCTATGTATTAGAATCACACAAACTTTGACTAATGTTTTATTAATGGAATGATCAGTTATATAATCATATGTCCATATATAAATACGTAAATGAAGTTGAAACTAGACCCCCTCATGGACCATGACTTCGGTTTTTGAAAATCGGTGAGAGAGTCATACCACTTAAAGCAGTGGAGGAACGGGCCATCAAAGTTAGGTGGACAATGCTACATGAGATAAATGGAGCGATATTATTTGTCTAGCAGTTTATTATCCCCATAGGAGGTTTAGGGCCAATTAGAGATATATTTGAGCCAATTAGACAATCAAGAGCATCGATTTTGAGCGTAAATCTTTTAAGCGAGCGCTACTGTTGATAGATGAACAACCGCATGCATGTAGCTGATGCCTGGCAACAGGAATTAACATCAAGTTAAGTCATTTGAAGTAGAACTCATAACGGAGGAAGTGTAAGGAAGTTTGAACCAAAAGAAATTATTCAACCTTGAATAGACCCTAAAGGCTAGGTGTTTTGATAACTTAGAAGTATCCTATAATGTCTCACCCTATTAAAAAAGATTTCATATTGGAAGGTGTTTGGATAACTTATATAAGTCTCTTACAATATTCACTTTTTTTCAAAAACCTTTGATATTAGATTATTTAAGGGTATGCAGTATAAAATAATATTTTATTAAACAATCTTTCCTAAATAAGAAAAGAGAATTTTATTAAGAGTCCTTTGGAAATTCATGAGCAATCATTAATTATAGTGGCCCACTAAAAGTTTTAACATCAATGATTCTCATATAGATATAAACATGGTTCAATATTATATTAGCCCTACAATGCCTACAAATTTAATGTTGGTCCTATAGTCCTATCCCAATTACATAGCCCTTGTTAATTATTAATATTAAGTGGATCCCACAAATGTCACACTAGGGAGCAATCATCATAATTACCAACATTAGATGGGTCCCATACTACCCAAATTAGTTGAGTCCCATGCTAATTACCAGATTGCAATTACTAGCTTGCCATCATTAAATGGGTCTGACTATTTGATAGTTCGTCAACATCAAATAGATCTCACAATGATTTCTCTCCTTTTTTTTTTTTTTGAAACAGATGGATTCATCAATGATGTCTAACATTAAATAAGATTTTACCAAAGAATTTTCAAAAATCATAGGGTCATTTGTGATAATCACCTTTGGTTGTATTACATTATGGTTACCAATGTTTGATGGACCTACCTTAATTAAATAGCATCGCTTAAATCTAATGACTTTAACATGTAATCCTATAATTCTTAATAATAAATCGGTACTACCATGATAATTAACACTCGTGAGTTTTTTTATAAATTGCCAAACACTTTAATGATATATTAAAATTTAGAAAAATTGCGAAGCACCACAAGTGACACAATATAATAATATAATATTATTTTTTCTATGATAATGAAGTCTTACAATATTCAAATTTGTTGATACCATGTTATGCATTTATCCAAGCACTCCCTTATTTCGGTGCATCATCTGGTAAAAATTTTATAAATTGTGAAGCAGTTTAAAAGTATATTAAAATTTATAGAAATTGTCAAACACAATAAGTGGCATAATATTATAATATGATATTATGTTATTATATAATAATGAAATCTTACAATATTTAAATTTATTAATATTATGTTATGACTTTATTCAAACAAGTTCTAGAAGATAACTAAACTTTAAGGTTATTAACTAGAGACTTAGTATGTTTGATAAGGCTAGTTTCTTGCCTAACCTTATTTATAATAAAACATTTACATCTCCCACCCCATATTGGCACTGATAAAGATCTACTTTATGGTCTTTAAAGTGATATTTAACGTTTCAATGGTGTAAGACCTCCTCTTAAATTGTATAGAGGACCATTATAGAGTAAACCTATACCATGGGGATTCATAGGTTTTGGTTGACCTTGCAGGGCCTAAGAATGAAACCTTGTTACTCAAATCTAATGGCCAACTGGTGCTCATATGTAGAAACTTGTGAATATTACTTGTGGAGTCTGTCTAGACTTCAGTTTGATGCGATTTACCACGAGGATTTGTGTGTTGCGTCTTGCGGGCTTCCCTAATCATGGGATTCTTGGGCGTGAGCGTGACTGGTACGCATGCATCTTTTTCGCCCCATGAGCTGGACTTCGTTAAAATAATTTGCAATTAGCTCATAAATGAAATTCCTCCTTTGTAGTGGAAATGGCCCAAGTTTTACTCCCACAAAAGTGACATGATCTGCTGTGGGGTATTGTTTTCTTTTTAGTGTGCAGCAGGCAACAGCCGTTACAGCCCTCCTTGCAGAAAGAAGTGAGAGAAATCATCATTGATTACTCTTTATTCCGTTAAAAGTAAATAAAGGTAGAGAATCCTTTGTGTAATTTTAAAAGAGAAAAAGCCAAAAAAAAAAAAAAAGAGAGAGAGAGAGAGAGAGAGGAGGGAATCCCATGCTGCATTTTGCATCTTTTGGCTAGCTGGTCCTAAAGAATCTTAGTTTAAACAAAAAATAAAATAGTGTGCTTTAGCAAAAAGGAAATAATAATAATCATAATAAAGAGAGAATATATGATAATGGCTGATCCTCTAATTGGCTTGTTATTAACCCCTCCCTTTGTAATGAGGTGGAGCTCTTGGGTCTATGTGGCCATTCCATGAGAGAGTCCACTAGTCTATTTCTTGTGTGATGTATGCAAAAAATATCCTCCCAGTTTAATTTTCATTAATTTTGTTTTTTCCAACTAAACAAACTTTTAAGATTAAATGTCATTGTACACTTTTTGATTTTTGATTAGAATATATAGAAAAAGGCTTTAATGTCTCATACATTTTCGTAAATACCAGATATTCATAAATTGATGCAGCGAATAAATGACATTCAGTGAGCTGCCTATAAACACTTTTATTTCATCTGATCTGTTCATTTTTTTTTAGAGCTACTGTCTTCTTCTTGTGTCCCAAACTCACTCTAATTGGAGTATTTTGCACTCGAGTTTAGAGATATAAAATGTGTAGATGTGACCGCACTTTTGTAATATATGATTAATTCAGTTGTGCATATCACTTAATTTAATAAATCTGTATTAGTTTCTATACAAATAAAAAAGTGTGATATGAACGTGTTTGATCAAACAAAATGTGTGACTCACACGGTAAAAGCCATATATTAGTTACCGACTAATATACCAGTGGCCATCATTTGTTTATTTTATCTAAAAGGTATTTTAAGGGATGCAGAGTTGAAGGGAAATATAGTTTCCTATCATTTGATTTACTAAATTAAACTGCTTGCAGGCAGTCATTTCCTGCTAAAGGAAATAGTTTTTACAGTCCCTTTGCACACTTTCATCTTTAGTTATTCTCTTGAGTTCTCAGCCCCCGTAATTAAACACGACGTTTTTAAAATTTTAGAATGTGTCAAACTGTCCTCTCTCCACGTGTATGACAAGTACCACTTAACTATATAGTTAATTAATTATATAAGACGGATTAAATAGCTATATATATTGTTTAACTCTCACCACTGAGATAAGATGGTAGGAATACTATTTCAATTAAGATGCCAACTCATAATAGCCAATGACTTGTCTTAACATTACCTTCTTTTTCGCCAACCACCAAGATTTCTTTTATGTAGTAATTCACCATAACAACTACACAATTCATGTTGCCCTTTAACAATCACATGAAAATGATAAACCAAGTCATGATGTTCAAATGAATCTTTGAAGCCGAAAGTCATGTGGATATTTTGTTCAGTAATTGGCCTATGCTATTGGAATGTCATACTGTGGGACCTACCCACAAATTTTCCTTTAATCATCACCTCACATTTGAGCTTGATAAGCTTTGTCGTTAATGCAGCAAGTACAACATCTCCTAAGGTGGAAATATGGTTGCCCTTCACGAGACCTTTCCAGATTGCATACCGTGTTGATTGGAAGCGTCGAGGAAGCCCCACAAGATTGTTCACCACAGTTTTCGGATGTGGAATTTGTTGCATTGCAGTAAGGGCATCTTACTCTAACGGTAAGATATGCATGTTTTTACTATACCTGATAAATGGGTGGCATTGATCAAATTCAGGTCGGGCCAATCCGAATTCGAATTTGTTAGTTCCAATCCTAATCTGATATATTTTTAAAACAGATTAAAAACCTTCAACCCACACCCGTTGCAGGTCAATCCAACCCGACCCACCTAATCCAAATTTGATGTGGGTTGGGTAGAGTTGACCCGACCTAACATATTTAATTCTTATTTTGTATATGTTTGAACTCACTTTATGTTTTCCAATTTCATTTGTAAATCTCTCCTTACATGTAGATTCATTTAAAATTTTGTATTGAGCATGAATTTATAATTTATCAATTTTCAAGGTGTAAAAAATGAGGAATCTATAAATATTTTCTAGCCCATTTATTTAGAATTTGAGATAAGTCCTTTTCAATTTTTGTTCAATCTTATAATTTTATATTTGAGTAAAGTATAAAACTCATCAACGATATTGTATTTCATTCATAATAATATTTTAGAGGTAAATTTATATGCCAACATAAAAATAAAAAACGCATATCAATATTTTAACTACAAAAACATCATATTTTTAAATAAAAATAAATTTGATTTTCTAAGTATTAAAATTTTATATAACTCTTCCACAAAAGTTTAAGAGTACATA
This sequence comes from Sextonia rubra, assembly GCA_037013555.1. Lineage (NCBI taxonomy): Eukaryota > Viridiplantae > Streptophyta > Magnoliopsida > Laurales > Lauraceae > Sextonia > Sextonia rubra. The sequence continues at coordinate 56,370,701 of JASUAD010000010.1, forward strand.
GTTTATGGCTTACATGAATAAAAAAAGTCATATGAAAATTGGAAAGTCATGGTAATTTAGTAAAATCTAAATAGATCAAATGAATTAGAACGGGTTAGGGGGTCAACCCTAACCCGACCTATTTTATACGGGTTGGTAAATCTTAACCCTAATCTAACCCATATTTCAAACGGGTTGGATTAGGATGGTAAGAAACGGGTTGGGTCGGGCCCAGTTAGCAGGTCGGGTCGGATTTTGCCAACAGTATCCTTACCTGACCAAGTTCAAACTAATTAAATTAGTAATTATACATACAGTGAAATCCTCATTTGAAAGATGTATTTTATGGATCTTTTTTCATACAAAGTATAAAAAGTCGGAGCTCAACTTGACTTCCCATACTCAAAAGCACTTTAATGACTCAGAAGAGCCATTTTCCATTGAAATATTTTAAAAATATTTAAAATAACTAAGTATTTAAAAATTGTAAATATATATTTAAAATAATTAAATAATTCTCAAATTAGAAATATATATTGATTCACCTATATTCATTATATTCAGTCCAAATTAATCAATTTATATATATTTAGAAATAATGAAAAATGGAAAGAAAATAAAAAAATCCTTACAACTTTATTTCATATACAGTACCATGTCTGCTTTGCATTTTACTTGGCCCTTGTCCAAGATCATGAGGCTCAGAGTTAACAAGTCAATTCAAGTATTTTTTCGTCCCTATTTTTAGCATCAGGTGGGACCCTTCATGATTAGTTCAAATCTCACACTTACTAACATTTCATGAATTGTCACCTACCATAATTAGATGCTAAGATAAACTATAGTTATCATTGGACTGAATTTAATATGAGCGTAATTTAGAAAACCACTCATATTTAAGCACCTAAATCAATGATTGTATGATATGATTGATCTGATTTTTTTTCTAGAGTCATATTTACAATGAGACCTTTCCATCACATTATCATTTATATAATTAGTGTGCATCCAAATTGGTTTGATAAAGGACTTGAATTTTGTCTCTCCTGCAAGTTGTGTGAGAGACGTCTCTGAGAAAAAGGTGACCCACATGTGCACAACAGACACGCACAATAAACTGCAAAACTTCAAAGTGTTATTAATTTTCCACCAAAAAAAATGTTATTAATTCCATTATAAAAATTAAAACTGAAGCTTTTTAATCGTTAGTGTGAAATAGGCTAACAATTTTTTAACATTTATATTCTTACAATATTTTCACTTTTGAAATTCATGAATTAGATGATTATTATGCCAAGTTGATGCCATTTGACGGGATTAAACTACCCAACCAAACCCTAGTGTTGCGTGGCCGATCCAACTCCTGAACTATTGTTAAAAAAGAGCAGAATGCTAGCTGTTAAGCACCCCCAACCAGAGCCGACAATCCGCCTTCTCCCATCTGCCACCACCTTGCCAGCACCTGGCGCTTTGTGCAGCCAAACAGTAAAAAAGAAGCTCTCTTTTATAAGTTGATTGGTTTATCTAAGTACCCTCTTTTTCTTAAAAAATACTTGCGATAGTTATCTCTATCTGAGTACTTTTTAAAAATTGCTAGCGAATAAGCCAGGTTTTCCCCTCAAATTTACGCTTTTTTGTCGGCCGGGCATTGTTTTCATCTAACGTCTGTAAGAAAATGTCGTCCAGTTAATTTTTTGTATATTTTGTAATTGGGTAATTCATAGGTTAAATAAAATTTTAGGTTCATTGAATTGTATTCTATATTTCTTATAAAATTAATTAAAGTTTGTGTTGTTGGAAGAGCCGAAGAGAAGACTTAAAGAAAAAAAAAAGAATTTCGGAAGAATATAAAGTTGGGACAAAAGCTCCCCCATTCAAGCAATTAGATGCCCACTTGAGCGGACCTGACGAATTTCGCCAAGTAGAAGCTTTTTCCGCTCAAGCACCCACTTCTCTACCCGAATGCCTAACGAACAAGAATTTACTTTCCTGTTTTGAATTTTTTTTTTGTTTGTGCCAAAACTACTAGTTCTTATTTTACAAGGGTATTCCTTTAGAGTACGAATAGTGGATTATTTAAAGTGTTACTCTTTCAACCCTAAGATATCCATCTCTCATCCTAATACTGATAATACACACTGAATATATAGATTTCATTATTCCAAGTGGATATTATACATTAGAATCAATTTACATCTTTAGAACTTCCATTAGAGAGATTGTGCTAAAGCTTTTATAAATGCCAGCCCCAATCCTTAATTTTTATTAAGTATTAATTAATATTTAATTAAATGTATTGTGTGTATTTTAGTTAAATAAGATTTTATTCCTTTTGTGGGTCCCATTAGGAGGGTTTTAAGTGAGTTTAGTAGTTTTGGGTCTTAGATTGCAAGCTGACCCGTTTTTCTACCCTCTTAGCCCACTTAGAATCCTATTGGAAATCTACAACCATAACCTTATTATTATAAATATCCAACTTTTTGCAAAAAAAAAAACGTATTTTTACAAAACGAATGTTTTCTTCTCTCCTAAAAATTTTCATTTCTACAAAACCCTTCTCTCTCAACCAAAACCCACTGGAGAAGAAATAATTGCCGGCATGAGAGTGTAGGATTCGATCTTTAGGGCATTACCTTTGCACAAAATACCACAAATTGCAGATTCGAGGCAAGTATTAGATGTAACTTAATTAGCTTTGCTTATTGTCCCTTGATTTTCTTGGTCCTTAATTATGTAGATATGTCCTTAGCCCTCTCATGTGGATAAATAAGAGGATTGATTTTTGATCGGAAACTTAAAAAAAAAAATGCCTGTAGGTAGTGCTACTGCACTGCACATGCGTAGGCAGCTACTGCTTAGCAGGCCGGGCTGGCCCTGCTGTTAGGATTTTTTCTTGGGGGGTTTTATAACTTTAGTTATGGTGTTTAATTAGAATTTAGATTAAGATTTGATTAGGATTTTAATTAAGGACTGATTAAATTTTAATTGGGGAATGATGAGGATTATAATTAGGGCTTAATTATATTTTAATTAGGATTCTAATTAGGGTTTAATTCATGTTTGATTAGAATTTTAATTACAATTTAATTAAGGTGTGTTTAGAGTTTTAATTAGTGTTTAATTAAGGTGTGATTAGGATTGTAATTAAGGTTTAATTAGGATTTCAATTCCGAGTTTTGGTTTCGTTCAATTCCGAGTTTTAGTTTCGAGTTTGAATTCTAGTTTGGCCTGGCTTTTCTTTTTGACATAAAATAATTGTATGTTTCAGTACACGATAATGATGATTAAGAACTTGATTGTTCTCCCTCCATTTGTTAATCATAATTGAACTTAGTTCAATTTGGGTTTTGACATGAACTTAAATACTTTTCCCTAAATTTGTAAAATACATTAACTTTATATAATTGGATTATGTGGATTAGATTTAGATGTGAGTTTTGACACTTTTCCCTGAATTTTGCTAAATACACTAATTTTACATAAATTGGTGAGATCTTAACCTTACTCGTGGTTCTAATGGGATTGTCATGTGAGTAAACATATATCTTTGGCTTTAGGTTAGATTTGTGGGTCTTCCTTGACCTTCGGGTTTGCATGAATGTGTTTCCTTTAGTTGTTTTAATTAGCATGTACTTTGCATTGATATGACTAAGAGCGGATAACTTTAGAAGTCAAATAAGTTATGTTGAGTTTAGACTAGATATTAGTATGCACTTGACAATTAGCCCTCTTTCTGGCATAGGTTTTTGTGCCAAATAAGTATCATGTATATGGTTTAACTGTATTATTATTATGTCATGCAATTATATATATAATTCGGGGATAATTACACAGCTACAGTTTGTTTTTAGTTTTGTATAACTTATTGCTGAATTCAGTGTAGTTCAGTTCAGTTATGTTTGATTATCTAAAGGTGGACTCATCATACTTAGTTAGCTAGGGTTAACCACCTAAAATGGAGGTTTTGCTTTCGTGTATACATGATTACTACTCACCAGTTAGCATGTTTAATATGTTTTTTTTATTTCGGAAATCTTCTACTATCCAAATCATGTTTAATTAATGTAAATTAATCTTTATTGATCTTGCTTGCTGTTTCAAATTTGCCTAGAGCTTGCTTTTGACTTTGTTTATATAGTGCATAGGTACTGATGCCTACTTTATTTAGACTTTAGATAAACTTTATTCATAAATTATTTTAATTTTATTACAACTTGAACATCTAAGATTATTATTGTTGAACATGCTTTTTGTTAACTAAATGACACTATGATACCAATTGTTGCTAAATTGTTTCCGCAGATGCATTGATTTTGACTCACCACGGGCCAAATGATCATGTGTAGGTCCACTATTATGATACGTGTTGTGTTAAATATGAATAAAATTTTAAATTAGCACCTTTTTTTTACGTTGACTTGGGTTGTATTTTGGGGCCATGACAGCTTTTAGTGAGATAATATTGCTTATACATCTCTTGTAAAAGATTGAGAGAATCTTGCGGTTCAATGTGTGGTGTGATGAAACGGAGATTACTGCATAACGAATAAGAGTCGTAACAGAAGGAGTTATACAAGAAAAACTAGGCCCTTAAGTTGAATGAATGATTGAATGAGAGTTGTGGATATATCTTGTAAATGTTTGATATTGTTCGATAGTTGATCTTTTAGTTGGATTTGTAAATTTTAACCTAGTTGGATTTTCCATGTTAAAAAATTTAAGTGTTTTCTGTTTGTGTAATTGATTGATTTACTTTATTTACAAATTTTTTTATTTTTCGTTGCATGTGTAACATAAAACTTAAAAATTCAGCTATGAAACAATCCCTTCGGTTCTCTGTCTTGGCCACTTACCTCATCGTCCTTGATGTCACAACGCGAGCCCAGGGACCGGGGGGTCAGAGAAAGTCTAACCAATGACACACGTACTCCCGTGCATGTACACCCAGACCTCGTCCAAGCATACACACACAAGGGATCATTCACACGTGCAAACAATGTACGCGGAAGCTGTACGTATCAAGGCATACCACAACATACCAAAAGACATAATGGATTACTAAAGCATGAACTGATGACAAGAACAATTACAAGAACGTATGACAATAAAGAGGGCTTACAAAAATCAAAATACAGAGATCAATCAATGCCCACGGTACAAGTTACAGAAAAATCCCCCAATAGACCCAGACTCAAATGAATTGGGAAAAACAAAATGATGCAAACCGTACTCTGGAGGATGGATCAAGTCCACTCCTCTAGGCCGGAGGGGGCCTCGCGAGCCTCTCCTGGAGTCGGGTCGACCGACGCAGGATCGGGAGAGGGATCTGAGCCTGCAACACCCAAAAACAACTCATAAGTACAACGACTTAGCAAAATATAAGCTACAAGAAGATAACACGAATTGTATCTATAAATGAGCAATAGTCACAATGCAAGATCCATAGTAAGCATGTTCGCATACTAAGCAAATTGTGCAAATGAATAAGCATGCTATCAGAATCATAAACAGATAACAGTCAAAGTGGCTACTACATTGGCCATATTCTCCCTTTCGAGAGCAGTCGGAATGAGAACACCAGCGACCGGGCCAGGGTACGCATGGGTCTCTAGTTCCCGGGGTCCGGAGTCCCAGGACTGAACACTTTGCAGAGGCAAACACATAAACTAAACCAAAGTCAACCCCGTTGGGCATCCTAAGGCTGAGGCTCAGTAGTGCCCTATACCAATCACAATCAAATCGGATGATGCACCTCAATCAATCAATTATATCACATACAGATCTCACATATCACACTAAACGAACAATAGGAAGTGCATCACATATACTGATACTGATACTGATACTGATACGGAATGCAATAAGAGAAGCACTGACAAGTGAGTACCAATAACAAATAATCACTGACTCAAGTACTCCACCTGAGCAACGATGAAAACACAGTAATAGAATGGTCCCGCCCGGGCTTCGCTCTGAGGTTGCTGCATTTCCCACAGAATCGAGAGGTCCAGCGCAGAACACATAAGAGGGCATGACCGAAGTGAATATGCTATCCAAATCAGAGTACTTTGACGAATCAAGGTCAATTACAAGCCAATCCTAACCTATTTATCCAGTGTTTCTAACCGTGCATGTTGATGTAGTTTTAAGTTGTCCGATGCACCATTGTCTCGTGTTGCAGTATCTGGAATGTGCACCGAAGTCCCTTAAACCAACACCCATGGGGAGGTGCTAAACAACTGGATAACGAGCATGAATGATTCACAGCCCTCGAGATCATTCATGTCATTCAAACATTCCATTGGGCATGTTCAGGTTAGCTACATTCTAACATGAAAGTCATATATGGTCTTCTTCTTAAGCCTAGTCTTTTCATTCAGTTCTCAGGATGATACGGTGTAGCCGTAGGTGACCTTACGGCTTAGCCGTAGGCATCTTACGGCTTAGCCGTAGTCAGCACTGCGGCGGAGCCAAGGTTCCCCAAACTGTTCATCCGCATTTACGGCTCAACCGTAATTTACTCTACGGCGTAGCCGTATCCTGGTCCACGGCTTAGCCGTAGTATAATGTACGGCTTAGATCAGGCTGGGCCGTAGAAGAGTAGCATTTTGCCAACTCTCAGTTATTTCAATTGTCACCCTGTATTGTTCTACGGTTAGGGTTACGGCTGGGTCTCGGCTTAGCCGTAAGCCATTTCACGGCTCAGCCGTAGCACATTTCACGGTTTAGCCGTGAGTGCACTGAATCATTTTCCTGCAACAGTTACAGACATACAGAAAGCGAACGTTTCGACTGAAAACAGAAAAATAACAGCGAAACTGACTCAATAGGGCTGTCTAACACTGATGCATACAACAAAGAGTAAGATACAAAAAATCAAAACAATACCAATCGGTGTTCATGCTACTTGTGCTTATACTTGCTGTAACACTCCGACCCGAGTTGACCCGGTTTAGTGGGTAATTGCGTGTGTTTTATCGCTAAGAGTGTTTTGATTTTGTTTCTGTTTGGTTTGAGTTGTAGAGAGATCGTTTGGGTTGAGTTTGACTTGGTCTAGTTAGTTTGAGCCCTTTTTCGTAATTTTGGCTTTTGATTGACCTTGTCAGTTTTGCGTCATTTTGACGTCAGCGCGTGTATTTCATTGAGCTTGTCGTTTTTCGTAACTGTCTTGGATCCGAATGAGTTCGTTTGCTCTCGTTGGACCGTCATTTGACTCAAACTGATAATTGGATAAGCTAATTGGACTTGTTTGCAAATTTGGCTCAACTTAAGTTATAAATATCCCCACCAACTCCATCTCTCTCTCGATCGTCTCTCTCGCTCTCTGTTCGTCTCTCTCTCTCGACAGCTCTCTTTCTCTCCTTCTCCATTTCTGTTTCTGTGCTTGAGGGAGGAAGAAAGGAGCTCGTTAGTGTGTGTGATCCCGGTGGACTGAGCCAATCAGCGTGTGGATTTCGTCCGTGAGGCAAGTATAAGCCCAAGTTGTATGAACATCGATTGATAGTGATTTGATTGTTGTGTTCTTGTTCTTTATTGTGTTTCTCAGTATTAGACAGCCCCATTCAGTTCATTTCACTGTTATCTTTCGGTTTCCAGCCATTTCGCACACTTTCTGTATGACTGTAACAAGTTCAGGAAAATGAGTCCGTGCACTCACGGCTAAGCCGTGAAATGTGCTACGGCTAAGCCGTAAAATGGCTTACGGCTAAGCCGAGACCCAACCGTAACCCTAACCGTAGAGCAGTACAGACTGTTAGCTGAAAATAACTGGATGTTGGCAATTTGACATTCTTCTACGGTCCAGCCTGATCTACGCCGTACATTGGCTTACGGCTAAGCCGTGGACCAGGATACGGCTGAGCCGTAGAGCAAAATACGGTTGAGCCGTAAATCCGGATGGATATCTGGGGAACCTCAGCTCAGCCGCAGTGCATATTACGGCTAAGCCGTAAGATGCCACGGCTAAGCCGTAAGGTTACCTACGGCTACACCGTGAGACCCTGAGAATTGAATGAAAAGGGACTAGGTTTAAGCAAACGACCGTATAGGACTTTCATGTTAGAATGTAGCTAACCTGGACATGCCCAATGGAATGTTTGAATGACGTGAATGATCTCAAGGGCTGTGAATCATTCATGCTTGTATCCAGCTGTTTAGCACCTCCCCATGGGTGTTGGTTTAAGGGACTTCGGTGCACACTCCAGACACTGCAACACTAGACAATGGTGCATCGAACATCTTAAAACTACATCAACATGCACGGTTAGAAGCACTGGATAATTAGTGTAGGATTGGTTTGTAATTGACCTTGATTCGTATAAGCATTCTGAATTGTACAGCATATTGATTTCGGTTATGCCCTCTTATGTGTTCTGCGCTGGACCTCTCGATTCTGTGGGAAATGCAGCAACCCCAGAGCGAAGCCCGGGCGGAACCATTCTATTATTGTGTATTATGTTTACCGTTGCTCCACTGGAGTACTTGCATCAGTTATGAGTCAGTGATTGTGATTGCTACTTAGTGTCAGCACTTCTTGTACTTGTTTATGTACCTTCAGTATCAGTTAGTGTCCTTATGATTTGCATTTCGTATCCGCTTCAGTATCCGTATCAGTATCCGTATTATGTGCATGCAGTATTTGCATTCAGTATCAGTTATGTGATGCACTTCCTATTGTTCGTTCAGTATGATAAGTGATAAGTGATAAGTGATAAGTGATAAGTGATAAGTGATAAGTAATAAGTGATCGAGGTGCATCAGCTATTTGATTGTGATTGGTATTGGCACTACTGAGCCTCAGCCTTAGGATACCCGACGGGGTTGACTTTGGTGTAGTTTATGTGTTTGCCTCTGCAGAGTGTTTCCGTCCTGGGACTCCGGACCCCGGGAACTAGAGACCCATGCGTGCCCTGGCCCGGTCGCTGGTGTTCTCATTCCGTCCGCTCTCGTAAGGGAGAAAATGGCCAATGTAGTTGCCACTTTGAGTGTTATCTGTTTGTGATTCTGATAGCATGCTTATTCATTATGCATTTGCACACTTGCTTAGTATACGATCATGGTTTCTATGGATATTGCATCATGACTATTGTTCAGTATTATTCAGTATTAGACACGATTCGTGTTATCATCTTGTTGGCTTATACTTTGCTAAGTCGTCGTACTTATGTGTTTGTCTTGTGTGTTGCAGGCTCAGATCCCTCTTCCGAACCTGCGTCGGTCGACCCGACTGCAGAAGAGGCTCGCGAGGCCCCCTCCGGCCTAGAGGAGTGGACTTGATCCATCCTCCAGAGTACGGTTTGCATCATTTTGTTTTCCCCATTCCTTGTGTTGGCGTCTATTGGGGGGATTCTCTGTACTTGTGAAGTGGGCCTTGAGTAATACCTGTATTTTGATTTTTGGATTGTTGTAAGCCCGCTCTATTGTCATACGTTCATGTATTTGTTCTTATCATCAGTGTATATCGTTTTGTAATCTCCTATGTCTTTTGGTATATTTGTGGTATGCCTTGATACGTACAGCTTCCGCGTTCAGTCTTTTGCTCGCGTGATTGATCCCTTGTGTGTGCATGTTTGGACGGGGTCTAGGTGTGCATGCACGGGAGTACGTGTGTCACTGGTTAGACCTTCCTCTGACCCCCGGTCCCTGGGCTCGGGTCGTGACACTTGCCTCACAGACGGAATTCACACACACGTGACCGTTGCTTTGGCTCAGTCCACTGGAAACACACACCAACTTAGCTCCTTTCTTCCTCACGTACAACAAATAGGAAGGAAAAGAGAGAAAGAGAAGAGCTGAACGAATAGAGAGAGAGAGACAAGCAGAGAACGATCGAGAAAGAGGTTAGGTGAGATATTTATAAGATAAAAGGAATCCAAATTACAAACAAGTCCAAACAGATTACACAAATGTCAGTTTGAGTCAACTGACGATCCAACGAGAGCAAACGAAATCATTCGGATCCAAGACAGTTACGAAGATCGACAAGCTCAACGAAATACACGCGATGACGTCAGAATGACGCAAAACTGACAAGGTCAATCAAAAGCCAAAATTACGAAAAAGGGCTCGAACTACCTAAACCAGGTCAACTCAACCCAAACGATCTCTCCAAGACTCAAAGCTAAAGAAAAGCAAAATCAAAACACACTTAACGATAAAATCGCACGCAATTCCCCACTAATCCGGATCAAATCGGGTCAGAGTGTTACACTTGACATAGAAGATCAGCACATGGAAGAAGCTTGGCCGCGCATGGGTTCAAAATAACCATGCATGGTTTTACTCGCGTGGCCATACTTCACTTTAATGAGTAGAATCACCTGATTTAAACATACAGTAAATAAGGAGTAAGTGAATCACATCTTCACATGTCATGCAAATGATTAATCTGCTGGTTGCCCTTGATTCGGTGACTTGTTTCTATCATGGGCGGGCACACAGGAGTAAACCTTGGCGGCACACATGATCAATCCATTCTCTTTACACGCTGACACAACACACATTTACCCTGTTTGACATCAATTTGCCTATCTTAGCCAGTGGTGATTCCCATCATTAAAAAAATTTTGCCCTGCAAAATTTTTTATGGGCTTTACTGAATACGTGGACTTGTTGTATCCATGTAAAAATTGATAGACGTTGATGAGCTTTGGTGGCAACGTTGGCCTCTAACTTGAATCCACGTAAATTGGTGGCCCTCGTAATTTGGGGAAATCTATCGAAAAAATTTCATGAAAATCCAACCTTCCTTGTATGGAAGATAAGCGGTAACACTCGATATAAGCCTCGATGGATGAAGCTGAATCACCAATTGCAATGCAATTTCTACTGGGGTTGCAGCTGGGGACGGGGAAGCGCTGAGCAATGAGGATGCCCAAGCCTGACCCGAGATGTTTGTGGGTCAATCTGAGCCTGGATCGATGAAGCTGAATCACTGAGCCCAAGCCTGAGATTCAATTCACAATCTAAGCCCAAGCTCAAACACAAGCCCAAGTTATAATATGAGTATGTAATAAGCAACATATAATTATATATTGTATATAATATATAAAGTTGTGAGTACGGGTTTTCATAGGTTTATTTTCCTATAATATATTTATGGAGAGACTACTATGCATATATATATATATATATATATAATGTAGGAGCCATAATGTATGAAATTGCAAATGAGCCCCATCTGTTTTGACGTTCTTGATGCATGGTTCCATGCAAACTGTTCGTAGGAGATCAATTTCCTATACTAATGTATGTAATTTGGACGCTTGAGGCTAATTTGGACATCTAATTTCAGTTGGACTCCAAATCCATTCCCAGACCGAAAATGGTTTTCACTGGATCTATCACAACTTTGCTCAGGATTGGCCCAGCCCACGTTACGCCTCTAGTTTCAACACACCCTTTCCTGCATAGTCCTAGCATTCTAAAGGCTAGACATAGGGAATTCGTTGAGCTCGTATCATTATCGTTTCATCAATAATGTCTGCATAGAAAATCAAAGCTGCTCAAACTTACCATCCCCTCTTGTTTTTTCTCTGACCAAAGTCTTAGTCCAATTTTGTTCAAGTCCCAAAGGTAGCAAGGACGGTAGAAAAAAGAAGAGCCAGTCAAATCATTTGCCTTATACATGATCAATCTAATAATGTGCCAACTCTTATTGCAAGCTGGGTCAAAGGTGACATAAGAGATGATATTGATTTTAAGTGGTTAGGATGACATAACAGATGATACTGATTTTAAATGGTTAGGATTTCTAATTTGGACCCCACTCAAGAAATTGTATGGATAAGTTTAGCAGATTCTTTGAGTGTGGTCCATACTCCTTTCTTATGATTATGATTGGAAATTTGCTAGAGAGCGTGTATGCTTATATGTGTGGAGCAGTAAAGAGGAGATGGGTTTGTAAAATTTATTAAATTAAAAGTGTGTTAAAATCACTCTGTGGATACTATGATGTAAAGGATGGGAGAGGAAGTGTCCATTAAGAGCACTTTATTGTTATAAAGTTTAATAGTCATAATTTATCACACTTTTTTGTGGTAAAATAAAGAGAGGCATGCCAGGAGTAAAAGGTTCGTGCCACAAGATAAATCTACTTTTCCACTCTACTAATTTTCTTTTATTATCTAAATATATGAAATAAAATAGCATCACACGAGAATATAGGGTTGTCCTTATGGATATAGCACCCACTCCCATAGTGCCCACAAAGATTTGCACTTTAGTGAGCGCCCTTTCTTTTCTACTCTCCGCCACTAGGTCACGTCAGCCAACAAAAAGGTATCTCACCGCGTGACTACTTTTTCTCTATCTTTTGCCGCTCTTTATGCTAAATAAATAATCACAAGCACATGCTTACAAGAAAAGTTCTAGATAATTTATTCCTAGAACTGATCTGCATGGGCCAGGGTGGACTGCTCTCATTCCAAATCAACTGAATCATCTCAACAGTTGCATGCAATGAATGGGCAAATGTACCCATGGTGATTGGATGGCTAGGATGATCTTATGATTGTGACCCATTTAAACTAGGGACCACTGATTTGATGATCCAAAGCAACATAGTTACGGGGTAAACTGGTAGTAGTACTGTTGCAGCAGCAGCGGCGTCATGATAACATGGTAAAGGTTGGTCAAGCCAGTCCCATTCAGAACACAAAAGAAATCCCATTCCAAGATCCTCAAATAGGCTCATACACGAGGCATGCTTATCAGACAAATCGGCCACTCGACGTCCTTCGCCATCAATCACGTGAATTGGATGACATGGCACACCATCAACCGTTGTTTCATCAGTTCCAATCTGATAAAAATCCGCCCATACATCAACAATCACAATAAAAGAAAACAAGCAAATAAACCTTTAGCCCTCACATTTCCTTGTGAAAATTCCCTACCAAACAGCTCAAATTGGACAAAAGCCAGGTTCAAACAAAGATTATTCAGTGCCATACTTCTAATGACTAGAAATACCAAAAAAAAAAAAAAAAAAATCAACAGTCACTTTCCTTCATTTTTAATATGTTATAAATATAATAAAAATATAATGTAAGGTGAGGAGCTATTCCTCCAATCCATGGCTGTGTCCTGCCACATAATCGGTTATTGATACATGGCAAGCAGTCATTGGCCGACGCATATCGGCCTCAAATTGGACATCTTTTGATATAGTGAAAGAGTTATAAGAGGAGAAGGTGAATAGGTGAGTGAGTAAAGATTGTGTTTAAGCCTCAGAAGAGGGAGAGGGAGAGAGAGAGGGCCATCACTAAAATGGCATTGGCATCCCTCCTCAAGTTATCTCCTTCCCCAGTGGTAGACAAGTCTGAATGGGCGAAGGGACAATCCCTTCGCGCTCCGTCGGCCACAACATTCCCCTCCTCTGCTCCTTCTACTCTTACTGTGCGTGCTAGCTATGCCGATGAGCTTGTCAAGACTGCAGTATGATGATTTCCATCCTAATTTGTATTTCATACCTTCTAATTTTCAAATATATATATATTAGTCTTCATTAGATTATATGTGCGTGTGGTTTAATGTTTGATTGTGAAGTTAAAGATAACATGAAAGATATGTTAGATTGTAAGTTAAGAAAACATGACGTAGATATGGTTTAGCGTAAAAAGAATTCATTATGTCCACAGAAAAGATATGAGATAAGGCTAATGGTAATTGAGTTTCATATTTATACCCATTTATGGACTTTGTATTTTACTTTCCTTCTGGTCTCCTAATGGGCTTGCAACCCGATGGGACAGCTAAGGCTTGGATGCTTGCCAAGTTCAAATTAGTTTTTTCTGACCTGATATTCAGGTGGAGATCTAGTGCTTGAAGTTTATATAATGTGTCCAAACAAATAGCCATATGCAAAGTCTTGACCCTTTATTTTAGTGGGATTGAGTCAGGCTGGCCTTTCGGGCATTTGGGTGGACGCAGACTAATGCTCTACTCAACCCAATTTATCATTCTGCATAGACGTTCAGGCTAGGCTACAAATAGACAGACCCCAATCCTGCCAAAAACTGGGCCTGGGTTGTCCCGGCTCATTTGCATAGCTACAACAAAGGGGTGGAATCTGCAAGGATGTGAGAGTGAGAGCACATTACCACCGTAGTGACACCTTCATATTCCTGTTTTCTTCCTTGTGGGCTTGTTCCAGAAAACAGTTGCTTCACCAGGGCGTGGCATCTTGGCCATGGATGAGTCCAACGCGACCTGCGGCAAGAGGCTCGCCTCCATTGGGCTTGAGAACACTGAGGCAAATCGCCAGGCATATAGGACCCTCCTAGTCTCTGCTCCCGGCCTCGGCAACTACATTTCTGGAGCCATCCTGTTTGAGGAGACACTCTACCAGTCCACCATCGACGGCAAGAAGATCGTCGATGTCCTCGTTGAACAAAAGATTGTGCCTGGCATCAAGGTTGACAAGGTAAGGTCATGCGTGCACCATGTCCTATTCGTTATATAACCATATATGGCTATGCATTTCTCTCAGGCTAGATGACCTTTGTCTGAAATCCATGGATGCGATTACAGGGTCTGGTGCCTCTGGCTGGTTCCAATAATGAATCATGGTGCCAGGGTCTCGATGGACTCGCTTCTCGCACAGCTGCTTACTATCAGCAGGGTGCCCGCTTTGCCAAATGGTATGAAACTCACAGCAGAAAACTTGTTTCAATCCGAGGGAACTACATCAGCAGAAAGAACTAATGTTACTGCCTTGCTAGATCACTTGCATAAAGAAATGACTATGAGAAGTAGTTGTATACTTCAATAACTTTTGTTCTATTGATGGTTGAGAGATTAATGGGCTTTCCATTTCCATGGTTTTAATTTAACACAGGCGAACTGTTGTAAGCATTCCAAACGGTCCATCAGCACTTGCAGTGAAAGAGGCTGCTTGGGGTCTTGCTCGCTACGCTGCAATTTCACAAGTAACCAATTAACCGAACCAACATATTTTTAGTATTTTTACACATTGTTGTCGATTGATTACTGAAAATCTTTTGTGATTGAATTGCAGGACAATGGGCTGGTTCCAATTGTAGAACCAGAGATCTTGCTGGATGGTGAACATGGGATTGATAGGACTTTCGAGGTGGCCCAGAAAGTGTGGGCCGAGGTGTTCTTCTACCTTGCTGAAAACAATGTAATGTTTGAAGGAATCCTCCTCAAGCCCAGCATGGTTACTCCCGGGGCTGAATGCAAAGAGAAGGCCACACCCCAACAGGTTGCAGAATACACTCTCAAGCTTCTTCACCGCAGAATCCCCCCTGCAGTCCCTGGAATCATGGCAAGTCTCTACCTCTCTATCAATGATAAAATTATCATCTGACATACCAGCCCCTGTCGATTAGACATGGTATTGATGAATTTACCTTCACCTGTCCTTGTTTGGCTTAATGGATGGGGTTGAGTTAATGAAATTTTCATTGTTACAAGGTAGAAACATCATCAAGTTAGGCATCATTAACACACTGCTGGATCAGTGGTGTTGGCACCACCCTTTCACAAAGACACCCTGGGATTCATCCTGGGTAGTTAGGTAGTAGTCTCAAAACCATTATCACTGTTTGAATGTAACGAAACAAATAAACAAATAAGTTGGACATCTGAATGATGGAAAATAAAATATGTTTAATGACAACTAAACATACAAATTAAAATGCATGTCAAATTGTATTTAACTCTAAGAAACTTAGAGTTAGTCCCTAAAACTTACTTGATAATTTATTGGTTATGTTAATTTGATTTGTTTTGCTAATTTTCTTATGGTTTGGTCAGTTCTTGTCGGGCGGGCAATCAGAAGTGGAAGCTACCCTCAACCTGAATGCCATGAACCAATCTCCCAACCCATGGCACGTATCGTTTTCATACGCGCGAGCCCTTCAAAATACTTGCCTGAAGACATGGGGAGGAAGACCTGAAAATGTTAAGCCAGCGCAGGAGGTTCTGCTAGTTCGCGCTAAAGCCAACTCTCTTGCCCAGCTTGGAAAATACACCGGCGAGGGTGAATCAGAAGAGGCTAAGAAAGGAATGTTTGTCAAGGACTACACTTACTAAGCTGCATGAGAAATTGTTGACTGTAGAAGGAAAAAGATGAAATCATCTCAATGTGCTTGTTATAGATACAGGGGTGAAGACTATTTTTGCCATTACTTGTACTTTTTTCTGATTAATAATAAATCTTTTCCTATGAGTTTGTTAGTGAGCAAAAGTAACATTATAATTAAGTGCTCAAACTTAAGGGTTCCTTTTGTTTTTATTGGATACATTGTTAAATAATCTAGGATTAGAACAAGGATATAAAAATGTAATCCATAATAGAATAGGCATGATGAACATATTCCAAGCAAAGTAAGAAATGAAATTAAATAATCATACTTACCTTGTACAATCATTTGAACCGATTCAAAAGAGAGTAAAAAACTTCAATGGACAGAACTTACATTGTAGCATTGCTGCATTGTGGTATGATAAAGCGCCTTGGTATTAACTTGGGTGGAGCCCACATTTTCAAAATCCAAACCATTTATTATCCCCTAACATCCATTGTGGTGCTCAGATATAAAGAACCATTTAAATCAGTAAAACGGACATAGTTTTTTTTTCTTCTTCTTTAGAAAAAGAATGGACACAGTTGGATTGACTAAATATTGCACAATTGATTCAACTTCCTTTACTTTCTCTGTTTCCGAATAGAAAGGGAAGATGTCCTCATGTATCAAAAGAAGTTGTCAATCTATTGGTTGGAGCATTGAAATTAACTTTGAATAATATACAAAGAATATAACAAGTGTTAGGTATGATAAACAGCTTATTTTTAAAAAGTGTGCCCAACCAAGTGTATAACCAGGGCGTTTCACTACCCCAGAATAAAAGCAATGCTGCATTGTAGATCTACCCAACTTTGACAGAACTATAGCCCAAAACCTTAGTTCTTTTGTCATGGTCGGAATTGAAGAGAAAGGGGGGGGGGGGGGGGGGGGGGGGGGAGGGCGTTTCACTACCCCAGAATAAAAGCAATGCTGCATTGTAGATCTACCCAACTTTGACAGAACTATAGCCCAAAACCTTAGTTCTTTTGTCATGGTCGGAATTGAAGAGAAAGGGGGGGGGGGGGGGGGGGGGGCACATGGTTCCCCCTAAATTTGAAAAGATCCCTTGACATAAATGAAAATTTAAGAGGCATTTTTAGCAATAGCGCCCTCCTATCCCCTACCCCGAAAAAGAAATTCTTTTTTGTAACAATGCCCCCAAGGCTTATATCCTGGTTCCACACCTGTTTTTGGTCTAGGGTGTGCTATATAGACTTTAAAAAGGACTCACTACACTCATAAAAAAATAAATAAATAAATTTAAAAAATACCTAAGCTACCCTTCTTTTCCCACTCACCTTCTCCTCCTCTCCTTTCCTTTCCCACCCCCCCTCCTCTCTCCTGCCCTTCCCCACCTACCCCTTCGATGACAATGGTCGGCAGCATGCCTCCAGATCTTCCTCCCTCTTTCTCTCCTTCTTCCTTTCTCTTCCTCCTTCTTACTCTCCCTCCTCCTCCTCTCCATTTTCCATCCCCTCCCTCTCCCTCTCCCTCTCCCTTTCTCTCCATCCCCTCTTCCTCTCCTCTCCTCCCCTCCCCTCCCCATCTTCCTCTCCTCTCCTTATTATTCCATTTCCTACTTGTTCAAACCTACAAGGTCGAACATTATAGTTTTGTTTAGCCTTGCAAGGCAGAACAAAAATAGAAAGGTTTGGCCAAGACTGGCCAATCAATCTAGGACTATTCGGCTAGTCTTGGCCAAATAGGTCAGGGGCATTGTGGAAGGGGAAGGGGAAGTGGAAGGGGAGGGGGGTAGCTGGGAGATCATTGTCTCCTTGATGCAGGGAAACTGTGGGAGGGGGAACAAGGGGGAGAGAGGGGAAGGGAGGAAGAGAGAGAGAGAGAGAGAGAGAGAGAGAGAGAGAGAGAGAGAGGATGGAGAGGGAGAGTCCGCCGGAGCCATCGATCTCGCCGGAGGGGTAAGTGGGGAATGTGAGGAGAGAGGAGGGAGAGGTGGGAAGGTGGGTGAGAAGAGGAGGGGTGGAGGCATTTTGGATATATATATATATTAAATAAAAATAGGTGAGTGTTGAGATGGTTTTTGTTTTCAAATAGCAAGCCCCTTTTGTCCTGCTGCTTCTTGCAATTAGTGGAGAGAGTTATATAGACTTCCATCAAGTCTTTATAAAAGAGCAAATTACTTAAGTGGTTGGTCTTGGGCTGTAGCTCACTAACTCATCTGGTCAAGGACACTAACAGCCCCATTAAGGGTGGCAAAGGGGGAAAAAATAAAAAAAAAAAGAAGAAGTGGTTGAATATTAAAAAATTAAACTTGAAAAGATTGCTTAGATTCACCGGTTTTCTCAAATTTGACTTAAAATTTAAATAGCAGCTAAAAAGAATGGGTGCTCAATGACCAAGCCAGCCTGGGTCTAAGGACCTACCTTGTTTGGGCTTGGGCCTTGGGTCTAACTCAGGATGGGCCAGGAAATAAATTTGTGCCCATTAGTATATTTGGGCCAAGCTTGGATTAAGTGATAGTAAGCTCAAAGCTTGACCTAGGGCGACTAAGTAGTGACTGACTGAGTTCTCCAAAGAAGTGACAGAAAGCCCAGGGACTTAAGGCCCATTTCGGACTGGGGCCAGATAAGTTGGGCAGGAGTGTACAATGCCTCAGCCTATCCCAGCTCATAACTGCCTTTATATAAAGTGAACTGGATAGTGGGCTTGGTGGGTTAGATGAGCCCAGGATTATATTGGACCAGTTAGGTCCAAGAAACTCAACAATATTCATGAGAGCTACATCATGCTGACATATCCTCCCTCATGTTGACAATCACTTGAGCCTTTTGGTAGTGGAAAAAAAAAACTTTCAAAGTTAATTTTCTTAAAGAATCGTGTCTTATACCAATAATAAGAGGCGTAGTTTTCGCTTGACTATCCATCACTACCCTCATGAGAGGACTGTTCTACCTTCACAGAGGTGTACTTCCCTCACCGGAGGACTTGGGTCCCAGCCCCATAGCTGGGTGCCAAAAAAAGGTTAATTTTAGAATAAAATCACACAATTATGATATTGGACAGCTCAACCAGTTTTGGTCCCTAACCGTTGAATTCACAAACATAAGAGATATTGATGAGCATTAGGTAATTTTTTAGTACACGGGTGCCACCAACCCCAATCAAACAAATCGAGTAATTAAGGATGTGATTTGAGCCTTTTCACTTTGGCATTGGGCCAGGATCAACATTTCCAAACTTAAAATAAGAGTGACATCCCAAACCATTTCCATTCTTAGTGGTATTTAGGTCTTTTTGTAAAAAAGAAGCAATATCAAGAATCATTGGCACAGGCTATTACTTTTTTCAGTCCACCATATTTATGTTTTTAATTATCAATTTAATGAAAAGCACAACTTTTATTAGAACGAAGATAACATCATATAATACATTATTAAATATTTTAATTTTAATAAATAGGCTCCACTCTGTAGCAGTACCAGTGCCTATTTGTTTATGAAGAACTTTTGGGATGGGATTATGGGAAGACGCATTTTATTTTATGTGCCGTATTGAGTACAGGTGGGTAAACACGCACCACCAAAAAATGGTCAGGCATCACTGGCCACTAGATCCAGCAACTTGACACTGTGAGAGCCGTACAAGACTAGGAGTCCATGTGTTGTACGATCTGTTGTCTCGCTTTGAGCATAGCATCTGTGCAAGTGCGAGTGCAGTGCCATTGATTGAGTATGGTAAATTATTTGAAATAGAGTTGTTTCGCCTTACAAATTGATCATATGTATGTCTATTGCAATTGAAAAAAAAATCCTATAGGAAAGTTGGCCTTACAAATTGATCATATGTATGTCTATTGCAATTTTAAAAAGAATCCTATAGTAAAGTTGGTCTACGTTGAAATATATTCATTCCTTCGCATTTCGAAAAGGTAGGCAAAAAGTCCTATAGCTTGTTTTTTTATTAGAATTCACAAAATTTAGGTATGAAAATTTTCTAATTTTCAAATATAGTGGCATTCTCTTTAGAGCATCTAAAAATTTCACCAAAAAGTAAAAGGAGGAGAAACTCTAAAATTCTCAAGGTCATTTGAGTCCTTTTATGGTGGACTCAAAATTCTTGTTTTAGTGGGGCAAAATATTGAACAATGCTTTCATTTATTCTTCAATACATTACATTTGATTAAAGAAAAAAATAATTATTCAAACTTGAATAAGTTGCCCTTGACTAAATGCTAACTACTGACAAAGTAAAACAAACTATTCTACTATATCTTAATAAAAAAATGAAAAAAATATTTTATCTTCCAAATTTTGTCACTAAAAATTATTACTACTAAGACTTATTGTTATTGAGAAATTCAAATATACTACAAGCAATTACTCATTTTACTCGGTAAACTAGATTCATCTCATATAGTTATCACATTCAAGTTCGAGTCATAATTGCCTCAAGTTAAGCCTGACACACATTGTATGTGGATGAAATCAAAACTAATGCAAACCAAGTACAGTCAATTTGAGTCCGGACCAACATTGCTTATCTGAGTGCTATTTGGGTTAAGATTGTACTCGTTTTAGGTTTTGCAATTTCTAATTTTATTTTTTAAAGGAAATAAAATTAAGGCAATATTTTTAACTAGCTCAACCAAATTTTGGCAATAATCCTTCAAGCCCCGATTAGCCAACTCAAATTCCACTAATTAGGTTGTGTTCGACCATCTAGGTTCAAGTTAGCCCTAGGTGCATAACCCTTCATTTAATTATTAGCTTAGAATCTCTATAGCTACCACTATAGGTTTTGAATGATTTATTTTATCAAGTGCTCATTTGTGAATGTTTAATAATGTATTAATACTGATCCTTAATTTCCTTTATAATTTTTTTCTTTAGCCCTTTACAAATAAATAAACTCTACCCACAAATATGAAAGCTTCTTGAATAATTCTATTTTAATAGTATTTTACAAGAAAAACAAGTTATTCTTAATCAAAAGAGAAATAACTTATAAGAAAAAATGAGTATTGTTGTGAGGAATCAACACAATTGGGTAAATGATATAAAAATATATCCAAATCTCCATCAAATGAAAATCTAATTAAAAAAGGAAAAAAAAAACAACCAACCCACTTATCTCATAAAGAGATGGCCGGATGAACGAAGAAAGAGAGTCGACACCACTGCTGCAGCTACCGAATATGAAAAGTTAGGCAGACTAGAAGACAGGTTGGAGGGTGCGATGATGTAGGGTGAAAGACAATGTAGGATTTTGTTATGGAGACATTTCATTAATTTGTGGATAGTGTTTAAATAAAGTCGAAGGAGTTTTCGATATCGATATGGGGCTACCAAGTCATGTGGTGGTGCCGGATTAGGCCCCAACTAGTGCGTGGCTCTTGTGACCCATGGCCCTTTGAGGGAGCTCAAGAGTTTTTATAGGGCGGCTGCACCCAATACGTAAAACATGGGTCTATCCATGCTTTTAGCTGTCTGGAATTCAAAAACTCATAAAAAGAAACATGGCATTTGAAAATTAAAGCAGACAAGTCATCACATTATGTCTCAAAAATCCCAATGTGCTGAAAATCCATATAAAATTCTTGTAAATAAACATAACCTTAATGATGTTTAATTTCTACCTTCACATTGACTTTTTCCCAAATAGTCTAAATCATTTTGTTTAAAACAATTTTATGTGAAAAATATACATGATGTTTAGGCTTGTCATATATCACCGCTTACCTTAATTAGGATAAGTTTGTATGACAGCTTTACCATGGAAAAGGATAGAAAAGACATTTATTTGTGCTAAAACAAAATCCACCTTTAGTGCAACTGCTTTTTTAGAACTAAAATAGAAAAATAACTTGAATTTGCCGTAACTCCATCAAAAATCTTTTTCAATAGCCGTTGGACTTCTTTTTCAATCCAATGTGGAAACATGCTTCAAATACGTGGCCGCTGTATTATCAACCATAATAGCTAAAGTTGCTACACTATTTTAAAAATAATGGCGCTACAATTTAAAACAGTTAAAGCCAAATAATTTAAATTTAAAACACCATTTTTTTTTCGTGATAAACTTTTCTAAAGAAGTTTACATACTTATATAATTTCAAATCACTAACACTATAAAAAGATTGATTGCTATATAAGATTTATAATTTTTTTATCATTTAAAAAATTGACACCACTTCCTTGCTATATGCTACCTAACACTTTGATCACTAGATAATATGACTAGTGCAACCCTTAGTTTAATTATTGCGGGGACAAAAGGCTTCGAGACAGGACTTTTCGCAGTGTAGCAGAAATGAAGACTAAAAACCCTGCAAAAATTAGTAATGCACGCTATCCTTTACCAAGATATTACCAGGAAACTTCGTCCCTTGGACAGTCATGCCATCGTCCCATCAGGTCTCTATCATGCTTTATGGAACGAAGTTTCAGAGAAACTTCTTAGCCAGTCTACATCTGTAGAAAATACAAAGGATCTCTTGCAGTGGTACAGACATTAAATCATGGATTTCTAAAGCAGAACGGAAGCTAAACAACTTCATCCTATGCTTGGTCTCGGTAGAGAAATAGAAGTGGATGTGATGGTTTTTAATTGAAATAGAAAGCTAAGCAACCCCTCATTGCCATTGCTCCTCTAGGCCCACAACTCAGTGATCCATATAAAACAAGTCAGAAGTCACAAGATTAGTGCTCCTTAATGGTCCGGATCACTGGACCCCTGAGCCCACAAATGAAACGTCCAGTTCGAGTGTTTTCGTGGTAATGCCCCATTCGAGGATCAAGTAATGCTGCGGGGGGCATTGTAATTTCTGAAAAGGCTAAGGGTGATTTTGTGAAGTGCGCTCTATAAAGCAGCTTCACATCCAAAGTAGGAAAGTCGTACAGGGAATCCGAGGCGAGGAAAATGGAAATCGAGGAAATCTGCAGCTCTGGAGAAGCATTGCCATTGCTCTCTCTGAATCATGTCTCGTTTCTTTGCAGATCTGTGAAGGCATCGGTGAGGTTTTATGAAGAGGTTTTGGGGTTCGTTCTAATCAAGCGGCCTTCCTCTTTCAATTTCAGAGGAGCTTGGTTAGTTCTGTCTACATTTCCCTATTGTTTGTTTGAAAGCCTTTTCACATGCCAAGTAGAAACATTACATGTGCCCATTCTCCTAGATGGGAACTTGGGACTTATCTGTAATGAGTGCAATCCATGCTGGGGTCCATGGAGAGATGAGTCTTACATTCTTATCTCATTTTTTAAAAAATAAAAATTTCTTTTTATTGATGAAAATTATTTTAATTTTTTCCTTTTCTGGGAGGAAAATGAGTAGCAAGAATAAAATAGTGGGCTGCATGCAAAATTAAAATAAATTTTTTTATTGCAAAATCCTTGTATGCAATATTATACCGTTGAACTTTAGGACTTGTTTGTGCAGATTTGTGGACTTGGAATCCTACGTTCTTGCCCATTCCATAGAAAATCGAAAATCTCAATCAAGGAAAACTATTTCTTTTTTTTCTTTTTTTTTCTTTTCCAAAAAAAAAAAAACAAGTGTTGCATCAAACGCCAAACATTGGGTTATTGTATTAAAAATTAGATTAATTTTCTTCTCTATTGTAAGAGCCTGTGTTTTGCACTTCTTTGTCTCATGTTGACACCTGAGCTTGGTAGCTGGGGGGACGGCTGCATTTTACTCCTTTCAATCTCATACACTCTCACGTTTAGCAGGCCCATGTTCTGCTGAGCTATCCCCACTTTCAGGGTGGAACAAATGCAGTTTATTTATTTATAATGTAGGCCAAAAGTGCATCTCCTCCATTATATTTCATGAGATTTAGAAACACACATCACCGTATCACAGTAGTTGTTTCACTTTACCAAACACTGCAGGCCACAAGAATGAAAGTTACTGCAGAAAGTTGTGCCCACAATCATACCAGTCCCAGTCTAGAGAATTCTCAAATTGAACCGTCTATCCTCACCCTTTATCTTGAAGGAATCAAATGAGCGGCGGAGAGGGTCCAAAAGGAGTAGTTGCTACAATAAATGATTATGCTCGGGGCCTCGCATCAAAATAGTGCAGGCTCTTAGCACTTTGAAATTTTCGACCAGAAAGGCTCAAAATAGCTAATAATCTTTAGAAAATACAGTGGGAAAAGCAATGAAGTGAGATCCTAATTATTTAAAAGCAAATTTATTTTGTGGGCCAGTTTTCCAAAATTTTCCTTTGGGAAATCTTAAATTTGAAAATATTTTAAAACAATAATTTGAGAAAAATATTGTATTACTTGGGTCTATTAATCATCCGCAAAGATGATTATGGGTACTATGTATCTACCCAAAAGCTTAAGCTTATTAGTTAAAAGCCTAAAGAAGCATATAAATTTATATTAAACTCATTACTTAAGCAATATAGGACGTGGGATTTTTTTCTAATATTTTCCCCCTCATGTGGCTAGGCAAGAATGACACCTGTGATAAAAATATATAAATCCAAAAGCTTATATTTATACGTGCAAGGCTCAAACGGTATATGAAGCCATTAGTTAAGTGACGTGAGATGTGAAACTTTTTTCCAACAGATGCATCACAGTAAAGTCCTCTGCGTGCAATCCAAAGCTTCCACATTCTGGACATAATATCAAATGTTTTGCAGGCTATTTAACTATGGAGTTGGGATTCACTTGCTTGAGCAAAGTTCCACTGAGGAACTCCCTCAAAAATCTAGAGCCATCAACCCCAAAGACAATCACATCTCCTTCCAAGTGAGTTATCCAGATTTTAACATTTGAGAATAAAAGATTAGGCTCTAGGCATGTTTTACTTCCTGATTATTTGATGATTCTGTAGTGCTCTGATGTGGGGTTGGTGAAGAGGAAGCTGGAAGGGATGGGGATGAAATATGTGACTGCTGTGGTCGAGGATGGCGGAATTAAGGTCGATCAGGTCTTCTTTCATGACCCAGATGGCTACATGATTGAAATCTGCAACTGTGAGAATCTTCCTCCGCTTCCTCTGTCTGCTTGTCCTCTTAAGCCAGAGAAGAAGAGTGACTGCAAGAAGGATGCATGTGGGTTCATGGAGACCCAGATGATGGAGAGCTTGAACACTTACATGATGACCTTATCCTTTTAAGCTTGTAAAGGGTTACGCTGTTGTCTTGAAAGAAACATCTTTCTATGAAGGTCTGGTGGGTATGTATCTGGAGTTAAACATATGTATCAGCGAGAGATGATAAAGAAGTCCTTGTATTTTGGACTGGGTGTGTGGCATTGAAATTGGGTGAGCTTATCTATGTTGGCTGGCCTGTGAAATGCATTTCTCTCTTGTTCATGCCATTTGAACCAGTTCAAACAACATTTGTGGTCAGAGAATGACCACAGTTTTATCTAATCCACAGTTATTAGGGGCTTTGATAGGTTATTTTACATGGACCTAATGGGTTATATCTTTAACTTTCGGTCCATTGTTCTGGTTCTTTTCGTTCATTGACCAGTGGGGTGCTTATTGGCAGCACGTGGCTGCGTCCTAACCTAATCCCAGATTTCACTGGGCTAGATCGGGCTATGCTATGCTATTAGGTATGTCTTGGATCCAGGCCTAATTTTGTAGCTGAATTAGCTAGATAGGCCTTGCCTGGGCCTCAGCTTGGTTAAAGGCCATCCTGGCTTGATATATTTAATATTTTGCAGAAAATAGTGTACATTTTGCTAATGCGCTAGATGTGGGACTGCCTTGCATGTCTATGGGGCTTGATCCAATTTTAGTATTAGGCTTAATAACTAAAGTGATCATTGATAAAATCTAATGGTTCATGCAATTCAGAATGAGGTGGAATTTCGACTGCTCCCTTTTCAGTAGGAATGCAGACGTAAATAGCTTGGATCACCCAAGAGTTGGTCCACGAAAGTTAAAAGGGTGAGGTGCGGGCATCAGCATGCGATCATCTTAATAACTAGCCTCTTGCCCGAGTAATAAGACAAGTTAGTTTTTTCCCGGCTACACATCCCTCAAAACTAGACAATCACCTTTCTTCTCAGAAAGGACAGTTTTACCTCACTCAAGATTTACTTCTAGACAATCACCTTTCTTCGTGAAAAGACAATTCTACCTCACCCGAGGTGTACCGTTCCACATTTTAGCTTTAGCCAAGTATAAAAAAATATATAATAATCTTGATCAAAATTGAAACTCACGAGAACAACTCCTTTATACAGAAATTCTCACCTATCTAGGCATCAATGCCATAGACATGCTACTTTTCTCGTATGTATTGACTTAATAGATATACCACTTTCTCGTATGTATTGACTTTTTTTTTTTTTTTCTCGTGTGAGCTTTTATTCTCACTTGCATTACTTTTTTTCCCACATTGGTAGAAGTTTATTTTTAAATGTGGGAGCTCTCTCCTCCCACTCGGCCCCTTTTGTTAGGATACCAAAAAAAAAATCATTTTAAAAAAGCTGACTGAGTGTATAGAGTTTTAACAGAGGAATGTCTCCGTATGGTACGATGTAAACTTGAACAACTTCAGCCTTTTTAATCATGAAAGGTGGGGAATATAATAATCTTCATGTGTGCAAATATCAACCTTTTTAGACCATCCTCTGAGCATTCAAAGTTTGTTGATATTAGAAGGGCATCATCATTTTTCTATTTTCATTCCAACTATAACAAATCAGTGAACCCCAATCGAGTACCTCTTGTGATGAGATATTTTTCATTTTCCCTTGCAAGTAGAATATAGGAAGAGCTTTCAAACCCCTTTTCATTTTTTTTATTTTTTATTTTTTATTTTTATCTATCCTTAATAATCCTAACCAGCTGGATGACCTTTCAAATATTTTGAGCTCACAGATTGTCATACTTTCCGTGGACCTCACAAGCATGTCAGATCATTCTCAAGCTAGGTGCAGTTAGTATAGGTACATTTGAATATAATAGATAGTTAGATACACACATATATTTATAACTGTAGTACTAGTGTTGGAGGTCCTCATATTATGAAATCCATAGACCAAAGCTCGGACTCGGAAGTTTTATTCGGGTTATACATGTGGGCCCAAATCAGGAACATGGACACTAAATATTGGCCAGATAGCGGGTTCCCGAGTTGGGCATTAGGCCATTCAGCAACCATCTATCATCCCTTCTTGGTATGGATGGTGACGGGTTGGGGTTTGGGCTTAGCCTGGCCCAAAGTATACTCAATTAGCATTTGCTCTACCCCAATATTTAACTAAACTCATGACGGGTTTTATGATATATAACGCCAACGCATAAGGGGTAATTAGATGTTTTTATAATTTTAAAATATAAAAATAAAATTTTGTATATTGTTATACTTGAAGATCAACTTGTGAGAGAGTGTCATTGTGTTCTTCCACTTATGCTAATGAAATTCTATACGTAAATCTTTATTAACTTCACTAGCTAGTAAAGTGACTTGATGTAAATGGACAAATTAAGAGAGAAAAAAAGAAGAGTTCAATAAAAAAATTATGCTCTCGTCATTTAGTAAAATAATAATATAACTTTTTGACTTTTTTTTTTAAGAAACAATTGTTTTCATTATTTAGTGGAATGCAAAAATAATTTTTTGACATTTTTGGTAAGAGATTTTTTTAAATATTTGTTATTTTTTATTTGACACTTTTTTTTATTGTCCCTTGCAATGATTATTTACCTTACTTTGCTGGTAAAGTGAGTTTGCCAAAACCGTGGACATAGGTAAGAAGCAACTTGTGACAAACCCCGTTTACGCCACAGTTCAAGAAAAAGATCCAAACCCAACCAATGCATCATCAAACCCGCCCAACCCGCCCAACCCGATCCATGGCGAAGCCAGTTCCCCACCATTCGGAGCTGCTCTTCTACTTGTTATTGAAAGATGAATTTGTGGGACCTCGATGACGTTGGTCGAGTTATTCCCAAGTCGCGACAATCACATCACATTCATTTCTCTGTACGGGAACTCCACCGCTGCGAGACCACTTAAGCTATCACTCCCTTCTCATAGACTCTAGTAGCGATCGTTTCAACTGTGGCCCATCTCTAACCCAAAAAAAAAAAAAAAAGAACTACCGCACATGACAATTAAGTCGTAATTTGAACTCGGGGCTCCGGTAGGCCCTGCCAGCCCATCGTGAATTCAATATGTTCACACTTTGTTGACTTCTTATGTATGTAATTAGAGGCGAAATCAGTGGGAGACTAGGGTTGGCTATGGTCCCCCAAAATTTTGGGAAGGCTATCAAAAGTTGGTCAATTGGCTTCGGCATATAATCAACTGCATTCAAGCAAAAAACTATGATATGCTTAGGGAGTCATTTTTTTAATCTCAAATCACAGGAGACTCACATACGCTAAGTAATATTCCGGCTCCAAATTTAATGACTAATTGCTAATATTTATACTTATTACTAATTAATAATATTTAATTTTAATTACATAACTAGCAACCAAGGCTTGTGCTAAGCACGGGCCAAAAAATAAATTATGGTAAAATTTGAAATTTATTATAAAATAATATATTAAAAAATCCTATAGAAGTACAAGTAACATTTTTTATCTATAACCTATTTTAATTTTAAAAAATCAATTAAAAGTTTACCGAAACAATTCTACATATGAAAGAATCGTAAAAATCACATTCAAAGCATTAAATAGCAATTCTTTGGAAAAAATATTTATTGCAAAATAGAATTTTGATTATTATATCCATCAACCTTGACTCAACACCACCACAAACTTGAATATCTATTTGCAGATTCTCACTATTAATTTGGCACAGGTAGAGTATCTACCTATCATTAAAAAGAAAAAAAAATCGAACATGGGTTTTGTTTTGACAATATATATTGTTTCTTCACATCTATTGATAATAAATTGTTTTGACCATATAGTATTTTATCATAAGATATATGTACAAGAGTCCCATTAGAATTGACTATCTTATTAGATTTAGAATATTTCGTTTGTTATCTCATGTGATTAAATATTTGTAGAGAGCTTTATCAAAGGTGAAAAGTGATTAAAATTGAGTCCGGATATTAAGAGGAGTTGGTAAATATTAAAAAGAAGTTGAGCTCACATTACCAACAACATATAAGGAAGGAGAAGTGCTAACGATTCTCTTAAATATTAGCAGGATGTAGTAGAGGTTAATAGAGAGTCAAGTTCACATCATTGGAAACATGGAGGAGTGGGGCTCACAAGTAAGACAAGAAAACACAAACTCGCAAACAGAGAAGAACTCGCACATGTAGGATAGAGACTAAGGTCAATCCTTAGTCACCTAGTTAAAGGTAGGGTTGCCTACCAATTGATCAATCCTTCAATATCAAGTAAATCTAATTTTAACAGAATTGAATTTCTTTTCTAAATTTGGTTCCTAATTTGAATTCAAGATTGGTTTGGGATCAAATGAAAAACCAAAGATCATAAACTAGATCCAACTTCATGGTAAAAAGGTAAGGCTTATTTGAGTTTAACGGATTAATTCCATAAATAGATATGCAGAGTATTTAAGTGGCCTTTTCACGGGACACTACAATTCATGCTCTCTACTCTCAACAGCAGGCACTACCTTACAAGCTCTACAAAATCCTAGGACGGATCTTTCTTAATTCAAGGCTGCAATCACTTCCAGGTGCATATGCTGCAATCAAAACCACAAAGTATCCAAATGGAGATCTACTGCACATGGATCCAAATGCCTCCCTCATTAACAAATAGAACTTGCACTTGTTTTACAAATAAGAAGACACTTGGAAACGTTCAGACAACCAAATAAGATCAGATTCCATGGCCGCCCCACAACTCATAGAGAACAAGGACGATACCCATGCCAATTGCCAACCATTAAAATTTGCCATGCTAGCCACTTCCCATCGGTAGTCCGCAGACTACTGGAACACTTCTGGCTTTCCACTATTCGCTTCCGGGACAGTTTTAATTCAAAGGCTCGTGTTATGTCCGGAAAAGCATGGAAACCACTTTCTTACATAAAAATCTCATAGGAATTGAAATGCCAGAGAGAGAGAGAGAGAGAGAGAGTCAAAGTGACAGAGAGAGAGAAAGAGACGGTTTTTCTTCGGTTATTTTCTCCGTCCCTCCTCTTACTTTTCTCTTCCCCTCGTTTCATTCAAATTCCTCCCGCTTTTGTCTCCTCCTCATTTCCTCTCTGGATCTTGACAAATTCCTTGGAATTGAATTCCCAAACAGATCCTAGTCAACAAATGTAAAACGCAGAAAGCCGTCTGTGCTCATTATAAAACTCAGATATCCGAGTTGTAAATGCGAATTCCACGGAAAGATTCATTCTTGTTGAAATTCACGTAAAGAAGAGAAAAGAACACATTCTCTGAAATATTAAAACAGGAGGAGAGAAGCAGACACTCTGGAGGTGGGGCCCAGAGTGGTTTGAAGCATTGTCTCATTTCACATGGTGTGTGAGGAATTGAGAGGCCGAGATGGGCGAGGAAGTTGCGCATGAGGCGATGAGTGCATGCGAGGAGAGGATTCAGGTGTCAGTGAGGCTGAGACCCTTGCATTCGAAGGAGACCGCAAGGAACGATGTGTCTGATTGGGAATGCATCAATGACAACACCATCATCTTCAAGAACAGCCTCCCTGAGAGGTCCATGTTGCCCTCTGCCTATACATTTGGTGAGCATCTCCATTGATCCGTAATGAATTCTGCTTTTCCAGCATCTGAGGATTTAAAAAGTTCTGTGAAGTAGTTTGAATTGTCGTTTTCGCGATCATAAACGAACTGTTATGCTATAATTGAGGAGTTGTTTCATGTCTATTGAGGATAATGAAGCAATGCAACAGCAATTATAAAGCAATTATAACTGTAAAAGTTCACAGGTTAAACATTGATAACTGTAGCAGTCATGGTTGTTACATGGATTTCCAGGATGAGAATTTTCAGAAATCATTGAGTGGATGAAAACTAGAAGATTTGGTTCATCTATTTAGTGAGATCATTTGTGTTAGGTCCCTCGTACAACCCTCGGGCACCCGTGTGGAGGAAATCCATTGATACTACCCTTCCTATCACCTTTAGGTTTTAGTATAAGTGGTAGCTCAATGGGGTATGGGATCCTACAATTTGGTTAAAATCAGTCTGCGTTTTTGCTCACAATTCAGATCATCTGTAACCGCATTCAATTGTTCAGGAAGTTTTTGTTTGAGGAAGGTTTGCATTGGCTTTTGATTAAATTTAAATCATGTTTGAGACTCTGGGAATAGCATTATGCTGCTTCTCACTGTAGTTAATGGGAATTGAGAAATGTTTGGGTTAGTTCATAGCACTTGGAAATTGACAGATCTTGTCGATTTGAAAGTAACAAGCAAAATCATGGTGGTTAGTGGAATTTGAGTTTGGGAGAATATAAGTGTGCCTTGTTTCATTCATAATTTTATATGGTTTGCTTCTCTGAGAAATCTAGAAAACTAATTCTGCTGATTCTTTTTTCTCTTTTGTCCCATGTCTGAGTTATAGACCGAGTATTTCGTTGTGATTGCTCAACAAAACAAGTGTATGAGGAAGCAGCTAAGGAGGTTGCTCTTTCAGTCCTCAGTGGTATCAACTGTGAGTACAGCATTACTCCTCCAACTATTAGATGCGGAACTTTGGATGGGAATCCTATAGCTTGAAATTTATTTGCAAATGAACTGAAAGAAAAGTTGTTTTTTTTTAGCTAGCATTTTTGCTTATGGGCAAACAAGCAGCGGAAAGACTTTCACCATGACTGGAATAACCGAGTATACTTTAGAAGACATATTCGACTATATACAAAAGGTAGCTTTCATTTAAAACCAGTTTTATATTAGATTCTGTTAATAACCTTTGTTTCCTATGTTCTTGCAGCATGAAGAAAGAGCATTCGTAATGAAGTTTTCAGCAATAGAGATATATAATGAAGCCGTCAGGGATTTACTCAGTGATGATGCTTCTCCACTTAGGCTTCTCGATGATCCAGAGGTAAAGACGTGAAGACCTTCTTGGGCACATGTTTTTGTCTTGAGTATGTCATGTTTTTAATGGTAGCTGATGTCAATAGAGAGGGACTACTGTGGAGAGACTTACAGAAGAAAGTGTGAGAGATTGGGACCATCTGAAAGAGCTCCTGTCCATATGTGAAGGTGAACATATCTCTATGAAAAAGATGCATTTAATTGATTTGATTGCCAATTTATCATCTTTATCTGTGTTGTTGCATCATTTCAGCCCAACGGCAGATAGGGGAAACTTGTTTGAATGAAACAAGCTCCAGATCTCATCAAATCCTAAGACTGGTTAGCGCCATTTTGATTACGCTAGTTACTTCTGATGAAGAGTGTGATTATAGAATAGTTTGTCATTTTCCATTTGGTGATCGATTGCAGACAATTGAAAGTTCTGCTCGTGAATATTTGGACAGGGAAAACTCGAGTACCCTTACTGCCAGTGTGGTATGGGATAAATTCTATTTAAATGTCTTTTGTATGTAATGTTTTTAGTTGTTCTTGCCAAATGGGAGAGGGGTAGTAAGTTGAATTCATTCTGGGTGCAGAATTTTGTTGATCTGGCAGGAAGTGAGCGTGCATCTCAGACATTGTCAGCAGGGGCAAGATTGAAAGAAGGTTGTCATATAAATCGCAGTTTGCTCACTCTAGGAACTGTTGTTCGAAAATTAAGGTAATTGTGAAGCTTTCCTCTCTTTCTCATTTCTATTACTCAGCTTTTGAGTATTAGGGAATAGTTTTATTGCTTATACAGTAGGTTGTCATATAAAAAGTTTTTTCTTTATTTATGGCACACTGTTAGAATGAAATGAAGAGTCAGATCACCTATCCAATCTGCCTAAAAAATTAAGAGACCAGACTACGTAGAACTTTAGAGAAGCTTAACGTGCTTCTTTTATTGGACACCTTTTCTGGTATTTTCTTGTCATTGCCATCTCTTTTTCCTTTTATGAGTATTCTAATTGATTGTTGAAAGGTAAAAACTGGAAAGCCTTTCTACTCTACCTTGAAATTTACTATTATTATTTATACTGATGCAGCAAGGGAAGAAATGGACACATCCCATTTAGAGATTCAAAGCTAACACGGATACTGCAATCATCTTTAGGCGGCAATGCAAAAACAGCCATCATTTGTACAATGAGCCCGGCTCGAAGCCATATTGAGCAGTCGAGAAATACCTTATCATTTGCAACTTGTGCCAAGGAAGTGGCTACAAGTGCAAAGGTGAATGTAGTCATGTCAGATAAGGCATTAGTGAAGCAATTGCAAAGAGAATTGGCTAGACTTGAGAGTGAATTGAGAAGTCTAAGACCAACTTCAGTGACACCTCATTCTGAGGAACTATTGAAGGAAAAAGATGCTCAGATTCAAATGGTCAGTCATATTAACTCCTAAATACTTGGTTGTTACTAAAAATGCAAAGCAGGTACATCTGCTTTTCGTATGCCATATAAACTTACAAACCCTAATAAGTGTATGCTTTAGCATATCCTGCAATTTTTCTTTATAACCTCTACATTTTCTCTTTCATATGTTTGTCTGAACTTGATGCCAAACTCTGCACCCCAGAGCTTTTGCTATTGTGCCGTGGAATTTATGCAGCCAATACCAGAAGTACATGCATATTTACCCGTAATTGAATGCATTCAGTCTAGAACTGTAAATTTCAAGGACTTTGTACACTGAAATAGGGGTGCTTATCAATCAAGCGATCCAGAGAATGACCTGAGTGAAGCTCACAGTGTGCTGGATTTAGCTCTTATCTCTAGTCTGTGGACTGTACATTGGCCTAGTTTTCTGGCTTGATTATTAAATGTACTGGGTGTGGACCAATATATGCTTAAAGACCGGGCATGGCATATTCAAGAAAAAGGTATTTATTTTGCAAAATGGCCTGGGCCTGGGCCTTGAGTTCGGGCCTGTGGGCTCGATGCTGGCCTAAATATCAGGCCCAAGAACTAAATGACCGGGCTTGGACAAGCTTCAGACTAGCCTGACCCAAGTCGTGATCACCCCTACAGTGACATCGGTAAATATTGCTCACTATTAAGATAGTGGAATGGATAAAACAGGATGATCTTTGCTAATTTATGCAGATGGAAAGAGAAATGGAAGAGCTAATTCAGCAAAGAGATCTTGCTCAATCTCGGCTTGAGCGTTTGCTTCAAGTGCTTGGAGACAATCAAGCTTCAAGACACTGGGTATTCACTACTCATTATACTACTTCAAGACCTCCAATTAAATCCTGATGGTCACTATTCCCTAACTTTTATTCTGGTTCCTCTTCTCTCTTCAGGCAGAGGTTAGCCACCCTCCTAGAGTTCATTCACCAAATTTTTGTGAGGATGAACTTTCGCTATATGATTCATCAGGCACTGCTGATAGAAGTTCATATTATGGCTTATCAAACTTCAATATAAATCAGCAGTCCAAAGAATACTGTGGCACCCATTGTCATGAACACTTCCTAGAGATCTCTGAAATACCAGGAAACCAATCCCTCTCTGGCAGTACCTCTCCATGTCACTCAATTAGTAGTCCTAGATTCGTTGCTTCGGTTTCTCAGCAAAGTGGGAAGGAAACATCTTTTGTCAGAAATGATGATTTTGAGGACGCTTGCAAGGAAGTTCAATGCATTGAGATTGAAGAGTCAAAAATAGCTAGAAATGAAGAAGCCTGTGCCTTTTCCCCTGAAGGAAATGAAAGTCTGCTGCCTTCTGCTGTAAGTCGCAATGTGCATGCAACTGACCAGGAAATGGTGACCGCAGCAAATGAAGATAGAGAGTTGAAAATAGATTCGGCAAATGTTTTTGTCGACCAAAACATTGAGAATGTGGAAAAAACCAACAACAATCTCAAACCATGCTCTGATGAAGCATCTCCATGGGTAAAGTCAGAAGGTTCATCGATCTCTGAAAACTTGAGCTCAAATATAAGCAGAAGATGCGGAGACACTCTCATGACTGGACCATCTTTTCCTGGGTTACAGAAAGCAGAACAAAATGAGAATATGCCACCAACTACTCATAATGTTGACTTTTCTCAGATTTCTGAGCACAGTGCAGCTAGCAACATGCCAGAAACACAGCATATAGAGACTGCATCCGAGATGAAGATTACAAGCATTGACAATTTTGTTGCGGGAATGAAGGAGATGGCAAAACTTCAGTATCAAGAAAAACTTGTTGATGAACTGGTGAGAATTTGTTGCTTCATTACTATTCAGCCTCTGTAATATCAGCTACTTAATATTTATTTCAATGTGTAGTCCGTTGGTTTTTACTTTGTATCAGCATAAACCCCAAGACTGAATCGTGTTAGGCCCAAATATCACTCCGTGTGTTTTCACCCGCAGTCATCAACTTCTCAATGTGATAGAAGTTGACAATGAATAACAAAGCTGTCACAATTTCAACTAATTTGTAAACAAAGAAACACATCTCTTAAAAATGACAAAATAATGAAATGAAATTCGATGGAAAGTTGAGCAATTCTTCTTGGCAATTCATAGGTTACCAAAATTTAATTTATGTGATGACATGAGAATAAAACAGAGTTTTTTCATTGCTAGGTATTCAGAGGAACCTTTTGTTTTATATGAATCACCGCTTTGCTCAAGTGGGCCCTTTGATTTTGACAGGAAGTCAAATGAACATTCATAAAACCTGGAAGCTATTAGATTTTGGCTAATCACCTATTCAATCAATTCAGATGTATCACAATGAATGCAACTGAAATGAAGGAACAATTTTGGCTGATCTGGTTAACTATTGGTTACGTTCAAGAAAGCTCTTGCTTTTCTTTTTCCTTATTTTGTGGTGTGGTTATGTTTATGAAGTAATTTTTTAACTATTGTTTATATATGTGGTGAATTCAGGAGGCAAAGCCAAAGGTCACTGAAGACTATGCAACTGAAAGGGCTAAAAAGGATGTAGGCTTGGATCCGATGCAAACTCCACAATCTCCAACACAATGGCCCTTAGAATTTGAAAGGCAACAAAGAGAGATAATTGAGCTCTGGAATGCTTGCAATGTTTCCCTGGTCCATAGAACCTACTTTTTCTTGCTTTTCAGAGGTGATCCTGCAGACTCAATCTACATGGAAGTAGAGTTGAGGAGGCTTTCATATCTCAAGAACAAGTTCTCTCAGCAGGAGAAGTTCAGAAAACCTGCTGTGGAAGATGGTCATATCATCACAAATGCTTCAAGGTACTGTATTATTCATATCGGCTATATATATTCTCTCTTCCATCAGGGCAGATAACCAGGCTTTATACATAATTTTGAGCATATGACACCTCAATGATGACTATAGCTGCTATTCACTCATGAATTTTTACGTCATATGCTTTCATAGTTCAACAAGGAAGATAATCTAATACATGTTGTTTGACAAAAAATTAAAATACAGTATGAAGGTTCTTCGCCGTGAGAGGGAATTGCTGAGCAAGCAAATGCAGAAGAGTTTCTCATCAAAGGAAAGAGAGAGCCTTTACCAGAAGTGGGGTATTGGGTTGGAGACGAAGCAGAGGAAGCTACAGC
The DNA here is from genome assembly GCA_037013555.1 of Sextonia rubra. Classification (NCBI taxonomy): domain Eukaryota; kingdom Viridiplantae; phylum Streptophyta; class Magnoliopsida; order Laurales; family Lauraceae; genus Sextonia; species Sextonia rubra. The sequence goes on from JASUAD010000010.1 coordinate 56,407,296, forward strand.
TTCTCTGCCGCCTGTGGGCTGAGACAAGAGACATGGACCACATCAGAGAAAGTGCAACCATTGTTGCGAAGCTGATTGGTTTCTTAGATCAGGAGCAGGCTATTAAGGAGATGTTCAGCCTCAGCTTCACGCCACAATTAGCTAGTGGAAAATCCTTTGGCTGGAAAAACAGCAAGTCCTACTCTGGTACAGCTTACTTCTAGCATAAGGCTATCTATTTTTCACAGGGATAGAGAAATTGGTGTTGGAAGAGACATTGAGAGTTGGCTCCGTGAAGTCAACTAATTAAACTGTTCTCTCTGATTTCTTGTGATTCTTCTGACCCTGAGCTGCAGAGGTTTTGTAAATTTATTCACAAGGCTGTGTCAAAACTGGGAGTTGGACCCGGGTATTGAATTAATTGGACTAGGCTTTTTGTACCAAGCTTATTCGGGCTTATCCATGGCCGAGGCCATTATAGGGATGACTATGAGCTGAGCCAGTTTGGTAGTTGGGTTGGCTCGGCTCTTTTGATTTTGTATTATATATATTTTGCATGTAATCATACATATTTTTATTAGAGCATGACAGAGGCAGTTAACAATATTATATTAGTTTTACCTATAATATGCATAAATTTATTGAGTAGTATTGGAAAAAAAAATGGACAAGAGGGGTCATCCGGAACGTGAGCTGGGCTTGTCAAGCTTCAATTTAGTCGACCTTGGACAATTGATTTGGGCTTGGCTCATCTACATCCCTATGTTGTCTACTCACTATTGCCATTTGTTAGCTCTCTGCAACTTTTCATAACACTGCGTATTAGATGTGACCCAATCTTTTATAATCAAATCACCAGTTTACACGTGGATCAGAGCCTAAACCCATTGCAATGGCTTGAATTCTCAGAACCAAAACCTAGCAGCACTTGTAAACTAAAAAGAATGGTTGTACCAGCAATAGCTGAGAATTATCTCATTGTAAACGTAGCCAACAAGAATCATTGACATTAGAAGTAACATTCACTTTTTTTGCTGTTCCTGCATCATGTAATCTAACCTTGTCTGCATTTGGGAGTTGAAACGGGGGCCATCAGAGCAATGTCTGAATGTAGGAGTTATGTTAAATTAAGAGAAGAGAGAATTTTGTGGCGTTCAAGTATAAAATAGAAAACAGTTATTTTCGGTTTAGCTCATTGCCTCAGTTTTGTGAGGAAAGTGTGTGTATGTGTGTGTGTGTATATATATATCTCCCTCTCCTAAGCTCAAGCTTAGGATAAAGTACCTTCTCCCACATGTGGATCTATTTGAGCCATTAGCCTCTAAGACATGGGTAGCTATTTATTCTGCAAAAATTTATGCCCTGTTATAAAAAGATTTGTAAGAGAAAGGTAAAACTAAAAATAAAAGTGAAAAGGAGGAAATACAGAAAAGTTTATTAGAAAGAGTAGGGGAAAACAAAATCATGGAAAATCAGAGATAAAAAAATAGCTTAATGTTTTATTAAAACATGAAAGAAAATTAGAAAAAGTACCATATCAGAGTCCTCGTTCTCTTGATTAGATTTTGATGCCAGAATGCATTGGAAAAATACATGTTTAATACCATGGAAGAGGAGCCGTAGATATTTGAGGATTATTTTTTATATCGTCCTAGATGTGTTTACCTTAATACAAGGAAAACAACAGCTGAACTTTGATGTGAAAAGATGTAGAAGACAGAAGATTAGAAAAATAAAAGTTTGAGGTTGTTGAAAAGAGTTTGAAGAATGAGATGTGCATATCTTGCCTTTTATTTTAATTTCGATTTATAGGCTAGATTTTCATGGTTGGGTTGCTCTAGATTTGTGGGTTCCTTGATTTTCATTTAAGTTTCGATTTGTAAGCTAGATTTTCATAGTTGGGTTGCTATAGATTTAAAAAAGGAAGCCTAGATGACATAGTATTTGGATGAAATTTGTTCCTCTTTTAGTAAGTATGTAAAGCAAGCTCTGGATCTTCCAAATCTCACTCACGTTCCTCAGCAAATGAGTTGGATTAATTTCCTAAATTCCTGGGTTTTCATTTAGTGGAAGTATAATGGTGATGTAGATGAGACTAGAGAGAGAGGATCCATAGGCCGAGGGAGAGGTTTTAGGAAATGATTTAAAAAAGGTATAGTGGGATAGTAACGTGGCACTCTAGAAAAAAAAAAAAAAAAAACACACACACACACACACACACAAATAGAAAGCTAATGTGATATCCTCCATATGCCTCCCTCTTTGTAGCTTTAATATATAATTACAGTTTTGATTGTGGCAGCCTAAATATTCCATAACCTAATCCATTGCTCATGCAAATCATGATTCCCAACCAATCCAATCCGAAGATTTTATTTCCAATCATGGGGGTCTTGATCCGAATCCTGCAATGGTACCTACTTTGATCAAATTTGTTAATTGGAAATTTAAGTTGGTACTGAATTGGGTTCCAAATCGATGTTTTTCAGGTGCTTTCAACTCACCTGTGGTGCATTTTTTATCAGGCCAAATCCAAACTTGGTTTGCTTACCCAACCAAAAGTGAAATACAGGAAGTCACAAGGGTTCTTTTAAAAAAAAAATGTAGTTTTGACATCAAACGTGTCTCGATGCATCTAATCTTCCTCCCCTAAATTAACCTAATTTATCTCAATTAAAATGTTAACTTACCTTACCTAACTAATATCTATCCTTCGTCCATAAATCTCTCTACTATCCTTTGTCCTAAATGTTTTTATTTTTCATGCAGTCCGCTCTTTTGTTGGTGATGCAACACATATTCTTTACAAAAAAGAAAAAAATATACCTATTGCTATTAATAGGGCCTACTTATGCAATCCAAACCATTAAAAATCATTGTCTCATGTTGACCAAAATTCATCAGGCCCTATTTGTATGCACTGAAGTAAGTAGGGTGGTTAACAAAATAAAGATCAGGGTGAATCTTCAAAAATAGCATTCTCCTTTTATTCTATGTTTTTAAAAGAAAATATTATTTACCATAAATTTTAAGAATTTACTTTAACATACATTTTAAACCGCTTTATTTACCGAATTCATTTGCAAACAAATAGCCTCCTAATATAAATTGATTTGTATAGAACACATTGAAATCACATATTTTGCGTGTTTCAGCTGGCGTAATACAAATGCCCAAAGCACAGCAAGTCGAGGTGAGAACCAGAATCCACAAGGGAGATAGACTTTAGTCCGGCGCGACAAACCGTAACGAAGTCAAAATACCATCACCATTTGGAAAGTCTCAAATAAGGCCTACAGCTTTTGCCTTAGTTAAAAAAAATACATAGAACTAAGTTCTTTGATCATGTTTTTTAAAAATACTTTAATTATCTTTTATTTAAAGCCATAATATACTTCCAACAATCACTACATTTTGCCGATCACTATTGGGATGATGTTTGTTTTTTTTCATCGTGAGGATGCTGGTGGAGGAAAACAGAAGGAGGAAGAAGTGAAAAAGGATTTTGTTTCAATAGAGTGTAACTCGAGTGTTTTAAAAAAAATTAAAGAAAAAGGTTACCAAAAAATACATTTAAATGGTCGATTATCTTTAATTGAAAACTTTGTGAAAAACATAGGCCCTAATTTGAGATATTTTAAAACTTGTGTTATTTTTGAAATAAGGTGAAAACTAAAGATTTATTTTTGAAAATTTCCAAATAGCCACAACAAGAAGAAGAGAAGGCAGAGAAATAGAAGGGGTAACAAAGGAAGGAAGGTAGGATGAGCGTATTCGCAGCAGCAGCAGCAGGCGCTTCTTCGTATGTGGTTCGAAGAGCAGCGCAGAAGGAGCGAGTGAGAATCCTCTACCGCAGAGCCCTCAAGGACACTCTCAACTGGGCTGTCCACAGGCATCTCTTCTACCAAGATGCAAGTATCTTTCTCTTTCGATCGATTCCGTCTCTCTCTCTCTCTCTCTCTCTCTCTCTCTCTATCTATCTATCTATCATCATTCATGCGCAATTGGAAATTGCAATCTCTGTTGTGATTTTCATCTCTCACATCATCAGATCGATCTACTTTCCTCCCTCTGCATCGCCTCCAGATTCTATTTACCTAGGGCCCTAGGGATTAGGGATTAGGGATTAGGGTCTACATCCATCACTGATTCTTCATTTCCACTTTCGTTTCACAGGCATCCTATCTTCGAGAAAGATTTGAGGCCAACAAACATGTGGTATGTCTACAATTTCTGCCTCCTGTCTCTGAAAAGGCAAATTTAAACTCCTGCAAGCATTTCATCTGTGCTTTGTTATTATTGTGTTCCTCAAATTTGTGTGAAGATGTTTTATTTTCAAGGCTCACAGAAACTCGTACTTTTTTGGAGGATGGTGATTTTTTTTTTTTTTTTTTTGGTGTATGTTAAAAGAGGGATCTTGTAATGATGTATATTGATTCATGTTACAGAACTATCCAGTTAATGAAGCACATGGTGATTACTTTGACTTTGTGTCATTCTTGGTAGGAGTATAGAGTCTAGATAGTTCTGTTTCTTTCCTTTTGGAATCCCAAATTCCTCGAGCAAATCGGTTGTTGTTCAATGGAAGCAAGAGGGCTAGTGTCTTATGAGTTGAAGAATTGTTTGTAATCCTTTGTAAATATTTTCTAGATGAAGAATTATAGTTGCTGTATTTCTCATCTAAGGAAAGCTAAAACTGGGATATGTCCTAAATTGATCTCTTTCCCGTTTTCCTCGAATCATCTCGTTTTGGTTTCTTTCCAGGAAGATATCAACACCATCGATCGATTGATCGAGGAAGCCGAGGCAACTTATAATAAGTGGCGTCACCCAGATCCTTACATAGGTAATTCATCCGGGAGCTGAATTTTTCACATTTTAGATCTTCCATGGTATTTGATACTGCTGCCTGTCATCTGCTGTTTATCGCCTCTATCCATCTTCTCAGGACAAATTTCTGATATAGTTACTTCATTGTGCGCATTTTAATAGTAGTAAATCTGTTTGTCCTCTTTTCTGTTAAGCTCAGTTTCCTCTTGATGTTAACTGTGCATTGAAACTTTTCTTCATTCATTTCAAGCATATTCTTAGTATCTGTTTATTAGGCAAAAAAGCTGATGCAAGGGGGTATCCGTGGATATCCTTTTTTTCTTGATCTATTATGTTTTTTTTTTCCTGCCTGCCCAGAAAAGAATTTTTTTAGAATAAATAAAAAATTAAAGGCAAGTCTAGAGAAAAGCACAAACCCAAAACTTTGCAAATTTTGCGTGCGGCCAGGTTCCACGAGTCTCCATTGTTGTACCTTGTATACTTTCAGAATACTCTTTGTGAGCCATTGTTAATTCTCCCAAACGAGTTGAAGGATTTTTTTTCCCTATCTTCTTTAAATTTAACTTCCCATTGACATGTGAATCAATTCAAATTGATGCTTGGGAAATTCGTAGAAAAACTTGAGCATGATCGACGCTGCCCATTCCTGAATCAGATACATATTTTCAGGTGGCTCAGTGAAGGTTGTGAAGAGTGAAGATGACTTGATTTCCCTCACTTGAAAACTTTTTTACTTTCTTATTACTTATTTGTTGTTTTTTAGACATTTCATGTATGTAACAAGGATGGGGAATGATCGTACATGGAGAAAAGGTTCTTTTTACCTTCCCTTGTCCTCCCTGACCCAGTCTCATGTCACCAGGTTCGGACCAGAATGGGTCTCAATACTGAAATTCAACTTAATGTTAGCCTGTTAGAATTCTAACTTCGAAACCATCCTGTTAGAATTCTAACTTCTAAACCATGCTAAAAATTGGTCGGTTGTGACTCCTATGTTTTGTCCTGTTTCCACAGTGAGTAGTTGATCCTTTATGTTTATATTTGTCACCAGCATGCCAGATTACTAGTACATGGCTGAGTGTTGGTGACTTTAGAGGATCTGTTCGTGTTGGAGGTGTTTTTTCTTCTTTTTTTTTCAGACTTGAAACTATTTTAAATTCACACTCATTGAGCCATATGAATATTTATTTATTTGTTTCAACATGGTAACTGATTATTAGGTGGTGGTGACTCCCTTTTTGGTTTTTCTGTTTTCCACAGTGATAAGGAGATCCTCTAATTATATTTTTTTACTATTTTACCCCATTGTAGTCTGTGTTCATCTCAAAATTCATATTTGGGTTCTGACAAAGTTTTACGCTGGCTGTCAACCTACCTAACGCAACCCTCCTCCTTTACCCGGACTTGAGACCGTGCAAAATAGAATGGAATGGAGAAACAGAATTCATATAGCTGACCCCAACATGGTTGGGATAAGGCTTTGATGATAATGATGATGATGATGATGATGTAGTCTACAGTAGTGGCATGCTAGGTAACTAGTGCATGGCTGAGAGCTGAGTGGTAGCGACTAAAAAGGGTGTTGCTTGGATTCAATTTAGGCTGTGGATCTTTTTTTCTTTACTTGAATACATTTTTTCTTACCCATATTGATTTATTGACTTATTTTGACATGGTAACTGATTATCTTATACATATTTATACAAACTCTGTTGTGGGTAATTCAGATAAAAACTTGCTGAATGTTGAAACGCTTGCATTGCACTTCTGGTGAATAAGTATCAATTTGCTGCCAACACACTCATGGTTGAGCGGTGCCGGCACCTTAGTCTTCAGTCTTCAGTCTTCACACACATGCCTAGGGATCAATCCCTTGGGTCTCAAGTGAAAGTATCACTCTAGGCCAGTGGCCCAATATAGCAAAAAAAAAAAAAAAAAGAAGCACCAATTTGCTTTATGTATTCTGTAAGAAGTATTGGCTGTGTTTTTTTCTTCTCTCTTTTAAGCTAAAATGTGATTTCATTGATTGAAAAGGAACACTAAAATTGTTGAACCAGTGCCTCTTCCTCAAGTTGCTCACTTTTTTTATGGCATATTTTAAGGAGAGCCGACCCCAGGCTGATTTTCTAGCAAATGATTGCAATTCCGTCTTTATATTTATTATGTGATGCTTTGCACTGTTTGTTCTTTTACCAATAAAACATGATTGAAAAATGAGAATCAAATACTTTCTATCATGTTACATTTTCCCATATGGTGATTGCTATTATTTATCCAGTCTGATACTTTCTTTCTAAATGGGCAGTTCCTTGGGCTCCTGGCGGCTCAAAGTTTTCACGAAATCCAAAGCCACCTGAAGGGGTAAGTTTATCTATCTTACATTTATTACTTTATTAGATATCATCTCCACCTATAGTTATCCGAAATCACCTTTTCATGCCTTCTGAAAGCAATATTGTAGTTAAAGTCAGACTGTGGTGACTGGGGTCTTCATCCATTTCAATGTGTGCGTGTATCCTTATTTAATTATAAATTCTATGCAGGATAGATTGATTGTCTGTGCCACCTCCGAATGGATGAGATAAGGCTAAACCAATAAAAAGAACTAAAAAATCTCCTACAATATGCATTAAACAACTATATAGAAATCTTAATACCCAAGATAGATGGTATAAGACTCCAATGCTGATGATGACAAACAAATTGTAGTACAAAATCGGCAACTACTGAGAAAGGACCAAAAATAACTTCTCCAATTTTTATTGCTAGTCCCAAGCTCAAAGTAAGGATGTTTGTGTTAGGTAGGTGGACAGGCTGTGCAAAACTTTTGTCACAATCCAACTATTTTGTCACAATCCAACTAAGAAAACAGCATTTCGTGATCATATTAGGACACTTCCGGCTATAAATGGCACACTACATGGGGCCCGATTATGATGAAAGTAGGCAAGGGTTTCATCATCATGTTAGGGCACCACCTGCTATAAGTAATGCACTGTAGGCATCCAATTATAGTGGAAAGCGTGAAAGGGTTCTTGCACCAATCTGGACGAGTGTGGGTAAAGAAGTTAGTCCAAAAGAAAAGGAGGATTCAACTTCCTACTTAAAATTTAGGAACTTTAACAGGCAAGACTCAAGAGCATGGAATTGGTTGATAAAATTAAAAAAAGAAGAGGTAATGTAGCATGTCTACATAAAACAAAGTGGATATGGAATAAAGCTAAGGAGCTCACTTTATATCTTCAAACTCTAGGAAATAACAATGCCAAAAATAGAGTTAGTATGGTAGTAGTAGAAAAGGATTTGGAAGAAAGGATTGTGGAGATAACAAGGTTGGGTGATGGTAGATAAGGATTTGGAAGAAAAGATTGCGTAGATAACAAGGTTGGGTGATAGTGTTATAGCAATTAAATAGTGTTACATAAACCTATGATGTATATCATTAGTGCCTATGCACTGCAAGCAGGATTAAATGAAAGTGTTGAGGGATAATTTTATGAGGAAATGGATGGTTTAATTCGAGAATTTAAGTTGTAAAAGGATTTTTCCAAGAGGAGACTTAATGGGCATGCAGGATAGGATGATAAAGGGTTATGAGAGAGAACATGGAGAAGAATAATTTGAGAAAAGGAATGAGTAAAGCAATTTGTTGGCATATTCATCTTATAATAGCAAACACTTACTTTTAAAAGAGGGGCATTTAATTATCTATAAGAGTGGAATTAATAAGAGCCGGATAAACTTCTTCCTGCTTTGAAAACATTACCCGACTAACTTGTATTAATTTTTCTTTGCAGATTGAGATCATCTATGACTATGGTCGAGAAGAGAATGACTGAAACCAACTACCAATTGTTTGCATCAATAAAGCCAACGGTAAGATTGAAGAAATGTAATCTTTCCAAAAAAAAAAGTTTGAAGAAATGTTGCCCTTTGTGCTGACAGGATTATTTACCTTATTAGTTATATATTAGCTTATTTGGTGACAACATGTATTCCCATTTCCCAATCGGTCGCTACTTGACTGCCTTCCTACTGATGACACAATACCTTATGTGCAGGAAATCCACGCTGAGCTGAAGTGCCTCAACCTGTTGGATGACGATGTGCTGCTGCATATTTGGCTGTTCGTAGGATCACATTTTGACCTTTCGGATCTGGTTTTTGTAATACTATTGGACTTTTATAAATAAATCAATAATTCAAACTAATATTATATATTCTCATGACAGCATACATTACATCCTAATTTGGTACTCATATAAATGCTAGTAACTCGCCAAAAAAAAAAAAACAGTAATAAGTAGTTGGTCTTGTAGAAAGTGTCCCAATTTTACCAAGCGGTTGTCCTCGCGAATGCCACACATTAATGTTTGCTCTAAACTTTTCAAATTGAATATATTGAATTGTTTCAAATTATTGTCTTTCGAAATTGTTAAATCATGATAGATTGCTAATTTTTATATTCTTTTAAGTGATTTAAAATCCGTTACATGAAGTTATGAGAATCAAGTTGAGTCAACATTCAACAACATTAAAACACTATTATATTTGTGAGGAAAGTTCTTTAAATAGCTTAAATTTTTGTACTTTATTATTATTATTTTATATTTGTTAAAATTTACAATTTAGGACCAAAGCTGGTACTGGCCAAACATGGACCACGGGATGGCACTGAGCTCGCTCGATCCGGGCCGAACCATACCAAACTATAAAACTTGAGTTCAAATCATCTCTTTCACCCATAATCAGAGATTTTAGACTCGAAAAAGCTATATTCTTCAGCTGTACTTTTGGCCAAGCCCATTGGTTGGGCCTGACCTGGTTTGCATTCTGCTGGTGGCCCTAACTCCAAATACTAAATATTATGACTAGATTAATTAAATTCACTGTAAAATTGATCATATCATCATCATCATCATCATCATCAAAGTCTTATCTCAAACATATTGAGATCAACTACATAAATTTTATTTCTCCATTACATTTTATTTTGAGTCAAATTTTTATATAAGTTAAACTTTTTCAAATTTGATTTAATAACCTCCATTAATATTTTCTTCAGTCTATCCCTCCCTCTTGATGGCCCATCTACCAGATAGCCAAATTTTTCTTCACCGGTGTCATAACCGGCTTACGCTCATTAATTATATGTAAGACATAATTCACTTCCTTGGTTTTTTTTTTTTTTTTTTGGTTTTCTAATCAAGAACACAACTCCATTTGGAGTGAAACATTCATCAAACGGATCAGAAATCGGTCCATATATTCCAATCACATAAACAACGATAGTTTCAGTAACCTTCTACTTTGAGAAGAAAATAGAGAAAACAGCTTAATAAAAATGTCTCACATTAGTTTAATGTAACCGTTCAACAAAATCTAACTTACATCTGCAAAATACAGCTCAGAGATTTACCAACACGGTAACCTTTATTCTCATGACATCCCTCTCCCTCTCCTACGTGCAGCAGCTCACCATAACAAATCATTTAGGCTGGAAACAAGGTTTCAAAGCGTAGGAGAAAATCGAAAGTGGCAACAGGTCTACTACCTACTTGCCTAGTCCGCTCTTGATTGGCCTGCTCGTGAAGAAAGAATGATGCCGACAATAAGGCCGTACAAGGCAAGCGCTTCAGCAAAGATGAGGATGAGGATCATTCCAACAAAGAGTTTTGGCTGCTGGGCATTTGCTCTGCAAGATGAAGTCCAACCATTCAAAACTATCATTTCAATGAAAACATCAAAATCTGAAAAATGTGCAATCCACAACCGAAAACCATATCCCTGCACCAAAGGGACCATGCATACCAATAGTTCTCTTTCATATGCAAAAAGTTTATTAACGGGAAGAATAAGGAATATTTGTGATTGATGATCTGAAGTCATACACCCTCCCCCGTCGGCAACTGCCATAGCTATTTCCCCTCAAAGACAAATTAATCGCCTCAATACATTGAACTCCCGAGCCTTTGTCTATGATTGCTTTTGCATAAGCCTGCTGCTGATTAGGCAAACGATAAACAGAGAAATTCTGTGTGTAGAAATATTATTTACCTCACCTTCCTTTCCAGAGAAAACCACATCGAACTGTGTACAATTCATTTAAACATACTCATTGGATATTGAATCAAAGATGAGTAAATGGGTAACCTCACCACCACAAATTCTTCCAAAATAACAATGCCACTACGGAAGAGTTTCAGAAACTCAATTTATGTTTTTATTTCAAGTTTAAGAGCATATGTACATTTTCAGATATTTGGGAAACCTCTAAATAGAAGTTAATTGAATTAGAAGTTGAAAAAATGGCTCTAAATAAATAATCTCCACATTGGCCTTTTTTTTTCATGGTTTTTTTTTTCAATAAGAGGTTATTCCACTTAGGGGTGATTTACATGTGAAATGAACAAAAATGCATATGATAAAAATAATACAAATTATTACATAAAATAAAGTTATATAATTTTACCTCTCTTTGTCAGTTTTCTTCAATATCTTAATTATATTGTCACTAGTATAGAGTAAAATGATAAAACATATTCAAAAGTTTAGTCAACTACATATATTAGCTAATGCAAAATAATCTCACTTATCCAAATGAAGCACAAAATGTAATTGAACTCTACCAAAGTTTAAAATGTACTCCGTATTTTTTTTTTCTTGTAACTTATCAAAACTCTAAAACATGTGTTAAAAGGAAGAAGTGAGAAAATATCAACACATGTCATGAAATCGATGTTAAGGAAGTCACAAATATTATTAATTTCTTATGCCATTTATCATGTATAATTTTATGGAAATGATGTTGTAAATCAATTGTTATGTCATCCATATAGCTGTAAGAGAGGTCCAATGTCATGAAATGGATGTGAAAAGAAGTCAAAAATATTCTTAATCTGTTATGCCATGTATCATGTATAATTTAATGGAAATGATGTTGTAAATCAATTGTTCCATCATCCATAGATATAAAAGAAGTCAAATGTACACCACAATTTATACAGTATGGTGAGCCAACCTTTGACAATTCCAAGCCATTCAAATTCACACATCCACATATGCCGCTTGTCCAGTATGTATAATATATATATAGGAGAATATTAGTATGCATTCATCTGTCACCATAAGGCAAAGGATAGTTCCACACTTGAATATATTAATGCGTAAAAGACAAAAAGCTTATGACAAGGAGGAATGCTCAAGTACAAATAAGGAAAGTCGTGTAAGCATCCCTCATCCTACGGTGAGGGAAAGATGCATACTAGCATTCTTCATATATATATGTGTGTGTGTGTGTGTGTGTGTGTGTGTGTGTGTGTGTGTGTGGGTGGGTGGGTGGGTGGGACATGCTAGTATTAGAGGTGTATATGGTTTGGATTGGATTGAATTGAGCCAAATCCGTCACCAAACCATTACCTACGGATTGATAATTTTGTAATCCGTCACCAATCCGTTGCTCGTTAAAACCGATCCGAACCAAACCGTGAATCAACGGTTAGATCCATTTAAACCGTTCAATCCGTTAGTAGTTTTCCTCACTATTTCACATACTTTATTCACTGTAATAAGGAAATTACAATGGATATTATTGTCTTTTAATATTTTTTTATATAGAAATAATTAAATATATATATTTATTTCAACGGTTCGGATCGGTTTAAATCCACAGATTAAGGGTAAAATTCGTCACCAAACCGTTACCAATGGATTAGGATTTTTTCAATCCGTCACCAATCCATTAACCATCGGATCGGTTAAAAAACCACGGATCGGATTAGATTGTTTTCACGAATCGACGGATTTTTTGTACACCCCTAGCCAATATGCATTCTTCCCTCATCATAAGGTGATAAAAATTTGCTTCATGTACAAAAGACAAAAAAGTATGAAAAAAAGAGAAATGCTCATGTACAAATAAGGAAAGCCATGTAAGCATTCCTCATCATAGGGTGAAGGAAGTAAGCATGCTAACATTCCCCCATATATATGTGCGCGCGCGCGTGTGTGTGTGTGAGAGATGTAAATAATATAATATCTGTGTAAAAAATTAAATTATACTAATTAAAAATGAATATTTTTCATCTACATCTGTGTTCAATTCCATAACTCCAGCAATTTTTGCTGCCAATCCCAAGCCCAAATAACGGAGAAGAGTTACGTTAGGTAGGTTGACAGCCAGCATAAAACTTTGTTACAACCCAAACATGAATTTTAAGACAATCGTGATAAAGCTAGAGCGTTCCCTGCTTAAAGGGACGCATTGCAACATCGCCCGGTTGCAGTGAAAACTGTGCAAAGGCTACCGCATGACTTTAGGCTAGTGTGGTTAAAGAAGTTCGTCCATGAGAATAAGATGAGAAATATGAACATTAGACTTGCTACTTGAAATATAAGAACATTGACAGGCAAGAACATGGAGTTGGTTGAGGTAATGAAAAGAAAAAGAATTAGTGTGGCTGATATATAGGAGACAAGGTGGAAAGGGAATAAAACTAAGCAGCTCACGGATGGGTATAAACTTTTTTATGCAGGAAAGACTAATACAAGAAATTGAGTAGGTATAGTTATAGATAAGAATTTGAAAGAGAAAATTGTGGGGTTAAAGAGGGTTGGTGATAGAATTATAGCAACTAAACTAGTGCTAGAGGAAGACATAATCCATATCATCAACGCATATGCTCCCCAAGTAGAACTAGAGGAAAATGTGAAAAGACAATTTTGGGAGGAGATGGATGATTTACTGCGAAAAATCCCAAATAGTGATAAAATTTTCCTTGGAGGGGATTTAAATGGGTATATAGGAAGAGATAATAGAAGATACGAGAGAGTGCATGGAGAGCAATGATTTGGAGAAAAGAATGAATTCAGAAATACTAAATTGAATTTTACAGTGACATTTGATCTTGTAGTAGCAAACACTTACTTTAAAAAGAGAGATGGGCATTCAATTACTTATAATAGTAAGGATAATATAAGTCAGATAGACTTTTTTTCAGTTAAAAATCATGACTAATTAGCTTGTAAAGATTGCAAGGTTATCTCAGAAGAGAGTTTGACCACGCAACATAGGCTCGTAATTTTTGATATTTGCTTTAAAAGTAGAAAGAGCGCAGTAATAAACAAAATGGGCCCTAAAATAAGGTAGAGAAATTTAAAGGGAGGAACAACAAATATATTTAAGGACAAAATGATTGAAAAGAGAGGATGAAATCTTGAAGGAAAAACTACAGTAATGTGGAATCAAATGGCCAATTACATTAGGGAGGTTGCAAAGGAAGTACTTGAAAAATAAAAAAAAAATGAGACATATTAATAAAAAAAATATGGTGGTAAAGTGTGGATGTTCATGAAGTTATTCGAGAGAAAAGATACTACTACAAAGTTTGGTAGGGGATTAATAGTATAAAAAATTTTGAGTTGTATAAAAAAGCGAAGAAAGAAGCTAAGAAAGTAGTAAGTAATGCAGAGTCCACAACATACGATAACCTCTATAATAGGTTGAAAACAGGAGAAGGAGAAAATGATATTTTTAAGCTCGCAAAAATAATAGAAAAGAAAAGTAGGAACTTATATCATGTCAAATGTATCAAGGACAATGAGAAAAATATTCTAATGAAGGATAACGATATTAAAGAAAGGTGAAAGGAACATTTTAGCAAACTTTTAAATGAAAAACATATAAGAGATACAAGAACTAGAGAGGATACTTCATTAGCAAAGCATACTTTTCTCCGTAGAGTTAGAGGAGTGGAAATGAAGATAGCATTAAAGTGAATGAAGACAAGAAAGATAACAGGCCCAAATGATATTCCGATAAAGGTATCGAAATGCTTAGGAGAGCTTGGGGTGAGTTGGTTATATAAACTCTTCAATAAGATACTTGTGACAAAGAAAATGCCGGATAAATGAAAATGAAGCATTGTAGTACCTATATATAAGATTGAAGAAAATATACAAAATTGTACCAACTATTAAGGGATTAAACTTATGAGTTATAATAAGAAGTTATGGAAGAGAGTAATAGAGCAAAAACTTAAACCAAAGACCAAGATTGCTGAAAATCAATATGGTTTTATGTCAGGGAGGTCTACTATGGAAGCTATCTTTTCACTTAGACAATTAATGAAAAAATATCGAGCAAAGAGGACAAATCTACACATAATCTTTATCGATTTAGAAAAAGCCTATGATAGGGTATCGAGGGATTTAATTTGGTGGATTTTGAAGAAAAAGAATATCCTCAGCGGTTACATTAAAAGTTTTAAGGATATGTATAAAGGAGCAGTAACAAGTGTAAGAACCACATGTGGAGAAACAAGTGGATTTCCCGTGCCCACAGGTTTGCATCAGGGATCGGCCTTAAGCCCTTACCTCTTTGCATTAATTTTGTATGAGTTACCTGCGCATATTCAAGAAGAAGTATCATAGTGTATGTTGTTTGCAGATGATATAGTATTGGTGGATGAATCAAGAGATAGTGTAAATACAAAACTCGAGAGATGGTAAGGGACATTAGAATATAGAGGATTTAAAATAAGTCGTACAAAGACAGAATATATAGATTATAACTTTAGTGGACATATACAAAGTTTTGAAACTACTGTTAAAATTGAAACCCATGAAATACCACGTAGAGATTCTTTTTGGTATCTGAGCTTGATGATTAGTAAGGATAGGGAGATTAACGAAGATATTGAGCATAAGATAAAAACCGAATGGTTGAAGCGGAGACTAGCTTCTGTAGTACTTTGTGACAGACGAATGCCAATGAAATTGGAGGGTAAATTTTACAGGACAGTAGATAGACTAACTATAACATATGGAGCAGAATGTTAGCCAATTAAAAAGACGCATATACATAAGATAGATGTGGCGGAAATGAGAATGCTTAGGTGGATGTATAGTAAAACTATGAAAGATAAAATTAAAAATAAGCTCTTTCGAGAGCATTTAAAAGTAATATCAATACGGGATAATATTAGAGAAACCCGTTTAACATGGTTTGGGCATGTTAAGTGCATGCTGGTTATAGCACCGGTGAAGAAAAGTTTGGCTATTTAGGTAGATGGCCCATCAAGAAATATGAAGATGCGACATAGAGATAGGCCGAAGAAAATATTGATGGAGGTCATTAAATCAGATTTGAAGAAATTTAACTTATTTAAGGATTTTGCTCAAAATAGAATGAAATTGAGAAACATAATTCATGTAGCCAACACCAACATGGTTGGGATAAGGCTTTGATGATGATGTTGATCTGTGTTCAATTCCATGCAAACAAAAACGCCCCATTTGAGTCAATTCCTTCCTATGATATGTTATATAGCATATATTTGTGCAACACTAAAACCGCAATGATGGCGGTAAAATTTGCAAAATGAAATAAGTATTGCTTCAATTCACTTGCATAATAGAGTAAAGGAAATATATGACAAGTGGAAATTGCTACGCAATATGAAACAATGAACTATCCAGAGTCCAGATGGTTGAAAGTTCAGGAACTCATACAACAATTATAATGAGCAATTAAAAACAAAAACCCGCAGTAGATAGAACCTAAAAGCCTTAACACATCATTATGAAGCGCAGTGTGCAATGTTACCAGGTGATTCTTATACTCTAATAAAATACGAAAAATAAATGCCATAATTCAGGCTTGCAAATAGTGACAGTATTTGGTGGCTGCTATCATAACTCAACTATCAGTAATGAATGTTCAATAGTAATTGTCCAGTATAACAGCATAGGTATCGATTTCTTGTCTACTTCGGTGAAGGAGATCATCTGCACTTGTTTAATGTAATTTGAAGTATCTTGCTTACTACCATTGCCTAAAATCAATATCGAATATGTACAAGATTCGACACATCATTGTGAGATTCAATCAAACATCATACCAACACTATGCCACGCGGATAAATCAAACGGCAGATCCACATACGTTGCATCAATTTAACAGAAACAGATCGCGAACAGATCCAAACATAAACTAACAGGTAGAAGAAACTCATAAATCCAATAGATCCACACAAACAACTCTAACCATAACTTCATCAAACATCACCAACTACAGATCTAAATCCAACCGTGAAAGAAGCAGGAAAGAGTGATAGACGGTTACCTGACGCCAGCATCGCCGACGATCCCGATCGCCATTCCAGCCGCAAGGCCGGCGAGGCCGCAAGAAAGACCGGACGACAGGTGCGCGTAGCCGTCAAACAGATAGTAGGATTTGGCCTTGGGGTTGATCCCCGTGCTGATGATGACGGCGATGATCAGGCCGTAGATTCCCAACACTCCGGCCATGACGACGGGCACGATCGATTTCATCACCAGCTCCGGCCTCATGACGCCCATGGAGGCGACGCCGACGCCGCTCTTCGCCGTCCCGTACGCCGCTCCCATGCCTGCAAACGCAGACAACACCCTCAGATCCAAAGGAAAAAAAAAACCCTAGAAAAGAGCGATTGGAGAGAAGTGAAACAGATTCAATGGATTCTTCCCTCAATCCAACCCAAAAACCCTAGAAAAGACGGATTGAGAGAGAGAGAGGCGGATGGATTATTGTTACATGAGAAAACTAGGGCAGCTGCAGCGCCCAGGAATCCAAAGAAAGGGGCGGTTTCATCTCCACTGAAACTAGGCATGATGTGTTGTTGTGTTTTGGGATCTAGATCTGGATCTGGATTTGGAGAAATCTCAATCAAGATTTCAGAAAACTAAGAGCTGCAACCGGAAAGAGAAGATCTTTTTCTCTTAGTCCAACTGATCTGCGAGTTTTGGAGATGATTATAACGGTGGTTAATATACAACAGGTGAACCTGTTCTTCCACGTGTGAATGACTAAACTGCCCTCCTCTTGTTGGGACTGGGATCGGGGGTCGCCAGTCGCAATTGCTAGGTTTTTGGTTTTTCGGGTCGGCGTCTTGGCCTTTTGCACTATCCATAATTTGAATCTGGCAAATTATAATTTTAGATAAATGAAATTAAAGTAAGTGATAGAAGTAATAGGGTTTTGCCTTTTGATTGACTTTTTACCATTCTTTACATCTTTATGAGGTAAAGAAAATGGGGCTTTGACAAATTTTGTGGTAAAAACAGAAAGTGGCAGCAGGTGTTTAACTTTGCATTTTACTCTTTGGGCCAAACATGATAGAAAGGATGAAGAAGTCACCAGAGAGTCAAATTTTACCTTTAGCTGATGGACCACTTGTGAACAAACATGTTTATGAGAGAAGTCAATTTGAATTGTCATGTTGTATTGGGGTCGGCCGATCAATCGTAGAATATGTCTTTGGGTTGGGTTAAGAGTTGTATAGCCGGAACTTGACATGTTTATCATTCGTGATGGAGATGTCTATTGAACTTTTGAGATGGATTCGGGTTAACTAGGCAAGTTCAATCGAATTTTGCAACCCACCACCTGAAATTCAAACATTAGGGTAATCCAATAGAAAATGAATCACTAGAGGTGCCTCTAGATTAGAAGCCTCCCACTATTCGATTAATACATTACCCTCAAGTGATTTGAACTCATTGCCGTGTTTCAAATAGTTCATTTGGTGAGCATGCTGAGCTGTCAAATTTCAGGCATGGTTGGCAACTATTGTGAAAAAGAAATACCAAATTATATAAAATAAAACACCGACAACTCCATTTCAAATAGATCTTATTCAACTATATCGTTTTTATAAATAGATTGCTTGACATGTTTGATACATTTAAAAAATAATAAGCATTTCATGCATAAACAAAAGGAGTTGTAAGCCTTCAAGATAAATAAATGAAGGAGAGAGAAACATGCCCATCATGATAAATACATAAATTTGTAAAATTATATATAAATTTGCAAAAATTGTGAAAAAATGACACAGCGCACAAACACTTCATAGTAAAGGCTGAATACTTCTATCTCATTATATTATAAAATAATCTAATATTACATTATATGATATCATAAAATAACCAACATGCAAATTTTATGAAAAAAAAGGATATTCAATCATATCAATGAATAATCACAATCCATGATACCATGGAATCTAGGCATTTGTATATTCTATAAATATAAATATATATATATATATATATGAAATACTTTAAACCTTGACATGGGTTAAGGTCTCAACACAAAATTTGTTATGAAGATAAACAGCTATTAAATCTGACTTAACTATCAATCACCACAAGGAAAATAGATTCACGATTTTACATGAAAACCCTCAACAGAAAAAATTACGAGACTAACCACCGGTCCACCAAGAATAAGCACTATGCAAAAAAGATTACAAGATCTACTTATTACCTTTTGTCCAGTTGTACACAACCTAAATGATTAAAAATTCTTATTGTCGACGCACACGCCGTTAGCCTTTTTCACGCTTGATATATACGCATTGAAGCCCCTCAATACGAATCTCTGTAGAGGAAAAAAAAAGATGAATCTCAGAAACTTACTATGCAGCACCACAATGGAATATAAAAGCTCCAAAGAAGAAGGTATCTCTCAAAGGATTTTTAGGATTCAGAATTGAGAGAAAAGGTGCGTTGGGTAAAGAGAATTGATCAATATATACCCCAATATTCGTAATATCCTCTTAGAGACGGTTTTCAAGAAGATTAAGGAAGCTTTTATCGCACAGGAAAGAAGATCTTATTTTTCATATGGAAACAGTTACCCAAGCCGACCAATCGGATGGAATGTCCAATCGGTCGGGCACATCAACCAATCAGACGGCTCTACTTCTGTTTGGGTGAAGCAAGGACCGATTAATTCAAATGATTTGTCAATAGTTCGACTGATACGACAGTGAAAAAGCGTGATTGCTACCTTTAAATAATAAAACTTGATCTACAACTCTAGTAAGTAGTTCATTCATTACCAAAAGTAAAATTACAACTCATTTAATCTCGAGTTTTGTCTGGTCAATGAATTTATCAATATTACATTCCTTACAATATAAATATTTTATTATTTTGGATTTTGGGCTACATTATGGATGAAGACTAATTTACATATAAAATCCTAAAAAAAAAAAACCAGGAAACGAACGGATGAGATCATTCTAGATCGCCCCAATCGCAGTTCAAGGATTTCTATTTCCTCGTGAACAGAAAAAAAAAAAATTTATTGTAAAAGGAAATCATGAAATCGAGACAACATCAAAACGGGGGTCTCTCTCCCTCTCTGCGAGTCGTCTCCCCTTCGTTAGGGTTTTATGCTTGGATTAATGCACTGATAGTTCGAATCGACCCACTTTAGAAATCATCCAAAACACACCCTTGGATTCTGGGGCGTCCCAATCCGTCGAAAATTGCTGTTTGGAAGCCTCCAATTCCGTCTCCCATTGAGCAGGTTCGCTCTCTTTCTCATTCTGAAGTCATGTTTGGTTTCATCCAATTATTTATCTCTTATGGGTACTGAAGAATCTCTTCATTCATCTGTCTACCATGTATCAATCCCTTTGGATGAATCGCTTCGCAAAAGTGTTTGTTTTTTTTGGTTTTCTTAGCTTATGGTTTGATTGCTTCTATGTGAAATTGAATCTCTGGCCTGTTTGGAATGTCTATGTGCACTCAAAATCCAAGCATCATCCCAGAAAACAGTTCATCTTTAGGAATGTCAAATTTCTCAGGTGGCGTTTGGATGAGGGGAAAGTGAGACCGGAGATTTCCCACTAGGTGGAGAAACCAACAAGACTTCAAAATACTATTGTTTGGTGTTTCAGTAGAGAGAAGTAGAGTTAGAGAGCATTTTATGCGGTCAATTTGGAGAAATTGTGCTTTATCCACCCCTTAAGCGAGGGTTTTACTTCCTACATGCCAGTGGAGAAAGCTCCAACTAGAGGTCTTCACTTTTCCTCACAAGAAATTGCAACTAAAGCATGGCCAGATACTTCAAACTAGATGTAAAATCCATGTTGCCGCCACATTAGCGGCGTGTCCCTGCCATATCCATATCGTATCTTGGTATCATAGACTGCAATAGGTGCAAAGAGAATTGACAAAGGTAAATGCTTCCTCCAATCACCACTTTCCCTTGCGCTCAAACAGGGCCTAGGTGTTTTGCATGACGGTAGTGGGGAATATGGCTATTATTTGGTTATTGATGCATTGTTTCTGACTCTTCAGTATGGTTATGATCTTTGTAGGTGGTATTGTTGTAAAAGATCAGATATTTCATCTTCCTTTTGTGCTGGATTATTTTTTATCTCAGTTTTTCACATATATATTTATTTTTCTATAACTAATTTGTCTTCCTTTTATTTGTTTATGTTGAGAAGCTGGTGAGATGTGAATGCGCTAATTGGGGAACCTTTAATGCCTAAAGGCTCATCCTTGCATTGTTTCCAATAAAGGGGATGAGTCATGGATGACAGTGGACAGCGGGAAAACGGGAGGCACAAACCAGATCAATATAAAGGGGTTCATTCTCAGGTAAGGGCCCTCATTATTTTGCATTTACTATCTTCTCTACAGTTGTCTGAATTATAGTTGCGAGGAGCTTGTAAGAATAAGAGATAAGATGGACAATTGGGTTCTTGGTTCATCCATATTAGAAGCTTTGATCTGTGTTAGCATGTTGGAAAGATTTTGTTAATAGTATAGCAAATTGGAAAGATTTTCTTAATAGTATAGCAACTCTCATACTATGATGCTTAATGTACCTAACATTTTCCATGCAATCACTAAACAAAAAGCATGACTTCCTACACAGTTTCTCAAAATTGCAAACCCCCCACCCCTCATCATAAATGTGGGTTATATATGTCTGAAGTTCTCACCCTTTCCTTTTTTTTTTTTAATGCTCTTTTTTTTATTTGCATTTATGCAATGTGAAATCCGTGGGCCTTTTTTTTCTAAATTATTTTTAGATGTGAGGAGATAGCATTTGAAGAGCCTTTTAAGGTTCTTGATTTGCAATTTTCCATGTTTAGTGCAATGATGTTGTTTCTTTGATGATTCTACATTTCCAAATTTGGTGCGGCAACATGTGGAAATATCTTTCCAATTATTTTTCTTTTCTTTTTCCATACATCCATTGAAACTGAAACATTTATATCCACTCATTCAAATGACTTGGCCCACAGCTGGCCTAACAAGCCTAGTCCAGTTATGTGCATGCAAGTCAACAAGACCAATAAAGCGATAATCAATGTGTCCTTTTATATCTTTGCTAGGATTACTAAGTATCTTCTATTATTTAGTTTCTTATTTTACTAGTGTCTACTTTCAATGTATCAATGTCATATTGCTATGTAGGTTCACTTACTATGTCTTTGATGTTTCCTCTTTTTTTTTTTTTTTTTTGAAGAGTATAATAATTTTAACTCCTAAATCATAATTCACCATTCCCCACTGCACTTAGAAGGATGGACAAATATTAGGTATAGTTCTTGTTTATTATTATTATTATTTTATTATTTTATGATGCTATTTTTCTAGCATTAGTAGTTTTATGCTCCATTTGTTACGTCAAAGTTCAAACCGAACTTAAGATAGCTAGGCCCTGAGATTTTATGTTGTTGATTCTATCTCCATTGGAACTTGAAATTGTGAACCACCTGAACAGTTGATTTTAGCTAGGCCCAGAGATTTTATGTTGTTGATTCTATCTCCTTGGAACTTGAAATTGTGAACCACCTCAACTGTTGGTTTTAGCTAGGCCCAGAGATTTTATGTTGTTGAGTCTATCTCTATTGGAACTTGAAGCTGTGAACCACTTGAATTGTTGGTTTCTTTGCTGTTCATTCGTACTATGGGGAGGTCTTTATAGTGTGCTGCCTCATTCATAATGGTTGGATGGACTGTAAATGTTATATTTGCCTTTTGGTCTAATCTTTTGATTGTCATACTCTAAAAGGTTTCGTTACCCCTCTCTGTTTGTGTGTGTGCGTGTTCACCTTTTTCGAATGGTTTTTCATTGACCTCTTTCTCTCATCTTATATAGTGTATTCTCAATCTGCTCATTAGTTATTGAAAGAGCTGGTTGAGGATTTTCAGTCTGCCCTGGCACGCAGTGGGGGATAAAGGGTGGCAGTGACATGTTATTCGCAAGGGTGGCAGTCACCTTTCTCTCTTAAGTTTTACCTCGTGACATGATCATGGCATGTTTGTTTAAATTGGCTCTTTTCTAAGAAATCAAATTGCTGTTTGAAATTTGACTGCCAAATGAATGCTGTTGATTATGGCACATGAACGGGGATAGCAAAGCAGAGTGTGAGTTCAGGGATTAACTAAAATTTACTTTCATTAAAATTGGTCTTTCTAAACGTCGAACTGCTCTTTATACTTTGAGTGAAATGTGAATGCTGTTGATTATGGCATAAGAAAGAAGTGTTTTCTGGATTATGATTTTCACCGGGGGTATTCTTCACTTATTTGTCCAATTTCTAGGATTCTTCAAACTTCTGCTTATTCTGTGCATGTATTTTGTGATTGTGCATTGAAAGAAGAAAAAAGAAGAGAACCGTTGTTGAGGGTCAGTGGTGTGTGCGTGGGAGAAAAAGAAGAGGAAAGAGGAAAGAAAAAGGAAGAGGAACCAATGAGGAAGGAAAAGAAGGAAGCAGGGACTTAAAAAAAAAAAAAGGGAAAGGGACGCATGAAAGAAGGTGAAAGAAGGATGAGAAAGAAGAAGATGAAGCATACATGTGATCGACAATAGGATAAGTCAGTTCGGTTGATTGTTGATGTCAGGCCGAAATGCCTTCTTCAATCCATCTTTTCCCACTGTAGATTTGCATGTTCTATTAGTAAATATTGTTTGATGTAGTGAGCTGTGGGCTCCTGTTGTTCGCCGTCCATTGATTTAGTGTCTAACCCATCCTGTTCTCCAGCTTGAGGGAAAAGCACCATCAATAATTACGACATTCAAAATGTTTGCCATATTAATAACCAGAAACACCAAAAGCTTGAGTTGTTAGTGAACGACAAAGCAATGTATATCAAAGGGTCCTAGCAAGCCCTCTTCACATGTGGGGCTTTGCACGTAGATAGAAACACGCCAAAGGACCCCCAGCTCTGATAGAAACATGTCCCCAGCGATTCAAACACACGAACCCCTGGCTTTGATACTATGTTAATAACCAACGACATCAAAATCTTGAGTTGTTAGTGAACGGCGAAACAATGTATCTCAAAGGGTCTTGACATGCCACACTTGTGGGAAAAGGCTGAGGAAAGTTTGGAATCAATTTTGGTATCATTAAATTTCTACATGTGATTCCTGAGTGGGCAAACAGAAAAAAAAAAAAAAAGAGGAAATGTTTTCTTTCCATAGTTGTTAATTTGGTTTCGGACCTTTTTCAGTCTAACCTTCAATCTTTCGTCCAGTTCTAGATTTCGTCAAAGCATTTTGGAAATACAATAAAATAAAAAAAATAGAAAATAGGCAAAAAAAAGGACTTATTTCGAATAAAACAAAGAAATGGGCAAAAGGGGAAGTGCTCCTTAAAGACAAAAAAGGACTTATTGGGAATAAAACAAAAAAAAATGGCAAAAGTGAACATGGCCCTTTAAGCGCATTTGCCCTTTCTGTTTTTAAATGCGTGTGCCCCTTTAAGCGCATTTGCTCTTTCTATTTTAAATGTGTGTTTCCAGAGAGAGACAGAGAGAGAGAGAGAGAGAGAGAGAGAGAGGAGGAAGACGACGATGACGACGACGATGGTAGCATGCAGGGACCCGCAGCAATCTTTTGTTGATGACGATGATGGTAGCGTGGAGGGACGAGCAGCAATCGTTTGTTGGCAGCAGCGATCGGTGAGCAGCAACACCAACAGGGTCAGTGGCTTTCCATTTTTTTTCCCTTTTCTTCCCACTGCAACCATCTCTCTGCCTCTTCTTCTTCCTCTTCTTCTCCTCCTCCTTTTTCCTTTCAGTTTTTTTTTTCCTACAATCAATTCCCATCGCTCTCACTATTTTTCATCTTTTCAGAAAAAGGAAAAAAGAAAAAAAAATTCTGAAACCCTAGATGTTGGGTATTTTGGGACCTGACCCAAATTTTGGATTTTGACCAAAATGGACCGAAATCTGAACCAAAAAGTTGTCACATTTTGTTTTTTGCAAAATAGCCGAAACGAAATGGAAATGACAACTATGTATCTTTCTATAAAAAGATAGAACATGCAGACTTCTTAGCTTGAACTTTTTTGTTTTTTGTTTTTTTTTTTGAGGGGTAACTTAGCTTGAACATTGCCATGTCACCAGTCGACATCAGTTCCCTATCAAAGATTGGAAGGACCGGTTTCATCCTATGCTTGTTATAAAGTGATTTCTAACATCAGAAAGAGTGCGGATTCTTGCAGCTTGTTAGTCTTCTACTCTTTAGTTTAGTATTTTCAGTCTTGACACGACTGAACTCAATCAACCATAAGGGGTGTTAAAATCTTTCCTAACACAACTGTGCAAAGGAAACTACATTGTGCGCTAGTGCCTTCTGCTGTCTAGCTAGTTTCTAATATTCTATGAAACCTATTTCTGACATTTTTCTTTGGTACAAGAAACCTATTTTTGACTTGGACTTTGGTTTCTCTGCAAATAGCAATAGGTTTTCCTGTTGCTACAGATATGTTCTGTAATGGTTTTTCTACTGGGTCTAATGTTAGAAGACAAATAAACAAATAAAGAAACTCTTTACCAATTATTTGTACATAATTGAGAATCAGAATGTAGATTTTTCTACCTCATATTCTGACTTCTGAATCATTTGTCTAGGTTTGGTACTCTGATTCAAGCCATTCAATGCTTAAACAATGGAAACATTAGTGTACTGTATGAATGCTTCTACTGCTAACACTCTTAATTCTTGCATTTGGTGGTTACAGTGGACCCCCCTAAGCCAACACCAGATGAAAGACCATCATACCATGAAGCTGATGTCCATCATTGCTGAGAGGGATGCAGCATGTCAAGAACGGAATATAGCGATTGCTGAGAGGAAGGCTGCTTTGGCAGAGCGAGACATGGCGATCCTACAGCGTAATGCTGCTATCGCTGAGCGGGATAATGTTATAATGGAACGTGATTCTGCCATTGCTGCCCTCGAGTATGCCCGTGAGAATGCCATGAACAGCAGTGGGACAGCTTGCCCTTCTGGAGTCCCTCGTGGTACCAAGCATGGCCATCACCCACATCATGTGGCCCACACGTCACATATGGGTGACACTGCTCCTTACCACACGAGGGAGATGCCTATAACTGAAGCCTTCCCAATCTCAGTGGCTTCTGAGGCTGCAGCTAAACCTCGGCGGGCCAAGCGAAAGAAAGATCCGAAGGCCCAACTGCCATCGTCCATGAAAACATCAAAGCCACGGAGGAAAGGGAAGAAAGGGGGTGAAGACCTGAATAAGCAGGTCTCAGGTGCCAAGCAGCTGGAGTGGAAGGGTCATGAACTTATGGGTGGTGAGGATTTAAACAAGCAGCTCTCAGTGACGAAGCATGAGTGGAAGGGTCAAGACCTGGGGCTCAACCAGGTCTCCTTTGATGAGACAACCATGCCAGTTCCAGTTTGCTCCTGCACTGGCTCTCCCCAACAGTGCTACAAGTGGGGAAATGGAGGATGGCAATCAGCATGCTGCACAACCACCCTGTCTATGTATCCTTTGCCCATCATGCCCAACAAGCGCCATGCTCGCATTGGTGGTCGGAAAATGAGCGGCAGTGCCTTCACTAAGCTGCTGAGCCGGCTAGCTTCTGAGGGTCACGACTTGTCAGTCCCAGTTGACCTCAAGGACCACTGGGCGAAGCATGGGACTAATCGCTACATCACCATCAAGTGATAAAGCAATGGTAATAGTCATTGGCTGAGCAGGGCAATTTGGAAGTGTAGGTAAATCCTTGTAATTCTATTAGTTTCATGCTGAAGAAAAAGAAGCTTCTTTTGGTAAACTAAAGTTGTTAGCTTCTTTTATGGGTTTTCATTTTCATGCGAGGGGGGACAATTGTTGTTGGGTAGGGTGTGAGATAGGGCCGTGGGCTTGCTCAAATCTGCTGACATTCAAATGAAAATGGACCTATGAATGTGAATGGTAGGAAAGAAAAATGTAGGGCAAAATGGAGTCCTCCCAACATGGCAGCTATTTATTATTTTAGTCATGTATATATTCTGGTTATTTTAGAAACAAACAGAGCTTGTTACATTTGGCCCGGGATGGTCCCAGTTGACGTTTTGATTGGGAAATGATTTGTTTGGAAAATAATTCATCATTCAAACTCATTTTGCCTGGCATCAGTTGGAGATGCATTGATCTCCAACACAAAACATGGTAATATTTTTCATGTTTCATACCTTAAATTCCTGTTGGCCTTTTTTCCTGTATGCATATCTATCCATCCATGAGTTTGTCATGTATCTAAGAAACGTTTATTTCTCTACGCAGCTGTTCACTTGTACATACAGACATGGCATTTCACATTTCTCCCATTGAGATAGCAATTCAAAATTTTCCCATTGGCAAAAGGCTTTTTTAATTTTTTTGTTTATCCTTTTAGGACCAGGTGGTCTACCAAGGTTTGAGGTATTCTACTCAACTCCGTTTATTCTCGGGCAAGAATGGAGAGCGTTGAAGTGGACCCAAACATGGGCCTATCTTGTTGGGTCAACATTTTGCTAAACACGACGCAATCCTCTATTGGATAAAACACAAATTTGGCCCACATGGATCTGACCAACCAAAATATCAGTATAAATATTTCAACAAACATATGATAACGAAATAAACATTTCATTGCTTGTAGTGGATTTGGTGGGCCAAAAAGGACCTGGCCTTCCCATGTCAAAACGTTAAATGAGATGGTAAACTTAACATACCTAATACTAAGGCTCATAGCACCGCATGTCCCTTACCAGCTAATCTACATCTTGGGACAAAATTCCAACTTGAAAATATATTAGGATTAGTGGTGTCGCTTATTAATATTCTGATATTCAATTATTCAAGCCTGGATTCAGAATTTCAGTTTATTTGCTTTTTAGTAGAATTTTTGGATGCTAATTCCAAAATGAGAGTTTTTAAGTTTTACTATGTTGGGGGATTTGTAAATTTTGGAGGCAAAAATTCTCTGAATTCAAAGAAACAGGCACTTTAAAAAAATTTAAAGAAAAAGGTTGGATTTCTCGTGGGTCTTGCAGGAAGCCAGCCGGTAGGACTGCTCATGGGCTGAGACAGCTCAAACCCAGGCACCCTTGGGGTGGGCCTAGTGCAATGTATCTAAACTCGGGCTGCGGTAGCCGCGCTCGGCCCGGGCCATACAACACACCGACCAGCCGGACTCGAGACTGCCCTAATCAAGTGGGCCGCACTTGTCAACTCATTTGTGTACACGTATATTATTTTTTTATTCGTGGTCCCTTTAACACGTTATCCATCGACGAAAAGTCTCAGTTCAAATCCACACTGAAAACCCCATGATCTCGTGTCTACATACAGACAAAGAGAGAGAATCGATTTTCCATGTGCTGAAAACAGACCCACCTCCTAAATCGGCGCCACCGAATGATCGATGCTTGAGAGAGAGAGAGAGAGAGAGAGTGTCTGGCATTGCCGCATAGACATCTTATTCTTACTGTGTCAAAAGTAGTATGTACTGTAGATTGGTAGTGAAGGGTCTAGAACCACTCTAGGCTTTGAATTATGGGAATAGTAAGTTAAAATAGTGTTGTAAGTTAAGATAATAAGGTACACTCGTTAAAAAATAGAGTAGGTTCTATGTGTGCGGCCATGTATGTAAATAAATATATACTTTCTATGTTATCTTGAGACTATGTGTATGGCCATGTATGTACCCCATGAACAATAATTCTTATTTGTCAGAATCAGATAACCTCAAGCCGAAGGTCATGAGTATAAAGGCTGGTTGGCGAAGAATACCCTAAATCATAGAAAAAAAAATGGATAGGTAGAATTTAGAAGAAATTTTCAAATTTTTAATCCAATAAAACCTAAGAACTATTATAGAGTTGATCATTTAATTAAAAAATATAATAATCATTAATCACTAATAACAATAATCTATTAACCTCATCTTTCCCTAAATGGCTAATTCTAGTGAAACCTTATGTGCTAGCACAGCCTTTATTTGAACAGTTTGGATTTTATCAAATGTGGCTCAATTGTGGAGTTGGACTCCTCTAATTCAGAATTTCTCTCCTTAAAAAAAATTTAAAAAAAATCAAAATTTCTAATTTCGTTGGTAAAATGTAATGGCACTATTTGAAGCAAGCAACTTTGAAGTAACACATCATGTTTGAAAGTAGTTGAGAAGTTAGTATTGTTTTAGAGGACGGTTCAAATCCTTTTTTCGTGCCTTAATTGATATATGGTGCTTCATATGTCCTTAGTTTATTGTCGGCCCTATAACCTCTATGAGGTGGTGTTGGAGTTCCCTGTAAAAAAAAAAAAAAAATCACTTGAAAGTATCCTGCAAAAATCAATTTTAACTTAAAAAAAAAAAAACAAAACCTTGGAAGCGCAACCTGCCTTTCCTTGGCATGAGGAGCCGGTGATTGCGCTTCTCACGCGCAAACCCAAGAAAGGAAGCCATCTGTTTCAAGTTTCAACGCAGGGACCTAACTCTGTGGGCATCAGCCATCATGTCCTCTTTCCAAACCAGACCTTCAAGCTAACTGTCCCCCATCAACTGAAGGAAACTCAAAAGGTGGGTCCCAAATCCAATGGCCTGTTTAATTTTTTTATTGAGATATATTGAAATCTCATTTTTTTAATGTTTTATTTCGTTTCTTTGTTTAGGATATTATAGAAATCTTTGATATTTATTGAATTTATTTTGAACATATCCAATTTAATGATATAATTATGGTGGCTTTTTTTAGACAGATTGAGATCAATAGACAGATCTAGCCGTGAATGCATTTCATAATAATGATATAATTATGGTGGCCCCTTAGAGGTAAAAGATCAAGATCACAATCTTTATTTTGAACTTATTTACACTAATGATATAATTATGATGGCTTTTTATAGGCAAAAGATCAAGGTCAGCAAATCTAGCCTGTAGATGCATTTGGATGGGACATTTCACATTTGAGAGGGAAGATCTAACCCATGCCACCTATCCCACACATCCACATGGGATCCACTCCATCCAATCTATTTAACATCTCCTTGAACCAACTAGACGAAAGATGCTGATCATCTACGCTGGGCCAACCTACAAGATGGATTGCACTTGGTCATTACTCATTACACTACGCACTTTGACTAATTTCTATTACTACTTTAGCCAGGGGGGCGGCACGAGCAGGAAATGCAGCCGGAATGAAATTCAAATTCTCCTTACATTAAGCTCAAATTCAAACGCGTAAATGAAACCTCCGAAGATGATGATGACATTTCCAAAGAAGCCATTTTTATCTGCACCTGTTATCGTCGTCAGCTGAAATCGCTTTCTCGTCTCGTGACAGAAGCAGCAGCGGCGGGATTCGTGCGGGAAAAACGTGCCGGCATTCCTACGTTTCGGCCGATATAACGGACAAAAAGGTGAGAATGGTCTTCTCAAGCTCCAAGTTCTAGTCTTTCTTCTTCTTCTTCTTCTTGTGCTGCTTCAGAGACTGAGAGCCTTGATTTTCTGAAGCTAGGGTTCTTCGCTTTGTAGAAGGAAAAAGGAGGGTTCTTTCTTTTGCAGTTGATGTTGGGGTTTTAGGGTTTTGGGATTAGGGTTTTTGTTGAGAACTTTCTGAGGGAATTGTAAAGAGAGATAGGAAGGAATGGGAGAAACCGCAGAATCTCGCGGGGAGCTGATGCAGCGATTGCAGTCGTCCTTTGGGACCTGTTCGTCTCTGATTCCCAAACAGCAATTATCATCAGCGAGCAGATTCGATCTCCCCAATCTGAATGCAACCCAAATCCGTGCCCCATTTCGCCATTTTTCGCTGAATTTCAGCCCGGAGAGTGGCAGTAAGCGGCCCGGAATTCCCCCGTCCCACCCACATCACCCGCCGATGCCGGCTGCCCGGCCGCCCGTGCAGCAGGTGGGTTCCCAGAATTTCAGCCCTGGTGGCTCGCATTCCAGATCTTTGTCGCAGCCTGCGTTCTTCTCGCTTGATTCCTTGCCCCCTTTGAGCCCTTCCCCTTACCGCGAGCCGTCGTCCACATCTCCTTCGAGCTCTGTGGATGTACCAATGGAGGATCGAGATATGAGCTCGCAGGCGCAGACCCCGCCCGCTTACTCGATAAGTGGAAGCGGTGTCCGGGCGGGCGAAAGCCTCCCTCCCCGGAAAGCGCACAGGCGCTCCCACAGCGAGATTCCATTTGGATTCTCCAGTGGAATTCAATCTACTCCGCCAGTAGCCCCCCTCAGAGCTCAGGGCAGCTTGGACCGCTCGGCGTCTGCAAAAGAGAATTGGCAAACGGCTAAGCCAATCCAGCTTGTCAAGAGGGAGTCAGATTGGGATAAAGAGGGAAATTACAATTCGGAAGGGATGGGCGAGAGGAAATCCGAAGGGGATGCTGTAGATGACTTGTTTTCTGCATACATGAATTTGGAGAATGTAGATGCATTGAACTCCGGCGCGACTTCAGATAGACAGTGCCAGGAGAACCGTGACGACTTGGATAGCAAAGCCAGCGGTACTAAGACGGTCGATAGTAGTGAAAATGAAGCGGAAAGCAGCGTGAATGAAAGTGGCAGCAGCATACAGATGTCGAATCTTACTTCTTCAATGGAGATGAAGGAAAGGAATAAGCGAAGTGCAGGAAGCGATGGTCATTTGAATGTTGGAGCTTCGCGACATTGCAGAAGCCTTTCGATGGATAGCTTTATGGGCAAGATGAACAGCTTTGGGGATGAGTCCCCAAAGTTGCTGCCGTCCCCAGGACCACAGACGGGTCAGCACTCGCGCAGCAATTCAATTGATGGGAATTCGACTCCTTTCAGCTTAGATTTTGGGAATGGTGAATTCAGCGGCGCTGAACTGAAGAAGATCATGGCCAATGAAAAACTTGCTGAGATTGCAGTAACGGATCCCAAACGTGCCAAAAGGTGTTGTGAACTTACCCTCTATTTGCTCCTAAATAGTTATTTTGTGCCTCTTCTAGGTTTTCTCTTTATATGACAGGATATGCTTTGCCCTCAGCCATTTAACTTTTCTACTTGGAGCATCCATTGTTCAGTGATATAGCTCATAGCCTTATTGCCACACAGTGGATATGCCATTCATTTTGCATTTCCTAGACTGGTTTATACTAGCGTTTTGATAATATTGAAGGCAATTGTGGACTCCGGTTATATCTCCTTGTTGATCATCTTTTTGTGGGCAATTGCTTAAAGGGTCCGGGTTATATAATAAAGCAGATTCTTGGTTGATGGTCTATCTGTGGTGGGATCACAAGACCACTTGACTAATTGCTTAATGATTATTGATTAGCCCAGGGTCATTTGCATGTCCTTGTTGAGATTTGAGAATCATATAATTCCTCATCAGAAAGTTAATTGTAGCTTATCCGCTCTTGTATTTCATCTATTCACAGGATTTTGGCCAATCGGCAGTCCGCTGCTCGTTCCAAGGAGCGAAAGATGAGGTACATTTCGGAGCTGGAACACAAGGTCCAAACTCTACAGACAGAAGCTACCACATTGTCTGCGCAGTTAACTCTCCTTCAGGTTAGTTTTCTTTGAATTTGTTTATTTTCACTTGTTTCTTTTTTATTTTAACTTAGCAGCATATTTTTTTTACTATTTATTATTTATGTATTTATTTGTTTTGTTTGATTTATTTCCAGAGGGACTCTGCTGGGCTCAGCAGCCACAACAATGAATTGAAGTTTCGCATTCAAGCCATGGAGCAACAGGCACAGTTGAGAGATGGTAAATCTTTGTCTCTCTTTCATATTATTTTCATGCACTGATAGGTGAATATGATTTTTGTGTCTGATACTTAAATTGTAAGTGTAGAAAAATATATTTTACTATTACCTTATTGATGTGTTTGTGTCAACTTAGTATAGCATATAATTTTGCTCTCACGAACATTGCTTCTTTTGATAATTCCAACATCGCTCTCTAAGTTTATTGCATGGTGGCTGTTGTAGAATAATTTACCTTTCCCATTCTGATGTAGTCTCTGATCGGTACATATATTGAGACTTTGTGGCTGTTTTCTGTTATCTCCTTCAAACCCAAAGATTACCTTGTCTTATCAACTTGAAGTGTAGTGGCCATGTCTTTGTTTTTCCATCTGATTGATTGTCTTCAGAACATGTCATTTAATGTCTAATTTATGACCTGGAGCTTTTACAACACACCGCTCAGCACCACTGTAACAAAGTGTGCTGCCCAACTAATTCTTGTGGCATTCATCACTAAACTCCAGTGTTCTTTTGGAAGCTTGACCTCGGCTTGACTTGCTTTTCCAAGACTATAAAACATTTGCATATTATATATAAAATTAAAAGTAATGTATTATATGTGGTCGCATATGAAATATACTATTACATGATAATAATGATATGTGTATACACAGTTAAATAATACTGTAATACATATATGTAAATCAAATGAGCTGAGCCAAGTCATGCCTGTCGCGCTATAGCCCAAGTTCTGCTTTATTATCACATGAGTGGGGCTAAAGCTCATGCACCCATATCCAACCCCTGCGACCAACTCCAAAGCCAAAAGAAAAGGAAAAAATAAAAAAAGGAAAACCAACCCAAAACAATTTTCCTTTCCTTGCTGCCAGCAAACTACCATAAAAATGACAACAATAGATGAAAGGGGAATAATGACTTGGAATGATTTAAATAATGGAGGTACTTAATAATGTGTATGGTGCAAAAGTTGAACTCACAAAGTAGATGGAATAAGGCCTTTGGTAATGATGATGCCAATGATGATAGCTTAAGTGCATGTTTCTCTATTTTCAGTCATGTACGCCATGACTGGGTTGGTCTTTTTTTTTAGCAATTTCCAACACAAGTAAACAAAATAATGCGTAAGAAATGCCAAAAATACCTACACAGTTGTGCACATTACCCTCTTAATGCTAAAAAATTTTGGATGAGCACCCTGACTTAAACTAATGGATTGGGACCAAATCTATTTTTAGAATGTTTGCTCTATTTTATAGATTAAGTTGGATAATCATATTGGAAGCCTTATTTAATTTTGGCTTATGGAACCTCTTGGTGGCAATCAGTCACACTCAACAGATTTGTTGAGAAACTATTAGAATGCTGCAGTTTGTAATTTAATGATATTGATTAGATGTAGAAACATGATTTACTGATGAAATTATACTGATAAGTGACCTGGCTCCATTAGGGGTTGTTGGGTCCTCTTTTATGGGTATGTGGATATGACCCAGGTTGGGTTCAGGGTGGTCTTTTTGGCTGCCACTAAGAAGAGACGATGGGCCCAGTTTCAATCCAATAGACTCATGTGCTGACCCATAGACGATGGAAAGCCCTTGTGTGACACAAGCCTTGTACAGTTCCTAACGTCCTGTATTAGTTCCTAATCCACAGAACTATTGGGAATCTTCCAATGTAACTCAGCCGGCTCAGGACTAATCATGTATATGATGAGGTTGGAAGGCACCTCACAAAGACAGAAAGGAAATATTCTCAGCTCAATTTCCGTTTCTGTTCTCCTGTCGCTAATGACTTATAGCCACGACCCTTTCTGTCCTAGTTATGATGTATTTACATATTTATGAATGGAAATATCAAACTTGAAAATATTTTTTCCTTAAGTTATTTGATAGTATCAAACCAACCTGATTTGAAGCGACCTTAAGCCGTCATTGGGGTGGGTTTTGGTATCATATATCATAAACTCATCATGAGGCGGATATGGGTTTACCTTGACCAATTTTGCGCTCAAGCTATTGCCATCCCTAGATGCTGTATACCTCTCCCTCAGGATGATTTATGAAATCTGCCTCGTTGTTTGGTAGTTGGTGTAAGTCAACCTACTAGATGAAAAGAAACCTGAAGTTACACGTAGGCCCAAAGAAGTACGAACACTTCTAAGAAAGTGACGTGTCTGTGTCGGACACGTGTCGGACACCGACACTCCTCGGACACTCTCAGACACGTGTTCGATACTATTTAGCTGTGTCCATGATTAAGAACTAAAAATCTTAATTTTGGACACTTGTTTAACATTTTTTTTAGAACGTGTCTCACAATTCCTAGCCCGTGTCTATGACTAAAAAATAAACATGTGGCTAATATCTCTTGGACACTTTGTTAACATGTGGTTATTAAAACTTGTAAACTTGATGTATGACAATTTTATACCATGAAAAAATATATGATTGTAAACATCAATCATATCACAAGCAAAAGACAAATAAATATTTCACTAAAGAATAGGCCTCAAGATTGGCTTCTTTTTTGCTTTTTTTTTAGGGAGGAAAAAGAGATGATCTGCCATTTTCTTTATATGGATTTTATGGAATTATGGATATTTCATGTTTAATGATTATGAATTATGTTTTAGTGTATTGATATTTGATAATTTGATATGTTTGTTAGTTGGTACTTGAATTTTTATTTTTTGATTGCTAAATTGATTAAAAAAGTTAAAATGATATTATTTTTTTAGTAGATGATTATATATATAAATTAATATATATTATTAACGTGTCCCCGACGTGTCCGTGTTCTACTTTTTTGAGAAATGCCGTGTCGGTGTGTCCGTGTCGTGTCGTATCTGTGTCTCGTGTCCGTGTCCATGCTTCTTAGCGTTAGGCCTTCTCTATTGGCTACAAATCAGCTGTACCTTTTTCCTATTGGGTATCTTTTATAATAGGTGACCTCAGATAAATGGGATAAGGCTTCATGGATGATGGTGAATCTATTTACTGTTAAACATTCTGCAATTTGATTGATGCTACTATTTTTTTTTAATCAATGCAACTCTGCATTAACAACTTTGACAATTGAACCTTCTGCATTTAACTGCATCCTGGACACTTCTTGTGGCTGTGTTTTCTTGATGCGTCTCCTGACATTCGTGGAAACAAGCAGCTCTGAGTGAGGCACTGACTGCGGAGGTTCAACGCTTGAAACTAGCCACTGGAGAGCTGAGCGAATCCCACTCTAGCAGCTTGAATCAGCAGCTACCCATGAATTCTCAGATGCTTCATATTCCTCGTCAGTCTATGCAACAGCTCTCTCTGTATCAGTTGCAACAGGAGCAGCAGCAGAATCAACAGCAGCAGCCACCACCGCCGCCACCCCGGAACAACAATGGTAATAAACATGAATCGAACCAATAGTATGGCCAAGAGAGGGAAATGCTGAGAAGCTGCAGGAATATTGTGGAACCTAAATTTGCCTGTCCCTGTTTCTTGGTAGTGAAATTATGGGAGCATTTTTGTTTTGATTGCATTTGTCCCTCTGTGGAAGAGATCCTGAACTCCATTTATCTCTTACTGCCCCTACCTCCTCGACTCCTCCCAAAATCGTTTTCCTGTCTATTAGGCCAGCATATTGAGTTAACAGGTGATAAGTCTGCATATTTATTTAATAGGTGGCAATTCCATTCATGAGTTCAATTATATGTTTTTTTTTCATATTTTATATTTTATTTAGACGGGCACATTTGATTTAGATGTAAGCATTTGCTCGTGTCTACAAGGATTCGTTTGTGTGACACAAAAGGTCTTTGCTTAGATCTGTTACCTAGTAATAAATTCTATATGCGTATTGACTTATTCCTGAGAATCTTTAATGCATGCCTGAAATATTGAGAATTCTGGACAGGTTGGAATCCTCATGCACACTGCTTTTTTTTTTTCATGTGCCCATTTGTGAGCCAATTATTAGATGATCAAAATGTATATGGAGGGGGAAGTTCTCTACCCTTCATCCGGCATTTTGCCTCTTCGACTATCCTGAATCCTGGACTCCAAGAAACTTTTATTTTTGGGTAGAAACAACAAGAAACTTGAGATAATCGAAGGCTAATGCCTTTTAATCGGAACCTCTTTACTTGGTTACACGAAGATCTGACCCATTTATTTCTATGCTAGGGTGGGGGAGCTGATTGATAATCGTGTTTAGGTGGTCCAAGCTCAAACACCCATTTACTCCATAGTATATAATGTTAATGTGTTTAATATCACTACCTTCTTCAGCATGAAGCCCTTATTCTATGCATCTGAGCTCTCTTTCTCTCTTTTTTTATTTTATCTGTTGTCGTTGTCTGATGATGTGGGCATCCGAAATGTCTTTGACCCAGTTGGACTAATCCTTCAGCGGCTCAACCCACACAGGGGAGAGTGGGGGGACTCCAAGGTGGGTCTATGCATCTGTGTTGGCTTTGTTAGTTTTACCTTTTTTTTCTTTTTATTTTTTTATGATCTAAGGTATCCCTTGCTAGTCTATTCTTAAAAAAGGAGGATTGCACACATATTTCTCGGATAACGCAAGGGGTGAGAGTTGAACTCTGGACCTTGGGAAGCAAACTGAAGGCTCAAATCAATTTACCTACTATCTTGGCAGCTTAGTTAAAGCCTTGTTTTCATTAACCACACAATCCATCATGACCTTTCAAAGAATATGTAACATACTGATAAAATAAATAAATAAATAAAAATTATCATCATAATCAAAATTCTGTCCTAATTATTTTGGAGTCGGTTATATAAATTTTATTTTTTCTTATATGATGTATTTTCTTATATGATGTTTTAAAAAAAATGAATAGTTAAAAAACTGCCCACAGTACAAGTTTGAATTGGTGACCATTTTGTCCACCTCCATTTTCTCCACATCCAGAAGGAACATAAGAATATTAATATTACGTTAGATAGTAACAGGATAAAGAATTTTGAATCCGAGTCCAACTGAGTACAAGTGCGCCATGGGTGCGACCTGTTTACAATTAGAGTGGCAATATCACCTAACCCACCAACCCAGTTTGAGTCAACCCAGTAATCTGGGGTTCAGGTTGGCCTGCTTTACTTTTGGATTGTGTTTGGGTAACACTACCAACATGATTAATAAATGGGTTGGGTTAGGACTTAGGGTTGAGTTCACACTTCTTATTTGAACCACCATTGGCCCGAGACACACCCAGTTTGAGACAGCAACTCAGGTTTGTTGACCCTTCTAATATTCGGATGGGGTTCAACTTGTTACCAGATTCATTAACAGATTTGAATTAAGCAAATACATTTTACCCATAGTTGTCAACCCAGCACGACCTGTTGTCACCCCAACTTTACAGGCGGAATCTGTGGCTATCCATGGATAGTTTCCCTTGCTTTCCAGATTGGTGAAAAAGTTTACTGTTGGTTTGTCAGAGTAAAACTTAAAATGTGAAAAGGACCCTCTCTGGGTCCTTGAAAATCAGTTGCTCTGCAATGAAAATACCCATATATTCAATTATATAGAATCGGCTAAAATCAGCTGCCCTGCAACTAGAGCACTTATGATCCCGATGTTCTCTAAGTTGCGACACAGGAGGAAAGTTCTTTCCCTCCCATTGTCATCAGTTGTGACATCTGAGGTGAAGGAACAAAGAGCAGATCTCATTATTGGAGGACACTTTACTGTTGTTTGATATGAACGTGCATCACATAGATTTCCATGAGAGCAAGCGGGTTGTCCAGGTCTACCGAATTAGATGGACATGTATGCAAATGAAAAGGCCAATTTTCATGAAAATTCAGAAGTTGTATTTGAATATTAAAAAGATGGAAAAGTATGGATTTTTTTTTTCATCTCCGACAACTCTCTGTCAAGAAAAGGTAGTGGATGCGCCAAACAACCTCAAGAATGCTAAACCGAACATGATGGGGTTGCTCAAAGTTGGTTGATAACTTTGCATGTCATCTGGCTGTCCCTGTGGGTAATGCCAATCTTCCCCTTCTATGGGTTCTCTCATCCCCATCCTGTGGGCTACCTTTTCAACTAGTGTAGGCTCTTTTGGGCCCCAGCCCAGAAAAATGTTACACTGAAACGTGGGGGGACTACTTGTTTTTGCAGACTATATTTGGTGACCTGACAA
This sequence comes from Sextonia rubra, assembly GCA_037013555.1. Taxonomy (NCBI): domain Eukaryota; kingdom Viridiplantae; phylum Streptophyta; class Magnoliopsida; order Laurales; family Lauraceae; genus Sextonia; species Sextonia rubra. Next base: position 56,446,083 of record JASUAD010000010.1, read on the forward strand.
TTAATTTGCTTAGCTATGCGGATGTATAATGCCTTGAAAATCAACCAATTCGGTAGATCTTTGTCATCAATCCATTGTACTGAACTGTTGAACTCAGGTGGTATCTTATTTTACAGGCTAGTGCTTAAAGATTCTGAGAGTATTTTCCAGCAATCACAAGTCTGCAGAATTACGAGTCAGAAGACAACCTTGATGCAGTGTTCTCGATTTCTTCATCATCACCGTAGCTTTGTCTGATGGAATTACAGTTGGGTTGATGTATTTTACTCTTAATAGGGATAAGCATGAATGTTTTATCTTTCTTTGTGATCATTTCAAGTATCTCAGTTGGAAATCAATGTGCCAGCCGTCTTTGGCAGTAGGATATAAGGACACAGTCCATACTCCATATGCAAGCTAGCTACAAGGATGCATGACTGGCTATAGTGACCTGTCCTGGAAATTTGTTCAACTGGACAATTGAACCCCAAGAGAACACTCCATGTGCTGTGGGGCCTCCATCAAGTTTCCTCATGAATCATTGTACTGTCTATTCTACTTCAATAGAGAAGGGAATTCACTCCTAACAGTGATAACCAACTAAAGTTGAATTGCGCCATTTATCATTATTCTTTGGCGGGTTTGTACAACGAGAGGATTTTATACTCCATATATTTCTATTTCTATTCAAGAGAAAAAAAAAAACTTTAACTCCTCCAACGAAAAATAAAAGTGTTTTTTTAAGGTAAGTAAGTAATTTCATTTATAAAGAAAAAAAAAAGCATAATACAAAAGAATGGGGAGAAAAATCTCATTCAAAAGCAGTTCTCCAAAAGACACGAGAGACTCAAAACAATAGGATCAAAAATCCCATAGCCCGGGACAAGCGAAAAATGAAAGCCTAAATCTTGGTCCAAGCAGCAAAAGAACCAACTGTTCGGTAAAACGAAGGGAAAGAACCACAACAACTACTTAGTATCTGCTCATTAGCTAAATGGTGAGTTCATCTTAACACTTTTTTTCACTCTATGTTTGGTAGTTTTTGCAGCGTTTTGGCTCATTCTTTTGTTTTGTTCTTTTTTTCCTTGAAAGAGACCTCATTAAATCAGAAACAGAAGATACATCAAGCACAAAGAAGCAACAATACCCACATCAGAACAAGAACAGCACCACATCAAAATGTGCCACAAAAAGATGAACCCAACCCCAAAATAAAACAACTTCATGACATCGAAGCGTTTTTGGCACATTGACCGTTTTTTCTTTCTTCTTGTTCTTTACCTCTGAGGAATGCGTTCTTTGATATCAAAGTTTACACACAAAGGGAGGAGGGCATTGAATTGAATGCCATTTGGCACCATTAAGGCTGTATTTGACAATCGCAGGAGCTTAGGCCCACAGTGGAGCATGCCCATCTTCTCAGTCAGCAAATGGAGGCCATGGCCGCCATTTATCCAATTACGACACTTTAATAAGATGCAAAGATAAGCCAAAACATGTGGGACCCACCCCTCATGTGAACTGCATGTGATCGTATGGCATAGGTGCAACCAAGGACCACTACATTTTCTTTCCTTCTTTGCGCCTTTTTTAAGATGTGAGATTGAAGAGGCCACGTTGTAATTAGGGTCAAAATCGAATTATACAAAATAGAGGTACTTTTTGGGGCCCATTTGATAGTGCCATGTTTTATATATAATAATGATGATAATAAACTCTGCCCAACACCGTCATTAGCACCGCACCTAGTGAGCTCAACTTATATCCCATCTAAGTGGTCACAAGATAAGGACCTCTAGATGGTCACCATCCCAAATTTTTCATTCATCTAAATGAACTAGATCACTGGATTGATCATACTCATTTAGATGGTGAAAACTTACGAACTATTGATCAAGTGGTTAAAATGATAATTTAAATTTCTGACACCACATATAAGTTGGTGTGGAAGGGAGGATCTTTCGATTACCCCTAAATAGGGCCCATGAGGATAGTGCTCGGCCAGTGAAAATAATATCATATTTGACATGTATAAATTTATAACATGCCACAGGAAAAAAATTAAGTAAAATTTTAAGATGTGGACTTCATAGGGCCACCATGCAATGAAAATTGATTTTCTATATTGTTATCTATCAACATGGGTTTTTTTTTCTTTTTCTCGCTCTCTAGCGTCCAAGCACCAAAAAAAAATAAAAGTACCCACCACATGGATGTGGACCATGTTCATTTCGGCCGAAAACCCCAACATCCGCGAGCTATTCCAAGCAATGGATCCTCTGCATAAATAAACGGAAGAGTCGGCGCTATGGAAGGCATGGATTTTAGTTCCTCCCGCAGTCCTCACTATCCACGTGTCCTAAATTTCAAACTGCCGCACAACTCAACCGTGCGCCCGCGAGACACGCAGCTTTTACCAGTTTGAAAAAACTTCTATCCGCTTAAGGCTACTGAGATCCACTGCCCCCGCATTCTACTGATCCATCTCAAAGCTCAGATGAAGGAATCCAACGGCTCTGAACACTGCGGACGCGAAGCGGAACATTGATTTAGATTTATTCTCGGATTTCACGTCCGCTCCCAAGTTCTCGTGAGTCGAGAGACGATAACTAGTAGATGATATAAGAAGTAGAGAGTGAGATTCTCCTGCATTCTTACTGTTTGGTTTGAGTGCGAAAAAAACATGGTGAAATCGAAGAGCTCCTGCTTAAGGATCATTGCCTGCGGAAGCGATTCCGCAGAAATCGACGATCTCAAAGGAACTGAGGTATCGCATTCGCTGCTTCGATCATCGACCGATTCTAGGGTTTTGTTTCATGTGTTTCTCATTTCACCTTTGTCAAATTGAATCCTAATCCGATGACAGGATTCGGATATCTGCGATTTCTCGGATCTGTTTCGGATTTTTATTGTTGTTGGATGGAGCACGGATTTGGATTTTGTATGGTGTTTAGACATTTAGCACTTCAGTCAGTGCTGAAATACTGCTTTAAGTTGAATTTGCATTGCTTGGTGTCGCTTGAATGTGAATGTTATGGAAATGACTTTAATGATACCTTAATTTTGATGAGTTGATGCCTAAACTGTCTGGAATTTCACCCTAAAGTTCATGTTTGGCTGCTTCTTGAGGCATCTTCTGAAAATGCATATAGATTTGGGAGTCTGGAAGTTGTCCACAATGTGAAGAGGGGAAGATGATGAAGGTGCAGGATGTTAGCAGCATGAGAATGCATTGTTGACTAATGCACTTGCGAAATTGCGGAGCAAAAGCGTTTTGAAGCCAATTTGGCGGCGCTCGCAATTATTAATTCGTTGATATCTTGGTGATGATAGCAACAAATGACAGGAATCATGTTCTTGTAGCAAGATTGGAAGACGCTCAGCGTCAAAATAACAACAACATGGATGTAGTTCAAAATTATGCAAATCAATACATGTTTCATCTAACTCTCGTTGATAATCACGCAATACCTGATATCTGATTATTTCAATTGCAGGCCAAAGCTTCCACAGATAAGCGTGGGTGGAATTTCAGAAAGAGATCTGCAACTCATCGAGTGCTAAGCAACACTGTGATTTCAGAAGTGCAATCTGCTAGCCATAAGGATGGCCCCCAAGTTGATGCCGCAGACTTCAACGCCCTGACCAATCCCACGGTCCCTGAGAAAACCTCTGTATTGCAGTGGAAAGATGAGAACGCAGAATCAATCCTGTCGGATGCAGCGAACCCAAAACTAGCTGATACCTTACTTGTTGGGGCTGTCAGCAATGGTGATTATCCTGTGCAAGAATCTGTTGCCATTGTGATCCAGTCTGCTGTCAGGATATATTTGGTACTACTACAGATATGATCTCCGATTCCTGGAGCTTATTTAAGACCATGTTTAACTTGGAAATGTGCTTTGCTGTCAGTATTAATCACAATTTTGTCATGTCTGACACGGCCACTTCAAGAGGCCCATATGCAGACTGACTTTCAAATGTATTAGTAATATATGTAATGGGATTGTTTATATGGAAGAAATAATATTTCTATGAAATGGAACTAAGTTGGGAGCATGTAAGGAGTGTTTAAATGCTAATAAAAATATAAAAGCAAAAAGTTTTCCCTTTTTTTTTTTTTTGGTTAGAAGTTAGTTATATTTTTTTATTAGTTATAATTGTTAGTATTGTTTTTACTATTGCTATCATTTTTATTTGAAATGGAATATCCTTATAAAGATTTATGCTTAGTTTTTCTCTTCTTTCGATCGTTGTAGGCTAAAAAAGCACTCTGCAAGCTTAAGAATGTAGTTAAGTTGCAGGCTGCTGTACGTGGACATTTGGTTAGGCGACAGGCTGTGGGAACCCTCCGTTGTGTTCAAGCCATAGTGAAAATGCAGGCACTAGTGCGTGCCCGCCGTGCTCGTTTGTCTCTAGAAGGGTTAAATATTCAAGAGAGGCATGACAGGGAGCTCAAGACTGATGAGGGGAGACTGAATCACTTGGTAATTCTTAATTTATCAAGCCCTTTCTTAAACCAAGTTTCCTTCTATGAATGATGGGCCAGCTTCGCTTGGATTTAGATGTGGACAGGAATGAGGTCTGGTCTTCAGGATATTGAAAAATAAAAAACGCATAAGGGATTGGATGCAAACATGGTATTGAATCCAAGCTTTGGTGTTTGACTTGGTCACCACCGCACCAACATGACTCGGTTGTGTTTTCCAGACTTGGTAAGTACTGGTTACTGTACAACTCAACCGAGTCATATCGATTTGGACGAGATTTGACCATTGACCATTGACCATTGGCATGTGATCCTTCCATTACATACATGTCTTAGTTGCAAGTTAGCTGGGGCATTTATGACAGCCAATGCAGCTATGATTAGAATACAGTTTCTTTTACCTGCCAGCCTTTTCTTTTTGTACATGAATTTGAGAACCAAAGTTTCATGATTGATAGACATTTAGAAATAATAGGAACAGTTTAAAGGTTAGATCGTGTGATTTTTATAGACCATAGGTTCAATATCTTTCTCTAGAACAAAGCTAATTACTTTAGATGGATGATTGAAGTTATAGAATGGCCAACAATTACATTTCGTTCTGTTCAGTTGTCATGCGTATAGGACTTTTGTAGGGAGAAATAGTTGGGATAGTTCCATCTAAAATTTGACTTTTACTTATGATGCAAATAGTTCCCTTTTGTTGATTACTTAATGAAGTAGAAGCAAGTTGCTTGTAGTCACATCTCTGTGTTAACAGTTTTTAAGGCATAACGCAACTCATTTTTTCTTTTTTCATGAGAAGGAGCATTCTGGTACTGAAACACATGAAACAAATTCTTCGTTGAAAAAGTTGCTTGCCAATGGATTTGCTCGTCAGGTACAATAAATTGATATTTTTTTTGTGTCTGCATTTTGATAACTTTGATCCTATATCTCATCTGGATTCTTGGACTGCTGCTGGTCTCTGTTTGTTTCTGTAAGCTTTTGTATTCAAAGCCAAAGACAAAACCAATCCACATCAACTGTGATCCTGCAAAACCTGAGTCAGCATGGAATTGGTTGGAGAGGTGGATGTCTGTCTCATCGTCGGATATCATGAAGCCACAGAAATCAGAAATAAATCCAGATCATCACGAACAAGGAATAAAGAATAGTTCAACTGCTTCTGAAATAGAAACTGAGCGTCCAGCTGAAGTTATATCTGCAGATACAGCTATGAAGTCTGATATTAAGGGAACAGACATGCTGCTTGAGGCTGAAGAGAATCTGAACACAAATTCTGCAGATGGTTTTGACTTTCGAGCTTGCAAAGTGATGGCAATTTCAGGTGAAACTTCTATTCATGCTGTGGAAACTGGTTTGGAGGATGGATGTTTGAGCATACCAGAAGGGACCCCTACAAAACATAGAGAGGCTCTTAGAGATACTGTTGATTGTGTTTTAAGTCAAGTGGACGCCCATTCCTCTTCAATTTTGCAAACAAAGTTTAGCGCCACTTCTGATAAGCCTGAGGTTGGCAATGAGAACTCAAAGTGCACTGTAAAAAGGGTCGCCTCTGAGCAGCTCAATAATGAAGGTAAGAAGTTCACATTTGGGTCAATAAAGTCCACAAACCCATCATTTGCTGCAGTCAAGTCGAAATTTGAAGAACTGAGCTCAACAGCCACTTCAGGAAGATCAATCAGTTCTGGTTATCATGATGCTGCAGTAGAATCAAGATTGGACTCCCCTCTATCTTGGACAGGTTCTGCCTCAAAGGACAAGAACCTTGGCATGTCAGAAGAATTAATATCTCATGACCCAAGAATTCAAATGTGGGGTTCAGAATGCGGCACTGAGCTTTCTATTACTTCCACACTTGATTCGCCTGATAGAACAGAAGTGGAAGGTGGAGAATTTGTACATGAAATTAGATCAATAGATAAAGAGAGTTCTGATAAGTTTAATCTCAAGAATCTGGATGCTGAGGTCAATAATTCTTCATCCATATTGGAGAGTGTATCTAATTCATCCTACCCAGGTTATGTTCAGCTGGGTAAGCTTCAGGAGGTTCATGGAAATTCTGCTGATTCAGGTTCACCTGCATGTTCTTCAAAGGTACACCACCCTTCAGAGCAGCTTGTATCAGATATGCGAGCCCAAATGAATGCTGCAACAGATCAATATATGGGGAGTTTTTCTCCAGGAGGGTCTTCAAGAAGTCACATTGATGTTCCTGACTCTCATGGAACACCATCAAGTCAGATCTCTCAGACTTCTAGGAGGAACAAGTCCGATAATAGTTTGCCTAGACCAATGCACTCATCTCAATCTGCAGGGAAAAGGTCCATTCCAAAGCAGAGTCAAGATTCAGTTGTAAGAAATAGTGCAGAGCATTTGCCAGTGGATTCAAAAAGTGGGAAAAGGCGCAATTCACATGACCATGAATCTAGGGTTATTGGCAGCAATTCTGTTCCTAGCTATATGCAAGCGACAGAGTCTGCAAGGGCTAAGGCCCAAATGAGCCATTCTCCTAAATCAAGCCCAGATGTGCAAGACAGGGATAGTTACCTCAAGAAGAGGCATTCCCTACCAGTTACGAATGGAAAGCAAGGCTCTCCCAGACTGCAGCGATCAGCATCACAAGCACAACAGAATGTGAAGGGGAATAACACACATTCTCCTCACATTGCTGCTGGTAAGCTCTAGATCCTATATATTATCCAATGTTCTGACCAACCACCACAAAAAAAAAAAAAAAAAAATCAATGCACAACACTCCCTAATATGAATATGTCACTTGATTGTACACTTAAAAATGGGTGCCAATAACTTCTTCTGAAACTTTAATTTTAGGTGCAAATCCCATGCTATAACACCCAGATGTGGATATGGATATGGGGTTTAGGGATACAGCTGTACTTCTTGAAATCTTTGACATGGATACAGCCAACTATATGACTATCCTATCCATGACATGAAATCATAATTTGGAAAATATTCTGGTGAAAACTGCTATCACCATTTTTCCTGTGAGAATCATGGGTGGAGCCCATCTATCACCCAATCCAAACCTTATAATGGGCAGGGATCCCCTAAATAGTCACACACCCTAGGTTTGGCTTATATCCAAATGGACTGGACCATTGGATTGACTGTACACCCATCCGAATGGACTAGACTTGTGGGCCACGGATGAAGGGCTTAAGGACATATGATTGGGCCAAACTTGATATCTGGGGTGGTCCCACATGGATCTTTCCATTCCCCCGGTCTTATCCCTCATGGGCAGTTCGCATTGGCAAATCACCCATCATCTCTTGATAAAAGCACAGTGTTACTTTATTATTTTTTTAAACTACTGAAATTATTACTATTTACAGTTTTTCTAACATTTTTTTTGCTGAAAAGTAAGAAAGTAAAAGAATTCTTAGTACAGTATATGCTGACCTGTCCTGCATTTATGACAGTTTCTAATATGGTATCTGAAGGATATGAGTGCGCTAGTTATATACAAGAATCAAATGTGATGAAATCTGAATCCCATACTCTAATTGATGAGATGCTCAAACTGGGTGACAGCCTTTTGCTTACAGTTATATTTCTTCTCTTAATCAGTTGCCTTTATTACTGGAATCCTTAGTTTAGGCTTTTGCTTATCATTCTATTTCTTTGCTTCCAGCCTATTGCTTATAGTTGCTTCTGCTTTTGAGGCTGCAGGTGTGACCTTAGTTTAGGCTATTATATATGGCAAAAGGGGAATATGCCAACTTTTTTCACCTTTAGGCAAACACTGCTATTTTGAAATATTGAGATATGAGGCGAAACAAATCATCACTAGAGCCTTATCCTCAATCTGAGGTCAACTAAAGAGTTCTGTTTTAAAAATCTTTACTGAAATAACCAGGGAAGGAAAAACTTAGGGTTGCGAATGTGTCAGCTCCAAAACAGAACTGTCTTTATCTGGTTCTGGATCCAGCTGGAAGATATCAAATGGTTCCAGAACTGACTTTGACTCCACCTCCAATTTTAAATTGGGTCTGGTTCCAGTTCTCTCTCTCTCTCTCTCTCTCTCTCTCTCTCTCTATATATATATATATATAAATAAATAAACTAGAAAAAATAAAAATAAAATAAACCGAACCAACAAATCAAAGCCATGAAATCAAGAAAAAAAAAACAGGAAACCAGCTCGGCGTTCAAAGAAAATCACACAAACTTGATATCACTACAAAAACTATAAATTTAGAGAAATAAAAGAATTAAAAAAATCAAGGAAGTAACAAAATCAACCATAGATTTGCAGAGGAGAAAAAGTCCTAAACCAATTCGTTGATCTCTTTCATAATTTAATACAGCCGCAAAAGCCCTGCTACCGTCCCTACTAGCCCAAGCTATGGCTTTGTTGGAATCTTCCTCAACTACTGCTATCAATGGAACCCTCTTGGCCTGATTTCTGCAATGAATCCATAATAAAAGAATCTCTTGATACACTATTTTTGGATCTGTTTGATAATTAGATGTGAATTTGGATAAATTGATTTGGTCCTTGCTTAGAGATTAGTTCGGATCTGGGTCAACTCTGACAATAAAGCCAGGGTCTTTTGGAATGAATTAGTTGCCTATATTAATTAGCCTCAGGGGTTTATTTGGATTACAAAATGATAAGAAGATAAAGGAAAAGGGATAATTTCAAATCAATTAGCCCAATGAGTGGCCCTCGGTAATTGGCAATTACAATCAGGAAAGATGTTCTATCCTGAGGATATTTGTCAATCCTATGATATGGTACACTTCTGCTCTATATGATACAATGGTAGTCCACTCCATAGGAACATGAGGATGTAGGGACTACTTAACAGAGTCTAGTCCATACATGTTTACCTGATAACCCAAAGGAAATAATGTAAATATAAATAACTTGATGGTATATCATACTATATATTAGACATATATAACGCATCATATCTCAAATCCTCTTTATCAAATTATTGTTGTATCGAGTTTTCTTGAACATACCTTGCTCTTTAGAATAATGACACTGTATGCGTCTCTGTTTCAGTTGCAGAGAACTGACATTATCTATGGTTTTGATGAAAAAAAGAGGACAACATTGTTACCTTAGTGAATGAGAAATTCCTTCATTGGCAGTTCATTTCTAGTTTATTACATCTTGAATCCTGCTTGCTTGGTGTTTCAGAGAGAAAATGGCAACGGTGATGGGGCTCTTAACTACATAAGCATTGGATCAGTTTTATGGCATGAACTTGTCTGAAGAAGAATGATGCCAAGCTTCATGGCGGATATACGTATCTCTTATCCTTGATCATGTGATAATCTAAAATATGATGTTTGGATGGAAAGCAGGTGAAGAGAGAGGAGAGGTGACTTAATGTACATTTTTGTACCGTGCAAGTGCTGCCCGGATCTTGTATGTTGAGTGTGTGATATCAGCTTGGTGTATGCTATTTATTGTTTAGCTGATGTTCTTGACCTGTCTGTAGATTCAGAAATCGAGGAACTTTCATTTTCTATTGTGAAAACTGGAACCTCTGAAAGAGCTTACTCGTGCTGTTGTCTCTGTGGTTCTGCCTGTTTACAATGTGTTTTGGTAGTATTAAATTATCCTTTTAGTGACTTGTCAACTCCTTTTCTTTCTTTCGACAGCCATTGTTACAAGCAACTGTAGGTTTTCTAGTTTATTTTGGTAAGGTTTTCTAGTTAGGGTTGGGGTTGCTAATCATGGTTGTTTTGTTGCCTGTTAATGGAAGTTATGTGATGAATTTGGAAACATCAATGTTGGCAGCTAAGTTGACAATTTGTAAGAAACATGGTTAGTCATTATTTGTAATGGTCTGCGCCTTCCTGTGGTAAATAAACCTTCTAATGACAATTGTTTTGTTCTTAGCCTAAACCAAATACAGGCAAACAGATTCCATGAATCCAAATGTGGCCCTAAGTTTGGCTATGGCTAAGGTAAATTTACCCCAAAAAAAAGGGGTATGGCTTTGGTAGCCACAGGTGACAATCACTTCTAGCCACGAGTGAGCCCACCATGGATAGCTTGCCAAAATGGAATATGGATCTTTGGAACCCACAGGTGCTATCACATGTCCTCATGAATTTCACAGGGCCCAATATTAGATATCAACAAACAATTTTATTAGTAGCAGTATTGTTGCTATTATTACTGTATTTTTGCTCCTTTACTGTTCATTGGGTGGTTACTTAATGGGCATGCCCTATTGGTATAGGTTTTGGCTTGCAGTCCATTTGTTGGAGCCCACTGTGTGCTTTTTAGCTCTGGATTATTACTTTCATCGATCAGTCTGTTCATGCTTTGAGAGGATGTCTACTTTTCTATTCCATGTAAAGTCACTTTCTTTTTCATCATTTCAATGCTTGGGTTTCCTTGCCATCGTTGTTGATATCATTGTGATTATGTTTTGCTGGTTCCACATCTCCAGTGCTATGTAGTTCAACCACTGTGACAAAAAATGAACAATAATAATAACAAATTCCAAAATGGCCTCACATTTTTCCGCTTACAAAAGGGGAAGAAAAGAAGAAGTGAAAAAAAAAAAAAAGATATTTTGACGAGTTTTAAGGCGCAAGGCCCGACCTTCTGAGTGGGTCTCGCTATCAGTATACATGGACCCACTCCTATATCCAAAGTCAAAGACATCATCACTTCTTCTACTCCCCCGTCTACAGACCTTTCCACTTGGGTAGCAGCTGCTGCTTATTATTATAATAATTACAAGAAGTAAACCTATACAAAGCAAACCTAAGTGCAAGGATAGCTTTTGACATACGTCTCTAATCAAGATCCTTGCCTTTATTCAAGGGAGTGGATATCTGCTGGAGAACCAAATGATTCCCACTCTGCACCTCTAATTCCAAATACCAATGTGGAAACATGGTTCTAGATTAAGCTTAATATGCTACATTCATAAGAGGCCCCAGCTAGAAAAGTTAAAAAAAAAAAAAGGGAAATCAGTCCTGAAAGAACGGGGCAGTTGAAAGAAGATGTGGCAGAGTTTAGTGATCCAAATCTTTTATTGATGGTCCTCCCCGATAATAGCAGTTGAAAGAAGTCTAATGGATTCAATTCGACATTAAGTCAGTACATTGATCTCATCTAGGGACCCTTGTGGAACTTGGGCCTGTATCTTTGCCCATAGTTCTTAACACCTGGGCCCATATGATCTACATTAGTGATCTTAAAGAAAAGGAATTATCCCGCCCCACCCCTACCACATCAAGATCTTTAGCAGACATTGACTGTACCACTGAGAAGAATATAATCAGAGGAATTCAATTATATCAAACAAAAATCATTTTTATGAATTATGATCACTAAAACCATATGGCCCATGCTGTATCAAAGTTGGGTGTCTCTCCAAGTCCAGACAGACATAGCATGTTTAATATACTACATTGGAGCAACCTAATAGGTTGCAATGAAAATATAAAATACCAACCGGCAGTGATCAATTTGACAAATTTAATACAGTCACATGAAAGTATCTTGGATTTCCTAATCTCTCTTTCTCTTCACACTAATTTTACGAGAAGTTGCAAAATACACTAAACACTCTCTCACACTCTCCTCTCTGAGAGATAGAAAACCTATCGCTACAGCTACTGAAATTGAAGAAGAGCTGTAGCAAATGGGGTCTGTTTCTCTGAAAACTGGAGAAGGGAGTGTGAGATTCAGAAGAGCTTCTCTTTGCTCTTCAGCTCTCAACCTCCTAATGCTCTCCTCGGTCCTCATCACCAATCTCTTCGCTCTCTACGCCTTCACATCTCCTCCAATCGACCACCACCACCACCATCCCAAAAACATCTCCTTGATCTCTGAGCACGTCTCTCTCATCCTCAGAGAAATCGATTACTCCCAAAAGAAGCTGACCCAGATGGAGAAAGAGCTCCTCGGCTACGAAAATCTCGATCTTTCAAGACCCAACATCCCAGAAGAGCTCAAAACCTTCCTCCACCCACACCCACTTCCTCTAGGGAGAGATTCGAGATCTGGGATCACTGAAATGGTGGCCGCAGTCGCACATTCCTGCTCCAATTCCCTCGATCTGCTCTCTCAGTACATGAATTACAAGGTTGGCAAAGCTTGCCCAGATGACTGGAATCTCGCCCAGAAGCTGATTTTGAAAGGATGCGAGCCGCTCCCAAGAAGGAGATGCTTTGCAAGGTCAGTTCCTAAATTGGGTCTGTCTCATTTTCCTGTTTCTCTGTGGAAACCTGTTGGTGATAAGATTGCTAACTGGAATGGGTTCAGATGCAAGAGCTTTGGGTGTTTGAATGGGAAGAAACTGGGTGGGGATTGTGTTGGGTGCTTTGACTTGATCAATGGAACTGAAAAACAGAGGTGGGTCAGGGCCAGGGGGAAGAATGATTTCGTTATTGATGATGTTTTGGCATTGGCCACTGGAAGTATACGAATTGGGTTTGATTTCGGTGGTGATTCTGGGAGCTTTGCAGCCAGAATGGCTGAAAAGAATGTGACTATCATTACCTCAGTGTTGAATGTAGATGCCCCTTTCAATGAGTTCATCTCTGCGCGTGGGCTATTTCCGATGTCTGTGTCGTTTGACCAGAGGTTTCCTTTCTATGATGGAATTTTCGATCTGGTTCGCACCTCATTGAGTGGATTGGGCAATGGGGCTCCCCCGGAGAAGATGGAGTTTGTGATGTTTGACATTGATAGAATTTTGAGGGCTGGAGGACTGTTTTGGTTTGATAATTTTCACTGCATCGACGATGAGCGGAAGAAGATCATTACGCGGTTGATAGAGAGGTTTGGTTACAAGAAACTGAGATGGATTGTGGGAGAGAAGACAGACAGCATTTCAGGAACTGGGAAACCTCAGGTGTACTTGTCAGCTGTTCTGCAGAAACCTGTAAGAGGGTGATCTAGAGTGTGAGGAGGGTGGCCTGGTATGAACACTCATCAATTCTTTTGCTCAAATGAAATTCCTGCTTTATGTGGAATAAGCGATACACGGGGTTTTCTACCCTGACTCAAAACCGAGATATTATCAAGTAAAATTTGTCAATGGAATGTGAGTTTAGATAGGGCAAAGTAATATTCTGTTTCTATTAGATAGATGAATGGAGATTATGAAATGTATCTCACTTGTTGTAGAGTCTCCTTAATTATCTTTTGGACCTTTTTTTTTCTTTCTTGTTGGAATTGTCAGTGAATGGAATCGTTAGCTGGTACAAACCAACAAAAACATGCGTTTATTGTTATGAAATAAGATATGATACATTTTCTTTTTCATTCTTTACTTGTGCTGGGAAATGTGTGCAAGCTTACTTTATAACAGATATCTTATGTCTGCTTCTTTCCTTTCAAATTTATAACCACCATGTATCTGTTGGGGTATATCTTTTCATTTCCTGCAAATGAAATGCTATTAGAAATTTTGAGTTCTGATCATTCCATGACCAACTTATTTAATTTGGTTTCTCTTTGACTCTTTAAAAGATTAAATTTCACCTTAGAGGAAAATATCAACATTCAATTTGTTCAGTACATTTAATGCTTCAAGAATGTGAAGTACTCATTCCTGAAGTAGTAGTTTATAGCAATGACTGCGGTGGCATTTTGTTTTGTTAAAAATATAGGAGTTATTTGTGTATTGAAGCTTGAATGTATGCACGACGTACCTTTTTTTAAAATTTTATATGGATTATTTGGACAGTTGTCTATGCTCATGTTTCTGAATTTGATCAAAGTTTTGTCTCAATGTGCAGTTTAACTCTGGTATTTGATTGCATCCGCAGCAATGGGTTCTATTGCTTTTAACCTTTTGCTGGTTCGATTGTAATAAAAACTTTGATTTCTGGCAGTTCTGGGGTTCTCAGTTAAAAATGGGAAAGAAACAAAATACTTTTCAAGCTAAAGACTGTCACACCCTTTCAGTCTCACAAGTTCATGAGTTGCCTTGCTTGGTTATTTTCATAATGGTTCATTGATGATGCCGCTTAACCTAGAAATACTGAGTAGTGGCAATTTTCCTTCCTGGTATCTAAACTGCGGAGGTCTGTGATCTGAACTTGTTAAGTCTCTCCTCAGAATAGCAGGAGGATCATGGATAGTAGCTGTTTGAAATACTCAAGTCTTCCTGGTATCTACACTTCTACTTTATTTTGTTTGAAATACTCAAGTACCTTTGAGTATGACCTTGACATGTGTTTGCTTAGTCCATTAGAATTTTGAAATTCAGTGATCCCACATTTATTCTTGCACGACTCTACAATCATCTGTGTTGAGAGAATCCTTATGGTATGCCCCTTTCTCATTGCCTTTTTGTTGTTGTCTGAGTCCCTCCTGAGATCTGTTGTATGAGTAAGTAGCACAGAAGTCCTTGAGCAATTGAATCAAGAACGAAGTCAAGCAAGGTAGGGAATTTTTTATGTGGTCACCTGTTGCAGATGTGACACAATATGAGTGTCAGCTTGCTTGTTTCTAAATATTTCTAGAAACTGTAATGCACTACAGTGTTTGATGAGAACTGATTATATGTTGGTTCGAGTTTGAAAAAAATTTGTGCTGGCACATCCATTCAGTACAGTTGGGCCACCTTACAGGGAAACAGACTGTTGGATGGCAACCTCCCTAGTGAAGTAGGCCACACGATATCCAACAGCTTGCCTCAGTATAAGCTGGGCTTTAGTGCGGAATTGATGCATCCAGTATTGATTTTCCATAATCGTGTCAGTGCCTCATCAATCATCAGATTCTCATTATAGATAGCCCATAACAGAGTCTTTTGTCCAAGGCTGCTAGCTGGAAAGCGAATCAAAGTCCTCCTGGGGAGGGAGGATTGCTAGGTTCCAGCACTGGTTGGAACAGGGATGGGTCTTCTAACATCACCTTAAGAAAACTAGTTACATAAGGTAGCTTAGAAGGGTAGGTCAGGGTTAAAGAAAGGAAAGAAAGAAAGAAAGAGTCTTTTTATTAATGGAGTCATTTAACAAGGACAGCACACTAGCAAAAAGGGGCATACCTGCTCTGTCTATTCAAGATAATTAGCAAAAAAGGGCATACCTGCTGCGTCTATACAAGATAAATCCCCTTTGGATGCAGCGACGAGCAGTTTATTAAATTAAGATACTGTCCATTCCCCACTTTTGTCTTCAACCTAATGTTTCTTCAAAAATACAAGTTATGACATTTAGCAGTCCTTCACAAAGATTGAGTCAGGATCACTCATAAATGAAATTTAATTGGGAAAAGTAGCTTGTGTCTGTGATGGGGATAGACTCACTGTAGAAACTATGTTACTGCCTTAAAAGTATAACATTAGCACTTTACATGCACTGTAGTCTGTTTAGGACTTGGGAGTTCTGTACACAGCCCATGATGCACTTACCTATGAGTTGCGGACCCACCTGCCAAACACAGCTAAGGTTCATGCCTACTTCCACTCCAGTCTGGATCTAAAAGCTCAGGTCAGATTGGGGATCAAAGCCTGGCTTCAGTCAAGGTATCATCATGGTCACCTTAGGACTGCCCTAATATAAATGTAATTTTTGTCACTACTGTTAAGATACCTAAATTTCATATCAGTGTAGGGTTGTGTATTTTTAAGTCAGCTTGGACCTTTCTAGTTTAATCCTCTTGCATTTGGATGGGTCTCAAGCATCTCATGAATCGTGATGCGTTCACTTGGAGACAGAGCTAGCCTGAATCTAAGTGGGACCCATTCATTGTTCACATGCAGCCCCAAGGTTTTTTTTACTCATGTTGTGGATGTCCCAAGCAATGGATATCTTGCTTTCTCAATTAAATCTTTGCTCATTTAAGCTGTCTTAGAATCCCTAGTATAGGGAGGCTTTAGTTTTCATTAGTGGCCAGGGTTTACTCTTTTTATCTCACAATCATCATAATCATCATAACCAGTCGCTTAGTTTTCTTTGATGCCTTTGTTTAAAGAAGATGATGGGAATTTTTGGGTTTGCTATATATTCTAGGAGGTTACATTTGAAACATATTCTCATTTGAGGTCTTAACCAGTTTGCCCTTCTTCTCATGTGATTTAGATTTTATTCTGATTTACACCTTCTATCTTCTTCATACTTAAAGCAATAGGGTGGATTTTCCTTGTCTTGGTTGTGTGACCTTGAACACCAACAGTGTGAATTTCTGGCCTTTGTAGCTAGAGCTCCTGTGCATGGCTATACCACCCAAAGAGGCGGTTACAATATAAAATAAAGGGAGCTGTGCAGCATGATATTGGTGATCATCTGGTCTTTATTTATATTACCGTAATGTTGCCGTGTTGGTGAGAATTTATCAGCTTTCTTTTTTCCCCAGTTCAGTTAAATTATATCACTTGCCAACTTAGATGAAAATTTAAAACACAAGATCCTATCTATAGTTTTTAGTATTTTAGAAAAAGGGATGGGGGCCTTTTGATCGGACAAAGGAACTGACTGGGCATTGTTGGTGGGGTGACCCGTACAAAAATGGGACAACCTGTTGGATTCACCAAGAAAGTCTCTGGTTTTATATCACATCGGTTACTTGCAACATGCTTGGACCTAAAAGTAACTTGCAGGCATTTGAAATATGAGGTTGTATGCAAGAGAAGGTGAGTAGGTAAAACCTTTATTAAATCTAGGGGGAACCATACGTGGGAAGGAGCATTCTCACTGCCTCGCGAATCATGCGTTGGACTGCTGAGATCCCAACTATTTTGTAGTCCATATGTCCCATCAAAGAAAGAAAAACAAACTTCATCTGGCTAGAATGGCCCTAGCATCGTAATTTCTTGTTCTAAATTTGTAGTGTTGATCCCCCGCGGGTTGGTAAAAATACCATTCTCTCAAAAATTAGCAAAGTGAAAGTGTTACACTGGGAAATACTTGTAGGATCCTCTATGGCCAAATGAAAGTACTATTCTCTCAAAAATTGGCCAAGTACAAGTGTTAAAACAGGGAAGTATTTGTATGAACCTTGTTTCTCCAATAAATAAATTCCATGTGCATCACATGAATATATAGCCAAGCCTGAATGGGACTTCTATCAAAAGACCAAGGAGCATCATGTATTGAGATCTACAAGAATCATCAATCAATAGCTGCTTGGTGGAGTTATCCTAATGAGTTTGTTTCCTAAATTTTCTTCCATCTTAATTGACTTTTATATAAACAAAGCACTTTATTCCCTATTTTTTCTCCTTTATATTAGAAATTAGGAACTGGTGCAAGCTATTTAATGGGCCATATACAAATCTAAATCAATAAAGGGTATCTTTTCAAATTCTTATCCCTAAAAAAGGGGCAACCAATGTATCTTTTCAAGTTTGTATCCCTAAAAAAGAGATAATCACACAAAGGAAGTTGAAGGGTCGAACATTTATTTCTCCTCCTTCTTTATCTCTTATGATCATTTTGCTTTGGAATATGAAACATTATTTATTTCATGTGACTTAGCATTATACACCATTCAAAAGAGGCAAAGACACCCCTTTGGAAGAGGGGCATTCATTAGAATTCCCCTTAACATAAATTTTGAAATGATAATGGACTCCTTTAAATGAAAACTGGCAAATATGCCTGTGCCAATATAATCCATAATATTAGAAATTAGTGAAAATTTTAAATTAATAAAAAATCGGTCTATGTTATAGTGAGATGGGAAAAAATTGCAATCAAAATCAATGTGTTTGGTAACAACAAAAAATATATAATTAATTAATTTCAAAAAGAGAGCACTTCTGTTTGTTTAATCTCACTTTAACATTCTTTTGAAATCATAAGAATCATTCAAGTCAGCCCATCACATTTTTGTATATATTTTTATCTATTTCCTAGATTTGATTTAGTAGACCTCATATTTCTCATAGTTGTTTCACTTGGTTTGTAAAAGTAATCATCTTAAATTATTAATTAAAATTAGCATACATTGTTTCACAAGTGATATAAGACAATCTAAGATATAAAAAAATCATTCACCTTCAGTAAGAAAAAAAGATAAAAAATTTGTGATTATATAAATATATGAATATATTTTTGCAATTGCCGGTGCATTGAATAAGTCAAGAATAGGAGCAATGTAAATTAAACAAATATTGTAAAATAAAGCTATTTGCAACAAACTATTTTGAAGCTCACTCATCTTGCATTGAAAAGAAAAGGTTGCCATTCATATTCTAGTGCATATTAAAAGAAAAGTAAAAAAACACAATAATATAAATAGATGCTTTGACTTTAATATTCTGCGTGAGAATTTCAGCACAAGAAGAAAGCTAGCATTGGAAGGTTGGGATTAAAAGAATTACCTCAATAGGTATAGAAGAGGCCAAAAACTTTAGTAGAAAAGATAGAAATAGAAATAAGGAGAAAGGATATAAAATTAGCCCCATAATTTGTAATATTTGGAACATATGAGTTGAATGAGAAATAAATGAAGATTGATGTTTTCTTCTTATTTGATTAATGTATAATACAGATTAGTACTCTTCGTTATATATGTTTTGTAACCTATTAATCTCATGTGTAAGATCCAACCGTCATAACCCATGTCCAAAATCCAACAAAAATATATCAGGAGTAAAATAAATCCAAGTGAAACATCTACTTGAAAATGTAATAATTTACAAATAAAATGTGAACATCTGAAATGAAATTTCCAAAAATAAAATCTAAACATCTGAAAATGATATTAACCAAATTCCATTTAAAAGACTAAACATCAAAACATAACATTTATATTCATTAAACATTCAATTTCCACAAATGCTAACAATAGAAGAACTTCATCATGTAACAAATTATTTAGCATCCTTTGGTAGAGTTTTTTATCTTTTTTTTCCTACAAAAAGTATAATCGAGGGAACAAACAAAATTAAAATCCTCTATAAAACATAAGTAAAAGGCCTGAAATTTAGAATGACACCTACAAATCTGAAATATTGGGTTGGCTGTTGAACCTTTAAAATTTCCAAATGCTATATAGAAGGGATGCAAATTGAACAAAAAATTTTAATTATAACATATCTATTCGATAACATAGGGAAATTTCGCCTTCTCATGTGAGTTTCCATACTTGTCACACCAAATGACAGCCACTGTTGCAACGTCTAGTTAGAAAACAAAAAAAAAAACAAAAAAACCAAAGAAGGAACCGAATGCTTGTCAGAGGATTTGAGCAAAAAGAAAATGGATTTGGGTTAGAGAAAGAGTTTTGATAGCTCTGGGTTTGGGAAATAAATCCATGCCTGATTCAAGGATGGTCTAATTCCTAAAATGGAAGCTACGAGAAGGTCACAATTATAGTAAGTCAAAATCAAATTTGAAAGTGGTTGGCTTTATATTATTATTAAAATTTGATCCATGATACCCACTAGATCAACTAATCTACCCACCTATGAGATTTATTGGTGAAATATGTGAACAGTGAGTTCATGGAACGGTGGATGGGTCGGATCTGAAAGGAAGGGGGAGTCAACTGCTGGCCCTGCTCAAGCTTGACATGTGCTTAAACCGTGTTGGACCAGTCTTTGGCCTTAGTTTTATAGTCAAGCCAGACCTGCATCAAATTTTTGGCTTGTTCAATGTATTCTAAGCTCATAGGAAGGAGGAAGCTTGGTCTGGCCCAAATATATAATGCATGAATTTTATCGATGTATCCTAACCAAGCGATAGAAAGCTCGGCTCAGGCCCATTGACTAAATGAGCATGCTGAAGCCTGAAAAGTGTGATGAAGAGGGCCTCTATTCCAATTTTGTTTTTTTGGATGGCTGGATTGACCATAGGTGTCACACTCAGCTGGCAGATGACCAAGATATATTAAAATTAATCAATCACATATATATTTGGTAGTAGGTTTGTAACTGGGTCGGTTCCAGCTCAAATCCATGGTGGACCCGAAACCAGAACATTTAATGAGATGATAGACTCGGAACCAGTTCAAAATCAGTTTCATTGGTTCGGAATCGGATTCGTTAAGGAGGAAATGTTCCCAGAATTAGAACCGAAATCGGAACCGGAACCATGTATAGCGGGATCAGGACTAGTTTTATATAAAGAATACTTTAAAGAAAAGCTAACCTTTACAAATTTTTTTTAAAATTAAGATAATACATCGGATTTTAGGTCGAAATTAAGGTGAAACTAAACCTAGACCGTAACTAGGAATTATTTATTTATAAGGACCCAAATAAGGACCCATAAGGATCCACTTATCAACGGGTCAAAACCTTCGAATAATCAAAGAATCGGACCCATTTGCAAGCCTATTTGGTGGGCCTTTATTCCAAGTTTTTTTAGTCAAACATGTCTTCTTTTCATTGGTCAACGAAACAAAACAAATCAAAATAAAAGAAAGTAGGGACTTGGGAAAATAGAAAATACAGTGTCCTTTATTGAGGTTTCATAAAAGAATAGGGTTTTTTTATAAACATTTTCACTTTCACAATCAAAAGCCTAAACCCTAGTACCCATTCGAAGCGGGAACGACCACCACGAGAGAAAAAAAACGAACCCTAAACAGGGAGATTTGATAAAGATGGAAGGATTGAGAATAGCAGATGCAGATCTGGTTGTATACATCCACCCTTCAAAGGCCAACAAGATCAAGCAAGCTGTTCTTCGTCAGCTCAGCTCCGCATTACTCTTCCAGTATCTCTCTTTTCGCCTAATCTTCTTAATCATCCATGATCCATTCTAATTAGGTCATGAATTGGACTTTTTGTAACCAAATCGAGTTCCGATGATCCAATGGGGCTTCCAAAATGCTGCCTTTAGCAGTTGCATCGTGTGATTTGGGTGTACCCAAATGATAGTCGTTTTTGTTGGATGACATGCTGTAATAGTGCTTAGATTTACTACCGTTTTTGTTTTGGGTTGTTGGGTTTCTTCTAGGTGTTGTTTTTGTACTTGACATGGTAATTTTATTCTGCAGATTCAATGAAAACTTTGATGGTGTGGTTTTGGCTTTTGAGGAGCAATTTCAAGGTGAGAAGGCAAAGATTCTTCCTGGGATTGTTCCAAATGTTGGTGTGAAGCTGAAAGCAAAGTTGTTGCTTTTTTCTCCAAAGCCTGACATGCTATTAGGTAGTTTAAGTCATTGTTTGAGTCTTCTTGTTGATTTATTTATTCATTTAGTTTGTTGAGCATATTGGAACAGATTTTTAGAGTGGAAAGAGAGAGGGGAACATAGTAACAGAAACAATAATCTGAACAAAGAAAATGTAACTAAGAAAAGTAAATAATTCTGATGGTATGAGAGCTGCCGGTTAAGTGGGGAGAGAAACCAAAAGGATCACAAGGCCTCCTCAATGAAATTCTGAAGAGAAAACCCTTCTCTTAACTTCTTGTTTGGCAACCGAATTGGCCATAGCGTTGGCTTCCTTATAACATAAACTGGATTGAAAGTGTAGTGTTGGTCTTCTGAATCTCATTCAAGCAAAAAAAAAAAAAAAAAGAAAAAAAAAAAGAAAAAACCCCTCTATGTGTCGGGGCCAACACATGAAGCATTGAAATGCCACTGATCAAATCCTCTTCTTGGGTGACTAAATCTCTCTCCCACCTTTTTAAAAAATATATATATAACTTCATTAGTGATGAAAAAAGAATTATACTATTAAAGATATATATTGAAATGAACCCCAATGCCAAAACAGGTGAAGAAGCAGACCACACTAACAAAAAAGAAAAAAAGAACCAGCAAGCTTATTTATGAAGAGAGAAAATCCTCATGGGGAATGGAATAACCGAACTTTGTTTCCAAACTTCTTTAACCAAACTTTGACTAAATCTTGGCTTCATTGAAGGTCATCTCCAGTATTAGACCAAGGCAATATATAAGTGGATCAATCATAATGATAGATCAGATCATTAGAATCTGTTCTAGTAAGCATTTTGACATTTTACTTTTCGGTTTTACATGGATATTCATGTCATTCCAATTCTTGGGTCTGGTTTTAAATAGTTGGACTTCTTTTACTTGTCCATTTATTTCATACTGCCTATATGTTTTTGCAAGTGAAAATTCTCTTCAGCATTGCTACATCTCTTTTTGGGAGATAGGCTTTTCCCCATCTTTTGGTGGTCCGAGAGTTCTTTTGTATGTACTATTTGTTCCTGCGTAGGTTGGGTTTACTTAGAGGACATCTCCTCCCAAAGTTACATTTTTCATCTGTGCTGTCTGCCTGTCTTGAATAAAGAATATTTGGCGCTTAGAATTTTTGGTTTCATAGCAGATTAAATGAACTTAAAGTTGCTTGAAGAATTTATCCTGCATTACCAAATTATTTTTTACTTTATTTATCCTTTGCAAATCATAGACCTTTTTGTTTTATCATTTACTGATAAATTTTATTCAATGAAAGGAGAGAAACAGAACACCACTTAATCACTTAAGTGGTACAAAAAGAAACTCCAGGAGAAGGGTATAAATTACATCCAACACCACCACCATGGGCAACACCAAAAAGCATGACCAACCAACTGTATATTATGCACATAAGAGAGACATCATGAAGCACCCTTTCCTTTGCTAACCTATCCACCACATCATTTGCCAACTGATCCACATGCTGAAATTCCACCTTCAAATGAGAAGACAATGATTTAATCACATTTAGGCAGAATTGGCTTCCAATGCCCCCAGCCACAAATCTCTGTTGCTTGCAATGGCAAAATTGTAGTTTCCTGTAGTTTTCTTTCTTACAAGTAGATAAAATCGTAGTGCTTGATCTGATTTTATCTTGTATCTCACTCTTCGTTTTTGTGATTTGCCATTACTGTAGAAGGAAAGGTTGTCAAGCTTGGAAAAGAATCCATTCATGTTATTGTGCTTGGGTTCTCCTCAGCAGCAATAACATTTGAAGACATTCGTGAAGAATTCAAGTGTAAAACTGTAATTTCTTATTCCTTTTATTGGTGTTTCCCTTTCCAAATATCAAAACTGTTATATGCACTTTTTTTACATTGTATTGAGGTAATCAACTGAGATCTATCTTTTCACTTACAAGATATTTGTCTTTGTTGTAGAAACATGGTGAGAGTGTGTTTGCTAGTATGTCTCATAAGCGTCATGTAATTAAAGTTGGAAGCATGATACGCTTCTTAGTCAAGAGGTCAGATTACTATTGTGGCTTTCTTACTCATCTTCCAAAATTTTCTTGTCCTCTAAAAAAATATTTTTATTTACATCCTGCCCATTACAATGGAGACAAAAGGTTAAGTTTGTGGCCATTTCGGTCATTTCCCTAGGAAGTTGGTTTTGATATGGTGGATGCAACATGTGTAGGATGCATCCACCTGCATGAAAATATCTTGCAATTGGCAAAATGGCTTTGGGAAGCATGGTGGAAGAACCATCTAGGGGGATCCTTGATGTAGCCCAGTGGTTTAGGGCTTGCGTGGAGGTGCCTAAGCACGTGTCCAAGGACACTTCGAACGGTCACAAAGACTTCAACACACACGAGGACGCGCCTCTCACCCAATTCTATTAATCAACCAAATCTGAGAATTTCTTTTCTACAATGCCATATATATAGTAAAACAAACTTAATAAGCAAGAAAACCCTAGGCTAAAAATGGAAACTTTCCTAATAATAATAATAATCCTAATCTAATTTGAAGAGGGGCTGCTGGGGCCTAGACTGCATCAATCCTGTTGGCGGTAAAATCTATATTTGGTGGTTCAAAGACATGATCATGATGTTATCCACAAAAGAAAGAAAGAAACAGGGAGCACAAGGAAAGAAAGAAAAGGTCCTTGAAAATTATATCATCTTGCTGATACTTCTTTCTTTTCTTTTTCCCTGTTTTTTTGGGGTGCACAAGTAGAATACAACTTTTAGAAGTCTATGCAACTAATCTTGCAATTTATGATGCCTAGATATGTCATAGATATGGCAAGGACATGCCATGCACATGGCAGGGCGACAGATATTACATATAAAACTGAAGAATCGGATATGGTACAATATGGATGCATATTCATTTTTTTTAGACCAATTCATTTTTAAGATTTATTGCTCAAAGAATTATAGGTAACAGAGTGAAAGAAACACCTTCAGAAGTAAAAATCTTAATCTAAACTGTAGGCACTCAAATCATCACACAAACCCAATATGCGATTTGAGATTTAGAAAGAAAAAACATGATTTCTTTTTCAAGTAAAACTTGTGGTGGGCAGGGTAGAGAGAAAAATGAAGTGTCAGGGTTGCATCTTTACTAGGCGCTGGCAAGCTGGGTGCGTAGGAGCTTCGCAGCAGCAACCATGTTGGTCAGGGCAGACTTGACCACAGCATACTTGCGGGTCTTGAGCCCACAGTGAGAGTTAACCCAGAGGATGTTCATCTTGAGCACAGTAAGCATCTTATTGATGCAGTCAGCAATCTCTTCCGTTGATGGGATACGAGGAGAGTGGATGTCATAAACTCCTGGGCCAATGCCAGCACCATACTAGACTCTCTCATGGAAGACTGAGAGGAGCTTCTCATCCAAGCGGGAATTCTCAATGGTGATGACATCAGCATCCATGTCAATGATTGAGTGGATGCTGTCATTGAAGTTGGAGTAGCACATGTGGGTGTGGATCTGGGTAGTGTCTTTGACACCACAGTTATTGATCCGGAAGGAATGGACAGCCCACTCCTAGTAGAATGCTTGCTCGGATTTACGCAAAGGCAAACTTTCCCTCAGAGCAGCTTCATCGATTTGGATAACATTGATGCCTGCAGATTCAGGATCCTTGACTTCATCCTTAATGGCCAAAGCAATCTGATAGCATGTCTCAAATCTGGGTTGATCATTCCTGACAAATGACCAGTTATGGATGATGACTGGACCTGTCAGCATGCCCTTCGTTGGGCACGGGATCATGCTTTGCGCCATTGATGACCAGAGGACAATCATGGTCTTGGGACGGCTGACGTCACCATAAATAATGGGTGGCTAATCTTGACACAGCAAGAACCATAAGGTAATCTTGACACACTGGGAACCATAAGACTGCACCCGACCATTGATCTTAAAGGCAAATCCTTGTAACTGCTCCCCGAAGTACTTAACCATATCATTCCTCTCAGGTTCTCCATGAGCCAGGACATCGATGTCAAGCTCTGCTTGCAGTTTGACGACTTTGTTGATTTCCTTTTTGATGGCCTTAACATATTCCTCTTCAGAGATCTTTTTTGCCTTATATTCATGACGTACTCTCCTGAGATCCATTGTCTGAGGGAAAGACCCAATGGTGGTGGTTGGAAGAATTGGAAGGTTAAGTTTCTTCTGCTGTGCATCCAACCTAGCAGTAATGTTGGTAGCATGGTGGTGATCTGAGCCCTTCAAAGCAGCAGCGGCTTTCTGAACGGCCTCATTGTTCACCCTTGGAGAGGATTTTCTGGAAGCCTGAGCAGCAGCATTGGCTGAGAAGAATGCCTCATCTTTCTGCCCAACCAATGCCTTTGCCAAGGCATTAGCTTCAACCACCTTCTGAGCAGCGAATGTCAGCCAAGACTTGATTTCAGCATCAAGCTTGGTCTCATTTACCAGATCAATGGCAGTGTGAAGGAGTGAGCAAGAGGTAGACACCACAAGCTTGTCTTTCCCTACAATGGCCTCAAGAGTCTGCAGTGTACTGAGAGAAGCAGCCAGATCTTTAGCCCAGATATTCCTTCCATCAACAACCCCAGCAAATAGGAATTTCTCTGAAGGAAACCCTGCACTTTTAATCAAGTCTAGGGTCTTTGTTCCCCTCACCAGATCAAAACCAAAGCCAGCGACACCTTTCAAAGCAGTGATAGTCTTGTTTGCTTCGGCAGGAATGTCAGCAAAGTATGTCTCAATGAGCACTTTCAAACCATATAGAGATGATTCTAGCTCTGAGTAAGCATGTGTAAATGCTTGCAATTGGTGAGAATCAAGGTCCAACACAAGTGTAGGCTCATCGAATTGAATCCATGAAGCAGCAGCTGGCTGATCTCCTTGTAGATTGGAAGAATATTCCCCTGCAATGATAGAAGTGAAAAGGACTTCTCAATACCCTTCACGGGCTTCGACAACAATAAGTAGGAAATCGGGCCAATAAGGACTGGAACTATGGAAGAGTATCCATACCAAGCACTTTGCCTCTTTGTATTCATTCACTGCCTTATGAGAATCATAAGAGGACTTCATGTCCGGTCCAAGCTCAGGGACGATAAAATGGTAGTTTGTGTCAAACTACTTTGTCATTGCCATAGCAGGTAGGGTAGCATTTTCCGTGAGCATGGAGAAGTATACATCGAACCCAATTTCTCCACCATTCCAACCAATTTTAGGTGGAACAGCACCAAGCATAGCTGTGGTGTCAGGCAATTGGTCATAGTGTGAAAAGGTGTTGGTGGGGATGAACATGATATCAGCATCTGACATCTGTTTCCAGATGGAAGACCTGAGATCTGCAGCAACTTTCTGTAGATCTTCCGCGCTGCTCTTCCCATCCCAGAAAGATTCCAATGCAAATTTGAGCTCTCTTCGGGCCTGTGCAAGGATACCCAATAATATGAGATGCCATTATGCATTTTGGGTGAAGGACCAGGTACTTGGTTTTTATGTAAGAGGAAGGATATATGTAAAATCTAGTTTAATGCATGACCTTAATCCATATGATGCCCAGATATGACATAGATTCGGCGAGGACACACCATGTACATGGCAGGGGGACAGATATTACACATAAAATTGAAGTATCAGATATGGTACCATGAGACTACATTGTCCATTTTGAAGTTTCTAGTATGCCATATCTTTCAATATGTTGCAATTCAGAATAGTATTGATCCTAGATTAGTCCACGAATCCACACCATTTTCCAAAAAATAAAAAATAAGAAAATACACATAAGCTACTAGGTGAAAAATTAATAGGAAGGATATATGTAAAATCTAGTTTAATGCAGGACATCACGTATGCCCACAGATATATGCTTAGCTTTACACCAAGGCCATGTGACTTTGATCACATTTTCTCAAGATTTAATTTTATTTTATCCAAATTAATAATGGTAAATGCATGAATTTGTCAGCCTCTTCATATTTAGTGACATGCCACCCAAAGCCTCTCTAATTTCACCACAATGCTAGTTGTGAATTTTAGTTCAAAACCAGCTTCATTACATATGCCTACCAGTGAAGTTTCCCTCTTTGTTAAAAAAAAAAATCCTAATAAGGCGATACTATGGTAAGCAAAAGAAGACATTGTCTATAACCATTATGAGTGAATCCAAGACCAAACCCTGAAGTTAAATGAAAAATTCTATAAAATATGCATGACCAGATGTTGCTCCTTGTTCCCTTATCATACATAATTTGAAAATATATAACAAGTGACAGTGATACATTGTCTTCCATTATTTCCATCTTAATTTTACCCTTTAAAAACAACCATGATGGACTTATGTGTAACAGTGTAAGCTGTCCTGCCACAGATGGGCAGTGCCATTCTATTCTGGTGGGTTGACTTTCCCAGTCTTGGAATGTGGGCCAGCTCATTATGTTATTTTTTAATATAAGTGAGCAAATATTCACGTGGGCTTCAAAAGCTCCAAAAGAAAATGAGGGGAAAATAGTTTATTTTAGGGTTTGTTATGAAATAATTTAGTTTATATTATGATTAAACGATTTTATGAAGAAAAATAATGAAACTATGAGTAAGTTTTTTGTACTTTTTTTATTTTTTATTTTTACAAAAATACCAATTGACAATATCGTCAACCTAGATGATGATATCAGTAACCGGGTTGACGATATTGTCAATGTGCATGTACTAAAACCTTAACGCAAAACATGAATTCTTGTCTGTGTTCCATCTTCTTCATTAATAACTTTGTTTTTTTTTTTTTTGTTCATTTTCTTCATTTTTGTAGGTTATTTTCTTTCATTCATTTCCCTTGAATCTAGTTTGCAAAACAAATCTCCAACATGTATGTTTATTTTTATTTTTGGTTCTTCCAATCTTCCTTAGGCCAAGGGTTGGCTTCCTTATTTTACTCCCATCAAGCAGTGTAGCTTCATTATCCAAACTCACTCAAGCCAACATACACCATCTTCACCTTTCATTCAGCATCGCCTTCATCACCATCAAACCAACACCCACTCAAATCACAATTTGACAAGAATTTACAATGCTCACCAAATGAATCACATATGTGCCCATTTCACACTCCAACATCAATGCCTTCATTCAAATCCTCTCCATGGCTTAGGGTTCATTCAAACATTTCATCGAACACATTGTATCTAAGTGAACACATTCTACATTTTCTCTTCATTTCTCTCAAATAAGATGACGAAAAGAAGATAGAAAATAAAAGGGCATGAAAGAAATAATAGAGAAGAAGACATGATGGCCTACATGCGATCCCAAGTTCTCAGTCACGCTCTCCCTCTTGTTTTTCCTTTGTCATGGTCGCCTACATATTCCAGATGAAAATAAGTGAGAAATCTCACAATGTGAAGGCCAAAAAGTTGGAAAACATGATACTCACATCATTTCAGTGGGGCTGTGGAAGGGGAGGAGGATGTGAGTGTGTAGCAGAAGAGGAGGAAGACAGGATTGGAGTTTGAAATCAGTCGACTTGGGGTGTTTTCCTAGAGGGCAAGTTGATGATATCATTAATAGTTAACGGTTTCATCAACATAGGTATTTTCGTCAAAAACATTGGTACGAACCACTAACTTTCAGTTTTATTATGTTTCTTCATAATGTGGTTTTATTCGAATCTAAGATTAATTATTTCATAAAAAAATCCCTTAATTTTATTATTCACAATTTAGGTGATTCTTGACCTTTTGAGGAATCACAAATTGCATTAAAATCATAAAATTCATGTTGGAAATAGTAAATGTTGCTATTAAGTTGTAAGATACTTGTTTAAAGGGAGTCAAGCATCGTTTTTGCATTGTCTTACCTAAATTTGATTTGAATCTTAACTCAGTAGTGTCATTTAAATTTTGTACTAAACATTGAGAAATTTTCTTATAGTGGTTATTTGATTTAGATCTTTCCTTGCAGTTTTGATGAGGAAATTCTACACATCTCTGGATCCTTAATTCCTCCCCACACAGGATGCATTCGTTGGTTATACGGACATACAATTGATGAAGGATCACAAATAGACAGGTATTATAATTACGTCTGTTGTAGCAATCTCCCCACTTCCACTCTAAAACATTTGAAACTATACTGCTACATGCCAGCTCAGGATGTTGCCACTTTGCAAATGAGATGTTAATTGGTATTTTACACAACCAAGATCCCTTGTTCAAACTAATTGCTGGGAAGGAGGGGATATCTAAAATTGGAGTAGCTTCCGAAATTAGTGCAGCTCCCATAAACCTTGATGTGCCACTTGAGATTCCCTTATTAGATACATCATAGTGCTGTTGTTCCCCATTCCCCTTCACTAGACAAGGTGCTACTATCAAACAACATGTTGCTTGGCTTGCCTTTACTCGAATAAAGGGGACTATCATTTCATGCAAATGGTTGCCTTTACTCATCATACCATTTGGTTGGCAGAAGAAAGAGCTCTTTTGATACTTCTTCATGCCTCCATCTGCTTTACCACGTCTAATTGAATGCACCACTGCTGAATCCTTCTGAGGCCCCCCTGCAATCTAGTGCTTGACCTTTATTTCTCCAAAAATTTTTTAGGATCACTTCAATCTATTTTTTTTAAGAGATGAAGTTAGGAATTTGAACTTTGTAGGACATCTGATGATGCATTAAATTTTGAAACCAAGGGATTGTGTCTGTGCATTTGATGTCCTTCCTAAAACATTGTAGGAGTCTCAAGAAACGGACAGAAAAGGATCTTGAGGTGGAAATGCGGGAGCAAGATACTCTAGTTGATGCAGCTTTTACCTCGAGCATTCACCTGCACAAATCAAAGAGGAAGAGAACATCTGAAGATTTGTGAAGCTGTAGTTTCTTCTTTTGAACTTGGTGATATTCTGTTGTTCACAGTGATATATTCTTTGAATGCAAGAAATATAGTTGTCTTTTCTTTTTCTGTTTTTCTTTCTTTCTTTTCATTTGGTTAAATTCTTATTGTCCCCTGCAAGAAGTCTCAAACATGCTTTACTTAAATGAGCACGTCACATCAATTGAGAGTAGAGAAATGGCTCAATAAATTCTTCATTGCTATTCTGCTATAACTCAGAGTTTGAATCAAATTTCACCTTTTTTTCTTAAAAAGAACGAAAATGAGAGAATATAGCATCTTGGTGCGCGAGGAACGTCAGAACATGTACAATCTGCCTGATTATTTTCTACTGGTTGGTTATCCACGGTTCTATGATGAAAATGTTAATCTGATGGATGAGGATGCTTACATTTTTCCGGATAGAACAATCCTGACTATCCAACTGTTCTTGGAATTAACTGTAGAAATAACTGAATAGTTTCTTTTTTTTTTTTTGGAAGTACAATAATAGTTTTGTTCTTCAGATGAAAGTACGGCTGTGGTGATGCAGCAAAGTGGAACAGCCAACTGCCTGCATTTCATGGCAACAAACTGTAATCAATGATACGTCATGCAAGTATCACCTTGACCGGTGGATTTTCATCTTTGGTACATGTAGAACATGCAAGCATGACCCGTGATGTTTCTGAAATTATTCTAATCCAAGTGATATACCATTGTATTGATCACCTTTTGAAGCTGCTTGCTGCCTCGCACGCTAGCGTGCGTGTTCTTCTGCATCTTCAATTGTGTTATCCTGGTGCCTCTAATAAGAGTGCAAGCTTGCAAGGGAAACCTTTGTTTGGCCTTTACTTTTCTTACAGGTATTTTCTTGGTTCATCATATTGCCTGTGTCAATTTTTGATTTACAATTTTGGCTGTCACTTTTTCCCTTTCCTTGGTTTACCTTTTTTAAAAAAAATATAGAAATTGAAGTTATTTCAAACTCAGATGCCCAGATATTGTATATATGCTTTAGGGCAAAGGTATTAAGATGGAAGTGCACTGCTAATTGTGATACTTTATCACTGATATGCACATGCATACATATTACCCATTTGCACACAGAAGGTTTGATTTCTAGTAAGTATTTTGGGGGTGTTTGTCATTTGCTGGTGTCCATGAGTTCAAAAGTCTGGGTTATAAAATGTCATATCCCGATGCCTAAGACTCCAAGCCCTCGAAAGGGAGTGAGGGACCTTTATTTTGGTTTTATTTGTCTCAAATATATTTTCTTGGCTCATCATATTCCTGATGTTAATTAATGATTTGCAATTTCTTCTCATTCTTTTTTACCCTCGTTCTAACTATTTATGTTTTTAGAACTTGGATGCCGAGACATATGAATTTGCTTTAGGGCAAAGGTATAGTGATGAACTCCCAACATTGATGGCAGACACTACATGAATTATGTAGCTCTTTCATGTTGTTATGAGTGAAGGTTCTGTCACCTGTAATTATGTCTGAGATTTTGGGATCTAGAGTATTATACTTTCTTCCTGTAGATTATCACTCAGTTTTCGAACATAATACATGCAGGCGAGGAAAGCTTCCAAGGTCCCTACCTGGGGAGGTACTTTAATGTACCCTGCCTGTGTTCATTTGCCTTAAGAGACTAATTTGCATGGTATTGATTTTGCTGAGATGAGAGGAGGTGCTTCTTTTCTCTGGTCCTAAAATCTTGCTTTTGAAATATGCTTGTTTGATTCTGAGAGCTAAATTTCTTCCTGTGAAGCCCTATAATCCCTACTGACAACACCATATTGGTAAAAGACATGGAGCGGAAATAATAATCAACAAAGTTTGCAACAGGGATGGTTTAGAAGCAAGAGGAATTATAAACTTTTCTGATCCCTTTTTTCCATTGATGCACGTTCTAGTTTCCATTATCTCATGCTAGTGACATTGTTGTCGGTTTTTTTTTTTTCCTGATCTTCCTGAATCGAAGGAAATCAATATCTCCATCGTTAAGGACATGTTTGTAAAATGCGTCCTTGGATCCTCTATTGGTCACTAATTAACCTCACCATTAGTGTGAAGGTCTGTTTCCTCTTGCATGGCATCCCAAGTCTCCAGAGGTCCAATTAGCAACTACCACCAATATTATACAGTGTACCACAATATTAAATTCAGTGTTCTACATATTAACAGAAACGTAATGTAGCATGCTATAAAAATTCACCATTCCTAGTATATGTGAGCATTCATTCTCTACCCAATTCACCTATTGATCTAACCTTTGAGACATTTTTAATTGACGAATCTCCTTTTAGTTTCTATGATGGAACATACCCAAGTGAACATCCCAAGAGTATATGTGCTTGGACTGGGGGATATTTCATGGTGGATTTTACTTCATCTCCCGCAGGTTACATGGTATCTTCACTAGATAAATGCATTTAGCTACATTTTACCCTGAATTAACCTATAATCAATTGATGCGAATTGGCATTTAGGTTGTTTTTAAAAATTTAGAAAATCATATCTGTTCTGCTGGGGGAAAACCATTTATTAATATAGTAATGATGATAGAATATATGATAGAATATTTGGTTTCTTTTTTCAATCATTTTGCCAGATTTGGGCAAGTGGACATTCCCTAAGACTTATGATTGCTACTCCAGTTTCCAAATGTATGAGGAATATGATGCCAGTGTGTTGTGAGTTGAAAACCTAAATATGCTGGGCAATTCAGAATGTAAGATAGCCATATGGCCATACGTGGAATTTCATCTGGTAATGGGGTTTGCTTTTAGGGCACATTTGGCAAATATTTGCGGGGATGAGGGGATTCTATAGTTTCAAAGAATCCTTTCTAAAGCTTGGAATCAATCCATCCCCTTCTAAAAAAGCCAAGTTTAGCAAAAGAGGGGATTCCCAAAAAAGAAACATTTGATAAATTAACGGCTTGGAACATTTTTGCCAATATATCATGATCCACGAGGCCCTACGTTATGAAATTCGATTCCATAGCCATTTTTGGCTTCTGGATCAGATCTAACAGTCTGAATTTTTTAAAAGGGGCCCATAGAAGTCTAGATTTGCATTGGGATTCCCAAAAAAGAAACATTTGATAAATTAATGGTTTGGACCATTTTGGCCAATATATCATGATCTACGAGGCCCTACGTTATGAAATTCGATTCCATAGCCACTTTTGGCCTTTAAATCAGATCTAACGGTCTGAATTTTTTAAAAGGGGCCCATAAAAGTCTAGATTTGCATCTTTAACATTGATTACTTTTTTGAAAAGATCTCAACATATAAGATGATTTAACGGTTGAAATTAGTCGTATAACAGTTTTTGGGATGAGAAACAATTTCAACGGTGCTGATCCACTATATGGGATCCACGAAAGATTGATTGTCAACACATGGATTCTTCACATCCAACTCGGGAAGACTGATCGTCAACGCATGTTTTCAACGTTCCACCATTGACTCACCCTTTCTGCAAATCCATGGAACCCGGATGCATGTGTTCCACAATTTACACTGCACCCAAACGTGGAGAGTCCACAATTCCGCAGAGAATAGGTTAATTTACCAAATGTGCCCTTTGGGTACCCATGTTCTCCTAGGATAGAAAAGAGATGGTAGCGGGTGGGCCTTTCTAGTTCAATGCTACGAAGGGGAAAAGTTGGTGAACGATGCGCTTTTTGCATGTGCAGTCTCTTTTTGTAGAAAGACATCCAATGACATTGTGACTCTACAGGCACTTTCCATGGCGATAAACATGAAAAATGGCAAATCAAGAAGGTACATAGGTACATGTCAAAAAAAGTTGGAATCTGTGTGTGGTTTTACCTAGAAAATCACTGCCTTTTTGCTTTGTCTAGATTTGTGATGAAGGTTTGATGATCCGACCGTTGATTTGATGGGCCGGAATGGTGGATGGAAAATTTTCTTAAGAAAATTTTTATATCGGAAGATGATACCCGTCTGTTATCAGTCCTTTTCAAAGAAAATGCCCAAATCAAAACTCATTATAGATGCTGATTCTAAGTTAATGAAAATCTGTTCTACGGGAAAAAAGAAGTTAATGAAAATCTACTTGTTGGATGTCGAATTAAATGTCAACCAACCATTGAAGGGAATCAACCAGAAACTTGGTTTTTATAATACTTCCACACACGAATTTTACAGCCTGACAACCATATCTGCCTTCAAGATATACTCAAACATGATTTTTTATGTGTATGGGGGTGGGATTTTTGCATCCTCCTTTATCATTGAGCATTTAAAATTTTATCAAAAAGTTAATCATCTAGAATTTTTGAAATTCCAAAAGTCATCTGAGACTCTTTTTAGGTAGATGAAATTTAGAAATGCTTGTGAAAAAAATATGATATTTACAAACGCAAAGGGATCAGATGTTAGATCAAGTAAAAAAAATCTTCACATAATTAAATTCTTGTTAGAAATTCTAATAAACAAATATATGCATTGGGGTAATTCACTTATAAAGTGAATTGAAGTGGATGATCATTTCAAAAGATAATGAAATAAAATTGGTAAAATCAAAAGGTACAAAAATTTAAAATCACCTCATTTATTGAGTATTTAACCGAAAAAATCCTCTTACATGCAGTCTATCCCCAAAAGGACTTCAAAGAAATAATTCCACCATTGTGGTCTTAGGGCCTTTTTTTGTTTATTTTTTTTGAATCAGAGTTGCTGGGGATGTCCCCGCTCACTCACTTACATGAACAGGGGCATCCCCATTCATTTTTCTTCCTCCTCTACTTGTTTTTTTTTCGTTTATCTTGAACACAGCAAATGCATAGCCCCTCTTTCATTTTCCTTTCTCATATTTCTCAACTCATCTCTCTATAAATACTCTCCTCTTTCATTTTCCTTTCTCATATTTCTCAACTCATCTCTCTATAAATACTCTCTTCCTCTCCAACCTACTAAACTACATCATTTCCAGTGAGATGAAGCCTAATTCCAATAAGTTTTTCTCCTTCTTTTAGATCTCATTTTTAAAAGAAAAAAATTTCTTTCCAAACTTCATTGCAGAATCTTGATAAAAAGTTTATTTTTTGAAAGCAACATTTCAAAGAAAAGGAAACCCATTTTTTTTAGATCCCGATTTAGACCTAAATAAAGGCAAAAAAACTATTTTGTTTTAAACTTCTTTCCAAACCCATAGAGAAGGAGTGCCTTTGGTGCAAATAATGTATAAACCAGCCATGATGAGTTCGATGCAGGAAGGTGGTGGTGGTGGTGGTTGAGCGGTTGTAGTGGTGGTGTGGAAGGCCAATAAAGGGTTAGGATTGGGTTTGATGGAATGCGATGAGATGATGTTGTTGCCTTCGAGTTGGAGATTTAGGAAATAAGGGAGCGGAAGGCGGAAGGACAAAGAAGACAAATGGAGTGTAGGGGAGGAGAAAGAAAGAGGAGGAAAAAAAAAAAAGCGAGCCGGGATATCTCCGCTTGTATACGTAGGTGAGCAAAGATATTTTCATCCAACTCCGATTTTATAAACTTAAATAAAAAAAACGACCACTTAGACTACTACAGTGAAATTATACTTTTGGGGTCTTTTTTGAAATTGAGTAACTCTAAAATCCTCTATGTTATTTCTTTGCTGGTTGCCTAAAAAAGTGTAATGAATCGATTTTTCATACGCGCCCCGTAACAATGAGACAATGAATAACGGAAAGGGAGTCCACTAGTACTCCTGGCACATGGGTTTCAAGACTCGGGCTCGGAAGAATGTGGATGAGGAGGTGCCTTTCCACCCCATCCCATGTACTTGACAAACCCACTACACCCTACATCCAACCCCACCTCTCTGCCGCTTTCTTCCGTTTTTCTTTTCCTCTCTCCTCCTCTACAAGCACCCCCATTGCAAAGTGCAACTTCTGTCATCTTACATGTCATTTGATGTGTCATGTGATGTGTCATGTGAGTGAGTATAAATTTATATAATCTCAATTCATATTTCAATTAACAGTTGCCGTCGTCGTCATCATTGTCCATAAAAAAACAAAAGAAAGAAAAGAATGGGGGTAATGCTTTCGTCACTCTCCACCAACACTACTCTTTTGGTTTTGGTAATTATATTCCAAATCCAAGCCCACTTCTGTCTCTCTTCTCCTACAAAACTCAACACCTCTCCCTCTCCCTCTCCCTCTCCCGCTCCTCCTTCTCCTTCTCCCCTCTAAACGCTAAACCCAACTCTCAACTCTTACTTTACCTTACTTTACTTTATTTTACTTTTATTTTACTTTCGTTATATGCATACACGAGGCAGAAATATGGCCAGCGGTGTCGGAAAATCCAGCAGAATCCGGAAGATCGTGAGGCTCCGCCAAATGCTCTGCAGGGCCCTCTCCGGCCGCATTCCGGCGGACGTCCCTGCGGGCCACGTAGCGGTCTGCGTGGGCACGAATTCGAAGAGATTCGTAGTCCGCGCCGCTCTTCTCAACCACCCTCTCTTCCAAGAGCTGCTCCTGCAGGCCGAGGAGGAGTACGGTTTCACCAACCGTGGCCCACTTGCGATCCCTTGCGACGAGTCGGTCTTCGAGGACATCATGCGATTCCTCACCCGGAACGATTCGATTAATCCGGACGATTGGAGGAGGTGTTTTCATCTGGGTGCCAGGAAGATGGTCCGTTGGACCGACTCCAGGCCCCTACTCGCAGAGAAATCGGCCTGGTGAAGAGACCCGGAATCGGAATCGTTCGGGCCGGTATGAGCTGACGCGGACGATTTATTTAGTTTGGTGAAAGCTGATTTTCATTTTCGTGATCTTGGGCGGGCCCTTGTTTCGATCCGATGCAGCTGTGGAGATGGCGCAGAGGATCTCTCGCTGAGTCAACCCGTGTTGGAATCGGCGGAAGGGATGAGCTGGGTTTCTTCCTATTTTGTAA
The DNA here is from genome assembly GCA_037013555.1 of Sextonia rubra. Lineage (NCBI taxonomy): Eukaryota > Viridiplantae > Streptophyta > Magnoliopsida > Laurales > Lauraceae > Sextonia > Sextonia rubra. The sequence goes on from JASUAD010000010.1 coordinate 56,483,408, forward strand.
ATTACATGTAAAATTCATTTGATAAATTCCTAATTAAGAACTGTATTATTTTGCTAATCCACTGTACCTCAATGGTGGGCCATGTCACGTGTGTGTGTGTATTGAATATACGAGAGAGACAATTTGGATTTGGAGACGAGCCACAGCAACTCACAATAAAAACCAGAAGACCCTGCGCACCTGGTGCACAATCATACAACACTATCTGGTGCACATGCTGGACCAGTAGAATCTCATGCCCCAGCTTGGACCACATGCATGGGACCGTCCAATGATTTACACTGATTCGACTTTTTGGTGCTCATTCAAATGGGTTGGACGAGACTATGGGATGGAATTGACTGTGCGTGCGTTTTTAAGGTGTGAAAATTTATGGGCCATTTTTATCAAGGGATTAGGATGATCCTTCTAATATATCTAATTTTCTCACGCACACTGCTGTGGTCAATCCTTTTATTCCTCAACTTTTTACTATTGTTATTGTCATGCATCTGGGTGCGCCCCATCAAGAGGAACATAATGTTTTAGCCCAACAAAGCCTAGTCAATTTCAGGCATCCCCAGTATATAAATTCAGCAGTTTTCTCTGTTCTACATTGGTTTTTAGCTTTTTTGTTATTTCTGAAAGGAAAAGGGCATCATTACTCAGTGGTTAGAAAGAAATCATCCTTCATATTATAGTATCTTAAGTCATCATTCAAAATATCATTGCACTGAAACCCCCTTTTTTGCTTATTAGTCACTACCAATCCCGACCTTGACCCGCTCCTTAACTTTCATGACAGATGATAAGATTTTGTTTATAGGGAGAGAGTGAAAATAACTATTACAACCACCGTGCCAAAATAATGGCAATTTTGACAGCTGATATGTCTGCATCACTGAAGTTCTCTTGGATTGGATCTGGCTCGTCTTCTTATCTAAAAAATACCTCCATTCAATCAAAATAGCATTTTGTTTAATTTTATAGATTTAGGATTCTGATCCCCACATCATAGAAACCGCCAGTAGGGAAAAATATATCTATTTTTTGGGTACCCCAGCCGGAGGGGGTTGGGCCCAAGACAGCCCACACACTCAAAAAGGAAAATATATCTTAGAATATATAAAAATGAATACTATCTAATAGCGATAAATCATCCACGGGTCATCAAGCTTGATCTAGTAAGTCATTAGAACTAGATCATTTGTAGAAACCTAGCAAGTCATTAAAGCTAGACCATTTATCGAGTTTCTACAAATGATCTAGCTCTAATGACTTACTAGATCAAGCTTGATGCCCACAGATGATTTGTCGCTATTACTATTTAGCTCATAATTTTCTCACAAAAACATCACCAATAAGCAAATATCACGATATTAATTCATTATTTAGGGGAGCCCTAGCTGCAATTATATGTATTTGCTAATAATAGCTGGTAAGTATATTTGTTTTATAGAGATTGTCCCAATAATATCCCAATGAACTCAATAAGATTATTTTTTAAAAAATTAAGCTCTCAGTATTTTTTTTTAAAGGAGGATGAGTGCAATGACTGGGAATGGATAATTCAACATTTACGAAAAGCAAATGGAAAGGTTGCCTAATTTCAGGTTGCAGAACCCACTTGGATGCAGATGGTGATTATAATAGCATCTCAATCAATCTTTTCCCTCTTAATTGACATTTGTGACCATTGATTTGGGCAAAAGGCCCCAAGCTTTAATAGTTTTGATCAGGGCGTCATACACCTTGTGGACCCATTAATGGATGGAAAATGTTTCAGCATTGAATTGATTAGCCATTTATTGAAGAACAACACAACAGCAAGGAACAACCCATATGGTTTGGGCTCTGGCCTACTTAAAAAACACAAAAGACTAGCCCTATTTTAATATCATAGTGTGGGCACAGGCGTATTTTGTGGCCCATATTGCCTTGGTCTGAGGCCAAGTTCAGACCTGCTTAAAATTCCTAATAAAGAAGAGGGGTGTTGATCAACATGGACCCAACTGCAAGGTCGATGATTGTAGTTTTATCCGGTGAATTTGGGATTGTAGCTATGGAGAGCTAATATCTGCAGAAAGCCTGTCCTAATTGAAAAAAGAATATTAACCTTGAAAAAATCTATAAAAATATACAACTACTAAATATGAAAATTAAATTTAAAGTATAATCCCAGATCTGAAAATTAAATAACAAATCACAAATTAAACCTAATCTAAAAATCTTAAACTAAAAAAATAACATAAACTACTAAACTGCAAAACAATAAACTAAATCAAACCACCGATTAAAGAAACATAAACTTCAAATATAATGAATGAAAAAATAAAATAAAAAGAATTCTAGTTTCTTTTATTATGGGAAATTAAAATATCATATAAGCAGAATTAATAAAAGACCATAAAAACATCGCACCAAATGCGTGCTGTCACTACACACAAACACTCGATGCCGATCCAAGGCTGGATATTTTGATTTCACTAATTACGTCTTTTAAATTAAAATTGACCAATACAACCAATAATCCCCAAAAATAATTAAAACTAGAAAAATAAATCTCTCCTTATACTACATAAAACATCGAGAAAAAAGAGAGCTTACGCATAATCTTTGCTCCATACTTCAAGTTTCACACTAAGGGAAGAGTAGATGATAGGAGGGAGATGGAATGAAGAGGATCCACAAGTGGGCTTGACCAAATCCTACTTTTAGATTGGGCCTGTGGAATAGAGCATGATGAGAAAGAGAGAGATGTGTTGGTGTGGAGTGATTGGTTGAATGTATGGGACCTGAGATGCTAGATGGTGGTGAGGAGTATGGTAAGTGGAGTTGGCGTGGAGTGGGCATGGAATTGATGTGTATGGGTGGAGATGTGTTGGAATGTACAGAGAGAGTGGATGTGATGGGTGGATTGGTGGCTTCTTGAATCCTCAGCGTCTCAGTAAAGTGGAGAAAAACTCTCCTCAATTCTCTACTTTACAAAACCTTTTTCCTTCTTTCCCTCATGCAATAAGATATTCCATTTATGACTTTCTTTTCTTACCTTCAATAAAATTTTTTTGGAGATTTCCTTGGATCTTCTTATTAATAATTGGCTTGAATTAAATTTAGAAGAATAAAGAGCGTGTGGGTCCTTCCATGAGCGTGCTTGGCATGTGCAAATTATTCACATTTGTGCATATCGGTGGGGTCCAATTGTGCGTCAATTTCTTCCTTTCTTTGGTTTTCTTGAATATCTTTACAAATAATTCCTTGGCATTACATCTTGATCGTGGGTCCAATTTCTTCAATTTTCTATAAAGAAAATCGACATTTCATTAAAAATAATGAATTTTACCAAAAGTCACAATTGTACTAATGCGTGCCCAATTCACATAAAATGACACAATAAATTCACATCATTGATTATGATTTATCTTTAAAAAAAATGATGATGAAAACATGTCATTTTTATGTAAAATCATGAATTTGAAAAATCTTTTAAAATAGAAATCCAAAAATGGAAAGTTTTATGATTTTATGAAAAATTAATGATTTTCAATGATTTTTGCAAGAAAATTCTAAAATAAATTCTAAAATCATAAAAGCTTGATTTCAAACTAAATGAATATATCTTCAATGTATAAGTCCTTAAAATTCCTGAAATTAAGCATAATATGATGTGTTTTTAAGGACTTATTAGGTGTTGTCAAGCTTTGGCCTCGCCCAAATTGATCTGGCCAGTGAAGTGTCTACTTTATTATTATTATTATTATTATTATTGTAAGGAAATTGACTATTGGCAAATTTATCGAGATATGGACAAAACAAGGTTTCATAATTTATCGTATATTTTATAGATGGACTATGTGGTTTGCTCAAAATCAAAGAAGATCATAAATTTGTGTAATCCCAGCCCGCACTCAACCTCCTTCTAACCAACACTCAAGTGCCCAACCCAAAAGTTAGTGCGCTTGAGTGCCACATGACACGTGCTCTTGCGCTCAAGACAGTAGAGAATGCACTCAAGCTTTCTACTCTCGCGCTCATGCATGGCTCTCCGAATGTGCAAGTCTTTGAGGTGTGCTCGAGTAGGCTCTCACGTACTCGAGTGCCTAATGCAGTCTTTAGGTTGAATTGCAACTGGGGAGGGTGTATGAGTATTTCTTATTACTTCTATTTACATAGTGCTTTATTGTTTACGATAAGGCCCATGGTTTTTCATAAGTAGGGTTTTTCACGTAAAAAGTCATGCTTTTTTTTATGTGTTTGTCTAAATTTTAGATTAGGTTAAAATCTGATTTTGGACCTTAACCCAAAACTAGAATCTTAAAACTCTCAATAATAATTATTGTTATTGTGAGCTGGGCCAGCCCTGCAGAGAATTTTAATGAGTGGCATTTTAGGCCTGTAGAGCCAGGCCTGGCTTCCAGCAATCAAATGTAGAGTTATCATTTGCTAATAGGAAAAATAATAGCTTAGGTATGGCATCAAAAGGCTTTGATGACTGTGATTATTATGGTTGCGCTGCGACTGCGCCATAATTGACATGTAAATCAAATTTTCAGATGCCTGAGATCCCACTCAGTTCAATGTCCACCGACTGACCGACTCGACGGCTAGATTCTCCAATTCATCCAAATTTTACTTTCAACAGTGATCCACCTATGATCGAACACACCATTCAAGCTTGCCAGGACCAGGGTTGTACATGGGCTGGGATCTGACCGGTTATTGGGATGGGCCTGTTAACATGGTTTGTAGGCCAAGCAAAGTCCATGCACAATTCATAATCTTAGCCCTCGTCTGATATTAGTACATCAAGCAAATCATTCTCAAACAGATCCTGAAAAGAGATTTCACCTTACCTATTATTCCGGCCTTGCAGATAATATGATTGAGGGCCGATTTGGTGTTTCAATAAGGTTAAACACAAAGCAAATAGATATGAAATAAAGATGATCCACCGGTTAGATGCCACCAAATTGACCCATAACAAGCCCATGACATACAATCTAACTATCACCCATCAAGGCCACTTTATTAGTTTTCAAATGCTCCTCCATTTCATATTAATTTCAAGCTAATGTTATTTTATTTTTATTTTTATTTTTATTTTTTTGTGGATTCCTTCCAACTACGGGGGCTGAGGGAACTGGACCCCAAAAGACTCACTAACATGATGAGAAAATCTGCAAGTGGGGAGTGAAACTCGCGAGGAGAGAGAACCTGCACACAAGGGGAGTGAGAACTCACATGAGAGGAGTGGGTGGAGACCAAGGTTGATCCCCTAGTCATCCCAGGGGTAGGTCCAACTCAACAACCTCTTAGGTAGTGTTTGGTTCACTGGAATGAAGGTCGGAATGGAATGGTTATTCTGTTGGAGTGACCATTCCCACGTTTGGTTCTTGAAAAAGCGGCGGAATGACCATTACTTCAGGAATCACCATTCTTTTATACAAGGGAATCACCATTCCTTTGTGGGGGGGGGGGGGGGGGGGGGGGTAGAGGAATGGCCATTCCATTCCATTGTAATTTTCCTTTGAGTTCAAAACGCCCATTTCATCAAACAAAACCTGAGATGTCCAATCATAAGACCTAGCCTCCTTCCTCTTCGTCTCTGACCTCTCTCTCCTTCTGTGATTTGTCGCCGACCCTCTTCTATCGACTATAAGGCATGTTCTGTAACACCCCATTCTCGCTGTTGGTTGATTGGAACCCCCCGCAGAGGGAGATAGTTGGGATAGAGAGAAGGAGAGGAGTTGGGTGAGAAAGGGAGAGAGCGCTGTGATAGAGAGAGAAGAAGAGGGGGCTGGGCGACAGAGGGAGAGGGTTGGGACAAAGAGAGAGGGAGAGAGGGCTGGGAAGTGAAAGACAAGGAGAAAGGGCTAGGCGAGAAAGGGAGAAAGGGTTGAGAATAGAGAGAAGAAGAGGGGCTGGCCGAAAAGGGAGAGAGGGTTGTGATAGAGAGAGGTAGAGGGGGCTGGGCAAGAGAGGGAAAGGGTTAGGGCAAAGAGAGAGGGAGAGAGGGCTAGGAACAGAGAGATAGGGAGAGGGAGTTAGGCGAGAGGGGAGAGACTGCTGGGAGCAGAGAGAGAGGGAGAGGGGCTAGGAATAGAAGAGAGGGAGAGGGGCTGGGCAAGAAGGGAGAGAAGGCTGGGACAGAAGAGGGGCTGAGAACAGAGAGAAGGAAAGAGTGCTGAGAACACAAATAGTGGGAGAGGGGGCTGGGCGAGAGAGGGAGAGGGTTGGGACAAAGAGAGAGAGAGGGAAAGAGAGGGCTGGGAATAGAGAGAGGGCTTGGCGAGAGGGAAATTTTGGCAAAAAAAATTTATAGGGGTATTTTGGTCAATTTTATGTAATTTTTATTCCATTCCTTGCGTCATTCAAGCATGCCAAACACAAGAACTAGAATAAAAATCCTATTACTGGATTGATTCCTTTGTCCAACCAAACGTTGGAATGGGAATTACTATTCCTGCCTCATTCCATTCCAGACTCATTCCAGTCTCCATTCCATTTCTACCAAAAATCATTCCAGCGAACCAAACGCTACCTTAGTTTGTTATTCTTAGATGAATGCAACAGAAAATGAACTGTTTGTTGCATGGAGCTAAATGAGCCCAAGGCCATGCTATACCAGAAATTCTAAAAGGTGGCCTTGTTTATATGAGATGATACAACCTCCCAAGTGGCCATAATAAGGCCCATTGGTCATTTCTATTGAATGTCCACTTAAAACCATTGTTAGGTAGTCAAATACCCAAATAAATTTAAAATAAATATAAATTAATCTTAGCCTAGATTGTGAAAATGAGCCAGATTTAACAATTAACTAATTTAACTAACTGCAGGAAGGATCGACTCTGTTAAAGAAAAGGCTCAGGCCCTATTGGGCCTAACGGTCAACCTGGGAATCAGATCCCTTTTAGATAGGGATGATAATGAACCACCTCATGTTTTTTTATTTTTTTCTCCTTTTGTCGATAGTTATATATTTCTTTAAGTCTTTAATTTAATTTACCTTTACCGATAAAAAATATATATATAATGAACCCCCTATCCACTGGTTACTCCAAGGGTCCAACCCAAAATATGAAGGTGAGGATTATTTTCGACCCAATTAATAATTGATCCAACTCCAGGTGATTCAATTCCAGAGTTTTCAGGAAAATATGTGTGACCTTGATCTCGCAATATATATTATGAGAAAGAACCCTGCAAGATCGATCTACCTCGTTGATGCTACTTGTACAAATGTAGGTTAAAGGTGTTTGAATTTTTTGGATTCAACAGACCTATCATGATCAGGATCTGGAGCATGCAAAATCAATCGTCAAAAACCTCTATACCTCGACCCAATGGTGACAGCCCATATGGTATCAAACCCGCTCAAGGGGGCATACGGGGAATGGGAATATCTTTGTGGGCCCGCAGAGGTCTCGCCCTCCTGGGCAATTGTGCATATGTGCAAGACATATTTTGTGTAATAATATTACAATCATCGATTGTTGTTTTATAAGATACAATAACATACTTGAGAGTTGAGTTGGGCCCAGAGTCCCTGCTGGGTCAAGTCAGGTTCATCGATGTTGGACTGTCCTTTACACTAAACAAGAGTCTGATCAAGGTAGAAGAAAAAAAATTAACTGTTTCTGGGTGACCTATGTAATTCATTGTAAGTGACAAGCACACGTCTATGACAATGTTTAAAATTGCTTCTGTTGAGCTCCTAGACTGTGGACCCACCCAATTCATGAGAATCTATCAAAAATGATGCATATATAGACCCTTGCTTAGGATGCAATTTTGAAAGGTTAAAATAGAGAGCTCAAGAAGCAATTCACATTGATACCATACACAACCAGAAATCCCCTTTTCTCACCCAACCGTCCAAGTTACTTTCTCAAATGGCTCTCTTTTCTGTGTAACCCACGTCTCTTGTTCTAGGTTTTACTTCTCCAAGTCAATGATTGAATCTCCACAGCCAACTCTATAACTAAAACTTTCAACTTCTAAATCTAACCCACCTCATCATCCATTTTTTTTATGGTCTATTCCTTTACCAACTTGCATTTTAGTTTCATGTTACAGCTTTGTTACAACTTACAAGAATAAGACTAACAACCCACCTAATTAGCAAAGGATAATGCATTGTGCCTTCCTTTTACTTCTTCTTAAGTATAATTAACAAATGAACCTCGTTGTCTATTCTTAATTTGACTATGAAACATGACTACCCCAAAACGTAAATGATTGAGTACTGAGGACTTTCTTTTTATTATTTTTTTAATAACTCAAGTCAGTTCTTCAGTAACCTACTCAACCCCCATGTGGAATGGACCTCATGACCTATGGAGCCCATGTTTGTCCAAGCAGCTCAACCCCCATGTAGAAGCATTGGCCCAAAATTCGTCCCACAAGTGCAAAAAATTTGTTTTTACATGATGATCCAATCTATGTTTTTACAGATGATCCAATATTACTTGCATGAAAGTGAAATTTGGATCAAAGGTAATACGGGAGGTATGGATAACCGATAAAAGCCGATTTTATTGAAGAAAAAAGGACCTCATGTTCAGCACGCATTAAGATATTTAGGGGTGACTGTTTTTGGAAAATGATTAATGGCGTGTCTTCATGTAATTGAATTCCTAAGATTTATATGACTTTGTATTTTTGTATGTAATTAAAACTAAAGAATCAAAGGTGCATATCCAAAAATATCATCAAATAATCCCATGTTATGAAAAATTAATCAAGAAAAGACAGGAATGAAAATCTCACCATCACTATAGTTATTTAAATACTAAAAAAGTCTAAGTCCCACCTAAGGCGCTACCTCATATATATTCTCCGCCTCTCATCACATTTCCTTCACCCTTCACCACTTTCATAGGTTTTTTTTTATTTTTTATTTTTTATTTTGGTATCCTCTTTCGTAGCCCTTTAGTGAACTCTATCTAACCAAGAATTTCTATATTTTCAACGCAAATAAACAAGCCCTTACTTAAAAGTTAGGGTAAATGTGATTATGTTCCCGCAGGACTATGGAAAAACGGATTAGTGCCCTTTGTCATAAGCCCACCCATGTAATTCGAGTGGGTCTCATCTTTTGGAAAGTTGGGATGGGAGCTCAGCTCCCTCATCCTGCTGCTCCGAGGAGAATTTTTTTTTTATTTATGGTAACTGATGTTAGAATACATGCTTTACGAGTCGCACATGTTTAAGATCACATAAATGAAGTGCAAGGTTTGGACGTCTACCCAGATCCTCATTTATACTGCCCACCTCTTATAAAATGCAGGGAAAATGAACAGACAGAGGGAGAGACCTAATCACCATCATTGAACTGTTAGCAATATGCCAACCGATTCCGAAAACCGTTGGATGGATAATCGTCAAACCGTTTATCACTTGAGGCTACAGACAATAAGGGGCAAGTGAGGCTACAGACAATAAGGGGCTGCACAGTTAGTTGTCAACCCCCAATAATGATGCCCATATTTGGCACTCTTCTTGCTTTGTGGGCTTCTCTACACAATTGTGTGAGCTGAGCTCTCCTTTCCACAGTGTAAGTTTCTTCTTCCCACTTAACGTGGACTCTCTTGATCCTCGCCTACACCAAAATAAAAAAAATCAAATGAGGCTACAAGAACGCACTCAGCCACCTGTCCTACATTGGTATTTGATTTTCATTCACATATGATGGTACCAACGACCTTTTTCAATGATGTAATTAGTTGTTTGAGAAACTTAATTTAATTAATTAGATTTCAAAAAAAAAATGCATGGTTATTTTCTTATTAGGGTTTTAATCTAATTTCTTTTCGCTAGCTTGGCCTTTTTATTTTTTTTAGTTAGAATGCTTGGCCTTAGTGGTCAAGTGCAACTACCTATACAGCCAAACCTATCTACCTAGGAGTTAATCTCTGTGCAATAGTGAGAGTGGGAGGCCTAACACAATGACTTCCATATATTCTCCGGTTTGATATAACTTGCAATGGAGAAAAGACAAATTATTTTATCTATTAGTCAATTATTTACTGCTTGATTATAGGATTAGGAAAATGGGTTTTGATTGAATAGCACTTCCCAATTTGTAATTTTCTCTCCAATTTGCATTATTTGTTTTATGTAGAATCATGAAGCTTTGCATTAATTTTTTTGATTAACTGTGGGAAGGAAGCTAGACTGTGTGCAACCTGGCCCTTGTCGTAAGAGAATCCTGAATTTGGATACTACTTTTCCCTCACCTTAAAATGTACAGCTGTGGGACCCAACTGGATGCATGAAAATTAAGAGAGGCAACACACAAATAGGTTTTAACACAGATTAGTGTTGCATTTAATGCATCAAATGATCTTAACTCTTTGTTTTAGGTGCTCAAAGTTTTAGCGGCCATACATTATGCATACTTATTTTGATAAAATTCGGAGGCATTAATGTCTGGATCAACTTCGAACCCTAGTTTAAGGTGGGTTTCCTTCTTTAATATTATCTTAGCGGAAAATAATCACATGCCCACTTACAAATTTGTCTCAGGAGCGATACCCACCTCTAAATTTCACATGCAAATGATAAAATTAAATGGAGATTAATATCATGATAAGTGTTAAAATTATGAACAACCGCAATTAACGGTGGGAGGGCATGTGTGAAGGAATAATGTCCGAATATCAAAAGCTATGTTTGGTCAAAAAAAGCAACTTCTATGAAGGTAAGGATTAATACAGACGCAAAATGTGACAGATAATTTTCTAAGATACCGACTTTAGGATTTTCCATCTTTCATAGCTTTTCTTAATTTTTTAAATTCTTTGTTGACCTTTTCCTTTTTCAGATCAAGTCAATGTGGAATTAATATCATTATCTACAAAATTGTATCACCATTACAATTAAGATGTACCAGTCTTTTCCTGGATTAAAACTAATTCGCAACAACACTTTGGAGCGTATTTGATAATTCTACTTAAAAGTTAAGTAAAACTCATCTTTCATTTCAAAACATAACAAACTAAAAGAGTTAAATCAAAATGACATTTTTAAAAAAAATTCTTCTACCTTTTTACACCAAAAAGTCAGAAAGCTACTTTCTCATCCTACAAATTAACAAAAAATATTTATTTTTAACACAAAAAGTCAAAAAATTACATTCTCTCTTTACTAAAAGACATATTTCATCATTTGATTAATTTAACCGCTCTCATTTTTTTTATTCTTTGAATGGATCATTCACCTCACTTCACTCACCGAAGTAAATTAACATACAGCCCTTTAAAGAGATTATGAACTGTTGATGTTTAAGTATTTTTCATAAATTGTTTGTGTAATACTCTAAGGTCATGCGATAACATACACATAGAATTGATATTAGGGCCATCCAATATCACACATATTGTGACGTGCAATATGCTAGGGCATCCCTATATACTTGAAACCGTTCCACACGTTACACGTGCTCTGCGTCTCCTGCCAGAAGGGCTACTTAAGTAGAATAACGAAGGTGAAAGTACATTCTAAATGAAAGTATAAAGAGAGGGAGGGGAAGGGAAGCCACATGCATGCCTTGATAGGATGGACGTGGCAAACCGGAAAGAGTGTGACTTTGCCACCAGGGGTCCCGAAAAGAAAATTGAGGACAGCTAGCTGGTGATAATTCTATTCAACCACCCTTGCTTTCTTACACAGAAAGCAAGCCATATATGGAGACACAGAGCAATATAAAAGATGTGCTTAAACTCATACTGCCTTTAAAAACTTAAAAAAAGAAAAACAGTCAAACCGGAAAGTATTGTAAAAAAAGGAAAAGTAGAATGGGAGTGCCCTGCATCAGAAACCATTCATGGTGGCCCCAACACTAGATTGATCATCAAAGGCACAATGAAAAACCGGGTCATGATAGGTCTTCTGTATAAAGCATCTTTCAAGCAAAATAAAAAGGCATTGACTGGGTGTTTAGGATTGCCTGATCAATTAGATTTTCTTTTTACGTCCCAGCCTATGAACAGTTGTGATAAATGTGGTGGGGTGTATTCCGCTAGAGCAACACATTGGCATTTGACAAGAAAAATTAGGCTAATTCTGGGTGTTTTTTTAATTGTACGACGAGTTAAAATTTTCTGATAGGGCCTATCTGTTCCATGCAATTGAATTACCATGAATTCTCAAACTGTATTTCATTAAGTAGTTAAATGAAGAATCAAATGTTGATATACAAAAAATAAATCATTAAATAAACCTCCTCTTTAATTGAAATTGAATGAGGAAAGATGAGAAATCAATATCCTATCATTAGTGCTTAAAATATAGGAAAGTCAATCCCTTATCTTCATCATTAACCTTCTATCTTTCATCCTTCATCATATATCATTCATTCCTCACCTCTTGAGTAATTCTTCATTAAAATTCATTTGACCTTGAAAATGGCCCAATTATCATTTATTTTTTTTACCTATAGTTCAACAAGTTGATCTCGCCCGCCTTACTCAGCCAAATAGACTTAAGTCAAAGGACATTGGGTTGAACACCAACAACTTGGCCAACCTCGGTTGAGTTACTGATAAAGAAGAATATGAATTGAGTTCAAATTGGATATGTGGTGAATTTGCACTTAGGAACATGGACCCATGTCCCACTTGGGTCCAAGTTACTAGGCTGTTGTAATTTCCAAATTTGAATTAAGGGCCTAAACCCAGTCTTGACCTAGACCTCAAACCAGAATCAAATGCTTATATACTTAAAATAGTATATTTACGGGAATATACATAAAGCAGCCACCATCTCTTTTTACTTTTACAAACAATTACAGCAAATTTAAGTTTTTGCATACCCACCAGCTGGGAGTTGATGGAAGTGGCATAAGGAATGAACTCGCTTTTCACTTTTTATGGCATAAGGTGTGAGATATCTGTGTCATCAAATAAAAATGAAAAAAAATCAAGTTTTCACATGCAAACAGCAAACTTCTCTTACAATACTGATCAGATACCTTGAGCGACCATCAAAGGCTGGAAAAAGGTTAGGTTTCTATGCAGAGGGAGCATGAGCAATTAAGTTATTTCACCTTTTCACTTAAAGCTCTTTGTGATGGCATCGGTTTACTTTAACAGTAGGAACATGATTGAAAAGCATCTCAAAATTTATATCTGTCTTACATTAATTTATCGGACTCTTTTTCGGACTCTACGACACGCTGAAAGTATTATAGAAAATTTTCTGATATAATACAGCAAGAAATGGTCAACTAACTGTTTCCGGTGTTTGACCGTTGGACGAGGTCGTTGACCAATAGAGCACGAGAAGTTAAGGTGGTTTTATGGAACAACATAAAAAGATGAATACTTCCCTGCATGAGAACACGAAAACACCCCAGTGGTAAGGCGTAGTCTAAGCTTTCTTTTTTAATGTTTAAGATGTTTTCTTCTGTGCCTGCAATATGCATAGTGCTCTAGGAAAGAAAGTAATAGTAATATAATTTAAGCAATCATCTTCCGCACAGGGGGTTTACAACTCTCACTCTCACTATGATGCTCTTTTCACAGCATCCCGTTTATTCCTATCAATCTTTTAGCTCATATTCCTATCAAACTAATCTTCTAATCTTTGTGGTAGTGGAGAAGCCACGAGACAAGCTGGCAGATATAATTTCTGCTTTCACACTTTCTGACTCAGGACTATGAATAAGTAAAGACTGGACCATGGCTTAAGATACCCGCATCATTCCACCTATTTACTCAGTTTATAGTTCTTAAAGTTAAGAGTCTAACTGGGTGGTTGACCAGATGAGTCATTTAGTTTATTATAATACAAGGTTATCATGATTAGCAGTATAGTGGTCCTTTCTATTTTTCGTACATAAGATCAAATCGGAACAAGTCAAGTTTGTCTAACCTAACTGTATGGCCACTGTCCTCAATTGAAGGGCTAAAAGTTGTGGTTTGATGATGACTAATAAAATAGAGAATATTAGATTGGACAGCTTTAGTTTCATCATATGTACCCATCATGGATGGACCATTTTTAATTTTTGGAAAGGTAAGTGACTATGAAGTCAATGTTGTCTATTATAGATGTATTTTGTCATTTGTGCAAGAAGGCACTTGTCCTTTTTATTTAGGCGGTGTGATGGAGGGCCACATTTTAGGTTGTTGTGTGTCAAAAATACATAATATTCTTTTTTTTTTTCCTTTTGGTAAAATCTAACCACATTTATTCAAACTTGCTCAAGTCCCTCACCGTACGTTGTAGCCAAGGGTTGATTTGTTAACAGTGAAAGGAGGTGCCCCACCACTATGCTGGCTCTGTCTTGTAAATTCGGTTATAAAATAGATGCCTTGTCATAGTTCAGTGCCACATTGGAAGCCATGACATCATCAATGCCACTATGGAAGGGGTCATGCCTTAAAATTAGAATATCATTTTTTTTAGGATAAGAATCTTATCATACCCTAAAATGTCATTATTGTTAATTTAATAAGATTTATATTTATATTTTCTCATAACTAATCGATTTTAGTGCAAATAGCCATGAGGGGAGGAAAAAAAACAATAATTCACTTGCCACATGGCTAATTGTGTAACTCTTTGTGTGATGGGCACTAATCAGGGCCATGGGCTTTTGTAAAGCGTACTGAAAACATTTTTCTAACCTTCACTCTCCTATACTCAAAAAATCAAGGCTAATAGTTGACTTTCGCTCATGGAAGCTACCTAAACAAACTCGAAAAAAAAGAAAAGAAAAAAAAACTCAAGAAAATCAGAATATTTTCCTTTCCTATTTCATTGAAAATGTATTACACAAATGTGCACTAAGACACTATCTCACCTAATTTGGTTTCCTCCAATGCTTTTCTGCCCTCATCATGAAATTTGTTATCCTTAGGGAGGTTTGGATTTGAGAATTCAGAATTTTAGAGAAGAAATATGGAATTTGAAGATGTGCATGCTTGTGTACACACCCTTTTGTTGAAAAAGAAAATTATCACATCAGCAAAGTCCATAAAAATAAATTTCTGAGAAAAAACATCGATTAAGTTCAAAAGCTAATATTTGGTACAAAATACTTTTCCTTAGTGAATTGGAGGTACCGTTGTTTGGTGTAATTGTGGAATACTTGGTTAAAAAAAAAACTATACAAATAGGGGACGGAAGGGTGGATGCAGGGTGGACCCACTCTATACGAAATTTAAAACATCCCAAAGGTGGGATGTGCCACATGGCCCATGACTCCATTTGGGAAAAATGTTGCCTCATCTTAGAGCTTGAAAACTCAAATGAAAACCCCTCTGCATCAAGAGCTCCCGAACAAAAAATGTTTCTTAGTTTTTTGTTAATTTATTTGTTGGATCTTGAGTTTACTACTTTCTTTTTTTCTTTCTTTTTATATTTTTCTTAAATTGATTTTTTCTTGAACCAAAATAGCATATTTATGATTTTGTTGACATTTCTCATTTATAAATAGATGTGGTTTTTCTTAGATTTGTATGATAGAGGAACTCTTTGGAAACCTTATGTGCTATATTTTGTCTGATAATGATTAAAACTTCTTTGAAGTTCTCTAATGTTTCATTGTTATTGTTGTATTGCAGCTGCTAACTTGGTTTTCATCTTGATTTGAAAAAAAAATAATTTCTTGAGTAATTAGTTGTTTAGTTAAAAAGTTTATATAGGAATTAAGTGTTAGTAGTAGAATGTGAATTCTTTCTATTTAATTTATCCAAAAATAAAAAATAAAAATCATATATTTAAACCATGGGATAATTGGAGATTATGGGTAGTTGCTATTGATTATTTGTAGCTGGCATTGATTTTAAAAGTTTCAACTATCATCTGCCCCACTTAAATGAAAATTATGGGTCTGCCACTAGATAGGTGGAGGCTACAATGAGTGGTGGTGGGTGTGGATTTAGGAGGAGAGGAAAAGACATCGTAGTTGAAGTTGAAAGAGGAGTCGGATATGGGGTTAAAACCCCCGTAAAATGGGATAAGGTTGAACTTTTTTGCAAAAATGAGAGTCTGATATCCCCCTATAGGAACTCCGTTTCCACCCTTATCAAGAAAAAATCTAACATGGGGTAAAAAGTGATTTCAAAAAATTATGCTATACTAAACACATAAAAAATAAATTTTCAGAATGACATCCAAAAAACCCCAGCATCACCTTTGGTCTTTCTCTCAAATAAAACATTAGCAGCAATGGGGAACTTTCATCAAAAAGTTGGTCAAGAAAGCTGAGGGTGTTTTCTAAATTAGTGAATAGTTTGTCCAGCTGGCAAGTATACTCCTCGCTCCTCTGGCGCCTTAGATTAGACTGAAATTAGATTTGTTATTTTGTGCTACATGATTAAAGGGAAGTTAACAGATATTTATGGATATCGCTTTCACCAAAACCAACAGATCGTTAATATTAATTAAGCACTGAGAGTTAGGAAGAGCCTAATTAATGAATGCAAATTGGATGTCTTTTACCCTTATCTAAACTTATGACGACGAAATATAAAAAGCCACCACCAAATATGCCCACATGGATAATGACCCATCAACTAGTCTTAATCAGCAATTGGGCACCATCTACCCTTTCCAGCAGTGGCTTCCATGTTAGATGAGCTATTGCATCTCAACTGACCGGGTAGTGTCCACTAAGTGATCCCACTTCTTTCTAGCACTCATATGTAGGCCACCGAATCGGACCCACGGTTAGATGATGAGGAACTATCTTTGAGTGGCCCACCCTCAATATCTGAATCTTCATCCCCGTCTCATCTATACGGTGGAGATTAAACATCAGTACGTTCATGATTGTGCTATTGGTCAAACTGTCAAAAAGGTCTTCAATCAAATTGAAGGAGTCCAGTTGATCAGATGGATCTATAGAATGCGAATGTAGGAGCCGTCCAAAAAGATGGCCCACCAGTCAAATTACAACATGTTTTAATGAAGAATGAGTCCAGATGACCTCCCATAGAAATTTGATATTATTGTAAGATTAAGATATGATTTAACTGTAAATTATATAATTAATTATATGTGAAAATTTATTATAGGATCAATTTCTATTAAAATAAAACTTGAAAAAAATGTTATGAAAAGACTTGAGTTTAATTTTAACAGTTTGAATTTTCAATATATGGGCCCATGATGAGTTTGAAACATCTCAATCACCCATGAGGATATCAGTTTTTAGGTGAGGAAAAGGACCAGTGCAGGGAGACCAAACGGAATCTCGTCCGCTCGTCCCGTTCGGTGGCGTCTTCTTCGTTTCTACAGCTCTTACCGACGGGCGTTAGGTTGTCCTTTTCGCCCGTATAAAAGAATGGTCCCCACCAAAGTGGTCCACTGGATGACGCGTGTCCCGGCATTGGAAATCTAATTTCGATGGTCCCCGCGATCTAAGGCATCTAGGCGTATGTTGGGGCGAGTGGGACCCAGTTGTCATTGTGGTGTCGCCACTTCTTTGGATGCTCCGCCTTTTTCCAGTTTTACTAATATGTGGGCCACACCACTTCCTGAGGAGCAGAATACAGAAAAGGTCTCGTTGGATTCGGACTCGGGAGTTGGGAGACGAGCGCCTGCCTCATCAGAATCGACAATGCCTCATCCACGCTCAAATTTACTTGCGGCCTCCTCTTGACTTGTAGGGACTCTCTGATAAGGAGCCATATAATAAGGGGCCATATAAAAAGTGTTGGAATCCATGATGGGCCCACTTATGAATAGCCGCAACACTAATAATTTTTGAATAGAGAGAGAATGTATTAATCCCTCTAAGACTTAAATTAAAATTGAGAGGGTTTGATCTAACTCTCTATCCTTATTTCATTCTAACTAGAATTGACATTTTATCACCATTAAACCAGATGCTATAAATAGATATAACAGGGTGATTACAAAGTAGGTCAATACTGAAAACCAATAGTGCTAAGTCAGCCATCGCTATCTTCTACATCAAGGGTGTCCATCTATACTTTGAGATTGTGAAGAGTAAATCCAAATAATTGATTTCTCTTAAACAGTTACAAATCTCTACATCAGTTGCTTGATTTAAGCCGATGCTGTCCTGATAACTTTTTGTAGCGGCCCTGTAATTCTATTCAGCGCTTCCGCAACACCTAAAGCTATAAAAAAGGTGGAGCTTTATTGGGTGGTCACTTATGAGGAAAATGTGCTCTAACACTCAATCTACGACCACCTTTCATCAATGCAGCTTCCTTTAATACGCTTTTCATTCCATGATCCAGCATAATGCCCAATTTTATATTCATGAAACAATCATTCGCCATTGGATTGAATCTCAGAAAAATTTAGAATGAAAACAATATTAAACATTTAGGAGGTTAGATCAATGGCTAAGATAATTTAGTAGGGCCAGTTTTTGGATCTCTACTCTTCACAGTCTTAAGGTAAGAACAATATTTTTTTTATCATAACTTATGTTGGGTTTATATCTTATATTTCAGGCTCACTGGATTAGTCCGTAGGGTTGGTCTTAGACCGGGCTTTAGGTCAACGGTATTTTGGTTTTTGTATCGGGCTTTCTTAGGGTCTAAAAAAGAAAGAGTTATATATATGATATAACCTGTAACCCTAAACCTAAGTAGAGTAGAGTTAAAAGAGTAGAGTTCTCTTTTGCCTATGAATATAGGCATCTCGCTGAACCGCCTAAATCTCTTGCGTGTGCTCTTATATACTTGTCTCTTTTTGTGTGTAACCTTAATTGTTGATCGCAGATTATACGCTTTGGCACGTACACAATAGCTTAGTTGAGGGTGCTAAAAGTTTTAAGTCTGAAAATATATATGGTCAGTTCTCCAGCTTTGTTTGAAATCTTTGATCATACCGATAATAAGAGAAATGATTTACATATGCTTTTACACATGGCATGGGGACGATGAGTGTGAGAGGGTTGGATTCACCAAAATTTTTGTCATTTTTTAGTGCAACCCCTTTAACCTAGATGGGTAGGAATAATTATCTCAATGTAATTTTTCAGTCCATTTCCTAGGTCTCACTTGTCAAATGCAAGCTTTTGCCATTTAGGGTCTGTTTGGTTGCATTGTATACAGAGAGAAACTCATTGTCAAAAAATCTCCATGAAGGATTACTAAAAAGAAGAGGGAATAATGATATGAGCTGAGGGGTAAAAGATATAAGGTGGGCATGTAAATGGAACATTAACTTCCCTAAGTATTATATTACTAGCTTGATGGTTAAGTATACATTTCTTATGTTCTCTTGATTCACTTTCTATTAAATGAGAAGTTATTTGATAATTATTTTTAATTTTCACCTTTAGTTCTATATTTTTAACTACTTTCACGCATATAATCCTAAGGAATCAATAATAAGAAACAAACATGCTTGAATTTAGAGAATCTCTATGAGGGTGGATACTAATTTCTTCAAATGCTTCTCCTGATTGTTTTTCAAATCCTTCATCCATAACATCAATGAGTAATTAAAAGTAGAAGATTGGCATGAATTCATGTTAATTTCAATTGTACGTTTTCCCTTTTAGTTTTTTATATTTTGTTACATAGGTGACTTGAATTCCCAGACTCTCGCAAGCACCGTGAGTACCTAAGGCTTCATTCGGGAGCAGTTTTCTCATTCATTTATTAGGCTTAGCAAATTATATTATTATTATTATTATTATTATTATTTACTGATTTCTATAAGTCAACGGTCCAAATTGTACAACCGCAATTGCAACATGAGAATCATTCAAATGCGAAACATTTGAAAGTTTGGGTTTTTAAGGGAGGTGTGGTCAATTTGGAGCATCTTTGTTTGCATTGTAAGTTTGCTGTTCTTACCATATAATCAATTATGGTTTCGGTGTGTCGGTGTCCACGATTTTTTCCTTTTTAGGTCGGCCATTTTAGAGCATTGAACTTGAGATATTGACCCTACGACAATGTGATCCTTTGATTCACATACAAATGGAGATGATTCACCTTTTTATGTCGTTTTCGCCAGACACTATGCACAACGATATTGGCTCTATTCTTGTTTTGTTCACGTAGATAATGATAAAAGGATCAAAGTGATCAATTGTTGTTGTGACAGGAACATGTATTAAATTAAAAATGTGGGGAACATATTTGAGTGGATCACAGGAGGTGAACTTGATGATGTCCCTACTATCAACATATGCCAATTTCATCATTGATTTCCATCCAAATCGTGGGAAATAGGCCCTTTTACCCTTCTCCCAGAGTGATTATTTTCTCTGTAAACTTTTGCCAGGATGAAGAAATGAAGTACTTCATAGGTTATAGGAGTGTAATAGTTTGATTAACTGTTTGTTTTGGAAAAACCGTTAATCGAATTGTATTATACGTTTTTCAATTTTTAAAACTATAATTGTAACCATACTCTAAAAAAGAGTTAAAAAATTGAATTGTGGTTAACTATATTAGATTGTTCGGTTATGGTTAACCGTACTAAGAAAAGATTTAAATATCGAACGGCTATCAGATTTCAGTGATAAGGTATTAATGGTTGAAATTGATTTAAAAATATGACCTGGGTTGTACTGGTTCAGTTAACTGCATATGGTTAATCAAACCGTATCTTACGGTTTGGCTCGGTTAATAATCGTGAGTCGTGACTGAAACCAAAACCAAACCTTGAAGCACGAATTTTCAATTTTAATAATGGTAACTATAATCGAATTGTGAAACACGGTTATTAACCATCGATTCGATCAGTTAAATGGTTTTTTGTTTTTGTTTTTTTTATTTTACACCCCTAATAGGTTATGTTTGGCACTAGGATTTTTCATCAAATTTTTTTAAAATTATGAAAAAAATTATATTTGGTAATAAAAAATACTCAAAGGATTTGAGACCACTAGAATCCTATTTTTTAGGATTTTCATCTCGAATTGTCTCTCTATGATTTGCAAATCCTTATTTTAAGGGCATTTATGTACTTATCCTTGTTAGTCTCAGCTCGGATGCTAATATTGCTGTGAATCCTCAAATATAGGGTGGGAAATATTTGTTCAAGTGATAGTGAGGAATCCCCAATGGATGAATTTCTTACATATTGCTCACCTAAAATGAGTCTCTGATTTTTCAATTATCCATAGGTTTCGACTTCTTTAGTAGTTTGGATCCTTATTTAGGTACCGATAAGCAAACGGGTTTAAGTCTGATTCCTATTTTTAGACCGATGTCCTAAGTGGTTCTGAGTCTAATTCCACCGTGGTTCCAACTAGTTAACCCAAGATCCAACAAATTACCTTGTATTTTGAGAAATTTTTTTAAAATTAAATTTTCTCCAAAGTATTCTCTACGCATACTTAGATCCGAACTAGAACCCACCCCATAGATGGTTTTTGTTCCAATTTCATATTCTCTTTAACGGTTACGGTTGAAAGACCAAACTGGTTCTGAATTGATTCTGTTTTCGAGTCCTCAAACTGACCCGTTTGCAACCGCACCTATCACCAATCATGTCCTTGATGCTAAGATGAGAATGACCATGAAAAAATGACTTCAAGAGGAAATTTCAGGCCACACGATGCATATTTTAATTGGCCATGTTGGCTCTCACTCTTTTTGTTGAATATAATGATTCACTTAAAAAAAATTGATTCACTTTAAAGTTTATTTGGCAAAGTTCTAATAAATTCCTAAGAAATTTTCAAAACCCAATTTAGATAGCTTGATCTTCATAATCATCATCATCGTCATGATCATCATGTGTTGAATAACTTGAGTTGCCTAGAAATGAAGATTGTTATAAGTGAAGATTGATTGTTTTTCTCTGTAACCAATTACAGGCATATAGGTCAGGCGATTGAACGTAGAATTCAAACCAGGGCACAACTGTAGTGAAACTCATTTTGGTGAGGAGAAGGGTGAATGTACTTCTGCCATGAAATGCAGGAACTTCTTTATTCTACCACTTGGTCATCACTAGCAAAGCAACAGCCATGGACCACTCTAAAATCCTATTTATGAAAGGTTGATAAGAAAAGTTCTTTCTAACTCAAAAAAACATCCACACATCCACATGATGGCCCCATTTGTAATTATAGATTTCATCATGATACTGCTTGTGTAAGAGTGTGTAGTTTTGGAGTAGTGTACTACATTGGATCCTTCTTGTAAATTGGGACTGCTGCAATCACCCCATGCCCCATAGCATAACCCCTTTAAACCGAGAGTGCCAATCTTTTTGAGATCGCTAATTTTTTGCTAAAGGGCTTTTGTCACTAGTTGATAAAAGCAAAAAGCATCATCCTTATTTATACTATATACGTAATAACATACCACCAGAGAATAGTTTCTTACCCAATTGATGCTGCGAGTTTCTATTATCTGATATGTGTAAGTGTTGGGCATGTTTGATAATCCTACTTTAAAGTAAGGTTAAAGTTATTTTTAATTTCAAAATATAACAAACTAAAAAAGCCAAATCAAAATACCACATTTCAAAAAAATTCTTCTATCTGTTTACACCAAAAAGCTAATAAACTATTTTCTCGTCCCACTAATTAACAAAAAAAAAATCTACTTTTAATACAAAAAGTTAAAAAATTACATTATCTCTTTACTAAAAAACAAAATTTTATCATTGGATTGATTTAACCTCTCTCATTTTTTCATTTTCTGAAATGACCATTTACTTCACTTCACTCACTCGCTTAAATTAACAAAGAGCTTCCAAGGACTTGGGTCCATTGTTGAACTGTAAATAAATAAATAAAGCACTAGCAAGCAGCACCCACCGTCCAGTTTCTTATGGAGTACCTTGTTTCTTATGGACTAACATTGCAGTTTGCATTTTTAGAGGAAAAAAAAAAAGCCTTGCAGTGGGCTGCTCAAAACTTTTGATCCTTGGAACCAATTTCTCTCACGGATCTACTCGTTACAAGATCTATCCATATGAGCAGCACAAGATACAGTCGATGTATTAGTGAGCCAAGATTCACTTCTGACCATTTGCCAGCCACATGTTTGCTCACTTTTGCTCAATCCGACCCATATCCCACACAAACCATCTGTACAGAAGTGGCCCAAAATCATGATCTACAAGCATTGGATTGGTACGTGGATACATGCAGTTAAGTAAGGAAAAATATTTAATGTCCAGAAAATCATAGCTAGCCATTGTTGGGGAAAAAATCATAGCTACTCAATGAAGCGCCACTAAACGTGCAATTAAGTCAAAACGTTTGATTGTAAAACAAAAGGCCGTGATCTTCTGCCCAGATCTCTGAGTGAAGTTTGAGGTCAGCCTCTAGCGTGTGAAAACGTTCCACACAATTCACTCAGATAATGCCCTTGTCAGAAGGAAAGTTGAAAAGCATGGCAGCCAATGGAATTCTATGCACCTCTTGCATTAAACATGTTTAGAGCAAATCATTTTTTTCGCCCACGGCCCATTTGTTTGTATATAGTAGATAAGACTTGTGGCCAAAAAAAGCATGGATTAAAACATGAGAACTTATGGTCAAAATGAGCTAAACCAAAGAATATTGAAGAGGTAAGAAGTGAATTAAGGATATTAGAAGGATATTGACTTCCATACAACTTGAATTATAAGGTGATGGACTGATGGCAATCAGGGGAGGAACCGGATAGATGCCTTGGGGGACCACTGTGCAAAAATTTCATAGTGGGGCCAAGAAAACTAAAGTTCCTTTTTTAAAAAAAAAATTTTCAGAGGAGTCGCAACCCCTAGCCCCCTAATTCTCTCACCCGGCTTAGTATTCATTTTTCACCTTCCTTTAATTCCATTTCATATTAATAGAGAAATTATTTGATGATTTTTTCTTATTCATTCACCTCTTTTTCTTCATTTTCTACGGTTTATATTGAAATACAATTCTAAAAATATTCAATTATACAAAACAACCAGCCTTAAGTTATAGAGAACTAACCTCATCTTTTACATGTAATTAATGAAAAGGTGCACAACTATCTGCTCCTGCAAGACTGTAGGCTTGTGTAGATATACAATGGAAATGTTTAATAGAATAGATTGCATTCTTGTAAGGCGTGCCCCACCCATCATCCAGGATCAGGAGATCCAGTTTTAAGGGGCAATGTTTTTATGATGGGGCATATGACTATATGAGAATATGAGCCCATATCTCTCATGGTCTCATCGACTCACGTGGATGAGTCGGGAGGCAGTGCCCCCACACGTCCTCTCAGTTCCTCAGTTCTCACTTCTTTCGATATGAAAGAACGCAACTCAGATCTGACTGACCCTTACGATTAAATTCTGTAGGACGAAGCCATTCTTAAATTCTTGGTGCAGAAAGCTGCAAAAAGTTTTTAACCCACATTCTCTTTCCTGTATTTTGATGCGATCCATTGCAGTTTAAAGAGGATTTTTTTGTAAAAACGCCTTCCGTCTTTTAGCACTATACCTTTTAAAGTGATTTTGCCTTTTTTTCTTTTTTTTTTTCTTGTAAAAATCAGCATATGAGGTTTTTTATACTAGTGTTGAGTTTGATACCGCTGTTTATTTATTTTTTATATGAACAAAATTCTTTGGATATTTATTTTCAATTAGAAAATTTTAGTGTGGTTGAGATTTAACGTTTTAATTTTTAAGGAGACCCACTTTTAGGATCGCCCCTCATTGCCCTACATGATGTTGGGACTTAATCTTTAATCGGTGAGCCACATGGACCTATGACTGATTTAAAAAAAAAAACCATAATATTTTCCTTCGGGTATCAAATTCGACATAGCAGCCGTTGATGACGACAACAAGCTGTTGTGTCCTTTTTGGCAAAGCAGCGTTCTGGCAATAAGCGGCAGAAGAGGAGATGCTTGAAATGACCGTCTCCACTGCAGACATGGACAACATCGGCGCCGTCCGCATGACCTAGAGTATGTAGCCTATATCGTCTTTCTTCGTTCCTCTGATTCCTGCAATCAGCAGGAACCGAAGCCCCTTTTGTCTTCAACGGTGAGCTTCACTGGGGCGACAACAACAGCATGAGAATAGTGGCGACGAGTCCAGCAATGGCACATGCAAACATGTCTTCTTCCTTAAAACAAATAGCCGATCGAACTCAAACTTCTGTAGCAATAGGCGGCATCTTCCTCCGGTGACTTACTGCTAATCCGGATCCTATGTGAACTTCTCTAACATCGGTACTTTAGCCACTTTCTTTTTCGATTTTCTTCAACAAAAACCGACAGAGATGGCTTCTCTTTTCTCTGCACCTCAAACACAATGGCAATGGGTTGATGCAGACGGGGTCGTTGTCGTCCACGTCTGCGGTGGAGTCTGCTGTTTCAACCATCTCCCCTTCCACCGCTACTCGCCAAAACTCTGCCTTGCCATCAGGTCCACATATCATGTAGGGCAGTGATGGACGATCATAGGAGTGAGTCCCCTTATGGATTGGACTGCTAGATTTCAACCACACTAAATTTTCTAATCGGAAACATTGATACTCAAAGGGTTTCATCCATGTAAAAAGTAAACACAACAATGTCGAATTCAACATTAGTATAAAATCCTTGTGTTGAATTTGGCACTGCGTTTTATAAGCATAAAAAAAATCAAAGTGGTCTCGCGGAAGGTAAAATACTGAGAGTTCTTTTAAGTTCACAAGTTACTTAAGGATTTTTACTAGCAAAACCCTTTAGAAATTATAAAAAATCAAATCCATATTGCTATTGCAAAGTGTTCTCTTACAAGCAAGAGAATCTAGGACCTCTAATTAAAAACCTACTGTACCCGCATGCATACCAAGCTGCCTATTGATAACGTGACGATAAGTTGTGTCTTTCCTTACTAAATCTCAATTCCAAACAATATCATGTGCACTATTGAAAATATGAAAGAGCAGTAGATAGATACGCATTAATTATCAATCTGATCAAAGATTTGTTAATTACTCGATCAAACATTCTGATTTTAGTCCACTCATTAATTTAGTATTTATAAGCTATTTTCATTTACTCAGTGGTCGATATATATGTATTGGTCATCAATCTTATCAAATATTGTTACTAATTCTGTCAAACACCCTGATTTTATTCCACTCATCACTTCCATACTTATGAGCTATTTTCATTTACTTTGATAGAATGACTAATAACATAATTTAACAAATATCTTTAATTACGAATTTGACAACAAAGGGTACTGTAGAGCCAAAGTTTCTTTGTGTCCTCTATTTAGATGTCGTCATGGTAATAACAAAGTTCCATCACCAGACCAGCAATATTTCATTTTAAGCAAACCCATATACTAAAAATGAAAAAAATGGAGAGAGACAATAAAGATATAAGAAATCTGAAAATAATCAAAAAGTATTTTCATTCTTTCAGTTTTGAGGTAAATTCTCCTATGTGACACCCAATTTTGGGTGGCAACAGAATCATTCTTTCCTGACAAATACCAAAAGCTTTGGGGCCTATAGAACAGTCAAAACGTTAGATGCCTGACCTGCTGTCAGCCTGCGAACCTAAATTGGCTTGTGAGGCTAAGATTGTAGTTACTGTACTAATAGACTAGGCCTTGACTCAAACACAGGCTCAACTCGTTAATGGACTCGTCCAGTGGCAGACACAATAGTATAACCCATTTGACTAGCAAGCTCCTAGTAATTCCCTAATTGTACTAAATGACAAAAGTGAAAAGGGGGTACTGTAAAAGAGTACCAAATCTACAAAATCATATCTATTTTTAAGTAAAAAAAAAGTAATTCCCTAATTGTCCTAAATGACAAAAGTGAAAAGCCCATTACTTTTGATGAAAAGTAAAAACATGCATTCTCAAGCCAATTGTCATTTAATACATTTTGTTTTAATTTAACCCCTTCTTTCTATTTTCTCCTCCTTTGACTATTCTCTTCGCCTCCATCAATAAGTGAATTATCAAAACATGTCTAGCCATTTCAAAATTTTACCGATCTGAAGCCAAATATGAACATCTTCTCTCAAATTATAGCTTACTAGATCAGGATTATTATTCCGTGAGCGATTTAAATGGCAATGATTTGGAAAATTAAATCCCAAATGTAGAAAAAAAAACAAAAATAGCAGGGCTTGGGTTATAAAATAAATAAATAAATAAAAACTGAGCGGGGCACAACCTGGTCATAACCACTTGAGCTAAACGAGTTTACATTGATTTGACAGGGATTACATTTCAAATAAATAAAAAAAGGCCGGAGGCCTTTAGAAACACAATCGATTAGATTTAACAGCAATAAGAGTCAGTAATTTTAGGCTAATGATCCGATTTCGATCCCCTCTCTCTCTCTCTCTCTCTCTCTCTCTCTCTCTCTCTCTCTGCTTCCTTCGCAATTCAACCCCAGCAACGCAAACATGCAGCAGCAGCAGCAGTCGCCTCTGTCTCAAACCCCCCAACATCTCGTTTTTTCTTCCCACGCGTTTTCTCCTTAGATCTCCGCACTCTTCTTCTTCTCCTTCTGGTATTCTCAGATTTTCTCCTTCACACACACACACACACACACACACACACACACTCTCTCTCTCTCTCTCTCTTTCTTTCTCTCTCTCTCTCTAGATATCTATCTTCTATTCTTTTGCTTCGTTAATGGCGTCCATTGATTTTCGACTTCGTGTAAGCGACTCTCTACTACTTCTTTGCTGAAGAATGAAAGCATCGTCTTTATCTTTCCTTGTGTTCGTTTTCGACTCAGGTTTGATTTTAGTATTCTAGCTCGATTTTGCCCGACAATGTGGAAAGTTTTGATCTTTTAATCTTCTTCTTCTTCTTTTCTTCACTGTAAAGGTTCTAGTGTTTTTCTTCGGATTCGATAGGATAGAATCCAATGCTTTCTGTTTCTTGCCTCTTCTTCTTTCCGTTTTTTGCAGATTTGGCATAAGAAACAGACTCCGAGTTTGCCGACAATTCCCGCAAATTGTGTTTTAGGAAATGAGGATTCTCGGAGATTGGATATGCGTAGTTTCCATTTCAGTTTCCGTGAAAGATGTTCAAATTCAGAATTTTTTTTTTCTTGTTCTGGTTGGAGACGGAGATATTGATAATGCTTAATGCTTTCCCTTTTTGATAGATTGTGAAGGTGCGGATTGAGATTCAATCATGAAAAGATCTGCTCCAACGGCTGAGATTATTAGATTGTTGGAATTCAAGATCTGTTCCTGTACCGCTTAGCTCGGTGTTTCCTTTGGCTGAAGGTACTTGAATCTGAAAGCTGTGTTTTTTTCTGGATGACAGTGATTACAGCTGTACTTCTCACTCTGCACATGTTATTTGTTTATTTATTGTCCGCTTGGCTGTTGGTGGAAGTGGTTTATCTTATTTTCTGTCCTGTTAGTTGTTTCGGTGATGAGATCCTATTGGACCTGTTTAAAAATGTTCCAAGTCCCTGCAATTCGATTGTAGGAAAGCGGAAAATTATATTGTAACGGATGTGGTTCCCAGTGTCTGCCCACCCCAAAAGCTGCTGAGGAACCGACCCAGACATTGAAATCCACAACGCATTCTTTGGTGATTTTCTTTCTTGATCTCTTCAAGGAAGGTTTCAGGATCTGATTTGCACTCTCAAGTTGTAGATTTCCTGATTCTTTCCCTTATTTGTATACCACATGGATTGCCACTTGATATTGCTGATTTGAGCTTTTGTAACCCTGCTTTTGTCTTCAGGAAAAGATGAGATGTAGGGGGTTACCAATCATCTATTTTTACGCTGTATTTTTTCCCAATACTATCTCTATGTTTTTCCATGCATTATCCGTGTCTGGTTCAATTGATTAGTTTTTCATTTTTATTATCTGGTAACTATAAAAAGATCTAGACTTCACATGTACACTGACAATAAATAGAACCACTGATCCATGCTGGGTTCGATGGTAAGCATATCTTTGATGGGTTCCCTTGATACGCTGAATAACTCCCTCAGTAGCTACCCTAGCAGCGTGTCGGTAAATAGAATCAGTTTGGCCTGTATCATCGTCGTCGTGGTCGTCATCATCAAACCCTTGTCCCAACTATATTGGGGTCACTGCTTGCCTGGTATCATGCTTGATAAATAGATACAGAAAGTGACATGATCCCCCCGTTATGTTATGCTGTTCTAACTTAATAGAGTGTACAAAACGACCACAACCACTTGAATTCCTTCTCCACTGGACTGACTTCCATGGTATTCTTAATCCTGCGAAAGGCCCTTTGACTTGTAGACTGTAGTTATTACAGGTCTTGTAGTGAAAGCCTCTTCAGCACAGATCAGAAGGAACAAAGCAAAATTGAGATTACAGCTTGCAAGTAAAACCCATATTTGACTACTCCCATTGTCCCCTTATCCTAAGAAATTGAAACATACTTTCTTTTTGGGTAAAATTGACTCATACTTGTTGTATAAAAATGTGAATGAATAGGAGTTGAATCAATTGACTGAATGTCGGCCTAAGCAACTGTTTTTTATTTTTTATTTTTAGTCTGGTAGAACTTTGGACTTCTTCTTCTTCTTCTTCTTCTTCTTCAATGGGTTTTCATTGAAATTTTGGGCGGAATCTCATCACCATAATGCTTATACTCTATTCATTTGTCTGCAGTAATTGTTGTCTTGAGATTGTTTGATTTTATAATTGGTGAAATCTAGTCGATATAAGCTTGTTCAATCCTTCTGCTAATAGTACACAACTTAATCTCTCCAGGCTATTTCATTTAAGATGGATCGTCGAAGTTGGCCATGGAAAAAGAAGACATCTGAGAAAGTAGTGACTGCGACAGAGACTGCTGGTTCGTCATTGGCTAGCTCAGCTGGAAATCCAGGGGATCAGGTTTATTATTTGAAACAATTCTCTCTAACTTTAGTTAGGAATATCTTTCTATTTCAGTGTCTGCATTTATTAAAATTCAAAAGTATTGTTGTCAAAGGTGCAGGAATTTACCTCACCTGTAGCTTAGCCAGGTGCGTCCATTGAGGGTCGTCATAGGTTTCCCCAGGCACATGGCTTATGCCCTGAGTGTTTGAAATAAACATGAACAAATGGAGAGGTTTTTGTATTAACTTTAGCTCCCGAAGTATATGAGAAAGGGTGACAGTTGGATAGACCGCTCTGATGAGCTGCAGTCTCATATTTCCCGTTAAAATGAAAGTTAGCATAGCTTTTTTTTTTCCCTGTTTTCTTTTCAAAAGGGAGAGAACACTCTAAAACTTTTTCATCTTTATTCCTCTTTTTTCAAAGTTTTAAGATCACTAGATCAGTTTCTCTGGGAGTGATTTGAACCCGCGCCTACTGTGTGTTCAACTTTTTTGCTCAAAACATGTAGTTTCAAATCAACTTCCCCAAGTTCTCCAAAGCTTTGTAGTTGATGTTTATTCTTTGCAAGCAATGTCTGATATTGTTGTATTCATTTCACATGCATTTTTTAGAGATTGGGGGTTGGGACTTGCAAGAACACTTATTGCCAAGCAGTGTAAAGCTAAGTTGGGTTTTTATTTTTTGGCTCAAATGAAGATATAAAGGAGTAAGAAGAAACTGACTCATATTTATACTTTTTATATAGTATGATAAGCAGTAGAGGAGCTACAAGTTAGCATTGACAATCGTGTGTGTGCACGCGCGCGTGTGAGAGAGAGGGAGGGAGAGAGAATGGAGTGGTCATTTCTCATGATGTATCTGTTGGGGAAAGTCCCACGTCCCACATGGCCCAAGTAATGGGTTTGACATGGCTTCATATACTTGTTTGGGCCTTTCACCTAGCAGCTTAAGCTTTTGAGTTGGTACATGATGTCTTACACGGTATCAGAGAGGGTGTCATTCTTGTGTAGCCCACTTGCCAGGGCCCGTCCATGGAATCTGTTGGGGCCTGCATGTGAGGGGGAGTGTTGGAAAAAGTCCCACACCGCACATTGTCCAAGTAATGGGTTTGACATGGCTTCATATACCTGTTTGGGCCTTCCACCTATCAGCTTAAACTTTTGGATTAGTGCATGGTGTCTTACCTATGAAGCACAGGTATCAGTACAAGTACCGATACGGCCACAGTACAGATATGGGCATACAGCAAAATTCTAAAAAAATAGGATACGGGCACAGCTGGGGTAGGTTTATTATAAAATTATATTGTTAAAATTTTAATAATGCAGTATGCTAATAATTAAAATAGGTTAGAATCTCTTAGATGCAATAAGCCAACAATTACTTAATACCATTACAAATTCAACCTAATAATAATAAAAAAAAGAGCAGTAGCAATATTATTTTTTATATTTCATAATCTAGTATTCCTTCCTTCTTTTTCTTCCTCCTTTCCGTTTTCTTTTTTTTCCACTTGAGACGAGAGAGGGTTAGGGCTAAAGCCTTTTTCCTTTTAAGTTCGTCAAGAAGGATTAGTGCTAAAGTTAAAAATTACATTTTTAACACTTTCAAACTCTTACAAAAGCTTCTACAAAAAAAAAAAAAAATCTTACAAAAGTGCTGGGAACGTTACATGTGTACGTACCCATCCTAAACTCACAAACGTACACAAACATACCCATCCTATACCCACAAAGTCTTGTATGTTTGACCATACCTGGTATGTTTTTTGCCGTACCCCTACCGAGTACGTACTCAGTACTAGTATATATACATTTTGGAAGTACCCATGCTTCATAGTGTCTTACACTATCTTCCCCTTGTAAATTACTATCTATCGTATTCCTTTGAATGGAATAATTACAATCCTTGAGTAAGGGAAATCACATTACCACAATGTCCACAAATTCCTATTCAACAATCTTATGTGTATACCACATGCTGTATACACTTGTCTGTGCCCATAATACAACGATTGAGAGATATGAGTCTCTATACAAGTATCTCAAATTCAACGAGTGCATGTTGAAGCTGCGGTAATAGAGGGGCAGTATGCATTTGACTACATTGGTTTGATGAATATGCAGAACATATTAGTGTGCAGGAGGTGTGTAACATTTCAGTAATGCTTAACATTGTTTTTTAATTGACTGGCATAACAGGCCTTTGTTGGTTAGAAAGTTGGTCATTGTGTTGTAGCCAAGGATTTTGCGGTTGTGAAGACTTTGCAGTAAAGAAGAATTTTACGTATATATAAAAAAGAGTTAGGAAACAAACAAGGGAAAGATTCCTTCATTGATAGGATGACAGGTTATGAACATTGTTCTCCCTCTCTTTTGGTCTGGCAATTTCTGAAACCAAGCACAACTAACCCTAAAGAAAAGTGCAAAGGAAGGAGGACGAAACAACAGAAGGAAGAAAAGAGCTGTAGACATCTAGCTCGTACCATGAATACTTTAAGGCTTTGTCAGTGTTGCCTTCTTGTATTTGTGGGTAAACCACACTCCACTCTCCTTGTGTGCCTCTTTCTATCAAGTTTGTGAAATTAATGCAAAATTGAACACAGAAGAATTACAATAAAAATATGAAATGAGAGATGGAGTAGTAAATAATCCCACTAATTTACTTAGAAGATCGTATCAACCTTTTAGATGAAAAGGTTCAGCATAAACTAGGTGGGTGACCAAGTTTGTTAAACCCTACCAACATAGTGAGTTTGAGCTCTTATTTAAAAAAAAAGGAATTGTTTTAAAAAAACCCCTTTTTAGTTATATTTTTCCAAAATTTAAAAAGAAAAAGAAGAGTTCAATACAATTTTTTTTAAAAATGATCTTAGACATAACTATTACAATTATGAAAAAACCTAAATCCTGTGCTCTGATGCCACGACAATATTATGATTGCACGCAATCTGCCATCCCTTTTAGACAGATAGGGTCTATATTTATATTAATTGGTACAAAGCACAATTACATGAATACCATTAGAAAAGCATTTGAACAAAATAAGATAAAATGGTAATATGGGAATTCTTAATTTAAGATACCATGCTTCTTAGGTGTACTAGAATTAGTACTCTTCATAAATATTTCTTAACAAAACAGTATAGAGTTTGAGAATGAGGGCATGTAGATTGCCAATCATCACTTTAGGTTGACTGCTCTTGTAAATAATGTTTAAATATAACAAATTTCAACATCCTCGATTGATAATTTAAACAATAACAATTCGTAACCATAGATCAAAATTGATAAATACTTCAGTTATCACTTATAATTGGATCTATCAGTTATTTGTTTATTTTCTATTTTGCTGGATGGTGAATATTTTGCAGTCATGTTCTTATAGCAGCAATATTTCTAGACTAATCTGCTACGTCTATAGGATTTTGGTGGATTAACTGACAAGCCTACTGATCCAAATGGTCCTAATCATTCCCCCATTTTCTGTTGGTGGATAGAACTTCCAGTGTTGAATGATTTTTCATATAGGAAGGTTAGATATATATTTATACGTTTTTCAGAGAAATGAGCTTGTTTTTAATGTGTTTACTGTGGCCCCCTAAGAAAAGTTTTCTGGTTCTGCCACTCAGCTTTTAGGTACTTTTAGAAGGTTATTTTTTTAGTACAAAAAATGATGTTGTATGCATGGTTTTCTTCAAAGTCTTTAAAAAACACAAATGTCTGAATGGTTCTCTGATCTAATCTTACATATAAAGTTGTGAAGTGTATTTTGTGTCAATTAAACTAAACCAGTGATCTCTACTGTCTTCCGTTCTCCTGGTATTGGTACAGCTCGCAGAGTAGGGGAGAGTACTCTGCTGTGCTAGAGTTTCATATTTATTTTTTATTATGTAAGAACTGGTCATATTATTATTTACCTTCATTGTGAGTGCATTTCATAAGATGGATGTCCAAATGTCAAGAAAAGTCAATCATGGCCTCTCAATCACTCTGTTTTGTTAATTTCACAACATATTTTCGGTTATGACCTTTGCATCATTGTTTAATGTTGATCATGGTCATGGGAAATCTTAGGTAACATCTTAGACATATTTTATGTAATGACAGTCTAAACATCTTTCAAGACCGGATAGAATTACGTCTGCTCTTTCTTGTAACTCAACATATTTCTTAACCTATGCAGCTTCATGGTACACTTTCTATTTTTCTAGTTTATTCATTCTGAAACATTATATCCCATATAGCATAGCAGGTCTAACCTGTCTTGTAAAAGTGTCCCTTTATTGAAGTGGCCCTTGATGATCATGTAACAATCCACTCACTTGTCTCCACTCTGCTCGTAAGGCACTGATCTTCACCCCCCACGCCGCGCCCCCCCCCCCCCCCAACAACACACACACACTCCTTTTTTTTATGGCAACTTCAATAAGATCCCTAGGTTCAATTTGTAAATTTTAAAATATTTATAGAAAGTTCATAGGAAATCATAGCATTTCAAACTCAAAAAATTCTACCAATTGGATGATTATTTTCCTTCGAAAGACATCTTGTTCCACTCTGGGTCTAGCAAGATCGATGATCCAGAGGATTGCAAGATCACTCCCATGACTGCAGAATACCTGCTAAGATTCAATATGTGCCATGGTTGTTCATGATGATCCAAACAGAAGCTATTTTGTCATCATTATATTTTCATGACAAAGCCC
Source organism: Sextonia rubra (assembly GCA_037013555.1). Classification (NCBI taxonomy): domain Eukaryota; kingdom Viridiplantae; phylum Streptophyta; class Magnoliopsida; order Laurales; family Lauraceae; genus Sextonia; species Sextonia rubra. Next base: position 56,517,827 of record JASUAD010000010.1, read on the forward strand.
ATTGGACAGTTGAGATCTGCTAATTGTCACAAGTCACAACTACAAGGTTAGGGATAGAGTTATGCTGCGCTACACATGCATGCATAATTTATCTGCATGACATTTTTTTTAGTTTTCTTTTCTTCCTCTCTGTAGATATCATATAGTTTATCATCCATTGAAATATATAACATGTCATTCTATTGGCAGGATAATTCAAAGAATGTAAACTATGTACAAATATCTACAGAATCATGTGCACATTTCACTGAATTGGAAGATCAAGTGAAGATATTGAATGAAAAGCTATCCTTGTTAAATGAAAAGCTATCCTCGGCACAGTCAGAGATGATCACTAAGGACAATCTGGTGAAACAGCATGCAAAAGTTGCCGAAGAAGCTGTATCAGGTATTACTTTGTTCTTTCACTTGCCTTGCAAGAAATGCACTCACTATGCTCATGTGATCATGCCCCATTGTTTTTTCTTGATGACTTGCCAATTAAATGGAACAAAAACCATCCTACAAGTGAGGCACTGTTCTGATTTATTCAGTTTTGTTAATGCCCTTCATAAAATGCAGCTCAAGAAGCAGATTTATTGTTTTGGCCTATGGCCTACTCCTGGATAAACCAATTGATAATGGCCAATCTGATTCGAAGTTACAGAAAGAGTGGTCAAAAACCAAATTCTACTGTCTAAAACTGAAAACCAGTTGACTGGGTCTAGGTTGTTTCTAATTTCTTAACGGTTCTATGATCTTTTTTTCTTTTCTTTTTATCTGAAAATAGGGTTGTCCAATTTTTTCTTATATATTTCTTCTCAGAGTTACTGTACTGTGTCTATTGCAGGTTGGGAGAAAGCTGAAGCAGAAGCTTTGTCCTTGAAAAATCATCTTGAATCTGTCACACTGCTGAAACTTACTGCTGAAGATCGAGCATCCCATCTGGACGGTGCTCTCAAAGAGTGCATGAGGCAGATACGGAATGTGAAGGAAGAAAGTGAACAAAAATTACATGATATAGTTCTTACAAAGACCAAGCAATGGGAGAAAGTGAAGGGTGACCTTGATGCGAAAATGGCTGAGTTAGAGAAAGAGCTCCTCAAGTCCTCAGCTGAAAATAATGCATTGTCAAGGTCTTTGCAAGAACGTTCCAATATGCTATTGAAGATCAGTGAAGAAAAATCTCAAGCTGATGCTGAGATTGAAGTTTTGAAAGCTGAGATCCAATCGTGCGAAAAGGAAATAAGTTCTCTAAAATACGAACTTCATATAGTATCCAAGGAGCTTGAAATTCGGAATGAGGAAAAGAACATGAGCTTAAGGTCTGCAGAAGTAGTGAACAAGCAGCATTTGGAGGGTGTAAAGAAAATAGTGAAGCTTGAAGCAGAATGCCAGAGATTGCGTGGCCTTGTCCGTAAAAAATTGCCTGGGCCTGCTGCCTTGGCTCAAATGAAGCTAGAAGTTGAAAATTTAGGTCGGGATTGTGGAGAACCCAAGCTACGGCGCTCTCCTGGAAAAGTTTCCAGCCCCCATCTGGCTCCATCCACTGAATTTTCCCGGGACAATATCCAGCAATATCATAAAGAGATGGAGTTTCTTACGGCGCGCTTATTGACGATGGAGGAAGAAACGAAGATGTTAAAGGAGGCATTGTCAAAGCGTAATAGTGAATTGCAGGTTTCAAGAAATATGTGTGCGAAAACATCAAGCAAGCTTCACAGCGTAGAAGCACAGATACTACTAATGAATCAATCGAAAGGCTCTTTAAATTCTAATATGCAGAATACGCAGGTTCCCATCGAAGGTTCCTTAAGCAACACAAGCAATCCCCCCAGTGTGACCTCCATGTCAGAAGATGGGGTTGATGAAGAAGTAAGTTGTGCAGACTCATGGGCTACAACATTCATGTCAGACCTCCCTCATCTCAAGAAAGAAAAGAGCATTGACAAAGTAAACAAAGTTGACAACTCTAATCACTTGGAACTTATGGATGACTTCCTAGAGATGGAGAGGTTGGCATGTTTATCAGCAGATTCCAATGGGACCATCTCTCGAACTGAACATGCTCATACAAATGTATTAGTTGATGTTTCAAAGGACAAGGACATCCAAAAAGAAGAGACTGATTTGGACACATCAGGAAGTTTGGTTTTCTCTAACGAGGAAGCTTCGCATGTGGAGTTTGAATCTAACAAAAATATAGTGACATTAGCAAAACTTCAGTCAAGAATAGCTTTCCTATTTCAATCTGAAGCCAAGGACTCTGATATAGGCAAGATTCTAGCTGACATAAAACATGTTGTACAAGACCTTCAAGATGCTTTGCCTCAGCATTCTGTAAGTTGTACCTTTGCGGAAACTCATTTGGCAGATGTTGCCACCATCATGAAGCCTGTACCTGTAGATCAAGAGGAAACCATGGGCAGTAGTATCTCTTTGAAAGATGAAAGTGATTCATTTATGAGCGCTAAGCATCCTTTAAACCAGGAACTTTCAAAAGCCATTTCTGTAATTAATGTTTTTGTGTTATCACTTGGCAAAGAGGCTGCAGAAATACGCAATAGGCTTCCTGATGCTTATGGCCTTAGTCAAAAGATTCAGATGTTTTCTGTCTCTGTAAAGAATGTTTTATGTGGTAAAATGCATTTGGTCGATTTTGTTCTTGGTCTTTCTTATGTTTTGGCTGAAGCCAGTCAGCTAAGCTTGAGTATACTGGCTGATAAGGAGAATGAAGGAGAAAGCAATAATTCTGATTGCATAGACAAGGTAACTCTATTAGAAAACATTGGAGTTCAACATGATCTATTAAAAGAGAGATTTTCAAGTGAGCGCAAGCACATTTCACACTCTGCTTCTGATCCGGAGATTCTTGAAGACGTTAGATTTGGACCCAGCTTGGAACGAAAGTCCGCAACATTCAATTCCTCAAAAGAGGAGCTTGAACAATTGAAAATAGAGAAAGAGAAGATGGCAGTGGATCTAGCCAGCTGCACTGAAGGCTTGGAGCACTCTAAGAATCAGTTGGAAGAAACAGAGCAACTTCTAGCAGAACTTAAATTAGAATTGGCAGCTAGTCAGAAATCAATCAGTTTGGCAGAGACCCAGCTGAAATGTATGGCAGAATCTTATAGGTCACTTGAAATGCATGCACAGGGAGTAGAAAAAGAAATGAACCTTTTGCGTGCAAAAGCGGAAGCTCTAGACACTGAGCTTCAAGAAGAAAGAGATAATCTTCGGGATGCATTGGCAAGATGCAAGGACCTTGAAGAGCAGATTCAAAGGTTAGCACAGAACTACCTATTATAAAAATACAATTTGACCTTCAGTAACTTGTATACCCATCACCACTTGTTCTCCTACAACAATTTTGTAGACACTGCAGTAATATGGCATGTTTTGACTTTAGATGCCTTGTCAAATTGGTTATTTCTATATTTTAACGTATGCTTTCCATCTTTATGAAGGAATGAGAGGTGTGCAACATGTTTGAATTCTTCATCAGCTGACGGTGATATAAAGATTAAGCAGGTATGATCTATTATGATTGTCCTTTCAATCTGACTCTTTCAGTTCCCACTATTTTGTCGATACTCTGAAAATAGGTTTCAATGAGTATATAGAGTTGATATTTTATCAGTGGCTTCTTAGAAAGATTGTGCTGGCAGCTTGACTAAAAGCCATGCCTGCTCCCTTATTATCCATATGCATGTGTTGCTTTGTAACTATTTCTTCAAGTTAATGCAACAACTGCACATGACATTTCTTGTTCTTTAATAGCCAATGCTTTTACTCAGTGAATTCATTTATGCAATTCAAAATTTGTTGACACAATGAGCTTTAGAATAAAGAAATTAATATCAGTGACACATTGATGTAGGCCCTAGGGTTAAAACTACATATGGTGCCAAAGCACGTGTCCAAGGACACTTCGAATCATCTTCAACAAGACTTCAACACACATGAGGACGCACCTCCAAAAAAAAAATCTACAAATCTATTAGTCAATCTAAGTCTAAAAATAATCTATTACAATGCCCATATAAATAAGAAAGCAAAACTTAAGGCCTAAGAAAACCTAATCTAATAATAGAAACTATATAAACTGTAAACCTAATCCTAATTAAGATATTTAAAGAAATTAATGATAAATAAATTCCTAAAACTCAGTAGATCCTACACATGTGGCCATTGAGGTCAATACTGCATCATCCTCTCCGGCTTGGAAAGAATTCGACCTCAAGGTTAGTTAATGTCCACCTGGATCAAATATCAATCGGACGAACTTTCGATCTACTGACTAATTGTAAGCTGTTGCGCACATCTTGAAAACTTTATGCAATATGCTTCCCCAATTTGAAGTAATATTAATGCACCATTTGTCATGGAAGTCGAAATTTGTGAGGATCTGCGATCAACCCATTGGATATAGCTGCTCTTCATCTCCCCATTTCCATTGTTGATCCCCGAAAATGAAATCAATGTGAGAATTTATGTGGGGAATAGCAACAACTTGTTCTTCTTTTCTTGATGTTTGCACTTCTTGATCATCATTACTTGTAGGAGAAATTTCAAGTCCAAGTGTAGATGTCGAATCTTCTATGTCTTGCTCTAGATCCTTAGTTTGCATATCCTGTGTCACTGGTTCCTCAACATAGTCTTCTGTTATTCGCAGTAGCTCTTTTACCCGAGGCATAACTTTCATTAGATGATATCCTTTAAGCATCCGTTTCACACGAATTGCTTCCCAATAACAGATGGGCCGAGGATTGATTGGGGTTTTGGGGTAGGATGGTGATGGTGATAGAAGGTGGGAATGGGGATCGGGGTAATCACGCCAACGATCAGGGGTTGTTCGGCTTTTATACCAAACTAATGCAGGCCCTAAAGTTAGGGCTGCATAGGGTGCCGTGTCCAAGGGCACTTTGAATCGTCTTCAAGACTTTAACAAACACGAGGACACGCCTTTAAGATAAAAATCCACAAATCTATTAGTCTATCCAAGTCTGAAAGCAATCTATTACAATGCCCATATAAATAAGCAAACTTAAAGCTTAAGAAAACCTAATGTAATAATAGAAACTAAATAAATTGGAAACCTAATCATGATTAGGATATTTAAAGAAATTAATGATATAAAAATAAATTTCTAAAACTAAGTGGGCCCTACACATTGACCGTTGAGGTCAATACTACATCACACATGTAAAGGATAAAGGCCAGGGCCATTAGGAATTGGACTTCTTCTGAATGGAAACAGATTGATTTTGTTATTACCAGTTTTTCACAAAACATTGTTGTACTCTGATCAGTTTATCAGACAATAAGTGGCAGCATTATAAACATTGAGATATATTAGTCATATATATTGTTCAGAAAATATAGGTGCATGTATTTTTTTTTTTTTGGTTTCTATTATTACTAAAATCTAAAACAATACCACAATGATTTATAGAATGTCCTCTCATACCCTTGTTGTTTAGAACACTCAGCCACTCTAATCACATCAATAATAGCTGAAAGACTCATCATCATTTAAAATAAACAAGGGAGTGTTAGGAATTATTTAAAATGGTTTATATCATTACCCATAAAAAGCATCACCTTTCTCTGCCCGTTAGTGTCGGCGCCAGCTTAATGAGGTCACCTGATGCTTAGCCTTTATTATCATTATTTATATCAATTTTCTCTTATGCAATTGAAACACGTCCAAATTACGAACAGGTTGACAGTTATCCTCTTTACATCTTGATTCATGAAGCATTTATGCTCTAAATATTCAGGAAAAAGAGATAGCAGCAGCAGCTGAGAAATTGGCCGAGTGTCAGGAGACAATTTTTCTTCTTGGCAGGCAACTGAAAGCATTGCATCCTTCCTCAATGGATTGCATGGGCTCTCCATACAACGAAAGGCATCGAACAAATGAAGATTTCTTTGAAAATACACCTAGTCCGGGTCACCTGAATCCAACAGGCATGTACAGCTTACAAGACCTGGGTCAGACAGGGATGGAGAGTGTTGCTGCTGTTGTGCATAGAATAGGTGGAGAATCACCATTAGAGTGTTTTATTGCCCCCATGAGTCCATCTGACACTGAAGGTCGCCTGACTCCAAGATCACCCATCAGCTCAAAGAAACCGAAACACAGGTCTACCAGGTCAGCTTCGTCTACATCATCTTCAGGGCCAACACAAGAGAAAAATGCCCTAAGCTTTACCCGATTCTTTTCAAGGGGGAAAGGTGTGCACTAGGACACACTACCAGCACTTTTCTTATTGAGCAGCCTTTGTAATATTAATATATCTGTCGGTATGGATTGTTCAAGATGTCCCAATTCAAAATATTAAAAAAAAAGAAGAAGAAGAAGAAGAAGAAGAAAGGACGCTGGAAAACCACAATATGAAGGCAGCAGTCAATTGATGTTTGAAGTGTTTGATGCATAGTCCATCAGCTTGAAAATTGCAGCGAGCAGGAGAAGATGTGTTGTGAAATAACAATCTTAGTATGTTTCTATTGTAGAGAATTTTGTCAAAGTGTGGAAGCTGTACAGTGTACATGCATAAAAAGCCATGTCTCATTTGAAACTTTTCACTACTTGAGAAATACTGATTTGATTCTTTCAGACCCATCTTCCACTCCAAAATTTGGCTAATCTTTATGTTGTGTATTCAAAAATCATCTTTCTCAGTTGGAAAAGTAAAGATTTTGGATTTTTGTTGGTTGCATGTGACATGGATGTGAAGGGGTTAGAGTAGGAAGCTTCAAGCGAGTAAATTAACCTCTGCCATTTCCTCTTCATGCATTACTTCATGTTAGAGAGGACGGCTTTTCATATTTATGCTCTGCATCCCAGCCATCCCTCAATATTCTCATTAGTTTTTTTTTTATCTTGTATTATGCACATCATATGATCTATTAACAAATTATGTTTGTTTCAAATATATTTTCTGTTATCTTAGAGCCGGCATGATCATTCCATTTGATGATTTGCTAACTAAAGAACATAAGCCCAAATCGAATTGTACAATGTAAGCCCACATCGAATTGTAGTGTGGGACTGGAGCCTGGAGGCAGTGTAGCTTGAAGGGCCATTGCCCAATGACCGGTTGCCCATCAGATCTGAAAATTTTCTGTTGCTCAGATTACAGCTACCCAATGTAATAACCATGGCGTGTCTCACCATTTGTACTGCTTAGATCCTGTAGGACTAGGTACCGCGGTGGGTAGTTCAGGACGATTTTAATGACACAAGGTTTAAAGAGGTCCCGATAAAAATGGTTGTTCCTTAGATTAAGGGTACCCCCTTTCAATAGCAGAAGATTTTAGTGGACCTCCATTTGACAATTGTGGGTCCCTCCATTTTACTGCTGAGATCCTGCTGGACTAAATAATGTGATGGGTCATCCTTTGGGGAGATTTTGATGTCAAGGTTTCAAAGAACACATGAGAAAAATGGAATAAAGACACTGATAGCTGGTGTGGTCCATATCAAGCGGGTCCAATGACTAAAACTCGCCAACTACAGCAGGGTGATGCATAAAATGCTTGCTTTTAGACGTGTAGCACGGAACTTCATTTGGCCCACCCACTTGCATGCAAAGCCCAACATTTCACAAGGTTGTCTGTCTCAATGCTAAGAACCTTTCTTACGGCCTTCAGCAACTTGCATCGTCTGGTAAGTGCGACCCCTCCAACAGAAGAGCTTTGATATCATGGAATTTCTTATGATTAGCAACTTTACTGGAGGGGGAAGCCAACGCCCTTTTCTAAGCTTTTCTTTTTGTGGGTCATAATGAAATGACCATTCACTGACCTGTGCATGATGCGAAAGCATGATTATAGACTAGCAAAGATAAGGTTTCTTTTTAAAGTGAAACGCATATAGATAAGGTTGGATGATTCTCCGTTGTCGTTGTGGGCGATTAGAAGTTGTGACGTCTTTGATAGCTAACCAATGTCTCTCTACAACGTACCCTTGTCGTTTCACATATAATAAAGCAGTTATACATGAATGTACAAATATTTTAGATATATAGGTTTAGAAGTCTAGGATTAATACTCAAAATTCTGTAAAATCATTTGTACACATGCAAAATTATAGTCCTACGTGAATGAATACAAAGCGTATTATATGGGTATTTTGTGAAAAACTGATTACACAAATTCAAGAAATATTTCTTAGAAAATTAATTCAAGAAAACAAATGAATTTAAACCCATATGTACTAGGTATAATTAAGAAATATCTCCTTTTTACAAAAGAAGAAGAAGAAATATTTAGAAATAATAAAAATACTTTTTCATTAAAAACGCAAATACACACCCCACACAAATAGCATCATATTTTACATATGCTAAATTCAAGAATTTTCTTTTTAAAAAAGAAATATAGAGTATTGTTCCTCATAAATCTTTCAAACAGACATTTAAGTACATAAGAAAAAACAAGCACAAATACATACTGAATCTTTCTCTTGAGCTTTATCTAGATGATATACCCTATCCAAATGTATTTGACCCCAACTTTTTTAGCCCATTCTATTTCTATGATCGACAAGATTTTTTTTCTCATACCTTTAAAACTCAGAGATTTTATTTTTGGCTAACAAAGGATATATTGCTAGCATCTGTGATGGGGCCCACTCATAGGTAGCCCCATCACGGATGGACAGTCCTCACAAATGAATCTATTTAGATAAAGGAAGGATATGTTAATCCTTCTAAAACTCAAACTCAAGAGAGTTTATTCTAACTCTCCTTCCTTATCCTATTCTAATTTGAGTTGGAGTCTATCATCCACTAAGTCAACTACGATAAATATATATGACTAGGTAGTAGTAGAGCACCAAAATACATATAACCAATAGATATAAGTCATCCATCACCATCTTCTTCATTAGGGTGTCCATCATTGCCCTAAAATTATGAAGAGTGAATCCTACGTAAATAATCTCTATTAGACAATCAAGGATCTCTATGTCTATTGTGTGATCTAAGCTGATGCTATCCTCATCACATTTGCAGCGATCCTGTGCTCCTGATTTATGCTTTCGCAACAGCCAGAGCTATCATATATATTATAAAAGATGTATGTTACAAAGTGGGCTAACAAGATACATACAAGATAAGGTTACACGGATAGAAAGTTAGTAGTCCTAAACAAGTACACAAACATAGAAAGTAAGGACTCATTGGGAGGTCAAGCTTTCAAAGTTTACCTCCCCCTCTTTACATATATGAGTTTTATTACCTTACATGTGTGATCGTAGTGTCTCCTCGCATGTGTGAGGGGCGAGTTTCACTAAGTAGAAAAGGTAAGGGACATATATGAGTTTTATTACCTTACATGTGTGATCGTAGTGTCTCCTCGCATGTGTGAGGGGCGAGTTTCACTAAGTAGAAAAGGTAAGGGAAATTGATGGTAAACAAACATTCAATCAGAAAATTATCACCTTATACCCATTCCAAAAAAAAAAAAAAACACTTTTCGCTCTCTATCGAGTGGAGAGAAGAAGAATGGAGGATATGTTAAGATGAAGATTGGGAAATGTATACATTTTCTCTTTGTCTGAGTGCCACAAATATCATCGTTGAGAAGAACAGTAAGTCATGTAACGTCCCATTTTTCTTCCTAAATGAAGATTCCAGCACTCGTAATTTCTTCACGTGACCACTTCCAAACATCCGTTTCATGTAGAATTCTCACTCGATACATCATTCATTTATAGGTGTATTTACTGACTTACTGACTACTGTGGCTAAAAGCTAAAAGAAAAAGCAACTTATGCCCACGTGGGCGAGTAGTATTTGTTGGACAAATGGAAGATTGTGGGACCATGGATCACATGTTGGTCACACCTGCCAAGGTTTGAATCAGGGAAAGAAAGCACAAAATCCCCAAAGTAATAAATCGATTACAAATGAATACAACACATACCCGATTGAAGAGACATCTATCGAATATTATTAACACGTACATCAATATCATGTTCATTTAAATATCTTAGCAGAAAGTTGTTTGTTTCACTCATTTGTCAACTTAAGTCACTAGAACCTTTGTAATATCTTCTGTCCCTGGTGGATAGGTGGCATTGCTGTTATGCATACCATCACCTAATGATATAGAGACAGAAGAGTGGCGTTTTACTTTACCAGTAAGAGGTTCCAATTCTTACTTGTCTTACTAGTTCAAGATCTCTTACTATCTTTTTGGGGTCTGCTTTTCTCAGGTGAGGCGCAAGCCCCCTACGGATGGGCTAAAAAAAAAATGAAACGATAGAGGGTTAGCATCGGATAAATAGCTCAATAAACATTGTTAAATTAAACTGTGAATCCTTCCAACTCTAGACTCTCAGAAATTTACGCAAGAAAATAATGATGCGATTACAGGTACTTTGTTGAATAGCTCATATTTGAAATATAAATGCTAAGATTCGTATCCCTTCAATTGATGCCCAAGAAAGAGACATAAGAAATCACAACGCTCAATCACTGGAAATTAGGCGAGCACTTTGCTTTTTAGTCACACCAGGCAGCCCTAATGGCAAGCAGGATTGGCTGTACAGAAATTTAGACAAGCATTCACTACAACAAATGCGCAATCTCCAACGCTTTTTACTAACGTTATTTGAAAGGCGTTGCTAAATGTTACCTTTTGCCAACGTAAATAACAATGCGTTGGCAAAAGTTACAAAATTATATACTTTTGCCAACGCAAATGAGGCTGGTTGGCAAAAGATGTTGAAATTATACAAAAATTGTCCCGTAAATACAGTAAAGATTTTGGCAACGAAATATTAACCTTTGGCAACATAAACAATGTGTTGGCAATGGTTTGACTTATTTGCAACGCACATAGGTGCATTGGGAAAGGCACCCTAAACATTGCCAACGCACTGCATGCGTTGGCGAAGACCACTCTTAATTGCCAACGCACTATGTGCATTGGCAAATACCCATATTAATTGCCAACGCACTATATACGTTGGCAAAGACCCACCTTAATTGCCAACACACTATTTGCGTTGGTGAAGACCCATCATAATTATCTATAGTGATATTCTCATTTTATAATTTTTTACGGTTCAAATTATCATATAATTCAATGGCCTTAAATTTTAATGGTTCTTTTCTAATATAACTTTTTTTTAGATTTAAATCAATATATAGTGAGTAATAAGTGATGGTTTGATGACTGTAAAATTAGGCCCCTTGCCCAATCTAAACTTTGTCAAAGAGCCATCACCTTTTGGTTTGATCTCTTTTTTTTTTTTTTTTTTTTTTGTCTTTTAAGATGATTGTTCACCTCACTTAAAGATTAGTTCCTACAGGGGCTATGGACTAATTTCTAGGCTTAGAACTGATTTTCAATATAGATGGTTGAACAGGGCAAGCTAGGCCTAAAGGTCCATGCACTGAATATAAACCTGAAAAATAAGCACTAATAACTAACAAGCTAAGGCTGGACAATTGTTGTAGACCTGTCTGAATATTTTAATTTTGTAGTGCTTGTTAGGTGGAAGTGAAGATTTGAAAAACTATATTTGATTAAAACTTGCTATTTATTTTATTAAACTAGACTTTTCCATATATATACAAGAAAAAAAGAATAATTCAACCCAGAGGTTTCAGGGTTCGGGCACACTACTACCACACTAGTGCCATTAGGAATATTACCCTTTTTTTTGGCACAAAAAGATTAGTTCAGCCCAAATAGTTGAACCACTCTCTTTAGAAAAAAAAAAAAGAATGTAAGCCCACTTAATTTTTCTATATATAGTATAATATTACCTAGAATCCCATAACTTCTCCCTCTATTTTTAGCCTTAAAATCTAGCACCCTAAACCTAAGCCTAGATTTTAAGACGAGAAGAAGACCAAGTTGAGAAGAGGAAGAGCAAGCTTCTTGCTACAGTGCATGCAACGATCAAGGGCATACATACAGGTGGGTGGAAGCATCTTGTTTGCACTTCTCTGTACATCTCTGTTATTCTACGTTTGTGTTTTTTTTTTTTTGCTTTTTTTTTAATAGATGTATGTTGTCCACCGTTTCTTTCTCTGTACATGTATTAGTAATTCCAACATTTCCATTGTTTCTCTGTTACAGACGTTGCACCTCTGTTCAACGATTTTGTTCTTTTTTTTTATAGATATATGTTGTGAGATCACTTGATGGAAGATCTAATCCGATTATCCATTGGACCACACATGGGCAACCCTAAACATGATGGACCTGTATGGATTACGATCTCTATGGCCCACTATCCAACTAGCCTAAATCTGCCCATATTAAGGAAGAAACTGATGACAGCCATTAATGGTCGAGATTAGGTGTTAGAAACTTCAAATCTGGAAGTGGGGTTTGATAAATTGCCTTTCTAAGAGATCAACAGTCTTTATGCAATGATCCCCACACTACCAATTTGTAAAAAGAGGAAGAAAACCAGATTAAACTTCTGCTTTTCAAAGCTTGAATCGGTAATGGTTGCCAAGCCTTGTGGGCCCACTTGTCCCAGTTGATCAGAGATCCAAGACGCTCATCTAGGAAAGGGATACTAGACGACCATAGGGATCTAGTTTCCTTGTGGATCGGGTCCACTGGGACCCATTGTCCATGTAACTAATAAGAAGGAGTTAAAGAGGAAGACGTTCCTATGCAACTCATTCACAACAGATCGTCTTCTGTTTGGGAATGTGGCTTGTGTAGTTTCTATAAATTACAAGTAAGCCATCTCACTATATGCAATCTACTTCTTGGCCCTCACAATTAAGTATCCAAAGCATTTTAAAGGAACCTAAGAATGTGATTTTATCCAATGTTTAATGGACAGAGAAAGATTGATCTATTAGCAAAATGGCCCGTGCCAAAGAAAAATTTTTAATAGAATATATATATATATATTTCTTTACAATATTAATGAAAAAAGCATAAATCTAGCATTAAAAACTAGTACTTATATAAATAAAATTATATTGTATTTAGCATTAAAAAAATTCTCTACCTAAATTTTTTTTTAAAAAGTAAGTAGTGATGTGAAATTATAAAAGCTACAATGATTTTTGAATTAATGTTAAGATTGAAAAATTGAGAAAACACGTTAAGTTAAATTAATATTCATCTCATCTCGTAATAAGTTACTAAATCTAAAGTCATAAAACCAATTTCAAAGATTTACATAATTTTTTTATATCATTTAAATTTTATAAATTCCGATCTGCATTGCCATTATTAAAAAGAGATAGATCTATTTAAATGTAAAATGAATAAAAATTTTAAATTGAAGAAATATGAATCCGGTAATGTCATATTTAATTGTAGGAAATTTAAATATAAATATATATAATGTAATGTGAATTCTGAAAAAGTTAATATCTTAAGTTTTACTCATTTTTTAAACTATACATATTAAAATCTATTCAAAAGGGGAAAATTTTAAAGAGCGAGATCCTTTGTAAGTTGGATGTGCAATAAAAAAGTTTTTGTGGTGACGATTTTAATCAAAGATGTTAAGTTTTTGTCATTGGATGGCCGTTCCATGCATCACCTAGTTAAAAAAAAGCATCAAAGTAGACCCCACTGCCTGGAGCTCATAGTTATTATATATTTTTCTCATCTTACTTGAAAATCAACTCACATTAAATATGTTTAGAATTAATTTTAATCGAATTTGCATTATTATGATATTGATCACATGACAAACTCATAATTAAAAAAAATTGCACAAGGATGCCAAGGAATTCACCCTTAAGCCCATCTTTGTTTATCTAACTAAAGTAGATGTTAGATGGGCTTGATAATTTGATTTCCTATGTGGATGGGTGGATCTAGTAAAGTAGGTAGATCTCCACAATGGGTAGATAAATTGAATCGATTCATCAAAATGGTTCCCACGAGATGAGTTGAGGCACATACTTTTTAGGAAAATATAGATTAGAGGTAGTCTTTTCTTATTAGATTTATAAGTTTATCAATAAGAAGAAATTAGGATTATGAAAGCTAGCCAGAAGGGAGATTAGTCTACCAAAATAAGACTTCTTTTCACAAGGAAACCAAAATAAATCATGAGAGATTTTAGGAAGAAGGAGAAATATTTTAGATTTTAGAAAATTTAGGTGTGCCACCCGTCACTTCCTCCTTCTCTCTCATAAAGGGGATGAATGCTCTTAATATATATAACTAGTGCTATAGAGCCCCGCGTTGGGCATTGGCCTTGTTTAATAATTGCATTTTTTGTAACTAAAAATATTTATAAATATAAAAATCAATTGTACATTAATATTAATAGAAAACTCATTATACAAACATAATTTTAAATATTTTAGCACACTCTCAAAAAAAATATTAAACTTAAATACCACAGTAGTGGAATAAATGAAGGCATCATTTTGAAAGATTAAAGTTGTTTGTTAAATATAGATTACTTGGTCTAAGAAACAAGAAAAATAATCCACTATCTTAGCCTTTGTTTCTTTGAGGCTTAATATATAACACTTGTAATCTAATATAATCACATTCTTTCTAATATGATCTTATATGTAATCAGCTATGGACAAAAGTTGGATAACTTTAATTGGGTTTAGACAGAGATTAAGTGAGCAATATCGTGAAGGGGTTAGGCCATTTGTTGAGTTTGCAATGGAGAATGCAGGCCAGGATGGTAAGATTCGGTGCCCGTGTAACAAGTGTTTGAACGTTGATTGGTATACCAGTGAAGTTGTGAAAAATCATTTGACCCTTCATGGGATGTTGCTATCTTACAAGCATTGGGTCTACCACGGTGAACCCGTTCCTGATAATGACCCCTATATATTGGATGATGGTGACGATGATGATGGTAATAATGAAATAGCAAATAATGAAGATGATGTTGGGGATGAACTCCCTGAATTAATGGAAGACTATTACAGGGGGACTTACATGGACCGTGATTGGGGAGAATCCGGATCTGCACAAGTTGCGTATACCGTCCAAAGGGAAGAGGTAAAAAATATTGAAAAACTGATGGAAGCTGCCCAGCGTGAGGTGTATCCAGGTTGCAAAAAGTATACTCTTTTGAAGTTTGTGATTACAATGCTTCATGTAAAGGTATTGAGCAAGTGGAGCAATAATTCATTTGACATGTTGATGGGGGTATTGATAGATCTTTTACTAGAAGGTAATTTAGTTCCAAGTTCAATCTACGAAGCCAAGAAGTTCCTACGTGAGTTAGGCATGGGATACGAGGTCATCCATGCTTATCAGCATGATTGTGCACTATTTTGGAAAGAGAATGCAAATCTAGAAAAATGTCCAACATGTAGAGAGTCTAGATATAAAGTCAATGATGGTAATAGTAAGAAGATCCCTCATAAAGTCTTACGTTACTTCCAATTGACTCCAAGGTTGCAGAGATTGTACATGTCTAGGAAGACAGCTATGGATATGAGATGGCATAGTGATAAGCATGTTGATGATGGGATATTGAGACATCCTGCTGATTATCAGGAGTGGAAGGACTTTGATATAAAATATCCCGAGTTCGCATTTGAGCCTCGTAATGTAAGACTAGGGCTTGCCACAGATGGATTCAATCCTTTTGGAAACATGAGCAACTCCTATAGTATGTGGCCTGTAATACTTATGCCCTACAACCTTCCATCCTGGAAGTGCATGAAGGAGCCATTTTTCATGATGTCCTTACTTATTCCAAGACCGCAAGCACCTGGAAGAGAGATCAATATTTACATGCGACCGCTAATTGATGAGTTGAATGAATTGTGGGAAAATGGTATATTGACTTATGATGCCTTCAGCAAACAGACTTTTCGAATGCATGCAGCTATAATGTGGACCATAAACGACTTTCCTGCATATGGTAACTTGTCTGGCTGGAGTACAAAAGGTTATTTAGCATGTCCAAATTGTAATGATAATCCATTGTCGCAAGGTTTAAGAAGTAAGATTGGGTACTTGGGCCATCGATGTTACTTGCCTGAGGACCACCATTGGCGAAAGAGTAAGGCCTTTAATGGAAAGGTTGAGCTCCAAATAAAGTCCTTGGAGTTACCAGTGGAGAAGACACTAGAGCAGCTAGATCGCTTACCAACTGTCAAGTTTGGGAAGCATAAAAGCAATAAGAAGAGACCTCGTAACATTGAAGAACTGAATTGGACAAAAAAAAGTATCTTTTATGAGCTTCAGTACTGGAAGAAACTAAAACTCCGACACAACCTAGACGTCATGCACATCGAAAAAAATATATGTGATCAGTTCCTTGGAACATTATTGAACATAGATAGGAAGAACAAAGATACAGAAAAAGCTCGTCGAGATTTGGAGGACATGGGCATTAGAAAGGAATTGCACATACAGAAGCGTGCCGATGGTGAATATGTGATGCCCCGGCAATGTACACATTGTCCCCGAAGGAGAGAGAGGATTTTTGTGAATTCTTGAAATCTATTAAGTTTCCAGATGGCTATTAGCAAATATCTCGAGATGTGTAACCACAGCAAATGGTAGATTATCAGGTTTGAAAAGCCATGATTGTCATGTCCTTCTACAACAACTTATGCCAATTGGGATGCGTGGGTACCTCAGCAAGGATATTTGTACTACATTGTTCGAGTTGGGTAATTTTTTTGAGGAGTTGTGCTCCAAGACATT
Source organism: Sextonia rubra (assembly GCA_037013555.1). Taxonomy (NCBI): domain Eukaryota; kingdom Viridiplantae; phylum Streptophyta; class Magnoliopsida; order Laurales; family Lauraceae; genus Sextonia; species Sextonia rubra. The sequence goes on from JASUAD010000010.1 coordinate 56,534,450, forward strand.
GAGGATAAATGATTTGGAGAAATTAGAAGAGCGCATAGTTCTCATACTTTGCAAGTTGGAAAAGGTTTTTCCTCCAGCATTCTTCAATGTGATGCTCCATTTAGCAGTCCACTTGCCACGTGAGGCCATGCTTGCAGGACTAGTGCAGTATCGTTGGATGTACCCAATTGAAAGGTAATTGTTACTACTCTAGTGTGATTTTAAAATTATATTTTTGTCTAATTGTGTTGCATTTGTAATTTAATTCTAACTGGTGATTGTTTGAAGATTTTTAGGGACTTTGAAAGGGTACATCACCAATAGAGCTCGGCCTGAAAGTTCAATTGTTGAGGCTTATATTGTCAAAGAATGTTTAACTTTTTGCTCAATGTACCTTAATGAAGTCGAAACTGTATTTAATCGAGATGAACGGAATGCTGATGATGGTCATCATGGTTTGGGATTGAAGTCTTCAAACAAAATGTTCGTCCTTTTGGACGATTGACAAGGGCTCCCGAGGTGTCCAAGAAGGAACTTAATATGGCGCAGTGGTTTGTGTTATATAATAGCATCGAAGTAGAGAAGTACCTAGAGTATGTGGTTATTTAATCAAGTATATGCATAACTTGTAAAATTTTTTGAGTTTTCAAGTTTTTTACTTATGATTCGAATTTTTATAATTAGGGAACACAAAAATCTACTACAAAATTCAAGCGGACGTGATATCACTCAGTTACAACGGCAAGATTTTCCGAACTGGTTTAAATTACTTTTAAGATATATAAGATATTTTTTTTATTATGCTTGACTTAACAGCAACTTAATACATCTACTATATGTTGTTGATGCAGATGAATCAAATGCGGTCGCAAGGGTCACCAGAAGTAACTGATGACCTCTGGTCATTAGCAAATGGTCCCGATGCAATAGTCAATCATTATTCGGGTTGCATTAGTAATGGAATCCGATTCCTTACTAGAGATCGAGACAACCGTCGTAAAACCCAAAATAGTGGGTTGGTTGTACAAGGCAACCATAAGGGACAAACGATTGACTTCTATGGGTACCTATGCAAAGTTTGGGAACTAAAATACTTGTATGGGCACAAAGTTGTTTTGTTCCAATGTGAATGGTTCAAGACTGATAGTAGGAGAACAATACAAATAGATGCCCATTGCACAAGTATTGATGTCAGAAATCGGTGGTATCAAAGTGATCCCTTAGTTTTGCCAAGTCAAGTGCAGCAAGTCTTCTACGTTAAAGATACAAAATTAGGTAAAAATTGGCAAGTTGTACAATGAGTTCGTCATCGACGATTTTGGGATGTACCAGAGTTGGATGGTGATGAACATAGCTTAGTAGAAGTACCCGAACATAATGATGCGTACCAGCAAGAAGAAACAACCGGAGCTATCCAAATTTTCATTGAAGATACTCATATTCAATATCGTAGGGATGGTATTGATCCCGAGATTATTCCAAAAAAAAGGGTTTTGCATTCAAGCAACGAAGTACATATTGGTGATGCACAAATGATAGACCATAATGATAACAAGGATGAAACAATGACAGAGAATACAGATGATGAAGAAGATGTCCAATAAAGGCATTCTGATTCGGATATAGATCCCGATTTAGAATGCGAAATGTAGTATTTTTTTTCCTTTACATATGGATAAATGTTTTTAATAAATTTGTCATTTGCATATGGATAAATGTTTTATTCAGCTTTACTTCTAGAAATTTGCTATTTACCATCTACAGTTTTTGGCTATATATTTGTTACAAGTATATTAATGCCGATGTTTTCTCACTGGCAAGCTATGTAGATGGTTAAATATATGACAACATTTTATTCTTGATGAGATTTTGATGTTAGTTGATATTCATACATGTTTTCATCATTTTTCAGTAACTAGTATTTGCTAAAATGCCTAAGAATGAAAAATTGTGGGTCAAACTTGGGTCTCTGAGGCAGAAGATGTCAGATATTGAAAAAGAAAGAATGGCTACCATTGCGGAAAATCAAATGAGACTTAAAGCTTTGGGGTTGTACAAGGCGGCAAATTCTTGGAGGGCATCGGTTGAGAAGATCACTCATATGAATTCAGTTAAAAAGAGAAAAAGAAACATGGTTGAGGAAGATGATGACGAGTACAGTCCGCCGGAGAGTGAGGAAGGCTCGAGTTACTCCAATGAGGATGATGAAGAGTATGGTAATGATGGTGATGATAAGTGTTCTGGATCTCAAGTGAAAAAGGTAATGTGCGTGAGTGTGCATCTAAGACTGATTTTATATTTACCAACAATTAACTAGTGTGGTATACACTTCTTTGTATTATTGATAATTAGTGATATTGTACCCATAATATGTTGATTATTGGTAATTAGTAATATATGTACACGTAATCTATTATTTTCTTTTCTTTCAGGGTCCATCGATGATTGCTAAACGTCAATTGGCTCGTCATCTACCAGTTTCCATACCCACATAGTCCCTAATGTCGGAGGTACAATCCCAACCTGCACAGACCCCACATCTTCCTTTGGCACAGTCCCAACTTGCACAGACCCAACATGTGCCTTTAGAAAATACACCAACTACCCAGGTCAGCAGTGTATGTAAGAATCTAATGTTCTTCGCTTATAATTTTTATCTTACTCTAATAAATTATGCATACAAGCATAAACAACATTTTTGTCTTTACAGCCTCAAGCTCGACCAAAAGGTCTATACGAGGCCCGACAAAAAAGTAGGAGGACTGAAAGGCTTGTAGCGCGATCAGGTAAAAAACTCCCAGTGGAGTTCCCGGATGATTGCAATGTGCCAGTGGGGCTTAATGCCCCTTCTTTTACAATGGAGCTTGGCAAAGATATTAAAGGGGTAGCACCGCTACAGGGCATTAATACATGGACTGATATTGATAGTTCACTTAGAGCGGCCATCATACAACGAGCTTTGGTAATTGAAATTTATTAATTAACTAATAATATTAATTTGTATTATTTAATAGGTAGCAATACACTAATATTATGTTTGTAGGAGAAGTTTGAGATCAAGGATTATACAACTGATCTTAAAGTATAGGCGGCAGTTGATAAAAAATGTCAAACATTATATAGGGGCTGGAAGTGTAGCTTGCACCTTAAGTATAAGAATAAGTTGGAAAAAGGTGTTGACCCCAAAACTCAACCGCCTAATAACATTAAGCCAAAGCATTGGAACTACATGATCAACCATGTTTGGACTGATGAGAAGTGGAAGGTAACATCTATGCATTATATATGTCACTAAGTTATTTGTCATAAATGTCTATTGGTTAAAATTTAACATGATTGAGATTTACTAACTTTTTTTTTATTTTCTCCTTAATTTTGTTAAGCTAAGTCAAAGAAAGCCAAAGGATCTCGTGCACTTCTGCCCTACAATCATGCATGCAGGTCGAGGTCCTTTCCATCAACGTTGTATAACATGGTGATGTTAATTCTTGATAATTTCAAAAAATAATGTTAATTAGATTATAGTATTTACATATAACCTTTCTCATGAAACTAATTAATGAAATCAGGCGGTAGAGAATGGAGGCCAAAAGCCCCACTTTGTGGACTTTTATAAAGACTCTCATTGGAGTAAATCAAAGAACGATTGGGTGAATCCAAAATGCAAGGAAAATCATGTATGTATATAATGAGAATGTGTGTGCGTGTACATGTGTCACTTGAATCCTGTGATATTAGCTATAATGCAGTGGATAGACTATTTTGTTTATAGCGTGCTTATAGCATATTACATATGTAACATTGGTTATTACTTTTTTATTTTGGTTTTTAATCTATTTAGATAGTAATAATATTATTTCTCAATTTAATTAATTGTTAATTCCTTGTAAAAATAACAGGATAAATTAGTAAAGTTGCGAGATAGGTGTTTACAACCCGGTGCAGCCCTAATGAGTGAGGAGGAGATCTCGATTAAGGTGCTTAGGTCGAGACCGGGGTACTTGAAGGGGTTTGGGGTTGGACCGAAACCTTCGTCTTCTAGGAGTGTCATTGACACTCGAGCACGTGATTATGAGGTGCAGAGCCTCAAAGAGCAGATTGAAGTTGCAAATAAAAAAATTGAAGAATTCTCGGCTTTTCAGGATATGGTAATGGAAGCCCTACAGTGGGCAGGATTCTTTTCGACATCATCACCTGGTGGGGCAAGCGTGTCGGAAGCTAATCATGCAGAGCCTGAGCCATCTTGATTAGTAAATTTATGTTTATTGTATGAATTTTAATACATCAATTTTAGAATTTCTGTTTAGTTCAGAATAAAACATGCATTTATATTTATTGAGTTGCTTGATTAAAAACTCCAATGGCTTCTTTAATTTCAGTCTAAATTTTCTGCACGTATATTATACTCGAAATGTGCTTGAAAACATGTTTGATGCATTTTTTTCTTCTTTTGTCACAGATGGATGAGCGACATTATGGAATGCATGGCAGCTTTGATGAAACATGAAAGAGAGAAAGAGAGAATCTACTTGAATTTAATACATTGTCTAGATACTATTTGAATATTTTTATTTTATCTTTTTTTTATTTTGATATTTGGGGGAGGTTTGTTTTGGAATTGAATTGGATATAATTTTATAATAAATGCAAATGTTTGAGGTTTGAATGAATTTTATTATGAATGCACATTGAGGTTGGTTTTTTATTTTTATGTTTGAGATTGAAAAATTATTTTCAATTGCAATGAGTTTATATGAATACAGGTTGTGTATAAAAATTAGAAAATATTAGGTGTGATGTTATACCTTTGCTAATGCTAATAATGGCGTTGGCAAAAGCAAATTTTGAACATGCTTACATGATATGTAATAATGTTTCCAACGCATTTATTTGTGTTGCGAAGGAAAAAGATTATTTGCCAACGTAGATATTGCGTTACTAAAAGTGGACTTTTAACAACACGCCAAGTGCGTTGCAGAAAGTGAACTTTTGCCAACGAGTCACGTGCGATGGGAAATGTGAACTTTTGCCAACGTGCCGCGTGCGCTACGGAAAGTAATTTTTTTGCCAACGCACCACTTGCGTTGCGAAAAGTGAATATTTGCCAACGCAACAAGTGTGTTGCGGAAAGTAGACTTTTGCCAACGCCCCACGTGCGTTGTGGAAAGTAGACTTTTACCAACACGCCACATGCATTGGCAAAGGTTCAAAACTTTTACCAATGCACTTATTGCGTTGGCGTATGTCAACTAATTTCTACAACAAATCATCTTTTCGCAACATTTAAAATGATTCGGCAATATATTTTCGCAACGAATATTACGTTGTTGAAAAGTTAACTTTTCCCAACGTGGTCAAATTGCGTCGCAGAATACTTTTATCGACGAAGCTTTGGCAACATGCTGGCAACGCATTCAATTACGTTGCAGAATGTGTTTAGCAATGTAAATACTAACCTTTGCCAACGCATAAATGCGTTGACAAAAAGGTTTTTTCTTGTAGTGATTTGATGGATAGAAAAATTCCACTTTTGGAGATTCTGCGTATTAAAATGGTTTGGATAATTGAAAGCATCACATTGTGAATCTACAAATGAGATGAAATAACCAACGCGTGTGCTATAACTTCTTGTTCTTTTTCAATTATATTTTTTTGTTTTTAATGTTATACATGTACAGTCTACTCCTACCGCAAATCTAATAAAATTCCACATAAATATCATTATCATGATATATAGCATCAAAGGTTTCTCTCAGCTATATCGAGTCAAGTATATAAATTTTGTTTTTCATTTCAGTCTATCTCTAAATGTTTTCTGTTTTTCATTTTAGTCTATCTTGGATCAAATTTTTAGAAAGATATTTGCACTTCGTCATATATTTTCTTATTACTTTCATCCATAGGACCTGTGGCCTCTATGGCCATGCCATTTTTCTTGAGCAGCCGTTAAAAGGTTTCATAAATCTGTTTGATAAATAAAACTTCTGCCATGACATGCGTTCAGGATCAAAGCTGCAACTTTGGGGAATCCCACCACTTCTAACTTCTAAGCCAATTTCTTCGCCTGAAGATCTCCCCCATCGATTGAACGGTTTCAACTCACACACGTGTAATGAGCATTCAAATAGTAGGTGTGGGTGCAGGTAGCCTTTCCAAATTGCTGCTTGGAAGTTAGGATTATGTGAATGAGAAAGAATGGAGGAGCAAGTGACTAAAAGGGAGATGAAGCAGACAGAAACCTCGAGTAACTGGTGTAGAGGAGACGCAAGGCCTTATTCATTAAAGTTTTAAACCAACATGTTTTCTATATACCACACCTTCTCTATCGATCTGTACACCCAATTTAAAGACCCAAAAAGAAAAGCGAAAAACCTAGCACTTTCTATAACCAAAGGCACTAGGGACTAGAGGGTTGGTCTGGTGGATAGGTAATTTGTTCTCATAGTGCCCACGAGAAATTGACTTGATTTTTGGTTGATGAGCATGCATCCTTTCCCCTCCGGACCATTGGGCCAAATGAAAGAGAGAGAGAGAGAGAGAGAGAGGAGTGTGTGTGTGTGTGTGTAAGGATTGTAATTTTGGCACATTCATATGATTGGACAAAACTTGGAGTTATTGAGTTGTAATCTTCCTATTTTAATAGGACTGAAGTTCGAGTCGTGCGTTGAAGTTACAAGTGAGAGATTAAAGGCTGGAACGCATTTTAGAAATCCCAAGACAGAATGTATGGGCGGTCAAGTGGCCTTGCCTACGCTCAAGCGGCCCTAATGCAAAAATAATCGCCCGTCATAGAACATGTGAGTGCTCGAGCCGTGAAACCTATGCTCGAGCAATCAACATTGCTAAGCAAAATTTTAAGTGCGATAAACTTCCATTTAATTGGATTGATTCATGCTATTTTGAGGGAGGCACGAAATTGGAGCTACAAAAAGCGGGTTTCTCTCAACCTTAATTAAAGGAATACATATCTCATTGGTCTAAGTAGAAATTGATAATTAGAGATAATCCTCTCTAGAGATTTTTGTTGGAGAGTTGAAGGGCTGAAGTTCGACTCTAAGAATTTTTGTCTTCTACATCTTTTTTAGAAGATCAACTTCTAAGCGTAGAAGATCTGAAGAATCAAGCAAACAACTAGAAGGCATTTAGTTGATTAGATTTGTAGCAGGTAACGGCAAGTGGCCATTATAGAGTGATTCTTTACAAGGTGTTGATATTACAGGGTCATGTAGATGTCTGTAAGTGGCTTATAACTGCGTGATAATTCATAGTGCTTGATTATTAGTCTGGGTCGGACTCATGGCTTTTTTTCGGTTTAGGTTTCCACGTAAAAACTGTGTTTTCTTGTGGTATATGCTTACGGTTTGATTTATTTCGGCTGCGTAGTTAATTTTTTTGTACACATATTATTGAGATTGATTGCATAGATCCATTCGAAAGAATCTGCCCATAAAACCTTATAATTGGTATCAAAGTGGGTTGTTCTAATTTGTTGTGTTTGATCCTATGAGATATCTAAAATGGTGCTCAATCAAGAAGGCACATCCTCTGTGAAGTCTCCATTATTTGATAGTTCAAATTATGCTTGTTGGAAGCAAAAGATGATTGGGTTCTTTAAGTCCATTGATGATGATGTGTCGGATATTGTTGAAGATAATTATTCTGTTGACCCATAAAAATTTTGCAAATAATGCAGCAAAGGTATTACAAGCTTTGGATTATAAAGTTCCAAAGTTTTCAAAGCACTTAGACATCATCTCAGCTGAAATTAGCTTCAGAGACTCTTTGCTAGCTCCTTGGGAATCACTGCGGGACCTGGCACCTCCACATGTTGAAGCAAGCTCCTATCCAATGAAATACGTTCAAGTACATTTAAAGACCACTCCTTAAGAATTCAGAGCATTTGGACATTATTTGGATCCAAACTTGGTCCAGATGATCATATACCATGCTATGTAGGTCCCTATGCAGAATGACACCCCATGAAGATCAAACTAGCTGAAACTCTCAGGGGAAGCTCAAATGATGCCCAAGACAGGTTCTACAAAATTTCAAGTTCAACGACATCATCGAACCCAAAAGCTACAGGCATGTCAACTTGGATCAATCCCCCCCCCCCTCTTGCCATGGGGTTATTGACCAAAGTCCTACTTCCTGATGTCTAAAATTGATGAAATTTGGGCCCAAAACTTCAGCCATGCTCAGAAGATACTCCGCAAATTTTCAAGTTGAAAGGACTCCGTTTGGTCTGAATTTCATTACATGTCAACTTCGAGGACAATAATCCCAATTATGGGGGTCACCGGCTAAGATCTTACTTCCAGAAAGCCAAAGCTGATAAAATTTGGAACAAATGCTCAAAGAACACTCTAAGTTACTCTCCTAAAGTTTCAAGCCAATTGAACGTTGTTCGGATAAAAAAACAAGCTAACTACCTCAATGTGGGGTGAATAGTGACCTAACACATGCAATGAATAGGTCACTGTTTGAAATCATGCTTTCCCAAATCCAAAGCTAATGAAATTTAGAGGAATACTCTAAGATGTTCCTGATGTCAGCCCCGCCAAGTTTCAAACCAAACCGAGGTCATTTAGGCCTCAAACAGCTGAAACAATGGCCCACGTTCATGAAAAGTCAACTGGAGGGTTGACTAATTTTAGAAGGTCAAAACAGGTTTAAACTTCTATGACACATTCAAAATAGTGTCAAGAAGCATCCAACCAATTTTCGTGAAGATTGGACATCGTTCGGACCCCAAACAGGCGAAAATAAGTCACAAATGCAAAAGCCCGAAATTGGGCCTTGTCCGTAACCGTGGCCTGTTCATCAAGGGAGTTGACCAACTTCAGATGGTCAAAACGAGCTGAAACTTTTATGACATGGTCAAAATAGTGTTAAGCAGCATCCTTCTAAGTTTCACGGCGATTGGACTTCGTTTGGGCCCTAAACAGGTGAAAACGGGCCGCAATTGCAAAACCCCGAAATTGGGCCTTGTCCGTGACAGCTGCTGCGGGCACGGACCCACGAAGGACACTTCCTGCGGTTTTGGGCTGTTTTTCTCCACTCCCTTTTGAAATCCAACTTCCCACAACTCCCCTCAACTCCCAAGAACCACCAAAAACCACCGTGGGCCTCAATAAAAAGAATAGTGTTTGAAGGAAGCAAAGGATGACACACAGGCGAGAAAAAAAGAGAATTGAACGAACGCAAGAGTATTCAAGCAAGAAAAGCAGCATCCCATGACCATTCCCTTCCTTCTTTAGTCACCAAGGTGAGCAAAAAAATTTAGAGGAAGAGGAGAAGGGTGGGGTAATTACAGAGCACACTATGTAAATACAGTAACGACTATTCAAAGGATGACGTTGTCATCTTTATTTTTCTCATTTGGGGGGGATTTCTTAGCCATCACAGAGGTTGTGAATGAGCCCTCTTGGGCTTCATTTTGTTCCTTGAAAATCATAGATTCAGAATGACACAACTTTGGCCTCTTATGATACCCTTTTCGGACTTAAACAAAAGACAGTCCGTAAACAAGAATGATGAATTACAAAATTTTCAATCGATTCCATAGTCGTATTCGATCTTCTCAATGGTCATTCAACACCCTAAGATGCCATAAAAGGAGGTTTCGATACTTAAAAAAAAAGTTGGAAGAAAAATCAGCACGAACAGCACAAAAAACAGAGGCAAACAGTGACCTCACGGTCATTGGCAGATGCTAGTGACCGTGAGTCACGGTCACTGGCCTGGGGCAGTGACTGTGGATCACGGTCACCCCCCTTTTTCTTTCTATTTTTCGCTTTTCCTCACTCTATGTACATTTTTCTTGTATTTTTCAAATTGAGATCACATCTAAGACTTGAGGGAGGGATTGTAAACTTTATACACTTATATAAACAACCAGCATCCTCGCGGTCAGGGCATTAGAACCTATGTAAACAAAAAGGAAATTAATGATGAACTGTAATGAATTCCCATTCTTTTTAACGCTTGAAGTGCGTAAATGTAGGACATTGAATCCGTTACACATCTCCACGTCATTTTTAAGCGTGATCATATTCAAAACCCACAATTACTCTGAATGGGCAAACAGTTATTAAACTTAAAGCCCAATGGACTAAGGAAGAGAAGCATGCCTCTAATTGCAATAATAAAGCTATGAATGGTATTTATAATGGAGTGTCTACTGATGAGTTTCGTCCGATTTTCACGTGCAAAACTGCAAAAGAAGCTTAGGATGTTTTGCAAACTATTTATGAAGGTACTAATACAGTAAAGCCAGCCAAACTGCAAAGGCTAAATGAGACTAAATGATGCCTTTGAAACCGTTGTAATAGAAAAAGATGAGACTTTCAATCAGTTTAATGCTAGGCTAAATGACAATGTCAATTTTGTTTTGTAATTTAGGTAAAGCAATCCCTGAAAATAAAATTGTGAAGAAGATTCTGAGGTCTCTTACTTCAAAGTTTGATTTAAAGATAAACGTTATTAAAGAAAATAAAAATTTAGAAACCCTCACTGTGAATCAATTAGTTGGAAATCTTTAGAGTTCCGAAGAAAACCGTTTGAATAAAGGAAAATTAGTGAAGAATAAAGGTTTGGCTTTGAGAGCTTCTAGCGAATTAGTAAAGAAACCTGAAAAAAAGATTGAGACTGATTCAGATTCTGATGATGATATAACTGAGGAAGTGGTTTAGTTTCAAAAGCTCATAAAAGCTGAGAAAGCTAAGTGGAAGGGATCAAAGTGAGAAACAAAGCTAAGTTTATCAAAGATCAAGTGCTATGAATATCATAGTTATGGCCACTATACCAATGAGTATCCTAACAAGAAAAAGAATCTCAAACTCAAAGCTCTGAAAACTTAGAATGATGATTCTTCTGAAGAAGAAAAAAACCTTGAACCTAATCTTAAGGAAATTGTGAATGGCAAGTTTATAACTTTTATGGCTAGATCCACCCTGTCCGATGATAGTTCTGCTGAAGAGAATGATGATTATAGACTTTCAGATGAAAAAGCTGATTGAGAAATAGAATATAATGTTTTACTTGAAAAGTCTATGAAAATGAGCAAGTTATTTGAAAAAAATGCACTGAAACGAAAGAAGAGATATCGTCTCTTACGAGAGAGTTAAAGGCTGAAAATCAAATATTCATTTCTTGGAAAGACAGGAAAAATTCCATGGCTAATACATTGACTACTGAGAGTCACAAATATGGTTCACTGAAAAATAATTTTAAGAAAGTTGAGCAAGAGCTTAACAGCCTAAAGACAGACTTGAAAACTATTAAGGGTGAAAAGGAAGACTTGGTTGGTAAGCTAAAGATTATAGTATATGAGCTAAATTCCACACAAGCTTCTCTCAACAAGATGAATACTAGTTCTAAATTTCTTAAAGACATCTTGTCTATTCAAAAGTAGCCTAATGACAAGCTTGGTTTTGGTTTCCATGATAGTGCATCCACTTCAAATATTGAAGGTAAAACTGTTTTTGTTAAAAGTATTGCCTACACTACTCCACATGCTGCCCATATTTATAATGTGGTGAGTAGTTCAAAGAAGAAGAATGTGTCACGTCATGCCCATATATCTACTTGTCATCATTGTGAAGTCAAAAGATACATTCGTCCCCATTGTAAAAAGCTGCATATTCTGCCAAAGTAAAAGAATGGTGGAAACAATTATCTGAGCCAAAAATCAAGACAACAGCTATTTGAGTTAGGAAGTTGGATTTGCCTACAGAAGTTACTCACACTGTACTAAAAGATTAAACTACATAAGTATGGATAACTACATAAAATAAACCCTGATCATGATAGTCTAGTTCCCACCCTTAGTGGTGATATGAAGAAAAAATTAAGGGGAAACTGTAATCAAGGGGAAAGCTACTGCTGGATCCAATTAGACAAATTTGCTACATAATAATTATTAACATTATCAATTATGGACAGAAGGGAGGAGATATTGCATTCAGGGGGAGATAATTCCAAGTCGAGATACTAAAAGTTCAGATGTTCAGAGACAGATGAGACAATATAGATCTACAGTGCTAAATGGTAAAATTTTACTTTTGCTGAAAATTCGATGTATTTTGGGTTTGCATGGGGTTATATTTCGGGGAGATCTATAGTGTTTTTCTAGGGAGCTTTGTCCATGAATTGCGAAAGGGGGAGATTGTGAGGATTGTAATTTTGGCATATTTATGTAATTGGATAGAACTTGGGGTTATTGAGTTGTAATCTTCCTATTTTAGTAGGACTGAAGTTGGTGTCGTATGTTGAAGTTGTAAGTAAGAAATTAAAGGCTGGAACGCATTTTAGAATTCCCAAGACTGAATGTATGGGTGCTCGAACGGCCTTGCCTGCGCTTGAGCGACCCTGATGGGAAAATAACAGCCCATCACAGAACATGTGAGCGCTCGAGTGATGAAACCTGCCTTCGAGCAGTCAGCGTCGCTGGACAGAGTTTTAAGTGTGATAAACTCTCATTCAATTCGATTGATTTATGCTATTTTGAGGGAGGCATAAAATTGGAGCTACAAAAAGGGGTTTTCTCTCAACCTTAATGAAAGGAATACAAATCTCATTGATCTATGTAAAGATTGGTAATTAAATATCATTTTCTCTAGAGATTTTCATTGGAGAGTTGAAGTGTTGAAGTTCTACTCTAAATATTCTTGTCTTCTACATCTTTTTTACAAAATTGTCTTCTAAGCATAGAAGTTCTGAAGAATTATGCTAATAATTAGAAGGCATTTATTTGATTGGATTTGTAGCAAGCAACGACAGGTGGTTGTTGTAGGTTCTTTACAAAAGGTTGACGCTATAGAGTCATATGGATGTTTATAAATGGCTTGTAACTGCGTGATAATTCATAGTGCTAAATTATTAGTCCAAGTTAGACTCGTGGTTTTTTTTTTAGTTTGGGTTTCCACGTAAAAACTGTATCTTCTTGTAGTGTGTGCTTGCGGTTTGATTTATTTCTGTTGCCTAGTTAATTTATTTGCACACATATTATTGAGATTGATTGCATAAATTCATTCTAAAGGATCTCCCCATAAAACCTTTTAAAGAGAGAGGAAAAAAAACACTAAATTGAGCTTCATTAGAATCATCTATCACCCCATCCAAAGTTAGGTATATTCAGGATTTATTTAGATTTGTTTATATCCACCTGCTTTGAACCAAGGAGAATTTATTTATGTTTTTCAAGAAAAATTCTTGGATATCAAACAAATAGATGGGCATTAAGGGCACACTTGTATAATCTTAATGGAAAAGAAATTTATCAACTCTTGATTTTCTGCAAGAACAGCCTCTTAACCCAGTCGTAAGAGGTGTCAATTCTTACCTAGCTGCCCAAGATTCGAATTTTGAGTATCACCTTTTCTCTATGTGTGTGCTCCCTTCCCACTTTTGTAAGCTTTTTTTTCCATGTTTATTGGCTTTGTGTTAGGTCTAGCCCCTTTGGTAGATTACAAAAACAAAGACAAAATCAAAAACAAAAACAAACAAAAAAAAACTCTTGATTTTCTGCAAAATGCTCCAGTTCTCCCATGCTCTCTCTTTGAGAAGGCTTTTTGACCCATTCACAGAAAACAAATCTAAGGTGTTTTTGCAATGCAAGTTTCATTAGAAAAGGAAGGAAACAAATCCGGCATCTGTGTCATCTTCATTAGGTGCGGCAAGTGAATGAGAGAGGAAATTTATTTTTAGATTGTTTTCTTCGATAGAGAGAATCCGAACATCTTCCCTTGAGTAGTACGAAAATGGTGCTAAAAAAGAGAAAAGGTCATAATTTAACTTGTTGCAACATTCACCAAAAGTACCTTTAGAGTATCTACAATGGTTATGCTAAATGTGATGTTGCGTCTCCACGTAGGCAAAAAAGGTGCGTGAATCTCTTCAAGGAAAATGTCAAATGTGATGTGGCATTTGGCATATGGAGTTAGGATGTCAATTTTAACATACCATAAAGCAACAGGCTATTTTTACTTTTAAATTGTTTATTACATTGGCCCCACAAGAATGCAAAAGTTTTTAGAAATTTTGTAAAGTTTCTTATGATGTAGGTCCCATAAGAACTTAAATTTATAATAAAGTAATAATTTGACATATTGGTTGAAGTGTCCAGTTTCCAAACATGCCAAATATCAAACCTTCAAAATACCACATAAGCCATCAAATGAAATTTGGCATTTCCAAAATGACATCTCCCTTTAGAGTATCTCCAACTCATATGCCAACTATGATGTAGTAGCTCCACCTATGCAAAACAAAAAGTTTAGATCCTCTACTTAAAAACCCCGCGTGCATGGCAAACTGCACACTAGTGTTATGGTCACCATTAAGTTTTTCCTCATTGAATCTCAATTTGGGCAAAAAAACCACATGAGTCTCTCCAAGGAAAATGCCAAATGTAATGTGGCATTGGCATATGGGTTTAGGATGTCAAATTAAATATACCATAAAGTCACATGCCAATTTCACTTTTGAATTGTTTATTACACAGGCCCTACAAAAATGCAAAGATTTTATAAAATTTCTTATAATATGGGTCCCACAAGAATGCAATTTTTATAATAAAGTAATAATTTGACATATTGGTTGGAGTTCTCACTTTTCAAACATATCAAATCTCAAACCTTTAAAATGCCACATAACCATCATATAAAATTTGGCATTTCCTAAATGACATCTCCCTTGGAGATGCTCTATGACCTTTTTTCTAATATGAACTTTTTGTTGGCGCATTTAAAAAGTTTACTATATTTGAAAATTCAGATGGGATAAAAAAGATTAATGGGATCAAAATTTTCATTAATTCCAATAAAGGAGGGGGCGCCGTTTCTAAGGGTCCGTTTGTATGCCCTTTCTTTCAGCAGAATACTGCCCCAACAAGGTGCCGGTTTGGTGCAGCAATAGTTTTGATCAAAAAAGAGTTGATTTTGGCTTGATTTCTTGTGTAGAGAGGAAACAAAGCTCCCTTGCAGGATAGTAGGAATGCCAGATGCGTTCCCCTTCCACAAATGGCACCAAACATATCCTAAAAGTTTTGCTCTTTCTTGCCAAAAACTGAATATGACTTTTTGCACATTAATATTTTAAAAAAATAAAAGTGTCCCTCACCATAGTATGAGGAATAGATACATAGTAGTTTTGTCATATATATATATAGAGGAGCACTAGATAATGCACGAGCATTTTTTAAAGTGTAAACGCCCCTTCTTGAAACGAATAAAAGATTAAAAATACAAAGAGCAATTAATGTTATTTTTAAAAAGGAGAAAAAGTCATCACATGACTTATTCCTCATTGAAAGAAAAAAAGAAAGTAAAAATGCCCCTTTTCAAATGGGATATTCTTAAAAATTTATATATGGGAGATATTCATGTGCATACATCCCTTACCATTTTGATGATGGACACTTCTTTTTTTAGATCTAACAAGGTAAAAAAGGTATCATGATATGTAATAATTTTATCCTTTTGTACATTAATACCATATAAAAAAAGAATATTTCTCACTATTTTAATGAAAAATGTATGCACTTAAATATTGCCCCTCACACACACATATATAAATGTATATATATCTGACTTTTCTGGGCGCCTTCACTTTAGTTTTCACAAGGAACATCGATTAGAAAGAGCCGAGATTCAAAATTCAGAAGGAGAAAAAGAAAGAGATTTGTAGTGTACGGTTGGTGTCTCATCAACTTCTTTTTGAAGATGGATGTGAACACCATAAATTTGATATCCTGCATGTGAGCATGTAGACCTTCTGGTGGTGTGGCCCATTGGCACTTCTTTTGGGTTAGGCTAAAACCGACTATTTACCCGATCAAACATGAATCGTGATTTGAAGAGGCAAAGGGGCAGAGAGAAAGGTACGTGGCCTTTAATGTGCTCGGTTGGTTTTAGGAGTACCATATGCATGCACGGATGTACAATCACACATGTACACATCAAAGGACAAAAAGTAGATGGACCAGGCTTTTATCATGATCGATTAAAGAAAAATGACCAAGCGAGGGAAAGATAATGGAGGAATGGAGGACTTTAATGAACCTTTTTATTATTCCATTTTTTGGACCCTATATTCGGACATGGCTCCTTTTGGTGAGTCGATGTAAATTTTCTAGATAAAAAGTTCCATTGGGCATATCTGAGAGATGGCTGTTTTAAATGTGTCACATAGGAATTTTCTTTTATGAGATGGGTGACATTTCAGATTGATCCCTTTCCTTCAAAATGATGACACCAGATGGCACCAGCTAATTGCCTACTTTCTTAATTTCCTGCGGTGGCCCAGTGTTGGACATCTTTAATCATTGCAGAATATGACAATGATTGCGCCTTTGCTCATAATTAAATTTAAGACCTTAAATCAAGCCTCCCTCTTGTGATTGGTGATGGGCCTCAGCCGTATTCGCCACTGAGTCCAGATCTTCCCAGTCTAAAGTGTAGAGAAATCATAAATTAAAAAAGTCGGACTCCATAACGGGCCTACTTATTCAACCCTGAACCCTTGAAAAAAATGTTCTCAAGGTACACGGAGGTATCCTCAAAATCTAGCTCAATTTAATTTTATTTAACCATTGCATTTTTAATTTTATTCTTGGTTTTGGTGCCCCACCTTTTAGGAGCGCTGGGACCTCTTGACCTGAGTAAGGCGATACATTTTCAAGTGAGGAAAGGTGTATAGTCATGTTTAAACTCTAGTCAGGATGAGAACCAACACTTCTAACTACTAAGGTAAGAGGTTACTCTTTTCCATTGGATTGAATGCTCAATGGAAAATATGATGAATGATAATAGAAGTTGCTATTAAATACTCAACTTAATGGTAAAACAAATTCAAATTACATTAAATTTGGACAATAATATATACATCGGGAGGGCATTTATTATGAATTATTTAGATTTCAATAATGGGCCGTGCTATGTAGCTCCAGGCCTCTAAATCAGGATTTCTCTAGGTTAAAGCATTAAGGGATTCAGACTCTTTGCTGTCCGGTTGAATTGGTGCTAATGAAGTGTGAGGTAATGATCATAGGGGTTGCCTAGTTAGTCAGATTTCCCATTTCTCATTTTTGGCCCAATTCCTCCAGGTTGAATCCATGGTTTCTTTCTTAGTGAAGAGGTTTTCTACCTATGTGAGTAGGCATTTATCTCTATGTGAGAATAGGTTTTTCTAACATGGTTGGGTCTCTCATAAGTAGAGTTGCAAGCGGAACGGTTTCGAGTCGGAACCATGGACCTATTCCCATACCTATTTCTAAATAATGGTTCTAATTCTGAGTGATCCGGCTCTAAGTCAGAACTTGTTTTGTTGGTTTCAAACCCAATTTTGATACTAGGGCCCGAATCCGGTTACTAAATCATGTCAAAGTACAAAACTGAAATCTAGTTTCAAAACCGGTTCTACCTTCATTTCATTTTATTTATTTATTTATTTATTCTAAACTTTTTTATTGAAATAGAGATATCATTCAACTTATGACACCAAGTCAAGTCTATTATGTCTTGTATTAAACATAAAAATATCCAATAAAACTTAATTTTGTGATATAATTTGCAACATTGAAGACTCAAATGTGGAGTCGGAAGTCCACAGATTGAAAATTGTATGAACCCGTTTACATCCAGTTATAAGTTCAGAGGTAACGTAATTTAATTGAGATGGTTCAAACTAGTAGTGAATATCATTCCAACTAGTGCTGTTGGGACCGTCAACGGTCATGCAGGAGTAGGCTGTGATCCAATGGTTATTTCCTTGCAAGATTGTATCTTCATATCAAATCCATAACACAGTAGAGTAATTTACCTGCCATATTTTCTGAATCACTATACAAGGAGAGGAAATAAGTGAAACATGGAAAGAGTAGCCCAGCAAAACGTGATATAATTTGCAGACCATGCATTTTGATATTCATAGATACCACCATCAATCCATTCCAAAGGGGGAGATGAGCAAACGATAGGAGGAAATTTAATCGGGTTTTGTGGTAACTTGCGGTACCAGAATATATGCTATGGGAGTTCGGATCCTCAGAGTAAAAACGCTCACTTAATCTAATTGACATTTTGTGAAGATTTGCCCCACGGTCTACTATGTCACCATGGGATGGTCTCCAACGTCACCATAGGGCCCTATGGTGACATGCATCTCATAATGACGTAGCGGATCGTGATAAGTTTCACCCCAGTTACTATGGGGTGATATATTGAAGGATCCGAACTCGACTTAATCTCAATTCATTCTATAGGCATTTAGGAATTAGAGGTGTACAAAAAATTAGTCAATTCAGTAAAATTGATCTAATTCGATCCATAGTTTTTAATCGATCTTATGGTTAATGATTAGGTGATGGATTTACTCTTAAACCACAGATTTAAACCGACCTAAACTGTTGAAATAATATATATATATATGTAAAAAATTATTAAAGAGTAACATTTTTGTCATTTGTCATCCAACTTTCAATCTCAACCATTTACTCTTCATATAACCATTCACTCTTCATATAAAATAGTAAGGAAACAGTTTACACAACCGTTAATGGCTTGAATGGTTTTAACCCAACCGAAGTGTTGATCCACGATTTGATTTGATTTTTAATGAGCAATAGATTGATTCTGAATTATAAAATTGTTAATCCAAACCATGTCCACACCTATTACAAAGTTGAGAAGAACCCAAATTGCAATTTGCCAGTGGACTGCGTGGCTACAAGGAAAAGAAGGCAAGGATTCGTTAAGAAAAGGACAGCCACAGGCAGTTTTTCTCAGTGGGCCCTGCCAAGATAAGGTAAGACCAGTATTTATAAAACATCAAATCAGTATAGAATGATGAACGTATATGTTGAGATTTGAAAAAAAAAATTCTGCTTTATGGAGCCTACTTGGAAAGAGAATCGCAATCTGAATTTTGCAACAACCACTGTTGCAGCCGATGCACGGGATTAAGAAGGTCAAGAATTTGGCAAGTTCATTCTACCCAAAAGCATATTCCTTTACTTAGTCCAACACTAGTAGAAGTTTATAAAGGTAATTAAAGTTTATGTAAATTATATCTTTTTTCACAAATAATTTGAAGTTATTGCAAAAACTAAGAGCCTGTTTCTCTTGGAAAATTCCATACAGGGATTTGACATACAATTGCTGAACATGATGCGATTGTTGTAACCAACAATTTCAAATGCCATATTTCTTTGCTATAATTTCATATTTTAAACACCTAAAAAAATACTTTTAACCATTCCCAAAACCGAGCATTTCTAGATCCTCACCGCAAAAGGAGGACTTGGGAATTCAGGAAAGGGAATAGCATTTGGAGAATTTCAAATGCTCCACATATGAATGCTATTTTGTACAAGTAGTACAAAATTATAATTTCAAATTCCCCACATATGAAAGCTAGTTGAATGCTACTAAAGAAACAAGGCCAAGGAATAAAACAAAGAAGGACAACAAATAGTACGAGTGGAGTCATTAATTTCATGACTGATATTCATCTTGAAAGAACTACCACGCATGGAGTTTTAGAAAATCACTCTTTCTTTTGTCCATACATAACATAAAAAGGCCTTGCTGTTTTGTGGAGGTCTCGCACCCTATAGAGCTTACTTGGGGCCTCATAATTATGGGCGTGGTGGGAGAGCAAAATATCTGAATGAGATCCACCTATGTCCAATATTTCGTAATTACTTCAATCCAATAGTCAGCCTTATCAGGATCAATGTAAAAAGCATACGGTTGGTGATATTCAAGGAAAGGGATGCTGTATGACAGGGCTGGATGGATCATAGATGACTCCAGGTGAACCTCACAGGTTCTCTCATGAATAAATATGAATCTAACTGCATAGAACCCTCTCACCATCTTTTTTCTTCTTTTAAGTATGCTGTGCGGCATGTTCCATTAAGAAAAGCTCAGATGATAGACTTTATGAATTCAAGTACAACCCAATCAATGACCAGAAGTAGTAGGATTTTAAACTTGTTCTTTCTCTTTCTTCTTAGGTTGTAGGGAAGGGGGTGGAAAGAGAGGTTGTATTTCGAAAAAGTTCAATCACTCTTCTATTAATCAACGCTCGCAGGGCGAAACAACACACCACTGTGAGCTAAGCTTACAATATACAAATCTAACCCAGGAAATTTTCATGGGCTTTTGGGTCTGAATCATTAAAACAGAAGAAGAGAGCGAAACAAGACAAAGCGAAGTAAGATCATAAAGAAGAAAAAGTTCTTCTTCTGCTCCAATATTCTTCATCTGAGCATGGAAGTTAGAGATCGAAAGACGACTTCTTCGCATGGGATCGTAAGACCCATGTCATGATCGAAGCCGAATTCCTCTTCTGCTCTCCTGAGGAGGCTCTGGAACTCGGGGTGAGTCAAGTAAGAGATTGGAACAATGAATCTGCTCCTCTTTTCACCAACGTAGACAGCAAAGTGGCCTTTTGGGACGTCCTCGGGGAGGCCTTGTTCATCTGAGTCGTAGCCTTGCTTTCTTCCTAGGCTAGAGCATCTCTTGAGGATTTGCTTGAGGACTGCAGTTTGGGGTAGTTTGTTTGATCTTCTGATGGCCATATTGGATTTCTTTCTGGTTGTGCAAGGACAAAAGAAAGTAGAGAGTTGTAGAGAGAGAGAGAGTGTGTGTGAAAAGAGGAGTAGTTGGTGAGAAGAAAAGAAAGGGGTGAGAAGGGGTATATAACGAGAGGGAGAAGAACAAGATCATGTGGGCTGTGGGGACGAGACACAGCACGGAAGTTGTGGCCTGTGCTTGCATCGTAAGGACATGTTAGGTACCAAACCCATTGGTCTTGCAACCATTTCTGCCCCTCTAATTGACACTGTAGGACCCACCTCTCTCTCTCTCTCTCTCTCTCTCTCTCAACCTTATACTTTCTGTGGAACTTGGTTTTCAGGCCCAGTATTAAAGGGGTAGCCCCTGACAGTCATAGACGGGCTTCGACCTAGTCTGGGCCTGTCTTAGGAGTCATTGACCGTGAAGATTTGGAACTTAACAGTCTTGCGTTATCATAACAAAATAATTTGGCCCATTATCGGATACACGATTAGCTATTGTTAGTAATAATCTAAATATCCAACAGATTGAAGAGATTTTTTGCTCAATTGATTGAGAGACTTTTGCTTCTAGTAGTTGAGAGATTTTTGCTTAATTGATTGAAGTAGTTTTGCTTCATTTGGTTGAGAGATTTCTGCTTAATTAATTGAGAGAGGTTTGCTTCTATTAATTGAGAGATTTTTGCTTGATTGATTGAGAGAGTTTTGCTTCTTTTGGTTCAGAGATTTTAGAGATTATAATTGAGATATTTTAGATGTGATAATAGAGTTTACAGAATTTTGCTTCTTTAGAGTTTTCGCTTGATTAATTGAGCTTTTAGAGTTTTAGTTGTTGTGATTGCGCAATTAATTCAGAGTTTTGCTTCATTTGGTTGAGAGATTTTTGCTGATTGGTTGAGAGAGTTTTTCTTCTTTTGGCTCAGAGATTTTAGAGATTGTAATTTAGATATTTTAGATGTTGTGACTGATAGATTTTAGAGATTGTGATAGAAATAACTTTGCAAGTGATGATTGACAAGTGGTTGGGCTTTGGACCTATAAAGTAAAGTCACTCTGAGCTCAGAAGCCCAAGTCTCAAGAGCCCAGCCAATTTCCAGCTGTGACCCTAGGATTTTCTTTTTCGCCAAAGGACTTAGGATTTCAGAAAGGGAATAAAGAGTAAAGTTTATGTGATGGGAAGGTACTACGCTGGTTATGATCTTTGGAACCTTGTAATTCTGCTGATTGAGCACCACAAGAAATAACAGTGGCATACTGTGGTTGGCACACCCCAAGAGCCATCAGAAAACCATGTGATCTTTATTACGACTTGCAGCTTTTCACCCAGGGCCATGAATGCTTGTGTAAAGTTGTCCACGTTGGCCTTGATATTACTGCATGTGTCCTTGTATTTGTAACTTAGTATCAAAAGTATGTTTTGTGTACTTATTTACTATGTTCTGTGTACTTATTTACTTGTACAAAACATCATCCTAAAAGTAAGCAGATACTGTATCAGAAAAAAAAAAAAAAAACAGTGAGCAGGTGCGGAAAAAGGTCAAGAATACACTTCAATGGAGCATTCATATATGTTAATTTTAAATTGGCCCCTCTCGACCAATGGTGCACTAATAAATGCCCCACATCTAAAGCTATTCATAGATAACCATTTTCATGGCTCCCCAAGGGCCAAGGGCCTGACCCAAAAAAACTGGCCTACTTTCCTATTTAATGACAATTGGAACTCATTTGGGTGTAGTTAAATTAAAGGATAATGGATGGGTTTTCGGGCCCAACCAGATCCATAGCTGGTCCTTGAATAGCTGAATGGACTTAATGGGTCTGTTTGCCATCTTGATTGTGACTGCTTACGGGCCTACATTTGGGTCTTATTGATAATGGGCTCTAGTTTCCTCTTCAGAGGCATCATACAAAAAAGCCCTTAAGAAAATTAATTGCGTATGGGGAAATGATAATATTTTGGGGAAAAACTGTTGCACAAGCAAGTACTTGTGTTATATATGATACTTGTGGGCTTCTCTAGCTTAATTATCAACTCAAATGTGCCCCAATCATGAGCCGCTTTTCGTATGGACCCAACTCCCAAAAGAGCACAAATGGAGCCATCCTAACCGTCTGATGATTAGGTTTTGTTGTCTGTCCTTATCACAACAACGTCGATTTTCCAAACACCATTGATCGGGATGGCTAAAGACATCTGCATCTTCACACCTTCGTATGTCGAATTGTTGATGAAACATTAAAATCATCCATATTAATGCCTGACAATAAAATTTAAGACATAAAGAGTAGGCTTTCATCATAGATTACGTTCTAAAAGTGGAAAAGTAACCAGGGAAAGCAATTCTCCAAAGCTGCTTTTGTGGGCTAGAGAATTTTGCAAGAGAGAGAAAATTTATGGTGATTTTTCACGGCTTTCATTTTTTTGGTGCATCACATTTTTTTGTAAAAGAGGAAAAGAGTGATTCAACAAAGAATATTTCTATACGAGAAATAGCAATGCAGGATTCCTCTCTAACATGAAAATAGAAATATGTATAAACCATTTCATTATATAAAGAATTTATTTCATCTATATTTGGTTGATTAAATTAAATTAACATGTGAACGTTCAAAGCCATTATTTAAAATGGACATAGTTGATCCTAACAGCCCATTTTCATGGCCCTCGATCGGATGGCCATGATCATCCAATCAATTTTATCACTGTAATAGTCCATTTTCAATTTTTCACGAATGACAATCTACTCTAGTCTCTAGCCTTAATTGTACGGGAACGTTTTCCGTCTGTGATCAAATTTTAATGGAACAGACATACCTCTTGAGTAATCCGAATATTCCGTACATGCTCTTTTATAGATCCTCCCACTAACGGTGGTCCCCACTGCGTCCATTGAATGAGACCTGCGGGTCTATTCAATGAAAGACCACTGCCCAATGTTCGCGCTGCTGGTGGGCCCCGCTAAAAGATGGAAGGGTTTCGATCAAGCACTATTTCATATCGAATTGGAGCCACAATTGCAGTGGTCAGGTTAGGTTGTGATACATCAATTTATTCCCATGTTCTAAGGCTGAGAAAAGACGAAACCTGGTTGATATAAATGCTCACTTCCTAGATCCAACTATTCTAACCCTTTTCTTTCTTTTATTTTATTATTCCCCCTCAAACATTTTAGAGAAATTATCGTGTGTACCCAAACACTTAAAAGTGTCCTCTAGCCTCTGGATGAATGATCGATTTGATGGCCTAGATTCTAAACAATAAGATGCCTGCATTTGAGCACTTAAAGACAGGTCAATCATCTAAGATGTATCACAAGGTAAGCCCCACTAGGTATTTAGGTACCTGGTGCTTACGTCATTGCGAGGAGCACCGGTGCTCACCGGAAGTTTTTTCAACTTTAATTTAAGTTTCTTTAATTAAGGAAACTCAATTTTTTAGTTGTTTGTATCAAATGGGGCCCTCATGTGGTCATATGGGACCACCCAAATTGCATTTTCATCTTGAGATATTAAACTAAGGGCCTATTTATTTGCACAAAAAACATAAGATTGAAATGCAAAGCAAGTCTTGTAAGTTGGAATTGAAAAATGGTAGATATAATAAAAATAACCATGAAATAGCGTCCTCTTTAATACAAACCAAATCAAAGTAGGAAGAATAAATGCCAACCATTACCATAATAATTCGGCTACTAGGAAAGTCAAGGTCTCTGCATTGTTCACCTTCTTCTCCATCCTTCACCCTTTATACTTAAATACTTGCCTCTTTAATAAATTTTTTGTTGACGCTCGTTTAACTAGGAATTTCTATGTATTCGATTCGTACATAATCTAATGCAAACAACCAGGCCCTAAGGGGATTTTGGGGACCCACTATAGATAGTGGGTCCATCGTAAGATCGATGAACACTACAACCCACTCGGGCTGTTCTTTGACAACGTGGTTTTATCATACGAAAAATGTCTTATTTTCTGAAAATATATGAAATTATTGAAAGTCGAATGTATTTGTTACCTTGGGTGCATTCAGCTTTGAAACTTTATACAATTGCACAGAGGTATGCTTCCGAAGGTAAAAAAAAAAAGCTCAGAGACGCCTTGATTGCTGTCATCCTGTGGGGTAGTCCATGAAACAAAAGTTCAGACAACAGCTCTCTACATATCTGTTTTACAGTTGTGAAGATCAGTAAAATGAATGATGTGAGGTGATGGGTCTGCCAATTGGAGTTGGAGTCGCACATTCCTTTAGAACCCCTCCACGTTCTGTGAATGAGATTGGTTAGCAAAACTGAGGATGAAATGAGAAAAAAATAGCAGAGGTGGCCCACCATTCCTATGCAAATGCAAGGGGTGTCTAGAAATGATGGCGACCCCTGTCCTTTGTTGTTCTCTGTTGGGCAATTGATTCATGAAAGGCCATGTTACTCTTGCCTCCAAGATGCCTCCTAAAGACAACCTAGAAAGCCTCAGAGAAATAATCCCAACCGTTTTATTCTCGTCCCATACCTTTCCAGCTTAAATAAGATGGTGATGCATGGGAATGTAGATGGGTTCATTTCAGGTCTGGTCATGGTGATCTATCTTCTTTTTTTTTTTGTTTTCAGGGTTTCTCAACTTGGGTCATTTGGGTAAATGTGATCCACTGCTAAGCCCCGGTTGCCTGAATTCAGTTAAACCGGATGGATGGCTAAGATTATCTGATTATTCAGACGTAATAGGTGGTGGGGTCAAAGACTTTCATCTCTCCATAATCCAAATATGCAAATTGGAAACTGCTTGTTCTTTCCTAGTAGAGAAGGATTAAATGAAGTTGCTGAGATGATGGTTATGTATTCAATTGGGTGACCATCAGCTAACTAAATATGGATAGACAAATTGATAGCATCATCAATGTCATCAACATTATCCAAAATAATAAAATAGAAGGAATTTAAATTAATGATGGGAACGTGTGCGAAAGGAACAAAACCCAGTAGAAAACGATCTTATACTGAAACAAAACAAAAAAACAAACAAACTTATTTGCAACAGGTGCGGCACACGGCACCTGGTCTACAAGACAACTCAGGCTCAATAGAGAGGCCTCACCTCGCTTTTACCTTCAATGTGGATAATGGATTAAGTTTCGTCGGGCCATCAAATAAGGCAAAAAGCCCAAACGGATATGGTGGGATAATTGAATACTTGTGTTTCAGACCATCCAAAAAAGAAAAAGTGGATATGGTATCCCAACTGTGGTCATCAATGGGCCTAGTCCCACCCCATAAAGTTGGCATATTTTGAAAAGGACTGACCCACTTGACAGCCTATGTCAAGTGGAACATGAGCTACAGTTCAGTCCATTAATAAAACCAGTAGACTCCACTCCTATACGAAACCGGACATTGTTGACTTTCCGTTTCTTTGAAGGTCTAAGGCTTTTTAGTTCAAATAAATAACCATGAAAATTAAAAAATGAGCATGGAATAACCTCCCTTCTAATGGAAATTGAGTAAGGGAAGATAGGAAACTGGCCATCACCTTAGTAATTCAAACTCTAGGAGAGTTGCGTCCCCTCCTGCATGTCTACCTTACATTCGTCAACCCTTACCTCGATAGTGATCCATCCATGGAGCTCATTTGACAATGAATTCCGATGTTCTATGCAAACAAATAGGCCCTTAATGAATAGTTAGGATGACAACTATCCATTTAAACTTTGTAGGTACAATTTAGATACACACCATGCTCATCCACAGACAACTATTTATAACACTATTAAACAGAAAACATATATCCACTGAAATGATATCAAGCATGAATTGCATCCAATTGCTTCCAGTTTGCTCCTAAACTTCCATTAAGAACTCTTAAACAGAAACATTTGTAATGAATGGCACATGATTGAAAGAAATGTCACACATATTACAAAAGGGCATAAAAAACAAAACCAAAAACCCCATCTCCTGTATGCCTTCTACAATGGTACATGCAGCCACATTATTTCTCATGTTTAATAGTTCAACAAATAATTATGCAAATAAATCATATAAGGTGGGAGGAGCTGCCAAACATGATCTCCAAAAAATGGATTGATACACATTAGCCAGGTTTACCAGAATCACCTGCAGAGGATGCTCTTTCAAAAACCTAGAGGCTCAATTTACACTACCGGTCAAGAAGCTGCTTATAGTAGCCGTCACTCTTCTTCTATTTTCTTTTAACCCTTCTATTAGATTTTGATGGGAATGGTTGACGCAGGATACTAATCTAAGCAGAAACAACAGCTGCAGGCTGACTTGTCTCTTCAGCTTGCAAGCTCTTGTAATAATTCACCAGCACTTCCCATCCCCCAGGGCACATGAAACCATCAGGAGGATTCTCCCCGTTCCTAGCAAATGTACGCATCTGTGGCATGAAAATTATATAATTCTTAATGCAGAAGCAAAAAGGATTTAACATATGCTGAAAAAACCCAATCAGTACCATCTATTCATAGGCTATTGACCAGCTAGGACTTAGGATCTTCCACAATCTGGAAGACTTCCAGGAAGTGAGGACCATCATATCAAAAGTCAACAAAAATCGAGATGCATCCTGCCTGTAAGGAACAGGAGGCAGCAAACGATACAATTGCTGTGGTGCACAACACTTGGCCTTTTGGCTGGAAGTTTGATACATGAGTTACACAAGCACTCTTTTAAAGACTACCCTAGTGGCCAGGGCAACATAGCTACCAATTGAGAATACAAGTACACAACCTATTTAGGTTCAAACCCATATGATCCACCTTCCCCAATGAAGGATGTCGTACCAGTACACCAAGTGCTGGAAGCTATCAGTAATCAGATATATTTTTCTTCTGTTTTTTTGAAGGGTACAGTTATTTAAACAGGCACCCTTTTTTCTTTCTGACCTATTACATTACACAGGCATTAATACTTCAATAATTTCTTACCTTAGTGCCAGAGATAAAAAGAAAATCTTTAGCACGCGAAGGATCAAAAAATGCCATCTTCTTTTCCAATGTGTCGTATGCTGCTACCTGTGGTAAATAGTAAATTTCGAACAAATGATCAATCTAGCTCAAAATTTTCTATCTATTAGGAGTGTAGCAAATCATATATACAACTTGCTAGTACTCATTTTTGTGGATCATCATCATCATCATCATCATCATCATCATCAAAACCTTATCCCAACCATATTGGGGTCGGCTACATGAATTCTATTTCTCCATTCCATTTTATTTTAAACCAAATCCTTAGATAAGTTAAACTTCTTCAAATCTGATTCAATGACTTCCATCAATGTTTTCTTCGGCCTACCCCTACCTTTTGATCGGCCATCCACCTGTATAGTCAAAATTTTTTTCACCAGTACCATTACGGGCCTACGCTCAACATGCTCAAACCATCTTAAACGAGTTTTTCTAATGTTATCCCTTATTGATGCTACCTCTAAATGCTTTCGAAAGCGCTCAAGCTGTGGATCAGAATAAAGTGTAAAAAAATTGAAGTTGTTCTATGCTTAATTTTCTTTTGGCACTCCAAAACTCTGTAAATTATACAAGTTTCAAACTCACTTTAATGAGTGTTTTGAAAGTTAAATGCATAATTCTTCAGAATGGCACCACAATTGAATGTACTCTGTTCCTAGCATCACAATATACCTTGCTTCTACCAAATAAATGTGGATATATAATCTGAAAAACATTTTTTCTAATTGAATTTTTGCATGAAAATATTTCAAAATTTTGGGGACTACCATGGTACTGGTGAAAAATAAGATTGGTCAGTCAGTTCCACTCTAATTTACTCAGGCAGTATTATGATTTCTTTAAAACTTAAATCAGCTACCACAATTTAAGTGGGCCCAACCTATAGGCCTATACAAAATGGCCACTCGGCTACCACAATTTACTCAGCTCTGCTCAAATCAACATGAAGAGCCATCAGAAAACTGAACAAGGTTTTTTTCTTTTTTAATGCAACTTTACCTACATATTTCAGGACTGACACTACTGACCATCATGGTTGGCCTGTCCCTTAAGCTTGAAATAGGGCATTAAACCATGGTACTAAATTTCAATTGATAAGCTCCGATTTGACCAATGAATGCCAGTTTTCTGCCTGTCCAATAAAGGGAGAGGTACAATACCTGTATTCCCTATATATCTGTCAAATACATGAAACTGATACAGCTGATATTTATCAGTCAGATGGGGCGATGCAAGCTTTAAATTATTATTTTCTAAAATGAATATACTGGAGCAGTGGGGCTCACAGTCACAAACATGGCATGTATTTTTTTATTTTTTTTATTCTGTAACCACAAGACCACAGTATGTTAAGGATTAGAGTCAGGTTTGGATTGGGTCCAGATGGACATGGATGCCAAAGTTCTATGTACGCGGACCAAGACCGAAGCCAAATGGTGCAACCCCAGATCTCTAATCGAGCATAGAATAATCTCCCGATGGATTGTTCGAATCCAGAGATGGACTTCAACCTCTAGGGCACAGCCATCCTCACAATAAAAACCATAATGAGAGAAATCACTGAAATTATAATTGAATAAGCATATCTACTATAATGAAGGGCTCCTTCTTATATAGGAAGGCTATTGCTAAACCAGGAAAGAGTAATCATAAACAATCATGGCTTACTAAATTAAATTAAGTCCTAATCTCAACTCAACATACAATAGGAAATAACTACTTAATTACTATTTAACTAACAATAGGGATCCTTGATCTTGGACAGATCATGGATTAAGTGGAGCCCATCAAAGTGGCCCATCAGTGTTGGGCTGGACCTTGGATCTAGCTTGCATCACCAGACATGGATCTACCATATTGGACCAGGACCCAATTATGCATTTCTAGCATAAGCTGACAAATTCCTAGCATTTAATTTTCTCAGCAGCTGGGTTAAATTATTGGCGATATAGATCTCGATCCAATACTTATACATGATAAAAATAATAATAAGTAGAAAGATGCAGAATCCAAGAGAGTAATCATGTATCAATAAACATACCCTAAATGGCAAAATATTAAGCTTCTCTAGGCCAGGAGCCATGCTTAAAACCTTTTTCCCATGATCCGGATCATACAAGTCCCTCTTCTCTGTTGGATGACTCATACCAGCAGGATCACGTCCAACAATATAGAAATTAGCCCCTGCATTTATACGCGCTTTTGCATGCCATTGCACTTCAGTTGGACCTGCATAATGCATGGGTGAAGGGAATATAGCTACTATAGTAGTCTCAGGATCTAGGACACCGTCTTCTAAAACCTGATACCAAAGAAGATTCGAAAATAAACCAGGTAAGTTTTTATATGGTACTACCATTCATGAATAAACTATGGACATTAGATATTTCAAGTAGTATGAGAAGGAAAGCATTGGTTGTATTAACCTTGCTATGCTGCTCCATTCTAACATTCAAAGGAACATCATCGGCCTTTGTATAGCCACCTAAGGGATGAAGCAATAGAACTGGATTCTTGTAACCCATTTGCAGGAGGCGCTTTCTAGTGTCATTCATCAATAATGCATGCCCATTATGAACAGGGTTCCTTAACTGAAATGCAAATACTGCATCAGCTTGACGCTTGTCAAATTCCTTGCGTAGTTCTTGAGGAGATAGCCTATAGTGATCAAGACCATCATTATATTTAATCGGTTGTATTACTTCCAAATCCCCACCGATGAGCCAATTTCCAGCAGGAGTGATCACTTCCTCAACATAAGGTAAGCCCGGTGCAGTTGTTCCCCAAGTTCTGGCAATTCTTTCTTCTTTGTTATGCTTATATATTTGAACTCTGCACAGAGAAGATGGATTGCATACTAAATTAAACCCAGCATGAATAGACAATGTCTGAGAATAATTAAAGCCTGCACTAAACAAACTTCTGATTCTCATATGACAAGATTCATGCATCTCACAGCATTTCCTTAAAAAACATACTTGAATTATATTCCAGTAGACAGTCTATATCTAGATATATATATAGTTTTGTCCACATATATATATATATATATATTGATGGTAGTTGAAGACTGCACGTGGAAGACTGCATGCCACAATAAGCATGAAAAGCAAGGTTTAGAAGTAACTAAAGTACATACTAAACCCTCTTCTGATTCTCACATGGCAGAATTCATACATGTCACAGCAGTTCCCTGCACGCATAATTGAGAAATTCCGGGAGATGGTCTATATAGCTCAAGGAAAAAAAAATAGGACTCAAAACCCAACTCGGACAGGGCTGAGTGACTGAGTCCGAGTCGAGTCAGTCCGAGTCCCAATTTAAAATAAAAATAATCGGCCGACTCACCTCGGTCAAGTCCCATGGCCAAGTCCTATGGGACTCAGCTGAGTTCCAATATTCAAGTTCAAGTCCTATAGGACCCGACTCATTTAGAGCCGAGTTTAAGTCAACTCGGCTGAGTCAACTCAGACTCAACCGATTTTGTAATCCATGATCACCTTTTTTGTAGGAGTTGAATAGATATAAGTTGAACACGTATTTACTTTCTTCATTAGTTAGAAGTTTTGAAAACACAAACGCCATGCTTCTAGTCGAGATATGGCTGAAGACTCGAAGGATCAAAGGTGGTCAAAGCACTAGGCAAAATCAAGGCGCCGAGGCAACCTGGTGCCTAAGGTCTTTTTAGATGTGGAGAGAAGGTGGTAAAAATCACCCATGGTACAAATTCATACCGTAGAAGTATTCTAACCACCTGTTCTCTTCACGTCCAAACAGGCCCTGATAGAGAGGAGAGACGCACCTAATCATGCACAAACCAAGGCATCCAAAAATGAGCCACATTGCACACCTAATAATATAGTTGATATGCTTCTTAGACTCTACACTTGCCTTACTAATCATCATGACAACTCTGAAACACTTCTAATAATCCGCATGCCCCTGCCCTTACCTTAAATTCACTTGCGTGCTCCTTCATGAAGTCCAGTCTCCAATAGCTATGGTCCAAATTCACTTGAAGTTATTATGGTCCATATTCACAGCAGGAATTACCGTAATTCCCTTGAACCTTTTATGGTCCAAATTGCCACTGTCTACATTACCTATGGTGAAAAGAAATATTATACAGGCAACATATGCTGTAGCAGCATACTTTGGTGCCCCGTGGAGATCTTCATGGGTTCACGTAAGGCCTTCTGAAATCATCAATTTTCGAAACCTCTCATTCAAACTCTTCAAATGTTACCTTATGTGAGGTATCTAGACTTCGGAAACACAGCTAGGAGCCTAGCTTGGGCCTTGTGCCCTTGACTACACTGAAACACAAAGAATGGCTAGGAAACATAATTGTCAAAAAGTTAAATCCACCTCTGAGAACAGGCAGCAGAAGGCCCAATCACCAAAATTTCATTCATCAATGAAGGCATCTCCACACCAGACCAAGATGCAAACAAATCACGATAGCCAAATATCCAAAGAAGAATGCGAAAGAAGGCAACTGATCACCTCCTGAATCAACCATCACATATACCAATTAATCTAAATTCATCCTCCAAGCAACCTGTCCCCTCCCTTGACGCTTGCCAATCAAACTCTTGGATTTTAATGGTGGCTAGGACATCTAAAAATCCTACTATATCTGTATGAGAAATTTTTTTGAGTTTATAAATACCAAAGAAAAATCCAAATCAATGAAGAACACAGTTAACTAAAGTGCCATTCTACTACCTTATCAAACCATTGGATTTTTTCAAAAACTAAGACATCAATTTCATCAATACACATCACCCCTTCTCTTCTATTCATCAAATCAAAAATAAAAAAATAAAAATAAAAAATCTTTTTTTTTTTTAACAAAAGCCAAAACATCAGTCTTATCAAAACACATCACCCCTTTACTTAATATTCCTCAGATCAAACAATGTCCAACCAAACATCAATTTCAGTAAAATAAAACTCATTAGAGAGAGAGAGAGAGAGAGAGAGAGAGAGAGAGAGAGGGAGAGAGAGAGTGACCTTCGAAGAAGGGCGACGAGATCGCCCTGCGGACCGACCAATGAAACGTCCGGCGAGGTTCCTATCTTCTCCTTGTCCTCGTCATCGATGGCCAAAACGATGGGAAGCGACATATTGACGAGAGTTCCATCTCCCAACCTGATGGAATTGAAATGCAGGCTCTGCAAATATTCATCTTCCCTCATAAACCCTCGCAGAGGGCTGGCCCACCCCTCACTGATCACATGCACCCACTCCAGATCTATCCGTCCGATCCTCACCTTCGGCAGCGCCTCCGCCTCCGCCCTCTTCGAAGCCCTCTCCTTCTCCGGCACCACCACATCCACCAGAGATCCCCCGTCCGGCTCTATCAGAGAGCTCTTAATGACAGAAATACCCTTCTTCGAAGCACCACCCGCAGCAGCAGCAGCAGAAGAAGAAGAAGACGACATTGGAGGAGTTGAAGAGGAAAGCGAACGAGAGAGGCTTCGAAGAGGGTTAAAATGGTAAATAGACTGCTTCGGATTGACCCTTGTTTTACAAGTAGCTTTTGTAAAGTGGAGATTCTGCAGATTGATAAGCTGCGCCGAGGTGCTAAAGAGCGCCATAGAGAAAAAACACAGAGAGAGAAGGATAGTTTGGGAATTGGTGCACAGGAGCTCCTCGTGATCCGTTCGATTCGAAGCAGAAAGCGGAGTATTTATCGCGTGAAGAGATTGATAGCCACACACGTTCCTTCGGTGTATATCTGGGAGGGATTCACATGGCGGCTCGGCCCTCTATTTTTTACCATGGATACGACGTCAGCTGTGACATCATGGCTGTCATTCTGCGTCGTTCATTTGGTGGGCCACCAGAGTATCTAATCTATGAACATGACAAAGATGGTCTTTATTAGGGGTTTATTGTTTTTAATGAGAGGTGGGTTTTGATTGACGGCCAAAATTATTCTGCTGGGTTTTTTTTTTTTTTTGGCCCACTTTGTAGTGGGGCATGAATCTTGGTCTCTTGTTTCATTCATGAGGCCCACGGAATCGTCAACACCAGATCTTTGGAAAAGTGGGAAGGTAAAAAGCACCCACCTGTCACCACCACCAGTTTTTTAATATATAGAAGTGCGGTTTGCTGTTTCTTGTGACTCGATAGTCATGTCACTATGCGTACGGAAGAAGGGTCAGCCGACAAGGCCTTCAACGATTGGAGGCTGTATTGTAGGGCTCGGTTGGGGCCCAGTCGGCCAACGAGCCAACACCAGGCGGTTGGCTGGATGGAAGTAGCACCAACGTACCTTTGATGATGGCTAGATCGCTCGAACTTGATGGGGCCTAGAAAATGGATTGTAACCGGCCCAGCCATGTGTCTCACGCCCTCTTTAACGCGAAATTTTCACAGTAACACAGCCATACATAATGTAAAGTACAACCGTGTAGTCTGTGCTTGGTGCCTGGGACTAACCTGGTAACTACTCCTCTTAAAGTGTTTGCACATGTAGACCGTGTGTCTGGGCCCAATCACTTCCGCCAAATGTATGACCGGCTAAAAACTGTTTTTCAGGAAATGCCCAGGATATTTAAAGGCCAGCCCTTATTTTTTACATTGTTGGTACATTAAATTCAGCTTAATATAATTTAAATTATTAGATCCTTTCATTTAAATTTTACTTTAAGTGGAGGTCTTTTTTCTGTGCATTGAGGATATTTTATACCAGAAATGTCCTTGCATGGGTTTGTTTGTTACATCATTTTCACGATTTAGGTGCTAGAATCATGGTTCCTTCGGTTTCAAATTAGACTTGTACATCCCTTGGTAATTTGGTATAATTTATCTTTGATGTTCTTTGCTGTCAATCCTTTTTCCTCTAGAAATCATTTTGTGATGAGTCTTGTATTTGGTTTCTCTGTCTCCAAGTTCAATTCCAAATATTAGGGAGATATCATTACTTGGTAATGGGACAAACTTATTTCCAAGTTTAAATGCCTCTCTTTTCCTGTTATATCCCAAAATTATTGCTAGCACATCATCGTCATTCTTTCTTCAAGCTTTCATATCAAGTTTGTCTTTAATGATAGCTTCAAACAACCATCAGAATGGTATTTTCTTCATATGAACAATATATCCAATGCTGAAAAGTCTTTCTATTTTAATTTCTTCAAATAACCTCAATATTGCCCATAGATTTGATTTGCATTGAAGTTTATAATTCTTGCCCCTTCTTAACCACCCCCCCCCCCCCCCAACCCCCCCCACCAAAAAAAAAAAAAAGGATCAAGCAACTAATGGATTCAATTGGAAAACATCATAAGAACAGATAGAATTGAAAGGAATATAAAGAAAAGATAGAGCAACTATAGGAGTTTTATTTGTTCCTTTTAATAGTAGTTTACCAAACAGATAAAATCATTTATATAATTGGAAAAGCAAACAGATAAAATTGAAAAGAAACATAAAGAAATATTAAGCAAGCAACAAATGGAACTAAAAAAAAACAAGCAGCAAACAGATAGAATTAAAAGAAACATAAAGAAATAACAAAAAAAACTAACAGATATAATTGTAAAACACCATAAACTAACAAATAAAATCGAAAGAAATAAAAAGAAATATCAAAACAACTAACACATACAACTAGAACAAAATATAAACATATATGTCAAATTGAAAAGAAACGTAAAAAAATGTCAAGCAACAAACATATACAATTGAAAACACTAGAATTAAACGGATAAAATGGAAAAGAAACATAAAGAAATATCAAACAACTAATAGATACAATTGAAAAACACTATAAACTAATAGAAAATATTGAAAGAAACATAAAGAAAGAAAAAGTAACTAATAGATATAATTGGAATACACCACAAACTAATAGATAAAATGTGAAAGGAACATAAACAAGATCCAACATCTAACATATTTAATTGAAATACACCATAAATGAACAAATTAATTTCAAAAAAATTATTAACAATATCAAGCAATTAACAAATAGAATTGTCCAACACCATAAACTAATAGAAAAAATGTGAAAGAAAAAGGAAGAAAGATCAAACAACTAACAGATATAATTGAATTAGACCATAAGCAAACAAATAAAATTGAGAAGAAACATAAAGATAGATCAAGCAACTAACAGATACAATTGAAAGACACCAGAAACTAATAGATAAAATGCGAAAGGAAAAAAAAAGATCAAATGGTAATAAATATAATTGAAAAACACTAAAAAGAAACAGAGCTAAAAATCAAACATCTTACAAATAAAAATGTAGATGAACATTTTAAAAATATATGTTTGATTTTCCTAATAAAAATTTAGAAGAAAACAGTTACATAAAACAAAAACATATATAATTGTAGAAGAGTATAAATGTCTAGAGGAATTCAATTTGAGATAAAAACATAAAAAGCATAACAGTATAAACATCATAAAAGAACAGTAAAAATTGAAAGAGATTGAAAGATAAATGAAACATCTAACAATTAGATTTGAAAAATATCATACATAAACAGATATAATTTAAAGATATAAGGAAAAAAGTATGAACATATAAGAGATAAAATTGTAAATCCTCAGAGACTTATAGATAAAATTGAAAGAGCATGACTTTGAAATCATTTGAAATCATCTATTTAAGTTTCATTGTCATCAAATCATTGCATTTCAAACATTTGCAAACCCTAGATTTGAGTAGTTTTTTACTTATTTGATTATGCAATCCTTGGATGAAGACAATAGAAAAGATTCTCGGATTTGTACTTTATGTTACTCAATTTTGTGGTTTGATGGAGAAGAATCCATTGGATGTGATGAGATGTTTGTCTTCTATAAGCTTAAGTTGTAGATAAATGAAAATGGCATGGTTTTGAAATATCTAATTTCAAACAATGTACTTAATAAGTATGAGGGTCAGTTTTATAAATTTACACTAACTTTTTTAACTTAGGAACACTAACGTGGCAATGATTATTTCACTAGACTTATGATGTTTTGGAAAAATATATAGGGATCTTTGGTCGAAGCGCCCTTGTTACCCAATTCACAGGGTTGTTTCTTGCACAAAACTAAAGCCAACTTAAGACAACTTGAGGCTTAAAGGCAATATTGGGCATGCTTGTTTGTGAGGTAGAAGAGAATAAAGTAAAATAAAATTTTTGAAATTCAAAAATTTTTCTTTTTTTTTAATTTCAAATTTTCCTTCTCCTTTAAAAAAAAGTCAGAAAGTCATTAGTAAATTACAAAAAAATCTCTACTTTTTGCGCAAAAAATCAAAAAAATTACATATCAAACAACTAAAAACAAAAAGTAAACATAACTTAATCATATATTATTCTTTCTTGATTTTGGGTTTATTCTATTCTACTTTACTCTTTCCCTCAAACAAACATACCCAAATAAGATATTATCTTTTTTCTAATACTATTGTAAATATTTTATTTAAAATTTATTTTTCTAGCTTTTTGTACTGCAAAATTACTAATTAAGTTTTTATATTCAAATTTTGCTAACATATTTTTTTTCAGTTAATAGTATGGCTAATTCTCTTAATCTTTCTTATAACATTGTTGATTTTAAGTAGGATTTTATCAATTTTAATTTAAAAAACTTATTTATGCAAAAGCAACAATAACGCGTATTATCAATCTTTTTCTAGTAGACATTTATTATGTATAAATTATAACTAATAATACTTTACAAATTAAACAAGTACTAACTATAATAAACATATAATATAAACTTGGAATTAAAAACATCCTAAAAACATGTAACAATAGAATCTGATTTAACAATTTATAAGTGTTGGCAATAAATATTCTAGATATGGATCACTTTTGAATTTGATGTAGCTTCTTCAATATATATTAAGAGCAAAGACAAAAACAAATCATATGTGAAGTTGTCTTCTATAGATTTCAAGCAGCACAGACAGAGGGAGAAAAATATATAAACTGGAAGATTTTCAAAATAGAAAAGGAATATTTTGCTTGCAATAATTTAAGGATTTTTTTTTCTTATTTTGCTTGCTGTAATTTTAAGATTTTCTTTCCTCTTTTTTTTCCTCATGATGGAAACAATTTCTAAAAGATGAAAAGTGACTTTAATGTTTTTATTTGCATTTTTTAGAATGTAAAAAGATGATAATTGCTTTAATTACTTTTATAAGCTTTATTTTTTTAAGAAAAACAGAAAAGATGACAACTAAAGGTGGCCACTGCTTTTTTGGAGGCCTTATTTTTTTGGGTATAAAGTAAGAACTTTTCTTGCCTAATGGTTGAGCCACCACCCGCACAAAACAGTCAAAGGCACTCCTTCCCTTTGTAATCTGCATTGAAACTTCTGAACAGTTCTTTTTACATATAAACAAATAACCAGTACTAAAGACAGTATGATAGTGGCATTGGAAAGGTTCTATCAATGGCCAATTCCCCCACTTCGCTTCTCCATGTACATGGGTCGCAGATGGATGGAAACTTGATTATAAAGTATCATGGGAGCAAGTGAGCCAGCAATACTTAATATATTTCTCTATTTTAAAGAAATTATTTTGAGAAACAAGAAATGTCAGTCTGCCTTCCGAGGGGCGGTCGCCAATCAACCTTCAATCACAAAAATGGTATATTTTCCTACATTTGAGATTGAAAATCCACTTCCCATTGCAGAATGCATTGCACAAGTACCAAGCGACTGGCATAACTGAAGAAGCTTCCATTGTCGCATGAACAGAGCCTCAATCACATACCATAAACAAACTTTTATAACACAGAGTTACATATTTAAACACCATGGGAATTCAATGCCATGAACTTGCACTGTTCATTCATTGCCAGCAACTGAGCCTCCTTCTTGTCAAGCAGAGCGCTTAGCCTGACATTCTCCGCCATGAGTTTCTGGACCTCAGCTTCCTTTTGCATCTTCTCTCCTTCCAAATGTGTTGTCTTGGCAACAAGCCTGTTCAGAAAAAGCACAGGTGCATCTATGAAGAAGTACAAGCAACAAAAAGAAGGTTTCTGAGTCAAAATGAAATTTTAAATTAATAATGTTGTGCAAGGCCAATAGGAAATCTCCATTGTTCTTTACATATACCCCATGAACCGACACAGTGATTAACAGATTCTTTCAAGTAAAGCAAGGTGATCGCCACATAACAATTATTAAAAGTTTAATTTCTGATGGATGAGGCTAAAAGCAAGTCAATATTTGGTTAAAATCACAAGTTTGTGCCTCCATTTACAAAGCTATGTCCTACTAACGAGTGACAAGAACCAAGTCAATTTGAAGGGGGAAAACGAACAAGAGAGACGCGTTGGATGAACCTGACCTATGCTAATGTCTAGTGTGACAACAGCACTGTTATTGACTATAGAAAGGGCAAACCTCATTGTCAATTAATTACTTGTTCAATTTTACAACAAAATCAAGCAAAAGATGCCACTAAAAAGGTAAAATAAAATAAAACAAGAGAGATAAATATTCTTAGAGGTAGTTATGTATGCAATTTAACATGTGTCAATATATATATATATATATATATTCTGGTGATAACTACAGCAATTCAAGGGAATATAAGGATCCATTCATTCATCCAAGACCTTCATCGGCAGTATGTGTCTTGCATACCAGGAATACGTCTTCCGTAAATGAAAACCTATTTGATCTTGTCATATAACCATATCTGACGGAGGAATAAATGAGATATATATCCCTGTAGATAGCCCACCTAATTGTTATCGAGATTAATAAGAACATGTAGACACGATCAAACAGAAGAGACTAAGTTCTTTTTGTTTTTTTTCTTATTGGTAACCAAAAAGAGACTAAGTTCATTGACAGAAAGCAACATCAAGTAATGGAAGGTATGTTGACTGACATATTTA
This sequence comes from Sextonia rubra, assembly GCA_037013555.1. Classification (NCBI taxonomy): domain Eukaryota; kingdom Viridiplantae; phylum Streptophyta; class Magnoliopsida; order Laurales; family Lauraceae; genus Sextonia; species Sextonia rubra. Next base: position 56,573,863 of record JASUAD010000010.1, read on the forward strand.
GTGAACACCATCAAGTGACAACTAAGAATGAAGTCTAAGATTTGCTACTCCTTTAGAAAAGCAACCTTCTAAGGCAAGCTACCAAAATAAAAATAAAAAAATCTACATATGCATATGATCAGGACTGCCAGCTGTGGACAAACAACTACTTTCAAACAGAACTTCAAAAACAGATCAGAGTGAAATACAAAAGCTTAAAACTTTAGATTGCAACTGGAAAAAAAAGTGTTTCAACTTTCAAGGTTCCATGATAATGAAACAAATTAGAAATGAACTTTATATTTATGAAGCATGTTCAAAGTAGTATGTGTGTATATATAGATGGATGGATAGATATATGATACCTTTCAAAAAGCCTCTCCATTGTCTGAAACTGCTTTTCTGATGAAAGAAGCGTTTCTCTCACACTGATGAGACTACTTACATATGATTTCAATGCCTCAAAATCCTGTTTCACGCGACAAAGCTCCTGTTCATTTTCTGTAGCTCGTTGTCTTTGTCTAGATGTTTCTTGCACCATGTCTTCCACCTTCTGCCGCATTTCATTCAAAATTGTATTTGTACCCAGTGCAAATTTTTCCATTTCTTCTACCTTTGCTGACATGGTCTCAATTTGCAGTGCTTTCTTTTTAATATCTTCAAGACCTAAATCTACCTTTTCCTTTTCAGCAGCAGCATCTATCTCTGCCATAATAACTCTCTTCACAAGGGCTTCCATTACATCAGTTACCATCCGTACTAACTTAAATATTTCCCCAATATATATCCCATCATGTTCATCAAAAGATCCAATCTTGTTATTGATTCCCAACCATGTTTCCTCATCCAGACTTTCAAATGATGAAAGGTCAATATCCTTTGACCAATCTGACAATGGTGTGCCATTTTTATCAATAAGTCCCACACCCTCTAGATGTCTGATCCCACAGGAAGTATGGGCTAAATGTGGAACCGCCATAATTCTTGCTTTCGACTTTAAGTAGGTCAATAGTGTAGCGGTAGTTTTGACCCTTCGCCAAAGAACTTCTTGTTCCTTCTTTGAGTCCTCCTCTGAGTCCTCAATAAAAGCTTTTACCTTTGTTATCTTTACTTGTAAGGTATCCACCTGGGATTGGTGTTGGTCCAACTCCTGTTTCCACATCATACTTGCTTGACAGGGCTGAGAATTCAAACTTGACAAGTTTCCCTCTTCCATGGCATCACCCATATCCTTCTCTAACATAATGAGGTCAAAATATGCAGTTGATCAGCAATAAAAACCAGCCAATTGTAAAGGAATTGGATGTAAAACAAATAATAAAAAATAAATGAGAATAAGTGCATGTAATGTAACACCTAAAATAAGAGGATAAGTGAATAAATTGCGGGCAATTCCTTTATTTAATGCTCATTAAGTAAACACATAATTTTGAACACAACCAACAAACTTCAAAGCATCAAGAAGAGACAATAAGCATCAGATGTAGAAATGTAGGCTGTCGCTCTTTAAGTGGGTAGAAGAAACGGCCTTGAGTTGTGTGGGTTGAAACTCCTCAGCACATTGGCCATGAAGTCAGGCCTACATTCAACAAAAAAGATCACAAGTTACACATGATTGGCATTCAGTCAAACCATTGAAAGATATGCATAAGCAAGCCCAGTCAGGGCCGGAACTAGAGGGGTGCTGGGGGTGGCTATGGCCCCCGACCCCAGAAATTGGCAACCCCCCACACCCCCCCCCCCCACTCTCTCTCTCCCTCTCTCTCTCTCTCTCTCTCTCTCTCTCTCGTTAAGAAAGTTTTAATTTTTTTAAATAGGTCCCGCAAAACAAATGGAACCGCCTCCCCCCCCCCCTCTCTCTCTTGTTAAGAAAGTTTTTTTTTTTAAATACGCCCTCCAAAACAAATGGAACCCCCCCCCCTCCCCCCCCCCCCCCAACAAAAAAAAAAACAAAACAAAACAAAACAAAACAACGAGAAGAATTTTGCTTATATAGTGATCCCCCAAGACAAGTTTCTGAGTCCCGCCCCTCAGCCCAATAATGACTTACTTACAGCTACATAAAGGATCAGTCTCCCTGCTGAGGATAAAAAAAATTGGACAATAAACTGCCATTTGCCATGTAGAAAATCATGCCCACTGTGATAATTAATTCAAAACAATTACAGATTTCTTGCTCATATGTTGGTTATAAATATCTCCAAAATGTTCTATGGAAGCTATCACCAGTCAAGACACTTTAAATAAAGCCATCTTCTTCCAATGACTTTTTAAATCAAGAAATGTAAAAAAAAAACTGGTATAATTAACTTTCATTAATATTCTGATGCAATCCAAGCTCGAGGCTCAGTTAAGAGGATATCCTATGCAACAAAAAAAAGAGAGGCATCCATGCCCTCTATAAGGGATGTATTCTGTCCAATTTGGGGTCATTAGATATGCAAAGTTTGACTGGTTCCTTCGATTGGTTCTTAAATACCAATGACGACGACTCCACTAGACATGTGCAGGTTAATCCTCATAAGTGGAGAGAGAGAGGAAGGGGGAGGGGGGGGGGGGGGGGGGGGGGGGGTAGGAATTGAGAGAGATTTGGACATTGAAAGTTTGGTTTTATATTGAGATATACAAAATAGATTAGTTATTATCTCTGTGATCTTAAAGATCTATGTCAGGTGGGTTCTTATATGTATGATATCATCATGCCATTTGTCGTAATATTGAATGGTGTAAAGGGAAATTGATGAATTATGAATATGACTTTTATATATTTTTTTTAAGTTTTACATTTTTCCGACTTGGAAATGAATGCAGTTCGCAATTATTAGGGTACACTTTACTTATAAATTGATCCAGTACACTTTACTTTCTGCCTCATCAAACCAAACACCTGTATACACAGGATAGACCTTACAACCTATCATTACCAAATATAGAATAATTTTCTATTTTTGGATGTCCTATTCCATCCCATACTTCTTTTTTCTATGTACAAAATACACATTGCTTTCATAACCATGGTGCATGATACCCTTGCCCACCCATGTCGTGTTTAGGCACCATAGCATACAAATGTGCTTAAACTTCTGAACTATTTTATGAACCAAAATATCAGCTTATATACCAATCCAAATCACTTCCATCTGAGACTCAAATCCTTTCATCGTATTTCTGATCACCATTTCACCCCTCTTCTCCTTTCCCAATCACGCAAAAGTGATGCAGCCCTAGGGTTAGGGCTTGCGTGGAGGTGCCTAAGCACGTGTCCAAGGACACTTCGAACCGTCAAGATGACTTCACACGAGGAAACACCTCTGGGGAAAAACCCAATTCTATTAATCAACCAAATCTGAGAATTTCTTCTCTACAATGCCATATATATAGTTAAAAGCAAACTTAATGTGTAAGAAAACCCTAGGCTAAAAATGGAAACTTTCCTAATAATAATTTAATTAGAACTCTACTAATCATAATCCTAATCTAAGTTGAAGAGGGGCTGCTGGGGCCTAGACTGTCTGCATCATCCTCCCCGGGTTGAAAAAAGAGTTCGTCCTCGAACTCGATGCTGCTTCGGATTGCCAGTGTAAATGTGTTGAACATGAAGGACATCCTTTGTGGCAGCTTTCCAGGAATTCTTCTTTGGCGGATGTGGTTTCTCAGGATGAAGAGTAACTTGCTGTCCACCATGCATGAATATATAGGTGTTGTCGCGCATACCATGAGTTCCATTTTTGTCATACATCCAAGGACGGCCCAATAAGATATCACCACTATCCATAGGTAGCACATCACACTGGATTATATCTGTGTCAGTCTCACCAATAGCAAAAGTAACTTTGCAAGTATGTCGAACATGCGCTTGATCACCATTCATTAGCCACTTGACAAAATAAGGACGGTTATGCTTATAAACTTTCAATTGAAGGCGATCAACAAGAGCCTGGGAGAGGAGGTTTTCACAACTTCCACTGTCAATAACAACTGTGCAGTTTTGTCCCTGAATTATTCCTGTGGAACAGAAAATATTTTTGCGCAACCACTTATGCTCAACAGTTGGTGAAGCATCCTTGAGGACAATAAGAGCTTCATCTGGGGGCTCTGCATCGATGAATTCAATTTCCACAGTGTCAATATTCTTGGAATTGTCAATATCCTTAGGATCAGTGTCAGTACCCTTCATATGATCTCGGATATTGTTATCAGCACCTTCAATCTCAATCATATGTATTCACTTTGGACAATCTGCGGCGCGATGCCCGTGCTGGTGACAATGAAAACAAACCATCTTATTTTGACCTTTAGTCCTAGCAAAAATCTGTCCCTCAGCCTTGATAGCATCTTATTTAGCTTCTTGTATAGATGAATTCTTCGGAGAAACCCATTTGGATTTTTGTACTTGATGATTTACAATTCCCTCAGCCTTGATAGCATGTTGGATGAGTTCATCGACATTATCAAAATGTTGGAAGGCAAGGATATGCTGAATTTCTAGTCTCAATCCATTGAAAAATCTATCAACTACCACATCATTATCTTCATTCAAGCCACAACGAGCTTGCAGAGTCAAAAATTCCTTAGAATATTCAACAACTGTCTTGGACCGTTGTTTCAAATTTTGAAAACTGAAACGGAGATCTCTTGCATAGTTGACAGGGAGGAATTTTTGTTTTAAAATATTTTTCATCTCAGTCCATGTATCAACAGGGTCCATGTTCTGATTCCTCCATTTTCTTTGCAATTCAGCCCACCAAGTTGCAGCATAATTACGAAATCTAGTAGCAATTAGTGTGACTTTATGATGCTCAGTCATTGGCTTGTGTGCAAAAATATTTTCCACACATACTAACCAATCCATAAATTCAACAGGCTGTAATTTTCCATCATATTCAGGAATCACAATTTTTATCCCGAATTCTCGATCAGGATTATTGACTGGCGGATCCCGTTGATTCCGAATATTTGCACCATCATCACAGTGGTGATGCACACATTGATTACTTTCCAAATTTGTCACTCTAATGTCCAATTGTTGCAGGGTATTGTGCATGCCATCAACTTTTGCAGATAATTCCCTAATGGCAGTAGCCAAATCTTCAAGTGAAGAAGATGAAGATTCAGCATCCACTTGCTTCTTTGGAGGCATTTTTTTTTTAATGCAAAATTGAAATTTGACTGACCTGATGTGCAGATCTATTCTTCAAAAGGACAGATTGGAAATCGGAACACTTGTGCAGAAGCTTTGAGAAGAATTTCGTTTGTGGGCCAGTTAGTATATGGGCTCACCCACCTAAAAACAGCTGAAGCGTACCCGGATTGAACTTAGGCCCAATACAGATTTTCCCGTCTCGTTCTGCGTGACAGGAAGATGGAGATAATAAGACTTTGTTTGCCCTAGGTGCTTCAAACAGAGGCTGCAACGATGAGAGCGCTGGTGAGATGATGGAGATGGCGACGATGGTGCTGCGAAGGCGGTGACGATGGTGGTGGCGATCGTCGAGCGCTACCTGCGGGCGACAGAGATGGCGGCGACGATGGTTTCCACAGAGACGGCAGCGAGCTGCAGAGAAGGTACACTGCGTTCTCTCTCTCTCGCTCTGCGTTCTCACTCTCTCTCGCTCTGCTTTTGTTTTTTTGTTTTTTTTCACTCTGGTTTAGGGAGGAGAAGGTTTGGCCGAAAAGTGGGTTTTCGCAGGGTCTGGGGTTTCGGTGGTGGATTTGGGCCGGTGATAACGGTTGAGTGCTCAGGGGGTTTCGAGAGAAGATTTAGGGCCGACTGGGATGGCGCGGAGGGCTGGGTTTGGAGATGGGGGTTAGGAAAGGGATCTGTCGAGGTCTGGTGGGAATGGGTTTAAGGATTTTAGATCTGGAAATTGAGGGTTGATAGGGGTGGAACGTGGTGTCAACATAGGGCAAAGGGATTCGACAGAGGCTTCGGTTGGTCAGGGATGTAGGGATTTGGGTCCCGGGGCTGTGGATTTGAAGAGGGATTTGGTGTGGGATGGACCGATGGGGTTGGATGGGTTGCTGCGAATGGGTTTGAACAGAGGTGTGGTTTTAGGGTTTGAACAGGGTGAGGATTACTGATGGGGGTTTGATGGGACTGTATGGATATGATGGATGGCAGGGGTGAATCGGTGAAGGGGGTGGACGCCGGAAGATCGTGCAGATCCTTCGGCTCTGATACCAATCTGATGCAGCCCTAGGGTTAGGGCTTGCGTGGAGGTGCATAAGCACGTGTCCAAGGACACTTCGAACCGTCAGAATGACTTCATACGAGGAAACACCTCTGGAGAAAAACCCAATTCTATTAATCAACCAAATCTGAAAATTTCTTCTCTACAATGCCATATATATAGTTAAAAGCAAACTTAATGTGTAAGAAAACCCTAGGCTAAAAATGAAAACTTTCCTAATAACAATTTAATTAGAACTCTACTAATCATAATCCTAATCTAAGTTGAAAAGGGGCTGCTGGGGCCTAGACTGCATCAAAAAGTCCTCTTATGCCCAACCAAAGGCCGAGTAGAAAGTTTGCACCAAAAAAAAAAAAGGGTTTCATCATTGCAGCATTTGTAATAAGTTATAAACCTTGAATACTCAAAAATTTAACCAACTCATACTAAACAGTAAACAATATCATGCTTTACATATGTTACAAATATTGCACGGATTATCGTCGTTACAAAAACGAGACTTTTCTCATTTTTCAATTCCAATAGAAACGCATTGCCACTAAAAAACACCTTGACACTACAAAATATACCAATCACTTTCTCAAGGAAAGATCAAAAGCATTGACTAGAATCTAGTCTAGACCAGCTTCAGATTTACCCATACCCTCAAATACACAACAGCATCACAAAAGCATCAAAACATGCGTTATGTGCCCTAGATCGCAATGAGATAAGACTTGTTTTACTTGGTTTCGGTCAATCTAACCCTAACCCTAACCCTAATGAAATCACGATGAGCAACATATAAAATAAGATCTAGAAAAAAATGCCAGTAACAGTGATCGAAAATGAGATGTGAGAGATAGAGATCGTTGGAGATTGCACCTGATGGATGATCAGAACCGGAATTTTGATCCAAAGCGTAAGCGTGGTTTTCTCGGCTTTCCTTCTGGACGAGGATTGGTCGTCTCGATCGAAAGGGAGACAACAGGGCAAAGGACAGTTTTCATTTGCTTTATCCCTCGCTTCATGGGCGGGATCTCTCGCTCCCTTGTGCGTCAACTACCATTTAGTGCCGGCTCGTGATGCTGTGAGGCTTTGTTTGGCTGTCACAGGTTGGGCTCCAGCGTACATCCATTGAATAATAACCCGAGGGCCCAAGGTTATGGAATATAAAAGAAAATTAATAAGATTAACAAAGCTCTTTGGATAAGTAGCATTAATAACATTTGTGCAGCTACTTTTTTATTTTTTCTAAATGGGTGAGATAAAATCAACCATTTTTCTTGAACAAAAACTTTTATGTTTGTTGAGGCTATTTTCTTATTAGAAATTAGAAAAAGATGTAAAAATGAGCTAAGCTTTCAATGGTTTTATAGATGAAATGGCCTTTTTTTTATTAGGTGAAAGGATTGGGAGAGAAATCTATATAAAAAGGAAAAAGTCTGCATAAGCATTTTATATATAAAACTTAGAATGCATTTTGTATCATGTCATTTAGATGTTTCCACGAGATAAGCCTACTGAAAACATATATAGTATGTGCAAATCAGTATTTCGAGTTTTGATCTACTATAAGGAATCTCAAAATCTTAACTTGCTAACTTAAGAAACTAGGAATATAAAAACTTTATTTAAAAAAAAACCAACTTGCTCCCACAATTATCTCTTACTTATCCCAAGGTGTCTCTGCTACCTAATTTCTAAAGTGAATCACAAGATAATATTCACAAAAAGATGTGCCTATATTATAATTTCTACTTTCTTATAATGGTGGAACCATATTATAAATTCTTTGAATGTGGACCTTATATTCTAATTTTTAAATGTGGGTTATATGGTCGAAAAAATATTATTTTTCAAAAAATATTAATCTTTCAAAAAATATTTAATTTTTCAAAAAAAAACATTAATGTTTAAAAAAAAATAATCTTTGAAAAAAATTTAAAGGAAGGCCCAAAAGTCCTATGAATATAGGTCCCATATTCTAATTTTTAAAACAGAGTACTACGTTGTAACTTTTACAGGTAAGTCCCATGTTCACCAATAATAATATATTGCAAACATTACAAGGTAGGTCACACATTTTACATTTTATGATTCTCCTGCTTCAGTTCATTAAAATGTTTTTTTACACTGTTACTAAGCAGATTCCATATTGCATATTCTCAGCAGAATACCTTAATATAAGGTTGCCAAATAAGTTTTGCAAAATAAAGTCTCCTCACAATATGGTCTCAACACAACTAGATCTAAGCATGAAATCAGAAATAAATATGAGAACTATACTTACCATGTCCCTATCTTTCTTTTGAAATTATTAGTTTTCTAGAAATTTTATTACTACTATTATTATTTGTTGTGTGTGTGCTCTTGTGCGTAGAATGGAATACCCAACAGTGAAAGTTAGAGATCAAACCATCGGTGCATTGGAAGTTAGCACATTCACATAAAGCCACGGGGCAAAAGGAAAGTCAGTTAGATCATTTTTGATAAGCTTCCATTGAAAGAAGAAAATTACTCTCAACTGTAGTCAACTTCCACATTTTTCATTGCTGAGTTAATTATGAAAACTAACTATGATAAAAAAAAAAAAAACTATACAGTATCTCCAACTAGTTTGTTTAGAGATAGGACGAACATCTTGGTCCTTTTTATTATAGCTATTGTAACTTACGTCAAAAAGAAAATTAGTAAATAAATAAATAAACTTCCAAGGTAAGAGCACTTTCAAAATTTTATTTTCCTTTTGATGGATAGATGTTAGGTTTGATAATCATGATGGCATAATAGATCTTACGTTGTATTGTTTATTGATTGCCAAATGAAATTATTAAGAGAGCATTGTTTACTAGCACATAAAGATAAAAAACAATATAAGAATAAAAGTATTTTTATAAATGCTAATAAATTTAGGGCGTTAACAACCACAAATTGAAACATAAAAACTAATGGTCAATCTAACTTCAACAAAGGATTACGAAAAAGGTGAGCGTTAAGGGTTTGTTTGTTAATTTAACTGATCAAGTAAAGTAAGATATATGGTCATTTCAAAAGATAAAAAAAAAAGAGGAGTTAAATCAATCCCATTATGAGATTTTTTCTTTTAGAGCATATTTGGAAGAGAGATAGGAAAAATAAAATAGAGTAAATTTAAAATTAAGAAAGGATAATATATGATTGGGTTATAATGAAAGGATAATATATGATTGGGTTATGATGACTTTGTCTTTTTCGTTGTTTGATATGAAACCTTTTGACTTTTTTGTATAAAAAGTAGAGATTTTTTTTACTTTAGTGATAACTTAAAAAAATAAGGTAAATTTCAATTAAAAAAAAGAAGGGGAAAATTTTTAAATTTTTAAAATTTAACTTTATTATACTTTATCATATCCCTTTTCCAAACATGTCCTTAGTGCAAAGAGAATGTAATTTTTTTACTTTTTTTTGTTAAAAATAGATATTTTTTATCAATTAGTGATATGAGAAAGTAGCTTTTTGATTTTTTTGTATAAAAAGGTAAAAGAATTTTTATGAAATAGAGTATTTTGATTTGATTCTTTTAGATTATTGTGTATCGAAATGAAAGATGACTTTAATTTTATTTTAAGGTGAAATTAACAAAGCAGCCCTAAATGATTGAATGTAGCAACGTATATGCAATCCCCATTTTTTAATATTTAAATTTGCACTCATCTTATTCGTTTTTGACATAGAGGGGTGATGAATTGACTGTTATTTTTGAAATTTTAATTTATTACTTCAATTTCAACCTTGTATAAAATTAATAGAACTACAGTTCGCATATATAAAATTACACGAAACCGATGGGACCTGAATGCAATCCTCCTTCAAAAATCGCGGGTTTCTTTTGGGCGAAGGCGCGCCAATAATTGGCTGACTCGTGAGAAGGCTTAAGCAGAGCGGGCCTATCATCAAGTATAAACTCACACGTTTCTCTCGTCGCCTCACCTTCTTCTTCTCTCTCTCTCTCTCTCTCTCTCTCTATTTTTCATCTCGAAACCCTAGCTTTCTCGATCTTCTCTGCAGACTCCAAGAGCGAACCAGGTAGATAGAGAGATCTGAGATGGGAGAAGGCAGAGAAGGAGACTGGGAATGCGGAGGATGCCAGAACAGGAACTACGCCTTTCGATCCTTCTGCAATCGATGCAAGCAGCCTCGCCTCCTCGTTGACACCAAAACCCCAGCCGATTCCAAATGGCTCCCGCGTATCGGCGATTGGATCTGCACCGGTTCGATTTCTCTTTCTCCATCAGATCTCATATGATGCTTTTGATTTCAATCATTTCCATCCTGTTTATCTTGCAAGGCGTTAGGGTTTCATTGTTTGTGAAGAAAAAAAAGATTGCTTTGATCTGCTTATTGATGCCTTATACCGCGTTCGGATGCACTTTCGGTGATAAAATCACGAATTGTACGGCTCTTGGTTGATTGATGGGATAAGGCTCCAATGACAATGACGATGTGATGATCGTGTTATTTGTGTTCGGGTGGTCTTGATGCTTTTTGATATGTATCAGACTCCATATGCCATTTTTTCTTGATGGAACAACAGTGATTTATCTACCGCCATAAAGGCATGACTATGTTTACTAGAACGAGTATTTTTTTCATTCTCATGCGTGTTTTTTGTTTATTATTATGAATAGAATAGTTTAAGATGATGGTAGAGGTTCCTTAAGTAGGAGATAAGAAACTAAGTAGATTTTAATCTCAATTACCAATGTTAAAAAGCAAGGCAGCAGATTTGCATTGTCAACGAGGAAGTAACTCATAATTTCACACTTACTGTATATCTCGTTTTTATCTTGTTGCTATTCTGTTCAGATATTTTGAATTTGAAGGGATTTATTCTGTCCTCTAAAATGGTTCAAAAGTACTTTCATTTTGAAAATTGGAAAGCAAGTTAGTGCCATAACATGATAGATTTTCGATATTTAACTGCAATTGTATAACAGAATGGAGCATTTTGAATCGAGGATCACAAATATGATCAATGGAGGGTATACAATGTGGAGGTAAGGAAGATAAACTAGTGGAGTGTTGTGTGATTGTTGAGTGCCGCTTTGATTATGGGGAAGTTTCATAAGATGGCAGATAGACCTGATTTGTTGTATGCTGGTAAATCCAAGGAAATTAAGAAACTAGGAGCTAACATCAGTGTGGCTGAGATGCAAATGAGGAGTTTCAAGAAAAAGATTAGAATGATGAAATGATTATGTAACAAGAAAGGGGTAGCTCTTATAGAAGACTAGAGACAGCCCTAGTACAGAGTATTGAAGTGCTTGGATTTAAATAGAGTTCTATGGAGAAGTAGAATGAACAAAGTCGATTCCTGATAGATGGGATTAGACTTTGATGATATATCTGTATTGTTCTGTATCTAAATATGTTCTTTAAACATTGTTAGATATTATTGACTTCTTATAAACATAGTCTGAATACTTTGGTCACCTTTGTTGTTTTATTTTATTCATTTTGAGGTAATTTATTCCCTCTAGATTAGTTATTTCCAGGTTATTGATAGAATTTAACTAGTTTTGTCATTGTCTAATAAATTACTATAATGATATCCAATTCTTAAGCAATTGCAAGTTGGTCATGTTTCACCACCATGGGTTCTTTCTACCTAGCACTAATGTTGAACGGAGAGTAGATTCTGTGAGAATGAACCTGTGAATTAGATATTCAGATTGCTCTAGCATTTTAAAAGAAATTCAAAGTTGTTACTTATTATTGTATGCATTAGATGATATAATATAATGTTATTACTAAATTAGGATTGATATAGTTTGGTGAATCTGAAAATCTTGATTGGAAGTGCGGCAACTTGTCATTCTGAATGTTTTTGTAGTACTTTAAATTTGTATTTACTCTGTCAAGTTGAAGTTTGGAGCTTGCAATCAATTGGGTTGAGTGTATGACTGGTGTGGGTGCGTGTGTTTTGTGTGTGTTCCTTTTGGTTTGGGATGGGCTGGTTGGTGTGCGTATACTTGGCTGCCTTGTCCTGGCTCGTTGCACCGTTGGTTGGACTTGTGTGGCAAATGGATCTCTAGGTTGCAGTAACAACAATTATGCTTCAAGAGAGAAGTGCAAAAAGTGTGGGCAACCAAAGGAGGTGGCAGCAATCCCAGCAATTGCAATGCCTGGAGCTTCTCTCCCGACTCATGCACATTATTTTGCCAGGGCACATGGAGGACTGGGATTCAAGATGAATGCTGGGATGGCAGGCAATTCCGCTCTTCAGCAGTCACTTCCACTGAATTCTAGCTGGCCATATGGAGTGTCTAATAAGTATCCACTCCATTCGGCTCCCGGTTGGTCTTTTGGTGGAAATAATGGTACCACATTTCCATATGCAAACAATGCATCTCATTCTCAGGTTCTTATGGTTCCGAAAGGCTGGCGTAATGGGGATTGGATATGCAACTGTGGCTTCCATAACTATGCCTCTCGCGCTCAGGTAAGCTTGTCTGAAGCAATCATATAACCTACTCATGAGCACCATCATCTCTTTGATGGCTGATTGTGTGTAAATTCTTCCTTTGGTGCCATGACCTTACTTAAATATTTGCCTGTGTGTACGGTATGCAGTTGCCTATTGTGAAAATGAATGCAATGATTTTGTGTTGATTTAGCACTAGACAGCATTGCTTCACTGTTGACCATGAGCATCCAGATTAACCGTCATCAAATTTATCTTTTTTAACAAAACAACTATGTGAAATTGTATGCATGGTTATTTTATAATACATCTGATCCAGGTGTGCATTACACGTGCAGTGTAAAAAATGCAATGCTTCCACGCCATCTAGCGCGCCTTCTTCTGTGGCAAATGCAACGGTTCCAGATTTGTTTCCAAGTAAGAAGCATTTTTATATTTGTATCTATGCAAAGAATGGGTTCTGGATATCATCTATTCCTCTTGTTTGCACGCCATGCGAGAACTAGAGGGCATCTCATGTCGTGACATTATTTCCAGAATATTTGTAACTGTCATTATGACACCATCATGAAAAGAAATGTTGCGTCCGTGATACCTTTAACAAATGGATGCTATGGAATATTGATGCAGGCCAGACCATGGGTCGGCCAACTCGTTGGGCCTAATTCATAAGCCCAATTGGACATCTAATTATTTAGGAATATTATTAGAAGTTTGATTGTATTAGGGTTAATATTAGTGAGTTTCCTATTTTGTTTAGGATCATCCTAATATTACGAAGTATTGTTACTTAGGGATCAAGCCAACTCCTCTATATGAGGATGTTAGGCTTCATTGTAATGCATGCTCAGTTTCAATTAATAAAGTTCTCTTTTGAAATGTTATCTCTTATGGTGTTTACTCCTCTTGTGAGGATGCTCTAGTGGCTGAGTCCATCTTAGATTTATTAATCCTTTGGGAGATTGATCTATTTTCTCGATCGTGGATCCAAGGCTGTGCCAAATATATCATTTATTAAATCCTTTGTTTTTCGTTGACTTCCACTTAGTGGTATTTCTTTTCTTAGGATTGAATTGAGGTGACATGTGCCCTCCATAAAGTGTACCTCTCTCCCTATCAGGGTGTGTGTGTGTGGGCGCACAGGTGTGCTTGTGTGTCTCACACACACACACACAGAAAATTGATTAGTTTGCACTATGTAATAGCACATCATTGAGGAAGGTAACAAGAATAAAAGAATGTGACGAGATTAAGATAAAGGAATGTAAGAGACTAAGGAAGATAGAGCATGTAAAGTATTGGTAGTAAAGTATGGCACTTAGTGACTGTGAAATAGAAAAATGAAAATAAAGGTTTGAAACATGAAACAATAATCTTCTATGTTTGTTTTATTGACCATCCTAATTGGAAGAAAGAACATTTTGCAACTGAACAGTTGCTGTCTTAGTTCTTTTGTTCTTCTGCACAGCTCATGTGAAGTGCATAAACCATATTGAAGGGATTGATGCTATCTACACATTCGAGTTATGTTGTGGAGCTGATTGATTGTTGATTCTTTTTTTTTTTTTTTTGGGGTATAAAGCACTAGGAACAAAACGACTTGCATCAGAGGAATTTATAAATGATTGGGACAATAAAAGGCTAAATGCAGGAGAAATGAGCAACCATTCTCTGGTATGATCATTTTCTAGAAATTACTGCAGTTTTATCTCCTATGGAGTTTGGAAGTTCTGATGTCCATTTTTCCAAAATTTCCAGACAAGTGGTCCCCAGCATTCATTCCAGGGTTATGGGCAAATGACAAGTCCCACTATTGATCAAACACCAGGAATGCATACTTCATATCCAAGTGGGAGCTCTGCAGCGGCACCAAATTTTCAATTGCATGTGCAGTCACCGCAATTGACTGCAATGCCTACACTTCTTGGAAAAGGGTAATGATTGATTTACTCTCTATTTTGTGGTTTTACTTGACAGTATGCATTAAATGTTAAACTGATGCTAGTATAATGCTGTGTTGGGAGTTATTCAATTTGATTCTTTAGAGGAGCTATTATAATTTGTAAGATATTTGGAGACAGATTCTTCCTGTCACTTAATATTTGGTGTTTTCATCATTATTTAATGCATTATGAGAATGCATCAAAATTTGATCTTTTGATATTTTAATTATCTTTATTTTTGTCCCATCAACTGGTTTGTCTCTTCTCAGCAGAGCAAAGCAATGGCGTGATGGAGATTGGATGTGTACAAATTGCAACAACCATAACTATGCATCTCGATCTCATTGTAACAGGTTGGTACCTATTAATTTGCTTTTCTGTTTTTAATTCAATTAGGCAAATTGAATGAGGATATCTGAATGTTATACTTGGTTTTTAAGTTTTTGACTTGCAAGATTATGATTAATTTGGCAGGTAGTCAATAATATAGTTGGAAACCTAGTCATAAGAGATTAGGGAGATCAGCTGTCTATAATTTTTTTTGGAATGTTATTAATTGATGTGTGTCCATCTATCTTTGATATTTATCATGTAGATGCAGATATGTGGTATGGAGTGCAGACTTGGGGTTTCCATCAATGCATGGTTTTAAAACTTCTGTATTGGCTGCTGACCTGGTCACCACCGAATCTGATACTACTCAGCTTAATTGTACCCTGACTTGGCTTGATCTCATGAGACTAGTTTGGGTCCATGTAACTAGTAATGAATGAGTCCAATATTGACACAGCCCCAAACTCATACCCCTGCTAAATACACATTAACTAGAATTCTGCAGTCTCTTGACTCTTGACTTGGGAGTTTTATAAACGCAAATCAAGTAGTTAATGATGGAGTGTGAGAATAGTTTTCATGTTTTCTCATGAATGTCAAACTTGGAATGTGTGATGCAACATGCTTTTGGACATGATAACTTATTCAATGTAATTTCATATTTGGCTTTTTTTCTCAACTTTTTATTTCCTTTTGAAGAAATATATCATCAGTTGGTTGCTAATAGAAGAAAAAGGGTGCAGTTCATCATCAGTTGCCCTCATGGTTTGAAACAGTGGTATTGGTGGGTATATCGGCTGGCCTGTAAAGTGATAGTATCAATTTTTGGTCGTATTCGTCCATACATAAAAAAAAAATCCAAAATAAAAAAAACTGTGATAATGTAAAAATAAAATCTGAAATATGTATAGAAAACTGTGATATTGCATGTGCACACCAATAAGAGGCAAGTAAATGTCTTCAACACCCATTAAAAGTAATCACACACCATCCAAATGCATGTTTAGATCTGCTAGCGCATTTCATTCTGTCTGTTACCTTCCTTCAGAAGTGGGAGTCCAGACAATTAGGCCACCTAGGACATCAATGTAAATCCTGACCTGGAGCATCCTGTACCACAATAAACAGCAAAGAGCAGTGGGACAATAAATACCAATACTGATAGTAGTTTATGTGCTTTGTGTCCTTTTTATTTACATACAATTATGTGTTAAAGGTTACTTTTGCTTAATCTGATCAAAACAATGCCTTGTTGCCATGATTGGATCTTACCTGGAGGGAGTTTACTGTATACCTTAGCTTCTTTTTATCCATTTGGTCCTCTTTTTCTTGAACTGACAACCAATTTCCATCCTATCCTAGAGTTATAGGTTCAGTCTGACCAATTAGATGGTGTTCTTTTCTGATGATATTTACCTGCATTTATCTTACCATGGAGAGGAGAATACTGAATTGATTGAATTCATGCTGATTTTATGGCATTCAACAGGATTCTTTAAATTGCAACTGTTCATTGTGTATGATTCTTATTTATTTCTATTGGTGCTTGATGAGTAATATGTTATGCCTGATGATTATCTCCATAATGTTTATTGCTATCCAGGTGTCATAGTAAATTATAAGACATGCTTGTGTTGTACTCGTTTAAATTGCAACTTTAATGTCTCATTTTGTTTCATGTTGGAAACTTTTCATTGCAGATGTAAAACTCAGAAGGATGCTGTTAACCAGCAGGTAAGTGTGGCGTAGTCAGCATCATGTGTGAGAATTTTGTGACTGTATTGTTTCGTTTGAGGTGTTTAGGTTGTTTTGGAAGAGTGAAGTTTTTTGCCGTTTTATGGAGCAGCATGCTTTTAGGAGCGACAGTATTATCTGTTAAGGAACTTCTATATCATCTCATGGTGTTAAAAATGTTTTGGAAAGCAGTAGCTTGGAAACAATTTTCTTAAGTTTCTCTGTTTCATAGCGGATATGAGTTAGAATGTGTGTTTTCTTGTCGAATGGACTGAAATCTTCTTTTGTTTTGGGAGTGAAAAGCTCTCTGCTGCTTTGCAAGGCAGCATGCTTTTTAAGACAGTATTTTATATGTTAGATAAACTTTGATATGATGAATATTGGCTGACATGTTGCTTTTTAAGACAGTATTTTTTTATGTTAGATAAACTTTGATGTGATGAATATTGGCTGACATGTTTTTTTGGTTCATCGGTTAATTGATTGCTTACAATTAACTGTTTCTGCCCACACACTCCCATTGGGAGAACGTTAAAAATTGGGGATTCCTCCCTTGCTGTGAAGAAAGCAGGTGCAATTTTGAGGTGGAGAATACCTGTGTGATGTGTCTGGACTCCGGAGACAAGTGGACTTGGGAGTAACCTTTCTAATGTAAGGAAAGTAGAGGAAAATTAAGCGTTCTTTTTAGGTTGTAGGGTTGCATTTATTTGCGTTGAGTTGAATAAATAAGAATTCACTGCCAAATGGGCTCCAACAAAGGTTATCAAAGGATAAAGTGGGATGAAGGATGTACAGTAGAGAGATGTAGATGGGGCCTTGATTATCTTAGGATTTGAATTACTATAGTGATGGTTGAGTATTACCGTATGAGAGAGATTATTTGATGTTTATTTCTGTTTATTCATCTTTTCTTTTATTTTCAATTTCAACTATAAAGAACGTCTTATTATTCCCGATAGTTTGATTACATGAATCAATGGGTCCTATAAAGATGAACCGTCTCTCAATATTTTTCTCTAAAAAAATTTGCAGAGGTGCTGTACCTTTTCTTTATCTAGAGGGGACGTTTCGCATCCATTTCTCTCCATCCAAACCTACCCTCGCCCATGTCTCTCAATCCAGTCCGTCTTCCGGTGAATGAATTTTGATATACTTAAACAGGACAAATCTTTAGTACATGGGAATTTTGATACTTAAACAGGACAAATCTTGAGTACATGGGAATTTTGGTACTTAAACAGGACAAACCTGGCGTACACGAGACTCCTAGCTCCCAAGATAAATATGAGAATATGTCTTAGATACAGGCGTGCAGAATCCCAATGATGAAATGCAACCTTTCTGACCAATAACAAAAATGCAAAAGCATCTCCTTGAAAGCCACATTGAGGTTCTACGGGAAAAAAAAAAAGCAAGAAAGCAAAACATTCGAAGCAGGGGTAACACCATTGAGAATTGTTTTGCACATCACAAATGTCATTGAGCCGTGTAATGGGTCAGCCATGGGACCTAAAAGTCACTGGTTAAAGTTAAGCTTAATCAGAGTTCTAAAGCTTGATGGATGTTGTTCCCAAATGAATTGTAGGGACATTGGGATAAATAATGCTGGTGAATTTGATAATGTAAACAGTTTGCTCACTAGCTTTGAGTTAGGGTGACTCAGCTGACACAAACCAGTTGGTTCATCCGTCGAATGATATTCATCTTCCCTTTTAAGATGCATGAAAAGCAAAACAATGCGAACTGTAAGTCAGTTGAAAAAGAAAAGGTGGAGCGATTGTTTGACCTTGTCATCGAATCCATTCTAACTTGAGACCAAAGCTACACTCTGCCCGCACTTTGAATGGCCCAGATCGTAATTGTCATGGCAAGCTGTTTTATTTATTTATTTATTTATTGTCTAATTATTGTCGAGGATAATATTCTTTAGTGTCTTTTCACTTTAAAAAAGCACATGCACATGGTAGCTTTATCTTTAACTTTCGTGTAAAAAGATGACTTTTGGCATGTACTTTGTATGGCAACTCGCCACTTGCTTCTCAGGAAACCGTGGCTAATAGATGATGGCACCAAGGAATTTTCAGAGAAGCATAGCGGAGTTTTCACCTGCTGGAATCCATGATTTTTGCTGTGTAGAATTTTCAATCCCTACAGTGCAAGAAGCAGGATCTCATCTACATTAAATGCAGGGTCCAAAAATCCCAACTCTCTCCGTATGTAGTGTTAAGCAAGATTCTCTAAGGCGAGTTCAAAAGAATGGGAAGGGAATTTGCAGGAGGATGAGAGCTTCTATAGACACTAGTGTTTTCTTTTTTTTTTTTTTTTCTTAATACACAGTCAACTTAAAAAAAAAAAAATCCTAAACTACCAGACCCATCCCCCCCCCCGGGGGCCTATTTGACTTTTTTTCATTTCACGCTAATGTTTTCTACTTTTAACTGAAAGTACTATGGGATCCATCCAATTAATAGAAATATGAAGGTATCACATAAATGATGACAAAAATTATCAGGCTCACCAAAATTATGAAATCAGATGGAACCTAATGTTGACCATGCAACGATTAAAATCTCATTACCTTACGGTGGAAATGTGTCAAATTAATCTGGGCCCAACTGGGGTTCATCATTGAGTTTGCAGGCATAGTCTGAAACCCATTTATTAATTGAGTTGTAAATCTTAATCAGCATCCAACTTGTTTATACTTTGGTCAATAGGAACCTGATTACTGTGGGCTTATGAAACTTTGTGAAGAGCCTGTAAAGAATGGCAATTGTAAGGGTGTACGGGGATGATGTTGTGGCAATTTAGCATTGAAGTATACAGCTTTTGAGGTATTGTTGTTAAAACAACTCACCGGAGAATTTGGCTTTCCAATGCCTCTTACCACTATGTATTGTGATAATCAGGCGGCCATACACATTGCATCAAATCCGGTCTTCCATGGGCATACAACATGCAGAGAAATCGATTGCCACTTGATTAAGGTAAGGACGGAAGCTGATGTGTTAGCACTCCATTTGTAAGATTCAAGGAGCAGCTTGCAGATGTTCTTAGACAGTAGTTTCCTCGGAATTGGTTGCAGTATGATCTACCTAAAATCCCTGCCATCTGCTACTTACCCTGATCTGCCATGCCTTGCTTAAGTACCCACTACAAAGTAGCATAGCCTCCTATTTGATATCTTGGTCCCTTTCCAGAATTTGATTCAAGCCCTCTGTTCCAAGCATCTAACCAGGGTCTTTTGGTTCAATGCTTCCACCCAAAACTCCCATGGCTTTTCAGAGTGTTTCACTGCCCTTGTTATATATTTATAATTTTCTCAACCCCATCACATATTAATGCCCACGACAACAATCCTATGATTTTCAGAGCAGATACCTGAGCAAGTAATATTAGTAGAGAGATTGTCCTTCTCTGTATCTTTTGACATTCATTAGACATTACTTTTTCATCATCATTTGACATCTCATACCATAAACAATGTACTTCTTAAACCATGCATTCATGACAATAATACCATGCATTTGTAAGATTGAGATTGATTTCAATGTGGTTGCTATTTCCCTTCTTACCTCAAATGCAAGTTAAAAAAAAAGGGATGGAAAATTACGAAGGAGACGAGAAACAGATGGTGGGTGTTTGCTCAAATTCATGATGCTTATTTATGTATTAAGAAGAGGATTTAAACACGGTGGAGGGGGAAAGAGGAGCGGAATCAAGTTGGTAGAAGCCGAGAGAGGGACCCACGAACCGAAAAAGGATCCATGCGCCGATAATGACAAAGATAGAGGCAAAGGCGAATTTATTCAGCCAGAAGAGCAGGCCCTTCTCTCCCATGTAGAGTTCAACAGCTTTCTCTCCAATGGTCATTGAATCCCAGTCCTTGGGAGGTGATGGCGAAGGACGACTGCCTGATAAGCTGCTGGTGTCTTGCTGCTGCTGCTTTGCTCGTTTTCTCGAACCGCGTCGGATGCGGATCTCGACTGTTTGTGGGGTTGATGGCGTTGGGGGAGTTTGGTTTGCATCGCTCCCACTGCTACTGCTGCTGCTGCTGTTGCTAGTGTCGTTGGTGTTGAGAGCTCGAAGAGGAGGAATAAGGCGTGGTCTGGAGGTGGAATGGAGGAAGCTACGGGGGGGCTTGTGCAGGAGAAAGGTACTGTTAAGGAGCATCGTGTTGCTCTCTTCTCTCTCTTCTCTCTCTCTCTCTTGCTTGGGTGGTTGAAAAGGCTTCTTATCTCCTCATCGCTCTCTCTCTCCAAAATTTAGCAGATGCTTTTTTTTTTTCTTGGGTTTAATACTTCTCTCTTTGATAAGCATGTCCAAGGGATTTTTCCCATACGGTCAAGGATATGTATTTTTCTGTGATATTGTTAAACTATAATGGAATTGTGCCTTATCGTCAAAAATTTTGTGATATGGCAAAAAAATATCACTAAGGATATATTATGTTCTGTGAAATTTTTTCAACTTTCATCACAAGAGGGTTTATCATTGACTAATAGTGGTTGTACGAAAAAAAAGCCCTATTAATAAAGGACATTTATAAAAAATATAGTTGAATCTCCAAAGTAGTTCTAAAAAATATGATATATTTCAGAAGGCCTAGAATAGTCTCCTTTTTTTATTTACCAAGCTGCCTTAAACCCTAAACCCTCAACATGCACACACAAGTTAGCCTTGATACCATATTTACATGAGTCACCCACTACAATACCTTATTTGTACATGTTTAACTTAGGGCATGTTTCTTTATAGAAATTTGTTATGTTGGAATTTTTTGGATATGAAGTGATATATTGTCCCCTTTCATTTGCAAATGTCATGTTTTTTTGTAAATATTTAAAATCCTAATTACCTTAAAAGGTTTCAAATGATTTTTGAAATTTTAGGAATTTCAGCATCTTTACATTTTTTGTGGAACTTTTGAATGCTCATATACAGAGGAAAGCATTGAAGAATTTCACCGTGTTTGAAAATTTCAAAATTCTCTAGATACAAATTGCATAAATTCTAGTAAAGAAACAATCTCCGAAATACCTTGCAGTAGGGGACAACGATCATGCTTTCATTTTTTTATTCTTCCTTGCCCCTCAATTGGTGTTAGTTTGTTGCTCTCTTATTTCCTATCTCCTTTACTAGACGTGTATGATTCTCTAATTAGATATATCATATATATTTAGAACTCATTTCAAGATTCAAGGGCATTTGAGAATTTTTCTCGAAAATGCCCTAGTAATCAAACTTTGCAAAACTTTCTATCTTATCATTTACCATGCAATGTGCCTCTAAAATAAGGATTTGGAGTCAGAGTTGTATTATGATGATGATGATGATGATCATGTTGATGATGAGTCATAGTTGTATTATACCATGCACTGATGAGGGGGTACAAGACAAGAAGAAAATTCTTAATCATTACTTTCTCCCGTAGATTGATAAACTAGTTATATCCAAATGGTTTTTAAATTTTTGATAGGTCTTACAAAGAGGTCTTGTTGCATAATTTATCTTTTTTCACAGAAGGGGTTAAATCGGAGATTAATTGAATAAAATGCTTATTTATAAATACTTCGTTTAGTAATTGTGACGTTCCACAAGTAGTTGTTACGGGTCTTTTTTTTAATGGGAGTGAATTGTAAATTATTTTAGTTCTATACAAGCCAATTATCAGCTCAAGGGCCATCCCTGGCTGCCCAAGTAAACCTATATTGCATTTTCCACCCGAGTAAATTTGAAAAGTGACCAAGGTTAATACTTGGTAGGTTGACATTGGTGAGAAGTTCTTTACTAGTTTAGCAACTCATTTATAAAGTAAATTAAAAGTGAAGCCTCAAATAAAGAGAGAATAAGTATAGGAAGCCTAAATAAAATGTGGTGGCCTTTTGTTTTTAGTGACTTGATGAGAAATTTTTCTTACCTTTTTTGTTATAAAAAGTAGGTGACTATTTTATCATTTTGTAGCTTAAAAATGTTGTTTTTTGATTTGTTTTGACAGATGATGAAAATTTTAGATTTTCATACTTTTCATATAACCCTGTTGTCATTTCATGCCTTTTAAATAAAGACTTTACATCACTTTATAAATAAATTACCAAACGAGCCTATCTCACATTTATCAATATATTATTCAGTTTTAGTTTTCTCTTTGCAAAAGATATGTACATCATTAAGATAAGAGACAGATTCAGTTGAAAACAATTTGAGATTGCTCTTGGATTGAGAATTTGCCATCCTAAGGGCCCGTGTGCACCGAAGATAAATACGACCAAACGAAAGCAATCCAAAAGCCCCATTTCTCACTCTATTGTTTTTTGGAATTAATATAGTCTCTCTAACAAACGAGCTCAATATCAATATGTTGGCCAGTCCGATATATGATTTCTTGATTTCTCATCTTACAAAAATAGAAAAAAACAAAATCCAGATCCATGAATCATTGCTTCTTACTTGATGCAATGTTGTGATTTCCCCCCCTTTCATATCTTTTTAGAACATATTTGAACAGACTCTGAGCCTCTTACTTTGAGAATTTGTATGTTGGAAAGAGAGGAACTTTGTACAGTGCCACTCAAAATGATTACCCTTGTTGTGTATAAGATATCTTCAAGTCCTGATTTTATAAGAATGGGCCTCACAATGGATTAACCATATAATGGATAATGTTATTAATACAATCTTATGCATTCTTAATCATATTTATTAGTCATGTATTCATCCTATGATCAATCTCATGGTTGGAATTACTTCTATTGGAGTTAAACTTAGGAGAATGTGGATTTCCTTTGAAAGGATTGAATTTTCAACACATATGTTCTACTGTGGAGGCTCACTCCTTTAACTATGAAGTTTTACACCACTTTAATATATACACATGTCAATGCTATACCTATTTAGACTTAGGTGAAACTCTACTAAACCTTGCAAATACAGTATTACAAACGCATCTTACATTAGTCAGGGCAGTGGACCTACAATAATTATATAAATATATATATGTATATGTATATATATATATTTTTCCATACAATAAAAATGTAACCTCCCCACATCTATCAAGAATGCCACTACCATGACTTTAAAACAAAATGATCAATGGCCCAAAATGCAGCCATTAATTAGACAGTTAAAAAAAATAAACAGCTAGGCAAGGCCAAAAATTAGAAACTTTCTTCCTAAAAAAAAAAAGTAATAAAACTATGAACTTTGGGCCTTTCCGAGAAAGAGATCAAAGGAAGAAAGCTCAGTGTACTAATCTTCCAATTAACCCCTCGCGTGTGATAGAGATTTCATATGTAGACACCCACACTCATCTCTTTTTCATTCTTCCATCTCTCCTTTTAATTTTCTAATCACCACCCAACACAATCCCTCCACTTCTCAGAGTCTCAGCACTCAAGCTTTCTACTCTCAGTCCTGTAAAAGAAGCGATGGACGATCCATTCATTCTCAACTATCAAGACTCAGAACTCCAAATCGCTGCAGAATTCCTCACAACCTGGCTCCCCTTTCTCACCCGAGATCTCTGCGTCGACTGCACCAAAACCCTCTCCAATCGCATCCGATCTCTCGACCCAGGTCTTATTCGATTTGATTTGATCAGATTAGATTCTACTCTTTCGCCTTGATGTTTGTCGATATAACTCTTGTTTCTCAATTGATTCTCTTGAAATCGGATTTGGGTTTCTTTTTTTTTTCGGAATTTGTAGTTTCTTCTTATCACTCCTCCAAGAATTAGGGTTAGGGTTAGGGTTTTGTGTTCATGTCCATATTCACTTTTCATTGTTGCAGATTCTTCTAGAGATGAAGATCCTTCGCTCTCTGAGAATTTCGCGAACGTGAGCTCGAAGGATCCTGAATCGCATGACAACTGCGACACGAATTCGATCGGCAGTTGGAAAGATGCAAACTTGGGCACCAACGATTGGGGACCGAATGAAAATCAGGACGATTGCGATACGAATTCTCTCGGAAGCTGGAAAGATGGCGCGAACGAGTGGTCGGACAGCGTCCCGTCCGGCGATCCGGCGCCGCCTGTCCGGATGTCGTGGGCCGACATGGCGCAGGAAGACGAGCTCGAAGAGGAAGGAGAAGAGGTGGATTCGAAGAGCAGCGCGGCGGCGGAGGAGGATGTGAGATCGCAGAAGAAGTCGCCTCCCTTGTCGAGAGATCAGAGAGAGTACATTCGGTTCACGAGCGTGGAGAGGAAGAAGGATTTCATCTGCTTGGAGAGAGTACACGGGAAGATTGTGAATATTGCGGATGGGCTTGAACTGCACACTGGGGTTTTCAGCGCCAAGGAACAGAAGCGGATTGTGGAGTTTATTTATTCGCTTCAGGAGATGGGGAAGAAACGCCAGTTGAAGGGTGAGTTTTGGTCTTTTGGTTCCTCTATTGAATGAGAGAATTAGGTGAAATTTATGTGCTTTTCTCTTCTTTAATTCCTGATTTGCAAGTTGTTATTTATGAATTAACATGTCAGTCTGGTCTTGGGGATCTCTGATTGAGAAGATCAATTATATTTAATTGTCATCATGTAAACCATCTCTTTTCTAGGGTTTTTTTTTATTAGATAGTGAAAACCTGTGATACTGACCCCAACACGGTTAGTACGATAAGACTTTGATGATGATGATGAGTGAAAACTTGTAATACTGTATCTGTTGTTTTATGCTGTATGCTTCATCATGTTAGAGGTTAGCTTCAACATTAGAGTAACCTCTGTAATCAGTTCTTACTCTCCCATCCTTCCCATATGCTGATGTTGCCTTTGATTGTCCTCCATTTGTTTCTCTTTCCCTGTTCCGGCATTAAGAACCCCTATGGCTTCCTAAACCGGACATAGACAAAGAAGGGTCCTTTTTTCTGATTCTTCTACCACTGAGAACGAACACGTCTCTAAAAAAAAAAAAAAGAAGAAAAATCTAACCTCCCAAATATCATTCATAACCTGGAGAGATTGATTCTATCTGTTAGATTATCCAGGAACAATGCAAATAGGTTCTCTTATCTTCAGCTGCTCCCTTCTATAATTTCTTCTTTTACCATAGGTCTCTTCCTGCAGACGGCCTGTGTGTTCTCTTTCAACACGCCTTTCAACCTCCCAAAGATCCTGTAAGAAGCTTAATTATTAATTCTTTCTGGTAGATCATGCATGAAGAGTGTAAATAGGTTTTCCATCTTCAAGTGCTCCCCTTTCTAATTTCTTCTCTTAGCATGAATCTCTTCCCATTTACATCCAACTTCCTCTTTCATTTCTCCTGAGAAATATCAGTCATGAGTTATTTTCGCTTCTCCCTTTTACTGTTGTAAAAAAATTTTCCACAAAAATCCCATATTTACCAGCTTCAGCTTCAGCTTCTTAACCATTAAGGTAAAAAGCTGGCAATTTCAGTGATGTCTACTTTGTTCCGGTGGACTGTGAGTTTGCTTTTAGAAAGGAATGTCCCGCAGCCCCCGTCTTCACTTTGGGAAAAATGTGACAGGAAATTTGTGTTGTGCGTGCGTACATGCATGCCTGTGCATCAGTTCTATGCCCTGGTGTTCAGTTTTGGAAAAATGTGACAGGAAATTTGTGTTGTGCACGCGTACATGCATTCCTGTGCGTCAGTTCTATGCCCCGGTGTTCTATTTCGGAAAAATGTGACACGAAATTTGTGTTGTGCACGCATACATGCATGCCTGTGCGTGGGTATTTGTGTGTTTATATTATCTAACTAAATCTTGCCCGATTGTTTATTCCAGGAACAAAATCTCACCTCCTCTAGGCATGATTTTATATTCTGGTGCCAGTCTTTGTGCTGGTTATCCGACCATACCGGACCAGTATGGCCGAGCTGATCCCAAAAAAGTGTAAAAAAAATCTTTAAAAATTTAAAAAAACAGAAAATAATAAAGAATAGTAAAAATATAAAATAAAAATAGTAAAAATATAAAAAAATGACTATCTAACAAGCATTCAATCCAAATATAATGATGTTTAATGTTGTTCAGTATTGAGTCGCTGATAGTGTAACATATAACTACTAGTTTTTAAGTGCCGAATTTATCTTTTAACTTTAAAAGAAAAGTCATCTTCTTAAGGATAAATTGGTCAAAGACGGAAAAAGAAAAAAGAAAAAAAGGGACTAAAGTATCATATAAATACTATGCTTTTTATGGATAAATGACATAAATGACTTTTATTTAAGCTTACAAAGTTCATTAGCTCGAGTTACTTGCAATGAGGCTCCACCTAGATGAACTAAGGTACCATATCAATTAAAAGGAGATGTGAATTAGGAATATTCAAATGATCCTAGCCTTTGATTTTTTCTGCTCAAAGTTTAAGGGGCAAAATCATCCTTTTTTTATCTGAAGGAAAAAATTATTTGAGTTTCTTTATAAGGATAAATTGGTTAAAATAGAAATTTGAAGGTCTAATTAGTTTTTTTTTGTTCAATGTGATCAGGGAGGTTTTAATAAAAACACAATATAAATTGGTCCCTTTTGAGAATATGTGAAAAATAAATGGCCCTATAAGGCGAGTTTTGAACCTAGGCACATTATGAAGCATGAGCGCATCAAAACCAGTGAGCTACGGGTTGATATATGTTGATATATAACACTTGGTTGCAATATATTATATAAAATAATGTTTTTGCTTCTGGAACAACATTTTATTGGTGCCGGTGCCAGACCCGTTCCGGACTTGGCTGGCACCGGGTCAACTTGTCCGAGTCGACCTGGTGCTGTCCCGAATTTAAAACCATGTCTCTAGGGCTCAGTTGGGTGCATGATAACCAAGTGAGGCAGGGCAATGGAAAGGTTTGGGTACGGATTAGGATTAGCGGTATTCAAAATGTCAAATCGAATAACACCAGCCTTTGGTTTTAGGTTTAATAGTTGTATGTTGTTCAATTTTATTGCTACAAAATCCAATGGCAACTAATGTCCATGTTGGTCTCAAATTAGGATCAGTGCCAACTCAGGAGTTAAGATCAAGGGGGTAGGCGTCTACGAAGAGATTGGATTGATTATACCAAAAAAGGGGAGCCACAAATGATGTAGCACTGATAGGGAAGATTAGTGAAAGGCTAATCCTCAAGCCTAAGCTTAAGGGATGGATCGAAGATCTAAGTCTAGGCCTCACACCACAGATGATTGAGAGAATTCTCAAGAAAATTTTTATTAATCAAGTGACTAAAAGGAGAGGTTACATACCATTATATGGGGCACGGTGCTAATCAACTAAGGAAAAAAATTAAAGACAATTCCTCCATCACGGTAATTCCCCAAATGAGAGCAAATCACCCTAGAATAGTAAGGTTGAAATGAGCAGCTGTTACATCTTCTTGCTGGTTTCTAGATTGTGGGCCTATTGGGCCATCTTGGCTTTGGGCTAGGTCCTTTTAGACCAATGGCCTGCATCAATAGATGGAGGTGTTTGGATCATTTACCAACCCTATATTGATGGGTCAAGGCTCTGATGACGATGATGACATGCATATATATCTATATGATAAATTAAGGAAACACAATAGAAAGATAAAACTAAAGATAGAAACACAATTTTGATATTTATATTCTTTCTCAAATAAAACATAATTTTATCATTTTTACATATTCAAATCTGTTCTATAATTGGCTTTTTTTTTTATGTCACATTTAAATATTATTGAAATATTATTGCCCCAAGTTTAACAAATTAAAATGTTAAATTCACAATAAGAAGTTACGCACATATATGTAGGACTGCATCCTGGGTTGAGGCAAAGTTGAACATGCATGGCCCAACCTCAACCAAAAGTAAAACCTGGATTGGGCTTGAACCTAGATTTTGAATCTGCATGGAATTCAGCTCAAATTTGTGTTTTGTGTGTCGGGTTGTGAAGTTTGACCTGGGTGCTGAACACACACACATACACGTATGAGGAGCGATAGAAACACCTGGGCATTTCTAGCACAAAGATGCCCCCTTACATCGGCTAATAAGAAGGGAGTTAATGAGTGGAAGGAGTTGAGGTGGCATGCTTATTTTCTTGGGAGTTAATGAAGGAAGAAATTAATGAGAAGTTGCTCACATGTATTCTTATCCTCTTATGGAAACAAATGAAACAAGCACCTTTTTTGTTTTTTTCTTTTCAAAAAGATAAGATAGATTAACTTTCCTGCTTATTCTACTTTTTAAAAGCAAGATGTTTCGCAATTATTTTGGTGAGGGTACATACCAATCTCTCCATTTATAATTAGTTGGATGCAGTTGTAAGACCCATGCGTCTCCTAATTTTGTAGTTAACTTTCTCAATAATGGGACCCATGGTTAAAAGAGGATATACAAACTAAAAACGTGTAATCACTTCTTAGCCATGGGGAATCATTGTTGCTATTAAAGAGGAGAAAAAGCAGGGCAAGGTAATTAATGTTGCATTTAAAGAAGGAGAAAAGGTCTTGATGAAAACTTCCTCTTATTGGATGTTACATGGGGGCAGAAATGCCCCTTTTTGAAAGGGGCATTTTCTAGAATTCCTTTGTATATATATGGTTTGATGCATTGAATTTCACTTGAAATTTGGGTCGGGTATGTTCGGTTTCCATTTGGATTGGGGCAGGTTTGGGTTTACCTGCATACTGTATGGATTGGCTTGGGTTGAGCAAATACCTGACCCAACCTGTCCAAATTTCACTGTGACAAATGATTTATTAGAGCACATTTGGTTGTAACTTGCTTCTTGTAAGCCCTATTGTTTCGTTAGGAGGGTTAAGTAATTCGTATGCACATTATTTTAGCCTTGATAGGAGGTCAAAATGGAAAAATTAGGAAATTAAAAAATGCCATTGGTGGGAATTTTTTTGATCCGGTGCCTCTGGGAGGGTGGGTGTATGCCAATTTGACAGATGCTTCTGGCTGGGACATTATGGCATTCCAACTCGAATGGAATGGAATTGAAAACCTACGAGTGATGTATGCCCAGAACCTCAAACAGAAGTTAAGATTCTATCTAGTCAACAGGTTGATTATCTTTTCTTCCATGGTTGCTTCTTTCTTCAGACATTTGTCCAATGCATGACTTGGCATTTCATGCTCTGCTCTATTTTGTTAATGGATGTGGAGGTTATAGGTTTTGAAGATTGGGACTTTGGTGCTAGGTTCTTAATTGTTAGTACAATACTGGTGCTAGTGGGTGTTGATTGGTGAGTGCCCACAACCAACCATGTTGGTCAACTCTGTAAAAGGAAGTGTGTAGTGATGGAGATGAGTTTATGCTTTTATGCTTGGCATTAAATACATTGGTTGTATTGAAAACAGAATCTGTTTGATAGGAGTTCTCACTGTTCGCTTTTCGGATGTAAAGGGCTTCTTTTGTCTTATGTTGTTTGAATTTGGGTCCGGATCCTATTTTTTATTTCCTATTGAACAAGATACAATTAATCATTTAGAATCACATCATGCAGGTGGAGCATTTATGCTCGTTGAGTTTGATTTTGTTGTGTTGGATGGTTTGTTTGGATCTTCAGAATTGTTTTTTAGTGAACATTTTGTATCATGTCTCCATTCAGTAGATGGTTCCAACCTTCTTTTTCTTTGTTCTTTGATTTTAGTCTGGGGCTTCTTCCTTTGGTTGTTGGGAGTTGATATGGTGATGCTGAAATATGTGGATCATGGGCATGGTCCAATATGTGTGGTGTTTCTTTGTGACTTGCTTTTGGTTGGAGTTCCTTGACCATTTAGAAGAGAGACGCTAGACATACTCAGTGTTAATCATATATGATTGGAGTGTTGGGCAAGGTTAGTGAATGATGTTATTTTATGGGGCTTTCAACAAGACAGTTTTGAGGGCCTTGATCGAACCGATTTAATATAATATTGCAGGAGTGTTTTGGGAGAAGAATAGTGATGGAAATAGTTGGTCCTCTATGGCTGGCCTGTGCTTTCCTTTTGGCGTGCACAAGTGATGTTTCGGTCGTTTGTGAAGGACTGCCATGAAGTCCATAATAGTTGGAATTACTAAAAACCATGCTAGTACCATTTTACACAGTTTCGTTAAAATTTATTAACTCTTTATTGCTTGCCTTAGTGAAATTTAATTGTTGCTATAAATAAAGAATTCCTTTTGCATTTTTTAAAAGTTTCTTTTGTTAATATTCCAAGTTGAACTGTTGAAAAAGGGTGCAATTGTATGTTCATCTATTCCTTTTTTTTGCCCCAGTTGTAGAACAGTTCTTGTACTTAGTCTTTGTACCCAATCCCCTACATTTGAAACTTTTTTTAGTGACACTCCAATGCTCTTTAGGAAAATAAACTATTTTCACAATAGGGAGGGAATTGTTGACAGGAACTCATTAGAGTTTGACACACTATCTTGATAACATTCTATTAATTTTTTTCAAAATAATTGCCGGTAGCAATTGTTACTCTCTCTACGCCTATTATTTGTACCTAAGAGTATTTCTCTTTATTTCAGTATCTTTATCCATTAGTTCCCTGGTGTGTGTATATTTAACGTATTACCTTTCATGAGAAAAAAGAGAGTATCATCTCATCTTTTTATTTTTCTTGCAGAGCGTACCTATACTGAACCAGCAAAGTGGATGCGGGGAAAAGGGCGGGTGACCATCCAGTTTGGTTGTTGCTACAACTATGCAACGGTATGTTGGTTTTAAAAAATTTGAAAACTAAAATAATACATCTTCCCCCCTTTTTTTTCTTATTAATCTGTTATGGCAGGATAAAAAGGGTAACCCCCCTGGTATCCTACGCAGTGAGGTTGTTGATCCCATACCACATCTTTTCAAGGTGATCATTAGGAGGCTGGTGGGATGGCACGTACTTCCTCCATCATGTGTACCTGACAGTTGCATCGTCAATATCTATGAAGAAGGGGACTGTATCCCACCGCATATTGACAACCAAGATTTTGTCCGTCCATTCTGTACGGTCTCATTTCTCAGCGAGTGCAATATAGTATTTGGATCAAACTTGAAGATTGTCGGGCCAGGCGAGTTTTCTGGTACATTCGCCATTCCTTTACCAGTGGGGTAAGTCAGTTTGGAATACTAAATTTATTTTTATTTTTTAGTTGTTTTTTTGTCATGTTATCCTCTACCATCCTGTGTACAGATTTCAATTCATGTTTTGGAGATCTATTTTAAGATATTTGGTAATTTATTATGGTTTTTTAGTATGTTAACAGTTAATTAATGAATATCATTGCCTTGAGGACTAAAAAGAAGAAAATATTATGGCATTACTAATTTTGTTAACAGTAAGCTGTGTTTTAGCAAGATGTTATAAGTTTTCCATCACCCAATTATTGTTTTTTAAC
This sequence comes from Sextonia rubra, assembly GCA_037013555.1. Lineage (NCBI taxonomy): Eukaryota > Viridiplantae > Streptophyta > Magnoliopsida > Laurales > Lauraceae > Sextonia > Sextonia rubra. The sequence continues at coordinate 56,605,793 of JASUAD010000010.1, forward strand.
TAAGGGCCTGGTTGTTTGCGTAAAATATGTATGAATTGAATATGCAAGAATTCATGGATGGCATGTTTGTGTAATTCACTTGTAAAATGAATTCAAGTGGAGGGTCACTTTAAGAGACAAAAAAGGAAGAGGGGTTTTATCAAAAATTACAAAATCTCAAAAATCACTTTTATGACAAAGCGACTCCTAACTTGAATTCACTTTACAAGTAAATTACCCAAATGGGAGGAATTATTATAGAGGTGAGGGATGAAGGATATAAGATGGAGACGTAAATGGGTATGAGACCTTGACTTTCTTATGTATTGGATAGCTAGGGTGATGGCTGGTTATTTATTTCTCATCTTCCCTTGATCCAATTTCCATAAAGGGGAGGTTATTTGATGGTTTTTTTTTTTTTTTTTTTTTTGGCATATTCACCTTTGGCTCTTCATTTTTTTTTATCACTTATAGACATATAATTGTAGGTACTCAATTACACGAAGAAAAATGCCCTAAAAGAAGTTTGGTTTCATCTGTCTCAAAGGTGCCTGGACTCCTTAAATCAGCACTAGTGTTAATGGACTCAGGGGGAAGCTGCATTGGAATAAAAAAATTGCAGACTTAATCCACTTTGAACTTTGAAGGAAAATCTAAGTTAACAGATAAAATCATCTTTATAGAGTTATAATAAAACCATTATTTTATTATAGTACTCAGATATAAACCTCAATAGTGAAGAGATGGTGGTCATAATTGTAGTCTCTCTTTAATTTGGCACACTTCTCTGATGCATTACCAGTGGTACTTTTCTCCCTGGTTGTATCTGCAGAGGCCCCCCTCTCATTCCATTTGCCTTTTATGATGGCCATATGTGGATGCAGCTATTGATATGATGACCGACATGAATATGGGGATTGAGGATAGACTCTGCCTTCGTGAAAATCTAGGACATGGATGCGAACACGGTTCAATTTTTTTAATTTAGATTACTTTTGAGCTAATGAAACTATCGTTATTTATGTTCCCTTTTAACGTTTTTTAATTGTTGAGAAGTAAGAAAATCAAAAGAACTATATGAAATAATGGACATGGTAAGTGGTATACACTGAAATTGTACCCTATACGTGTTAGTGTAGTATCAAGTACCAATACGAAAGTCGCATCAGTCTGACAGAGATATGCTAGGTTGTATAATCATCTGGGCATGATAATTTGCTATAAGTGATGCATTCTCTGATATTGATTCTTTTTGCTGATAGGAATTGTATTTGCTATTATATCTGGCATGCTTGTAATAAGCTAATTTGTTATTTTGATCATGCAGGTCAGTGCTTGTCTTGAATGGAAATGGTGCTGATGTTGCAAAGCATTGTGTACCGGCAGTCCCAACTAAAAGGTGAAAAAATATATCTAATTTATGGTGTTTCTGGTTTTTGTCATAATGGTTTTCTAATTCTGTGGAGAATTCTGTCTATAGGATATCAATCACCTTCAGGAAAATCGATGACACAAAGCGCCCACTTGGGTTTGTCCCAGAACCTGATTTGCAAGGCATCCAACCACTTCCTTATGATTTGGACAAGCCGAGGAGACCTCGACCCAGAAAGCCACAGTCAAATACAAATAGGAGGGTGATTGTGGAGGGTACTTCAGGAGGAGAAAGGCAATCTGCAGTCAGGGCAGCCCATCTTGAACAAGGTCGCCTTCAAATTCGGGTGCAGTCTGTGAACAAGCCAAGCCCAAGGGGGTAGGTTGAACATGCCTAACATTTTATGCATCAATCGTCATCCATCATTGCGAAAAGCTATGTCATATTCTTACCTTTATTTTTCGATTGGTATGTCCTGAAGAAGTTGGAGTTGGATTGTTCCCACACCCTTTCAATGTGCTCTTATTTTAGCTGTGGTCATGGGGGAAGGAGTGGTTTGTATGTGATATATAAAGGTCTCTGCATTCTTTATTCTATAATGGCACACAAGAGGGGAAGTTTGAGTGCCAAGAATATGTTGTATTCGAATCTGTCAGAGTTGTTTTGACAGAATGGTACGCTCATAAAAAGATGGGCTGTGGCTTGATTTTTTTTTTCCGAATTTAATGCAGGAGATTGAACCACTGGTGAGATTTATTGAATGCTGGTTCGAACAGTGGCTTGAAGGGTTGGGTGGGCACATCCAGTGTGTGACAAAACATTGTATCTATAACATGTGGTATATTTTCAAAATTGGGGCCTTTTGCTCAATATGGTCTAACTGTTGCAGAAAATAATTAAAATATTTATTGTTACTGTTATTCTTTTTTATAGATTTGTCCATTTTTCCAATTTATTGCATTTTGGGAATATATTATGAAAATATCTCAATATTATCCAAAGATATCTTTCTATGCAAATCTGAGGATGATTCTCAAATTATTACAAGATATTTGTGGCATTGGATATGGATGCCTACATAATGGGCCGATCATTCTATTTGGTCACTTGGTGTCTGACTTGGGTTAGCGTGAGTTAGGGAAGCGAAGCTTTAAGTGGGGCCCATGTCTTAAATCTTAATGCCTTAAAATGATTGTTATTCTTTGATGAATTTTACTCAAATAGAAGTTGTCAAATTTATTGCAAGCTTGCCTTATTGTATGATTCAATTTAGAGTTTTTTGTAAATACCTAAGGTTTATAAGATTTGTAAATATTCTTCTATGGTTTTAGTATTTGTAAGTAGGTTTTTACTTTTCTATTTTAATACCTATCAAGTCTTTAGAATAAATATTCCTAATAAAAGTTGGCAACCATCATGAGGTTTGTGTTTAATTTTTATAAAAATAACAACTTTACCTTTACACCCATTAAATGAAAAATGAGCATCTTATTATTTGTAAAAGTATTATTATTCTATCCTAAGTCCCAGTAACCTCTCTCTTAATAACTCTCTGTTGTATATAAAGTTTGATAATGTATTTTAAAACTTTCATCAATTAAATGGTAGGCTATGTATGGATAGGATAAATTAGAATTAATTATAAATACGTGTGTTGATTGTCATCACGATAGATTTAGACTTAATGAAATGGGTAATAGATTGAGAGGATTAGATTTAAACTTAATCTCATAAGAGAAAAAAAAAATACTATGCTTTTAAGTTTATATATATATAAATAAAAGAGATAGGCAAATGTGTCAAGTAAATGTGTCGTCTCACTTTAAAAAATTATGGTGGTTGAAAGTCTATTGCTTTTATGAACACAAAAGGTATTAAAATGAAAAGGCAAACGTTTATTTACAAATACTAAAACCATAGGAATTTATTTGCAATTCCTATAACCTTTAGCGGGGTATTTACAAAAAAAGCTCATCAATCCAACCATGTAAAGCATGGTTTCACTCAGTTCGTGTTATATCATGTGGATTAAAATGAAATAGAAAGATTTGTTATGATGTAAACCATGCCCTCATATGTTTGGGTCTCACATTCATGTGCATATCTGATCATCTATCCTTCCCATTTGTTATTGGTATTTTCATATTGAGAATTATATAACGCATCCATATACACCACAAACCAAAGGTGTCCATTCTTAAAACTCATTCTGTTAGATGAATTCATGCCTATGAATGGAGTGCCCAAAAATTACTTCCGATTAAAGTAATAAATACTCACTTGAAATAGTGATAGGCCTTTCAGACAGACCCAGGCCTCCATATGTTGGGCCAAACCAATATCTCTCTCAGCCTTTTACCTAGAATTCTGGGCCACACCAAGTCAAATGCCAGGCGTTTGAAGTGAACGATGCTCAGGCTTAGCTCACGAAGAGGACCGAAGATATTAAGGTTCTTGTTTGTTTAGATGGAGTCGAATTCATAGAGAAAAAAAAAAGATTATTAAAGATGTGAGGAGTCAAATATATAGTATGGAGATGTAGCTGAACTTGACTTTCGTAGCAATTTATTTACTTATCTGTTTCTAATTCATCCTTCATTGAAGGAGATCAAATTATTCGACAGCCATCTATACATATTTAACTCTGTTCCTTCAATTTCAACCACTTTTATTATACATTTGTTGGACTTTTCAGGAATTCAAATACCAAAAATAAATATGCAGTATTCAATCCATAACTGTCGATCCAAATAGTTCTAAATGTAGCTGGAAAAAAAAAAACCCACACATTTGAACGTTCAACAATTTGTAAAACTATAATTTATCACCCAAACAACTAAAAAAAAACAATCCAACAGTCCTCGTATAACTAAAACTTTTTTCATCTCCTATCTTACATTTTCACACACTCTCACCTGACCGGCTCAATCAGTTTCAGCTTTTACAGACGCGGTTTTCTTTATGAACTCTATACAATCCGCCACGGCTTCACTGTAATGTGAGTCATCCCGTGGATATGGGCGTGACCCGTTGGCAGAACAGGGCTCAGTTTGCTGAGTCTTGGAAATAGCTGACAACATGATGAGTCGAAACACGAGTTGGCGAACTCGCTCCAACAGCGATACTGGCGACGCGCGTTTGCTGCTTAGCCCTGGGACGCAAAAGCTGCCACCATCCTCGCTCTTGCTCTTCCCTTTTCTACCTCTCATCTCCCCCACCTCTTCTCTCCTATTTCTTCAACACCTCTTTATGAGCATCCACCCACCCTACCTTGTATGGGATTTGTCAGCACCACTAGTAATATATCATGCATCCTCATACAGGTTATGTGTGTCTCAGTAAGAAAAAACTTGGGTTGCAAGTGGCTTGGCTTAGCTGGAGTTCATAAATTGGCTCATTGTTTTGGAAGCCATGGTCAAGCTGGGTCCTGCGAAGCCTAGCTCAAGTGCTCAATTTAAGGCTCATTAAGGGCTATAACTTATGTGAAAGGTGAGTGGTGAAGGATATAAGATAGTAATGCGAGGGCGGCTACATGGTTATTTATTTGGCAGTCAATTTTAAGTATTCACCTTTGATTCTCTATTTTTGACCACTTACAAAATTACACAATCTAATAAATCACGTGAAGCACACATGCCGATTGAAAGTTACTAATTTGAATGGTCAAATAAGTCCATTTGAACATGCATTCATATGTATTCACTTCCATACAAACAAACAGGCCTTAAGTTTTGCTAAATTGGGCTTGAGTTATCTGGTTAAGATTCTAGTCAAGCTCAAGTTGGATTTTGTGTGTGTGTGTTGAGAAACTCAAATTCAATTAAGCTGGAATAATGCTCGAGCCAATTCCAAGTTAAGCACAAACCATAAGGGTCAGGGCTGAAGGAGAGAGCACATGGATACCTGTGCCCGGCTGTACCTTCAATGATCAGATGCCTTGAACGTATCCTTTTTTGTAATCGACCGACCACACCCCAAAACGCTCTAACCGGACGTCAAAACCTATTTCCACATTCCCATAAACCTTACAGGAATATTCACTATAATAAGTAGTTGCATTCATATGATATAGAACGTGGAATGAGGAATGAATCTCCACCGTTCATCTAGCTGGATTTCTGGTCTGTATTTCCTGATCATTTACATGATGGATTCCACATTGGATGGCCCATGTACAGAAAATGTCTTAATAAGGGTGAACTCCAGTCCATCTATTGGTATCCTAAGAAATTGCAGTTAAAATAGAGATTAAAACATCCGACCACGTTCAACAGAAGAAATTCTATAGATTATAATAGAGAACCCAAACCCATGTGAAGAGAGCATAGATTGAGGCAAGGTAATGACCACAGGCTGCCATTGACCATAAGACCTTTGTTTATAATCTATGCATGTGATCATTAAGGTTGGTAGGTTGGTTTCTATTATTCCCAGAAGTAGACATTTGCTAGTTTTGACTCTGGTTATGGGTACAGAGCATATGATCCACTTGCCACAATCTGTACAGGTTGGAATTTCTATACATTGTATATTATATATTTTCTTCACTCCCAAGTCTCAACCATTAAAGTATATAACACATATTACGAACTATGGGACGCAGGTACGTAATTGAGTAAGCGTCCAGAGTCAGGTTTCGGCTAACCATCAGAGTTAGGCCTAGATGTAGATATATAAATTTCGATCAGGTTCATGTTCTGATCCACTGTTGACCAGACCAGAACCGGACTTGTTTAAATCCCAGTGACAGTGATGAGTCTCCACTAGTCACTAATTTGTTTACATCATAGAGATTTTTGGAGAACCTCTAGAATGAATCTATGGAATTAATCTCAACAATAATGTATGCAAATAATCAACTATGTAGTGAAAATAATAATCAACACAAAAGTACACACTATAAGAAGACATGATTTTTATATGAAAACCCAAATTGGGCAAAAACTATAACTAAAAATCAAGCACAATAAATCACACCACAATTACAAGAGATATACTTATAACCCTTATCTAGTTATTGTATAACTTAAGGACTTGTCATTTCAATTGTACAGCAATCTGCTGCAATGACTCCTTGCGATCCTTTGTTATAAATCCAAGCACCTAGACACTTTCTAGATGTTGTATTTAATTTCTCAAAACAATCTTCTAAGCTAAGAGATGTAGAAGATGAAGATCTCTAGAATATAACTTCAACATTTTAACTTTCTAATAAAAGCTTTATAGGAGATGATCTCTAAAATATATTCTCTACTTAGAATAATAAGATCTCTATCTTAGGGTTGAAAAAGAACCCCCTTTTATAGCCCCAATTTCGTGCCTCCTAAATATATTTCAATCAAGAAAAGAGTAGGCACAAATCAGGAAAAATCTACTAAAATCGGACTTAGCAAATTGCAAGTCGGTGGAATTTTCTGCACAAGTTAGATTGATCGTGTATTGGTCAAATTAATTGAATTTGGACACTGTCTTGAAGCTGATCGATCGAACCAATGCTTGATCGATTGGGCAATCCTTTTTTAAAATTTTTTTAGATTTTCTTTGTTTCAGCTCTTTTAGGACTTTGTTACATCTTCAAATTCTTAGTTTAAAAATAACTAGAAATACAACTTCAATTAGGACTTGAGTTTTGTTTGATCAATAAATTAGTGAATACAAAATTCCTTTCACATCACAAAAAGAATGTTGCAGATAGTATATGAAGAATAGTTGCATTGGAGATAGTTTTGGATTGGTAGTTTTTGTTTTTTAACAATCTGAATGATAGTGTTGAAGAGTACATTTACATTTTACATCCTTGAATACAAGTCAGTTCTTTGATATCTCTTCTGCTTTTGAGAGAGTGGTTACAAATCTCTTTTGCAATCTCAGGACATTCTTAAGAACCAAATACCCAAAGAACTTGAAAAGCTTAAGTTGCAAATAAAAGGAACCTAACCTTATACATTTTCGCTTTATTGCAAGCACTTGGGGCTATTTTCTCCGGAGCATTTGGAAAATTCTAAATGTTGTTTCCCAAAGTAGAATTTCCAAAATGCTTGAAGTAGAAGTGCATTTTGAAATCTAGAATTTTGTGGATTATGCTTGTAAGGATTATGAGTGTTGGTTTGTTCATGGGTTTGATTGTGGGTTCATGGAGTTTTGATTTTAAATTTATTTTAGAATGGACTGTGCTTCATATCTCCAGAAGAGCTAAAGATAAGAAAAAAAAAAAAGAAGAAATTTGGAAATGTACCTATTTTCGGAATAGGTACCTATTCGAGCGCAGTTGAATACACTTGAGTGCATGGTGAGCCAAAACCCTCTTTCTTGTTCGAATTTATTTTTTATTTATGCTAGGATTAGTAAGTTGAGTTCTATAAGGATTATTTTTATGAGGCATGAATTGTGGGTTATTTAAATGATTTCTCTCTCAACTTAAAGCACTAATCTCATTATTCCAAATGGAGATTATACTTTGAAAATCACCCTTTTTCTCTAGATTTTCAATTGGAGAGACTTGGCTAAAATTTCGAGTTTTATAGTTTGTTGCTTTTATTTATTTGTAGAAGATTGTTCATCTTGTGAATTCAAGGTGATTGAATCAAGCGTGGAGAGTAATACATAGAGAGGAACTGCTATGGCAAGGATTTGTACAAGAAGAACTATGACCTTTAGGTCGAAGGAGTGACTAGAAAGGGTTGTGAGTATATCTTGTAATTATTTAAAATTAATATTTAGTTTTGCTAGTTCTGAAGGGCTCGTGCTTTTTTCCATTTGAGTGTTTTCATGTTAAAAATCCGCGTGTTTTTTTTATGTGGTTGATTGTTTATTTGTAAGTAGGTTTTATTTAATTTATTCTACTGCATATTATTTGACTTGTAATTTATAAATCGGGGACCCTTACAAACCGTTAATGCTAGAAGTAATTTTTTACATGGCTAGCATAACTAATTCTCATCATTCAAATCCAATCAAATGGGAAATTTAGAATTTCTACATACATTGTGAGAATTCCTATTAGAAATGCTATTAACCAAACAAGCCTTATATGAGTAATCATCACTATAATTGGGCACGCTCATAAGCATAAATAACATTTGTGCATTGCTACATTGAAGATGCATCCATGTGGTGCTGGAATTCCATAGCATGGTAGGTATATGTCTTGTATTTTGGGTTAATCGGATGGGTTCATTTAGTTAACCAAGGACCGCATTAAGATTATAGGTGTTTTGGTAATTGTACTAGGCTACTTTGGGGGTCAAGAAAGTGGAGATTATAAATATTATATAATTTTTAGTCCTAGATCTTGTCGAAGAGAGTATACTCTCTTGCCAATGGTGGTACTCACACTACGTAAGGGAGACGATGAGAGAGTAAGAGTCTCTGTATACCTTTGCTTTTTATAGTGAAGATATCGTCTTTGCGTTCGTCAATGTAGCCCTCATTAGGTGAACTACGTAAATCCTCTGTGTCTCTTCTCATGTGCTTCTTGTGTGATTAGATTGATTGATAGTTGATTATATGGTATTGGCACACACTTCTACATATGCGTGCTCTCAACACCGCTTTCATAACCCTCAAATGAAATTTTTGTTAAATTGGAGAAAAAATGGTTCTATTTTTTTTTCATGTGAAAAAGAACTGCCTATAGAACATAAAAAAATGCCGAGGTCCACAACATGTGAAGCGTTTTGTGCCTGGAAGAATTTGTAGTGTTGTACAAATGTCTTTGACCTATGTAGGAAACCTCCAAAATCCGCACATTGTTAGAGTATTGTGTGGCCCATATGACCACACAATAAATGATTGGTTATCCCACCCTTATCAGTATTTTTATCTTGAGTCAAATGAGATTTATAAAGTTTCCATTTATGCTAAGGTCAAAGACAAACATAAATACTAGCGAGATTTTCTCTTTTCAATGGAAGAAGAGATTTTGGACTTTTGAATCTATAAAAGAGGTTCTCGGGTAACTCTTTTGCCTATGTTGATAATTTTTATGTCCATTACTTATCTTGGGAGAAGAAAGCCAAAGGACAAGAGAATTGTGATTCCCACTGAAGACTAACCTTCGGACTAGAGGATCAAGATGGTGCAATTGGGTAATACCTAACCCATAATGGTTTAGATTTATGCCTTGTCATATTATTGGATTGATTCAGAAGAAATCTTTCACAGTTACAAACCTAAAATATTCCAACACATACTCCATTTTTTCTTGAAATTTTGTTCACTTTTTAATGCCACTTCAAGAGTTCAAAATGCTTCTTTCAAATAACTCTTTAAAACTTTGCTTTTTCTTTCTTCTCTTCACTTTGATTTGGGTGAGAAGTGCTTCGATACTAATCTTTTCTATCCAAAAACATGCATATACAACACAGATTGTGTGAGGAGGTTTTCTTTTACTATTTTTACTAAATTGGCCATTTCATTTCGATAGCAATCTAGGCTCATTTCCCTTTGTTGCAAATTCGTTCAAACCATCTGTAATTCTACGTTCTTGCAATGGCGGCTCGAGAAATTTTTCTCAGGGCAGTAAAAAAGAATAAAAAATGGGTTTAAGGCCTATAAACTGTACTTAAAGTTTTAAAAAAGAATTACACTTAGCTCTTTAAGGGTGGTCACTATTCTTTTTTAGGATTGTCAAAACCTATCTTAACAAAAACGAAAATAAAATCTGTATTAACTTTTTCCAATCAAGGGTGGTCAACATTAGTTCTTTGGCAACTGTGATACATTGAACTCTCTCTCTCTCTCTCTCTCAAAAATAAAGTGGGTCTTGAGCTTTCACTTAGGAGACTAGTCGCAACTAGGCCCATTACTGGTATCCATCTTGAGTAGCTTTGATTTGGAATGCTTTTAGGCTGGTGGGTTTTCTGACTCGAAGTAGGCCCGGCTTTGAGCCTCTTATCCTAAAATGCGCAGCTTGATGGCGTAACAAGCTGTATACACTGCTAAGAAAGGGCACAATATTTAGAAACAGAGCTCGGCCTGTCGTTGGCTTCTACGCCACAGATTGAATATTACCATCAAATTTATTTTCCCATCGATAAACATAGTGGATTGGACGAACTGCCGATAGGAGAATGACTGGCAAACTGCCCAGAGTAGAATGACTCGTTTATGAACCACAGGTGATGTCTATCAAGAAGGCTGCTTTTATGGGTATCAACCAAGATAACTACTAAATCATCTATTGAAATAATAATTTTTGAAAGGATTGAGGGGTGGCAAATAGGTTAGGTTAACTTAGGTTTTCTAGAGGTTGAAGGTTAACCCATAACTGACCACTTTGTTAAGTCAAGCAACCCAACCAGCACCCCATGCAACTCAAACCAATCCGACCCTGCATAGCCTGCGTCCAATGTGGGTCAATCCATATAACCAAGACTGATACACATAGCTGTAAGATCTAAGCCCAATCCATTTCAAGGACCAATGATATATTCAAGTTAAGTTATAGGCAACCCATGGGGTACCTTAGCTAGCCTAGGACGACAGTTTGCTCCTGAAGTTGTGGTAAAAGCTGTGCTAATACGCTGGGGCCATGTATAGGTGCCTAGCTCCCATTAGCTTCAAAGGGTAGGAACATCCTCCATTAACCAAAAGAAAAGAAAAAAAGAAAAAAAAATAAATTACAAAATATTAAATACCTTTCCATTTAAATTGGTTTAGATGCTTGGGTTGACAATAATCTAACTCATTTAAATGGCCTACGCAGGCCAATCCTAACCCATCTCATTTTACTTAAGGTCAGATTTACCTGATATGTGAATGAGGCGTATAACATGTTGGTCGGATTATGCAGGTCAAATACGTGTCGGATCAGATCATGTCACTCCTATGATGGAATAATATTTAAGTTATCTAAATGCTTACCAATCACTTCTGAACTTAGAGAAATACCAAAAGGGTTTTGACTCAAGAGTTGAAAAGGGGGTGCCAAGAAGAAAACATATTTGAGTGGTCAATCTTAGGGCAGCGGCAGATGAAAGGCAACATCTTCCCTCCATCCCCTTTGAATGGTTGAGTGGGTTCATGCCATCATTATGTTGTGCCACTTACATCATCATCTATGGCCCTCACATCTAATAAAAGGCTCGAACTGCCGGACCTTCCCCTTTCCCTAGGACTCAGAAAAATTCTCCTCCATTTGTTAAAACTTTATTATATGACATAGCATGCCCTTGAACTGTTGGTTTCAAAGATTTTGTTCCCTCACAATGATCACTCCTGCGCCATCTCACCATTAAGCACTTTATTGCCTTCTGAGTGGGCTCAAAAGTTAGTGATAAATTAGTCCTTAGTCACATCAATCAGTGCAAAACATTCAATCTTGTTAGACATAAATCAACATGATTTGGGAGTACTCATCTTACAATCCCTCAAATGTTTTATGTGAGTAGTACATGAACCTCAAAGGTTACCTGGTACTCATGAGTCTTATTTTCAACATGTGGGGCCCATGGTTCCATGATCCATTAGTCAACATGCTGGGATCCATAGTAAGCACTTCTAATATTTGCCATAGGTTTCTTGATTTCTTAATCATCTACTTGTGTGCCATTACGTTAATGCTCCTGATTTCAGAATTCTGGGCCCTACTTGTTGAGTTGTGACATATAGCACAGGCCAAGGTTTGATTATGAGGCTATCCACACTATCTAAAATTGAACATAACTATCCTACTAGACAGATCATTTTGTTGGACAAAGAAAGCTACTGTTAATGATTTAGGCACATGGGTTACGTGCGTAATCTTTCTCACTTCCGCTTTGTTGGTTTAGAAAGGCTTTAAACAACCTGTTTATTGTTCTACATTCAAATGAATGTAAGATGCTTTTCACTAGAATATATAAGCTTGCCGAACCACCCCCTTTCATATGCATGTATATGTACCACAGCCTAATAAACATGGAAGTGTGCATTCTGCCCAGGGAATGTACAAGTTACAAAGGGAGAGCTTTGTCAAGTGAGAGGAGAAGGTCAGAAGCCTAGAACAAGGGCTGCACCCAAAGTGAACCTGTCACACATGAGGCTCTTTAACCGCTTTAGGAAGATGATCAAGCGTTTAGTCTTCTCGATTCCTTCTAGAAGGCCGTCGTCTCCGCATCAGAGAACCGGAGAACGGTTTGATCCTCCGAAGACGTCGTGCAGCTCCTATCACTACTCGCCAAACTCTCATTACACTGAAGCCATTGCAGATTGCATAGAGTTCTTCAACAAGTCCTCTCAGGAGGCATTGTCCAAGCCTTTGCCTTAGAACAGTGTCAAGCATAGATATTTAAGCGTCATCTTTTTCTCGTTTTGCCTTGGACCTGCCCGTTGGAGCTGTGGGCTTTGTTTGATCAGATTGGTGATTTTCATCTCTTAAGGTGTGTTAGAAAGGATAGGCATCAATGTGCTTTGGATGCATTGTTTGGATACTGTCCAAAATTAAATAACCAATAATGCTATTCTTGGTTTATTGATTAGGTGTTTGTATTGTGAAATGGTCTTGCTACAGTGTCAGTACTGGAAAGGGAGTACAAAAACTATTTCTATGAAGTGGCCGCTTTTGAAAAAGGGCGGATTGGAATTTTCACAACGAGATAGGCGCGCCACACCAAATCATGAGAGTCTCCGGAGTTGAAAGGGTCAAAACGAAAGAGTGGTGTCTAAAATGCCTATATTTATGGGGTTGGGTTGCATTCTATCATGAAAAGATTGTTTTCGGGACTTCCATCTTCATGTCCCTTTACCTTTTATTATCTCGAAATGAAATCATGCACTACATCATATTCTTTGTTGAAAGAGTGTTTTGTTTAATTAGTGTACCAAATGATTTGTCTAATTAGTGTACCAAATGAACTCTAATCTATTTAGGATTTAATGTACATACTGATATTTTTGTTTCCTCTTTTTTTTTTTTTTTGTATGACTTAAGGTATTTCGCCAGTTCAACTTTGGACCTTTGACTTCAGACCTGAAGGTTATTCGATTTTAACAGTAAAAACTAATCTCTAGTGGGATATACATGGTTACACACATAGTACAATAGGAGTAGAATTATTTAAAAACTTTTACAATATCCATCTTTATTTAATTTTTCTCTCTTCTGTTTTTTGTTGATTTTGCAGTCCTCTTTATAATAGAGCAAGAACATGTCTTCTTTTGAATCTCATTCAATTCTTGCTTATCTAAAGGAAGTAGTTTTTTTTTCTCTTTTAGTAAAACTCTATGTTGAGAGCAAACGCACTGACACAATAGCATTGGTATATCAATATAAAGGAGTGTTTTTTCTTATATATCAATATAAAGGAGTTGACTACCTAATTATTTTTATTTCCTTTAATAAACCAAAAAAAGAGTGATCATTAACCTGTTTTTGGAAATTGATTCAAACCATTGATGATATGATGGTTGAATGCAATACCATATTGTCATTTTCCAAAATCTTTCTAATATCAAAAAACTTTAAGCAGGAAAAGGACATTTGAGATCAACTCTTTGTGCCATTTGTTTAATTTTTTTTTCTTCTTTCTTTTGGCCGTCTGTCACTGTGTCATACCTTTCTATCAAATGGGTTAAAAGTGAATACGTAAAGGTGATGATCAGCGTCAAGGGCGATCAACAAATGATGTTTTGTTAGGTAGAAAAATTATTAGCCATCCATAATCTTAAATTAAATCCAACAAAGTGATGGTCCCATTTTTTACCTCTACCCTCGCTTAGACCAAGTCATCTTTTATTATGAAATCTTAAGAATTCAACACTAAGCTGCAAATGGGCTCCCTTAAAATCCATCTCACTGTGAATGAAAGGAGACCACAATTATCTTCATGAGACTAAAAACTATGCTTTCGCTGTATAGAATACATGGGAATTCAAGGTCAAATAAGCTCTATCTAAAGGTTATTAAAGAGCTGATGGGTGAAGGATATGAGGTGGATGGTGTCGGATATAAGGCACTGATGTAGATGCAATTCTCACTTTCTTAGGATTTAAATTCCTAACATGGTGGCTGGGTTCTCATTTTCCACGTTATTTGATTCATTTTCCATTAGAATCGACATAATTTGATTTCATTTTTTAAAATTCACATTTATTTCTTCACTTTCAACCACTTTAGGAATAGAACTATTGTGTTCTTTTTTTTTTTTTTTAATTCCTATGTATTCTATTATATGAAACAAATAAGCCTTGAGTCCTCTGTCCAAGTTCTTTAAGCAAATATCTTTAAAAAAAAAAATTCTTTAAGCAAATAAAAGATTGTGAGGTTTTGAGTGTTGGCATATTCATTGGGTTGGATAAAAGTTGGGAAAATTGAGTTGTATTTTTTATCTTTTAGAATGAACTATTGCATGTTTCACCGGGTCGCTTAAATGAGGGTGTTTGGATTAAAATGGTTATATCTCTAAAACCATCTATTGGATCATAGTAAGCTACATATTATTAGAAAGCTTGTTTCAAGTAGATGTCCGTGAGCCCAAGATTGCATTAGTTTAAACTAAAACAAAAAAGTTATGGCCTTTGAAAATTTGTTGAATTGTACTATCTATCCATTCAAACGAATAAACATAGGTTCATTCGAATGCATGAGACATAATGCATTTTCCATTTTTTTTCTGCATAATTATTTATCTAAGAGGATAGACGTTCGAACGTCCATTTGTGTGTTTCAAGTAGATGTCAATCGTAGATTTGAGTATTTTAAGCAAAATTTCTTAAAGAAAATCTATAGATGAATCCTAGAGGTGACCTGAGATCCAAAGGCTTGGAAAAGAGATTTTTGTCACTCTGCAAATCAACTCTCTCCCTATTCTATCCATAGGAAATTAATAGGAGAAATTCTTCAACATCACTAAACCATCATGAAAGAGATCTATGATGAAGTTGCTGCTCTAGTTGTTAGATCTATTGTCTTCCTCAAGTAGATTTGTCTTGAAAAGGCTTTCAAGGCTATGTAGATTAAGCGTGGTTAAGGTGACGCGATTTGCCAGCAAGATCATTGCAGTCCATATGTGGAGTCACCAACTAGAATGATCTTTGTAACTTTTGTTCTATATAGTGCTTGATTTGATCTCGGCCCAGGAGAAGGGGCCTTAAGTATTTCCCGAGTGGGGTTTTCCATGCAAAAAATTGTATATCTTCTCTTTGTGATTTGATTTATTGATTGCTTGTTAGAATAGTTGAATTAACTATTGAAAACTAAAAGAGAATTTGATTAAAGGACGTTAACCCAATCAGGGGTTAAAATCTGTTTTTTCAAAGATCTCCTGTTCTTAATTCTCTACTGGTTGTCAACCAATTTCAACATTTTGATCTTTAGCAATTAAAGGATTAGGATGTTGGAAAGTTTCCAGCACCCTCCATAAGTTGTGAGAACCATCACCCTTTCAAATCTAGGATATGAAACCAAGAGCAATTCGCTTGACTTGGTCACCTTCTACAAGCAAAGTCAGCCACCTGGCCAACCAACCGTGTTATGTCTGGATTTTGCACAACGGGCCATTCACAAATTGGAGTAAGAGATGATGCTAAAAGTCAAGTCTTTTGTATGTTTGGTATCTAAATCATAGGAAAATGGCCCCTTTGTTTCATGGGATTTCTGAGTTTTTTTGCCTTTCTCAGGGAGTAACTCACTAAAGTTAAGAGTCATGAAATGAACAATCGAAAATTGATGAAAGAACATCTTGAAATTCACAACTATTATGATTATATTGCATCATCACATTCTGACATTCTAATTCCAAGTCTCAAATGCTAAACCATATCAAAAAAAAAAAAAAAAAAAGCAGCAAGGAATCATTCCAGGGCGCTGATCTTTATTCATTTCAATGGGGACTGAATTTAATTTATGTATTTCTAAGAGCCTCTAGCTTGTGCAGATGCAACTTCTTGAAATCCCTTCTTCTTTGAGAAAATCCCTTCTATTAAAGGGATCAAAAGCTTCTTCTTTTTATACTTATGCACAAAAGAATGGTGCCTCTCCCTCACTGCATCATTCTCTGTGGTCATGGCCCGAGCTGATGAAGGCGCGTCAGCGAACTTCACGTATCTTCTTCTTTGGAATTCTGTTTCTTGGGAGAAAATTGGAGGATGCACTCCGATCTCCGTTGCATTTTCGACAAACTTTAAATCTTCGATCTCAGATTCAATGGGCTGTTTTTCGGATTCCCTAGCTTTCAGCTGTTGGAGCTCTCTCTTTGTTAGTTCAAGCTCTTCTTTGAGGGTAGTGAGGCAATTCACCATGACTGAGCTTTCTTCCTGGGCTTTCCTCAGACTCTCCTTAGTCACTTCGAGCTCCGCGGTTATGCTTCCTAGCCTTGATGGGCCATAGGAACTTGCTGCCTGTTGGGAAAAGCAGCACAATGGAAATTACCCGCGATTAACGGATTAATCATGATGAATACATGCAATCATACCATCAAGCAATCACATATATAAATACAACGGTTTTATATAGTTCGACAATCTTGCATATGTCCACGGAGGAGAGCAGTTGTTGAAAAATAAGATGAACAAGAAGCACACAACCCACACAATAAAAACATAAGATTTATGTGGTTCACCCGATGTGAGTTACATCCACGGAGATTCAAGCATGTCCACTATTTTGGAGATCACCACACAAGAAGAACAAGTCTCTCCTTGTGATTAAAGAGTACAAAACTCTCACTTGAATACTCCTCACCAGAGCACAACTCTCTCACACCACTCAGAATAATATAGAAGCTCTAATTAATAACACCCGGGCATTTACAATCGTCGGATCTAGCGTTATAAAAAGAGTCCAGATTAAACCGTCAGATTATATATTTACCATAATAAATAATGAATATATCAAGATTAAGCTTCCCCAACCCATCACCGCCATCGGCATCTAATCAAGAATAATCATGATAGTGATGATGATAGTGATGATTAATTGAATGAAAATCATGAATAGAAGGTATATAACATTTGGAATTTAAAACTTTGGGGGACTAAAAAACCATTACACATGTACGGCTATTAAAATGCTCTCTCAAATGAAAAAAGGTTTCAAAAAAACAGTAGAAAGCAATCTAAACAGCCGTTTGTATAAAATACATAAGAACTTACGGTGAAATGCATGTGACCAAAAAATTATTGAAGAGGTGAGGGTTATATAATAAAAAATGATGAGGAAAGAATGTAAGGTGGAGATGTAGACGACACTGGGGCTAGGAGAAATTTACTAGGCTTCCCTTGGTCCAAAGAGATTAATGCCTTTACAAAAACAAACAGGTCGTATCTGTGGTATATATGTGCAATATCTGGACTTGAGTCCTAGCATGGATTCATCAGAATTCGTGAATAGCATCTTTTGTGCTTCGAGGAGAAAATGCTTTCTAGAGTATATCTTTGGACGTCTCTTTCCAAAATCACTAATGACTAAATACTAATTTGATTCCGTTTGGCATTTTTAGAACCTTCTGATCTGGTTTTTTTTATTAAAAAAAAAACTTGCAAGAACTTGTCTTCATGGGTGGCAAGTGGAGAACTAACAATAACAACTCCATCAAAATGGGACGTTGAGGATTCTGTATTACAGGCGTGCCACAATACCGTTTCCTACGATCCCTCTAAAAATAGGCTCATGGGTACGATCTCGAATATCTTAAAATATTGAGTTGTACCTCTACCATTACCAATAGGTTTTGGTATGAATAGTAGCTCAGTAGGTACATAAGATCATATAAATAATATCATGTGGGTGTGATATCGAATACCTTAAAATATTGAGTTATACATCTACCATTACAAATTGGTTTTGATAAAAATAGTAGCTCAATGAGTGCATATATGAGATATATCCAAAAATTACCTAAATAGGAGTTGCTCATGCCGTAATATTGATGATTTGATAAAAAGAGTGATCAAAAAAATATATAAGATCGTGTTGATCATGATCAATCTTATGGTGGGACAAAAATCCTATTAGAATAAAGTTGGAGAGAACTAATACATTGGGAAGACATTTATTCCAAACGGCTCGGTCACCCGAGTATGATGTTCTACTCTAACTTTTGCGTTTTGCTATATAGGGTCTGCACTTGGGCAATCAAATGGCTAAATACATTGGAGATGTGTGGATTAGCCTTTGTTTTTTTTTTTAATGGCTTGCAAGAATGTATCCATAATATTTTATGAGACAATAATATTACCCTAATTGCACACGTGACCCTGCAATACATGTGCACCAAGTAAATCTAAGGTGGGTGTCTAAAATGCGATGTGGGAGCAAACCTACGCCTTATGCAGTGAACCATCCCTTGGCCAGTTGACCGGTAATCAGCCATATACCTTAACTCAAAAAAAAAAAAAATGAAAAAAAGAATTCATGCATTGTGATCTTATATCTTTCCATACATAGAAGAAGAAAATAGATGGGCTGGGCTGACCTCTTTGAGCTTCTTGGCATGGAGCTCCCCTGCTAAGACTCTCTCTCCGAACAACGTTACGGCTTCCTTGACTGATCCGAATGGCGCTCTTGTGTCGATTTCTGCTCTCTTCATGAAAACCATCCCTTTTTGCCTTTCCACAGCCATATCTATGTTGAAATGTGTTTGTGTTTTGAGAGAGAGAGAGAGAGAGAGAGAGGGGTAATGTAGGCTCTGAGAGAGGGACCTCTTTCGTATATATATAGTTTCAAAGGACATCAAGAGGCCGTTAGGAGGAGGCTAAGAACATAATAAGATTCAATAATATCGTACGCTTCTTTTCTTCGCGTCCACTTCACTGGTATTCTGTTATCAGAATTGGTGAAACCAGTTGGTGGACGGTCGCGATGCAACAGATTAGAGGGCCCATATTCGAAAAAAGGATGAGGCAGACGCTTCACGTAGTTAAGGATAAATAAATCAAAGGAGATTACGAGTGTAATCTGTGAGACTAACTATTGAACATGAGCCTGATCGTCCGAGTTACTTATATAACGCCTGAGTTGAGCTCAATTACTGAAATGAAATCGGAGCACCTCGAAATGAAAGCCGTGAATAGATGTCATTGATTCTTAGCCCAATTACCATGAAATTGACCATAGAATGAATGATGTGATTGATGCAATCTTATGTACTATGTATTAATTATGTTGTTTATTGTATGACCAATTTTATAGTGGGGCGAACTTATATTAAATTAAAACTTGAGGACATATACCATATATGGCGAGAACCTTCATTTTTAGCCACTAAATATTTTTTTGAATGTGCCCCCTTACAAAGTTCAATTCTATGGGGCTACCTTTTATTAGTGAGGCTCTTTTTTCCATTGTTTGGCACTATGCTCAGTTTTATGTTCATCGAGCTTTTACTCAGTGTCAAATTCAATCTCATATAAAGATTGTTTAATAAGGGAATAGGATAATTCGATTGGGTGATTTGCACATAATCTTTATTAGAAAATAAACCTTTCCATCCATCTTAACCACAATGATAGAAAAGCATCTAAGTGGCCTCGTGATTTGGACTGCAAAGGACATGAGTAGTCTACTCATAGGTAAAAACCGTCTAATCTGCAGCTAAGCCTATCCATGGGTAGGCCTAAATACACGCTTTTTGGGGCATCACCCTTGTTAAGCTGAATCCACTTCCAAAATTCATATGAAATATTTAGGGCCTACTTCCGATTTACAAAAAAATTCTGAATTTACCCTTGAAATCCAAATATTTGATTGGGTCTACCCCTTTTATCAGACCAAAAATCCTTGATTGGGCACACCATAGAAATGAATATTTTTTGCTTTTATTTCTTTATTTCTTTTCGAGGAGCTGAAGTGAGATCTCGTAATTTTTATTTCTCCTATAAGGTAATACTAGCGCTTCAAGGCCCGCGCCCAATGCTGGCCTTGTAAAAAAAATTATTATTTTAAATAATATATATAAATATTTAAATGAATCGTAAATGAATATTAACATATTATTCATTAACAATCATAATTAAAATAAATCTTTTAAAACCAAATATTTTAAGGATTAAATAAGTAAATTGAGCCTATCAAAATATCTAGCATGTGGCATTAAAAAAAAAGAAAAGTTAAAGTAAGACATGATGAAGAAGGAAACGTAAAATTATATTTTCCTACATTAGAAGGAAAATTACAAAGATTATAATAATTTTAAAGTTCATATTTAACTTTTAATTATATGAAAGATTATATTTAGTTTTCAAAGATATTTTTGCCGCCCCAAACACTGATGTCATGGACCCAACTAATTATTAGTGTGGCTTTGATCTATGCACATTTCACATTATGGCCTTTCAATATTATAAAATAGAGGTCTCTTGACACCTTTATAGAAGAAACCCCCCCCCATTTGAGTGATTGTATACTTGCTCAAGATCCAAGTAATCCTTAATGTGGGGTCAATCAATGAGGATCACTCAAAGGTGATTTTAAATGTAGATTCATATTTTAATTGGGGATTAAAGGTTTAATGAGAGAAATTAGAAAGATATTAGATAGGGAAAGGATTTGGATAAAGAGATTTTAGGAAATATAAAATTAGAACACCCACATTGGCCTTTTGAAGAAGAGGGTTGTGCCACGTGTCACTCTCCTGTAAAAAGGGATATTGTTATAATATTTATATGATTGTATTGAAGAAAAAAAAAACATGGATCTAATATTTTTTCCCGGTGGCACCCTGCCATGCCAAATCAGAAATGTAAACATGCCTCTCCTTTTCTTTGACCCTGTTTTCGCCTTCCTCGCGTGGATTTGAGAAACTTCATCCATATTTGAATGTTATAATACAAGTTACAGACATTTTATGTTTTCCAAATCCATGTCAATGTGATATTGGGCCTTAGTATGAACATGGACATATGAAAAACCCCTGATCAAATGGCCCCACCATCGATTTTCTTGACAAAACCCAGCTTAGCAGGCTTTGGTTGACTACTTTAAAAGAAAATCTTAATCAAAGTTTATTTTTTTAATTGAATGGCTAAGGGGTTTGATTGGGTTACTTTTTATATATTTAGCTAATTTAACTAGCCCTCTAATATGAATGTGATGTAAGTCATTAGATAGGCATCATTTGGCCAATGCCAAACATCTCTCAGATATATTGGAATGATATTTGTTGAAATGACATGATTCATATTTAATTTTTGTTTGAGATTATTGGGTTTATGTCTTGTGTTTTGGTTTATTGGATTGGTCCATTGGGTTAGCTATGGATCGGGTTTTGAGTTAGGGGTCTTTGCACCAGGCTTTATCTAAGGGTGAAGAAAGAGGAAGTTGTATATATCATGTAACTTGTAATCCTAAACCTAAGCAGAAGAGTGGAGTAAAATAGTGGAATTCTCTTTTGGCTGTGGATGTATGTACATTGCTAAACCCTGTAAATTTCTCGTGTGCTTTTATATACATTGATTGTAGGTTATGTGCTTTTGCACGTTCACAACAAAGATAATAACATTTATCCAATACAAAATCTCAAGTCTATTTGGGGAGTCTTGTACAATTTACTTGAGTGATTGATCTCCGGCTGGCTTGTAATGTATACATTACAAGAAAGCAATGGTAATTCTTTTATTCTTTTTAGTTTCTCTGGTTAATTGTTTTTGCCTCACTAGCAACGGGGTGGTGTTTGGAGAAAATGAGATGTCTTTTTTTTTTTCTATTGCAAATATGGTTAAAAGTTAAAACATGTGCAACCCTCTTAGAACTTAACTATGGTTCAGGTTCATAGTTCTAAACTTTAACTTGCAGAAAAACTTAGAAGGAGACTGAGCCAAACAATTTAGGCTACTTTAGCAAAGGTTTTGATAGACTTGTCCAGCGTTGTTTGACTTGGCACCCTCTATATGGGGTCAACTTGATTGCAATAGGCAAGCAATGTCAAGTTCTTGCACTATTGAGGTGCAGGTTTGCATTAGTCTTTTTTTTTTTTAATAGATAATGAGATATGTTGTGGACCAAATTTGATTTGGACTCAGTGGGGTGGAAGGGTTTGGGCAATATTTAGAAAATAGTAATTTGTAGGAACTTCTTAGATGAAGACGGGCATGTGTGTAGAGCCCACTTGCCCTCTCTTCCTCTTCAATTGCCACCAACTAAAACTGTTACTTCATTAGAGTTTTGTAGGTCTTCTAGTTGATGTATAAAATTTGACACCCATTTAACTTTTTCTAATAGCTAAGAGTTAGACAATTTTGATGCCTCCAAACACCATTTGTTCACATTTTCGCAAATTGGTCAATCACGAAAAGATGTTTCAAACACTCAACCTCATGATCCATTCTTTCATAGGACACGCGCTAAATCGAAAGTTAAGATTGATTTGGGCGTTTCAAAAGCTGACTATCAAAAAAATTTTGCACTCCAAAAGTTTACTAGAAACTAAGAACTGAGTTAAATAATTTAGTTGCCATTTGGAAAGCCAACTTTTGAGTTTATTAAACTTAAAACTCATTTAAGCAGGTTGTTAGTAATAATTTATATGTAATAATTTGAGAAGGTTTTCTTTAAGTTTGCCTTTCCCTTGATGCAATTCATCATGTGGGATTTGATGAAACCTAAAGAGCTCTATTTTGGTGATGGTCCGATATGTGTGCCGTGTCATCATTATCATCATTATTATTAAAGTTTTGTCTCAATTATGTTGGGTTATTCTGTTTCTTCATTTCGTTTTATTATGAGGTGAAATATATATATGTGCTGTGTGCGGGAGAAAATTTTTCACGATAATTTAACTTTTTTTAATTAAAATTAATATAAGTAAAAAGGTCTAGTTAAAATAGAAAAAGATCTTTATAACCTATAGTTATAATCGAACTCGGCCAAAGTCCCTTCAAACCGGTTGGTTTTCTTCGTGGACCCGCAACAGTGCGAGCAGAGTCCGTTCCATTTTCCTCACCATGGTATTCTTCTCAATTCCATTTCCCTCTTCCTCGTTTTTCATTATCAAATCCCCAAAACCCTAGCTTTCTGATTCCTTCAATTTCGCAGATCCGATTCATTCTGCTCCAGAACAGGCAAGGCAAGACGCGTCTTGCAAAGTACTACGTCCCTCTTGAGGAATCCGAGAAGCACAAGGTCGAATACGAGGTCAGATCTCCGTCTTTTCCCAAATCTTCTCCTCCTCTTATGTCGATTTCCTGAGATTACATTGATTTCCCCCCTTTTTTGCAGGTTCATCGGTTGGTTGTAAATAGGGATCCCAAGTTCACCAACTTTGTTGAGGTGTGTAACGCTTGCAAATCGTAAATCATGCAATTTTGTGCTATGGTGTTCATGTCAATGAGATTAATGTATTGATCTTTGGGGTTTGGTCATTTGATCGGATAAATGTTGTAGAGATATGATATTGTGAATCACATGCTCCTTCTTAATTCTTATTGTTTCTTTGCATAGAATACATAGGAATTGAATATATATATATATATAGGAGTTCATGGTTGGATGAGCTCCACCAGAGGATTATTGAAGAGGTGAGGGATGACTGATATAAGTTAGCAATGTGGATGCAACTCTCACTTTTCTTCAATTTGATTGTTTTGGTTGTTCATGTGAGATTGATTTTGATTGAGAGAGACTAGGCACTCTTCTAGTATATCATTAAAAATCAGAGTACTTAATTGGGTCTTTGGGAAAACCACAGCTTGTGAGGAAAAGAAGTGAAGAACCCAAGAATAGAATTACTTTTGGTCTTGGAGAAGTGCTGCAACACCTTTGAGAACTTGCCATTCAAATCTACAAAAGGAAAAAGAAGAAAACCCTATGAACTCATCAAGGCATTAAAGATTTGTTATTCAAGGGGCAGAAAGACTGATTGGAAAAAGAAATTAGGGATACGAATGTCTGACCCAATCGTGTAACTTGACAAATTGTGGGCCCTACAGCCATAATTCTCTACCGTATTAGAATTTGTGATGGACTTGGTATATTTGACAATGAGAAATACATTTTGTGACGCTGTGAGTAGTTTCTATGTTTTCTTTTTATTTTCTTCTTTTAAGTTTTGCATTCATTTATATATATATATATTTATATATATTTGAATAGTGAATTTATTTATATTTCATTGACCATTGTTACCAATCTAACCTGCATTGAGAAATTTCTCTCTTTTTTGGCTGAAACGTTGCAGTTTCGCACACACAAGGTTATCTACAGGCGATATGCAGGATTATTTTTCTCCATGTGCGTTGATATCACAGACAATGAGTTAGCATATTTGGAATGCATCCATTTGTTTGTGGAGATATTGGATCATTTCTTCAGCAATGTGTGTGAGCTTGATTTGGTATTTAATTTCCACAAGGTATGAGTGCCCTTATTGCCTTTTCTTTTAGCACTGTGTTCTGTCCTTGCTTATGGCCATCTATCACAGTATTATTTTATGTTTGTGGGTCCAAAATTAGTATTCTTTCAGGGAAGATTAGCAGAGATGAAATGATCAAGATTCCTTCAACTGTGTTAATGTATTTTTTTTATTATCAAAAACATGTTTTGGAGCATGCTATCCTTTTATGTTCAGTCCTTATCACAGCATATATATTCTTCATTCGAGCTGGTCCTAGTGTACTGTGTCTTAGGAGTTTCTTTTCACCACGTCTTATGACTTCAGTGTTCCTTAAAATTTTGGAAGCATTAATATGCCAGCATTGAATGCGTTGTTAAGTCTTACTTTTACATGAGTTGGTTGCATGATTATTAGATATGTCTAATTTATATTAACTCAATGAGAATTTGCCTTTGGTTTTATCATGGATAGATCTCTGTGTTTAGAGACAGTGAGATCAATAAACACCAATATGATAACACTGGTCCGCTTGCTGGTCCTGTTGATCTTACAGTTGAAATAATTTGTTCTCATTTCTGTTTTGATCTACCTAGTACCTATTTACTTTCTTAAACTAGATCAGTAAGGGTTTCCCCCTCATTCTTCACACAGATGACTATGGATCTAGTTTTAGTCTGTTACATGAGAACTGTTTTTGGCTCATACTACCACTATTATTTTTTTATGGGTAAAACTATTACTATTTTATCAGAAATTTTGCTTCTACCTAAAAGTGATGTATAGATTACAGGTACAACATGACATCGAATACTTAATGCTTTGTTGAAATCTGGACATCAGTAGCTTCTGTATGCCAACTATGCATGATGACTTACTGGGTAGTATCCTTTGGAGTCTACTACTATTACTGTGACTCTAATTTGATTTGCCCCTGGGCTTTTTCAGTTTTTCCTTTTTCAAGGAAATCTTCTCAAGTACTGATACAAGTGGGAATAAATCACAAATGGAGAAACTTTTCTTACATAGTTTTCTCAGAGTTTTGGACCCTTGTGTACTTGTTTTCTGGTGCTGAGCTGGTGTATATTGCATACACCAGCTCAGCACTCATGCCTTCTGGATTTAGCTGTTTGGTTGGCTTGTAGAAGTTGAGTTTTCTGCTGTCAAATGTGATCAACGTCTCTTGCTCCAATGAAGTTTCTAATCTAGTTATAAATGGATGTGTTTGTGTGTGCATATATACTGTTGTCTCCAGGGCTAACTGAAGTCATATCAACTGGGCTCGTTGTTTAGGGGTGGCATTTCTAGACCTAACCCTAATCTGAGCCAATGATGCAGGGTTTGGACTTTGTATTGACTCTTTTCATTTTTGGGTTAGGTTCAAATGATAGTTGTCAATTTTGTTCTGGTCATTATTCTGTTTTGTCGATGAAATGTAATGTTCTGGTCATTCTGATGTTTCATTTCAAAAAAGGATGCAATGGGAAAGGCAAAAATATTTAGACATGCATTTTTATTGGACATGCATGAGATTTGTAATTAATACGAGAGGTGATCTACAAAAAAATTTTATGCATTGCTGTTTTGAAAAAGAAGCAAACAATGACTTTTTCATTGCATGATCCCTGCATGAAACATGCTTTTAAGGAGATAAACATGCTCATTGGATTGTAGCGGAGAAATAAGTCAAATCCCTTTCGTTTTAGGGATTTTAGAGGGTTACCAATTAAGAAAAAGGTAAGAAAATTGAATTGAGGGTTCAATTTGATGGGGTCCACCTACTCTGGCACTGAGTTGAATTTTAGATCGTCACATAGATTTGTTTTGTCGATGTGAGATGGGACAGAAAATTATGTTATCTAAGGTGACAAGCATGCAGTTACCTAGGGTGAAGTCCATGCTCTTCATGCTTATTTCCCTTCTTACTCCCTCACACATGTGAATGGTTTCATATGTATGATTTGTAATTCCTATTTTCTCTATAACATATTTTTAGAAGTTTATGACTTTAAATGACCTTTTTATATACAGATGACAAAAATGACCCTCCCCAAAGACTTAGTATTCAACAAAACATTTTATCTCACAATAGGTCTCAATCTCTTTCCTCTTTGATCAAAATTCACCATAAATCAAAATGAAATCAAGAGGATTCTAATCACATGTGTTTCCATATCTGGAAAACTTGATTGTGCATGGGCACTGGGGTTGGTTGTCTGGGTGGGTGTATGTGCATTGGATGGGAGTGCTAGGTGGTGGTTAATATGTAGAAGATATACATTGAGGTTTCCTTTTTAGTGTTTGAGAGGAGGAGAAGATTGGGAAGCAAAATGATGTTTAGTTGATACTTATGTAGTTTTGTTATGAAGAAAAGGAAAGACTGATCTTTCAAACAAAAATTTCAGCTTAGATCTTGATATTTGTTTTCCGTTTTTCTTTGGTTCCTGTTGTTCTAGGTGGAAAGGAAAATTGTGGATCTTCTAAGATGATAAGCACATGATCAATTGAATAAGCAATTTTAGATCCTGATCTTTCCATTGTAGTATTCCGACAAAAATTGCATCTTACATTAGATAATCATATTTTTCAAATTTCCTTTGGTGCACATTCTTCTAGTAATGAGTTAGGAAATTAAGAAGGCATTTTTTCCCCTTAATGAAGGAAACCATGGCTTCTGAACTTTACCGTTATGCTTATGCTTTCATTACTAACCCAACCACCATTATCTATGTTGTTTGTCTATTAAGGTGTATCTAATACTTGATGAGTTCATTCTTGCTGGGGAGCTGCAAGAAACAAGCAAGAAGGTGTGGATTCTTCCAGTTGTCTGTTGATCCTTTTCTGAAGCATTCTACTATTCATTTTTTTCATGGAGATTTTTTCTACGTTATTATTATTTTCCTTTTGGGGTGTTGGGGGATTGATTATGTGATTTTCGTATCATTTAAGTGAAGACCATCAAATTTTCTCTTGTATTGTGGAGTCTATTTTCATATGGGAGAAAATAAGAAACTGTTGTTAGTGTTTTTGGAGGGCTAGTAGGTGTCTCCCCCCTATTGCCAGTATCCCTTTCAATCTCATGGACTGTACAGCTGGTTCAGTAATGATATTAGATGAGAAACTATTTACCATCAAAGGTAGAAAAAAATTGATGGTCACTTACATATATTTATTTCTGACCTGCAACACCTAGTCCCATAGGTTAATGCCTTTATCTATAACAAGTAAATGAACAGTGAGATTGACCACCTTTTCTGTAAATTTTCAGGCCATCATTGATAGAATGGGAGAGTTGGAAAAGCAGGAGTGAGCAATACTGCAAAGGAGTGTACCCAAAGATCCGTTTGGAATTGCTGTTTTCCCTTTTGTGTTAGCATTTACATAATTTATTGCAGTAATGCAGCAGCTTCCTTCCAAGGTAGTTAAAAATGGAAAGCATAGAGAATTCTATTGGCTGCGCTTATCCATTTTCCAATTTGAATGAGTAGAAGGGAGACCTCAGGAACGCACGCAGTGGCATTTGTATTGTAGGCTTCTGCATGAGCCAGGTTTTTTTTTATTTTTTTTATTTTATTGTGGTAAGTTTATTGTCATTGCATATTCCTGAGAAATGTTGGAGACTCACTGTGTGCTTTTATTATTAATTTTTTAAAATAGAGTTGTTTGATGACTAGTCTATTAGTTACTTTGCATGGCAGGTGTCATTATTTTCTTAAATTTTAATTATTTCATCTTGGTTAAATTATTTAGGCCTTTCTTTCTTGATGGAAACAAAGGCTGTTTTTTTTTTTTTTTGTTCATTTGGTTGTTAAATGAGGGAGCTGAATTGTAGATGTAGTCTCCCGCCCATGAGTTCTTATATGGTTGTGTGGCAGCATGCTATGGTTGGTGATGGTTTTGACATCTTAAACCTACTTTCAGGAACCGCTAGTACCAAAGTTGGGAGTTTTGGATGACCCACTCTGTTTAATTTAATAGTTAACCCCACCACAACAATCTAAGAACTTGATATTTAGTTTTTTTTGTTTTTTTTTATGCATAAAAACCATTTCACTGGTAAGGGCACATTTGTATTGGAGAAGTTTCATGATTCATAAATTTCAGTTTCTAAGCTATAGAAGAATTTTGTTTTCCTTCCCTTCCACTTAAGAAAATAAAGATCCACTCTATTTAGAAAAATCAGTTTATATTTGCTTTTTTTAAATGACAAAAAAAAAAAAAAGAGCTACATGGAAGACTGTCCAAGTTTACTCTATTCGAATTCCTCTAGTTGTAGAAAGTGCCCATGCAATGGAGGGGGTGTGCTCAAGGGCAGTTTCGTCTGCCAAAAATAACTGGTATTGTTGGAAAATGTTTTTTTGAGGTATTACCAAAAAATATTTGTTTTTATATTCTTTTTTAAGAAAATGAAGTCACATGAAACTGCGACAATAGCAATGTAGGAAATTAGTGCTCTTTTGGGTATGTTTGTTTACGTGGAAAAGAAAATTTTCCGGCCCCCTACTCTTCTTTGGAATCATGCAAATGCGCTTTTTCTTGAAAAGCAGTCATGCCATTTATTGATTTTACTAAAGGGTGGAAAAGCATTTTCACGATTTTCACTTATTCAGTTGGAACTGCCTGTACAAGTATGCCCCTCGGCCATCAGTCACTTTGGTGTCGAACCGATTTTTCGCTTGAGAGCTTTGGCCTCGGCATATTTTTTGTGAGGCTAGGGTAAGGTTGGAACCTGGATTGGGACTTGCCACTCGACAGCCTATTTCAGTGCAAACATTGTTGCACAAAAATGCCCTCACCGTCCTCGTTTGTCTTATTAGGCTATTATATATAGAGTACTGGAGTGAACACACCGCCGAGAGAGATCCGCCTGTCAGGAATGGATCCTTCGGCAGTTAACTATGGTTAGACGCCTCTATGCCTATTGCCACTGAGTTGGGACTTGTGAGTCACATCTCCCTGCCATCCTTGCATATGGTACATGTCACTCATACGGGTTGGCATTTGGTATGCACCGAAAGACAAAGTCTATAAAATATGCCTGCCATAAGTAGGTCAGAGCACACATTGAGTTCGATCTCTCCTAAAAAAACAAAAACCAAGGCCTCGCATATACCAGCTACCAAGCGAGGGAAAGTAGAATCTTGTGGATTCCTTACATTTTATTTCTCTCTTATTTATCCATTCGACTTCCCCAATGCCTCTTCTTTGTTTTGACCCAAAACCCTTTTCTCTAGGCCCGACGGTGTGGATGAACTTGCATTTGCATTTCATACAACGCTCCATCTCCAGCAAATGCTCGTATGAGCAAAGTTTTGTTTGGGCTGTTCAAGTTGTATTGGGGCTGTTCTTGATCCACAAAAATTCCTCTCTCCAGCCTATAAAGTTGTATTTGGGTTGTTTTTGATCCACAAAATTTCCTCTCTCGAGCCTATTCTTCCTTAATCTGGTGTTTTCAGCCCAGAAGAAATGGATTCACTTTTGTCATGGACAAGAACTGTTCTGTGGATGATGTTATTTGCCACTACGTTGAATTTAGCAGGCAAGAAACATGGGAGTCTCTCTCTCTCTCTCTCTCTCTCTCTCTCTCTCTCTCATGGGCTTTTATGTGCTTAATTTATTAGGCTTGCCTTTTGCAGATTGCTTTGATCCTTTGGATCCGAACGGAAATGTTACAGTAAAGTTCGATATTCACAGATGGATGTCTGCTGGTTATGTGGTTAGTATTCATTACGTCGGCTGCAGGTTTTCCATCCAAACATGTAGGAATGACAATGGTCTGGTGGCGTCTGGTGTGGTTGGATTTGAGTCAGGTTGACCTAACAGGTGTCCAGGCAATCTGATTGCAGCCCATTTATCGTTGGTTGGAAAAATCTTTAACCAAAACCCCAAAGGCCTGGTAGGAAAAAAAGTATGTCGTTAAATAGACTTTACCAAAAAATTATTAAAGAGGCGAGAGTTAAAAGGGTACATGGTAACGATATAGATGGAACCTTGCCTTTTTCGGATTTGAAGGCATTCATTTCCTATCCTTCTTTTTAGATTCAATTTTCATTAAGGGGGAGGTTTATTTTATGGTAATATGAGTAAAAAAATGACTATCAAATGATCTCTCCTTTAATTGAAAATGAATCATAGCCACCGTACAAAAGAAAATTTCTGCAATTCACCCCTCACCTCTTTAATGATCATTGGGGCTCATTTAACTATGAATTCCTATATTCAGTTGTCACAAAAACAAATGGGTATATAGAGTTGATTTCATTGCATTTGATAAGATGATTGTTAATGTCCAAATCGATATTTTGTAACACCACTAATCAGGCGCAGCCATAGCCCCAACAAGAGGCCACTCTCACAGCCTTGATTTTTTGCTCTTCAAAAATCTGGAGAATCCAGAAGAATTAGGGCTTACTGTCACTGGGCCCAATTCAATCTCCCCCTTGATGTAGCCCACTAGGCTATGCTTTAGCTGTTGCCCTCTAATTCTAGCTATGTATCTATGGCTGGCTGTATGTCCTGCAGGCAACAGTAACCATCCAAAACTACTATCAATACCGCCATGTAGACAAGCCCGGTTGGCAGTTGGGCTGGACATGGACACAGAAAGAGGTGATCTTGGCCATGACCGGTGCTCTTGCCACCGAACAAGGGAACTGCTCCATTAACTTCCAAACTGCTCATTGCTGCAAGATAGATCCAGTCATCGTCGATCTCATGCCCAACGCCGCTGAAGTGAACCGCACCGAGAAGTGTTGCCATGGTGGGCTTCTGTCTGCCTCGGCCATAGACCCGCCCAACTCCATCTCATCCTTTGAGATTGAAGTCGGCAACTTAGGCCAGGGCTTGAGTTACATGCCCCAGAATCCTACATTCATGGGACCTGGGCCGGGATACACCTGTAGTCCATTTGAAGAAACCTCACCAACAGTTTCTACAGCTCTTGATATTAGAAGAGCGGAACAAGTTTTCAGTAAGTTCTCTTTCGTTTGGGTCACATCATGCCATGAAATTTGGTATTTAACTCATGAATTTGACAAATTGCATTATGACCAGATATATTAGACCTGGTAGCTAAGGATTTAGGTTGAGCTTTTTAACTTTTGGGATGTCACCTTAACCCAACTCAAATCTGACCAACCCGTCACCACCCCCACATTTCAATTTGGGTCCATACCCAGTCGAGTTCCAGGCACACTTGAGCAAATGGTATTCGGGAGTAGAGCCAATTGGACTGGACAAGACCACTACCAAAAGAAGGGCCAATTTTTTGGGATTCCAATTCCTGCCTCAAATTTTAAGGTTAACAAGGTTTGTGTGGATGGCAGGGACATGGAAATCAACATGCACTTACTCCACTTTCACGGTCAACAAGGCACCCACCTGCTGTGTCTCCTTATCAACCTTCTACAATCCAACCGTCACCCCATGCCCTCTCTGCAGCTGCGCATGCCGTCCTGGAGGCTCCAACACAAAAACATGCGTTGGGTCAGTACCTTAGAAAAACATTTTGGGAGAGCCCAGTCGTTCTTCACAGTCCACGTGCCCAAGATCAAAGCCATTCATTAAGTGAATGGCCCATCTAACTCATTGGCCCCACCTAATGAATGGCTCGGATCTTGCTCATGTGTACCATATCTAGTTGCTGACGATCACTATTTTGTCTATTGACAGAGATGACTTCGTCGCATCCTCACCGCTAGATCCCAACGTCAACAATTTACTGCAATGCACCGACCACATGTGCCCAGTTCAAGTACACTGGCACATAAAAAACAACTACAGAGACCATTGGAGGGTGAAATTGACAATCTCTAATTACCATTACGGGGCAAATTACTCCGATTGGAATGTATTAGTACAACATCCCAGCTTTGGCTTTGGCCAATCACGAGAGTCTTACAGCTTTAACAGTACTACCATCCATTCAGTGGCAAACTCTGGTAAGTTCTATTTGCTTCAGGTGTAAATTAAGTATGAATAAAGGAGAGTTGCCTTAGATTGTTATACAATCTAAAAGTAAAAATATGCTTGTAAAATCATGAAATAATTCTACTTTAAGATTATTAGTTATAATGCAAGTTTGATGAGATAAGGCTGTAATGATTATTTTGTGTTTGGTCTCATTAGAAGAAAAGTTGATGAAGTTCATGATTTTTTTTATGGGCAACGAACAATTTATTGAAGGAAGAAAAAAACAAGTACAAAAAATAAAGATGCGGACGGGGCACGACTGATCATGAAATTGTCCTATGCTTGCAGGTGGGCGACTGATGGATGATGTGGCCCTGTTTTGGGGGTTGCCTCATTACAACACGGAGCTTCTACAGGCGTCGGAGAAGCAACCGGGAGCAGTGACGTCGGAGATACTGTTGAGCAAGGATCAAGACTCGTTTACTTTGAACAATGGGTGGGCCTTCCCTCGAAGGATATATTTCAATGGTGAGAACTGTGAGATGCCTTTGCCTGATGATTTTCCAGCATTGCCTGATACTTCAACTGCTCCAAAGCACACTGCATTAGGGGTTATTCTTCTTCCTTTTATAATGATTCTTCAAGTAGTTTTAGGGCTGTGAGGAAGTGTGAGAGGAAAGAAAGATGAAGAACATTGTATATTGTGTTTACATATACCTGGTATAGTTCTTTTATTTGTAATTTTTTATTTTCTTTTCGAATAAAATCATTTTTTTCTTGTATCAAAATCCTATAAATTCAAAGGGGGTAAAAAAAAAAAAAAACTCCATTAGCAACTCATGCACTGGAATCACTACTGTTGTAATGGTCAGTCTATGAATGTGTCGGATTCTGAAGAGGCCATGCTTTTTAGCCAAGGCCCACGTCCAACAGAAATCAAAGCCCAGGACATGCAGGCTGGCCCAGCCATGGACATTAGTTGCTAATTGACCTTCGAATTCCAATAGAAATCGAGGAAGAAAGAGGATCCTAGGCAGTTCAAGAGAGTCTGTACCTATTTTTACTGTGGATCTCAATCCTCTACTGGTTCTTCCATTAATACAGGACAATTTGAAAGAATTTGTAGGAGCTCCCAGCCCCGGTGGATGTAGGAATGCTTTAAAATGTATTCCTTTTGCAATGCAAGTTAATTCCACTAGAAGCTGGTAACCATTTTGTAAGTCCCTGAAATAGTTTGAGGTGTCCGGTGAAACCATGGGAGTCAAATGAGAAACGGCAAAGTTTATACTTTGAGTGACCATTCATGACTTCAGATCAGAAGCTTAACACTATTTAAAATTTTTTTTCCCGACTCAGGCCCTCACGGGATGTCAAAACTGGCAACGGATCCCCACTTTATTGGGGAAATTTTTAAATGGTGCCCAAATTTTGGGACATTTTATAAAAGGATATAAAAAATATTTCAAGACAGACCTTAAGTTTTCATTTCTCATTTTAAAATAGGACATTCTGCCGAAGAAGGCACCGTCCCCAACTTTTTCCCTCCTATGTGTTTATTAAATTCCGAAACTACCCTGTGGAACCGTTGCCGTCCACCTACAGCTCGTTCTCACCTGGCTTCTTACAACTTCACCATCAACCCCAGCTACCTCACATCCTAGCCAATCCCAACTACTAGAGATCTTAGCCAAAGCCCAGACCCTCCTAACAAAACACGATCCCCGTTTCTTTCTCTCATCTTTGCAACTTGCAAATAGTTGTCACAAAACTTCCGTCGCTCTCTTCTCCACACTCACCTTCATCTTACTTATCCTCACAGTCACTTCGTACCATCTCCCCTATGACCCAACTATGGCACACATCTAATCCTAACTTTTACCTCACTCAACCACACCAACCACATGTACCAAAACCATTAGAACCCAAACATCCCATCTTCTTCTTCTTTCAACCCATAGCCACCACTCCCTAACGATCCAAAATTTTCTTTTGAGAGGTCCGGATCTAAACAGGTAATTGTGTTTTAGAGACAAACCTAAAATCTTCACTTGGGTTTTGGGAGCAAGCATAAAATTTTTTCATAAAATGTTGAAGTAGATCTAAATTTTTCATTATGGTTTTAGAACCAAACTAAGGTATAATAGGTGAGTAAGCCCCCGCATGGTTTTAGAACCTGACAAAGGTCTAATAGGTGAGTGCACCGCACATGGATGTACTTAGGTCTGCCACTGATTACCTTTCACTAATGCATATTCTCCTTCACCAACATTGAGTAAACTCAACCATCAAACTCACACGTTTGACTTAGTCAACAAACTCTTGGCCTATAAAAAACAGCAATGACCAACCCCACTGTCACCTTCCTCTCTTTCTCTTGTCATCATTGTCGGCTTCTTCCTCTTTTCCTCTCGTCTCTTTCTCTTGTCATCATTGTCGGCTTCTTCCTCTTTTCCTCTCGTCTCTTTCTCCCATCCAACTCACTACCTTTCCTTTCTCACCATGACCGCCAGCACCCCATCTCTTTCCACCACTACCCTTTTCTTCATCTTACTACTTCGTCATGAACCCAACCTACCAATCCCTCACCTGCATTATAATTGAGTTTAAGAAAAAGAGAAACAGAACAAAAACATTTTCAAAATGTACAAAATTAGGATGCCAGCTGTTAAATGCAAACAATTGCTTTGTAAATATTCATTTCATCTTGTAATGCATTCATTATATTCTTAGTGGCAAAAGACAAATAACTTTACTACAAAATTAGCTCATTAAATCAGTTTAGAGGGGGTGGCTATCCTAGATTGATGGGAGTCTTCACATATAGCTTTATGTTTCAACTTGGTCCATTTGTCTTGCATCTAATGCCCTCAACATGTAGATCTACTTGGGTTAATCTCTTAGTATTTTGAGTTATCGAGTTATCTGAATTAGTTAGTTTGAGATAGTTTGTGTGTAATTGAGTTTTGGTATTTTGATAATTGTATTGGAGTTTTCCTAGGGGGCTAAGTGAGACTTTTATTGAAGGCTAAGAAAGCGAGATTATATATTTAATGGAATCTGTAATCTTGAATCGTACGGAGTTGTGTGGATCACAATAAGGATATAAATGAATTATTGTAACCTTTCGTTGTAGTTGTAGATGATTTTGTCGAACTACATAATTATTGTAATTTTATCTTCTTTATCAATTAATTGCTTGATATTGTGTGGATTTGTGCGTGCCTATTTGACCATTTCACTGCAGGATTTGTTCGTTTTGCCACGCCACTTTTCCCAAGACATCCTACATATAAATGACCTGCTAAAATTATATATTCCATTGGCTAAGAAGACCAACAGACCCCAACATGTAACTTAATGTTGGACTCATTCTACCATGCTATCTTGAAAACTTGCTTATAGCTTGACTAACTAGTTGAGATTTGTATACTTGAGAACCTAACAGGAATTGAATGAATGGCATAAGATAAGACACTCTTGTTATGATTCCTACTCCCAAGCACTGCTTACCCTAGATCATCTTAAGCTTAAGGTCTATTTTACAATTATAGAATGTGTTGCTTAACCTGTTCTTATTTAAAATGTCTCAGACACATTGCCCACGTTTTGAAAATTTCCCCCACCTTATTTTATACCACTTGAAATCAACAAACGACTGCGGGAAACAGACGTTCCATTTCTTGTCTTCTCTGCATCGTGATCGAGAGCGAGATCGAGCGAGAACGAGCGAAAGGCAATAATGGCTCCACTGGAGACCTCAGCAGCAGCAGAGAAGAAACCCATCTCCACCATTGTCATCATCATCGGTACTTCTTCTTTTGATCTATCTTTGTCATCAGGGTTTTGCATTTTCCACCCTCCAATCTTTTACGATATCGATTCACGTATGATCTAACAGCGATGCAGACGGAGGCTCTTCCCCTCATCAAAACGTTCCAGCTCTCAGAAATCCACGACTCCCTGTCAGTCTCCCAACCCCATCTTTTTTTTCTTTCTTTGGGTGTTTTGGTTCCTTTTAAATGAAAAATGGGGCATTGAGAGGGTGTTTTTGATCTTCATAATGAATGATGAGCAGTTGAATCAATGGGTAGGGTAGTGGAATGAAATTGATGATTGGTGGTGCAATCACTGTTTCTCATGATCTTGATTGTTTTAGCCACGTTTGCCTTTTGTGGGGTGCGTTTGGATGATGGAGAACTCCAACTTGCAAGTGGTTTGGTTGTTTAGGAATTTGGGTTGTTGGATGCTTCTCCATTTTACCTTGCATTTTGAGGCAGAATGGGAGCATTGGACAACAGTTTTGATGTGGGGTGTTGATTTTACTGATCTTTTGGCCATGTAGTCTTGCTTTGTAATGCATGCTACAATGGGTAAACATCCAAACTGATTGCCATTTTGGGCATATCCAAAAATGATCTTAGGAATTCCTATTTACTGGTTTCAAAAAAGTGGCCTGTGTGTCTGGTTGGTTTGTGAGTAAAAATATTAACTCTGCTACCCCTCTCATCTGTAATTTAATATAATTTCTTGAATCCCTTTTCCTTCTAGGTTTCCTAAAGGGGTCCCTTGGGTCAGATATCATGGCTTTTACAACAATCTGCATATTAATTTAATCTGGCCTGGGAAAGATTCATCTTTGGGTAAGTGGTTGATATTTTCAGATGTTTGAGTGGTTATAAACTTAAATTGTTTGCATAATCTTAGAGACATTGGCTATACAATGCTCCTTTATAGCTTAAAGAATACTAAAATCCGTTGCGTTTTTTTTTTTCAAGTTAATTATGTAGAAAGTAGAAACTATTTTGTTGGTTTGGTATGTTATGATTTTGCTATTCATTGAATCTGGTATTAGAGGTCTTTGATATTTGATATGCTAAGCTATATGAATATTCGTTTATGCTTAATGTATTTTGTCAGACATGATATGGTACCAAATACAAGTACTGGTGCTAGATATTCTGGACCTTGGTTATATTATCTGTCAAACTAGGGTTCAAGCAATAAACCAACAGAAGCCTACTTGAATGTGTATGTCAGAGGTTGACTTTGACTTGCTACTATGAACCAAGCAAACCATTGGATAAGCTTTGCCTCTGCAGGCATAGCCTGCTGCTGGAGGCTCTCCCTCTAAATAGAGAGGAGGAAGTTTGAGCTCTGCTCAACATGTTGTTATGCAAACATCTCAGTCTTTGCATGGGTCAACCACAAATGTGCGGCCATGCTGCTATCACACCATATATGTGGACCTACACATGGAGACCATAGGTCCTTGCATAGCAAAGCTTGGGCTGCCATTTTACCTATCTTCTTACTTGTTCATTGGTTTTTTGGACCTTTCCAACCTGCCCAAATGATTTTCAGCCAGTTGTAGCACACAATCAAACTGGTTTCCACTTTCCATCACCTATTTGTGCTTTTTCCCTTAGTGCATGGCACCCTTGCCAAGAAAAAGAAGGATACACCAAATCTTTTGTAAAGAACACTACTAGAATTTTTATTTTTTATTTTTTTATGATGCTATTAGTAAGTATAGTTCTCATGAACTTCTATCGTTATTTGATCAATGATGCTGGCCCTTTTTTTTTTTTTTTTCTGTTTTCAGGGGTTGATAGTGTGGGCACAATTTCCGCCTCCCTTGTGACCTATGCTTCTATCCAAGCTTTAAAACCAGACCTTATCATAAATGCAGGAACAGCTGGTGGTTTTAAGGTTGGTGTGTTTTGCTAAACTTTTTTTTTTATTAATTGCTGGTTTAATTAGTAAAGTTACTGCTTTGATCAACAAATGGGCAAGTAATAATACCACTTCGTTGTCATCATCATCATGATGTCCTCACTAACTGCACAAGTGATCATATCTTTCCTCACGACTTATTTAGAGTCTTTGGCTATTGTTTTCTTCCTAGTCCATTCAACATGTAACCCTTTAATACATCATACATAGGCAATTTTTGTTCGTACATCAAACGAATGCTATTTCCGGTCATACATTCCCAAAACTGTTTCAAACAAAATTCTTGATTTGTTCTTACATTATGGCTATCCTCTTATGTTCTCACTCCTAGTTCCTTTTTTTTTTCTTTCTAACTATACCTTTCTGTCTTAGCAATATAATACCACTATTGTGTGATGCAAAAATTAATAATAGTGATGGATATAGTTGTGTTCTTTCCAATCATTTTACAAGTTGCATCTAATTTTGAATTAATTATAGTATCAATTTTTGTTAAAAAATTGATTTGTAGTTTCAATAATAACTCTCTTAAGATGGGTGCGTCATGCTGAAACTGGAACTGCTGCTGGGACAAAAATATAATAGGCATAAGAAATGAGTCTTAGTTTGTTACTCTCCACAGTGTTCAACAGTGATATCAGCCTTCTACCAAAAAAAAAAAAAAACAGTGATATCAGCCATTTAATTTCGAAGGAATGATCATATATAACTAGTTGCATGTTATTTCTAAGGTCTAAGCACCCAGCATCTAAGAGAAAAATCTGAGTCATTGCTACCAACCTCAACAATATCAAGCACCCATCTTTCAACCCAAAGCACAACATAACATTGCCGAGAATCACCCTCATGTCCATCAGAAAGCCCAAAAACTGCCTGCCCTTATGCTGAGCTCCAAAAATTCCTGCCAATCAATGCCCATCTCTTGAGGATTGAAGCTCTTGGCAAGTTGATCCCTCCTTACAAGCTGGGTGACAATTTCTGACTTGACCTGCCAACTGACCCGACCACAATCTGGTAATTCAGTGTTCGGGGTGATCATTTTTATTTCCCTTTTAGGTTTAGGTTGACACTTATAACCCAATTAGTAAATGGATCAGGTTCAGCTTGAGTCCATTGTTGTGAGCGGACCATATATGAACAGAATAGCTCTATGGGAGTGCTTAGTTAAGGTGACTGTGCAGATGGGTTTTTTTTTTTTTTTTTTACTTTTTTTTTTGTCTCAATTGGTTGACCAGTCTCTGTACTGTCAACCTCGAGAATCAAGATCTCTACGCATGGGGACTTCCTTAGCCAGATTGCCCCACACTGTTTTATCTATGATGAGCCTGAGATCCACTTCATTCGAAGTGATTTTGAATGTCAGATTTATGAATCAATGTCATTGACTCACATAATTCAGGGTTCTTGCTGATTATTAAAAATTCATTTCCATAAAAACCTTGTTTGCTTATGCATTAAGGATTGCAACAGGGTGGGTTAAAGGGGTGATGCTCTCTGAGCTGGCACTATTGGTGGTGGGTTTTGTAGTGGTTCAAATCCTCCTTGCCTCCTTGGTGCAGTATGTATCTTTTCAGATTTAGTATTTCAATATGAAGAGGAATTAACGTATAGCATGTATCAATGTGATACTAGCCCTACCTGTCATGGGAGGGATTTAGATGTCATAAACCTGGCAAGGTACCGCTGGTGTGAGCAGGGGCAGGTTCAAGTTTACTCCGGCCCTTACCAAACCTGACTCGTTGACATCCCTACTTTGTGCAATGGGTGCAAAAGAAAATGAAAATTGCTTCATTGGTGATGTAATGTAACACAAACAATTCATTGTCGAACAATTTCAGGCAAAAGGAGCATGTATTGGGGATGTTTTTCTTGCTTCTGATGTTGCTTTCCATGATAGAAGGATTCCAATTCCTGTAAGTTCTCTGTAATCTTCAGATGGAAATTTCTCAGCATGATACTTTTACTGTTTAATACATTGGTTCAATTAAAGAAAAATCAATTAAAGGATTGGGGCAAATAATCATGTTATTAAATTGATGATTTTATAGGAGAATCTTTCCTGACTTCCATTCTTGATTATTTTGATTTTAATGCACTTTGTATGAAGAATATCATTTGAGATGGTATGGACACATTTATTAAATCAGAAACAACACAGGACCCATGGTTTAAAATAACAACTGTTACTGTTTCATAATGGCCGTTATAAATGGTGACGGGCTGACTGCATGTATTTATAATATAATGGTCATAACGGTTACGGTATAAAAAAAACTAGTAAAAATCATGGTCCATAATGCTCGTAACTGTCCATAACGGTCCACAATGACCGATATTTTGGAAATAACAGTCAAAATATCAAACAACAATGATTTTTTAAAAAAATTTTCTTTCCCCCTCCTTTTTTTTTTATTTCTTTCTTTCTCAAACCATTTGTGGAGCTTCTCAAGGCTATGCCAGAACTTTCCAAGATTATTTTTTCATTAAAGCTCAAGTGATTTGCCATAATTTGGTGGATTCTCATATGTTGGCTTCTTCCCTCCTCAACCACAATATTCCCTATGTTCATACTCTACTGCTTTAATTAATTCATTAATCTTGATGTGGGAGTAATTGTTACTTGAAAGTTGAAATTAACTGTCAATTTACCTGGTGGTTGAGTAATTGCATACGATATGTTATGAGCACTGTACGTTTGCATTACTACTACTAGTTTCTTGACTTTAAGTATTTAACACTCATGATTAGTTCAAAATTATGGTTGCAAAACATCCTGTAAAATTTGTAATGTTTGAACTTATTTTAATATATATACATGTAAATCTATTTAATTAAAACAGACTTTACAAGTTTCAGATAAGACAACGATACAAGATGTAATGACTTAGGGGTACCGATATCTTGCTTTGAAGTGTTTTCTAATGGAAAATATTGTTTTATAGTGTGTTATAATATTCTGGATTTTTTTGGATATTTTTTCGGATTTGTTTGGGGTAAAATAAAAACTCGCTTTGCGATGGATTGTTGTGATGACCACTAATCGCAATACGACACGATGACTGCGATGGTGACCGTGACCATGTTTTTGAACCAATATTGGACCCCGATATATCGAATTAAAGGGCTATATGTACATGGCGCTAGAAGGGAAGGCCAATAGTGGTGCGGAAGGATGTATTGACACTTTTTTTTTTTTTTTGAAAAAAAAGGTTGTATTGCCACCACTATAAAACCAGATCCGACTTGCACTTGTCATGGGGCAGGTTTGGTACCATGGATCATAAAACTCATCACATGTTGGGTCAAAGATGGGACAAGCTATATGTCAACATGTCCGGTTCAGGTCGGCCCAAACTTGAACCCAGCCCGACTCTTTGCCATTGCTACTTTGTGTAACCATCACAATGAGATTTTTTTTTTTTTTTTTTGAATTGTTACTTGGTAAACACTATCTTTATCTTCTAAAATAAACAATGAGCATTTTATTGAGTTGTTTTATTTATTTATCTATTTCTTTTTGTTGAATTGTCTTTGGGCAAGTACTATTGTTATCTTTTAAATAAACAATGAATTTTGTAGAGTATTGACTTTAGCTTTGTGCATTTTGGTGTTTCCAGGCCTACACTAAATGTTATCTCATTTTTTCTTATTCTTATTTTGTTTTGTGTCTTGCTAATTGGTCTCTATACGCTAACTTTCTAATGCAACACATTCAAATGCTTTTAATATAATATTTGCCAGTATAGATTATTGTAAGTTTTAATTTTTATTAATTGTGTGTTACCTCATGATTTCTTTTTCTTTTTCTTTTTCTTCTCTGTCTCTTTGTGTGTGATTTTAAGTTTCAATTTTTATTAATCGTGTTGTTGCCTCGTGATTTGTTTTTCTTCTTTTTCTTTTTTCTTCCTTCTGTCTGTGGGTGTGTCTCACTCTACCTTTATTCTCCTGCAGGTTTTTGATCAATATGGAATTGGAGCTCGAAAGATTTTCTCTACACCAAACATTTTGAAAGAACTCAATCTCAAGGTGAGTAATAAGATTGTCTTCAGTTATTCCAAGATCAAAACATATCATAATTAGGTTTTTTTTTTTGTCTGTCCTTGTAGCTTTCTGTGTAACAGCTCAATCTGCTGGTAAACTTCTGTTGTGCATATTT
Source organism: Sextonia rubra (assembly GCA_037013555.1). Lineage (NCBI taxonomy): Eukaryota > Viridiplantae > Streptophyta > Magnoliopsida > Laurales > Lauraceae > Sextonia > Sextonia rubra. Next base: position 56,648,187 of record JASUAD010000010.1, read on the forward strand.
ATTTAGCAGAAAAGAAGCTTCACCATTTTATATGTTCTCGATGATTGGACCAAGTTGAATATGAGCATGATTAATATTTTGAGTCCTGGCACCTATAAATTATAGTGTCTTAGATCTCAAGAAACATTTCATTTCTTGACATCCAATTTTTAGAAGCATGTGAATCATGTTCTTGAGATATTTATGGGCAGGATGTAATATTGGGAGATTTTAAAATTAGGATTTCCTTTGGGGTATTAATTAGGATCACCTCATGCATAAAACCTTGACTTAAAAACCAGAAATAGAGAAAAAATTGCAAGTAAAAGTGGTACAAACATAACAGTAGAGACGCTACTATACCTGGTACAAAAATAACAGAAGAAAAAAGCATCTATACTTTTCTCGTTCTTTAGTCTCTATTTTTCAAAGTTTTGTGAGTGCCTTAATACCTTGATGATGACAAATGACAATGACTATGAAGAAAAAGAAGGAGCACTTTGTTTCTGCAGTTCCAAGGAACGTTGTACATAATGAAACATTGAGAAATCTGAAAAGGAACACTTTGTTTCAGTAGTCCCTGGGGTCATTTTTCATTTTAGACATGTGATGTGAAAAGGCATTTACATATGTAAAATTTACATGTGCAAATGTTGCACATGTAAAATTTCACATATGAAACACAATACCATGTTTTTTTGGAAGCACCATTTTCACACGAGTAAAGTTCATTTTACTTATGTTAGATCTTCACATAACTCAAAATCTAAGAAGATCTAAGACATGAAACATACAGATTAAAGCATATGCGAGTTGAAAAAAAAAAACAAAAAAGTTAAACCATTGATAGATCAGTGGTAAGGCACCTTAGCCTTATAAGACTTACAAGGGATCAATCACTGGTCGGATCAATCACTGGTCCTCAAGTTGAAATATCACTCTTTGTACCGCTGCACCAATCTAGCAAAAATGAATAAATAAATAAAGTCAGCGATGGGGTTTGAAACCGTGATCTGTCGGGGGCATAACTTGTATTGCATCTTCTAACCAAGAGTGTGTAATGGTTTCAGACCTCATCTGGTGCATAAATTTTCATCTAAGAATGGCCTCATTTTTCACACTATTTTAACACCTGATTTATGAATCGCATGCATAAATGAGTGCAAACAAATGTGATCATGTGTAATTGTTATGCATGTGCATCATTTACATATGTAAATGATGTAAACAAACGACTATAAAGCATTTGTGCCTTACACAACTCTCTTGTTCAATTTTACTCACCTCTGGCTCTTAAATTGTGAAATATGGAAGGAAGCGATATCTCTTATATCATTTCAACGAGTTCTATGTAGATTATGGTGAAATTTGTTAAAGAGAAATAAAATGTTGTTAAAGAGATGTAAGGAATTAGGAAACCGGATTACATTAGAATCATTGACTGGTCAATGACTGCTAGTGTTGACCCCAGGGGGGAGTATAACCATGTTATTTTTCTCAAAAAGTTTATCTGTTAGAAGGATGCATCTTTTGTTTTGAAATGTTTCATCACGATCATCATTTTGTGTGTGTAACAGGAAGGCAAATTGTCTACTGGTGATTCTTTGGATATGTCCCCACAGGATGAAGTATCAATTGTTGCAAATAATGCTACTCTGAAAGACATGGAGGTAATTTTTCTGTTGTTTATTGATTAGTATGTACAATCAAAATAAGGTAAAATGCATACAATACAGTCAAAAGCAAAAATATGCCAAACCACTGGCAGCGTAGTGGTGAGGCACCTCCCTCTCTACAGAAACATCAGCGAGCTTTGGTGAAATTAATTGCTTGGTTTGTGATAAAATGAAAATTCAGCAGCCAATGTAATACCTTTTACCAACAAACCAACATCATCAATTCATCATCAAGCCACCATTCTTCATTGTCATCAAAAGCCTGAACCCATCTGTATGGAGTTGAATTTAGGGTTTTATTTTTCCACTTAGCCTTAGTATAAGCCAAATTCTCTAGAACTTGTACAATTTCTTTTCTCACTTACTTCCAAGTATTTCCATCTTCCCCTTCCCCTAGTCAAACTTACAAAACTCCATGCTTCGTATGGGGGCTGCTTCAGATCTTTGAAAATGAACTTATGTCTGTGTTTAAAAATAGACCCCCTTTTTTGTGGAGATTTTTATTAAAATAAACAGAAAGCACAAGAGTAATATGCGCAGAATTACAAAGCTGCACAGCAATCATACACTAAATGTAAGCCTTTGGTAATTTCTATATAAAATGCCACCAGATTGCGAACCACCAAATTATTTTTTTGGATTGAACTTTGACCGGCAGCTGTCAGATTCTGACAAATCATGTTCATCTCAGGGTGCAGCTGTGGCATATGTAGCAGATCTCTTGTCGGTCCCTGCAATCTTAGTAAAAGCTGTGACTGACATTGTTGATGGGGACAAACCAACTACGGAGGAGTTCCTACAGAATTTGGTTGCAGTAACAGCTGCACTTGATGTGGCAGTCACACGAGTTGTGGATTTTATAAGTGGCAAATGCCTTGCTGAACTCTAGGGCACCCTTTCTCCTTTATCATATTCTCCACTGAAGTGAGATTTAGCATTTGGAAGGTAAGTTTTGCTAATGCTCCTTTGCCAAGGTTATTGTTTTGAGTCTCTTGGGGGCCAATGTGCACTTGGCTTGAGCTCTTAAAGAGATGGTCTGCTTCTTCTGATAAGGATATTTATATCAATGTGAACCATTTTCTTTTTTCTCTGAAGCATCTTTATCTAATAATGTGCAGTAAATGGATTCTGAGTTAGTCCTTTCATATTTTCAAATGTATAGAGACTGTCTGGCTCATAAAGATCAAATTTGTCAACCATTTGTGCCAGTCCAAGCTGGAGCAAAGGAAGATAGTTGTTTCGAAATTGGTAGTTAGCTCTTAAATTTTTACTTTCATCATTGACAGCCATCTCATCCCATCAGCCTAATGTCAGCCTCGGGTATATGACTCTTTGATGGTGGTGATGGTGATGATTTAGGGAAGCATGCGTGTATGTTTGATGTAGTTTCTATGAAAGGATGGATGTGATGAAATCTATTATTTTGACTAAGAATAATAGATTTCACCCTTGACCTTTGCCCCACCTTTTCTCTACTACTAGGACTTTACCCTCACTCAAACCTATGTCCCTGACCAGCTAAGCAACACCTAACAAAGCCTACTTAAACTCTTTTTATGAAGCTAGTTAAAAACACAACATGCTTCCATCATACATCTTACCTATCACTAGTTGGATGGAAACACACCCTTGACCAATATTTCATTTCTTTTTGAAGTGAACTACACCCCAGACATCCAACTTGATTACCTAAATTCAGGTCTCAATATATTTTTTTGGGCTAGTATCACTTCTGTCACTATCACATCAACACTTAGGATAAAACATGCATTTTTGCTCAGCATAAATTTCAAATTAATTTTCTTGAAGTTCTAACTTGTGTATCTTAACTGACTCTTACCCATCATTCCTGTCAAAATAATAGGTCTTAACATACTAATAGAGCTTGCATCACGGTATGATTGTACATTCACGAGGAGAGATTGAAATCTAGACTAATTAGCCATCCTTAAAGGTCAAAGTGGACCCATCTGCTATTGCTAGGATTGGTGTGGGAGCTGGCTGTACTAGTGCTGGGAAGGACTCTGCCTCGACAAGTGCCTAATAATGTTGAGTACTTGCCCTTTTTTATTCCAGAAAAGGAAAGGAAATAAGGTACATAGAACACACTCATCTTTCCCTAACACGCTCGTCATCTGAAAGCTAAGCCCGCTGGGGAGGGCATGGAAGCTTGATCTGAAAGCCACTGGCCAGCACCAGACTTTCCTTCACCGGTAGCTCTAAGTAAATACTCCTAACATTGGGTTCTTGATTTAACATCAAGGGTCCCCTAGAGTCCTGGGGAAAGAAAAATAGCAGCAAAGAAATTAGCTAAAACACTCAAAACACATGGTATAAAATGCTATGTAATATTATATATTCCTATGTATTCTGTAATTGGCCACCAACGGCAAGATACATGTACATCCACGACCTCCCTCACCCTTGTGCTCTCTCAAGCAGCACATGCTTTGATTGCCTTTGATTTTCCGAAAGCATCGTTTGCAAAACATACATGTATGGGAAGTAGGAAGAGGGGAAATTAAAAGAAAAGAAACAAACTAAAAAAACCATCGTTATGATACGGTAGACATGATGACATTGGGTTCCGATGCATTCTCAGCAATGCAACGTTTTCCTCTGTTACTCACTGCTCACTGGCAACGTCTACCACTGACGTAGATGTGTGGTTTGGCCTTTTGTATGTGGTGGAGGAATCCATGAGTCCTTATCTGCCAGTGCCCATGAAGTGTCATAGTAACAAAGGGGGAAGGTAAAAACAGCAGCTGCATCTCCCCATCTGCAGCCGAGTGAATTCGAACCAATGGCTTATATGTTTTGGGTATTGCAAAGCAACTGCTGCAAGTGGGGCGCGCCATCTGAACTGAATCCAGCTCCACCACCCTCATTGAAACTGCTGGGGTGGTTATGGTGCTGCCTTTTTCCTCTAGACGATGGAGAGGATGATGACGTTGGAAATAGCTGCCGCTGTGCGTTGGGCATGTTCTTGGGTCCGAGCACCTCAAGAGAAGTTGGTGATGGGGTCCAACTGCCCTGGGAGCAGGGAATGAGAGATGGGGCCTCGTATCTCCCATTTTGCCACTTTGGGACATGTGATGATGAGGAATAGAAGAGTCTATGGTGAGCCATGTAACTCCCGCACTGCTGCTGCTGCTTAGCTGAGCTTCCCTGACCCAACAACTGTGGCCCACAAAATGGTTTGCCAGAATATTGCGACAGCTGCAATTGCACCTGATAGTGGCAAAGCACAAATAAGTAAAGCGATGCCAAGTTAAAGCAACAACTAATTAAAAAAAAAAATAGCACGAAGGTGCAAATGGATTGTAAGTAACACAGACAAGAATCATTTGGTCCCTTACAAAAATTGCGGTCCACATGGGTCCAAACTTAAACGTGTCCTATCACTATTTGGCAGGCGTGCAAAACTTGCAAAGGCCCACATTGTTTAGGACTTTCCTGAATATATTAATAAGCATAAGCTAGGGAAATCGAATATTACCTATGATTTACTTGCTAGAACCAGCTAGAACCATTCTGTTAACTGTCGAAACCAGACAATACTAATGGGAAGCTTAATAATAAAATAACATAACTATTCAGCATTAATGTGGATGAATTACCATCTAAAACACTAATTGCAAGATTACAAATACACAACCAAGGCAATAGAATATGGTCGCCATATTTTTCTAATGAATGTATATTCCCTAGCAAATGAAGAAAAATAAATGGGACAAGTTTTGACCCATGAGCTTCAATCTAAAACGTATTTGTGGCACCCCCCATCTACCAGCCCACAGTGCATGGATCCAGCCTCTCCTTGCCCATAGGGGACCTCAACTTGAAGTCCAAAAGACGCCTCTTTTATTTTTTGCTGAAAAAAAGACACCTCTTTTGACCCATGTGTCTTCAACCTAAACTTTAGGTGTGGCTCTATATAACCTCTCCATAAGAAGGACCTGGTGCATGCATTTGGTTTTTTCCTGCCTATAGAGGACCTGGAGCGTCTACCCAGTAAGCCCACAATGACTCTAATAAGACACAAATCTGATCTATCAATGGTCCTTCATAGCAAGATCCTTCCAATGGATGGTCCAGGTTCAACAAGTATACCCTACACATCTCAACTACTTCTATGCATGTTCAATGCAGAGTAAACAAAAGAGAAACAGACCTGCTGAGAGGCGGCTGCTGCTGCTGCTACCTGGTCAGGATGGGGAGAAGTGTAACAAGCATGTTGGAGGGAGAATGGCACAACAGGATACTGGACAAGTGGGTGCAAGTAAGGAACATTAAGTTGTGCAGAAGGCTCCAACACCTTTCCAGAATTCCTATTAGACTCGCAACCGGCTCCCAAGGAAAGAAAATCGCTAGTCTGCCATGACACGGAAACATTAGACTTTCGAGCAAGGAAATAATGTGAATAGATAATGTTCCAACTTCCAAGAGCAATATAAGCATGTCTTGCCTGATTCTGAGGATGATAGATCCTGGACGAGGTTGAGGCTCGCTGATCTTGGAGGAACCTGTTGTCTTGTTGAGATCCAATTCTTGCTTCATGCAAATTCCTATCTGTCACCAAACCAGGTGTGGCAACACACGGAATATTACTCATACCAGCTTTCACCCAAGTCTGGTTGCTGACTGTGTTGATCCCTGACTCTACTCCTTTCAAGTTGGATTGGTCCACTGAAGATGGACAGGTGGGCCTCTTTTCCATGCTTTGGTAGACTCGAATGAGACGGCTTAGGTACACATGCAATGCGCATCGTTTCAATGATTGCTTTCTTCCGACTGAAAACTGTTCGATCTGTGAAACCAATAAATGAGAATGGTGTTTGATTAAGACCGATGATTTATGGCCACCACCATGAATGGGAATAGGCCTTTAAAACCTCACAAGTTGAAAGATCCCATTTTATTTGTGCACTGGCTTTAAGTTATATGGATCTTCTCATATTCTCTTGAAACCATCTTTTGTAGGGCACTACTGATCAGGGGGACTATGTTATAGCAAACCTGGAATATCTTTGGCCATTTCCAGATCTTGGGTGGGCCATTTACCATTTAATCTGTAATACTTAAGCTTGTGGGCCTTATGTGGATGGACACCATTTCTCACAGGAAACTCCATGACCATGGATATATTTGCTGGTTTTCCATTGAATATGAACTGTCGCTCATTTTTTGCCCTGATCAGTGACTGAATGACCATTGTTACCTCGCATTCTTCTCAGCCATCCATTTGAGGGCCATTAAAGGATCAGGACTTACAATCTGGGAAATATTGTGGGCATTGTCTATCCACATTGGGGGCCATGGCCCACCAGAATGATGATCTCAATTTCCATAAAATCTGCTCTAAATGGATACTTAATTAGGACCCTGCAATTCCTATTTAGATGCATACACTGATAAATGACCCATATAAAGAAGCCACTTCTCCTTCTTCCCAACCTTTTCACGGAGCAGCAACACAAATTTTATGTAAAATAAATAAAGAATGATTTTTTTTTTTTTTGACCCTGAAGCCAGTTCTTCACCTTTTCTTTTGAAACATAATTTCTAGCTGAACTAGGTCTAGTAGCAGAAGTAGTAGAATCTGGCCGAGCTCCAGCTTTATTTGGAGATGTCCTGAGCAACAGATTTACATAAGTTAGTACTCCCATTAGAATCACATCTGCTACATACAAAGTAATGGAGAGTAAAATGTGTGTCACGTGGTGGTGGTGACTGGGGTCTGGGTGAAAAGTCAGAAATTTACTGTGTCAAGCGCCAATGACCATCAGAAAGCTCCTTGGGGATAGCAGGCTGCGGATCTGGAGCACCCTCTGGTTTAATCAACATCAAAACGTAAGGATCATTGATTTGCAAAGCCAACAGAACCATATTAAAAGGGTGGCATGCCTAGCACTTATCTGTTTCTTCCATGATGCCACGTACCTTGAATATGGGTACAACTCTCAGCATTCTCCTTGATGGGTTTTGCTTCCTGTTGTGTTGTAACATCTATGGCCTGAAAAAAAACCCAGACCAAGTCCAAGATTTTTGGATTAAAAAAAAAAAAGAATTTAGATATAGAATCTACTTTAAGCCTTGGACTCCCCATGAATTTAAAACTTGGGTACTTATTAACTAATCTCATTCACTTATTGGCAACTCAATTTTCAACTCATGAATGAGAGATCATTATAAATCTAACCAATTTTCAACCCAGGAATTAGGCAGGTGCAAGATAGGAAATTTACAGAAAAGTCCAAACTATTAGTATTTCTCAATTGCAAAGAGAAAATAAATTTCAGATTAAAGTAACTGAGCATACAGGTAATGGAACAATCTCCTCCCTTCTCATTGGAAGACAATCAGGTTTCATTGTCTCTCGCAACCTGCAACGAGCACCAAGCAGAAAGAGAGTTCAACAAACTACTTTCACCCAATCTACTGCACTCTTGGATGAGGAAGCTAACTATATATCCCAGATAATCTCTGTATCTGTGCATGTATCCAAAATGTAAGTGGTTTGAGAATATTATGGAAGAAAATATCATTACCCACTATCCATCTCAAGCTGCATAGAATATTATTAGAAGGGAGAAAAAAAGAGGACAACGGATGATGAGTTCTTTCTGCTTTAATCATCCCAAATGTTATCAGCTCTGCATGACAATATTGATTTGGGTGATTGTAGAAATAATATTTGCATCTGAGTAGAAGAAACAAATATTGCAGTTCTTGGACTTCAGGTGTGAAAATGGGCCCTTGAAAGTTCCGGTTCTATCTTAATGAAATCAAATCCTTACCTTAATCCCCTGAAAGTGGTTTTTCAGCGTGTTCTTTGTTCAGCGGTGGCAGATGGTTTGGATAAGCTAGGGGCCATCTGATGTCGATTTTAGTGTATCAGTCCTGTAATTTATTTTTTGCCTTTTTTTTTTAAAAGTACTTTTGTGGCTTTTTTATGTTGTATGTTTTTTTTAGTGGTTTAGTGGATGTGGTATACGATTATACCTTCATTTGTGCGTGTCTTTTCTTTGATATAATTTATTATTATGATATTACTGATACAAAAATCTAGAGACTTGGCAAGGCTAACCATCAATTGTATCAAATCCAAAACAAAAAGTGAATTTGGATAGAACTTAAAACATGTGAAAAAGCTTACAAGGAATGAAAGTGAAAACAGAAAATTACACACCCATTTCCAGCGTATGGTTTAGACGGAATTTCCATGGAAGTGATTGAGTTGACCCCATCATTTAATTGGGTATGACCCATCTGTTCATCCTTTGACAACAAAACAATTCCTTGGACATCTTGAGCAGTGTCATTCAACTCCAGCTGAAAACTTTGACCTTCAAAGGAAGCGGGTATTTCCAAAACAGTGGGTCCGTTAACAGGTTCAACATTTGCAGTTTCTGCAGATGATTCTTTACATGAAGTAGGACTGAAAGATTGCACACCCGAAAGGACATTGGGAGATTTGGTAGTCTCCTCTTTTGAAGCTGCAAATCAGTGCATTATTCATCTAAATATGAACATACAAAGATGCAAAGAGAAGATGGCACCTTGTGTAATGAAAAGAATGCGTGCAATTAGCACACAGTGCATTGTCTATCAGTGGTTGTTCACATCTGTTGGTAGTATGCGGTTCTCTCTGTGCATATACTCTAAATGGGTTAACAATTTTAGAAGTGGATGGGGACTTCTAATTACCATGAATGGATGTTACTTTGAGTGAGCATATCGATTTCGGCTCATCACGATTGCCGAAATTCTAGAGAACTACTTCTGAAATTCTAGAGAACTACTTCAATGTGCACAGGGGTTCCTACACACCATAGATGGATGGTTAGGAAGCATCAACCATACAATAGTCCACTGCGTGCCACGCATTGAAATGTGGAGTTGGGCTAGAAATGAAAATGCATATACCTACTGAAGAGGGAAGAGCGCTTGTCTTGGTCTCTGGTAATGCAAAATGCATGTCTACTTTCGCTGCTCTGTCTCCTTTGCTCTTAGCCGGCTCATCAACCATGCTGGCCAAAGAATATAATGCCTCCGCAACTTCTTCTTCATCTTTGGTAATTGTGCAAAGGACAACCTGCTTCAGAGACCTGCCTGACCTTCTTAGCTTCTGTGCAAACAATCAAGAGAGGCAATTATTCAAATGAATAACAAAAAAAGTAAATATGCAAATTCATTAACAAATAAATCATGGGTACTTTTGATCTCTTTATCCCATTAACATTGGCTAATTCGGTTCCCACGAAGGGATGGTTGTATTTCTTTCCATCCGTCGAAGGTGGCGAGACAGATTCATGGTTGCGTTTGTTCATAGCTGCAAAAATAGAAGCATGCAAATATTAGATTAAGACACAAAAAACTTAAAAAAGTATTTGTGAAACAAAGACAGCAAGCAGAGAGGAAAAAAAAAAAAAGAGAAGTCTCATTGCAACAACTAAATCTTGCTTTTTTTTGTAGAATTACCACTACACTTTTCAGCAAATTATGGTCGACAAATAGTCCTGTCAATTTCGGGTGAATGGGATTCATTTTGATATATGTATTGAATTTGAAATACAGCCCTAAAATCTATTTTGGGAAAAGAGGGACCAAATAAGGAAGCACATCCATTTGGTATCTGTTTCCATAACATCCAAAGCGCAATCTTATGCCAAGAGGCCATTCATCATTGTGATTGGGTGTGATTAGTGGTACACTCGGAATATAGAACACCAAAGGAGAATCATCCAAACCTTGTAAACATAATCAACAACAAAAAGTTCTCTATGATTAGAAGAGACTACAAGATCTTTTTCTTCACTCAGTTCACCCTTTCCTAAATCTAAAAGAACCACAATTGTCTTTCTCGAAAGAAAGAAAGAAAGAAAGAGAAAGCAAGAGAGAGAGAGAGAGAGAGAGAGAGAGAGAGAGAGAGGATAATAGATTCTTTCTGAATGGGATCAGTCTCCAATTATTCAATGCCATAAAAATCTAGGGGAAACTCATATTCCATGAGTCGAAATCTTTCAAGAAAAATCAGACTTCAATCAATAAAGGTATTGAAGATCAGAAAATCGATTATTTGTCAATTCCCAAACCTGAAAACTGTGGGTAATCCTATGTTTATAATACTGGGCAATCCATATCTGTTTTCCATACCTGACCTCAGCCTCCTAGGAACAACAGCAGGATCTACAGTATTGCAATCATCAGAAACCTGGAAATCACCAAAACTCACAACTAAGCTATAAAAAAAAGGAGCAAAATAAAGCTTTTATTCTTAAGGGTGCTTCAATGTGGAGAAAACAGTCCACAGGTCCCCATTTTCTCTTCATCCAAACAGGCCTTAAGAGCCATGACCCACCTTCCCATTGATCTTAATTCTCCTCTTACTGCTACTTCTAGGCGATTGGAACTCCTCTCCTCCTTTGGACCCAACACCCATCACCTCCTCATCTTCGTCGTGACTCGACCCTGCTCTTCCAAAAAGACTAGATCCCTTCACTCTTGCTTTGTTTGATGTCTCCAAGAGTTCCCCATCCCCGCCAACTGCAAAGAGAAAAGGAAAGGAGGATAACAAGGTGGATGCATTATCTGGAATTCAATGTCAAGACAACGAAAGAGACGTGATCAAACAGATACAAACAAAATATGGGTTGGTTGGTTTCTATGTAAATTAGGAAACAGAAGAGAGTTTTCGTAATTTTCTTATTCAGTTACCAAAGCCGAGCCTATGCCCAGATGCCGTGGTCTGACCCTGCTTGGAGAGCGAGTGCCGACCTTCTTCACGCTTCAACTCTCGACTTCTCTCCATTTCTGAGCTACCCACATGAAAAAAAAAAAAAATCACCTTTTTCAGCTGAAACCGATCAGCCCCACCTTGAAGAACCCCAGCAAAATCACATCCAGAGAGCTTCCATTGAAATCCTTGGATGATCAAAAGGACCCAAAACAATCAGATGAAGAAACACAAAGCTCTGTATCTCTATTGTTTTCTATAAAAACCCCAAAAGCAGGGGATATGAGAAGAATCAAAGGATGAAAAAGGACAGCGAGTTAAAAGGCTAATCCGGTTGGCCAGGCAACAATTGAAAGAGTCGCGTGAAGGGTATTTTTAGAGCGAGGGAAATCTGAGAAAAGTGAAATTTTGGACTTCCAAATAAAGAAAAAGTCCATCTCACTATATCTATACACTTACAAATTGTAGTTTCAGAGGATTAACACAGAGAGAGAAAAACAAGATCGCTCTTTGAACACTTTATTGGATCATTGCAGAGAGATTACAGAGAGTGAAGAAAAAAAAAAAAAAAACAACCCAAAGTAAAGATAAAGTAAAAGGAAAAGGCAAATTCGTCTGGATGTTCAGGAGAATCAGGTTCTTCACGAACTGAAAAGCATATACAGAGAATCAAAAGACAAAAAGATACAAGCCCAAAAACAAACAGAACATACATACAGAAATGAAAATGAAAACAAATCCCATATGCTTCAAGAGGAGAAAAACATACACACACACATAAAAATCTCAAACCCATTATAGAGAAAATCCACACACAATCAATCTCACCTCTCCAAACATACACAAATCCACAAAGCCAACCTCAAATCTCATTTCCCAAAATCCAACTTCAATTCAATTAGAACTGAAACAAGAAACAATAACAATACATCAAATCATGAACCGGAAATCTGAAACCCACCTCCAATCCAATTCAATAATACGAAGCAACGACCACCAGAATCAAGAACAAAAGCTCTGCTTCTCTCAAGTCCTTAGAGACAGAGCTATCCAAAAACAGAGAAGAAAAACAGCTCGAATTCCAAAACCAAACCACAAAAGACGATTCCAGTGGAAGAAACGATCGAATCACTACTACAAATGAAGGAAAAATCGAAGCTTTCGTCCTTCAAAATCGCTTGCAGATGCACCACAAAACCACCTCTCTCTCTCTCTCTCTCTCTCTCTCTTCGTACTTTCTCGGTTTTTATAGATCTTCATAAAAAGCACGTCTTACGTCAGAGAGATATCTACGGTCCGAGTCCATCGACTCACTCGAACCGTACGATCCAGTTGGCAACATGGCCCCCACAATCAACGTGTCCGCCACGTCGGACTAGCACCTGTCCTTTGTCTGCGGCTGCTCTCGTGGATTCTGTCTACGTCAGACGGTCGGTTCGGCTCTCTCTATTTTGTATCTAGTCGGACGGTGGAGATCTCTTCTTCTGGAGACAGGGTTTTCTGTCCGTTGGATCAACGCAGTCTATGGAGAGGGGACGGTTAGATTAGAGAGTTAATAGACTTGCCTATGGGATAAAGTAGCCGCAACGTAATCGATAGATGGACGGATCAGATCGAGAGAGGATTGGGGGTTGGATGTGGGACACGTGGCGCATGTTGCACCCATAGTAGTGGGTACATGATCTCCTGGGTGTGACTGTTGCAGTGACCGGCGTTATCAGCTGCGAAGCAATGCGAGTCCTCCACATCAGGGTTGGGCTTTTTGCTGCGTTGTTTAAATTTGAGGTGCTCTTCTCGAGGCCTGAGAATTGAAAGGTGAATGTCGAGTGGTATCTTCCAGGCGAGTAAGAAAAATAGATGGATTTTTTTTATGGAAACACCTCACTAATTCATTTTTGCTATCTATATACTATTTGATAATAGCACTGAAGATACGCGTGAGAGAAGAGTCTTGACGGTTGGAGGTAGATGCAGATGTATGAAACTCGCCGGGCCCATTATGTGAAAAAACATAGAGAAATTTTATCCAAGCCCATGTGTACAGATTATATCTAGATATGTATGAAAAAAGCCTTAGGTAAGCAGGGCATACCTAAATATCTAGTGGAGCTTGCTTGGTGTTTCACCAGTGGACCATAAAACAGAGGTCCCCCATTGGTAGTCATTGGTCCTCAAAAATGAATTGAACTGTTGGATTTATTGGTGGGGCGGCTTATATATATATATATGCTTTTTTCCTAAAAAAAAATACTACATTAGGCTGCTTATTCTAAAATGATGCTTCTACTGTATCTACATATCGATCATTGGATTTCTCTGAGAATAGTGTCAGCATTACTCAACTATAAGTGTGTTTGTGAGGAAGTGTTGGTGAGTAGAAAACACAAAGTATTTTGTAATAAAAGAGGATTTTTTAAGAGCATGGTCACTCTTAGTTTTGAGTTGGGATCGTTATAATGTCTTTTACATGGGTTTTGAGATTGGGAAGTTTGGAACTCCAGCATCAAAACCTACATAATGATAATTCTAATAGATTAAAGGGAATGTCATTCCCTCTATTGATATATCGAGCTGTAGAATCAAAAGGTTTGTTGCGAGAGCCACATTGCAAAGACAAATCTCTTAGTGGGCCAATGTAAACCTTGCAACACATAGGGATCTAATCCAAAGTTTTTGTGCAATGGATGTGTATAAATATTTTCTTATATATAAATTCGAATTTGACTAAAAGATTGGTGGACAAGTGTAAATCAAGAGAGTCGTATGTTTGGTTCATTTGGATGGATTAAGGGTAGGCTCCAAAAGCTCAGGCTTACAGAATTTCTCATATAAACTTGAGTTTATAGGAACTTTTCCATATATATATATAAGATTTACCATGAAAACAAGGGTTTTGCCACATGTAAATAAATATAATACATTTAAATAATAAGAATACTTGTATGCATCCATCCTTCACTAGAGGATTATGGACATTTTCATATTTAGATATATTAATGTGCAAAAGGCAAAAAACTATATGAAAAAGAGAAATGCTCAAGTAAAAATAAAAAAAAAGCCATCTAAGCATCTCTCAACCTATGATGTGAGAATGATGCATACTAATATTATCCTTTAAATAATATTATAAAAATCATATATTTAAATTACAATGAGGGCCCTGTACTTAAGATCTAGATTATTGATGAAAAGAATGCTCATATATTTCAACCTATTATGTTTTAGTTGATAAATAAGTAGTATCCACATATGATTGCACCTTGTTTAGACAATAAAAAGGTGAGCTAGAACTCAACTCCACCATAAAAGATGGAGTCGAAGAAAGCTCTACTAAGATTGGAGATGCTAAACTACCTGGCAATAAAATTGAGTGAGTTAGCACTCATAAGCATGACTCACAAGCCAAAAAACCGAGCTTTTGCCAAGTTGTTTCCATGCACAATCCAGCAAAACCACGTATCTTTTTCGTCTATACCACAAACTTCCATCCTCCTCCTCTCTTTCTATAAATACTACACGCCCTTCCCTGATTTACTCAATGAAACGTTTTTTTTTATTTTCTTGATATGCTTGGTTCTTTTTCATGGCTTTGTCCAAGGCTTTTCCGGCTTTCCTTGTCATAACTCTCCTAACCTTAAGTCTCAATAGTGCGGGTTTTGGTATTGAATCGCAATGGGTAGTATGCGTGCAGTGCAACTACGGGCATTGGAAGCATTTCTTCCTCTTTTTACTCTCTCTCCACTAAAGCTCATAATAAATAGAGATCTATTCATTTTGCGCCAACCGAGGATGAAGCGTCTCTCCAACAAATAAGTAGGGCTCTTCTCCCCGTTCCAAATGTTGTATTTGATACCACCACTTCTAAGTGCCCACTAGTTTTATTGGTAGTCCTGTCTATTACTTTTTAATTGACTAGGTCCGTCTATTGCTTGATAAAGCTCTTCATGCATTCACTGGGCCCCATTATCCAAAAAGTAAAAAAAATGAAAGGCAATTAGGTAGCGTTTGGTTCGCTGGAATGATTTTTGGAAGGAATAGAATGGAGACTGGAATGAGTTTGGAATGGAATGAAGCATGAATAGTAATTCCCATTCTAACGTTTGGTTGGACAAAGGAATTAATCCAATAATAGGATTTTCATTCTAGTTCCTGTGTTTGGTATGCTTGAATGATGCCAGTAATAGAATAAAAATTACATAAAATTGACCAAAATACCTCTATAAAAATTACAAAAAATTGACCAAAATACCCCTCGAATGAGAGGTTAGAGATGAAGAGGAAGGAGGCTAGGTCTTATGATTGGACATCTCAGGTCATGCTTGAATGATGCCAAGAATGGAATAAAAATTACATAAAATTCACCAAAATTCCCCTATAAAAATTACATAAAATTGATCAAAATACCCCTATAAAAATTACATAAAATTGACCACTCCTAGAATGAGAGGTCAAAGACGAAGAGGAAGGAGGCTAGATCTTATGATTGGACATCTCAGGTTTTGTTTGATGAAAGGGGCATTTTGGACTCAAAGGAAAATTACAATAGAATGGAATGGCCATTCCTCTACCCCCCCAAAGGAATGGTGATTCCCTTGTATAAAGGAATGGTGATTCCTGAAGTAATGGTTATTCCGCCGCTTTTTCACGAACCAAACGTGGGAATGGTCATTCCAACGGAATAACCATTCCATTCCGACCTTCATTCCAGCGAACCAAACACTACCTTATAGTATGAGAAAATTGAAAGCTTTAAGTGTTGCGCTAGTGCATATTAGGATCACAGGGGCAACCTTCAGCTTGAATCAAACAACTGATGTACAGATCTGTGACTCTCTACACTTAAGATTATAAAAGATCAAAGAAAAAGATTCTCAAAATCAAACTTTTTTTTTACTTCATAGAAACGAAAATCTAGGGCTAGTTTGGCTTTGTTTCAATGTCGTTCACAATTTTGTGCTCTGGTTGTGCTGAGTTCAGGTTGTGCCGACATTAAACTCAACAGAAATTGTTTGACAACCTTATATTAAAATGCTTTTTTGGGAATAGGCCGAACGAAAGCAAGAGAATCATATGATCTAAAATGTGGGACCTACCTTTTTAATGTTTGCAGCATTTTATTATTTACGTACATGGGACCTACTTGTAAAAATTACAACGTAGTACTCACCTTTAAAAATTAAAACATGGAGCTCATATTCATAGGAATTATAAGGATACTTCTATAAGAATTATAATGTGGATTCACTTTTTTTAATGTAAATGTGGGACCCATCTTTATAAAGTACAGCATGGTATATACCTTTAGAAATTAGAATATAGACCCACATTCATAGGATTTATAATATAGGTATACATTTTGTGATTGTGACTAGTAACCTATATTTAGAAATTACAAAGTGGACTTATATTTTTTTGTGATTTTGTACATAAGACCCACATTAATAAATTACGATGTGGTGCCCATATTTGAAAATTATAATAAATTATAATGTGGGTCATCATATTTGTTGATTGTGAACATGAGACCCACTTTAAAAATTATATAGTATCCACCTTTAGAAATTTAAACATGATGCTACATTCATTGGAATTACAATGTGGCTCCCGCCTTTTGCAATTTTTTGAAAGATTAAATGTTTTTTTAAGATTGAATATTTCTTTTGGAAGATTAAATTTTTTTTGAAAGATTATATTTTTTTTTGAAAGATTAAATATTTTTTAAAAGATTAATTTTTTTGAAAGATTAAGGTTTTTTTAAAAGATTAATTTTTTTTGAAAGATTAGATTTTTCTTTGAAAGACTAAATATTTTTTTAAAGATTATATATATTTTTAAAGATTTGTATGTTTTTTTTGAAATATTAAATATTTATTTTTTGAAAGATTAAATTTTTTTAAGATTAAATAATTTTTTTAAAGATTAAATATTTTTTTTAAAGATAATATTTTTTACTATATAATCCACAAATAGAAATTATAACATAAGGCCCACACTTAAAGGAATTAAAATATGGTCCCACCATTATAAGAAATTAAGAATTATAATATGGGTCTATCTTTTGTGATTGTTACTATGTGACTTACTTTAGAAATTAAAAAATAGAGTGATCTTATAATAAATAGAAAACAATTGTGCAAACAAATTGTTTTAAAAAAAATTTTTTTTCTTTATTTCTTAAGCCAGCGGGTTAAAAATTTATAATTCTTTCAAGCGAATCTTGTGGAAATGTTCAAATGGCACAATGCCAAATGTACCCCCAAGGGCTAAAAAGAGGGACAAATAGGTGGGACCTACAGATGAAGGCGACTACAGTACATTTATATGACCAATGAATGTCATGTCTGCATGACCAATGAATGAAAAATAGAAGCCCGTCTGTCATGCGCTGTGTAATGGGCAATTCAAATTAACAGCAAATTTTTATTTGTGAAAAACGATTCTTTAAATGTGATCACTTGGGTGTCTAATTAGAAGGGGTTTTCTTGAAAATTTCAATTCCATTTCAATGAACTTAAGGAGTTATTGATTAATTTAAATGTGTATTGTTGTCGTAAGGGTAAATCTGCCAACTATATGACAAGTGCGTTAGCTAAGTAAGGGATTGAGAAGCTGTCTTCATCGTAGGTGTGTTAATGTAATTGGAGTGAGAGTAGTGTAATGCTCTTGTACCTTATCGTTCTCATTTTTTCTTTGTTTCTATTTTTTCTATCTTTTGTCTTTCTTTTCTCTTGTATATAATTTTGTTACCCTTAAAAAAAATTAAACAGGCTGCTTAGACATCCATGAGCTATATAATAATGGACAAATGTCGAGCAAATTGTTTGCTATCATGCACAAGCATGATGGGAATAGCCCGTTTTTCAGAAGAGTCCCAGAAAAAGACGACAGAGCGCTTGGAAAAGTTCACCACTACATCGGTACGATGTCTTGCAGTCGAACATGCTCAAGGAAAATATAATAGACTTTAAAATGTTAATATTTCTGGAAAGAGATATCTAAAGACAAGTGAAACCATCTTGACCATAGGAACTCTTACCTACACATTCAATTTTACCCTTTAAAAAAAATCAATCCAGAGAGATTAAGTAGTTAAAATTATAGTTTTCTTGAAAAGAATATAAAAGAAGAAAGATTATGTAAGATTAAAAAAGACCCTCTTTAAGACTTTTTTTTTCCATCAAGGAATAAATACAAAATGGCCCAGAGTCATACGTAACACTACTAAACGACATGAAGTAAAAGAACGGCCATCAATTACTGCAACTGATCCATTGCATTGGGCCCATATTCAAGTGATCCAACCGTCTATGTAGTCAAGCAACAAAGGTTAGAAATGGAACATAATAAACTCCACCGTACAATCTCCTTCACCCAACGTATGGTCTGTCTTTAGCTGAAATGTGTTTTTCTTTGCCGTCCATTTGCCAGTCAATTATAAGAGGTGACAATTGTCTCCTGAGAAAGCCCTTTTGGTGCACCTTAACCAAGTAGGTCCCACCATCGTCTGGCCAAAAGAAACTACAGTGAAGGCACGACACCCCCTCATTCAATGCCTTGAATGCAAGTCAAGCATGTCCCATTCATCTGCGGGGCCCTCACAACCCTGTTTAGATCATTGGTACTTGGCTGCCCAGTACCCAACTTGCCTCTAAATCTAAATACATTAATTACATATGACGAAGAACAAAACAAATGTCCCCCGTTTTGTTGGTTGGAACTTGGTTGTCCCGCACTCAACTGTATATATATACACTTAATTACATGTGATAAAGAACAAAACAACTCTCGCTTACTATGAATAGATAAATCGAAACAATATCTGAACAAAACCTAATCGAGCGGCGACGCATGCTCGGTTACATAAGCTAGAGCTAGTGATATAAATATGAAATAAAACTAGGAAACAACAGTGCATGTGAGGACAAAGATTTCAATTGTCAAAATTGCCTTCATCAGAGAAACCACCCATATGAAATGCTACAAGAGAACCACTTGGCTATTACTCTTGCAGACTTCAATTAATCCTTACTAAAATATTTAGGGTATGTTTGATAACAAGATTATATAGGAAAGAAAACGTCGTTTTTTAGGTATCTATCAATATCTATATTTATTGTTGGTAAATCTCTAAGAAATTTTGCAGAATCAAATCTCCACTTCTTGTAATTCCTAGATTTTACCTCTGCCCATCGGAATTCCAAATCATTTCATCCAAAAGAAGGGATATAAGTGGCTAAATCCTCGCCCAAACAATACGGGTGCCCATGGGCGGGGACAGCCTGAGCCCGATCCGGGTTCAGCCCGCCTTGGGCCGAGCTTGGATGAGTGAGTAGGGCCCATTTAATAATTGGGCCTATTTAATAATTGGGCCAAACTTGGACTAAGTGATAAAAAGCAAAAACTCAGCCATACCTACCTAAGGAATGTATGTAATTTAATTTAATTAGTACAAAGAATGACTAAAGTGACCATAAAATTGAGAAAAGCCCGATTCAGCCTGACCCAATTAATTAAATGGGTGGGCTTGGGCCTAACTTTTATGACCTGTGTCAGGATTGGGCCGGGCCTACGTCAGTGTTTCTAAAATCAGGCCGAGCCTGGATATGCCTTAGCCCAGCCCAATCCCCCATTAACGCCTCTACTGAAAATGTATATGACTTGTAAAAATCTTCTATCATTTTATAGTTTTAACCAAACTTAGAATGTGAGAAATCCGTAGTTATAAAATCCTTAGGGAGGGTTTTCTTTTTCTAAGAGTAGTTAGGAACTCGTGGAACTACAAATTCCTCATTTGTTACCGAACTTACCCTTATGAAATAAGCAACTGACCATCAAGGTTTGTCGAATCTGAAACCCACTTCAATTATAACAATAACTCCGCAATCTGTATCGCATTAAGGGTAGCTCCTTTGCGAATCTAATTGCCACAGACAAGTATTTCCAACCTGTTAAGGAATTCTTGTTTTCAGATCAAACGCGCGGAGATAGTATTTGAATAAATATTTAACTATGTAAACCCTGCTGCACGTGCAAAAGCTAAGCATCTCATGAATCCTTTTTTTCGGTCACAAAGCCAAGTTTATAACTTGTTCCATGCACTGGGTGTCTGATGATCAGATTGGCTAGATTTTTGGTTTATGCATCTACACCATGGGACACACATTGATGACAGTTTGATCTTTGTCCAGCCAGGACTTTACACCAATGTGAGTTGCAATGAAGTTTCATTAATCATGAAAATTAACAAACTTATATCAGAGGTCTTTAACCGTGATTTCCATCTTGAGAAACATCACGACGTATCCGGCCAACTGCAACATAATTTTTGTTTGAAACTTGGAAAGAAACTACCACAAGGGGAGAGAGAGTTTGAAACCTAGAAAGAAAATACCACAATTGTTTAGGGGAGAGAGAGAGAGAGAGAGAGAGAGAGAGAGAGAAACCTCCAAAGGGGTAGGGAATTGATTGGACTCCTGATCATCAATAACAAC
The DNA here is from genome assembly GCA_037013555.1 of Sextonia rubra. Lineage (NCBI taxonomy): Eukaryota > Viridiplantae > Streptophyta > Magnoliopsida > Laurales > Lauraceae > Sextonia > Sextonia rubra. The sequence goes on from JASUAD010000010.1 coordinate 56,669,072, forward strand.
TACACCAGCAGTATCTTAGAATACCAACAATTTATTGTAGATATGACACCACTGTTGTACACGTGTGCTTGAGCAACCAAGATCAACAATCAATCACACAAGAACACAAGAGATTTACGTTGTTAAGAAAAGCTGCCTACGTCATGGAAAACCAATTTCCACTAGGTTCTCCTCTAATTTGTGAATCCACAAACTTTGAATCTCAGATATGTCTAGGGTTATAGATTATATCAGTATATATAATTATCATTTTCTTATCTCCCAGGAACTATATTCTTAGACAAGGGAAAGTCCTAATCCTATTAAAAAACTACTGTTTAACAAACATGAAATTCCTAATATAATTAGGGAAACTACCCAAGATAATAAACCCAATTGGTTTGGGCCCACTTGACCAACAATGTCTCCCTCTAGACCATAGGGAAGATGCCCTGAACTTCTCACTGGGAGTTCAGCCCTGCTAACTTTGAATACAGCTCCAGCTTTTCCTTAGACATGACATTTGTCATCATGTCTGAGGGATTCTTATTAGTATGAATCTTTTCCAATTTCATCAAGTCCTTCTTGATCACCTTACGAATCCAATGACATTTAACATCAGCGTGCTTCATGCGACCATGATATATAACATTCTCACTAAAATCCATAATACTCTGACTATCACGGTAAACTACATATTCTTTTTGCTTCAAACCAAGTTCTTAAAGGAATGAATCTCTTCAACCAAAGCATCTCTTTCTCTCCTTCATTAGTAGTTATGTATTCTGCTTCAGTTGTAAACTGTGCTGTATATTTCTGTAACATCGATTGTCAGGAGTTAGCTTCCCCTACAAAAGTAAACAAATAACCAGAAGTTAACAATCGACAATCAAGATCACTTACAAAATCAGCATCAGTATAACCTTTCATCACTGGTTTGAGCCTTTGAAACATAAGCACAACTTGGAAATACCTCTTAAATACCTGAAGAACCACTTCACTGCTTTTCAATGCTCTTTTTCAGAGTTAGACAAAAATCTACTCACTAAACCCACAGTATGAGCAATGTCAAGCCGTATGCAAATCATAGCATACATAAGACTCCCCACAGCAGAGGAGTAAGGAATAGATGACATTCGTTCCTTTTCATCATTTGTAATAGGACACAAGCGCTTGCTTAATTTGAAGTGACTGGCTGGAAGCATGCTAATTGACTTAGCATTCTTCATGTTGAATTGCTCGAGTATTTGTTTAACATATTTCTCTTGTGATAACTACAGCTGCTTGGAACTTTTGTCACGATGTATTTGCATGCCCAATGTTGTTCTTGTGGGACCCAAGTCTTTTATGTCAAACGATTTTGACATCTCCTCTTTCAACTTGCTAATCAACTTACAATCTTGTACAACTATCGGCATATCATCTACATACAAAAGAAAGATGATGAACCTGCTATCAATAAATCGACGAACATAAACACAATAATATGCAATTGTTCTCCGATACCCATGACTTAACATGAATGAATCAAACTTCTTGTACCATTGTCTCGATGCTTGCTTTAACCTGTAGAGACTCTTCTTTAACTTATAAACCATCTATTCTTTGCCTTCTACCTCAAACCCCTCTAGCTGAGTTATGTAGATCTCTTCTTTCAAGTCACCACGAAGAAACACGGTCTTCATGTCCATTTGTTTAAACTCAAGGTCCATGCTGGCGGCTAGACCCAAGACAACTCTGACAGAAGTCATCTTCACAACAGAAGAGAAAACATTATTGAAGTAGATATTCTTCTTTTATGCAAAGCCTTTTACCATTAATCGTGCTTTATGCTTCATCAGTTTTTCATTCTCATCCTTTTTCAGTTTGAACACCCATATGTTTTTCAGAACATTCCTATCTTTAGGAAGTTGCACTAACTCATAAGTTTTTTTTTTCTTCAAATAACTTATTTCATCCTGCATAGCCTTCATCCAGTCATCTTTATCATCATGAGTTATTGCTTCTTAGAAGCTTTCTGACTCCCCCCTATTAGTAAGCAAAATATATTCGGATGTAGGATACTTAGTTAATGGTTGACACTCTTGTATAAACTCATAACTTGAGGTTCCATGGTTTCCATGGAGGAGATTGCAGCTCCCCTTGTTCAACACCTTCATCATCTGGCAACCTCTATGCCTCATTACGTTCCAGATCTTTTTTTCCACCTTCTCCACCTATAGTCTGCACTGTAGAAGGAGTTGGTGTAAGATCAAGCACTCCATCAATTATTTCTAAAGACTTATCAATCTCTTAACATCTCCAAAAAACTGGCCTTTATGGAAAACCACATCTCTACTTCTGATAATTCTTTTCTTTTCTGGATTCCATAACCTGTAACTAAATTCATCTTCATCATAGCCAAGAAAGATGCAACTCATTGCCTTATCTTCTAATTTTGAACACTGCTCCTTTGGTACATATATAAACACCTTACACCCACACACCTTCAAGTGTGAATAGGAAGCATTTTTACTTGTCCATCTTCTCTCTAGCAAATAAAAATTCAAAGGAACTGAGAGAAATCTATTAATCAGATAACCGACAGTCAGAACGGCTTCACCCCAAAATAACTTAGGCAACCGTGATAATCTCATCATGCATCTCATCTTCTTAAGAATAGTGCGGTTCATTTTCTCTGCCACATCATTATACTATGGAGTACCAGGAACTGTCTTTTCATGTCGAATACCATGCTTCAAGCAGTCGCTTCAAAACTAATTGGATGTGTACTCACCCCCATTATTTGTACAAAGACACTTCAAAAGCTTACCTGTTTTTCTTCTAACTGTGACATGAAACTGTTAAAAAATCCAGAACACTTGATCATTTGATTTCAACTCATAAATCCAGACTTTCCTGAATGCATCATCAATAAATGTAGTAAATAACTTATTGCCAGCTAATGATTTTACCTCCATGGGACCACAAACATCAGAATATACTAAATCCAACACATTAGATTTCAATTTTGATGTCGAAGAAAAAGCAACCTTATGCTATTTGCTAAACAAACACTAATCACAAGGGTCAAGGAATGTACATTTGGAGTAAGGAATTAAATCCTTCTTTGTCAACATCTGCAGCCCTTTCTCACTCATATGACCAAGTCTCTTACATACAGATTCAAGGAGGAATTGTCTTGAACAGCATTCAACACACCTTTGCACAGTTTTATATATGTTTTGTAAAGGGTATTACCCGCTTTCCTTCTTGCAATAACAAGAGACCCTCTAGTGAGTTTCCATCTACCATTTCCAAAGTAATTCTTATATCCTGCATTATTGATTGCAATTCTGAAACTCAGATTCAACTGTAGATCAGAAACATGTCGCACATCTTTCAGCGCCATTGTGCAACCAATATCGGTTTTAATGCAGACATCACCAATACCAGAAATCTCTGAATGACTCATGTTGTCTATCTTTACAATACCAAAGTCACCTACTGTAGACGTTATGAACATCTCCCTACAAGGAGTAGCATGGTAGGATGCTACTGTGTCAACAACTCACTCAAGTTGGTCATCTGTAATACTCAAACACTTATCATCATCACCGGTGAGCACCACTACTTCCTGTCCCAAAGTAACTATAGTGTTATCACTGCCATTCTTGTTCTTATTGTTGGATCCTTTCTGTTCTTTCAAGGCAAATTAATTTTTCCTGATGTGACCCATCTTGCCATAAAAAAAGCAATTCATAGACTTTTTCCCGGTTTGTGATCTACTTCTAAATTTGCTACGACCACCCTTTGGTCCTCTACTCTTATTCCTTCCTTGTTCTCAGTAACCAAGTCTTGTGTATTATCTGTCCCTGCGATTCTCCTTCTAATTTCTTCATTCTATAAACTTCTGGTAACCTAACTCATGGACAACACATTATCTGGAATAAAGTTACTTACGGAAACAACCAATATCTCCCATGTATCAGGTAAAGAATTCAGAAGCAACAAAGTTTGCATCTTATTATCAAGGATCATCTTCATTGTGGCTAATTGATTGATTATACTTTGAAACTCATTGATGTGATCTTCGATTTGACCACCATCATTGAATTTCATGTTCACAAGCTTTTTGATAAAAAAAGGTTTTGTTTAGTGTGGACTTTTTATCATACCTTACTTTTAACTTTTTCCGAAGGGTATATGTATTAGTTTTATTAGATACGTGATGAAATATGTTGTTATTAACCCACTGTCTGATGTAATCATTCGCCTTTCTATACATCTTGTTCCATTCTGCATCTTTCATATCTTTTAGTGAGGCACTATCCCCCTCAATGAGATCATAGAGATCTTTGTAATGGAGGATGTCCTCCATCTTCGGTTTCTAGATTAACCAATTGAAATGGTTGAGCTTAACCATAGTAGTGTTCACAGTGTTGTTCTCCATCTTAATTAAATTAAGTAACAGGAAAAAACAAACAATTAATACTAACTTTAATTTCTACACCAAACTGTAGATCTCGTCACCACGAACAAGCTGGAAAAAATAGATTTAAAATCCGACCCTCGGATTTCTCCAATATCGCAGAAATAGTCTTCTACGATTCTAATTGGTCAAAATCTTCCATTAACCATCAAACAGCCAATCTTCTTTTACAAATGCGCAGATCTGCTAGAAACAAGTCCGTAGGTGCAAACGAATCTCCGATCGAACGTCGAATGATTAATATATTGCAGAAACAAAATTTTGTCGTCAATTCGATCAAACAGGCTATTGATTGTATGACATGATGATGTGGGCCGATGTCAGTGCTCTGCTACTGTCTGGCTGCTGAAATGGGCGCTACATGCTAGTTCACGCCAACCTAACCCAACCAAAATTGACTGCTATGATGGGCTTTGCCTAACCTAGACCTAGCCCTGGAAACCAGATCTATCCTTCTTCCTCTTCAGTCAACAAGGGCTAAAACCCTGTAACAGCGACAGGGAGTTCGAGCTCCCTACCTATCTTTCGGAGACGGCTGTGAGGGGCAGCCGAAGGCGATTGCAGCGGCGACTTCGTCAAGCAGCAGTGGTGAGCACAACGATCGGCGGGCGGCCTAGTGACAAAGGGGGAGACAGCAGCAGTCCTCTCTTTTCTTGATAGAGATTTCACAAGAAACTCTTTCGTTTTTTCTTCAATCAACCTACGAACAGAATCCCAAACTCTTCGATATTCTTCTCCAATTGTGGCACAAAAACAAGAGATCATCGACGATCTCTCCTTCTCTGTTTCCAAATCAAATAGATTCGAATCGCCGAAACACAATTCAACTCTATTGATCTTCCGCGCAACAACTCTAAGCCTCAAGAGACCCTAACCAGGCTTTGATACCACTTGTTGTGGATATAATACCACCGTTGTGCGAGTGTGTACGTAAGCAACCAACATTAACAATCAACCACACAATAAGATAAGATATTTACGTAGTTCGGCAAATATGTATATGTCCACGGGAAACCAATTTTGACTAAGTTCTCCTCCAATCTGTGAATCCACAACTTTGGAATCTCAACGTATGTCTAAGGTTATAGATTACAACAATATATAATGATCACTTCCTTAACCCCCAATAACTCTATTCTTAGACGAAAGAAAGTCCTAATCCTATTAAGAAACTACTATTTGATAAACAAAAAATTCCTAATATAATTAGGGAAACTACTCAAGACAATGAACCCAATTGGTCTGAACCCACTTGGCCAACACAATTAAATTCAACCATGTCACCATTAAGAAAGTGACAAAAGTACGAATTGATCCATGTTAGAAAATGTGTAGAGAACATCTCTGTCAAAGCATGAGACCAATATGATTGATGAGCAAAGCTAGTAAGAACCATCATTGAAGTCTTATCCCATCTATTTGGTTATTCCGGAGTTGCTTATCCCATCTATTTGGTTATTCCTGAGTTGCAGCCATGTTTTCAAGTCCACAAACTTCAGTAACAGTATTATCATCAAGTGCATGCAGTGTCAGTTTGTCATGCATAGGGCCACGAAACAGAAATACATTTGGCAGGACACCATTTTGCACCTTCTCAACTCATCAACATCCATTGTGTTTTTAAGTCCAAATGATTTGGGACTTCAGCGGCAGATCATCTTGGAAAACCACATAGAAAGGGTCAAACATACCCAAAATCATATGTTCAACAGGCATGCACATTTGGATCAATGCAATATCCACGTAGAAGTCTAGAGCTAAACCATTTGGATAACTACAGTTGCGCATAAACCAATCTACTCCTGCAAATAGGTTGCACCAAAAACCTGGTATGTAGAAAGCACACAAATGCTAGGAGTTCACAAAAGAAAATGCATAACACCTTTCAGGGGGCTTCCTTTTTTTTTTTTTTTAAAGGAAAAGCCAGAAGTTTATGAGTAACCTTTTTCTCAGGAATCTCTCATTACGTAGAAAGGGACATACAAACATACCCAAAATCATATGTACAAAGACAACTAAAAATACACATTAAGGCACGTTCAGTGCATATGACTCCCTCCGTAAGTTGGGAGTCTTAAGCAATTGAATATCTCCAGTGATGTGAAAATCAAGTTGTCATGTGAATTTGGTTGGACCAACCCATTCTAATCAGACTACCCTCTCAAGCGCTATGAATTCAGATGAGGAAAAGTCAGAATTCTCTAGTCAATCATATATATAGGGAGCCTCTGTGAATGGGTTTCAAGTAATTATATTTGCTGCATAACAAGAGTTAAGGATGCAAATAGGTACTGTTTTTATTAAAAGTTTATGGGCAAAGATAGACAACATCTATATAGTAATATAGATGTTCATCATCAATGGAGACCTTAAACTCTTTGAAATAAAGCATTTATTTCCAGATGGATGAATTGATTGCTAGAAGATGCCACCAAACAAAATAATAATAATAATAATAATAATTTTCATTAACTGTTTACATTTCACAAGTCACATGTTGATCAAATGTGAAAATACTGAATTTTTTTTAGCATCTTCTAAAACAACATATTTGCCCACTGAAAGGAATTGTTTGATGTGAGGACTATGCTGGTAAGTACAGTTGCCCAGACTCAACATGACACTCAACGTAATCATGCAGATTCCATGCAAGCTGAAGTACCTTGCTCAGTGCCCACCTAATTAAAATTTTCACTCCAGCAATCATTGGAGATGACCACCTACTCATTATGTCAGCCATTTTAAGACCACCATGAGCCCACATTGTCAGTCTTGTGCTACTATGAGGAATTTCTATGGATCACCTTTTAATACCTTGCTCATCCTGCGTGCATGCCGACAAGGTTTGCCAGTATTGATGTATGCAGCTTCTTTTAGTCTGATACAGTATCTTTGCACCCAGAAAAACCGAAATAAACTTAGTTCAATTGTGATTAGCATATCGTTGCACCCATGCAGATCTTGTCATTAGCTTCATATGGCCATAGTAATCAGGTGAGGTGTTCTAAGTCATCCAAGTGACAAAATGGAAAACTCAAAAGCAGCTTTTGCTTTCATTCGAGGCAAAAAGTTTCAGCATTGTGTCATACAAGCGCAATACATTATAACATCAAGCATAATGCAAGTACTTCAAACCATTATCATCACCATCATCATCATCTTTAACCAAAAATTTAAGAGATAGTAGGAATTAAATGAGACACACTTAATTACCTTATTAAGTGGCTTCTCAAATTGGAGTTCACGCTCTCAGTATGTCCCCGCATCACAACAACTCTTACACAAGTGGCAGTGACCTTGACATTCATATCATTCTGCAACAAACTTTAGAAACAACTTCTAGGGAGAAATGTATGCATTTATATGGCTTCTACCAATTAAATAATAATAATAATAATAATAATAATAACAATAATAATAAGGATAGATCCATTAGATAAAAGTAGAGGGATGAAATTAATACCCATTTTTCCTTGTCTCTTTCACTAATTTCATTTCCTCTTCATTATACCCACTAAATAGAACCGGTGCATTGTGTGAGAAAAGATTAAATGCATATTGCATGAAAACTCAGGAATTAAGGAATAAATTTTGTTGTCTCTAAACTCTAAGACAGAATACACCAATTGAGAATTATTACCCAAGCCTATTCTACAAGTAGGTTTTTAGCCCTCTAAAACCTGAAAGTAAACAATAGAGAAACATTAGTACTATAAGCATACAGATTATAAATATATATATATATATATATGGGCTCTGATCATGTGAGAACTATTCTCATGCACTTACTATGAAATCTATTTATGGGGCTCACTTCTAGGTCTCATTTGAGGATGGAACTAGGAGGATAGAAAGATTCATGTGGGACCACATCACATATCAAGTTTAGCCTCAATCACATATCCATAATCCCTTCTTCGATGGCTCACAAATTTATTCCATTTGGATTAGTATACAGTCAATCCAACAGTCCAATAAATTCAAATTTGACCAAAACTTGGGGCCAGTGGCTATCAAGAGACCCTCTATGTGTTGCAAGGTTTGAATTGGGCTATATAGAAGCCCCACTTAGGGTTTTTACAAAAAAAAAATGATGAGAACTAGTTCTTATAGAATTATTTCCCCATATATATATATAAATATATATATGAATAAAATTACTATACATTTGTTCCTCAACATCAGTTTCATAATGATGATATTTTGATCGATGAAATGATGAATATACACTTAAACGAACATAACAAAGACAATGAAGAAAGTTGCAATAAAAATAAAATAAAACCTTATGAGTCTCCAGTTGCAGCTCTTCCACTATTGCTGCTCCAACACCATTAGCTGCTTGATATGTGCTAACAACCATATGCAGTACCTAATTAATGCCATACAACATGGAAGGAGATGTGGGGCATCATGTCACACCCCTAAAACTAGGCCGAATCCAAAACCCGATTCCAGGGGTGTGGGAATTGGGGCTAATTAAAATTTTTCTAACATAATCAATACGAGCCCCAATTCCGGGTGGATCGAAGTCCTTCGTGAGGCTATGCTTGGTGATCAAGCAACCATAATCACACGCGGAACTAAAATCCATACTCATCGCAGAGAGGTATCACATAACAACTATGTAATAAATCTTATTAATAATAAAATCAAGGTCAAGTGCTTCGAAGCATAACAATTAAAGTTATAATTTCAAAACAAATGAATTTAATGAAACAAACTAAAGGTCCAAATATGACCTTATTACATAATCTAAAGTTTGGATCTCTGCACCGCACTAGGACATCTCAGATGATGCCATCGGTGCTCCACTCAACAACTCCGCCATCTGGCGGAATTTCCTGCGTTGCCTGACCCTCCAGTTCAGCATCGGTGACAGAACCTAGATACCAAAACTAGTGGGTCAGATTGACATAATCTGGCAAGAGGGTAAACTGCAAGCAATGAATTAATCAACTGAGTAATCATAAGTATTCATTATGACCCAAAATACATCAGATGCAAACCCCAATTGCATGAATGCACAGAAACGGGTATTCCCGCGGATAAATATACAGAAACGGGTAATTTCGTATACAGATAACAGAAACGGGTAATCCCGCATACAGATAACAGAAACAGATGTCCCACAAATAATAACAGAATTGGGTAATCTCGCAGATAATAACAGAAATGGGTAATCCCGCATACAGATAACAGAAACGGATGTCCCGCAATAATAACAGAATTGGGTAATCCCGCAGATAATAATAGAAACGGGTATTCCCGCAGATAATAACAGAAAACCCAGCTGTATACTATAATCCACAGTACATGCTGACCCGATGGCGTACGTCCACCTCCGAACTTAGTCGGTCAGATATATATATACAAATTTATATATATTTACAAATACATACATATACCGATGCAGAATGAATCATGATATGATACCCTTAATCCTAATATTCAAACCATTAACAATTTGAGTACTTAGAGTTTTATAATTGAAAATGTATTATGAATGTGTGTCAATTCAAGTTTTCCGATGGTAAGCACTAAACCACCTAATGGTTATAGTTTGTTAAACATACACATAAAAACCAACTCTCTATCACAATGAAATATGAGTCCACGATGCCGTTATACTACTTTTGGTGCCATCATGTAGTGCATCCCGAACCTCACATTCCCATTCTGCATTTAAACTAATTCTCAAGTGAACATTCAACTAACTTTCCTAAATACATAATTCATCTAATCCAATTATGTATATTTATTGCATTTCACAAATTAGGTAAAACATGTGCAACTTCCAAATTCAAAGTTAAATCAAGTCATGATCAAAAGGGGAAGGGAATAATTAATTCCTTAATATCATTGCTGTGTATAAATAACCTTATTATTTTATACAAAACAAAAGGTACAAATCTTGGACCCCAGTTGAAATCAAACTCAAATTAAAGATCCAAATTAGAGCTATAAATACAATCTAATTAAGATTTAATAATTACCAAATACATCTTAGTTAATTGGTAACTAATTTAAATAAAAATATTAATCTCAAGTTCAAAATCCCAAACTACTTTTATAAATAATCCTAATTAAATCTTAATCACATATAATTTAATAATTAATTAATATAATCACATCTTCATTAACCAACTAAACCATTAACCACTTCATCAGTTCATCATATTCTAGACATTTATAATTAATAACCTAAAGTTCTAATTACATATATATAAATATATATATATTTTTAGGAAGGTGGGCCCAACTTACCAGCAACCCGTCCAGCCGCAGCTAGGCCCAGCAGCACTCTGGCCGGGCCCTACCAGGCCCAGCCGGGCTAGGCCCGGCTTGGCTGGCAGCACGTGTTGCCTGCTACCTGCGCTGGCCAGGCAGCAGCGTGCTACCTGTTGCCTGCGCTGGCCAGGCAGCAGCGTGCTGCTGCAGCGCGGGCAGTGCTGCTGCCTGCCAGCGTAGGCAGCGCTGCTGCACTGCGACAATTTTTTTATTATTTATAAACTGATTTATATATATATATAAAGAAAAACAAATCTTGATTCAAAGACACTAATCCTTAAATCATATGTACTTACTTGGTTTTAATCAAAATCAATCTTCACTATTAATCTCTTAACCCAAAACATTAACCAAACAAATAAATTATGATTAGAACATATGATTAAACAAACCAACCAAGAAGATATTGTTTGCAGTTATCCACTTGCCTAGATCTTGAAGCTAAAAGCAAATCGGAAGATTAGAATTAAGATCCAACCTTGGTTTCCTCTCCGGAGAACTTCTAGGGCTTGGTTGTAGAAGAGAAGAAGAAGATGGGAGAATGAGAAAAACCCTAAGGGTTTATATTGAGAGGAAGTTTTGCTAAATTACAAGGAATGGCTCCCTGCTTTCTAGTAAGTTTTACGAAATTCCAAAAAGAGTCCATTGGTTTAAAAGAGGCAAATAACTCAGGCCCAAAGCCCAAAAGTGTTTACACAGCCCATTTAACCCCTCTCAACCAAATTCAAACCTGACAGACCGGTATGACCCAAAATAAAAATTTGGGACCTAACACATCAGTTTCTAACCAATGCAATAATGTGAATCTTTTCTCCTCCTTTTTCATTGGTAACATGGCTCACACCTGCAAACTCGCAGTTGCAACAGTGAGCATCTTCCAACCGTGCTACAAGGTCTTGTCTCTGCTATTATAGAGCAAACATCTTGACAATTTAGGATGCAATCCTCCACAAACCAGGCAAGGCATTCCTTTCAAGTATTTAATTCACATACATAAAAAGGGAAAGTATATGTGGACTTAAAGACATGTATGTAAATCTTAGGAACAGTTTACCAAAAGTAAGGATATAGGAAATTCAGCACAAACAAACAAGATAAATGTGACGAAAACAGCACAGATGAAGGGAAGAAAAAGGAACCTACAGATGAAATCAAACTCTTCAAAAAGTAGCTTTAAGGATTGCACACCGTCCAAATGTCTTAGGAGGAGAACAGATAGCTCATTCTGCTGTGTTTGGAATAGCAGAAAAATCCGGGGAAGGGGGCCGTGGGGGGTGTGTGGTGGGGGGGTGTGGTGGGGGGTGGGGTTTGGAGTGGGTGGGTGTTGGGGTGTGGGGGAGCAGATCAGGTAACACTATTTCTCATAATTCAGGGTATTAGCAAAATCCATTGGAAAAGGATCTCTCCATTATGGTATCAAATATATATATATATGTACATATATCTCGAAAGAACAAAAGAATAGGAGCAAAGATCATTGTTGACGTATGGATGATTAGATACTAGTGATCCAAAGTACCTTGGAATGACGATGGAGAGGAGTGACAGCCATCAAGAATATGATGGTGGCGCAATTAGGGTTAGCAATAAGAGCACCTGTCGCCAAGCTTGATGTTGCTAATTGCTTGAGGATTGCCCTCTGGGATGACAAGTGGGACCCCTCCATCCATCCGGAATCCCGAGCCATTGTCAACAACAATACAACCCTGGGAAACAGCAAGTGATCCAAATTTCTAGTTCATGGATCCACTTGCACTGAAAAGGGCAATGTTAACACCACCAAAACTTTCTTCATTGAGCTCTTCTATGATGAAATCCCTGCCCTCGAAACTGAAGTGATTTCCGGCAGAGCGTTTGCTTGCTAGCATTCGGTTGCTCCGGTAGCAAAAATCACGATCAGAGAGAACATGAAGGAACTCCTGGCCAACAGCTCCACTGTCACGACCCCCCAATATTAAACCTGGGGTTTCGTGAGATTAGGGCTAATATATTTTTTTTTTCCTGTAATCATCATGACACATGGCTCCTAATCAATTTACCACAGGATCTTTAGTCCGCGGTGAGTTTAACATTTCATACCAACACAAATAACTGCGGAAGCAATATCTAGCAGTTGACATTATCAAAATAATCAGAGTATTGCACATCAAAAGGGGTGTAAAGTTTAGAGTTTGAGTTCAAAGTTTAAAAGTTTATACAAAATATGTTAAATGCAAGCCCACCAAAAACTCAAGTTGCCAAAAGAATAATAATGAAAAGCATTAAGATCTCAAAATATGTTAGTCACTCGCGTGCAGGTTTAGATGGATCAATATCCATCATTTGCACCCCACTCGGACACAGCACCTGGCTCAAGCGCTTGTAGCGCTTCACCCTCCTCCGTCGCCTCGGGGTGGTAGGACTCGGTACCTATGCACCAAATACTACAACATCAGTCTACAACAGTAGATGGCAAGTGAATAAACATAAACCATAATAATATACAATGTCAAAATGGAATAAAGACATATATGATCATAGGAGTGATGAATGATAAAGGCATAAGAAAGAACGAAATCCTAATCCATAGATATACAAATACGCACAACCACATAAGCCAAAATCCGAGTAAAACCTGGCCCAGAATACGGTGGCCCAAACCGTCTTCGGATGCTGGGCATCCTATCCAGAACGGTGGATCATTCCGCCATAGGGTGCATTACACCCAGTCCAGAGTCATAGAGCACAAGGCCCCGTCCAGAACGGTTGGTCAAGCCGCCATAGGGTGCATCACACCCAGTCCAGAATCAGAAGGTACATCTGTACCATACCAATATCGATCTACAGTCGTCCAGAAAACCTCGATAATACAACCCACACATAGGCCGACTCAGTGGTGCGCGGACAAAGGTTCCTAAGTCAAATGTGAAGGGCTGACTAAATCCAAACATACCATACAAATATTGAGGAACTACTCCACAACATAATTCGGTCCACAACCATAAATCCATACCCACAATGAGTAGTCCTCCCATATCCCAAACACCAAGCTAAGCCTCAACACGGTCCATACAATACCAATACAGGGTACAGTCGCTAAAAAGTCATAAAAAATGTAATAACAATGCAAAGTATGCAAACCCGAAGGCCAAGGAAGAATTACAAGCCATGCCTAGGTCAATGATGGCAACTTGTGTACCTAACAACTCTACTCGAACTCCAGGTGATGTATGGTTGGGTAATTAATTTCATTTAAGTCAGAAGGATGCATAGCCTAGGTCCAACATCAACCGGATTCGGTTAGTTTGTACATTGTACACAAATCATACCATCTATGAGAGGTACATTTGCTTTCCAATGACCCTCATAATAAGTCCTCAAAATACCCTCCAATATGCATGTAAAAAGGATCTATAATTAGTCTCACAATTAGCCCACACCCAGGCCTCCATCACCATAGAAGAATCCCAATAAAATGGGGTTTCAGTCCCTTCATTCTTCTCATACATCTTAACCTGCAGAAAATGGGTATCCCACCCCTTCATTTACCACATTTAAATCACCTCCAACATACCAATCCATCACACACATTACCACACCTAAATCTAGGATTTTTTTAACATAAAACCCAAAATGAGCAAAAGGGTGTACAAATGACAAATAGAATGCTAGAATCAATCAAATATACATGCACATCATTACTAAAATATGTTAATCCACTTGCCTTAGATGAAAATGGTACAATAGGATATGCCTAGCTCACCAAAGAACCCCAAAGAAGCTCAAACTCAAGAAAATCCAAACCTAATCTCAAATCAAACCTACAAAAACAATTAAGAGAAGCTAATGAGCATGCAAAAAATCTATTTTAGTTAAAGCTCTAAATGACCTAGTTTATGGGGGAGGAAAACCTTACCTAGGGTTGTTTGGTTTGGGGGAAAACTTGAAAAATGGGATCCTTGGGAAGATGAAAGCTTGAGGATGAAGATGGAAGGAGAAGAAGAAGCTCTGGTGGCGGCGGTAGGCGTGGATTCCAGCGGTGGCAGCAAGGAGAAAGGAAATGAGAAAAGGGGAAATAGGGAAAATAGAGAAAGAAGGAAAGAAAGGAAGAGGGAGTGGGTGGCGGTGGTGGTTGCCGAACAAAGGGGAGTCCGGATCTTGGATCACAGCTGCCGATTGGGTGGGTGATCGAGAGTGGAGAGGGCTATCTCTGTTTGGTAAGAGGGAAATGAGAGATGAGAAATGAGAGTGAAGAGAGAAAGGAGAATAAAAAGAAAATAAAAGAGATGGGGAGGAGAGAGACTCGCCTCTGGATGGGGGACTGAGACGAGTGAGGGAGTGAGGTGAGAGAGTGAGGGGAGAGAGGAAATGGGTTGGGATTTAAGTGAAATTACAAAACTGCTACTCATATAATAACTTGGCTAAAACTTGTTTTGTCCATAACTTGTGAACCATAAATCGGATTGAGTCACTATCAGCGCCACTGTTCATGAAATAAAATTAGCTTTCCAATGACTATACTATTGGCATGGTTTCGAGGAAGAGAAATTTTATCCTATTTTAATGGGTTTTTGGGTATTTTTCCATAAAAATGCTTAATTTTAGAAAATGAGGTATTTGATAAACAAGATGAGTCTAGATCGGTTGAAATAAAAGGCTAAGGTTAATGGAATTAGGAGGGCTACCCCATGAGCCCAAACCTCACAATTCGCAAAAGCTACGAAAAAGGCCTCTACACTTCCTAAAATTGCTAGCTACCCCTTACTAAGCTTAGACAAACTCAAAATCCAATAAAACTGCGCACACACGATCCTAATGTTAAAACGGACACACTTAGACTCTAACGGCTTATTTAGCTATAATACAGCTTAATTTATAATAATAGTATAATTAAGGTGCGGAACGTTAATCCACTGACACCCACAACAGCCAAAGAAGGGCCGTCTTCCTTGAGACTCATTTGTACAGTGGAACTTCTGCCGCGCCAGTCGCTGCTGCATTTTCCGATCTGGGCAACAAAGGTAGTGGAAGTGAGAGGATGTTGATAAGCAGCAACCCAAATCTTGTTATTCTTTCAACTTTCTTGCTGGTTCACTCTCAAAACTGCAGCAGAAAACCATGAAAGGTGCATTTGGCATTCTCCCAGTGGTGTTTTTTATGGCATGGAGAGTTTTATAGCTAGGCAATAAAATAAAACCATGGTTTTGACCATTGGGGATAGCATGCATATCTAAAAGATAAATGGTATTACTTCTTGGGCACCACCCTTCGTGCAACAAAAGTTAATCCGAGCAAATAAGAGAAAATTTAATGGATGCTTGTAGCTCTCCACCCTTTGTCCCTGAGATCAAAGCCCCTTACAAGTGAAACCAATACGAAAATGCCGAGCATTGCTTACGTGAATTTGAGTGGTTAAATTCCCCTTATCTCTAATTTTCTTTTCTTCCCTTTTTAAACAACTACCAAAAAGGCTCCACTTGAAACAAGCTCCCGTAAGAATCAACAGCTCAAAGAAACTACAACTAACAGTCCCATATATCCCTGTAACCTTTTCCTAGCAATCACACAAGTTGCTGTTTTTTGTGGGTTTTGCCCGCTTGAAGCCAACCCTCCCCAACTCTTTGGGCCAGACATAAGTCATGAGATATGGATGAAAAATCATCCAAAGCGAAACACTCTTGAACATTGTAACAATAAGCACAGAGGGACCAGTTCAGAGAACGAGGAATATGGGCAACAGTCCAGACAAATCTAAAGAACAAACCTACAGGAAGGGCCGCTGAGAATTTTATTCTATTGCCAAAAACAATCTCAGCATCAAGAGCAGGTGAAAGCAATGGCGGGCCTTGGCAATTTACAAACAGCCTTAAAAGACTCTAAACGAATTGCAGAGAAATTCATGGATAATCATAATCATGTTCGTCCAACTAGCTCCATAGTTGGTTCAAATTGGTAACTAGTGCTAGCGTGAAACTAATCACTTTAATTGGATATTTGATTGGAGATTTACTAAACTCCTAAACTACAACTAAACAACGTGATTTTGATGGGCAAATCAATGTAATGTGTAGAGAAGAGATCTCTATAATGAGACTCACCGACAATGGAGTCCTAATTGATAGTGGTCTACTCAAATGAGAGGCCCAAATGGGCATGTGGTCATTGGGCCACACCTATTATTCAATAATTCTAACAATTAGTTCTTTCATATATTTGGCAGCCAATTAAGTCAATAGTTCAATATAAAGTTCACTTTATTTTACATTTAATTTGTACATCAATTGTTTTTCTATACTATCTTCTAAAATGCCTATCTCTAAAAGAGGTTTCCTTTCAAGAGAGATTATCAAAAGAGATCAGCATGTAATTGCATGTACAATTAGCATGGTTATTTTATGATATGATACATATTAATAGAGGACACATGAATAATGTAACTGCCAATTAGGTGAACTAGCTGCAAACAATGCAAACTGAATCAATCTATATTGAGATCACAACATTAAAAAGAAAAAAAAAAACAACTACATGAACATACCCCAAAGAAATAGCCCCCCGTACAATCATCGTCAATATCTTATGTAACCATCAATCCACACCCTAAAGACAATCATCATAAGGCTTTTATTTTGGATGGGTATTTTCTCCGATGAAATACACTTCTCTATTTGCTATAAAAGGCAAAAAAATAGGGAGGATTTTAGATAAAGTCTTAACCTCTTACCGTTTCAAAACTTTTCAAAGAGTTGTTAAGTTGTTTGGGAAGTTTTCAATTAAGGTCTTATGGCTATTTAAATACATTTTCTTTGCATTTTTTTTCTAAAAATTTTAAAATACCCAAATTATTCTTCATTTAAAATTATGATATGATTTCGGAAGCCATTACATGCAGCAAATCATCGTGAGGACACTGGGTGTTCTTGATCTCCATGAAGAGGCCGATGAAGAAAATGAGGAGAAGAAAGAGGAAGTGAATGAGAGTTGTATTTCAATTATAAGTAATATAGGTGTTTTAAAAAAGCTGAGGAAAAGTAGCCAAAAAATAGCTTTAAATTTTAAATGGACCGATGTCCTTAATTGAAAACATATTAGAAAACTTAGAGACTAATTTGAAATGTTTTGAAGCTTGGTCCTTTTTTCAAAAAAGGCAAAAACTTATGACCTTATTTGGAATTTTCCCAAGGGAAAATTGTAAGAAGAAAAGGCTTTGCTAGTAGATGCAAGTGAAAAAGAAATTGTAGTTTGTTCCCAATTAACTATTGCAAAATGGAGGTAAAAAGTTTGTCTCCTCTTGAAGGAGGAAAAAAAGCATCTTCTCATGTGAAATTAATTTGTTTTATTAACGGAATTGACATAAAATAATTAATTTATCATTTTAAAAGTATTTTTATTTAATGTGCTGTTACTTGATTTCTCTGTTTTGATTTAAATACAATAAAGAATCAACCCGGAAGATGAATCATCTGAGTCCTACCCTTGAAATCCAAAGACTTACATTTTTATTATATTTTCTTTTTTATTGATAGCATGATTTGAACCAGCAACCTTTCTACAATGCAATTTGTTCTTATCTGTGTGTACCTTATTTTATAATTTAGAAATTCTTTTCTTTTAAATTAGAGTCACATTTTTATGCATATAATGGAATTAAGAAGCAAAAGAGTTAAACCATGGAATTTGGATGCAACCTATCAGATTCCAAAAATAAGTATTGTGAGAATTGAAATTTTTCACTATTATAAAGAAAATAATTTCTTCGCAGTTTGGATTTTACAAGGAGGCTTCCTTGTTGTTGGCCAAAAATCTACTTAATCAGATGGATCCTGACTATTGCCAGATTGTTGGACTGAAAAGAAATGCCCTGCCGCAGGTCCATTAGTCCAATAGGCAATAGTGATAGGATCATTGGATGGGGTCTTTGGACCTTCTACACCACTTATATTGTCCCAGGCAGTGGGCCACGCTTGGGGAGTCCTTTCATTGTGGGATTGGGATCTGACTAGGCTAGAAGCATTACATTCAACTTATTTGGATTCTATTTTTCTACCCATTCTTGGTCAGGACTATAATATTATCAAGTATCCCTACATGTTCAGCGATTCTGCTGGTTTTACCATTAATAGCTGGGTCATTTTGGTTATATAAATGTATGGTGAATTGTTGGATAAAAGAAGCGTTGAGAGTTGTACATGGTTATTGAAGCCTTGATTTGATTTGATAATCCCAACTACCCTATATGGGCTCGTGGAAATGGATGCCGTTCCAGTTTGGTGCAAATAATACCGCTACCTGATCTCTCTTTTTATGATAATAATCAAATCAAATTAAAGTTTATGATTTCATCTGTATACAACTATCTATTACTAGGTACATCCATTTCAATTACACTGCAGCCAGTTGAACTTGAACCTGATCAACTTTTATTATCTTCAATTGGTTCATGATTTATCTTTTTTTTTTTAATGATTTGTCTGTCCATCACTGGAAATCTGTTTCTCTGCTTTCAGTGTACCTACGAATCTAATTATTTATATTCACATTAACCCATGATAAATTATAGAAAAAATATTCTGATTATGACTTTTGGGAGATTTGGTGGTCCAATGTTTTAGGTAAAATCCTCTTCTTCGTTTTTCTTTTTTTTTTAATGCAGTCTACTCCTTGTGTTTTACTAAATTGGGGACATTGTCGTACCCACCTGCATGGCTTTTCATGTTTGATGTTTTACATCTCCTGCATAACGGTCATAATTGCATTCTGTCATTCAGGGAAGTTTTTGCCGAAGGCGATACCATATTAACATGTACTGCTTATGGCCAACCGATTACTTAATAAAGGAAAAAAAAAATTACAAGTGATAATGACCTCTTTTTTTTTAACTGCTGAAACTTGGCAGGGCCATAAGAATGTCTTATTTGCTCAAAATCATTTATCCTAGTGGTATTAAGGTGTTTTAATCACTAATAATCCTTAGAATGCAATAAAATGGATAAAAATACCATTATGGCAGAAATAGGTAACAGTTGTGGTAACTACAAGTTCCCTGCACAACAGAAGAACCATCATCTCCACAATCTACAACTGCGGAGATGAACACATCAGAATTGGGTTTAAGCACCCAATTCTGTACATGGCGACAATGGTTAAGCACACATTGTATCCATGGAAGCCACATGCACTGAAATGGAAAACTATTGATTTGTTAGGCAACGGTCCTACTCCACCTATCCATATGCATCCAACTAATAACTGCAATTCTAGATATTTCTGAAGCTTAAAAAGGGCCATTGTAAAAATTTTTTCACCATCATCCCTTCTCATTTTGGACTAAATTGTTGAAAAGTACTAACCAGTCTCCTAATCATCTTCCACAACAACACGATGAAATCTTTTCAACCACAACAAGACAGCAGCGTACACAATTAATAAAAGCTAGAGAGAGAGAGAGAGAGAGAGAGAGGTGGGGTTTACCAAGATATTGCAAATAATCTGATTCATAAATAGAAACTGACAAATTATCGTCCGTGTCGAAAAAGACAGGATATAACTACAAAAAAACATGAAACAAAAAGGGAATTTACCGGGCTAAATAGCATGTGCAGAAAAGATAACTCCCAGGAGAAAGAAGGTAAAAAAAAAACCAAAAATCTCAAAGAATTGTAGGTAAAATGCTTCAGTGCCTCTAGGCACCCATCCAATTGAGCAAGGGACTCAACCCTCAACATAAAATGTGAGACTAAAAAGGAAGAGTTCTACCTTGATGTTAAAAAGATTACTAAAATCATCTATCTTCTGATGCATCTGAATTGAATCCTTGAGAAAAATTAGAACAAGAGATAGGAGTCATCAGATAGGTCATAGATGGCCCTTGTCTTAGACATTATTATCCCGCTCACCAGATTCCAAGTCACTATGCCTTTGAGATTTATCAGTTGAGATTGAATAGCTTCGGCGTTCCTTCCCCCCGGGCTTTGATGATGCATTCCCATACCATATCATACCCACCACAGCTAGGACCATACCTAGAACCACTTGCATGGTGAGACCATCTTTTCCAAAGAAGAAGAATCCCAAGATCAGAACAAGGATGGTCTTCATGTGGCCCAGGACTTGGAAAGACACAGCGGTGAATCTGCCGATGCAAATGAATTGGCTAAGGTTGGTTCCTACTGCAATGGTGCATGACAAGATAATGAAGAACTGCAGGAAAAACAGAAGGATTAAGAAACCTTAGTGGTCTGATTGACATGGGCATAACATGGAGCCATGACCATGAACTAATGCAGCAAATCAAATGACAAATAC
Organism: Sextonia rubra; assembly: GCA_037013555.1. NCBI lineage: Eukaryota > Viridiplantae > Streptophyta > Magnoliopsida > Laurales > Lauraceae > Sextonia > Sextonia rubra. The sequence goes on from JASUAD010000010.1 coordinate 56,690,097, forward strand.
ATGCACACATGTAAATCAAACATGTGCGTCGAATGTATGAACCTGCACACATGTATATAGACAGGCAACCCAAATATGTGAGAGAGAGAGAGAGAGAGAGAGAGAGAGAGAGAGAGAGAGAGAGAGAGAGAGAGAGAGAGAGAAGGCATGTAAGAAAGGTCAGGATGCTGCTTCAATGGGAATTTTATCCAATTAAATTCATTGGGCCCAAATGCATAGGAGGTTGATTTGGAATGAGAATGACTGAAAACAAGATATACTGGTGCATGCATTTCTAATTTTCCATCCACCAGAGACATTTGGCGGAAATAATAATTACACCATTCAACCAAGAATATCCGATTTTCCAATGAGTTGGTGTGATTCATAACTAGGTGGAATAGATAATTACATCTATCGAGACAATACTGTCCAACTCCCCTAGGATTTCAAATGTGCAAATGCCATCTCAAATAGCATAACATGTCCACCACTTTGAGTTTTACAAGTGCTTACCACAGCAATAAAGTTGTAGTCATACTTGTCGACTCTTTTATTTGTCAACCATAAATCCAGGAAGGGCCCTAATACCAGCAGTGTTGCAGCCTGGACAGGTGCAGTATGGCCCAATAGGTTGAATGATCCAAGTGAATACTTACGCTGAAGGAAATGGACATACTGCAAAGACAGATCAGAAGACTAATCAGATTAAGTGTTGAATATTTGGGCAAATTTAACCTATTTCATACCCATAAAACATCATCAGATGCTGGCTGATACATATGGCTTTGTGGTAACATATGCAATAGGGTACACTAACAGTTTTGTTCTTATTTAAGTCCAACCAACAAAAGTTGTTAAAATCAGTATAGAAATATCTCCATTAAAGAATCTTTTTGTAGATAATTGTATGAACAGACAGTTTAGCTGAAACAGCTGCATAACCATGGTTAAAAGAAGGGTTGTGTTGAGCAAAGAGAGAGAATTCCAGAGGTAATTTCAGTTTCTTCTAGCATTTTTTCATTAGTGAGGAGAATGGAATGCAATTCATCATCAAGATCCAACTTAAAATTATGTGACTGTTGATTTGGGGACAAATATACGTATCATCAACATCCAACTTAAAATTATGTGAATGTTGATTTGGACACAAATATACAACTTTTGAAAATAACATCTTTACAAACACATTGCCAATTGGGTACTTTCCCAAATGCCTAGGATTTCCAATCTAATGTTGGTTTTAGCCTTTTGGGTAATCACAACTTTAGCAAAGGAAATTCAGATCTCCAGCATAATGTAGCACAAAATTTGGACAAAGTGACAAAGTAAACAAGCCAACTGCAAGCGTCATTTTCTGCAGTGGATAGTCAATGCAGGGAACAACCAAGAGTCAGAATTTTGGCCAATCAAAACAGGTTGGAGTTTGGACAAATAAGCATATTACATTCTCCATTGCTTAGAGAAGAGAATTGAATGCATGAGAACTGATTTCATCAATTGACTACTTACATACTGTTGCAGAGAAGTACTCCAAACTGCTATGAATGCTGCAATGAAGCCTTTGGCATTGACACTCACATCAGTCACAGTACATACTGCGACTCCAAGGAGTACAACCACTATACTTAGTTTAGTGTCTCTTGAGTATCGCATCTTGTCCAAGACAACTTCTAGAAAACATGATACAGGAATCATGCTCAGCTTGGCAATCTGAAGATCAAATATGGCAAAGAATGTACGGTAATGTCAAATGCACACCATTACTATGCTTGAATGAAAAGTAAAATAAATGACATATTGCTAGAACATACCTGATAAAACCCCACAGAGTTCCACATTAAGCTTACATTCATACCAACAATTGAAAAGTTTGCGAACAGAACGAATTTTAGAAGCTCAAATAAAGGTAGATGGGATGGCTGGATGTATCCCATCCATCTAAGAACTAGAGTCATCAGGGTTGTGGTAGCGAAATGGAGACCAGTTAACGTTGTAGCTGCATAATTTATCAGATCCCACTGTTTCGTCAGAACCAGCAGTTTGTTAAAAAAACAAAGTACCTTCAGACTTCATCATCTATTCCACTTTGCAATCAAAAGGATTATACTAAGAATTTCACAATAAACAACACCTTCCATGAGGCACCAATAACAATATTTTGAACAATAATTTTGAACTTTTTCTATGAAATTATTGAGAAAAAGGATAATACTATACAATAATCATAGCCGGTTAGGTCACAGACTGCTATGGGAATATAATTGATTTAAAAAAAAAGCATTACCAAAATGCCAACAGGATAGTGTTGCCAAACATCATTTCAAATCTAGAAACCTCAGCTATTGCTAATGAACCCACTCGGCACTTGAAAAATGGAACTTCTAACAACAAAATCTTTCTTCTAAGTTCTCATTAATACACAAGATTAGTCAATTTCATGGAGGGGAAGAACACACTTTGGTTCACTTATTCTTCAATTTGAAAACATTCCAACCATGAATTAATGAACTTTACCCTACCACTGAGACCATTTTTCAACTCTGTTAGAATCCCATCTGACTTGGTCCAAAAAAAGCCATCAATAGATCTCTTTGGTTGTCTTTAGTTGTTCCCCCAAACCAATGGACCTGGTTTCCAAAAGCACTTTCATTAGTGAGTACATTCCACCATCCAGGTTTCAGAACACACTGTGTGGGTCCTCTTATGGGATTAACATAGCATCCTTATGACTAAGTCCCACTTTCTCTCAATTTTCCATTGAACTCCTTTGCATATGAGCCCCAGTGAAAATCCAAGCTTCAATCTGCCCTGCTAAATCTTTCCATGTGCAACACTTTCCCCCGTAGATCTCTTGTTTTCTCTTTCCAAATATCCAATTCAATTGCTGTATGTAATATTTTTCATAGAATCTGGCCTCTTTTCAGAATAGGGCACCTACAATAAAAAGGAAAAAACTACCAAATTGCATGAGCCTTAAGATAATGAATAAAGGATGATTGGCTCCTCATGAGGTCAACAAAAAGGAGAACAATGGCTGATTGATTGCTTTCCGATTAATATACTATTCTGCAGTTGAGTTCAAACCCCAAACCGTTGATATCAAAGCAAAGAAGGCCATTGTAACACAATGGCATTTTGCCTGATATGCTTATTGTTAAGATGGAACATCAAATAATTTAAACCAGCAAAGGTAGCTTATCTATCGAAGATTATCTTCACAAGCCCACTACCAACAGAAAATCAGCACTGAACTGTGCCCAATTCTAGAAACCAAACATTTGCTTGACGAGAAAGAAAGAACTAAAGTTTAAAACCTTTGCACCTCAATCAGTTCTACCATTTACACCTAATTGAATACTTCAGGTTTAAAACATGAGAATGCATGGTAAAGATACCCGCGCAAGCAAGTTTTGTAATCACTTTGAGTTAAAGAGGTCTACATGTCCAAGGAAAACACATTTCAAAGTCATACTAAATCATTCAAGAAAGGGGTAAGCTCACACTTGCAAGGAATAAATACGCACTCTGTGATAGATAATCTTTAAAGATGAAATAGGAACCACTAGAAAGAAAAAAAGATTTGAGAAGTCAAATGAATTTACCAAAACTGTAGCCATATGTGGCCATCAGGGCTTTGTTGACAATGATGATCCCAACCGAAGTAACAACATTAAACATCCATGAGGCCACATCTAAAGCAGCCTTTTTGTCTGCCTTGCTTGTAGGTGCCATTTCTTTTCCACTCCTTTCAGCTTATATAGTGAACATCACTGCCAACTGACCCCAATGAATGAAAATTCCAGGGTTATACATCAAGTAGAAAGAAATCCCTCATCCACCAGCATCTCTGAAATTATGGACAGAGAGAGAGAGAGAGAGACAGTTACCAACATGAGATTTTACTTAAAAAGGGATGCAGCAGGGAAACTTTCTTGAACCAAATCTCTATGCAAGGCTTATAATCACCAAAAGGCTTATAACCATCACATTACGGATACCTTCTCAGATTGATCATTCACAATACCTTCCAGGGACAAAATGGAATCATAACTTCAGATCTGGATTTCAGATTTAAGACCTAAGTTTTGTCTGAGATTCCTGACAGATTACCAATATGGATTTAATTGAAATTTTCATTTGCAATCACGATTACATCCGTGTTTTTCAAAATCGTACCTTCGGATTCGATCTTCCTCCAAGTAAGAAGCTTCTTCCTCCAATCAGAGCACGAAATCCGAAAACCACAGAGAAATCAAAGGGAAAGAAAGCCGGAGATTAACATCTTGTTCATGATCTAAGCTCGAGCTCAGAAGAAATCATCTCAAATCGATCGATTCGAAAAGCTGAGAACCGGATCTGGACGAATGAGATCGAGACGAGGCCTGTGAGGCTGAGAAGAAAGACAACTTGGACTTTGATCTTCGGAGAAGCGAACGTGCAGGGACCAACCAGAGAGCAGCAGAGAGAGTGCATACAAAATGAGATATAAGTCCTTTCATTCCAGATGCGAGGCGATCTGGACCGTACAATCAGATCACGTGCCCAAGTTGCCTCACTGACCGATGTGGCAACCGCACTTTTGAATGTGGTAACTTTTTGAACATTCCGTGGCTCGGATTCGGGAACCAAAGATCTCAAGTTTAACGGTGCTGTGGGAAAGGCCGCTTTTTATCATAACGGGAGAAGAACAGTGGTTAGATCAGATGAAACAGTCACGTGATCTCTCCGTGGGTGAACTGGTATCGGATCGGATGGTTGGAAACATTTAATGGAAGTGATGGGATTTAAAATCCGAATCAAGTGGCCATTAATGTGTTTAGTGGGCCCAATTTGGTCACGAAAATGTTAATTGTTAGGCAACAGGTGTGGAGTTGAAAATTAAGAGGTTGGATAGGTGATGTAACGAGGAAGAAATAGAAGAGAGATAGAGAAGTCAAATGATTTAATATGATGACTACATACATTGAATGTTATGGTGTGTTAGGTATGTGAGCTCTTTGAATGAGTCGAGGGCACGGTATTGATCTTCATCGTCCATCCGGCCATCCTCTCCTCTTCATTTTAAGTGCACTATATCTCCATGTGATGCGATCTCCATTCTCATTTTTTATAAATCAACCCAAATTATTTATTTCATTAATTATTAATGCAACAATTAAGGAAATTTCAAAGGTTTTCTTACCATTATTATCATCATCAAATTCTTGATCCAATCATTTGGGATCGAATGAAATTGAATTATTTTATTCCGCTTATTTGGAGTCAAATCCTTAAATAAACTGTGCACTTGGTCAAATCTACCTGTGATATTATTCTCATCCATCTCTTCTACGGCTTACCTCTTTCCTTGGGAGGCCATTAGCCTTCATGCAATAAATTGGTTAGGTTCAATTGTAGGGGAACGCAAAACCTTTATTACATCTCCCACATGAATTAACTAGGCAAGCCTAAAAGTTACCATTGTTAAATTGATCATTACTGTCGTACTTAAGCATTACAGATAAGAATATTCGACTAGTAATTGATTATTTCATTTGCACTGTATCAATCAAATAAGGAACAGACTTGACAAAGTCACGGTCATTGTCCCACTTGCGACAGATAGCAACACAAGTGAGACCGCGGAAAGTGGCCTCCATATTGGAATTTGTGGTTCATCACAAATTAGTGGTGCATCACAGTACATAAGTTCTCCTTTTCTTAAACATGTGGATTTAGTTTGTGAATGTTTTTCTTCTTCTCTTATTTAATATGGAGCATTGTCCCAATTATTAATGCAACTGTGGATTAAATTTTAACATTTGATATCTTTCATAAGTGCATTTAAGTAAGAGACTTCAGTTGAACGTATAAGAGAGACTTCAGTTTAAGTATATAAAGATGTTATATAAGTTTCCCTCCATTGGATCATCTTCTAAAAAGAACTAATTTACAATACATAATAATAATTCAAATCTACATTTAATTTATAAGATCAGATCCTATCTCAGCTTTGGAGATTTTAGTTACATTCATATTATTTTGAAATTTGCATAACTATATCCGCTCATGATTTTTGTGAAGAATTAGATGAGTTGGTAGGAGGTTGACAACTCCTTGATCATCGGCATGCGTGCAGGCCAGCCCACAAGACATGTTGCACCCTAAGACTAAAGCCTAAGGGTTCATTTGTTAATTTAACTAATAGAGTGAAGTGAGGTGAATGGTAATTTTAAAATATAAAAAAATAAAAGAGGTTAAATCAATCCAATAATTAGATTTTGTTTTTTTAGTGGAAAAAGAATGTAACTTTTTGACTTTTTGTATTAAAAATAGATATTTTTTCTTAGTTAGTGGGATAGAAAGATAACTTTTTGACTTTTTTGTATAAAAAGGTAAAAGAATATTTTTGAAATGTAGTATTTTTATTTAACTCTTTTATGTTGTTGTGTCTTGAAATGAAATATGGCTTTAACTTTACATTGAAAGGGAATTAACAAACGGACCCTAATGGAATCTACCATTGCATTATACAATGTTTATGAATCCAAACCACTGAATTAATCCTCTGACCTCGACCCGAAAAAGTGGAAACTGTCCAAATCACTTCAAATTCTTTCTAGTGTTACTCGAGCTAGTACCTATCGAGTAGGACAGGACTAGGGTATGTAAGTGTTTGAAGGTTTATGAGTTTATCACTTTATCCCAAAAAGATTTAAGTGTTTCGAATATTCCTTTGCCTCAAAATTATTCCAGCACCAAAAAAGATTTAAAATTATCCCAGGACCAAATTTCTCGAACAAAATTATACGGACAACATCAGAGAATGAAAATTTCTTCCTCAAATCAGCTTATAAAGCATTCATGGGGTATGCCTATCCTTCTCCTATATGGGTGGAATGGATATGGTTTAAAGGGATTCCTTTAAATAATACAACTTGATTTATCAAAAATAAAATTTAAAATATATTAGATTTTTAGTAAAAATAAAAATTTACCATCAGCACACTTGTAGATCTGTATTATTTTTGTTTATCTCTAAATATCTAAACTTTCAGCATCTTGACTTCGAATTGTCTACCCTTGAATGCAATATCTCTCCATTTTTTGTTATAATTGACAATGTTAATGATCATCATGGAGTAAGTTTGTCAACTTGGATCCAGTAATAACTTCTCATTAATTACAACTCCCCTTTAATTGTATCTTCATTGCAGCACTAAGAGTAAGAGCTTGATCTTCTTGATCATAGTTTTTTGTATGTAATAACATATATTTGTATAGTTTGATCATTTAGCATAGTGTGAGTAACATCTTTGGGCAAATCAGACTCAGATTTGGGCATCTTCTTTTCATATTTGTTATCCTTCAGCATAGATAGCTTTATCATAGATGTGCCTTCTTGATTAAATCTCATTCTAAATATCCCTTAGGATCAAACAGATCAAATTAGTGTAACCTGCTTTAATACCACTTGAAAGTTTTAAGGGGTTGTCTAAAATGGATTAATGCAATCAATTTCAATACTCAGCCTAGATGACTGAATCATAGATGTGACTCCTTAATTGAATCTCATTTTAAATATCTTTTAAAATCAAACATAGCAAATTAATGCAACCCGCTTTGATACCACTTGAAGATTTTGGGGGGTCGTTTAGAATGGATCAATACAATCAATCTCAATACTATATTTACAAACAAATAATTACATAGCAGAAATAATAATCAAATCAATACAAAAGCATACATAACAAGAAAGACATGATTTTTACATGGAAACCCAAATCGAAAAAAAACCACGACTAAAAATCAAGCATAATGAATCATACCACAATTACAAGAGATATACTCACAATTCTTATCTAGTTATCTCACAACTTAAGAATTTATGATTTTCATTGCACAACACCATTCTTATCCAGATATACTCCATGCAGTCATTTGTTATAGATCCAAGCACCTAAACACTTTTTAGATGTTATACTTAATTCTTCAAAATAATCTTCTACGCTTAGAAATGATAAGAATCTCTAAAGCAGAACTTCAACCTTTTAACTCTCCAATGAAAACTCTCGAGAAAATGGTCTCCAAAATATATTCTTCACTTAGAACAATGAAATTTTTGTCTAGAGATGAGATAGAACCCCTTTTTATAGCATTAATTTCGTGTCTCATAATGGTAATCCAACTATAACAATTGGCACAAAATAGGATAGTCTCACTTAAAATAGAAATAGAAATTCGAGCAATGGCAATTTCGTAATTTCAGATAGCACAATTTCTATACATTTTTTGAATTTTAGCTCCAATTGACATAATCTTGAAACCGCCAAATATCTACTCAAAGCGAGCTTTTTAACGGTTAGTCGCTTGCCTACATACAACGCTCGATTTGTGAGATATGATCTTTTTAATCTAAAAACCTTCATTCCAACTCTTTTAATACTTTTTAACCTCTTCAAACTCCTAGTCTGAAATAAATAGAAAATAATTCTGCCTAAAATTAGGGTCTTATCCAATTTATAAATTTAGCCAACATACTAAAATCTTTACAAGGCCAAAACCCTATCAAAATATATTGAAAGATTTTCATCAGTCCCATATACATCTTTAACTCCTCGTTTTCTTTGAATGAGTAGAGTTATTATAGTAATGTAGGGGACATCTTTAAGAATTTCTTCCAATGATTTGTATGCTATTTTTTCTTTTTAGAGGATTAATTTTGTTTGCTGCGTGGGCTGTGGGCTTTGAAAAGGGGATGTAACCCACCTCTTGTATTATATGTTTTTTCTTCACCAAAAGCTAATTTACCTTTAAAAAAAAGTGTTTGAAGGTTTTGGATTCAGCTGATCAGACATCAAAGAAGAACCTTTTATTTTCATTTTTTAAATGAAAGCTCTACAGCTTTGGGTTGAACACTTGATTGAAAAAGGTTTTATTATCTGAAACAGGCACAATATACTAAAGAAATAGAAGTTCATTATGAAATAGAGGCTTGGATATACCTGTGTAATCCACAGATGAGGAAATTCAAGAAAAGTGTTGGCGCATAGGGAACTAAAAGAAAAAGGAGAGCAAAATGCATGTGTGAGGAGGTGAACGCCAAAGGAAACGAGAGAGAAAGGGGACCGAATGCAGGAGTTCCGGAATGAAGATGTTCAAGGAAAGTGGTGGCGTGCCTGAGAAGGAAAGAGTCATCTAAGAATAGGTGTGTGCATTCTTAAAACGGGGAATGCAAGTAAAGGGTCGAGTGTTGTGGTGAAAAGAGATTTACATGCCGTCAAGATTCTTTATTATTAAAGTGGGGGCACGTCTGGATGTGGAGAAATGAATTTTTCGGATGTGAAGAAAGCGAATGAATTTGTACTATGGACAGGTTCGTTACACCTCCATTACTCCGCATACATTTTTGCTTCATGTCATTGAAATTTGAATTTGTAAATATTTTTATACTTTTATTTATAAAAATGGTTAAAATTGAAAATGTGAATTGTCAAATATCAATTGTCTGTCCTTTAATTAAAAATGAACAAAGGAAGATGAAAAATGAATAATCAACTGCACCCGTAGTTCAAATCCTAAATGGATCCCTCCTTTGCCGACCTGGGTGAAGCTTAACTTTGATGGCTCTTATCAGCCGGATACATTTACCACAGGAGTCGGTGGCATCCTAAGTGATTATATAGGAAATTTGCTTAAAGCCTACATCATGACACTAGAGAGATTATGGCTGACTATGCATTAAAGGCTGAGTTGATAGCGTTAATGAAAGGCTTGGAGGTAGCCAAGGAGCTATAGATCTCATCGCTTCTAGTGAAGGGAGATAGCAAAATCCTAACTTTGGTTGTCCAATCTAATGAGGTTATTGTTAGTATTGGATGTGTGGTCCACTTGACAGCACGCCCATGCATGAGTCCCACATTTGAAATCCAAAGCAATTAAAGACTCCTCTTTTATTTGGTATTTGAAAATCCTATAAGACTTGGAAACTAACAATTATTTCTTACTCAAATTACTAATAAGATGGGTATTTCTAATCAACTAAAGAGTTTCATTATGAGAAAGGAACTATCATATAAGTTTAGGGTAATTTGTTTCACTTCCGGAGATTACCATTTAATTCTCATTAGTTGCATGCATCAAGGAAACGTAGTTACATATTATATTATTTAGATTTGATCTGCTGAACTGCCAATGCTATTGCCAATGCCTTAGTCAAATCTGGAGTGCTGTGGTAACCACCTTTTCTTCGGGCCTTCCCCCTCACATGTCCAATTACTACGAAATGAAATTGAGGCTTGCTTATTCCTACATGCGCACCTATTTCAGGGAGACAAATTTTATCCCAGATTCGGCCTCAGTTGCGGCCCAAACCACTAACAAACGAGGAAGGATCGGATAGCAGCGACATGGCAGATGCAATTGAAGTAGCTCATGGATAAAAGTAGAAGGAAAAGCCCTAGGAGCCAAGATAGCACCGGCATTCTGAGGAAAATAAGGGCCATGAAGCTTTCTAGAAGGATTCTGGTAAGATGTGTGTCTGTTTCAGATGTGGTATATTATCCTACCCAGTTGTGTTGGAAGACGAGAGTGGTGGTCCAAATGACCACCGCTCATGAATGTAACGTCTCTTCTCTCCTCTTCACTGCCATTCACTGCCCATGCACGTTTCTTCAGTTTCTCCTCCCTTAAATCTCCATGAATGAAAGCTTGCAACGGTCCATAATGAATGGGAGACGTTGCAGCCATCAGTGATGGTGAGATGGCTATAAAAGCCGGGAAACTCCCTCTTCTTCACACTTACATACACTCATACGAATTCAAATCAAAGGCTGAGCATCACCATCGAGTTGCTGGCATCAAGAGAAGACTGAGGGAGTTGTAAGACCCACTTTGGCATCCATTCCGTCTCCATTAGCGATGGATACAGGTATGCCATGCAATTTTTGGAAATCCATGTACATTTAATCATACCCATTGGTGTGCGAATCTAATCCGTTCAGAGTTCCTAGAATGAGCCATTTTGGTTAACAAGTGGTATCAGAGCATATGGTATTTGTGTTGGACGGGTTGGATTTGCAGACAACCGGAAACTCTGTTTTCTGGGTATACAGAGCAGTGCAGTGCAAACAAAAAAAAAAAAAAAAACGGATGCTGGGGGCTTGGGCCGTCGCCTGAGGCGACGACCCTGACGCTGCGCAGGGGCGCGCAGCCACTGCGCGGGCGCGGCGCAAGCACAGGCGCAGCGCTGCCAAACAAAAAAAAAACAAAAAATTCGCGCAGCTGGCCGGCGACGGGAAAGGGCTGGCAGTCCCTGCCGCTGCCGTCGCCGGCCTCGGGCGGGACCCCAGCTGCTGTCCGCAGCCATGCCGGCGAGTCTGGAACCCCCCTGTCATCGTCTCTGTGAAGGAGATGATGAACAGTGTGGGTCGGTTGCGGGTCGTTTTTAAGGACAGCCGGGTCGCTATGCGGGTCAGGCCGATGACCTGGAAGGTAACCCAAGCAAATATGGGTATGGGTTTTTTAGATGGGTCAATCCCACTGAACTGACCTGACCCGCTGTTCCTAACCCGGACCGTATACTTGGACCCGACCCGACTTACGGGTCAGGCTTGCAGTTTCGGTTTACAGGTCAGGCCCGACCCAACGGACCCGGTTCAACTGGAATTAAAGAAGACAGGGCCTCGGTTTCGGGTTTCAGACTGACCCGGGTCGACTGACCTGGCCCAGCCCAACATAACAGAATATGTAAATGACAGGTCAGGTCCGACCCGACCTGACCCGACCTGTTCTGAACCCAGCAGTTGGGTTTCCAGTTTCACGGGTCTGTTCAGACCCAGCCCAACCTGTCAAGCCCGACTGGACTGAACAAGTCACTTTATGACCTGGGTCTGACCCGACCCACTGGCCTGGCCTGATTTGAATAACTTATTATTAATGTTGGTATTAATGTTTTTTGAATAATTGGGTCATTATAAAATTAATCCGTTCTGATCAGAACCGTCCATTTGATATATTTAAATGCTGTAATCTTTTTGATGGGACTGGATCATTTAAATGTGATCAGATCAAGGCCAGATCAAGGAAAAATGGACGATCAAAACCTTATTTTGATCATTACGGACACATATGATATCGGATTTTCGATCCGTTTCTTTTGTTGTGTTCCTTATGATAAGATCTACCATATTAGTGAATGTAATTCCCGATCCAATGGTTCAATGATAACATCATAAGGTTTTATGCATGTTTAACTCATTTAAATTCATGTTTTCTGCTTATTGTTTACATGATTAATATTGTTTGAGTTATAATTTGTTACATGCAGGAATGTTTGATAAATAAATTAGTGTCATAGGTTTCAATTTGAAATTATGAGTTAACTAGGTAGTCACCAAAGTGGCCCAGTTACGATGAAACTCATATTTTTCATATTGAATAAGAGATATCACATATGACACTTAAATTGCAATTTCACTTAAGGGATAGATAATCGACCCAAAGGAGTTTATCTTTCAATTATTTGAAAACTGGGATACAAACACATTAAGATATTTTGTGAATTCGTGCTGATTTATGCCCAAAGGTGGGATCTCACTTATTCACTTAATAAATTGTGGTTTTATCAAATAATTGTGAATAATAAAATTAACATGTTGCATTTGACCCAAAGGTTATTTGTAATAATGTCAAATTATTATTTTGTTGTAAGCTTCCCTGTGAATTCAAAGCATTATAGAATTGTGAAAGTAATAGTTTATATCTTCTTTCTTTTACAGCTTCTTCCTCCAGATTATTGACTCTTCCCTCGTGTTTAGGAACCATTCCCTTATTAGATGGATCAAACTACCCCGAATGGTTAGATATGTTAGCATTGACCATAACTTTTCTCGACTTAGAGATGGCCTTAGATGAGCCCATGCCTTCTGCCCTCACCGAACAGAGTTCTGCAACTGAAAAGGCCAAACATGAACAGTGGCACAAATGTGACAAGAAATGCCAAAAGATCATAATGACGTCAGTTTCTAAGAGTATTAGGGGATCACTTAATCCAAGAAAACATGCCAAGGAACTCTTAGAACAGATCAAGTCACAATTTGAAGTGACTGACAAGGCATTAGGTGCCACATTAATGAACAAATTAACAAACATGCAGTATGATGGGACGAAGGGAGTTAGGGAACATATCCTACTCGTGTCTAATCTTGCATCCAAGTTGAAGGATATAGACATGAGTATCTCAGATGGATATTTGATCCAATTCATTCTGGATTCCCTTCCCCCTGCATTTGGCCCGTTTAAGGTTACTTACAATCAGAGCTCTAGTCGGTGGACCATAACTGAACTGATCGCAAGATGTGATCAAGAAGAGAGGAGGCTTAAGGCTGAGAGGCAATTTCAAGTAAACTTAGTCTCCCAATTTAAGGGCAGGAAAGGTTTTAGAAACCTCAAGAACAATGCCAACACGCCCAAGGTAGATCCGAAAGGTCAGAAACCGATGAAGAGAAAGGGGAAGAAAGGGTCTGAAAAATGTCACTTTTGTGGCAAGAAAGGACATTTCAAGAAGGACTGCCTCAAAAGGAAAAATTGGTTTGAGAAAAGAGGGATTCCTTTCAACCTGGAGGCCAAGTGATGGGGAACGAACCATCGTTATGGGGAACCGGAAGGAGTCAAGAGTCAAGGCAGTAGGCACATATAGGCTGGTGCTAGATACCGGATTCGTTTTAGATCTGCCGAACACCTTCTATGTTCCGGAGATTTCCCGAAATTTGGTTTCCATTTCTCAATTGGATGTGAAAGGATATGTCTTTAATTTTGATAGAGGATCTTTGAAACTATTTTTTAATAATATAATGATTGGTAGTGATTTATTGTGTGATGGTTTATATAAGTTACAGTTAGATATTTTATATACACAATCACTGACTACACACCAAGTTTCTTGTGGAATGAATGTTGGCATGAAAAGAGAACTGATAAAAGAGAACTCCTCCATGTTGTGGCATAAACGGTTAGGACACATCTCGAAAGAGAGGATGTTGAGATTAGTGAAGGATGGGTTATTACCAACCCTTGATTTCACTAATTTCGGTGTCTGTGTTGACTGTATCAAAGGAAAACAGACACAAACAATCAAGAAAACTGCCACACGAAGTTCTGAACTCCTGTAGTTAATCCATACGGATGTTTGTGGAAAGATAGATATACCTTGTTTTACAGGAGAACAATATTTCATCACATTTATAGATGATTACTCACGTTTTGGTTTTGTCTATCTTATTAAAGAAAAATCTGATGCTTTGAGTATGTTCAAAATATTCAAGGCAGAAGTAGAAAAGCAATTAGATAGGAAGATCAAAATTGTGAGATCGGATCGTGGTGGTGAATACTATGGTAGGTACACTAAAGCGGGCCGTCACCCAGGTCCGTTTGCAAGATTCCTAGAATCCGAAGGTATTGTTGCCCAATACACAATGCCTGGAACTCCTCAGCAGAATGGAATTGCTGAAAGAAGGAATAGAACTCTTTTAGATATGGTTAGGAGTATGGTTAGTAATACTTCGTTACCCGAGTCTATGTGGGGTGAAGCACTGAAGATGGCAATGTATATTTTAAATAGGGTTCCCAGTAAAGCAGTTCCCAAAACTCCTTTCGAGTTGTGGACTGGAAGGAAACCCAGCTTAAACCATTTCAGAGTTTGGGGATGTCCATCTGAAGTGCGAGTTTATAATCCAGAAGAAAAGAAGTTAGACCCTAGAACTGTAAGCGGATATTTTATTGGTTATCCAGAGAGGTCTAAAGGGTATCGATTTTACTGTCCTAATCATTCACTAAGAATAGTTGAGTCCCATAATGCTAAGTTTTTGGAGAATCATGACAACAGTGGGAGTAGCGAGGCTAGAAACATTATATATAAGGAGATTAGAGATGAGCCTCAATCCTTTACTCAAGATGGATTAATGATTCCACTTGATATAAGGATATTCCCAGAAGGAGCTGTTGATCCAATTCCTCAAGATACACAACCAACTCCTCTAATACAACCAAACATCCCTGAAGAAAATCCGGAAGTATTGAGAAGGTCGACTCGTATGAGAAGGCCTGCTGTTTCGGATGATTATGTTGTGTATCTAGAAGAATCGGATATTGGAATTAAAGAAGATCCAAAAACTTTTAATGAAGCTGTACACAATGACAATTCTGATAAATGGTTAGATGCTATGAAAGAAGAATTAGAATCCATGGCTGTAAATGACGTTTGGGACCTCGTTGAATTACCTGAAGGGTCCAAAACCGTCGGTTGTAAATGGGTCTTTAAGACCAAAAGGGACTCTAAAGGTAAAGTTGAACGATTTAAAGCCCGACTAGTGGCTAAGGGATTCACTCAAAGAGAAGGTCTCGATTTTCACGAAACTTACTCTCCGGTATCTAAGAAAGACTCATTCAGAATTGTAATGGCTCTAGTAGCTCATTATGACTTAGAGCTATATCAGATGGATGTTAAAACAGCGTTTTTGAATGGGAATCTTGATGAAGAAGTGTACATGGAACAACTGAAGGGTTTGTTCAACAAGGTAATAATCGAAGGCTGGTCTGTAAGTTAAAGAAGTCAATATACGGGCTGAAACAAGCTTCCAGACAATGGTACTTAAAGTTCAATCATATTATTACATCTTTCGGTTTTACCGAAAATCCAGTTGACCATTGTATTTACCTTAAGATCAGTGGGAGCAAGTTCATTATTTTAGTCCTGTATGTAGATGACATTTTACTAGCCAGCAATGTCCTTAGTATGATCCGAGAAACTAAGGTATACCTTGAGAATAATTTTGACATGAAAGATATGGGTGAAGCAACTTTTGTAATAGGAATCGAGATATTCAGAGATCGATCTCGAGGATTACTCGGGTTGTGTCAAGAAGCCTATGTGCAAAGTATTCTCAAACGTTTTCGAATGGAAGGGAGTAAATCACAAATTGCCCCAATGTCTAAGGGAGATAGGTTTAGTAAAGATCAATGCCCCATGACTGATATAGAAAAGTTAGAAATGAATAAATACCCTTATGCGGCAGTAATAGGAAGTCTAATGTACCTTCAGACATGCACGAGGCCAGATATTAGTTTTGCAGTTGGGATGTTAAGTCGATATCAAAGTAATCCAGGCATACCTCACTGGGTAGCTGTCAAGAAAGTGATGCGTTATCTCAACGGCACTAAAAGATACATGCTCACATATCAGAGATCCAATACGCTGGAGGTCATTGGATATTCAGATTCTGACTTTGCGGGTTGTCTCGATACTAGAAGGTCAACATCTGAATACATCTTTTTGTTGGCTGGCGGGGCAGTGTCGTGGAGGAGTGCAAAACAAACGCTAGTCACTCCATCCACATTTGATGCAGAATATGTGGCGTGCTTTGAAGCCACGGGTCACGCATTATGGATGCGTAACTTCATCAAGGGACTTACAATTATGGGCAGTGTTTCTGAACCGCTAAAGATTTACTGCGATAACAATGCTGCTCGACTTTTTGCGCAGAATGACAAGTGTTCCAGTAAATCAAAGTTTCTGGAAGTAAAGTACCTTGTTTTGAAGGAAAAGGTGCGAGATCGTTTAGTGTCAATTGTTGGAGCTCCATCGAAGCTCATGGTTGCTGATCCATTAACAAAGGTATTGGCGCCAAATGATTTTAAAAACCATGTATTGAGTATGGGATTGAAAGATATGCCTTGAAGGAATCAATAATGTATGACACTATTCAATGATCAATTAAAGAAACGATTTTGCAACTCTTACTTTGTTATATATTCACATGTGATAATTATGCAATGAAGTAAGAATATAGAAGTATTATGACGTAATAGTTCCCATTAAAGTAGTCATATTAAAGTTAAGTTCTTGATTAGGAAAGGATACTGGTGCTGTGATTGTGGAAGGAAATATATCGTAAAGATGTGTAACCGCCGCAGTTCGCACTAGTAAACTAACCTAATCTCAGATTAAAGATCTTAGCATTACAGTTTTCATGGATAATCGGTGTTTTTTCAAATGATGCGCATCAGTTAGAGTCGTTTTCAAAATTCGTTTGCAAAAATAAAGTATTTTCTATACACTATATATATATATTAAGTGGATGTATAGTGGTCATATGGACCAAGTGGGAGATTGTTGGAAGACGAGAGTGGTGGTCCAAATGACCACCGCTCATGAATGTAACGTCTCTTCTCTCCTCTTCACTGCCATTCACTACCCATGCACGTTTCTTCAGTTTCTCCTCCCTTAAATCTCCATGAATGAAAGCTTGCAACGGTCCATAATGAATGGGAGACGTTGCAGCCATCAGTGATGGTGAGATGGCTATAAAAGCCGGGAAACTCCCTCTTCTTCACACTTACATACACTCATACGAATTCAAATCAAAGGCTGAGCATCACCATCGAGTTGCTGGCATCAAGAGAAGACTGAGGGAGTTGTAAGACCCACTTTGGCATCCATTCCGTCTCCATTAGCGATGGATACAGGTATGCCATGCAATTTTTGGAAATCCATGTACATTTAATCATACCCATTGGTGTGCGAATCTAATCCGTTCAAAGTTCCTAGAATGGGCCATTTTGGTTAACAAGTTGGACTGGCATTATGAAAACTACTCTTCTGTCTGCGTCAGTGGAGAGCCTTTACTATCATATTACAACTCCTCTCCCGCTCTTTCTTATATTTTGTATTTTTTGAAGTTCATTTTGTTTGCAGAGCCTCTCAGATGTTTCTACATTTGCAAAGTCTCTGTGTACTCCTTTTTTATTTAATGAATCCTTTTATTAGCAAAATAAAAAATAAAAAATTTAAATCCTAAAGAATTCAAGCTCGCAATATTGCTACATATCATTCATCCCTCACCTCATATCCTTCGCCCATTACCTCTTTAATAATCCTTGGTTGAGCTCATATAATGATGAATTCCTATTTAATCTATACAAGGAAATACTTAATCAGAGAGAGAGAGAGAGAGAGAGAGAGAGAGAGAGTGAGTGAGTGTGTATGTACTCACTTTTTTAGAATGGTTAAATTCATTTATAAAAGCTAGCAAAACAAGAGGGCTGTTAGGGTGTTTAAGCTCGAGAATATATACTTACTCATGCAAACCGTCTCAGCAGAGCGGTGTCAGGCAAATGATATTTTTTACTAAGAGAAGCAGTGTTTTGGAATCAGAAAGGGTCCATGAGACCCATCTAGTCTGCTTGAAACTCAGAACCGATAAGATATGGTGGTTGAGACTGTTTGAACAATCATCAAGTGTTTACAGAAGGCATTTTTTTTTTTGGTGGTCGTGGCCTGCTGAGTTAAACTTGAAGTTCAGAGAGAGAGAGAGAGAGAGTGACCACTTGATGTCTCTTGCTAGTTGCCCCTACTAGGTGTACGGTTGGTCTGGTTGAATTTTGGCCCAATCTGAATCTGAAATTTTTAGGTGCTAGTCAGCCAACCCAAATTTATAGAAGGGCCACTGGAACCAATTTCAACCTGACTTAACCAAAGTTGCACCCCTAGCTTACAGTATATCTTTAATGGAACAGTTGCTTCAACTTGACTTAACCTCAAACCCCACCTTGAGTCGAATGGGTTTATAAATTCAACAATCCAAAAATAACTAAGCAAGAGTATTGGGCTTTTTTTCGGACGAGTTGGGCCTAGAACATTGAAACTAAGCAGAATCCCACAGAAACTGAGCCCACTAAGAAAGCACCACTTTGATTACTTGGACAACCAAAGTTCATTTTTTAGTCTTGTAGATCTTAAGAGAAAGGGCTCTGCTTTTTGGAACCGAGTCTGGATAGTGCATATCACAAATATCATTCTTGGAAAGTTTTCTCTCCTGAAGAATGCCAAGATATTTTCAAATTCTGGCTTCTCTACGGATATAATTCAGAAAAGGCCACAAATATAAATTAATTTAGAAATACTTAAAATTTAAAAGAATCAACAAATGATAAAATTTACTTAAAATGAATTTTTGTGTGTACTACCATTTCTAGTTTTTGTCACAAAATTCTCAATTTTAATATTTTTTAAATATCATTATGCTATCGCAATAACTTGTATTTAATAATACACATAAGCTTGCAACATGTTCGACATACCATAAATGTGTGATAATTGGATAATTGGCAGCACAGCAGTTGTGCATCTGAATCTGAAAAAAATCATAAACAAGTCCGGGATCTTCTTTCAAGCCAAAAAAAAAAAAAAAAAACCAGTCAGGGATCTTCTGTCTCTTAAATATAAAGCGCCCATTTGTTTGAGTGGTATTGAATTGGAAGAATTTTTAAGACATGCTTAAAATTAAAGAGCATATTCTGGAAGAAAATTATTACCCATCCATCACCCTCCCACTTCAAAGCCACAAAAGTGGGGGCCAAATTTATGGCTCTACCTTATATGCATCAGTCCTCACTTCTTTAATATTCTTACACTACTACATTTTATGAATTTTGGGGAATTCAATTCAAAATTGGCAAGCTAATCCTAAATGAGTAGATGTTCAATATAAATGTCTGGCATTGAATATTAATGGCCAGCAGGTTCAAAACTTAGTTCTGAAGGATGGAGACTGGCACTGGGGCTGATTCCAACAAATGCATTGCCTCCAACTCCGACATGGTGAGGCCAATGGACCCCCACCGACATACCACAAAACCATTTGTGGATTTAAAGTAGAAAGTTTTCCGACACTAGCCTAACCACAAACATAATATTGCCACACCATTTGACTACTACTGTGCCTCAAACAGAACCTGAACTTCTGTCAAATACCTGGTTCTAACTTGCCTACTTTATTGCTAGTCAGTATCTAATCCAAATTCTCATCAATCGGTCCCTAACTAAACCAAACCCAGTAAAAAGACCGAAAAAGGAACGAAAGAAAGAAAGAGCAGAAAAGAAACTAAACCCAACCCACCTTCATTCACTGTAACTGTCGTCGTAGCAAGTAGATCAAAACTCAGCTGTTGGGACAATGACTGCATGCAACCTGTTAAACACCTGGTCCAATCCCAGAATCCTATTGAAATTACACCCAAACAGCACCTAATATGAGTTCCCATTTCCCAATCCATTCCATACAACTCTTACACCTAATCCTCATTTTCGGCCACCTGTAGATTGAGTACACACTTTCAGTCGATATTCTATTAGTAGTGATGTGTATTTGTTTTAGTGTAGCTATATTTTTATGTGATTGTCGGCTTATACGAATTATTTAGACTATATCTCTTTCTGTCTTCTTTTTCTCCCTTGAACATGTGCCAATTGAATTAATTAGTCGTGTGCTTGGCACCTTGACCGGCGCTCGTGCCTTGACAATCTGCCCATTGCTTTATAATCCTGGGCCACAGACATGATATGCAACTTGGAGCCCCCATGACAAATTGATTCCTTGGTGAATTTATATACATCTATGTGAGGGCAGATACACCTGTTGTACCTTAATCCTTTTCTAAAATCATAATAAAAATTTTAATTATGCTTTTGAGAATTTACATAAAAATCTCATGTCTGCCCTGAAAATCCACATGAAAATTTTGTATTTATTCCCAAAATATAATTCCTTGTTTGGGACTGCACCCCTCAAATAAAACTCCACGTCTGCCACTGAGTTGATTTATGAGTTGGTGGGGGCTGAAATGGATCTTTCATTGTCATGAGAAGAGCCCAGAGGATGGTGATTTCCAATTATCTAGTGGACTGTTCAAATGGGTAAACCGAACTGTCTCTGGAGACATTGCTTCTGCAGGTAGTGGACATTAACGTGCTCTTCCTGTATCACAACATAGGTCTACTTAGCTGTCGAAGTAATGCAGCTCCAAGTGAACAGCAGAAACTGTGAAGGGTATAACCAACTACATCCATTAAGAATTTTGTCTTGATTTACTCCCTCTCCCATCAAGGACGTGTCAAAAATCGGCGGAACACGTCTTAATTTCTTGCTATGAATTCAGATCTAGGGCCTCCAATACGTTTGCAGAATGATGATCCCTACAGCTTTTTAATCAGCCCATTGTATGGTAGGATACAAAAAAAAAACCCTGGGATCTAATTAAGAAACAATCCAGTTCTTAGACGTTGCTAACTCTAATCAAAGGTCATGAAGTGAACACTCTTAATAGAGACTTCACATTTACTTGCTTACCATCTATTTTACAGGCTTTGATTGGCCAGCTGAAAATGGCAAGTGGATGTTATTTTTGTGGATTTGGTTAGATCCACGCTCTCTTGTATATGATATATATATATATTGTCTCTTTTTCTCTTTGTGGGCTTGTGCATTACAATAGCTATTTTTTTAACTTGTGATGAGAGTGGCCCCGTGGTATTTTTACCAAACAGGAATATTTTCCCGTGCACATGCATGACCCCACTACACAAATGCACCAAATAAGCTTGCAGCTGCATATGGGACTCGAATACAAGATGTGGAAGCAAACCCACACCAGCCCCAGGCAGGTAGAAATTAAGTAATTGTGTACAAGTAAACCCAACGCCTTGGTGCTAGTTGAAATCTTGTAATTATAGATCTCCTTTTGCTAACCTCAAATTCTAATAAAAATAGAATGAGACGGCAAGCATCCATACCCTTCCCTCAAACACTTCCACTACCTTCTTTATGAGAAGGAAGATTATGCAAGGGCAGAATTTTGTAGAAGAAACTGCACTAGGAGATGAGTTTCGTATTTTGCTGTATCCTACTTAGTGCCCATATTGATTAATAGCTAAATCAGGAAATTTTGTTGGGGTAGATCCAGAATTTTCATTTGGGTGGTGCGGCAATGGTGGGGTGTAGAAGTCAAGTATTAAATAGAATTTTTAATATCTAATTTTCAAATTTTGTCGAATGACATGAGTGCGGTCATACCCACATGCTAACATATAGATCCGCCCTAATGTGGTGTTTTTGTGCAGCCACTTATCAGTTTATCATGGTCTCTCTAGTATTTACTAGAGTTAAGGCCCATGCGATGCATGGGTTAACATCAAAAAATTGAAATACACACATATGAGTTTGATTTCATCATATAAAATTCATAAAACCCATTTAATTTTATATTAGATTAAAAAAAAAAAACACACACACACACACAAAGCTCACATCCACGCAAGAACAACAATCAACATATTAACAGTTGAGACTTGCAAAGCCCATTCAATTTAAAAGTTAATAGAAAGAAATAAATACAATGTTTATATCTACTCAAAAACGGCAATTAACTTTTCAACATAATAAACGAATGTTAAATTAAAATAATAATAAAAAAATTAGCCCAATACTTTAGAAAAACAATAATGAATTAGCCTAATACTTTAACAAAAAAAATATATGAATGTGAAATTAAAATCAAAGCTTAAGGCCACTTCTTTTTAAAATAAAAAATGGCACAAAGAATGTCATAGCCTTATAAAAGATTTTTACCATAGTAATTGTATGGATGGCATAAAGAATCCTGGCTTCAAAATTTGCAAAGATGGCGATAGGAATATGCGCCTTTACATTGAATGGCAAGGATTCAAAGTCAAGCTCAATTGCTATCTTAGCATGAAGCATGTAAGAGATTTTTTCTTTTGAAAGTATTTAAGAAGTGTTAGGGAGCCATTTTCAGTTATGTGAAAGGTCATGAGGTGTTTCTTAAAAGATAAGTATCAATAGGTGTATCTATTATTTTCTTTATATCTATTGATTGTTGCTGATGTTGCATAAGGAAACATGGGATTAGAGATTTTTTTTACAAAGGATGTTACAACTGTTTAGTAGCTTTAAGGTATTGAAAAAAGTGAGGCACCATCCTTTCAATTATTATTGCATAGCCGCATCAATATGTTTCACTCTCACTGGTTCTTGGATGCTGTTTTTAATGGAGTAAAAGCAAATGGATTGATTGCCACTTTGTGCCAATGGTTCTTTATTGCAGTATTAGGCCGGGGAATCACCCTCCACCTGAGAGCCTGATCTCATTGTGCGGCAACAAGGTCTTCTGCTGTCAACCCTTTCAGTCACAAGGCTGAATTCCATATCTGCAAGTACCTAGCAGGCCATGGCTAACCCTTAGTATCTACCTTTTTTTGTTATGCTTTTGGATGTAAGCCAATATGCACCTAAATGAACGAATTATCATTACTTTCACACATGAAATCAAGTGAAATGACATAATTGATTTTCCTGTCTGGCCTCAACATCTATTGCTGACATTGAACCAAAGCTTACACTTGACCTTAGCCAAAAGGCTGAGAAAGTTATTAACATTGAATCAAAGCTAGAAAAACAGTATCAAATTTGTGGTCTTCAAAAATTTTCAGCTTGGCGCACCCCCCCACCCCCCCCCCCACCCAACAAAAAAAAAAAAAAAACGTAACTATCCACTTTGCATAGCACACAGTAAATGCTTCTTAAACAGTCAACCGGATGACATCGGGCGCACCACCCCACCCCCCCCCCCCCCCCCCCCAACAAAAAAAAAAAAAAAAAAACGTAACTATCCACTTTGCATAGCACACAGTAAATGCTTCTTAAACAGTCGACCAGATGCCATCCGATGTCTATTCATTGTCCAACTTGATTGTCTTAGGTTGTGAATTTGTGTCATGTTTGTTAGGGGTGTATTTGTTCAATGAAAGGAACTAAAAAGGAGAGAAACATTATTCTGATTTTTTTTGCGGCCCATTTTACTCATTTGGTGCACCACATTTTTCTCATGAAAAAAGAAAAACTGAATTGAGTTTCTTTGGTATATAGGATTTTTAGTTCCTAAGTTTTGGGTCCCTAGCAAAAGGGAAGAAGTGTATGATTTCTCTCCAGGTGAAACAGAAATCAGAATCACAAGCAAATCCATATACTGTGCTCTCTACAATTCTAGCGTAGACCTCAAGTCTCAAGAGTCTCTGTCATCACTTTGGTCAAGCATTTGCGTCATTGCTTTGTCAGACTCTATCGAGCTACTGAACTCTACAGGGTTTTTGAGTCAAGTCAACTGCTTTTTGGGTACGCCTCCCACCAGCTTATGCCTGCGGGGACATTTTAGACCATTGATCATCATCCGAATTGGTAAGATCTTAAACCTTTATTCTTTGCTCTCGATCAAGCCAGGAGACTCTCAGGCATCTTATTTCGTGATGGGAATCAATAAATTAGATATCAACAGTCCATTGTCAAAATCACCGAACCATGAGCCTCAGGCCAAAAGCTAGTCTGCTCTTTTGACAAGTTGCAACTGTGTTTATATGACAGACTCATTGATCCCGTTAGAGATTAGAGATTAGACCATATATTTAGAGATAAAATTTAATTACTATTGGTTTTGTTAGATAGTTTAGCTAGGTTAGTTTAAATTTTGAATAATATAATTGTTATTCGATGTATAAATGAGAGGGTTTCCTCCGTTGATAGTCTTGTTTTCATGCCGGCTAAGATCCTCCTTCAACAATTATCACCATCAATATTTTTTTATTTTAATAAAAATATCAACATCCTCTATTCACATTTTTTTTATTTCAATAAAAAAATCAATATCCTCCATTCGCTCAAGCTTTATGCTCTCATCATTTTGTTCAAATCTCTATCTTCATCAATTTGCCCGATCAAAGCTTCTAAAAGTGATTGAGACAAATCTAATCTAGTGTACTACCCAGTGCCGACAAACTTAACATAAGCATATTATTACAGTGATGAGTCCACATATGAACAATGACTGATCCTTATAAAGATATGATCGTTCTTTGCAAAAGTTTTTTTAAAAGATTAATGGGGTTTTTATTTTTATTGTGGGACAATCACAGATTCTTTTCAAAAAAGAATTATGTGATTAAAGGGAGATGTTAGAAATTAGAAATTAGATTAAATATTTAGAGATAAGATTTGATTGTTGCCAATTTTGGTAGATAGTTTAGATTAGTTCAAATTTTGAATAATACTCTCATTATTCGATGTATAAATGAGAGTTTTTCCTCTAATAATATTTACGATGGAAATTGTGGAAATATAATGATTATTGAAATTCTATAGATCCACCTTCACATTTTGTCTGGATGATGTATTGGCTTTAACAAGAGAACTAAAGAATAAAAAAAAAAAACGAACCAACAACAACAACAGTAGTACAGCGCACCAGTAAAAGACGGCTTCTTTCAAGAGGAGAAAACCACAAGCTTCAGGTAGGAGAAGAGGACAACGGACAACCTTAAACTCTAAAACCGTGTCCAAGCCGTCAGACAACTCCTACCGTGAAGAAAACGATGACTTCACCTCAGCCAAGAGAAAATAGAAGAGTGCCGCTCAAGACGCCACTCCTTCAATATATTTTCTTGATTCCGCGTGCTGGGTTGGTTTGAAGTCAAAAGAAGAGTGTAAGCATAGATCTAGATCCAGACATTGTGACTTGTGAACTGTAACTTTCAGCTCAAATCGATGACTGGATTCTTCTAGACGTTTGTTGAATCATCACAGGCAGGAGACAGACCAAGAAAACGACGAAGGTGCATGGAAGTAGGGATGCAATCATGTTTTATGATAATTTCGGATGTTTCGAGCTCGTAAGCAATGTCGCAATCAGATTAGAAAGCTAAAAGACTACAGTGATTTTTTTCTTTGTTTTTATTTATAATGGAGCGGTCAGGGAAATCATTGTTGGATTGAATAGTTATATCTGGAAATGGTCAAAAGGCTTCTTTCTTTTGATCTGGGGACTTGAACAATGAGGAATGCATGGAATGAAATCCTTGGAGAGATCCTGGCGGACTCACCCACTAGTTCTGTTGGATTTCGGATGCTCACTTCAGAATTTCTGAGTAGAAGGATCAGAACTCAAGGGGAGCTTAAGAGTTTTAACATCCAAATCGCCAAAATGGCTGAGATGTGTCTCAATTTAATAAAGGTTGGCCCAATATTATCATAAAATGATGTGATTAATAGTGTATAAGATAATTTTTTTAATCACATTATCATATGATCAATATTATGGTGGGACTAATCTTATATTAAAGTAAGATTTAAGGACATCCAATACATACAATATTATATAGGCACTCTTTTTGAGCAGAAATTTTGACTAACTGAGCATCACTACATAGTTTTGTTGCTTCAAATATCAAATTTGGAGTTTAAAGCACAAGGATTCGCACAGAGTCTTTGACTTATAGAAACCTTTAGTCAAAGGAGTAACACTCTCTAATGAGGCCCACTTATTGCAAATTGGAGCCACTCAAAATGAATCATAGTCACGTCTTGTTTTTTCAATTTTTACTTTAATAAAAGTAATTCTACTGTTAGATTGACCATAAAATAAATAATGTCATTAGTAAATCTAATTATAATGCATAAGATTGTAGTAATCACATGATATGATTTGTTCAATCCAATAGTGGAGATGACACTATTTGAGTAAGTTTTGGAGAAATACCATAAAATGTAAAATTAAAGGCTTTTATTTTGTTCAGTGGGTAGGCCTCACTCTGAAGAGCCACCCCTTCAATACTGGAATTTTAAATGTTTTGAGACTCACAGGACCCGCATATATATGCTAAAAGAATGCAGTTGCAATAATCTCAACCGCCCAGTTGATGCTCTCCTTTCTTCTTTTGATCGCCGAACACAATCAGGCCTTTGCATCATGTGCCCCAACCTCTCTCTAATGATAACTAGATGCAATCAAGTCCTTTTCCTTTTTTTTTTTCTTTTTCCTTTTAAAGCTAAGCACTAAACGGTGCCAAATTACACACACTCACTGAAGTCTTTACTATCAAAATTAAGGATTGATCACTGATTATTTCTATAAGCTAAACACTAAACGGTGTCAAATTACACACACACTCAAGTCTTTATTATCAAAATTAAGGATTGATCACTAATTATTTCTATAAAAGAGCATGCCCTCACCAACCGAGCTGGTACCGAAAGGGACAATGTGAACTACGTGGCGGGATCCTCACGCGCGTTGCGTGCCCATTAACATATGCTTCCGTGTTACTTGCTTAACAAGACAACACGTTAATCCTGCGAAATGGCTTCAGGTCCAACCTGAAATACCACTGACTGCTTGGACTAGAATAGAGGCCCAACGCACCTTGTACGCCCCATTGCCCCCCGCCTAAAATGCACTATAGAGGGTTGACTGGGGGCCAGATTCGGCCCCGATAAGGATTGAGGGGTCGGGTCAATGGCCACCATAAATCTTAGATCATTGTTTGGACACTACGCAATAAAAATATATAAAAGGCCCAAGGCAACCTGCCACATGATTGTGCCCAATTAAGGCTCGAGTTCAATTAATGCTCTAGTCCAAATAAGGCTTGAGCCACTGATGGCTTGCTTTTTTAGCGGAAGAACTATCTTAAAACAATTCAAATACGCACTTAAGTATGCAAACATGTACATCAATGCATGTGGTAAAATTTATCTATAACAAGAGTCCAACAAGTTTGGAGAGTCCAAATCCTCAATTATTGGACTTCATGCCCTAGCTATTTATTTTGTTGGTAGAGTGGTGAGCATTAGCCAATCATCCACTATCGCTAAAGGGTGCCGTGGACTAATGCAATTAGTTTCTCTCTAATAACAGTGTATTTGTAATGAGACCCATCGTGTGTAGGGGACTAAACAGGTCAGATTTGGGGTTGAATCAGGGTGTATCCGGATTCAAGTCGGTTATAAGTTGGTTTGGCCAACACGTTCTATTTGCTGATTCAAATTTGGCTCTCAAGTAAATAAAAATGATCATACGTTGAACGAATCTCATTTTGAGTAAATTGGGATTCACATACCATTGACCCATAAAACTCACATTGTATGCCTCCTAGATATACACCATCATGTTCATCATTCTGTAAATATTTAATTTCATACTTTTCTAGGATATCACACAAAATCTAGATTTTTTGAAAGAACCAAGTCATATTTATTTCTCTTTGGTAGAAATGAAAGAATTTAAAAAAATCTAAATTTCGTGCAATATCCTAAAGCTCTAAGATATTGCGTCATTCAATATCCAATAGCTATAGGATATCACAAATTTTAAGGGTAAAATTGTCAATTATAGGTCATCTCTTTCTCTACGAACAATTTTGTAGTAGTTATCTTTTTGTCGATAGTTTTGGAACATTGATTGGGTATAAGGGCATTCATATGGCAATTATTCTTTTTTTATATGTGGCCCTCAAAAAAAAATATTCTATATAGTGGCCCCCAAAGGAAGAAGTAATGGGTCCGCCCCTACATCTGCATGGACTCCTATCAAAGCATTGACATGGACATATTGGATAATCGCCTTGACTAAAATGAAATTGAACATTTCATTTTTTATTCATAATTTCCCTTGACTAAAAAGAAATTGAGCATTCCTTTTTTCAATCAAACTCAACATAAAAAGGGTTAAGACTCTCAAAATGCAAATTTAATTCAGGATGGATGCAGGCTAAAATTTTAATTTGATCCATGCAAAGCAACACTACACAAACTAGTTCTGAATACATACTAAAATAAGAGCACGAGGATCCGTATTTGGATTTGAAAATATTTATCTCTAATGCACCCACTGATTTAAATCTAGAACCAAAGTTCTTATGTATCCAAAATCAAGAGGCTGCCGATGGGCAGACAATTGGATACTTATTTAATTATGCATATCATGTTTACGGTGGTGCTTGTTAACAATCCAAAGGCTTTGGGACCAATGCCAAAATGCTTATTTTCTTGTACAGAATACATGAGGATTAAATAAATAAAAATTTATGGTGAAATGAAATCCAATAAAGGATTACCAAAAGAGGTGATCAGTAAAGGATAATAGGTGAATCATGGTGCTAAACTAGTTTGTCCTTCTTGATATGGCTACATGAACGTCATTATGGCAGTCCACTTCTCTTGAATCGAGCACTTAAATTAAGGATGTTTAACAAGTAACCACCTTTTACAAAAATAGATAACCACCTTTTTTTTATATAACTAGAAGAACACAAAAGATGTCAATGAACCCCCCAGTTCTCGAGTCTTTCTAGACAATTGATAATCGGGTCCGACTCAAGTTCGTTCAGGGCCTGTGAATATCTTGTAACCCGCGTGATGAGTGATGTAAATAAAATATTACAAAGGAATTAGTATCTATGCTGTAAATAAAATAATTAACGCAATTTACACATGCCACCATATGATATAGTGTTCAATCATCTTGTCTGATATATATGAGGGAGGCTAGTGTTTTAAGTCATAATTTGAATATTTTTATAACGAGCACACGGCTTCTATTGTCTCAAGTGGCTACTTTGTAAAAGTTTACGAATCACTAGAGCGCTATCTTTGTTTTAGGGCCAATTTGTTTGCCACAAAGTGAAGTAAAGGAGGAGTTACAAGGCTTTCAACGGTAGTTTTTTTCACTCTTTGTTGTGTTTGGTTGGATTTTGGCATACGAGTAAAGTAAATATGTCTGATGAGGTGGCATGTCTAGTAACTTAACTTTGTTGCTTTTCTTTTACTCTGTTAAACTATAATAAAGTGGGGAGAATTGACTCTTATTTGCTCGTCTTCCTCTTTAGGCACAAACATATACATGGCCTAAGTTGGCCTGAGCCAACAAAATTGACTAAATGGAAGGTTCTCACCTGACATAATTGAGGTGGGCCGGCTTGAAACTAGAAACATGTTGGCCATATCAATATTGTGCAGGACACGGGCCTATGATCCAAAAATCAAGCCAAGCCTAGATATGCCACAGCTCGGCTTAGGTACCCCTAACCTTCCTAATCTCACTGGTTAAAACTCTTCATGGATAAATTAATTCAATAAGAAACTATCTCCCACAAGCAATTAAATGTGTGGTATAGATCCACCATGGCCACATTCAATCAGTATACTCTATTCACACTCGCTGCTCCCCCATGATTTGACACAAGGCCCATTTAAGACTCATCCCACCTTTGCTCCATTTAAGAGTCTAGGAGCCATGCAAAGAGGGATTTTGGTAGGCGTTTCACGTGCTACATTGCCAACACTTGAGGCCCATGATTTTTTTTTTCATTTTTTTAAGAAACAAAATGATTGAATGTTGTTAAAAAATATTTTATAAGGGGGAATGTAACATAAAATTTTAATGATTGTGTTCAAAAAAAAATTTAATGATTGTGTTTATGTGAATGTGAATACCACTATAATTTTGGTTTGATTTTCTAAATATTCAATTAATAGTGGTTTTAATAAAAACTAGAAGATTTTACTAGTAAAAACCCCATAAGTGGCCCTTGAATATGAAAAAGCCTCTTCATATTTTAGTTTCCAAAGTAGTTTTTTTTAATGCATCTAAAAAGCAGTGTCGAATTTGACATTAGCTTTTTATATCGGTGTTGAATTTGACACAGCTCTATTCCTCTTTAACGTGAATGAAACCCTCTGGGTATCAGTGTTTCCAATTGACAATCTTTTAGTGTGGTTCAAATTCAACGGTCCAATTCTTAATGGAACCCAATCATAGTCTTTTGTCACTAAACATACTCCAACCCTCAATCATGTGGGCAGTCTGCAAGTAGACGAGTGCTCATGACCCGAGACATACATTCAATGACTCGAGCTTGGATGATAGAAGTGAAAAGCGGCAAGAAAGCAGCAACATCATATCATTCTTTCTGCCTATTTCCTACAACCTAGCTCCCCGCTGGATATACTTCTCCTTTCATGGTTATAACAGGAGTTTAGGCTCCATCTGATCCTAGCCTCTGCTTTGGGTATGGCTCAAACCTTGGGTTTTAGGGCCTGTTTAAATGTGAGGTAAAGTAAAATAGAGTAGAGTAAACCTAAAATCAAGAAAAAATAATATATGATGGGGTTATGATGACTTTTTGTTTTTAGTTGTTTAATAAAGAATTTTTTTTACGTTTTGTATAAAAAGTAGATGTTTTTTTGTAATTTAGTGGTTACTTTTTTAACTTTTTTTTTAAAAGAAGGGGAGAAATTTGAAATTCAAATATTAAACTTTACTTTAATTTACTTTACATCATATCTAAACACACCCTTATTTGCTTATCATATCTAAACACACCCTTATTTGCTTCTCTTCCTAAAGCACAAATATTTACAGCAGATTGAAATTTTTGAGATGAACAGTGATCAATGTCTCTATTTTAGCCAGCATCTCTATGAATTTTTTTTCCTCAAAGCCCTTTTGTTTTCAGTGTAGATGGCCCTAGTACAAACACTAGTGCCAGATGGATGGTGGACAAAGCTTTGGTTCAGACAAACATAAGGGATTAAAAAAAAACACTTTGACAAACCAATTTTTTCTTCTTTTTTCTAATAATAAAAAGCTCCTAACTAACAGTGAGGGACCCATAAGCATTGATCAAAACCATCCATGGTGGGGCTTATTGGATGCATTGATTAGCTATATATTAAGATTCTTTACTTTACACTAACAATCCAAACACCTATAAAATAAATCATCTACTAATTCATTTTAATCAACTCCCCTTTAACTTTATCCTAATAAAATATGGTATTCTTCTTCTATTCCTTCCCTTAGGGCCCATTTGTTAATTTAATTACTAAAGTAAAGTAAAGTAAATGGTAAATTTAAAAGATAAAAAAATAAGAGGGGTTAAATCAATCCAATGATTAGATTTTGTTTTTTAGTGGAAAGAGAATGTAACTTTTTAACTTTTTTTTGTTAAAAGTAGATATTTTTTATTTGTTAGTGGGATGAAAAGGTAACTTTTTGACTTTTTTTTGTAAAAAGGTAAAAGAATTTTTTTGAAATGTGGTATTTTGATTTGACTTTTTTGAGTTGTTGTGTGCTAAAATAAAAGATGACTTTAACTTTATAATGAGGATAAATTAACAAACGGGCCCTTAAGGAAACAAACAGGGCTTTGAATAACAGCTGTTGATGCCGACCCATGTGTTCATAACCCATGTGTTCATTTTATGAATACACACCTTTTGTATTAACTACATGTAGAGAATATGAACACTGCCTCCAAATACCATAGCAGCGATACAAAATTCCAATGTGTGGCGCCAATTTTTTAAAACCATCGTTAGAATTATATAGATTTATGTTCACACCTCAAAGTAGAGCCTTGTCTATGGATTTATGTTCACACCGCAAAGTAGAGCCTTTTCTATGGATTGCGAAGAGAGATTTTTCAAAATAGACCCTTGTGAAGTGTGCAAGTTCATTGACTTGTGACAATGGTCTTAGGCACTTTACCAAAAGAAAAAAAAACATTGGACATTGGAAATCTTCATGCTCATGGCCCTCCAATAGGTAAGATGGCTGCCCCAAGAAATTTTCCCTGAAAGCATATAATGTAAAATAAAAAAGATCAAGAGGCTATATCTGAAAAAAAAATTGAGGTTTTTACAAAATCTTGGGGTTTTATTCTTTTAATTATGATCAGGAAGTAAATATGATTGAGATAAGTCTTTAATGATTATAATAATGATAAATAAAAAATAAATTTTTAAAAATTTAAAAAAAAATTTTAATCATTTTATTTAAACATAGAAAAGCATCGTACCAAACGGCGTACAAAATCACAAGCTTCGCCTCACGGGAGGAAATCGTCAATGTTGAACACAAGTTTTCCAAAAAGTGTGCTTAGTATGGCCCACCCCAGAAATTAGTATCTCAGCAAACTTTTAATTGCTACGATTCATTATGAGGCCGTCGACCATGAGTCGCAGTCAGTCCTCTCTGGGCTCTACCCATTTTCCAACGAGCTTTATACATGTAACTTCAAAGAAATTATTCAGACAACAACCTTCATATTGTTATTATTATTATTATTATTTTACTACTACCACTACATACAATTAATCCACCCCCAAGCTTATGTTCATGAACCAGCACCCAAGCAGCTTTGGTCAGCTGCTTGACCGTGGTTGGGCCAAAATTTTCTTTTCTAGTGTGAAATTCCTTTATAAATAACTAAAGAAGAGGATGAGCAGTGAGGACGCTCCTTAACTATTATTAGGTATTACCGTTGAAAGTTTTTGGTGTCACAGATTTCTAAATTGCAAGCCAAATAGCTAGTTTGTAACGGAACAATGAAAGTAAATTTGCAAATAAACAGTCAACTACAAAAAAAAAAAAAAAGGTACAAATTTTAAACGTGGAAAACCTTAACCCATTAAAAAATCATGAGCCCTTTTGGACTAGAAAAATCAAGCATTAATTTCAAAAAGTTATAAGATATACTTACAACTATTTTCAATTAGTCCCTCGACCATAATGTAGTTCTTTTTGTAAGAATCAATGACACGACTCGGCCTTGTATGCCTTTCTCTCCTCATTTAATCTAATAACCTTGATTATATAATATAAGTAATCTCTTATAAGGAAATAGAAGCAACAAAGTCTCTCAAATGGAAGCTTTAGAAAAATAAGGAATCTCCAATTTGAAATCTGAACTCAGATTATGGAGACAGATACCTTAGAGTTTAGAGAAAAACAACCTTTATGTAGCCCTTAATTCGTACCTTAAGGCTACAGCCCACGTATGAATAAAATAGACAACTCTAGTATAAATAAGAAATAATTTCGAATAGGAAAGTGGGTTTTTTTTCACCGTACACTCGAGCGGATATTCAACTGCGCTTGAGCAGGTACTCCATTCAATTGCGTTCGAGCAAATTTCTATTTCGAGGGTGGATATCTTTTTTGAATTTCTTCTATTTTGTGCACTTTCTTCTCTTCAACTTTTCCAATGGTACGAATCACAGTCCATTCTAAAATAAATTTAAAATTACAACTTAATAAACCAAAGTTTTGTCCAACCCATAAATTAGCCAACATACAAAATTCTTTCCAACCACCATCCTTTACCCTTTATTACATTTAGCTTTGAAAGCAAACTATGATGACCTTTTTGGTAACCAACTATGATGATTTAAACTATTAGAGAGAATACCTTTATAACTCTATAGATGATTGCCAATATATACATGGTTGAGTAGTTTTGACACATTTCTCTAACACAATACCCTTTCTCTAACACACATACTGTAGAATCAATCTAATGGTATGCAAGCGAAAGTATCAACCACTAGACCTTTACCCCCTGAGAAAAGAAAAGCAACTTTATAGTTACTTGGCCTTTTTTTTTTTTTTTACTCAAGGCATCAGTAGTATCCAAATAACAAAGAGGTAGAAGTCAAACTTGAGACTTTAGGGTGCAAATCTAAGGCTTAAACCAATTGAGCTACTTACTTAATGGCGACTTGGCATTTGGTTTGAGTTATTCAAAGTTTTCTTCACTTTGGTTATATGTTTTTTGTTTTTTATTATTATGCAAAATATTTGCTAAGTTTGATCAATATGAAATGAATCACGTCTGGCTCTTGGTCATGTTGTTGGCTGATATTGTCAATAAGAGAATACATATATGGTCGTATGCGAAAACTAAAAATAAAGGCAGTTCGTGTAAAAATTAAAACTAGACTGGTAGTCCTGTGTATATTTCACTAAAGCTTATCCTAATCTCTCACATGAGCTGTTGGATATTATTTTCTTTCGGTGACCACGTTCGGAGAAGCTGGGAGCACTTTTTTTGAGACATGTTCCATTCATCCCAGTACTTGGCTCTGAAGAATAGTTTATTTGAGGGTAACCCCCCACTACAGTGGTCCAAACTGGTGACACCTTGAAACCAAAATGGAAACTCAGCCAAACCGACTCACAGACACTGATAAAGTGAATGATGGGTTAAAAAATTTGGTCGGTTGCAAGTTCCGAGAATGAACACCGTCTAATAGATGATGGTGACTTGGATAACTGCCTCATTCTAAAACGTATATATACATTGTATACTACGTAGTTTATTTATCATCGTATATCTAGACTCGTGCCTATAGGATGAGGAACTTTTTATTGGACCCAAAGTCTGCGATTTCAAATAAAGGGGGTAAGAATCTATAGAAATCCAAATTTAGATCTAAACTCATGCTTATAGGATTCGGAACATTTGGATATTGAACCAGATCTAGGTAGTTTTAATGTGAGGATTTGTATGTAGGACAATGGCATTGACATGTTAAAAATATATAAAGGTTTTAATTATCCAGTAGGTTGAGCTGTATTCATTTTTTATAGTCAACTTGGCTTTATCATTAGCCATTTAATTGTCCCATTTCTATAACTAAAAACTTATTTGGATTTGGATTTAGAACCATTTAATTGTCCCATTTCTATAACTAAGAACTTATTTGGATTTGGATTTAGAATTGGATTGCCTTTTTAAGTTATTATGAAATCCAAATACTACATATAGATTCAATCTGAATCAGATTGCACAGCGGTTCTACATAAATTTGATTGGTGTGCATTTCTACTCAACTGCAACCGTCTCATTTCATTTTATTTTGACTCGTAT
Source organism: Sextonia rubra (assembly GCA_037013555.1). Lineage (NCBI taxonomy): Eukaryota > Viridiplantae > Streptophyta > Magnoliopsida > Laurales > Lauraceae > Sextonia > Sextonia rubra. The sequence goes on from JASUAD010000010.1 coordinate 56,725,450, forward strand.
TCATGATTCATCACGGTATCGGTCAGCCCCCAAAAACCAATATAGTATTGATATTGGTTGCAGTTCACAGTTCATCGTGGCTGTTGCGGTGTGAAAATTTTTTTAGTTAAAATTTTTTTTAAATATCCAAAAAACCTAGAATATTGTAGGATGCGGGAAAATGATATATTTTTTCTATTAGTACACACTATAAATCAAAACATCGGTCCCATAAAGTCATAGTACCTTGTATCGTTTTTTAATCTATAATTGTTAAATTTGTCAAGTATAATCTTTGTTTTATCCTTACAATTTATAAATCCATTGATGTAGACCATATTTAAAACCTAAATCATTAAAAATAACTATCACCATTTATATTAGCTTTATAATAAAAAAATCACTCCAATTCGAGTTAGGTCCACAATTGAATTGGTCCTGTTGCATTATTAGAATCATCAATCATTAGCCAATTCATGTTTATAACTTCATGATCTCATTATCTACAAAAGTCACAAAAATTTAGATTTCAAAAGGGGCATTTGTTTTAAAGGACTTTAGACAGATTTTATTTAAATGGGCTAATAAGTAACAATTAGAAAAAAGGGTAAGGATATCTTGAAAATTTTATAGGCTTTATGCTTCATAGTAGGGCTAAACTACACAAAAATTATACTACTCAAAATAATTCCCAACTCTGATTTGGGTTTTAGCCAAACTTAATTTCAATTGGAGATTGGTAGTGGTACTATTAGATTGAGGATTTTTTTTTCCAAAATTGATCAAGTGGTCAATATAATGGTGGATCAATCTCTTATTAGATTAAAACTATCTAGAGCCCATAGAAAAAGGGACAATTATTTTGAAAGGTTTTGATTATCTATAAGCGGGCTTCACTGTAGAGCTCACAGATTGACTTTCTAAGTTCCATGCATGTTGTAACTTATAGTTAAAAAAATAATATAAAATGAATAACTTAAAAACGCTTTTGCCCTAAGTCCCATATGTCTTCACCAAAACAGAAAGGGGGAGTGTTTTGGGATGACAAATGGAGGGAAGAGAAGGCAGAAAGAAAAAAAAAAGAAGAAGAAGAAAGGAAAGAGGAAGAGAGAGAGAAAGGAAAGGGAAGAGGAGGAAGATGGAGTAAGGGTTTAGCCGCGATGGGTGAGTGCTGCAACTCCGGCATACTGTGAAGCTAACTCCCAACTTCGGTATATTGCAAATCGAATCCTTCCTTTTCTTCTCTCCTCCTTCCTCCCTCTTTTTCTTTCTTCTATTTATTTTTTTCCTTTTCATTTTATTCACAATCCTATGTGCATGCAAAAATTTGGGAGAAAATAATAAGAAAAGAACCTGGTTCATCTATCGATATTTAACAATATCAAATGATATATCGATTGGACCAATATTTTTAATATAATGATCGATATGTGCCGATATTTTGGCAATTTTTTAAGGTTCCAAAACTTTTAATGCCGGATCTCATAAGATTATTTTAACGGTGGTGGCCGATACCAATATGTATTGATACATATCGGCTCATTATCAACCGATTTTTTAAATCATGCGCGTCTTGCTCTATGCAGGAATCACAGTTATAGTGGAATTTTGGGTTGAATGTGTTTGTTTGGATTTCTAAGTCATTGGTTACTTGATGGTTGGTAAAAAAAAAAAAAAAAACGAAAGTCATTGATTAGTAACTAGGAACACTAAATGCGAGAAACGAAAGTCATTGGTTGGTTACTAGATACATTAAATGCGGGCTTTTGGTTGGACCGACAGCCATCCTAACATATGCTGCTTGCACCTGAAAATCAAATCCCCTTGCTGGCTTTATATTAAGAAAACTAAAAAATTTAGATCTAGACGGTGATTATATTTTTCTACCGATTTAGAAGACCATGACCTAAAATGGACAGTCGAAAATGACTGTACCAAAAGTCTGGAAATAGAAAACAAACAAAACACTCAATAAATTGTATACATATGATTTCTCAAAAATATCCTTAGAGAAGACATAATTCGAAATCATGTATAATCATGATTATTATCATAATCATGACTATTTGTGCCATATGTTGTAGTTTTCTACTTTTAATATTTCTACAGTTAATCACATAATTAAAGGAACATTTTTCATAAAACCAAAAAAAATAAAGAAATTGTATATATTTAATCTTTCAATCTATTTGTTGCTTTGTGGGTCCTCCATTTCAAACCTTTTGATCGGGAAAAGGTGAATCTAGGCAGCCCTTCTAAGGTCAAGATTTTGAGTGCAGATCTCCTGCCACAGCAATTATGTTTAACATATACTGTGATCTCCATTATACGGCTTACATGAAGATAATTTGGATCATTCAAAATGAGTACTATTCCCTTTAGGTTATGTCCTCAATTTTTAATATGGGTGGGTCTTACTATCCATTGAGTTGATGATGGAAATGTTATGAAAGCCACAACGGCAATTATTAGTCTTTTAATGGGCTTATTCATATTAAAATAAAATATGAGGATATGTCACTGAGAGAGATGAGATTTATCTTGAATCGTCTAAATTATCTTTATACAAGAGTTTCTTCCATATATTATATACTTTTCTTTAATAGTAGGACAGGGACCAAAACTCCATGATTTTACCTAGGAAGCATTTTGGGTTCATGGCCCACCTTTTTGGGCCTTATCAATCAACAATTAGATTAAGTAAATCATGACTCCAATTACACAACATGTATAAATTGTTCGAGGCAATGTAAAAAGAAAGAAAAAGAAAGAAAAGAAAAGGTAAGAAAGAATGAAATGAATATTGGCAGTACAAGTGGCATTAAATATGATATTTGTCTTAAATCAATCTAAATTTTAATATTTCTTCTAAGAACTAATTGTACAATGGTGCTAAATATGATACCATAAGTGCAAAAATCATACGAGCTAACATATCCTTTCAATATGGGAAATATTAAAATTTTGACTGTCCAACAATAACTATACTTTATGAAAAATTCTTAAATTTTGATTGTTGGAGGGTAAATATCATCTAAAAAAACAACTCTTTGTATTAGACCGTACTTTTTTGGGAAGTAGGGGAGAGGGAAGTTTCTTCCTTCTCCAGTTCTCCTCCCTCTCTCTCCCTTCATTAATAAAAAAAAACCTAAAAACAAAGAGACGAAGACTTTTCCTTTGACCATCTCCTCCTTCTTCCCTTCTTCCCCTCTCCTACTCACGCGCTTCCTTCTCTTCCAGTCTTCCCTCCTTTTAGTCATTTTAATGGTTCCCTCTGCAAACCCAACACGCCAGATTTCCACAACATGGGAACCTGTTGGTCTGCAACGAAGGTCAGCGGCTCCAGCAGCCGAAGAAACAGCAATAACAACCAGAAAGAAAGCAAGCTTCCTCCGTCATCCAAAGCATCAACAACAACTGAAGTTAAAAAACATAGCCAACAAAAGCAGAAGCCTCAGAAGCATTGCCAACGGATTAACAAAGACAAAGGGCATTCGAAGCGTCCAGTTGGGATTGTGCCTTGTGGTAAAAGAACGGATTTTGGGTACGCCAAGGACTTTGATAGCAAGTACTCAATCGGGAAACTTCTGGGTCATGGCCAATTTGGCTACACGTTCGTCGCCACCGACAAGACTGGTGGGGATCGTGTTGCCGTTAAGCGAATTGACAAGAACAAGGTATTTTGGGAATTGAGTCTTTTGAAACTTTCGCAGCTGGGACTGGGAGAGAATGGAAATGATTTTTCTTTTCATGTGTGTGTTGATTCTTTGATGACCCTTCTCTTCGTTTTTGCAATTGAATTGGAATTTGTTGAATTTCCGTTTTTTTATGCGTTGGGTTTTGATTTGAGATGCATGTTGTGCTTCAATGCAATAAAATCTCATTTTCAGAAGCTAAGTTTGTTTAGGGATTTGGTTACCGGAATGATATATTTTGGTGGGTTTTGATGGTTTGACCTGTCTAGCTAGTGATGTTGGCTGTCAATTTTGAGATTCAGAAAGAGATTCAGTCTTTTTGCCTTTTCACTTTTGGTGGGGTTCGATTTCTCAATCGAGAATTTTCATGGTCGAAGTTTGATTTGCTTGTGAGGAAGGAATATTTGATTTTAGCTGTTTCTCTCTAATTGATTGCTTTTTTTTTTCATTGGATTTAGAGCTCATAGTTCTTTCAGCTGTTAGAATCTTTGTGGACTGAGTTGTCTATGTGAAGCTCTTATACTGAATATATATTTAGCTATGATTGTGTGGATGATCTTTGTTGTATAATTTCTTCAGAAATAGGGTTTTGAGGCTCACCTCCATTTAGCTTATATCATTGGTCAGACACGGCACTGGCAGTTCTAATATATATGCTTTTGGGAATTTCAAACAGAGGGATTGGTTTTCATAGTGAATGACTTATATGATGGAATTAATAATGAACTCTATATAACTCCCAGAACTAATATTTAGCATTGACGGTGTCTCTCTTATCCAAGAATCCAATATGATTGAAGGAACATTATAGATAATTTGGGGTAGAGAATACTTGTACTCAATCACAATGGAAGGTGCTCATTGTAACATACACAAGTTTGATCTTGCTACTTATCAAAAGAAAACAAAGTAGCCATCATCTTTGAATGCCTATAAATGTAGTTGTTATGATGTAACAATGAAGTAGTTGGATTGCTGCTTTCTGAATATATGTAGAAGCTAAGGGAATCATCCTTGTCGGCTTAGTTGTTAGTCTACAACCGAATTGTGCGATGACAAGATTTTAGCAGTCATGTTGTTAGAATTAACCTCACAGTATTTTTTCACTCAATATCAAAATTTTTTTGGTAGTGTAATTGTTAGAATTAACATTAAGCACTTTGGCTTTACCCTGGTTAAACATGCAGTTTGTACAGCACTTGTGTGAAAAGGGCCATGAAATCGCTTAGGGCCATGAAATTGCTTCTTTCTTTTTTTCTACTTACTTCGCTGGTACCCTTTGGAAGGTTGGTGCTCTAGACATGTCTCAGTCAATTGGCATTTCACTAATGCCAGGATTAATTGATGTCCCTCTTTGAAACTACTGGAAGCATCCTCAAATGAGCACCATTGATCAAATTCAACCCATTCAAAACTATGATACTTAATGCCAAACCTTTCTCCAGGTTGTTGATGTGACTTTTGTGGTTCTTTCCACACAGTTACAAGGGTAAAGAAGTGGAAAGAAATCTCTCTTGCACACTGTTTCCTGATAAAAATGCAATGTGGTAAGAAAGCATGTTGTTCTGCCCTTGCACTCCAATAAGGATCTAAATTATTATTTTATTGGATTTTCTGATAGATCTTTCAGGAACATGACTTGTTCTGTTTCACGGGTCTTCCTATGAAGGCACTGTTTCTGTTGAAATGAGATATGAGATGAATTGGAGGTGAAGGAACTATAGCTAATTTATGGTTAGACACTTGAATTAAATTTGTTTCAATCAATAATATAGTTGAGAGCTGCTTCTCAATCTCAAGGCATTTATTGGATGGATGGATGCTGCTTTCTTGATTTAAATTTATCTAGCTGATGACTTTCATGTTTCTTTTTTTTTTTTTTTTTGCTGTATTCATATTAAAGGAATGCAACAATTGTGATTAATGTCGTACAGGTAGAGGCATTGCAGCTTAACCTATAGAGTGGAGTTTCTACATGACTTACTGTTTTTTTTTCTTCCAGAAACATCTCTTGTTATTCTTTCAACAAAACTTGTTTCTTTTCTTTTTTTTTTTTTTTTGTGGCAGATGATCCTTCCTATTGCAGTCGAGGATGTTAAGCGAGAGGTCAAGATATTGCGAGCTCTAACAGGCCATGAGAATGTTGTTCAATTTTATAATGCTTTTGAAGATGATTCTTATGTCTACATAGTAATGGAGTGAGTTGAATCCATGCCTAAATAAGTATTTCCTTTCCTTTTGCTGAGTTTTGTTATATTACATACTGTGTGACCGATTCCCCAAATCGATGGCATAATGATCAGATAAGTGAAATCATGCAGTTGATTCTTTACTTTCTATCTTAAACTTTTCCCCTCATCTCCCTTCTCTTATGCTTAATTGTTCAATCACATGAAATTTCCTCCTTTTTTTTTTTGTTATAACATTTCTTTTATCTTCTCCAAAGACAAGGATCATTGAACAAAGCAGTTTCTTCTCTGAGAGTTACATTTTTATGCCGTTATATATTAAACTCTATCATTGGCTGCATATTTTTCTTCAGTGGTTCTCATTATGAAGCTTCGCACACATTTAATTCTCTATGTTTGCCGTGGTTGCTGGTGTCTGGTGTCTTAAACTAGTTTGATACAGTAGTGATATGCTTTTTCACATGTTTGTTTATCAGGTTATGTGAGGGGGGCGAGCTACTCGACCGGATCTTGGCCAAGTAAGACTGCTAAATTCTTTGTGTTCATTGTTTTCTTTGTATGCCTTATGACAAATGTAATGGTTTTACGAAATTTTATTGTATGACATGTATTTCTTTGTTAAGGGGTTCTTGAATGAGAATCAAGAGGGGAAAGATTCAAGGGAAAAAATGTAAAGGGACGGAAGTGTGAGTGAAAAAGTCTCCATAGGTTGATTAATTATGACTGGCTTGTTGAAATTAAGGAGAAGGGAGCCTTAATAATTGCTATTTTCAATGGTTTAATAATTCCTAAATATTAGCTATATATTTTTATCCTTGAGGGTTGCAGTGCTTTGGTCCTTGTTTCCATGGCCTTCATAATGTGGTTTCATTTGTCTCTTTTTTTTTTCCTGTTCTTGGTGAAATAAATTATTATCACCATCTCAAAAATTATTATTATTATTTTAAATAAAGTAATGATACGTTGCACTTTGGTCTCATTTCTTACCTTAGTTTGAAAAAATAGCAGTTTTACAATATTTATTTTATTGATCATTTACCTTTGACACTGTTGTGTGCCTCGTGCAGGACATGTCTGTCCGTGCCTTGGCAGTGGCCCCTGCTTGGTCACTGCACAGGATGTGTGGCTGGACGTGTCCTGACTGGGCCCTTTTAACTGGTTTTATATTTCATTTGAAAGATACTCAGTATGCTGATTTTCTTGCTTCAGAAAGGATAGCCGTTATAGTGAGAAAGACGCAGCAATTATAGTGCGACAGATGCTCAAAGTTGCAGCTCAATGTCATCTACATGGTTTGGTACACCGTGACATGAAACCTGAGGTAATGGTTGGACAAGAAATGGAAGATGTTCAATTTCTTGTTGTGGATTCATTGGTTGATCATGCCTCACAGCTTATTTCTCAATCACTGATGAAATAATATGTATATTTCCATTGTAGAATTTTCTTTTCAAATCAACAAAAGAGGACTCCCCCCTCAAGGCCACAGATTTTGGTCTGTCAGACTTTATAAAACCAGGTCAGTAGATTTGTCTCTGGCTTAGATTTTCTGTTTGACCAGAAAGGGGAAATTTGACAAAAGTGGATTCGTATTTGGTGTAATACTGTGATCAATCAAACTTTTTGTACAATGCATTTGTGCACACAGAATTGCAGCTTGTTTCTGTGTTCTGGGAAAACAGAAGGTTACTGTGCTATGTTGTTGGATTGGTTTTGATATTGGAATCCACTTTACATGTTATACTAATTTTATGTTTTTTGACCTAATCATGATTGATGCAAATTGCCAATGTTGATTGTGGAGCGGAAGGTTGGTAACACATAACCCAAACTGATGCTATTTCCGTCTTTTATGCTGCCTCAAGTGTACATTGGAATGTTCTAGTATAAGTTCTGCCAAATATACACACAAATACGTGGTAGTGATTGGAGTACATCAATGATCAAACAGGACCTTGAGATGGAAAATTACTTGCTGCTATATAAATATGTGCATGGGTGCGTGTGCATGTATGATTGCTGAACTAGAGCTGGTAATAATGCAGGGAGGAGGTTCAAGGACATAGTTGGCAGTGCATATTATGTTGCACCAGAAGTACTGAAACGCAAGTCTGGCCCTGAATCTGATGTTTGGAGTATTGGTGTGATTACATACATCTTGCTTTGTGGAAAGCGTCCTTTTTGGGATAAAACTGAGGATGGCATATTTAAGGAGGTATGCGCTCTATTCCAATTTGGTAATAGAACAGACAAGCCAGTTAGAAACGTGCCCAGGATTTAAGATTTCCATGCATTCTATGCTTGGATACCTATATGCTATTGTTAAATGCTTAGGGTAGTTGTGTTCCATCATGGTGATTTACTGATTTGGGATACTGCATCAGTGATAAAGTACAATTAATGACTATGTTGTTACAGGAATCTGTGTTTTACCCAATTCCTGACAATTTTTCATGGTTTTAAAATTTTAATGAGATGCCCTAATATGCAATTCTGTGTACTAAATTCTGAGAGCACCAATCATGTCCCTGCTCCTCCACATAATCTTTTATGATCATTGAAGGAAGATATTTGGAAACAGTAAAAAAGCTACAGTGGAAACAGTGAAGCAACTACAGGCTGAAGACAGGATAGTCCTTGATTAGCTAGAGCATCATCATTGGCATTAGCCACCTTCTAAAGACCCAAAGAAATGAAAATTACATTTAAAAAAAAACCCTAAAATTCTCCCTTTCCTATTCCACCCAGAATGCAAGCCTCCAAGGATAAGATGGACAGGAACTTGCCAACCCCCATCAACTCCACCAGCTTCACCCCATCAAACAGTGCTTGTTTTTTCTGACATCAACAAATCTTGATTTCTATCGGGCATTAAAATATGTGCATCTGAATGCACAAAAAACTTCAAAACCTTGCAAACAACTTCTGATCATCATGAAACAAACTTTGGGTGATCTGAAAATATCAGGCATTTCTTTCAGCATAAAAGCCTCACAGAAATTCTACTCGGCAGAAACTCCAAAAACAGGTTCTTGGGGCTTTTTTCCCATAGATCCAGTAAACACCGCCAAAATCACTTAAGAAGTTAAGATCATGGAAAATAACTGAAATAATCTCCATAAAAGTATCTAAAAAAAATCTCTATAAATTTGATGGTATGGATAAATAATAAATTAATGGTTCAAACCTTGATGCATTTGACCACATGGATGCTGATGTCACCTGTATGGTATTGTCATAGAAAGATGACATCAGCCTTTTGCAGCTATGCCCAGTGATTCATCAGGAGAATACCCCACAGCATATTCAGTATTGTATATAATATATAGATTTTTGAATGGTATAATTCAGTAATTATATTCAAGAATACTCAACTGCTTGTTGCTCAACATTATTCAGTAATAATATTGGAAGGAAAAAGAGAAATAACAAACAACAAAGTGTTGTTTAGAAAAAATTGAAAAAGGTTTTTTCAACTTCCCATATTTGCTTTCCTGTAATAAAAAAGCATTAACACTCTTAAGGGTGGTGAGTGGTTAGAGCCCTTCCCATGAGTGTCTGTCCCCCACTATACAACCAATGGCCAGCTAAATATGGGCCTTTTTTGTGGTCCCTTTTTGATACACCAAATCCCTGAAAACTTGCAAATGTTCTTGTTGTTTTTCCTTTTTCACTTGGATCATGAATAATTTCCTTACCAACTCTTTTGAATGCTTAAAATTGCAACTATACATAGGAAAGCAGCAGCTTCTGATCTTGATAGTATTTCTGATTGGCTTACTATTTCTGGGGCACAATGGTTTTTACAACTACGGTGATGGTGCTCATATATTGTTCTTTCTTTGAACCCACTTTGTTTCCCCAGCAGTTTATCATCCTAAGTACTTTTGCTCTGCTTGTTGTTTGCAGGTGTTGAGGAACAAACCTGATTTTCGCCGGAAGCCCTGGCCAAGCATAACTAATAGTGCTAAAGATTTTGTGAAGAAGCTTTTAGTGAAGGATCCTCGTGCAAGGCTGACTGCGGCTCAAGCGTTGTGTATGAATCTAATTTGGGTCTTTGAAGGATGAAATATAATAAGTCCCATATATTTCCAGCTATACTAGGATAATAAATAAAAAAAGAAAAAACACATGTTATAGATGGGGTTGGATAACATTTAAGCACATAATTTAATTTGTTTCAAGTAGCAGATTGTGTCGGCAGTATGTTCCTTTTGCAACTCAAAAATTTCTCGCAACTCATCCAATGGTGGCAGTACATCTACAAGCATGGCAGTCTAAAACACCCAGGCTGTGGGCCCCATTGGATATAATTTAAACAAAAAATCAGTGTTCACGTGATCCTAACCATTATATTCATCTGTTGAATGTAGATGTATGAGCATTTTCTTTTTATGATCTATCTGATGTTCATAAATTGCAAATTGCAATGATCAAGATCTGCAACAACCCCCCCGCCGCTGCCCCCACCAACACCACAACAAGCACACACAAAAATCGACAACAGGATAACAAACCCTTGAATTGGAATGTTTGGATTATTGTGCGTGTAAATTATGAAGGTTTGTGTAGAGCTGTGAAAAGACAGTGTAATGGAGCCTTCGAAGATTATGTAAAAACCATGATAAGATTAGTCTACAGTCATCCATCTGTTTCTTTTGCCAACATGATCCTTCTTCTCTGTAACATGTGGCAGCATAATTACCTGGTTATGGCTTAAAGTGGTAAATTCATTTTTCTTTTCGATTGATTCTTTGTGCATGACTTGCTTTTTCCTTTTTTTCTATTTTTTTCTTTGACCAATTCCAGCACATCCATGGGTGAGAGAAGGGGGAGATGCATCAGAAATTCCAGTGGATATATCAGTTCTATCCAACATGCGCCAGTTTGTAAAATACAGCCGCTTGAAGCAATTTGCTCTTAGGGTAAGCTATTATGCTTTTAATGGAGTTCACCTGCTCTTTCTATTTTGTTTCTGCTCACTCTTTTGATAAATAAAATAGTTTGTATAATGATTCCTTTTAATAGTTCTTATGTGTTCTAATTTGGACATTGCTTGAATAATTTTGTAGGCATTGGCGACAACATTTAATGAAGAGGAGATAGCTGATCTCCGAGATCAGTTTGATGCAATTGACGTGGATAAAAGTGGGACCATTAGTCTTGAAGAAATGAGACATGTACATCTCTTTATGTTTCTTCATTGTTTTATATGATTTTAATATTAGGCTTTGTGACACTGAGAACTAAAAAATAAAATCTAATACCTTGACTGTTGTCAAAATGGAAACTGTGGGAGGTATGGTGGTAAAAAAAGCTTCTCATGCACACATTGCGCAGGTTCTTATTTTCAGCACTAGGAGTGCTCAGCTGAGTCAGCCTGAGCCCATCATTCTTTATGCTGGATTTGGTTGTGTTTTTAGGCCCTTGGGCTGGATATCAGCCTAATTTACTCGCCTGACAGTTAAATGAGCTCGACCTGGGCATGTGTTTGCTTAAAGGCCCAACATTGTCTGACATATTTAGCACAAAGGGGGTGCATATACTCTGAAAAATGGGCTAGGTCTGCACCTGAATTTCAGGCTCATTGGTGGGATGCGGATGCATTATTAGGCCCAATAGCTAAATGAGCTGGCCTTTGACAAGTTTTGGCCTTGACTGACCCTGTTGATGTCACCCCTATACAAAACAGAATTTTGTGCATTTTTGGCTTTGCAGAGTATTGAGGTTTTTCCCTTTTTGTTTGAATGCAGACTTTACGACATATCTTAATGCATGGATTTTTTTTTCATTTTTTAATTAAGCCTTTTATTTTTACTTTCACTTTATCTTGAATTGAATTTGTTACTGCTTTCTGGTTCAGTCCAATTGCATGGAACAGATGTCACAGCAGATATATTTTCTCATTTCTCACACTTAATTCTATTCATTTTGTAGGCCCTTGCGAAAGATCTTCCTTGGAAATTGAGGGAGCCACGTGTTCAAGAGATTCTTCAAGCAGTATGTATTATTCCAATATTCTCTGGACTTCAGTCTTCATCTCATTTGTATGGGATTTCATCATTAGAGCACTCCTATGGTGTCCGCTATTTATATTTTGCCACTTGCATGGTCTACACTTACATGCATTATCAGATTTGTATGTTAGAGAGAACATTTGCAAGACGATACAAAGAACAGTTTAACTGCACAGCGCACTCATGACTTCTGAAAGTTTGACCTACATCAGTTTTAGGTGTCATGACTACCTCATATGTGCCTGTTCATGAAAATCGTCATGCCTATCGTATACTATTATAGGCTTAGAAAATATAACATAAACATGTTAATTAACAATATAAAAAAACATTTGAGGAAATATTTATAGATATAGCAAAAAACATTGTCTGGAAGAAGTTTGAAATCTGACGTCAATTGTACTTTTACAATTGTAGAAAAATCTGTTCAGGACTTGGGTGTATGTAACACCCATCATCACCATCTATAGGGGGGAAATTTTTTCAGGAAACTCCTGCTAACCATATTAAAAACAATTCCTATTACAATTGATGCGGCTGCAATTGTCATTCTGGTTTAGAAACTTCGCCATGGAAATTGTACAAACAGATTCAAGATAATTCATTTCCTACCATCTGTTTAATTATTCTAATTCCAGTTATCATGCTCTTGCATCCCCATAGCAATTGCATTTTTTTTTTTTAATGAATGCACTATAAAGGTAGGTTCACATGGATGTTCCAAGAGATCGTTTCTTGTGTTTACATGTAATGTTTTATTTATTCATACCATGTATTAATCATTTCAAACAAGAGTAGTGTTTCTTTGGCATGCCTCAAAATTCTGACGGTCGTATCACTTTGTTTTGAGGCAGATTGACAGCAACACAGATGGGCTAGTTGACTTCACTGAATTTGTTGCAGCAGCCTTACATGTGTATCAATTGGAGGAGCATGACTCTGAAAAGTGGCATCAGCGTTCTCAAGCAGCCTTTGAGAAATTTGATGTGGATAGAGATGGATACATCACTCCTGAGGAGCTGAGGATGGTAATTGCAGAAATTTGGTTTTTTCTTTATTTTGTTTTTCCTTATTACAAGAAGTCTAATAGTTTTTATGAGACTACATGAACAGTACATAAAGCTCTTTTATAGCTTGGGGCATTTATCTCCCCATGTCTTCCACATGCTGATATTGAGGGATGGCTTAGAAGTTTGAACCAGGCATCTAGTAGTACCATAGGTGAACATGGTTTAAGAACAATCACAAATGGATGATGCTAACCTTGGCTTCTAGTGGTGGGTTAAATAGAACTTGAAACATAATACACGGTGATCCACATCCAACTTCACCAGTCCATGCTTATGATTTTTAGATCATAGCCTGTCCATGGCTTAGTCCGATAGTGCCTATCATCTTCCAAATGGGCCCCATTGTTGATGAAGGTCCAACAATCAGATCCTTACCATAAATTAGTGGCATTTAAACAGATTTGAGGGAGAAAAGCCTATGTTCAACTCCAAGTTTCCACTGATTGAAATCATACAGAGATGTTAGCTTTTGTTCTTGGTCCAAACATGATTGTGCCAGCAAATTGCCCAGTGTCATCTATCTCTGTATGTGGTCCAATCAAGTAACGAGTCGAGGAAAATGACACAACACTTGCAAAGCAGAATCGATATATTCCATGGGTGAAAGCGGAAATCACAATGTGTGACCCCATTCTTCTCACTGCTTTGTTTTGTTCTCTGCAGCATACGGGTTTGAAGGGATCCATTGACCCACTTCTAGAGGAGGCCGACATTGACAAAGATGGGAAGATCAGCTTATCAGAATTCCGTAGATTACTGAGAACTGCAAGCATGGGCTCGCGCAATCTGTCTAGCCCGTCTGAAATTCAAAATTCTTACAAATAGACTGGAAGGATGATTAAGAAGAGAAATAGTGGAAAGTAAAGGAGTTGAAGCTGCCAACAATCTTATTCATTAGATTACTATGGATAATGTGGGCCTTACATTTTGTTTGTCTCCATCTTCTGAGAAGTTGTGTGGAAAATCAACCGTGTCAATCAGAACTGCAGAAGCTCGTGATGATCACTTAACCATGAAGATTGCTTGAGCATGATCAACACTTCTTCAGTAGAACGTCCTTAGGCTTTTGTAACATGTTTTGTTGTAATGGGCTCTTCCAGTCAAAATTTTTTCTTATTGTGAGCATATGAATAGGAGTGCAAATTTGGTGTAGAGCTTTGTAATTAATTTCAGTTCGTTAGGTTTGGTAATTGATGGACCAAACAGCCTTGTCCAAATACGTGGTCTAGATTTCGTCCTTGTTTGGCTCAGTGCGGCCATTTCATTCTAGATATTGGTCCAGTCAACCAGTAGTCTGAAATGGCCAGATTCTGGCTGACCAGGAAATCAGTGAAATAATAATAATAATAATAAGAAGGGCTCTTCACTTTGATCTAGGCTATTGATTTAGGTACTAATTTGCCTTCATAAATATGGCTTATAAATTATTTGTTTGGCTTCTAGAAACAATATTTTATTGTTGACTTAGGGCCTTCTTGTGTGCATAAAAATGCATTGAAATTGAATACATAGAAATTAATGGTAAAATGAGCACCATCAAAAGATTATTAAAGAGGTGAGTGGTGGAGGATATGAGGTGGAGATATGTATATGATACCTTGACCTACCTAGGTATTGAATATAGGAGGGTGATAGCCAGGTATCATTTCCTTAGTAGAATGAATAAATGATATATAACATATGTTAATTTTATTTTTTAAACTATTTTTGTATAATTAATTATATCAATGAAATGAAACATTAAAATGCCAGGCTGGCCTGAGGATCTCTGTCTGCATTGGAATCAACATGGTTTCAAGATGAAAATGATAACTGTAGTCTAGAAAAAAAATATATATATATATATTGGGGAGGCATTGGCTATCTATGTTGATATGAGATTTTTGGACTCTTCATGAAGACCTCCTAGAAATTGTCTCATAGAACTGAAGTGGAATGTTTTACACACACACATCTTTTATATATTTTATTGGGAACACAATGGCAGAAGAGCAAATGAGAAAAAGTTTCTCTATAGAGACATCCCAAAGAGGACATGGATGAAAATAATGAAGATGAATTTCAAAAAGTGCAATATATCCGAGAATTTGGCAGCCTGGCAAGGCATTGAATTGAACATGACCTATTCAATTTTCATTTTTCATCTTCTACTTTATAATAGTGCTCAGTCTTTTCTTTTTTATTATAATGATGAAGGATATCTCTCGTAAGCCTAGCATTTGGACCTTTGGCCTCCATCTCGGGGGTTACTCGATTTTGACGAACAATGATTATTCCTTAGGAGGTACATATATGGTTGCACATATAGTACTCGGATAACGCAAGGGGCAGGAGTTGAATTTAAGACCTTAAGGCTTTGGGCAATAAACTCAAGGCTTAAACCAACTAAACCACCACCTTGACTATAAGTCCACAAATTAAGAGTCTGGTTCCCTTGCTTTCAAAGACAGGTTTATGAGCATATGCATGTGGAGTTCACCTTGGAAGAACTTCGGATGCCGTGCTTGGAATCTCATGGTCATGGACGGATCCTTAATTGAAGTTAGTAATAAATATAGAACAGGATCCAATGATGATCACATCAAACATATTCGGTAAACTTTATAATCATGGCAGCAATTGTGGAGAATAAGCAGACGTAGAAATTAATCTCATCCGATTTATAGTTGCCGAATTGATTCCTGGGACGCTAATGAAATGAGAACAGAACCACCAAAATTTGGCTTTCAGAAATGAAATTATACTGTGTGATGAAACCATTCAAGGTCAATACAAATTACATGCATAGTGGATTAAGAACCAGGTATAGCGATCTGATTCTACCTTGTAAATTTTTATTTATTTAAAAGAGTTATTATTCTCCAGTAATGGGTGAAAAATCAATTTGAGAAGTCTTGTTTCTCCTTGGGTTTAAAAGAGGCCAACTATCATCTGTAAACAAGTATTATCATCAAAGATTTGTCCCATGAACCTGGTATTTGCCCATTTGGGTAATTGGATGTAGACTAAAATGAACTTAGATCAACCTAACCCGAAGCTCAGTAAGATCCTATTTGTTTGTAAGGATTATGAGAATTTTTATTGTAAAAGGTATTAAGTTTTCAGATATTGGTCCCTTGAAATTTTCAAATGAAGTACAATCCAAAGTGGGAATTTAGAGAATTTTGAAAGCGAAAAGGTTTTAGGCCTAAAGCTCTACTCATCAAATGAGACGATTACTATTATGTTACAAGAATTACATGAAACATTTAGGCCTCAGGTGCCCCACCCAACCTTTTCTCATTATTATATTTTGATAAAAGTGGAAGGTTTTGGATCTAATTTTGACAGTACTTTTTATTTTGACTGGAAGTTATACTCAGTTTTTACAACTGTAGCATGTTCTCTCCTCATTTTATCTTATGCAGTTCCCCACTCATGCAACTCCCATGTACCAGATTCTAAAAAAGATCCCAGTCACTCACCATGAAATATATAATTCCACCTCCTCATGCACTCCCTCAATTGCCACTAATTTCATCTCCTGTTCCACCTCTTCATACGCGCTTTTGCTCCTTCGTTTTGCTAAGTCACACAAGCGCGGATGCTAGAGGTTTAGAGATGAAGTTGGAAGCAATAAGTGCACCATTTGTTTTTTGTGCTATAATATAGTATATTGATTTGCATCTTCCACATATGGTATACACGTTCTTGTTGGTGTAATTATTCAGGGATAAGCAAAATCAATTATGAATTTGAATAAAATTTAGTCTCTTTTGTAGTTGAGACTTTATTATGATATTATTCCGATTGAAGGTAGGACCCACTGGATGATCTATTTGGATGGATGACACGTGAAAAAAAAAAATACAAAGTTAGCAGTCAATGACGGGTCTGACTCTGCGTTCCCACTTCTCGTCAAAACCAAACCGAAACCAGGGCCTCTTTCATCTCATCCATGGCGATTAGGCTTTTCTTCCTCCTCCTGCTCCTAACCTCTCCCTTTCTCTTCCAAGGTAAATCTCTCAATCTTTCAATCTCATTAAAAACTTGCAAAAATTTGTACTATAAGCTGGTAATTCATTCAATATCTTAGAAGATGTAGCATTTTTTTTTTCAAGGCGTTTATTCATTTGATGTGTTGGGGCATGTTGTACATTTCTAGTTGATCATTGTTACTTCTATGGATGATTGAAAATTTTGCTAGTTTTGCGTTTAATGTGATTGCCATGATCTTGAATTTTTGAAGTCTTTATGAGTAGAAGTGTTATGGAACTTAGAACAACAGTATACCAGGCTATGCCAAAAAATTAAAAGGTTGGGTACATTTCTAAACAGAAAAGGCTTAATGCCTTTTCTAAGGATCCTAGCTTTCTCTCCTTTCGACTTAGTCTTTGCAAGCAAGCTATCCTATTTTAGCTCTACCAACTCCAACCTTTTCTCCCTTAAAGCACTGTCATTCCAGAGGCCAAATGTAACTAATGGCCTTCCTTTTATATCTGCTCTCATCTACTCTTTGTGCAAGTTCGTGCGTCTTAATGTTGATTTTCAATAGATCTTTAAACATAAAATATTAAGAAGCCTTGTTTAGGAGGCGCCCATAGTATAATAAAATGAATATTCACATTTTGGTTATTGTTAATTGGCAAGTGGTGGACAATAGCTACTTGCCTACAATATTGACCACAATTTGCTTGAATGACATAACGGAAAAATACTTGGTAATGGAAAAATACTTGATTTATATCCTTTTTCTTTAGTTTTTATTGTAATTTTGGTCATTTTATGGGAGCATATTGCACATATAGATTCCTTTCCATTTTTTTCTTTTCATTCCTTAGATCTCATAGAAAATTCTCATTCTATAATTTCATCATTTTCTGGGACAGTTGTTAGATGTCAATCAGATGATGTGGAAGTAGCTGAAGCTGCTGAAGGAGGTGACCTTGGCATTGTCAGTGATGACGTTCAAGATTTTGGTGATGGGTTTTTTGCTCCAGCTGCCGGGGTAGAAACAGTCTGTGTTTTCCCCCAAAATGTTGCACGGTGTAAGTAACATTTGTGTTATTTTAAGTGCATATTTCATCTCTAGAGTTTAACAAAATGGAATAGAATGAAGAAACAGAATTTATGTAGCCGATCCCAACATGGTTGGAATAAGGCTCTGAAGATGATGATTTCATCTCTAGAGTTTAACAAAATCCGTTACTTCAGTGGTGACAGCAGGGGAAGAAACTGACTATTAGTTGGAGTGATGAATAATGAGGGTAAGCTTATTGTTTATGGGCCTCGAGTTTACAATTTTTACAGGTTTTTTTCTATTATTTTGTCCTTTGAACTTAGAGTTGGCATCTGATTCGTGTGTTAGCTAGCTCACTGTTAGTTTGTAGAACACCCATGATGTTGTTTTATGTGTACACCTGTAGGCGCTATGGCTGTTCATTTTATACTATTGTGTTCTGTGTGTCCACACCATGCAGTACTTAATCCTTCTTTCAGTGGTTATCTTTGCTTTGTTTTTGAGCTCTATAGTTTCTGTACGCTTTTGATGTAAAATATATTTGAACCTATGCCTTAATGTTGTGCATCTCTAACCAGTTTAACTCTTAAAAATTCTGATGCACTTCTGCTTCCTGTAATCTGTCAGATGAAGCTGATTTTTTCTTTCTTCTATCTGGATATTATTTTTGTGTTCATCCTTGTATTTTCTCACATTTGTTTTTTTGGCTCTGCATCTTTTTGTTGTCAACCCTTTTTTCACGTCCTTTGATGCATTTGTACTCTTATCAGAAATTAATTTTTTGTTGTTTCTTTTTGTATCACTTTGTTTGCCATGTTCTCTGGCTGTAATGTGCAATCATATCTTGATTGATTGTTTAGAGTTTTGGATTGTCTAATTTGTTTTATGTTTGTGTGTCTGTGCCTCATCATTTGCCGGTGCCAGTGCCATGCCTCACCATTTACCTATGCCATGCCCTTCTATTTGTAAAATGTTGTATTCCTTATTCCTTTTGGATCGTCACTTGATGTTGTTTTGGACAGTAGTTTGTAAGTACAGGCGAGTCACCTTTGAATGTTATTGCGATAAGGGCTAGCCTTCATCTTCCTTTTGATCATCGTCTGTTTGTTCAAAATCTAACTGTGCAGCCGAGCTTGATCTTTCTAAATGTTTATGTTGTGAACTATTGGCTGATGGATTATGTCCTTCCAGTTCCAGGGTAATGCTGTAATCATCATCATCATTCAGAGTTCCCCGTTACCCTAGAACCCAACATATCTCCTTTTTATTTCCGCCTTCCATATCTTTATTTTGCTTTAATAAACTTTTGGTGGATTAAGTATGTCTCTATGCTATTTCAGGAATTTTATAATGCTTCAGTCCCATTTTCTGCTCAAGCAGCTTTCCTATATATCTTCATTGTTAACAAGTACTTGAAGGTATAATTGTAACGACCCAGTCCCAAAAAGTACATGTGAATGAAAGAATATAAGTAATAATCCGTCCTAAACTGTCGAGGCGCCTTTTGAGGACAAAACCGTGAGGACTTCCATAAAAAAACTATAAAGTTAAGCGTGCTCGAGTCAGAGCAATTTCAGGATGGGTGACCTCCTGGGAAGTCCAAAGCGGACAATACCTCGATGGTGCAGGGCGGGTTGTTACCGATGGTATCAGAGAAGGGGATGGCTCTCCTCTGAGTGGTGGAGGGTGAGGCCGTTAGGCCGGACCCCTTGGGGACCGCTCGAATCCTGCTTCCCTCTCGAATCCTGCCCTCCACAAATAGGAGGGGGGAACGAAGGAGGAGGAACGAAGTCCCACATCGCTTATGAGGCCGTCTTCGGTCCGACAGTCTAGATATGTGGATATGGGGACATATCCGGCGGAAGCTGGTAGGCCTGTAACGACCCAGTCCCAAAAAGTACATGTGAATGAAAGAATATAAGTAATAATCCGTCCTAAACTGTCGAGGCGCCTTTTGAGGACAAAACCGTGAGGACTTCCATAAAAAACTATAAAGTTAAGCGTGCTCGAGTCAGAGCAATTTCAGGATGGGTGACCTCCTGGGAAGTCCAAAGCGGACAATACCTCGATGGTGCAGGGCGGGTTGTTACAATAATAGGCTGAAGTACAACTACAACTGCTTTGGTTTTGTTATAAATAATATAAGATATTTAATCGTCTGCCTTTATTGCAGCCTGGATCATTTGATCTTGTGGGTACCATTTGTCACCACCCGAGCCCAAGAGTCGGGGGTTAGTATAAGTCTAACTGATGACACACGTACTCCCGTGCCTATACATATAGACCCGATCTAAATGCATACGTACAAGGGAAGATTCACACGTGCCATATATGTACACGGAAGCTATAGGTATCAAACAAAACACACAAGAAATACGAGAACAGAGTGAATATCGACAAAAGATGACATATAGATTAACGTTTTACAAAATGAATCAAAATACATGTATACAACTTTTGAAGAGATCAAACGTGTCAAATCTTAAAATATGGAGGACCGATATGCGAATGCATCTATGCCGCTCTCCGATGGAGTGACTACAACTACTCCTCTAGTCCAAGACCTCGGGGGCTTCCCTTAGAGTCTGGTTGACCGACGAAGGGTCGGTCTGGGTATTTGAGCCTGCAATACTAAGGACAACTCGTGAATACGACGATTCAGCAAAGTATAAGCTATAATGAGTTAACACATGTTGTATCTAATAGAATAAATAACATGATACAAATCATGACATGTCAAGTTCGTATACTAGGTGATTGTGCATTAAATAAAGCATGCCATTAGAATCAAGGTATACGTGCTGTGTACATAACAAGTTGGCTACTACATTTGCCATGTGCTCCCAAAGTAGGGATCTTATATCCATACAAAGAACACCATCGACCGGGTCAGGGTACGAATGGGTCTTGGGTTCCTGAGGTCCGGATTCCCCAATACGTGTCTTTACTGCAGCAAGGCCATATAAACTACACCAAATGCACCTCGTCGGGATCCTAAGGCTGAGGCTGAGTAGTGCCTGACCATACATAATCAATCATGTACTAAATCTTGAGTAGATCATACATAGCGTGACAAGCATATCAGACGTGTATACTCATAAACATGTATCATACGTGCATACTCCTTAACATGTCTTATACGTGCAAGCTCAATAACATATGTGTATACTCAATGTACTGGAAACAGAGTAAGGAAGCCAACAATTCGATGCTCAATTACAAGAAATCAATCATGCTGAAGAGTGGAGATCAAGTATGGTAATACGAGATGCCATGCAAGCAATTATTATCGAATCAAGTTTATTTACTATCCAACCCTAATCTAGTTATCCAGTATTTCTAACTGTGCATGATGATGTAGTTTTAAGGCATTTGATGCATCGTAGAGTGCATCGAAGTCTCTTAAACCAACACCCATGGGGAGGTGCTTAACAACTGGATAATGAATATGAATGATTTGCAGCCCTCGAGATCATGCACGCCGTTTTATCATAATCCATGGGCAAGTCAAAGTTGCCTACATTCTAATTCCAAGGTCCTACTAGGTCTCATTCATTCCTAGCCTTCTTACTCGTTACAGGTTTTACAGCTCAACCGTGGGTGACCTTACGGCTTAGCCGTAGGCACCTTACGGCTTAGCCATAGAAGACTTCACGGTTTAGTCGTGGCTGGGCCGTAAAAAAGCTGCAGATTTGCATACTCTCAGTTATTTTTAAGACACACCCTGTATTGATCTACGGCTCGGTCATCCGGTCATGGCTGGATTTACGGCTTAGCCGTAATGCACTTTACGGCTCAGCCGTAGCACATTTCACGGCTTAGTCATAAATGCGCTACGTCAATTTCTGAAGCTGTTACAAAATCACTGAAACTGCACCAAAATAGCAAAACTACTTCTCAAAGAGGAAAAAGAACTCAAATTGGGTTGTAAACAGATTTTGCATGCAAGATCATGAGAATCATTCACCTCAAGCATATATCAACATGGATTCATATAAATTATGCTTATACTTGCCTCACTTGAGTTCTACCACACAACCTGTTGTCCTTGGGCTCAATCACGTCCAAACACAAACTTAATCCCCCATGCATGTAGAGAAAGGAAGAAAGACAAAAATGTGAGAGCATGCACACAGTAAGTGACGAGAAAAAGAAAATAAAGATGAAGACCCAACTCAAAGCTTACCTTCTCTCCACCCACAAGAAGAAGTGAAGGGTAGAAGTGCACAAATTCCTCCTTTTAGCTTGACTTAGTCAAGGAGAAAAGAAAGAGGAAAAATCGAGAGAGAGAGAGAGATAGAGAGAGCCTTCAACGTGAGAGAAGAAAAGAGAGTGAGAGAGGTAAGTCGGTCGCTTCCCTTATATAAGGATAAACTTAAAAGGAAAATTACAAGAAAGTCCAATGCATAAAACAATTTACAGTTCGAGTCAAATCCGGGTCCAACAGAAACATATGACATCTTTTGCAAATGATGTAGTTACAGAAGTTAACGAGCTCAACAAAAGACACGTATTGACGCCAAGATGATGAGTGAATGACGAGGTTTGATAAAAGCTAAAATTACGAAAAAGGGTTTGGTCTATCTAACCTAGGTCAAACTCAACCCAACTACCTATCCAGGACTCGCAACAAAACTAAAACAAAAGCAAAACACAAGTAACAACTAAAGCATCGTTAATTAGGCGCTAAATGGAATTAAGCTGGGTCGGAGTGTTACACCATTGTCTATGAAATTGATCAACATCCATACTAGAACATCTTTTATAATGGTACAATTGAAGTTGTTGAGGCTGGTGGTTTTCTCAGCATAGAATCTGTATTCCTTTTCACTTTGGGAATTGCTCTAGTTGGCCTTCTTTTTTCGTGGACATATGGTCGCATACAAAACCTTTCCAAGGTGAGTAAAATTCAGTCCAGTCTTTAGATGATCGAGTTCTCTCCTTTTTCTTGTTATAAGCTAGGCTCAGTAGAATTGCTGATAGATACAAGCTTTGAAATATTCTGCAATGGACTCCATAAGTCTATTCGTACTTGGTTTCTTTCAGTAGCCAAACTCTTCTGTACTTCTTTGCCACTGGAATGGGACCAAATTATTGAGGTTTCACAGGCTGAAATTTTAGGATTTATTTATGGCAAGAGTGTTTGAAAACCAGTACATATGAGAAGCAAGAAGAAAAGTAACCTAACTTTTCTGGTGACACAGCATAAATGTCCAAACCAGCATTTTATGGAAGAGTATTAGAACAAAAATAGATATCTGAATAGCAGAAAATTGGGCTTTGAGAAGAAAGTGGAGACAAACCCAAAATTCTATGTTACATAATCTTCTAAAAACTCCAAGCAAAAAATATCTTTCATATGACCCATGGTGCATGTTTGTGTGATTGAGGATTTCATGTTAGATATGGAGAGGAGGGAAGCATAACTGAACCAAAGATTAAACTTGATAGGCAGTGGAGCCTGAAAGGTTATTAAAAAAAATGGAATATACACAAAATGAATGAAATTTGGGAGGAAAGAACAGGATATTAATCTCCAACAGGGAATTGCTTCATTCCATGCATCCTTTTTTGGTGATTGTCTCATTGTCATGCATCTTTAGAAATACTGTGGTGATGTAATCTCCCCAACATACTAAGTGTTTGGTTAGGTTTGAAAAACAGAGAAGAATAACATTTGCCTTCTGTCAATAAAATTTACATTTTAAAAGCATGCATTTTTATATAAAGGATGTACTTCTGTATGTTACTTTTAATTTGTTATTGTCTATCTATTTGTTTTTTTTTGTTTTATCAATCAACCACTTTAAGGTGTATTTCTTTACAGAAAACCAAGAAAGCACCAGAGGTGGAAGTAGGGGCTGGGACTACAGATGCTTCACTGGATGAATGATTACAAGTAAGTTGTTACATAAGTTGCAATTTTGTGATGATATTTTGTTGCAATTTGTGATGATATTTTGATCCAACAGAAACCAATACCGTGTTTCACGACTCACCTGATAAACCATTTAGCAAAAAACATGAGATTTGTTTTCTTCTCCAACCAAAATCAACACCATGTTTCAGGTCTCGCCCGATAAACCATTTAGCAGAAAACACCCTGCCTGTATAATGTTTCAAATGACTATCTTATGATTTTTTTTTTCTCAGGGTACAGCATATGCCCAATCGCTGTCTTCTAAGAAGTCTAAAAAGAAGTAGGTCTTTTTTTTATGTTTCTGTCTGAAGGGGACAGTGGCAGCGGAGTCTGTGCAGATGAGATTGACTTGCTAGCCAGAAGATGGTGGCATTAATGGAGTTAGAGTTAGTTGAACCTCAAAGTTTTTATTTTTCCTTTCTCTGCCACATTTAGTGATGTTACATGGATAAAAACCTAACATGATTTTTATGGAGAAAAAAGAAACAATTTTGTTAAGCATTGCCTTGGTGTGATTGATTTTATTGGAGGATTCATCCAATCATACACTGGATGTTGCGCTTTATGTCCTCGCTCACGCCCAAGAATGCGTGGAGATCTCTTGGGGCATTTTTTAATTCTTGACAATTAGTTTTGCTTTCATTGTACATTCTTATTAATGATGGCTTTTCTTTTGATTTTACTTCTGCTTCTTCTATAGCTGGCATCCAAATATGCACTAGGTCATATCTGAACCTTAAAAGAAAATTGTAGTGCATGATTTATCAGCTTTAGGGGTCATTTATTAATTTAACATGTCCTGTGAAAATGCTTTACATGGGTAAATGACTCACATATGAGTCAATTGCATATACAATTGACTCACATGTGAAATGAATTTAATCGTTTGTCATTTTCACACCTCTTCATATGTAAATCACCATTTATCATAATTTTTTTTGTCACTTTTCATGATTTATCACAAATATCCTAAAATAAATATAGAAAAGGATTACATTTCTAAGCCAAAAAAGGCATTCTAGAGAGTTTGGACGGTTCCGATCATTAAGATGGGGCCCATAAAATTAAGAATTTCAGATTTTTATTGTTAGATCTTTTTGTAAATATCTAAAACTATATTATGATCAAACGGTTGAAAATTGGTCTCCAAGCCATTTTTAGTCTTCACAAGAGTTTCAACGGTTTTGATTTATATTAGGAGGCCCACAGGAGTAAAAAATTAAAAAAGGCGGACTGGGTTCAATCACGGGTTCAATCACGTCCAATAGTCTCAACTGTTTTGATCATATCTCAAGTTGTACGATGATCTAACTGTTGAAAATTGGTCTCATGGCCGTTTTCAGTCTTCACAAGAGTTTCAATCTGATTTACATAAAGGGGGCCACACGAGTCAAAAAATAAAGAAAGGCGGACTGGGTTCAATCACTGGTTCAACACTTCCAACGGTCTCAACTCTTTTGATCATATCTCAAGTTATATAATGATCCAACGACTGAAAATTGCTCTGTGAGCCGTTTTTGACCTTTAGAAGAGTTTGGACGGTTCAGATTACTATTTTGGGGCCCACAAAATAAAAAAATTGCAAAAGGCGGACTGCCAGTGGTAGTTACTATTCACCCGCCTCTCAACAGTGACATGGGTAATGTTTTTACACCTGTTGAGGTGTGAAAATTCTTACCTGATTTTCAAGCCATTTTCATACCATTTTCACATCTACTTTACACATCTCATGCGTAAATAAGTGAAACCAAATGTAATGGTGTGTAACCGTAACACATATGGTTCATTTACCTATGTAAATCAACCAAAACAAACGACCCCTTAGTTTCATCAGGAGAAATTATTCTATATAAATTCTATTTACTTAATTGACTGGCTTACTTTCTTTTTTCTTTTTTTTTTATAGAATGAGAATTACTTACATTTTAAAAACAACATTATATTTTGCAAGCATAGATGTGAAGTGATACAACCATAATATTGAATATCTTTCAAAGTGATATTTGTATATCTTTACAGTTCATCTAAAAGTGATATATAGTTTCTAACTCATATTTGTGTTTGCAAGAATGTTCTGACTAAACTCAAAAATTTGAAACTCTTATTATCACAACTGATTTGTGAACCAAGAGTCCTTTCTTATATTCATAAATATTTACAAGTTAGAGCTTGAATTAATTTTTATGTGGACTTTTTTTAAAAAAAATTCATTTTATTTACAAGTCCTCTCTTGTTTTTTCATTTTATTTTTATTGATATAAAAAATTGCATCATCAATAATTTACACCCAATTCTTTAGGTCAGAATTCTTCATTGAATTTTCTTTTTAGGAATGGGTGAAAACTTCTTCCCATATCTTATTTCTTCTTATAAGTTGGCATCATCTCCAATTTAATGCTCATCTAACCTGGATTGAATCTGAAACAAAAAAAAAATAATGATAAAAAAAATGAAAGACCATTAAATGGAAATAAAGATTGAAAGACCATTAAACTTCAAAGTAATTGAAAATTTGATGATATTTTAAGAATTGGGCTGAGACTAAGGTTTGCCCTTTATTTGTACCTTATAAGTTTAATTTAGAGAGAAAATTTTGACTCTTAGATACCAGGATCCAGTTCATTAAAATGGGTGTAGACTCATAAGCTCCCGCCTAATCCAAAAGGGTCCCGTGTCACAGCTCCAACCAACTCAGCATGATATTGTTCACTTTGGCCCATGTATGCGCTGGGACTTCTCAAGCGGTCACTTATCCTAGTATTACTTCTGCACAAGCAAGCTTAACTCCGAAGATTTTATGGATTAAAACGAGGTTTGACTTATAAGCCCAACGATTTGGACGCTCTTTTGCTGATGTGAGACTCATATAATTCTATGCATTGCAAACCCAGGTGTATGGGGACCACAATTGTATGGATGTTACATTCTCCCACACTGGGAGACAGAGCTAAGTCCGCTTTGGCCCACATGCGCAGGCAGAGATTTCCGAAGTGGTAACCCATCCTAGAACTCCTCCCACACTAGCACGCTTAACTCTGGAGTTTTTATGTGATCCAGGGGTACACGGCTTTAAAATGCCTTATGTTGAATTAATATGGAGTTTGACTTATAAGCCTAAGGATCTGTACGCTCCTTTACCGATGTGAGACTAATATAATTCTATACATTGCAAATTCGGATGTCGAAGGACACCCCTACCGTTGCCCTTCTTTACAAGGTCATCATTGTATGGATGCTACATTCTCCCACACAGGATGATGTTGTCCACTTTGCTTCACATGCACGCATAGGGATCTTAGTACTGCTTTCGCCCGAGCATGCTTAACTTTAGATTTCTTATGGGATACGGGGCTACATGGCTTTAAAAGGCCTCTTGTTGAGTTAATATGGGGTATGACTTATAAGCCCAAGGACCCGGACATGGCTATTTCCAATGTCGGGCTTAAGGAGTCTAGACTAAGAGACAAGCAAGCAAGCATCACACCTTGGTGATCAAGGCAAACAAGACGAGCCTAGGCAAGTGGGATCTCACATTCTCCCCCACCGGGAGATAGAGTTGTCATCTTTGATACCAACTATCACAGCCCCGCCCAATCCAGCATAATATTTTTTGCGTTACCCATCCTAGTACTGTTCCTACACAAGTACCATGGGTAGAACTAGAGGGGGGCCAGTAGAGGTCATGGCTCCCTGAACATTTCAATATCCCTCTTTAAGTTTTCAATTTTTCTATATTTTTTTAACATATGTCATCGCCCCCACCCCCCCCACCCCCCCAACAAAAAAAAAAAAAGAAAAAAAAAAGAAAGAACAGCCCATATATATCTTGAAAACTAATTTTTTTTATATGGGCCCTTCCATTTTTTTTTTGTAGTGGCCCCCAAGGAAAATTTCTTGGGTCTACCCTGATGAACACGTTTAACTCCAAAGTTCTTATGGGATCCAGGCTGTACTATTTTAAAAGGTCTTATGTTGAATTAATGCAGGGTTTGACTTATAAGTTCAAGGATTCGAACACTCCCTTGTCAATATGAGACTCATGTAATTCTATAGCAAACTCGGGTGTCAAAGGACACACCTATTGTCGCCCTTCTTTAGGGAGATGTTACACTGGTAGCTATGGAAGTGCAAGAAATCCAAACGTCAATACAGAGGCTGCAAATGCTCTATCAATACAAAGGCTGCACAATAATAGGTGGGATTTTGTGGGGAAGGTGTGATGCTAGAATTAGACAATAGAAAGATCTGCAAAAGCATACAAAAGGAAGTGGCTTGATTTACGCTACATATTTTTAAAATCCTTTGTTGTGAATTTCTTTTCATTCTTGATGATAAATTCTTCAATTTTTCTGTCTAAATTCTGCAAAGGTATTTCACAATTCCTATGAGGAGACATTTTTGGCCCCTGATGAAGATTGGATATGAATCTACTCATAGGATTGACCAATCAAAATCAAAGTAAATATTTCATAAATCAAATTTATGTTGCTTCCATAAATTTTCATATCCACTTAAACTTGCAAAAAGCAAAAAAATTAAAAAACAGAAAAACATCTGAAAATTTATATTTTTGAACTTCAATCAACAATTTAAAAATATGACATTTACCTTGGTTTTTTAGTTCTCTTCCAATATCTCAATAACTCTAAAATAAGTTTTTTGTATTTATTTCTTATCTACCCACATAAAAAACAGTATGTATTTATGAATATAAAAGAGAAGGAAAGATGGGTTTTATACAGTGTAATGTTGTATAGTCATTCATAAATTATGCAATACGATTTTTATCTAACCACAATAAAATTATGATAGGATACTTTTACATAATATAAACATGCTTCATAAAATATTCATTTTATGAACTCTCTCTAGTTATTAATAAATACAATAATATATCCAACATCATGCTAAGATTGTTATGACCTATTGTTACAAAATCATGCACCTATCTTTAGAGTTTGGATTTTTTAATCGGCCAGATTCAATTTTTTTTATTAAACAGGTTTGAAATTCTTTCATTAGATTGGTTATACCCCTAACTTGCAACCCGATGCGTACGAAGCGCACAATAATAAATTTTAGTGTTATTCAATATAGTCTCTTTTTGAATTAATTATTATGAGCCAATGTAAACATGCATATCACTTCGCAGAACCGACCAGGCATAGAAGCATGCTTTTTTTTTTTTTTTGGTAATATAGAAGCATGTCTATTAGAATTACATTACAGTGGTCTGCATTGGTTTTGTAGGTCGATCCATGTCTGACTGATTTAACTACAATAATAAAAAACTTTCAAGGATTTTCATCTTAGTTTTTTTCCTTATCTTTCTCTCTGAATATCAGTTGTTATTGGTGACAAATGGTGCCTTCCGAATGTAATTTTCATAGTGATTGTTCTTATTCACACCAAGGTTTGAAAACTCTTCAAATTGACTTTTACGACTCCCTTGTATAATTTAGATTTCATGAATGACCCAATCAACCATATGGATGACTCGGCTTAAGTCACCTTATTTGCATTTGAACCATTTGATAGGTAAATTTTATTTTAAACAATTAATATTTATTTTTAAGTAAGCATGGGCGGACCCAAATCTAGTTACATTTGTGTGGTCAAACCTGGTAAACCATATTGTGGATTTAAAATCTATATGAAAAACTCTCAATTACCTTCCAAGAATCCATTAAAAGCATGGATCTATCCTTAAAAATTCACATGAAATTCTGGCTTTGTTTCCAAAATTAAACTACCAATTAGGGTCCACACCCCTTAAATAAAAATCATTAGGCCATTGTAGTAAGTATGCCCAAGATTTGGAGAGTGGGGCAATTCAAAAATGATGACAAGAATGTAATTTGAGATTTTTTACTTTTAATATTTGATCTCATCATTATTAACATTAAAGTCTTATCTCTACTATATTGGCGTCGGCTACATGAATTTAATTTTTTCATTCTGTTCTATTTTAACCCAAAAGTTAAATTTCTTCAAATCTAATTTAATGACATCCATCAATATTTTCTTTGGCCTACTCTTATCTCTTGATAAGCCATCTACCTGGATAGCCAAACTTTTTCTTACCTGTGTCATTACGGGCATACACTCAACATGCCTAAATCATTTTAAACTAATTTATCTAATTTTATTCCTTATTGGTGTTATTCCTATATTTTTTATAATGTTCATTTGGACTAATATTTAATTTACTTTTTAAATATTTTAAAAAAATATGTAAGTCTCTCGTGCCACCGCGTTGATCTGTCTGAGTCAAATTGTTTCTATTACACAAGTCAAGTATCAGGCACAAGTTTTCCTATCTTGACTCTCACATCACAAATTTTCAGGCTACTCTGCCGCTTCTGCTCCCAAGAAAGAGCAGCTGAATATCATTTTGAAAGTCAACTTCACACCCCTTCATCAAGGCCGTCCATCGTAGGACCCCAGTTTTTTAAGTGGGGTCCACAGACCAGCATTTAGAGGTGGGGTGACAAAGTCGGACATTCCCCTCTCCCCACTTTCTCCACTCTTTCCCCTCAATAACCAAAAACCCTAACCCAAAGTCGCTTCAATCTCCTGTCATTGACACGTGGCAGCAGCCACATACCCGCCATGGATTTCATTTACATAAGAAATCACTGTCCCAAGCAACAGTCCTCCCAACACATTTCCCAGCGTTTCCTCCCAAACATGTGCTTTCTCCTCTTCCTCTTCTTCTCCAATTCCTTCTCCACCTTTTTCTTCATGCTTTGGAAATGGCGACTCCTCGAAAGATAGCAAATCAGAAGAAGAAAGATAGCATTTTTAGCGAAGAAGAACTGCAAGTGGCCGAGATCCTCTTCGAACTCCAACGAACCTCTCACGACTCCAGATCTCTTCTTTTCCTCTTCTGGGGCACCAAAAAGAAGCGTTCTTCCATCATCTACTCGATCCCTCCTTCCTCTAATGATGAGAAATCCGACCCAGTCAAGGGCCAGGCTGCCCCAAGTCCTGCAACCCCTCTCTCCTTCTGTCCCAGCGAATCCGAATCCAAGCCAAAGCAATCCAGGAGAGTAAAAAGAAGATCGTTGAAGAAGAAGAAGAAGAAGGTAGAGTTGTCTCTTCTTGGTTTTTCTTATTCTGTTTTGTTTGTCTTTGCCTTGTGCTTTTTCCTGATCTTGGGTGTTTGATTTTCGTTTCAGACCAATGAGCAGCTGAGAGAGGTCGTGGCTAAGTTAACTTCACAACGGGAGCGGTTAAAACATGTGAGATTTCTTGTTCTTTTATTACGTCATTTTTTATTTGGTTGGATGTGTGATTAAATATTATTATCTTTCATATTGGATTACTAATGGAGTGAAAAAATGGGACCCACCTTTGATGATGATGAGTAACTTTGATCTAATTATTTTTCCAACTAAGGAAAATTTTTGAATGATTGCCTTGGATTTCATGCCTGTCCTTACTTTGTGGCCTTCTGTTTGATGTAATTATCTATCTTGACCGTCCAGTGTCGGTGATTGGTCGGTAATCTGTTCGCCCCATCCATTGAATTTGTGTAATTGTCTGTGACCTATTTCTGTCTGCTCCAGCTCAGATTGCTGCTTTATCTCACTAGTCATATTAATTGAAGGATAATAAACATCCCATTTTTTAATCCCCAACTCAATTAAGAGTCTCATAAATGACCAACAAGGTGAATGATACAATTGATAATAATGAAAAAGTTCTAACTATCTGCCTTCAATCATCCATCCACTGGTATCCACTTCTGATGTGCTCGTTGCCTTGATGATAGTAGCCATCTTGTAAATAATGCATAAAATGAAGAATTTCAGATCCGTTATTGTGTAAATTCGTCCTACCCTTGATGATTCATGCGTCACAACAGATGTCACAGATTAAAACCAGATTTTGTCATCTCTCTTAACCATCCATTTATTGCCCTATCTAGGACCTCAAACCCCATTGAGCTACCTCTTATTCCAAAAGCTTTGGTATTCTCGGTTGTATTAGAAGGCATTCGAGTATCACTCTACACGGGTGCCTGAGGATACCTCACTTGTATCACCCGAGAGGAGACTTGAACCCTCAACCTTACCAGGCTCCAATACCACTTGTAGGATTTCAAACCCCCAATTGAGCTACCACTTATCCTAAAACTTTATAGTGATAGGAAGGGTAGAATTAATAGTTTTATGGTCTTCTCGGATGTGTTAGGAGGTATTCAAGCATCACTCTATACGGGTGCCAGAGGGTTGTACTAGGGACTTAATACACTCCTATAATGCCCAGATACAGCCTGAATTTTACACATAACTGAGGCTGAGATCAGATGAGACACTGCACTGCTGAGATATGTTTCCTATTTTAGAGCAACAGGGTATCATAGCTGACCTCAGGCTAAGATCACTTGTATCAACAGACCAAAACCTTACTTGACTTGGAAGTTCAACCATGTCCCTTGGTTGAGATGTGTAAATAGAAACTTATTTTAATAATATTATAACTAATATGTCTGATTGAGTTGTATTTAGTGTACAGTTTTAACCACTATGAGTTTCGTCATCACTACTACAATTGTTCTCTAGTTGAGGTTTTGGGAGTTTTTAAACAGTGATGTTAATATTAGATTTCCCCTCTAGCCTATCAATTAGGATTGTCAGAGTAGATCAGTTTGCGTCACTTAAACTATCATGCGAATATAATTATCTGTTTTCGATTGAATATTTATTAGTTCCTGCTTGCAGCAGGCAAATCTAGTTCTATACTGTGAAACAGAGGTGGTTTTGAACATCTAATGCACTTTTAGTTAAGGAGGAGTAAAAAGAAAGGAAAAAAAGGAAACGAAGATGAAGAAATCATTTTTGGAACAGCCAAGCGTACATCTTTTGACACAGCAGGAGAATTGTACTGATTTTTTTTTTTGTTGCATTCAATTAGGAAATAACAAAAGTATTGGACTACTATGAGAAGGTGCGAGCAATGAATTTGGCGTTGAAAGCGAGGCAATCAGAGGTACTCTTTGTAACTTCTAGTTTCCTTTATTTATCCTATTCGTTTTTTGGATTTCGATTGAAAGTTGCAATTAACACCCCTCCCCTCTCTCTCTTCCCCCGTTTTTTGTCATCTGGTAGGTATTCCTATTAATAAAAAGACGCCAGTTTGATCTGAATTCCTGCAAAATCTTAAATGTTTACGAGGAACAGACAGAACAACTTAACCCTGTTTTTGAAGAAAAACAGGCTCCCATTATCCACCCACCGTCTGAGCTATCTTCAGAGGAAAAGCAGGCTCCCATGATCCAGCAGAAACCCGCTGTCCATGGGACTACAATTGTTGGGAACTTCAGATACCCACAAGCCGATGTATCTCTCTTATCAGAATCTGGCGTGAACTTGCAAAGCAACTGCTCTTATCCTGTCCTTGGTACAAATGTATTAGCTGATGAAGCTGCTAGAAGGGACTTTCACTGCAAGGCAGCTATGGCTGCTCAGGCACGGAAGAGAAGGATTGAGATCAATAGGGTGAAAAACTCTACAGCCTCAAAACAGCAACGCTTGAGATGAGTAGTTTAGTAGTGGCCTTTTTTGTTTTTGTTTTTGTTTTTGTTTTTTTTCTTTCTTTGTTTCTTCTTTTTTTTTTTTCTTTCTCTACATTGGGGTCATAATACTCAGCATTCACACACACGTGTCCCTAACCAGTGATGCTATAACCTCGGATCAATATTAAAGTAGTAGCCATTGTAGTTGTTGCTGCTTTCTTTGTTCTTTTCAATTTGGGTTTTAGTTTACGCAGAAGATAAATTCAGTGCATGTCTCTTTTGCTCTCTTTTGTTCTCTAATTGTATCATTGTTCTGTAAACGCTTCTATGCATCAAGGTTGTTTTAGTTTATTATCTATTATGCACACTGGCCCCTGTTTTCATTGTGTGCTACGCAAAACCATATATATCAATGATCAGGCCATGAGAAAGAAGGTCCACGTGACCTGTTGGTTTTCAAAGCACTGGTTCTGTTGCATTGATGGGAGTGTTAAATCATTTTGCTGCTTTAGTATTGATATGACCAGAGAAAACTTAAAGAGGTTTGGTTAAGGGAAGGTGATGGGCCCCAAATTGACCAATTACAATTGGTCCTCAAGATAACAAAAATAGGCCACGATTTATGATAGATAGCGGACCTACCTATTACTGTCTTATTATCTCGATCCAGGCCAAAAGTTTGACCAACTTGGACTTGGTCTAATGAAATGCTGACTCGTTCAATTCATCTCATTAGTTGATAATAGAGTCGATAATGAGCATCAGTTCTAACCAAGCTGATCAGGGTTAGAAACCTCGACATTCTACTTCTTTTTCATTTTGTGGGTTTCCGTTCCCTAATTAGTGATAACAAAATTTCAAATAATAAAAATAGTCAAAATTTCCTTGGCCAGCCTAGAAGAGTTTTCTGCCAAAACAGTGTTTGTTTGCTGGATCCTCTGTAAAAAAAGTTACATGTTGTTGGTCCCGTCACATCACCAATGGATGTAGGCTGCTCATTGGTAATGTGACGAGACTTTATAAGTTCCGCTACCGTATGACTTTTTCAACAAAGGATCTCAATTCGTTTGCCAGGCCGTTTTTATTCTCATGGATTTAGGTTTTGAAGGAGTCACCCATTTGTTACCCTCCTTGGATTTGGATAATAAATGTTCTGCCAGGTATGGCCAGGGCCTTGGATCTGCGCATGTCAAAGGGCTGAGCCGGCCACAACAAGCAAAGACCCTACCTTACCTAGGTCTGTACCCTACCGTCGGGGGCCAATGCCCGAAACCAAGAAACTAATTTTTAATTTTGCCTCACACTACCTCTAAGCATTAATAGATTGTTCATATAATTGTAATTGATTTTTGCTCAGAATTTCGAAAAATAAAATTAAAAAGGTGTATACATAGCAACAAAGACAGGTGCTAAAAATTTCAAAAAATACAAATTGGTTAATATATATAATTTAAAAATAGTCCTCATAATATATTTTGATCATTATCATCAACACCAAAGGCTTATTCCAACTATATTAGAGTATTAGCATATTTAGATATCCAAAGAAAAATTAAAAATATCAAAAATTTTTGGTAACTGTAGTTGAATAAATGTAACAAAAAAAAATAAAGATTAACATTTATTGGCACCAGATATGTTAGGTATTTAGAAAATAGAAA
The DNA here is from genome assembly GCA_037013555.1 of Sextonia rubra. Classification (NCBI taxonomy): domain Eukaryota; kingdom Viridiplantae; phylum Streptophyta; class Magnoliopsida; order Laurales; family Lauraceae; genus Sextonia; species Sextonia rubra. The sequence continues at coordinate 56,760,503 of JASUAD010000010.1, forward strand.
TAATGGAAGTTAACATCAATTATAGATAAATGGTTGGTTCTTATTATTCTTATTTTTGAGTTTTCACCATTATTGATGCCGATCATCCATGCTATCTTTATTCTCATCTTCTTGCTGTTATTCAACTTATAGTAAGGGTATTTTAGGTTTTCTATGCATATAAATAAATATATATATTTAAAAAATGAAGAAATATGCAAGTGCTGGGCTGATTTTAATAATATCGAAGCCATGCCATCATTTTAAGGGCTTTATGAGGGCCCAGGCGGTCCAAGCTCCCTTGGTAAAGGGCCCTACTCAAATAATAGACTGTTGGTAGAGTCGAGATTCTCTATCGCGATTATTACACAGAAATCCTATAACTTTTTTCTTGAACTCCATCATGAGGCCCACATAGAGATAATCAAGACCTATCAAGATGGTTTCCATCATCTCAATTGATACATCCTCAAGCAGTTCGATTGGTCCCATCGTACAATTGATGACCATAACGGATTTATGACTGGTGTTGATATGGCATCACTATTGACATGATGTTTTATATTTTTGTTATGATGCTCAAATGTAGGGTGGAATCCACTGTATTTCGACTGAACTTTAGAGTAAATCAATGAAGTCAACGGCATTCATCTTAAACGGTTTAAATCATCTTGAAGTAGGCTCTATGATGGAACTTTAGAAAAATATTACACTGTTTCTGAGCTACCACAATTGATCCAAACTGTAGCACTTTGATGCTCACTTTTATGAACAAAAGATAAGAACTCAAAAAAAAAAAAGGGAAAATATGTGGCATCAAGAGACTCCATAGAGAGAATATGGTGATCAGGGTTGTCAGAGGGTTGGGCCTGGATCGGGCTTCGGTCTAGCCAAAATCTTTGTCAAAAGTTGCTAATTTGCATCCATCCCTCACCATTTTGGTGAGGGACACTTTCTTTTTTGACCTATCAAAGGTTAAAAAGGTGTCATGATTTTTGCTTTTTTTTTTTTTGTCTTTTTGTACACTAATGCTTACTAAAAATGGAGTGTCCCTCACCAAAATGGTGAGTGATGGATGCACTTGAATATTTTGCAATAAGTTTATATGTTATAATTTTATTTTAATAGATTAATAGACAATGGGCAGGGTGGTGCTGGGCCCCCTCAGGCTGGCTAATTCAAGCCATAACTTGGCTTTCAAAGGTTGCAGCTATTTAAAATTGGGCCCTACCCTACCTTGGGCTTTAGGGAAAAAATCCCTTGCTTTGCAGGCTTTTAAGGGCCAAGTTGGGCCAGGCCTCATTCATTGAATGATGTTCACTTTACTCATAAACTACGCCCTTTGTCCACTCAACTCCAACCTTGCAATGAGGTGAGCTTCTTAACTCAATGGTAAGAACTGACATGCCTCTCTCCCCTCCTTGCATATATAAGTTGTTTGTATGTGTGAGTTGTGTCTTTTTATATGTGAGTTGTGTCCTCCAATGTCTCTCTCTCATGGTGGGTTCAATTTACCAAAAAAAAAAAAAAAAAAGGGAAAAAAAGACCAGCATTGGAATATGGAGTTTTCTATTCAAGAACATCACTCGACATAACATGATCGGACAATTATCCTTGGTCCCCTTTTTTACGTGTTTTCAAACACACCCTTTCTTTCCAATATCAGTCCAAACAAGCTCAACTGAAGACTTTTGTGGTTGAAAGAGGGAGACCAGAATACAATTTTTTCGTAACTCAATTCAGCAGTGTCAAAGCAAAAAATAATAATTACTTGTACACATTCTAAAATGAACACAAGTGCATTTATCTTATGAGATAGTAACAAGTGTATTTATTCCATGAAGTAAGAAATAATAAGTGAAATATAATTATTATTGTGTAAAGCCACATAAGCTATTATACGTTTTGTATGTGTTTTAGTGTATCAATTGTTTGTGCTTAGTGATAAAGAAAGAGACAAGTTGGCATGCAAATTGTCCAACTTGTAAAATCTCCAAAATCATGCATGAATATCTAACCACTTGTCAAATCTCCAAGAATCATGCATGAACCCACTTGTCAGATTTCAAAGACATCCATGCTCTTTCATTCATTAAATCCTCCTCAAAATCATGGGAAGTATTTCTTTCTTTCTATGCAATTCTCTATATGGCATGATATTTTTATATTCTTTCTTCTTTGGAAGATTATCCCACGAATAAAATGAAATCATAACATATACAAATAAGGGGAATATTACTATATCCTTCCCTCATAGGACAAATGCATATTTGGAAAGATTCATACACAAAAGGAAAAAAGTCATTTATACTATTATGAAAAAGAAGAATCTTCATATATAAAAAGAAAAAGGCAGTCATTGTCCCTCACCCCATGGTAGGGGAAGGATGCGTAGTAACCTACAAATAATACAAATGTAGAGCTTATATATGAAGTTATATTGTTTCTCAAATCTCACGTTGAGATAGAGTTTCTTAAACGGTTTGACTGAGACGGTAGATATTTGTTTCCCACTTTCTAATTTTTATCATCAACAATCTTCACCTCAAATGCCAAATCACATCAAACCAAAGGCCATACAAGTATAAGATGCATCTTCTACAAAGACCCACGATGGAAGAAATCAAGACAGACTTTTACTATCAAACCACTTAGTGGAGATATCTAAGTATTAATTAATTAATGACAGACTCAGATTATTTAACATTTCATAATGTAAACCATGAAATTTGGAAACAACCACAAGGAATCGAAGGAAGTGCATGAAAAAAACCCCGATAAATGTCATCACAAAATAAGAGAAAAAAATACATAATTCAAGGCGGGAGGGGAGAGGAAAGATTAGAAATCGTAATGATAGCTGTTGAGAATTGAGATACATCTCACTTTGGTAGGCAAACAATGATGGTGAAAACAGTTCATGAGCTCTAAATTAGATGGCTTTGACCCCAGTCAACATTTCAAGATTGTTTTTTTCACATGGCAAGTCCTCTCTCACCAACCTTGGCAAAGTTGTCTCTCTCCATCTTTGGATTGATAGATTTATTTGAATCATATGTTTTTCACAATTTGATCAGATTTTAGCTAATGTTGGAATCAACATTTCCTTTTTGGCTTTGCTTCATTTGGATGCCCACATTTCAATTGAAATGCATCTTTTCTATTACGTATGAATTGCCTTTTCCTTTGCTTCGTTTAGATGGCCACATTTCGATCGAAATGCATCTTTTTTATTATGTACCATGTATTATCCCAAAAGCTTAAGTTGATAGGTGAAAGGCTCAAACAGATATATGAAGCCATATCAAATTCATTACTTAGAGCTTTTCCTAACATTTTTTCTCACTTGTTGGTCCAATAGATTTTTTGGATAGGCCTGCTACTCAAGCTACACAAGAACAACATCCGAAGTTGGTAGGTGAAAGGCCCAAACAAATATATAAAGCCATTTTAAACGTATTACTTAAGGTACATGGAATGTGGGGCTTTTCCCAACATGAATGTAGGGAAAGTCAAGATTTTCTTCAAAGGGGGCAAACAAGGAGTTAACTGGATTTTTTTTAGATGAGATCAATGATATTTTTCTATTTTTTTAATTTTTTACTTATAATTTAATAACAAATTTATTCATATTTTTGCAAGAGTTTTCTATTGATATCTATAAGAAATTGTAATTTTGAAAAAACTTGACAATGAGCATAGTTAAAAAACAAAAATAAGAGAGCTCACAGTAATGAATCCATACAGTTGAAAATAATCTTTGAATTACTCTTCACTTTAGAACTAAGAGTTGAGTTGTATATCAGTCTATTCAAATTAGTGACTATATTGAAAAAAGAAAGGCCTTGGTATCCCAAAAAAGAACAAATGACATAGTTATGAAACGGGGAGTCTAGAGCATAATCAAGTTTTCTAAAATGTCTAACAAATGGCAGAAATACAATTAGCTGTATAGCAAACAACTAGATAGTTGAGGCAATAATATTTGAAGTGTTGGATTAACATTTAAGTCATAGCACGAAAGATGACACTGCATACAGATATAATTGCCATTATAAATCATCTAACCACTATCAATATTTCCTACTCCAAAGCGGATGATATCGGATCATGGGTACATGAAAACTACACACGACAGTGCGGAGATTTGGATGATTATTATGCTGCACCGATCCATCATAGTAGTGCCTCAGACCGACGGGAATTGAGATGGACCGGTCTCCTTCAACATGAAAGTAAACTATTAATAATGATAACCGCATGGGACTCACGAATTCAGGCAAAGGAACCTGCATGGAAAGAGAATATACTTTCAAAATTCTAGAAAAGGACAAAGTAAAAAATAATAATAATAATCAGTGAGAACTTTTTGCCTCTAGCTCAATAACATGCTGGCCAAGATCAATAGGATTTCCGACCACCCTGGCAAGTAGAAGTTCAGAGGGATTGGCATGATAGTATACCCTCCATTCATTTTCTGCAAGAGAAAACATGTAAAAACCAGCCAATCAAATAACAGAAAACTAAAACTAAGAAGATTATAAAAGGAAGAGAAAATCAAGAATACTATAGGAGAAAGGGAGAGAAGGGGACATGCAGAGATCTCTTTTGTAAGAGAATAATAACATCTAAATCCCAAATCCTAGAAATCAAGGGAGAATACTTACCAGCTACAGCCTCAACACAATTGATAGTTATAAACAGACGTATAATGTTTGTGTTTCTCCGAGGTTTCTGCTCCTCGGAATGTATCATGTTTGTGTTTGTCAGGGGTTTCTGCTCCTCCATACTTACCATGTTTGTTAGGGGGCTCCGCTCCTCCAAACGTATGATGTTTGTGTCTATGAGGGGTTTCTGCTCCTCAATATTTAGCATGCTTATCATGTTTGTTAGGGGGTTCTGCTCCTCCATTCTAAGTCCTTCCACTCGTACAGGTGCTTTAAAAGAATCTGCATCCATGCTGAAGGGGTCGAGCAGAAACTAAACTTGAGAGGTGAAGAAACTAAGAAGAAGGTAAGAAACTAGAGATCGCAATTGCCCTTTTACCAAAGGCCAACAGTAAAAAACAGGAAAGTATACGGTTTTAGTAATTTTTTCTTAAAATGGAACGAGACTATACATTTCTTTAAAAAAGGAAAAACCCCAAATTACAGAAAAATAAAATCTTAGAATGCAGTCGCACTAGATATCATGACAGCCCTCTCCATGTAATTATACAAATAATAATAATTGGAAAGCTTTCTAATATTATTTATCTATCTCACTAGGACCCTTTAAGCCAATCAGCCCTCATACATATATATAATTACGGTTTTGATTGTGGCAGTCTAATCCATTGCTCACACAAATCTTGATTTACAACCAATCCAATCCGAAAATTTTATTTCCAATTAACAAATGGGTTTGGATCCGAATCTTGCAATGGGACCTGTTTTGATCAAATTTGTTAATTGAAAATTTAAGTTTTTATGCTAAATTGGGTTCCAAATCCATGTTTTTCAGTTGCTTTCAGCTCACTTGGGGTGCAACTTTGATCAGGCCAAATCCAAACTTGCATGGCTTACCAAACCAAAAGTGAAATTTTGTTGGGCATGCTCAATTTTGGGCTGGCATCAGGTCCAGCCCAAAGAATTTCTTTTTCACTGTAACGCCATTTCATCTTCCAAAAAAATGACATATGGCATGCCACCCTAAAATCTCTCCTTATTGATTTTATCATAACCGATTGTTTATGAATTAGGTCCTTTTTTTTTTTTGGCTAGGTAAGATGACTTGGCTTACAGGATGACATTAAGAGCCATTGGCTAATAGTTGTCAAATGGACCACATTGAACCAAACTCCAACATTTGCTGATGAGCTACACTAACCACAATTATTATCCTATAATCTCTAAAATCCCATACGTTAATTTTAGATAAGTGCCATCTCATTTTTGGGCCAAAAATACATAATTAATTATTTTACCATCAATAAGTACAACTATTATCTTATAATCTCTCTAATGCCATATGTTAATTATAGATATACTTTATAGTGCCATGTCATTTTTTGGCCATGACAGAACTCATTTTTTCTTTTTATACTCTTCCTCAATTCTCTCCCTCTCTTTAAGCAATTCATTTATCTGATGGGAGTTCAATCTAATTGGTGGCCATCTAAAAGAAATGTCAATATGCAGAGACAACGTATATCTGCATTATGGGAAAAACAATGCCAAAGGCGACAAAGAAAAGCTTCCCGCTACAACAGGATTAATGATGGTAGCAAGCAGGCCAAGAGGAATAGGGTTAAAGGTGAGTGGTCGACGGCGAACGTTTCAAAGATCGAGAACGTGGAAAACAATGCGACAACTTTACTAGATTCGTTACCCCATATTAAATCTGTTAATGTAAAAAATATCCCAGTTTTCTTTTTCTTTTCCTTTTTCTTTTTTTTGGGATCTCATTCTTCGCAAGTAGCAAATATCAATACACTTGGGTTTTAAAGAAAAAGGGTCTTGTATGCATGTTCTAATAAAATGTATGCGTGAAATTCTGATGCAGAATGCAATAAATATTGGATAATTGAACAAGCATTAGAGTTCATGGAGGCATTCTATATCACATGGGACCCAAGCTCATGCGTGTATGGGAAGCAATTAGAAGACCCCCTTTTTTTCAAAATGAAAAGTGTACATAAAAAAAAATGGAAGAAAAACATATGCTTAAGACAAAATTCCCAGAAAAAATTAGGGCAAAAAACTCACAATTAGTCGTTGCTTCTTCTTCCTCTAACAGCTTTTTTTTCCCTCTCTCTGCTGTGAGCTCTGTTTTGGATAAATAGAAAAGATTACGTCTATAGAACTTGTATATAACAGAGGGTGTCTTTCTAATTCTGATCTCTAAAAATCTTTTTAGAGTTAAGAATCTTTCAGATTTTAAAAAAAGAAGAAACTTTCTATTTAGTTTTACCCAAACGGGACAGCTCGTGCGGGGATTGAGATAATAAGAGGAAACCCCTATTTAACCGTATTTCTAATTCTTACCTCAAAATGTTTTTTACCGTTAAAGAATCTTTTTTAAGTAGAAAGAAGAAACTTTCTGTAATGGTTTACCCAAAACGGGAAAGCTCATACTAAATCAAATTAAATCCGATTGGAGAGAGACAGAGGAGCGTAATAGAAAGCAAGTAAAACAACTGGAAATTTAAAAATGATAGGATGGAAACGTGACACGCTAGAATGTGAACCACGCCAACAGTCACCTTCAGGAGTTCGCTCGGAGGATACGGACTCGACACGCAGTGATCTGACGTGGGGTAGCATGTGGGTCATTCATTAAGAGGTTAGGGTGATCAAGCGGGATCTATTTATATACATAGGTAGGCCACAATCAAGTCTTTTAATCCTCTAGCTCTAACCCCATGTGCGCTGCCAAGTGGGCTCCACAATAATTGAAATCCTTTTTTGATTCATCTGTTCAATTATCAAAAGATGCCACTCCGATCAACAAAAATAATCATGATGTTATTGTCATTACGATTTCAAGCACATTAAAGGGGAGATTGTGTCCGTGTACATGACAGCAATAATGGTGGGTAGGGCGTAAAAAAAAAAATAAAAAACCGTCTAACCTACTAAATCAAATCGAACCGACGGTTAATAACTATATTTTACAGTTTGATTATGGTTACGGTCATTAAATTTAAAAAATCATGCTTCACGGTTCAGTTTAAGTTTTCAATCTCAACTCACGGCTATTAATTGCACTAAATCGGAAGCTGCACTTTACTATTTCATTTGTCTATATGAACATTTTAATGCTACTTTAGTATTTTGGAATTATGTTTATCTTGGATATTTGGTTTTGATTTTTGAACACATGTTTTTGCATTCTGACAAAAAAATAAATGTATTTTGCATTTTCGTATTATGGCAGATATGTTTTTTTTAAGTAACAATTAATCGTAACTAAACCATATAATATAGTTAACCGGGGTTTGGTTGTTAATAGTTTTTGAGGTTATGGTTATGGTTTTTAAAAACTAAAAAGAGTAAACTATAGTTGGGTTAACGGTTTTCCCAAAACACACAATTAACCGAACCGTTACACCCTTAAATGGTGGTGATCGTCGTGATCATGGGCCACACAGAGGTAGAACTCCCTGATTCCGTTGCATCCAATGATTAGAAGTCCATCTTCAAGTCCTTCCTACAGGAGGTGGCCTACCTCAAGGTCTTATCAAGTGGTTGGTGGGCTTATTTTTTTCATATTCAACATTGTCATTCAAAAAAAAAAAAAAAAAAAAAACATAATTCAATCCTTCTGCCATGAAATCGACCTGCGAATGTTGGCCTTGGTTATCCATTGGCCCACTTAATTATTCGGCCTAAATTCTAGCTCAGTTCGAGCCCAAGGGCATTAGATCTCAAATACGGGCCAAGTAGATTCCCTTGGTACAATGCTGATATGGGCCTTGGGTGTACATATCTCAGCCATGGTTTGCTCAACTATTGTGCCAGAAAATCAGGCCTGGGTTCATCTGTTGGGCCTCAAAATTGGCCCAAATGCAAGCTCATGTGGCTCTGCCCCATATGTGTGAGCAAGGACTTCTTAGGTGGGTACTCATCCTAATACTGTTCTCACACGAGAACGCTTGACTTCTTAGATTTGAGGCCACACGGCTTTAAAAGGCCTCATGTTGAGTTAATACAGGGTTTGACTTATAACCCCAAAGATTTGGATGCTTCCTTACTTATGTGGGACTCATGTAGTTCTATACATTGCAAACCGAGGTGTCAAAGGACACCCTTATATATGCCCTTCTTAAGGGGGACCATAATCGTATGGATCTTACATTCTCCCTCACTAGCAAACAGAGCTGCTCTTGGCTCTAATACCAACGATCACAGCCCCGCCTAAATCAACATGATATCTTTCGCTTTGACCTACGTGCGTGAACGAGGACTTCCCAGGCAATCACCCATCCTAGTACTGATCCCGCCCGAGCACGCTTAACTTCGGAGTCATTATGGAATCCGGGGCTGTACGGCTTTAAAAGACCTTATGTTGAGTTAATATGCAGTTTAACCTCATGTTGGGAGGGAAAGTTTTCCAGCACAAAAAGGCATATGAAAAAAAAGCAAAACAATAAGAAAAGACAAAACAAGTCTCCTATCATTGTTTCTTTGACTTTGCATCCTCTAATATTTCACTCCATAGTGATCGTGCAGGATCTATCTCAGTTTGCCACGTTACCAAGAGGTAGCCTGTCATGCACTCATGATCATAGTGATAGGGCTGGCCTTAAGAATTTCAGGCCTAAAGCAAAATTCTATGAAGGGGCCCCTATATATATTCATATAAAATTATGTATATAATGGTAAGTACTCAAAATATTACATCATTTGTTAGTATCGACACAAAATCTGAACACACGCATTCACATACATAATTATTAAAGTTATGCATTAAAATTCCATTAGATGGAATGAAGGAAAAGCCATCATGCATAATCCAAAGCTACAATACCAAAAAAAATAAACCAACTTCAAAAAGTATTAATTAAACATTACTCTTCTTGCATTTTTAATGCAAAATTACTATTTAAACTCACATCTTTTCAATTTGAAAGCATCCAGTAATTATCTAATTCAGACAACATAAAAGCAAGTTAGATTATGAAATCTAAAAATTAACCAATATGAAAAATTCCTAATTAAACCATAATAATTTGGCAACAAAAACCCTAATAGAACTGAAATATTGAACTCACAACTCAATACTCACCTCTTATAAACAGACAAACAAGCTTTTTGGCCGCTGCGATAGCTCTGGATTGGAGTGCGTCAGTACACATGGCGTTGAAGACTCTCACAGTCTCGTTGCTTCTTTTCTTTTTCTTTCTATTTTCTAAAATCTTTCTTCCTCTCACACTTGACACCCCCTCCCCCTTAGTTCAATGCTACACCATCAGGTTCATTAATCTAACCTATTTCCTTTGTGTAATTTTGGACCGATTTGCATTTGGATTTAAGATTAGCCCATTTTATTTTTTGTACTTTTAGACCCAGGCTGGAAGGGCTACTTGGCCCAATAGTAAAGGCTTACCGGCAGCGTTCTGGAGGACGCGGGCTTAAGTCATGAAAATAGCCTCTTCAAAATGAAAGTAAGACTGCATACATCTTGCCCTCCCTAGACCTCGTTACGGGGGAGTCTCGTGCACTAGGCGCTCCTTTTTTTTACTTTTAGACCCAGGTTGTTAGGTCTCTTGTTTAGGACTTGGCATTTTATCTTTGGACCTAGAATAAAGAGTTAGCTAAATATAGGCCCCATATTTTTTTGCCACAATTTTCTTAGGGCCAGCCCTGCAGGCAAACCCACAGAGAATCCCAATTCCGTTTATTTTGAGGCATGCTCCACCCTCTTTGTTTTCAAATTAGTGACTAGATTGAAAAAAGAAAGGCCTTGGTATCTGAAAAATGAACAAATGACATAGTTATGAGACGGGGAGTCTAGAGCATAATCAAGTTTTCTAAAATGTCTAACAAATGGCAGAAATACAATTAGCTGTATAGCAAACAACTAGACAATTGAGGCAATAATATTTGAAGTGTTGCATTAACATTTAAGTCATAGCACGAAAGGCGACACTGCATACAGATATAACTGCCATTATAAACCATCTAACAACTATCAATATTTCCCACTCCAAAGCGGATGATATCGGATCATGGGTACCTGAAAACTACACACGACAGTGTGGAGATTTGGATGATTATTATGCTGCACGATCCATCATAGTAGTGCCTCAGACCGACGGGAATTGAGATGGACAGGTCTCCTTCAACATGAAAGTAAACTATTAACAATGATAACCGCATGGGACTCACAAATTCAGGCAAAGGAACTTGCATGGAAAGAGAATATACTTTCAAAATTCTAGAAAAGGATAAAGTAAAAAATAATAATAATAATCGGTGAGAACTTTTTGCCTCTAGCTCAATAACATGCTGGCCAAGATCAATAGGATTTCCGACCACCCTGGCAAGTAGAAGTTCAGAGGGACTGGCATGATAGTATACCCTCCATTCATTTTCTGCAAGAGAAAACACGTAAAAACCAGCCAATCAAATAACAGAAAACTAAAACTAAGAAGATTACAAAAGGAAGAGAAAATCAACAATACTACAAGAGAAAGGGAGAGAAGGGGACATGCAGAGATCTCTTTTGTAAGAGAATAATAACATCTAAATCCCAAATCCCAAAAATCAAGGGAGAATACTTACCAGCTACAGCCTTGACACAATTGACAGTTATAAACAGACGTATAATGTTTGTGTTTCTCAGGGATTTCTGCTCCTTCAAACGTATCATGTTTGTATTTGTCAGGGGTTTCTTCTCCTCCATACTTATCATGTTTGTGTCTGTTAGGGGTTTCTACTCCTCTATTCTTATCATGTTTGTTAGGGGGGCTTTGCTCCTCCAAACATATGATGCTTGTGTTTGTGAGGGGTTTCTGCTCCTCAATATTTAGCATACTTGTCATGTTTGTTAGGGGGTTCTGCTCCTCCATTCTAAGTCCTTCCACTCGTACAGGTGCTTTAAAAGAATCTGCATCCATGCTGAAGGGGTTGAGCAGAAACTAAACTTGAGAGGCGAAGAAACTGAGAAGAAGGTAAGAAACTAGAGATCGCAATTGCCCTTTTACCAAAGGCCAACAGTAAAAAACAGGAAAGTATACGGTTTTAGTAATTTTTTCTTAAAATGGAACGAGACTATACATTTCTTTAAAAAAGAAAAAACCCTAAATTACAGAAAAATAAAATCTTAGAATGCAGTCGCACTAGATATCATGACAGCCCTCTCCATGTAATTATACAAATAATAATAATTGGAAAGCTTTCTAATATTATTTATCTATCTCACTAGGACCCTTTAAGCCAATCAGCCCTCATACATATATATATAATTACAATTTTGATTGCGGCAGTCTAATCCATTGCTCACACAAATCTTGATTTACAACCAATCCAATCCGAAAATTTTATTTCCAATTAACAAATGGGTCTGGATCCGAATCCTGCAATGGGACCTGTTTTGATCAAATTTGTTAATTGAAAATTTAAGTTTTTATGCTAAATTGGGTTCCAAATCCATGTTTTTCAGGTGCTTTCAGCTCACTTGGGGTGCAACTTTGATCAGGCCAAATCCAAACTTGCATGGCTTACCAAACCAAAAGTGAAATTTTGTTGGGCATGCTCAGTTTCGAGCTGGCGTCAGGTCCAGCCCAAAGAATTTCTTTTTCACTGTAACACCATTTCATCTTCCAAAAAAATGACATATGGCATGCCACCCTAAAATCTCTCCTTATTGATTTTATCATAACCGATTGTTTATGAATTAGGTCCTTTTTTTTTCTTTGGCTAGGTAAGATGACTTGGCTTACAGGATGACAATAAGAGCCACTGGTTAACAGCTGTCAAATGGACCACATTGAACCAAACTCCACCATTTGCTGATGAGCTGCACTAACCACAATTATTATCCTATAATCTCTCTAATGCCATACGTTAATTTTAGATAAGTGCCATCTCATTTTTGGGCCAAAAATATATAATTAATTATTTTACCATCAATAAGTACAATTATTATCTTATAATCTCTCTAATGCCATACGTTAATTATAGATATACTTTACAGTGCCATGTCATTTTTTGGCCATTTGAGAACTCATTTTTTCATTTTATACTCTACCTCAATTCTCTCCCTCTCTTTAAGCAATTCATTTATCTGATGGGAGTTCTATCTAACTGGTGGCCATCTGAAAGAAATGTCAATATGTAGAGACACGATTTATTTTGCTGCTTTAGTATTGATATGACCAGAGAAAAGAGGTTTGGTTAAGGGAAGGTGATGGGCCCCAAATTGACCCATTACAATTGGTCCTCAAGAAAACAAAAACAGGGCACGATTTATGATAGATAGCGAACCTACCTATTACTGTCTTATTATCTCGATCCAGGCCAAAAGTTTGACCAACTTGGACTTGGTGTAATGAAATACTCACTCGTTCAATTCATCTCATTAGTTGAGAACAGAGTCGATAATGAGCATCGATTCTAACCAAGCTGATCAGGGTTAGAAACCTCGACATTCTACTTTTTTTTGCATTTTGTGGGTTTCCGTTCCCTAATTAGTTATAACAAAATTTCAAATAATAAAAATAGTCAAAATTTCCTTGGCCTGCCTAGAAGAGTTTTCTGCCAAAACAGTGTTTGTTTGCTGGGAGTCTGGATCCTTTGTCAAAAAAGTTACATGGTGTTGGTCCCATCACATCACCAATGGTCCCGTCACATTACCAATGGATGCAGGCATGCTGACTGCTGCCAATTGGTGCGTGGTGGGACTTTATAACTCCCACTACCATATGACTTTTTTAACTACGGATCTCAATTCGTTTGCCAGAGCCTTTTTATTCTCATGGATTTAGGTCTTGAGGGAGCCACCCATTTGTTACCCTCCTTGGATTTGGATAATAAATATTCGGCCAGGTATGACCATGGCCATGTCAAAGGGCTGAGTCAGCCAAAACCATCAAAGGCCCTACCGAACCTACGTCTGTACCCTACCATCGGGGGCCAATGCCTGAAACCAAGAAAATAATTTTTAATTTTTTCTCACACTACCTCTAAGCATTAATAGATTGTTCATATAATTGTAATTGATTTTTGCTCAGAATTTCAAAAAATAAAATTAAAAAGGTTTATACATAGCAACAAAGACAGGTGATGAAAATTTCAAAAAATACAAATTGGTTAATACATATAATTTAAAAATAGTCCTCGTAACATATTTTGATCATCATCATCAACACCAAAGCCTTATTCCAACCATGTTAGAGTATTAGCATATTTAGATATCCAAAGGAAAATTAAAAATATCAAAACTTTTTGGTGACTGTAGTTGAATAAATGTAACAACAAAAAAAATATAAAAATAAAGATTAACATTTATTGGCACCAGAGATGTTAGGTATTGAGAAAGTAGAAACAATGGAAGTTAACATCAATTATATATAAATGGTTGTTTCTTATTATTCTTATTTTTGAGTTTTCACCATTATTGATGCCGATCATCCATGCTATCTTTATTCTCATCTTCTTGCTGTTATTCAACTTATAGTAAGGGTATTTTAGGTTTTCTATGCATATAAATAAATATATATATTTAAAAAATGAAGAAACATACAAGGGTTGGGCTGATTTTAATACTATCGAAGCACTACCATCATTTTTAAGGGCTTTATGAGGGCCTAGGCGGTCCGAGCTCCCTTGGTAAAGGGCCCTACTCAAATAATAGGCTGTTAGTAGAGTCGAGATTCTCTATCGCGATTATTATACAGAAATCCTATAACGTTTTTCTTGAGCTGCATCATGAGGCCCACATAGAGATAATCAGGACCTATCAAGATGGTTTCCATCATCTCAATTGATACATCCTCAAGCATTTCTATTGGTCCCATCGTACAATTGATGACCATGACGGATACATGGCTGGAGTTGATATGGCATCACTACTAACATGATGTTTTATATTTTTGTTACGATGCTCAATTGTAGGGTGGAATCCACCGTATTTCGACTGAACTTGAGAGTAAATCAATAAAGTCAATGGCATTCATCTTGAACGGTTTAAATCATCTTGATGTAGGCTCCATGATGGAACTTTAGAAAAATATTACACTGTTTTTGAGCTACCACAATTGATCCAAACTTAGCACGTTGATGCTCACACATATGAACAAAAGATAAAAACTCAAAAAAAAAAAAAAAAAGAGGGAAAATATGTGGCATCAAGAGACTCCATAGAGAGAATATGGTGATTAGGGTTGTTAGAGGGTTAGGCCCAAAACGGGCTTTTGTCTAGCCAAAATCTTTGTCAAAAGTTGCTAATTTGGATCCATCTCTCACCATTTTGGTGAGGGACACTTTCTTTTTTGACCTATCAAAGGTCAAAAAGGCGTCATGATTTTTGTTTTTGTTTTTTTTTTTTTTTGTCTTTTTGCACATTAATGCTTACTAAAAAGAGAGTGTCCCTCACCAAAATGGTGAGAGCTGGATGCATTTGAATATTTTGCAAAAAATTTATATGTTTTAATTTTATTTTAATATATTAATAGACAATGGATAGGGTGGTGCCGGGCCCCCTCAGGCTGGCTAATTCAAGCCCTAACTTGGCTTTCAAAGGTTGCAGCTATTTAAAATTGGGCCCTACCCTACCTTGAGCTTTAGGGAAAAAATCCCTTACTTTGCAGGCTTTTAGGGGCCAAGTTGGGCAAGGCCCCATTCATTAAATGATGTTCACTTTACTCATAAACTATGCCCTTTGTCCACTTAACTCCAACCTTGCAATGAGGTGGGCCTCTTGACTCAATGGAAAGAAGTGACATGCCTCACTCCCCTCCTTGCATATATGAGTTGTTTGTATGTGTGAGTTGTGTCGTTTTACATGTATGAGTTGTGTCCTCCAATGTCTATCTCTCATGGACAGTTCAATTTACCCAAAAACAAAAAAAAATGAAGGGAAAAAAAGACCAGCATTGGAATATGGAGTTTTCTATTCAAGAACATCACTCGACATAACATGATCGGACAATTATCCTTGGTCCCCTTTTTTACGTGTTTTCAAACACACCCTTTCTTTCCAATATCAGTCCAAACAAGCTCAACTGAAGACTTTTGTGGTTGAAAGAGGGAGACCAGAATACAATTTTTTCGTAACTCAATTCAGCAGTGTCAAAGCAAAAAATAATAATTACTTGTACACATTCTAAAATGAACACAAGTGCATTTATCTTATGAGATAGTAACAAGTGTATTTATTCCATGAAGTAAGAAATAATAAGTGAAATATAATTATTATTGTGTAATGCCACATAAATTATTATGCATTTTTTGTGTATTTTAGTGTGTCAACTGTTCGGGCTTAGCGATAAAGAAAGAGACAAGTTGGCATGCAAATTGTCCACCTTCTAAAATCTCCAAAATCATGCATGAATATCTAACCACTTGTCAAATCTCCAAGAATCATGCATGAACCCACTTGTCAGATTTCAAAGACATCCATGCTCTTTCATTCCATTAAATCCTCCTCAAGATCATGGGAAGTATTTCTTTCTTTTTATGCAATTCTCTATATGGCATGATATTTTTATATTCTTTCTTCTTTGGAAGATTATCCCATGAATAAAATGAAATCATAACATATACGAATAAGGGGAATATTACTATATCCTTCCCTCATAGGACAAATGCATATTTGGAAAGATTCAAACATAAAAGAAAAAAAGTCATTTATGATATTATGAAAAGAAACCTTCATATATAAAAAGAAAAAGATACGTCACTGTCCCCCGCCTTATGGTGGGGAAGGATGCACAGTAACCTACAAAATACAAATGTAGAGCTTATATATAAAGTTATATTGTTTCTCAAATCTCACGTTGAGATAGAGTTTCTTAAACAGTTTGACTGAGATGGTAGATATTTGCTTCCCACTTTCTAATTTTTATCATCGACAATCTTCATCTCAAATGCCAAATCACATCAAACCAAAGGCCATACAAGTATAAGATGCATCTTCTACAAAGACCCACGATGGAAGAAATCAAGACAGACTTTTACTGTCAAACCACTTAGTGGAGATATCTAAGTATTAATTAATGACAGACTCAGATTATTTAACATTTCATAATGTAAACCATGAAATTTGGAAACAGCCACAAGGAATCGAGGGAAGCGTATGAAAAACACCCCAATAAATCTCATCACAAAATAAGGAAAAAAAAAACATAATTCAAGGCGGGAGGGGAGAGGAAAGATTAGAAATCGTAATGATAGCTGTCGAGAATTGAGATACATCTCACTTCGGTAGGCAAGCAATGATGGTGAAAAGAGTTCATGAGCTCTAAATTAGATGCCCTAACCCCAGTCAACATTTCAAGATTGTTTTTTTCACATGGCAAGTCCTCTCCCACCAACGTTGGCAAAGTTGTCTTTCTCCATCTTTGGATTGATAGATTTATTTGGATCATATGTTTTTCACAATTTGATCAGATTTTAGCTAATGTTGGATCAACATTTCCATTTTGCCTTTGCTTCATTTGGATGCCTACATTTCAATTGAAATGCATCTTTTCTATTATGTATGACTTGCCTTTTCCATTGCTTCATTTGGATGGCCACATTTCAATCAAAATGCATCTTTTCTATTACGTAATATGTATCATTCCAAAAACTTAAGCTGATAGGTGGAAGGCTCAAACAGATATATGAAGTCATATCAAACCCATTACTTAGGGCTTTTCCTAACATTTTTCCTTGCTTTTAGGTCCAACAGATTTTTTGGATAGGCCTGCCACGCGGGCTATACAAGAATGACACCCGAAACTGTTAGGTGAAAGGCCCAAACAAATATATAAAGCTATTTTAGACCTATTACTTAAGGTACATGGACTGTGGGGCTTTTCCCAACATGAATGTAGGGGGATTCAAGATTTTATTTAGAGGGGGCAAACAAGGAGTCAACTAGATTTTTTTTAGATGAGACCAATGATATTTTTATATTTTTTTAATTTTTTTACTTATAATTTAATAACAAATTTATTTATATTTTTGCAAGAGTTTTTTTATTGATATCTATAAAGAATTGTAATTTTGAAAAAACTTGACAAAGAGCATAGTTAAAATACAAAAATAAGAGAGCTCACGGTAATGAATCCATACAGTTGAAAATAATCTTTTAATTACTCTTCACTTTGGAACTAAGAGTTGAGTTGTATATCACTCTATTCAAATTAGTGACTAGATTGAAAAAAGAAAGGCCTTGGTATCCGAAAAATGAACAAATGACATGGTTATGAAACGGGGAGTCTAGAGCATAATCAAGTTTTCTAAAATGTCTAACAAATGGCAGAAATACAATTAGCTGCATAGCAAACAACTAGACAATTGAGGCAATAATATTTGAAGTGTTGCATTAACATTTAAGTCATAGCACGAAAGGCGACACTGCATACAGATATAACTGCCATTATAAACCATCTAACAACTATCAATATTTCCTACTCCAAAGCAGATGATATCAGATCATGGGTACAAGAAAACTACACCCGACAGTGCGGAGATTTGGATGATTATTATGTTGCGCCGATCCATCATAGTAGTGCCTCAGACTGATGGGAATTGAGATGGACAGGTCTCCTTCGACATGAAAGTAAACTATTAACAATGATAACCACATGGGACTCACGAATTCGAGCAAAGGAACCTGCATGGAAAAAGAATATACTTTAAAAATTCTAGAAAAGGACAAAGTAAAAAATAATAATAATAATCGGTGAGAACTTTTTGCCTCTAGCTCAATAACATGATGGCCAAGATCAATAGGATTTCCAACCACCTTGGCAAGTAGAAGTTCGGAGCGATTGACACAATAGTATACCTCCATTCATTTTTTGCAAGAGAAAACACGTAAGAACCAGCCAATCAAATAACAGAAAACTAAAACTAAGAAGATTATAAAAGGAAGTGAAAATCAAGAATACTATAGGAGAAAGGGAGAGAAGGGGACATGTAGAGATCTCTTTTGTAAGAGAATAATAACATCTAAATCCCAAATCCCAAAAACCAAGGGAGAAAACTTACTAGCCCTTGACACAATTGACAATTATAAACAAACGTATAATGTTTGTGTTTCTCAGTGGTTTATGCTCCTCCATACTTATCATGTTTGTGTTTGTTAAGGTTTCTGCTCCTCCATACTTATCATGTTTGTGTCTGTTAGGGGTTTCTGCTCCTCCATTCTTATCATGTTTGTTAGGGGGCTTTGCTCCTCCAAACGTATGATGTTTGTGTTTGTGAGGGGTTTCTGCTCCTCAATACTTAGCATACTTATCATGTTTTGTTAGAGGGTTTTGCTCCTCCATTCTAAGTCCTTCCACTCATACGGGTGCTTTTATAGAATCTGCATCCATGCTGAAGGGGTCGAGTAAAAACTAAACTTGAGAGGCGAAGAGACTGAGGAGAAGGAAAGAAACTAGAGATTGCAATTGCCCTTTTACCAAAGGCCAATAGTCAAAAGAAGGAAAGTATATGGTTTTAGTAATTTTTTCTTAAAATGGAACAAGACTATACATTTTTTTAAAAAAGGAAAAACCCTAAATTACAGAAAAATAAAATCTTAGAATGCGGTCGCACTAGATATCACGACAGCCCTCTCTATGTAATTATACAAATAATAACAATTGGAAAGCTTTCTAATATTATTTATCTATCTCACTAGGACCCTTTAAGCCAATCAGCCCTCATACATATATATAATTACGGTTTTGATTGCGGCAATCTAATCCATTGCTCACACAAATCTTGATTCCCAACCAATCCAATCCGAAAATTTTATTTCTAATTAACAAATGGGTTTGGATCTGAATCCTGCAATGGGACCTGTTTTGATCAAATTTGTTAATTGGAAATTTAAGTTTTTATGCTAAATTGGGTTCCAAATCCATGTTTTTCAGGTGCTTTCAGCTCACTTGGGGTGCAACTTTGATCAAGCCAAATCCAAACTTGCATGGCTTACCAAACCAAAAGTGAAATTTTGTTGGGCATGTTAAGTTTTAGGCTGGCGTCAGGTCCAGTCCAGAGGATTTCTTTTTTACTGAAATGCCATTTCAACTTCTAAAAAAATGACACATGGCATGCTACCCTAAAATCTCTCCTTATTGATTTTATCATAACCGATTATTTATGAATTAGGTCCTTTTTTTTTCTTTGGCTAGGTAAGATGACTTGGCTTACAGGATGACAATAAGAGCCATTGGTTAACAGTTGTCAAATGGACCACATTGAACCAAACTCCACCATTTATTGATGAGCTGCACTAACCACAATTATTATCCTATAATCTCTCTAATGCCATACATTAATTTTAGATAGGTGCCATCTCATTTTTGGGCCAAAAATATATAATTAGTTATTATACCATCAACAAGTACAATTATTATCTTATAATCTCTCTAATGCCATACGTTAATTATAGATATACTTTACAGTGCCATGTCATTTTTTGGCCATGTGAGAACTCATTTTTTCTTTTTATACTCTTCCTCAATTCTCTCCCTCTCTTTAAGCAATTCATTTATCTGATGGGAGTTCTATCTAATTGGTGGCCATCTGAAAGAAATGTCAATATGCAGAGACAATGTATATCTGCATTATGGGAAAAACAATGCCAAAGGCAACAAAGAAAAGCTTCCCGCTGCAACAGGATTAATGATGATAGCGAGCAGGCCAAGAGGAATAGGATTAAAGGTGAGTGGTCGATGGTGAAAAAGTAATAGCAGAGCACCAGACACTATTACCCACGCTGCCCATGGTACACATGTAACACTTCGACTCAATTTAACCTAGTTTAGTGACTAATTAATGATGAATTAATTGTTAATCTTGTTTTGACTTTGTTTTTGTTTTGTTCAAAGTCATGGATAGGTAATTGGGCTGAGTTTAACCTATATTAGGTAGACATGAATCCTTTTTCGTAATTTTAGATTTTATAAGACGTTGCAATTCATCCATCATCTTTGTGTCAACACATGTTTTTCGTCGAGCTCATCAACTTCCATAACTGACTCGTATGTGAACGGCATCGTTTGTTTCCATTTGACCGTTAATTGCCTAGTATACAAAATTGGAACTCTATGATTTATCCGTTGTTATTTATTCGGCTAGATACAACATGCGTTAACTTGTTGTTGCTTATATTTTGCTGAATCGTTGTATTTATAAGTTATCCTTGGTGTTACAGGCTCAGACCCCTTAAGCGACCCTTGTCGGTCAAGCAGACTCCAGGGGAGATCCTAGATGCCCCATTAGGGCTAGAGGAGTGGATGTAATCACTCTGCCGGAAGCGGCATTGTAATGCATGCATAAGTCTTCCTTGATAAGGGATCCCATTTTGTTTTCTTGCTCATTTTGTTTAACTTTGAACTTCATGTGTAATCATTTGTAATCTTTTGTATATTTCTATTATTTTGTTTTAGTATTTCTTTCTTTGTTGTGGTTTGATACTTACAGTTTCCGTGTACATGCTATGGCACGTGTGCATTCCCTTGTGCGTGTGCATTTAGATAGGGTCTAAGTGATATGCACGGGAGTACGTGTGTCGCTGGTCAGGTTAACCTTGACCCCCGATTTGCTGGGCTCGGGTTGTGATAACACATACCGGCGATTCACTGGACGCATTAGTCTTTCCACTAAGGTGGCCACACAAATGACAACATAAAATATTTACTTATAAAATTTAAATATAAAAAAACACATAATAAAGATACAAAATAATGGGGGAGAGTAATTGGCCTCCAAATGAACAACATGATTGATTCCAAGTGGATCTAAATTGAAGAAGGGGAATGGATTCACAAATTAAACTTTTTCTGCGCGAAAAAAATATAAGAGAAGAAAATGTCTTAATTTCTCATAAATTAAGGAGAAAACTTACCACCCATAACATCAATGCAATGTAATCTAATTTTCAAATCACTGGGAGTTTTGTTGCGTCCCCACAACAGGCATGCGTATGAGAATATTTTTTTGATCATCTTCGATGTTGCAAATCGGGTATAAGAAGAAACGGGAGAAGAGAAGAAACTAGAGATTCTAGGGAAACGAGGGAAAAAATGTGGGTTTTTATAAACACCCAGCTACAACAAATTGGAAAATGCTGAAAAAACAACAAATTAGTCTCTCTTCACACAAGTCAAATTTTAAAATTTTAGATTTTTTCTTTCTTAACACACCCAATATCCCTAAACTACCCATTCCCTCCCTTCTCCATACACTCAACTCTCTCTTCCTCCATTCTCAAGGGCATCTTTTGCTCATTTTCAAGGCACCTCTTCTCTCTTCTAGGGTTTCTTCTCTTCTATTAATCATTAAATCTAACCTTCATTTTCATTTCTTCACTTCCGTTCTCATTCTCCATTTTTTTTTACTTTGCAAAATCGTGCAATGTTCGGCCTTGCACGATTCTCAAAAAAAAAAGCAAGAAATAGAGAATGAGTGTTCAAATCCTTCTCCATTGCACTATTGGATTAGAGAGTGTTAGAAAATAAGGTGTTTGAGAATAAGGAGGAAAGAGAATAGGGAAGAGAAGATGCGAAGGAAGAAAAAAGGAAGATAAGTGTGAGGAAGAAGATTAGTTGCACAATGCCAAAGAAGAAAAGAAGAAGAAATGAGTGAAGAGATATTAGGAAGAATAGATGGAGGGGGAAAAGATGACCGAGTTGAGCGAAGAAGAAAGGAAGATGGGTGAGTGATGGAAGAAGAAGAGTTGAGTAAAGAAAGGAGGAATATGGGTTGTCCGTGAAGAGAAAGAAATCATTGTATTTTGGAGGGAAAATGACATTTTGGTCAATAGATACAACGGTAATATTAGATTTAAAATTTTCATTAAAATATTATGTTAAGAGATGTTTTTTGTGTTCAAATATCAGCTCTCTAAAAAATTTAATTGCATTCACATGCCTCTTTACATACATTTAATGCTTGTTTCACAAGTCTGATACGTTTGAAATAGATGTATGGAGCTGTTTGAAATAGACATTTTTAGAAATGGATTGTTTGGCAAAACTCACTTTCATGCTTTATTCGATTAAATCTATTTGAAAAATCTTGTTTTGTAAGCATTAGATGTATGGAGGTGTTGGAAACAGACATTTTTAGAAATGGATTATTTGATAAAACTCACTTTCATGTTTTATTTGATTAGATCTATTTGAAAAATCTTGTTTGGTAAACATTAAAATAAGAGGTTTACACAAGGGCATTTTATTAAAGTTTCTTTTTCAAACTCCCCATTAGGATATGGAAAAATGCGGATTAGCTAATTTCTCCCTTATCCCTCCTTATATTTTTGAGGGCTAATTGCTTTTAACCTATCCTCCATATCTATTTGAGATAACAATTTTAACTAATGACATTTGACAAACATAATTTATACTTTCTATTTTTTATTAAAAAAAATATAAGGTCACTTTTTTAACCCCTTTTAGAGATGAATAAATCAGACCATAACCACTTTTTTTAACCCCCTTGATTACAGATTCCTCGTAATAGCTCACATGAGGAATGATCATCCCGCATGGCCCCACCATTGATGGCATGACCAGAAATACTTTGTGATAATAACGGATCAATTTCTTTCAATTTACTTTGTGATAATTGTTCATCGTGGTGATGACTTACCCGATGGGTGTGACGAGGATACTTTGATCCAAACAAACCCACTGGTTTTGAAACCATCACGAACACAAATGAAATTGATCGTATGAGGGCTTCTTTGAAATTTTTCATAAGAGTCGAAGGGAGGCATCACGGTGTTCTCTCCTCTCTCTCCAGAGTCCACATTATATGTCACAGAATGGGTTCCTATCACTTGGATGATGGGGCCCAACTGGCGCACTCCAAAGAGGTCATGATTACGAAGGGTCGCCCATGGGTCTACTTCTAGATCCATGGATCTGATCTTGCGGCAGGTGGGCCACGGGGTTCCACCTGGGGTGTCGACCAGGACTGTGCAGTGCCGATGGGAAGTCCTGGAAACTCAATCCAGGTCTGGTTTTCTTCCAATTTCCATTAACAATTCTACCAGCAATGTGGGGTAATGCAAGAATGATTCCTAGGGCTGAAGATGTAGAATAGAGTAATTTAAGAAGATGTGAGGTTTTAGAAATCGACCTCATATAAGCGCTTCTCATCTGATAAAAAATAAATAAATAGTTGAAAAGGAGGCTTCGTTTACAGGAAATCGAAAGGAAGCAAAGTAAACTTTCAGTGAAAAACAAAGAAAATCTAATCAACGAAGGTAGATCTGATTTTTAGGTGTAGAATGTTCCATGGAAGAAGATGGATCCGATTTTCAGTTGCTCAACATAAATCAAAATAGACATTCAATCATCGAGAGGGGTTATAAGGAAAAAAAATGAGAGGAGAAAAGTTCTGCCAGGATTCAAAAAAAAAAGAAATGACTGTCAAAGGAAGCTCAGAGCCGAATGAGATGAACGGTATTTTAGATAGGGCGAAACTCGTCATATCATGAAATTGTCCAGGGCAACATGGTCAAAAAATTACAGAGGAATGTCTGCTTGGATTGACCTCATTTGTATTGCTTTTGCAAATGGAGGAAAAAGGTCTTAACACCCATTTAATTGGAGAAGAAAATAAATATTTTCCAAAGAGTCTATTACATTAAATTGTCTGATTAAATTAGTATTAAGTGAAATACCTTTCAAAATAGATTTGCCAGACAACGCCCTTTACTCTCCTCTACTGCGACTGTTGTAAATAATAATAATAATAATAATAATAAAAAAGAGAAAGAAAGGAAGTAGGGAGAGCAGGGAGGTGGGTGGTACCTCCTCCCCGTCGCATCTCCTTTCACGGTTTCTGCGCACGCTTCTTTTCTTCTCTTCACTCCCACTCTCTCTTCCTCCTCTCCTCCTGCATTCATTCTATTTTAGAAAAAAATCTCCATGCAACTTTCCTCAGGGCATGTTTGGTTAGGGTGAAGTAAAGTAGAGCCTCCATTTTATAAACATAATTTGATGCGTAGGTCAAATTAAAAGTATAAAAATTAAATTTTTTAATAAAAAAGTCAAAAATCAACTGCTAATTAACAAAAATTATTTACGTTTTATACATAAAGTCAAAAATTCATTCTCAAGTCACTAAAAATAAAAGTCATTCTAATCCATCATATTTTATTTTTTCTTGGATCAAGGTAGTGAAAATTGAAGGGCCGGCACTACTCATCACATCCTGTTGTCAGAATTTCTCTAGCCCTCTCTTTCAAATACTTAGTGAAAAGACGTTAAAAAAAAAAAAAGGGATTGCAACAGTGAAAAGCTGATGTTGCTGTTTGACACTACCGTTTTCCTTTCTAGCAGGCCCATCCACCAAGCCCATCCTTGTCTGAGTTCGGTCTGTTTAATTTGGCCCAAGCTTAATTCTCTCCCGATATCTGATTCTTATCAAATATGTCGTTGTATGCGCAGCTAAACACAAATTTATAAGTATCAGATTGACCGTTGATGACTTCCCAATAATGCCAAGCGTGCAATGGAAACTGGCTGTGAATAATGCCGCTGAAGGTGAAGCCAGGGGTCCGAAGATGCTAACAGAGGTTTATAAGGCTTTTACCATGCCAACGGACTATAAACCTTGAGTCCGGATCCTCTCATATTTCATCCAATGGTGGCGGGACTGTCACATACTACTTCGCGCAAAAAACCACGATTTGCAATCCGGTCAAGTGTGCACCGACGAAGAGGCACGTATTCCTGTGGTGCCCGCGTATTCAATGGAAAAATATGATGGATAGTGAAGATGGATCCATGGTTACAGAATATGGGAGATATGAAAAATTGTAGCCACCAATCGATCTCCATCAATAAATCATAAAAAACAAGGATTAGCAACTTTCCTTCCCCAATGGAAATAGAGAAGTCGATGTTGAGAAGAGGATGATAAAACCCGAAATCGCTCAGCATGGTGAGAGGGCCATTGAGAGTTCTTGAGATGAAGAGGCGCTCATAAGATTGGCTCTCTTTTGGTGGAAAGATAAGATCTTAACTTTTAGAGAAACAAAATTAGTGAAATAGCAAAAAGAAAAAGAGTATGTAAGAAGAGAAAAGTTATTGGAATGAATTTCGTGCCTTTTTTGTGACAGCTTAATGGAAACGCGACACATGGTACTCCTAAAATGTAAAATATATCTTCACTATCTTAAAATCTCTCCCATATTTCTTTTAAAATCTCTCATACATAGTGCATGTTTGGAATCATTATTTTTAGGTTCTATTTATTTAAATGTCTATACTTGATAGAGTTTTTAAAAATAAGAGCGTTTAGCATGTGTTTTTGTGCTTTTTCTAATTTAGACAAATAGAGGCTTTACCTCTATTTTCCACAACCTATCTTAAGATGCATATGAAAACTAGAGGCAAAGCTACAGTAACATATAGTGGATTACGCCTAGATTGGTTTTTTCTTTTTTTTTTCATCGAAATTTGGGAGATCAAATCAAAATCCAAACCGTTAAAAATATTTAGAAGATCAAACATAGCTACGATACCAAATTTCAACCATTGGAAGATCATCAATCTCGAGATATGTGTAAAAAAGTGAGCTATTGATGTTATTTTCTAAATTCTATGTGCCCCAATCATAAGATCCAAATCGTTGGAAATGTTTGGAAGGCTGAACATGTCTGGGGGGTCAATTTTCAGGGCTTTATGCCCTTTGGATCTTGAGAAATTTATAAAAAAAATGTTTAACAATTGATGTAATATTCTCGCTTTTATATTAGTGCACATGCAGTCCTTTTTTTCTTTATTATCATTATTATTTCTGGAACAATAAATCACGACCCAAACCGTTAAAAATGTTTATAATGTCATTGTTCATTATGAGATCAAATTTCAGTTGTTGGATTATCACCAATCTTGAGATATTTATTAAAAAACTTGAATTATTGCATATTATTTTTTGAAATTTGTGGGCTCCAAACACAAAATCCAAACAATTAGATCTCTTTGAAAGGATGAACATATTAATGAGGTCAAATTTCAAAGCTAGATACCTCATAGATCTCATGAAATTTGTAAAAAACTCTCAACCATTAATTTCAAAAAGCCGATTTAAAATAGATCATTGCGTTACCATTCACATGTTTTTACTCTAGCCTCTTTTTCTTATGGCTCTTTTTTTAATTGCTCTATTTTGAAAGTTCTATAAGAAAAAGAGTAGACCTACCAAACAAGGGTATAGAGAATTAGAAAATTAGAAAGTAAATGTATATTCTAACTAGGACTTCTTATTGGATCTAATTAATGAAGGATTTTGCAAAAGACATCTTATGGAAGTGGGTATTGCTAGAGAAATATAATAGAAAGAACTTACTGTGAACTTACTATGCATTATATATTTCACTAAACTTGGCATGAATCTGTATCCAATAAAGCAGTACAAACACTACTAATCTTATTGAGCTTTTATCACTGGCCACATTCATGGGCCTATTACCCAAATTCTGTAAAGCTAGAGCAGATGTGGCCAAATTCATGGTGCGGGCTGGCCAAGCCCATTAGCAACCCAAATAAGTTCAATTGCCTTTGAAAGGAAGCCAAGGGGAAGTTGAGGGAATATCTAGGCCATGATAAAAATAAATCTCTATGGGAAAACAATGCATAAATTACATATCATTTAAAAATTAATTTCACTAAAAAGTCATGATATACACTCCCTCATAGAGAGTGTCTATTAAAAATCTTACTAAACTAACATTTGCAAATTAGAGGAATGCAACGTAGCCTCTAATTTCATCAAATGGTTCTAAGTAATAATATAAATGATAGCTCATAAGGACTTAAGTTATCATGATAAGGCATTTGAATTTAATAAGTGAAAAACTGGCCACCAAATCCCTTTTTATCATCAGTCAGCCCACTATGTAAAATCATTGTGTTACATGCAATAAATCCAAAAAAAATCAACATCCAAAAATTAATAAACAAATTAGTAGATCATTAGTAGGTTCACGCCAGAGCAAAGATTTCTATGTAGCCTAGGTTTATCGGCGGTACGCTCATCAGTCAATTGTAAATAATGAATCACAAAATTGATGAATCACAATATTTAGATTGAAACGAAAATATAATGTTGGGAGGAAATATGTAATCTGTGATTATACTATAGGATGCAACCGATTAATATTTAAAATGACAGTTGAATGAATCCATTATGAATTGCAAAATCCACTTATACGAAATTTGCTCAGAAATTTTTTGAATTATTTAGTATAATTTTTTGGGGTGCACCCTAATGTGATAGTTGTGAAATTTAAATATCAATCCATTTCAACAATAATCACAATATAATTTCAGTTTTAGATATAATTTAATATGAAATAATGTTTTTATCTCATGAAATACATATCCTATCAAAAGATTTCCACCGCAGAATAATGTGGATCTATCAATGGATCAAGAAATTTAGCCATGGATTGAGCACTCATGACTAAGTCAGATCTCAAGCGGGGGCCAGAAGAAGCCCCTAAATTTCAATGAAAGCATGATGTCAGGGATTATTTTTTATTTTTTCAAAGTCATTCGAACATGTGGCTTTCGGAAAACAATAGAAAAATTCCTACACACCAAACTCTAGAAACTATGGGTGCTTTTGGCCTTCTTTAAATAGCCAAACCCAGCGCATATTGCTGAAATAAACCCCTTGGTCGTCCATGAGTGTAGAAGATCATGGTGGGGTCCACTTCATCATATGGTGAAAATATATTGGTCTCACAAGCCAAATTGTAACAGGCAAGATAGTGAAATTGAATTAAGAATCAAGATAGGGCTTCATCTTAGACGTCTGGGCCCATGCTGAATGTTAGTCTAATATGGCTTTTTAGTTTCAATTTTTTAAAGTTGTTTCCAATGGGACCGAACAGTAAATTGCACCTTTAACATAAGTTGTTAATGTTTAGATGCTGGAGTTGATGATAACTAAGATTTTGAATGATATGTTGCTATTCAAGAAATAAATGCACATGATTGAATCCATATAATTAGGACTGGAACAGACTCCAAAAAAGAAATTTTATGAGTTTATTTATTATCAGCTACATGTAACATGATTTATTTCATTCAAATCACGTTCTCCCCGCCATCCTAATCATTCGTAAGAAAGAAAATTTCAATACCATGTACAAAATAAATTGGTTGGACCATTTTACTTCGTTTTTTTACTTTAAATCTTTGGTTTTTGGAGCTCAAGTTTAATTGTATTTATCTCATGAATTATATGTTAATACTCACCAATATTTAAATAAAATTCTATTTAAATTTTTAATTTTTCTTATAATGGCCTGTGTTGGGCATGGGAAAAAAAATATACTCTTATATCTAACAAACTTTTATTCAACAATTCTTTTTTTTATTTTTAATAGATCTTTCTATGGAGAATTTTAAAAGGTTAATTAAATAATATGGCTTTATTCTTAGGAGAAGTGTTCTCACACACCTACTATGAGAACTTTTTATGGAGCCCACTTGTGGGTCTCATTTGGAGATGGGACTAGAGAGAAGTAAAGATCTACGTGGGACTACCCCAAATATCAAGTTTAGCCCAAATTACATGGCCCACAAATTCAATCCATTCGAATTTGTGCACAGTCGATCCAACGGTAAAGTAAATTCAGATTTAACCAAAATTTGGAGCGTGTAACTATCAGGAGAGTCTTTGTATATTACAATATTTGGATTTGGTGATAAATGGGTCCTATTTAGACTTCTCACAAAACAATGGTGAAAACTAGTTCTCATAGGATTATCTCCCTAAATAATATATCTATATATTTTTTAATATTATTTTAAAAAATATTAATTTTTTATATCTTTTTTCTTTTCTTTTTTTGGCCCATGCAGTTAGTTATATATTGAATATGCTACATGTTTGCAGCAATTACAATCCTGTAATTGAAATAATTTGTATATCCTAATAATATGTTACAATCTAATTTGTGTCAAGCAAAACAATATAATTACAATTAATAGCTAATCTACAAAATGCTCTGCTGACTTAAAGTAAGGAGACAATGGTGCTCCTCTACAATGACATGCAAAGGAGCAAATGATTACTTTGATCTATCGAAGATAATGGATATGTTAGTTTATCTAGACTACTGCGGGCAACAATATGACAGGAGAAACTAACCCTAGCCATGCCATTAGTTAGGTAGTTGATGGGTTAGAATTAATGATAGCTTAACAATAGATCTCTGGTAATATGAGGGTAATATGAAATGCTGACACAAAATATTTATATACTGATGTGTTAACACCATGATTAACTACAATTCCTCCTTATGGGGCCCACCTTGAAGGAGGAGGGGAGGAGAGGGGAGGGGAGAGTCAGCTGGAGCTTGTCGCTTGCCGAAGGGGGAGGTGGAGAAGGGGAGGAGAGAGGATCGAGAGAGAGGGAATAGGTGTGTGTGGAGAGAAGAAGGTGGGGGTATTTTTGGGAATCTTAATTTTTTTAATGGTGTATTAAATGAGATACTTTTGTTGTTTATTTAGAAGCTCTCTTGGTAATGATCAACTAAAATGGTTAATCATTATTTTATTGTACTTAATTTACATTACCAATGTCAAAAGAGAAAATAAGTCAACTATGTATTTGTATTCATCTCTAGAAGAGCATAATCAATCAAGACATTGGATAAAGAGATTAGCAAAGTAAGTCAATTATGTATTTACGATCATTTGTGTGATATGAGAGTTATCCAGTGCAGAATTAAAAGAAGCTTAGAGGTTGAAGTCCACTAAATGATTAAACCTCATTCATTAATTGACTCTTGTTTAGCATATGCCCCAGAGGAAATGCCAATTCAAATTATACGTGTCCATTGAAAAGAATAATTAGTAAAGGATTTCATGGATTCAATCCATTACAGTTTGGGCTCTGTGACAATTACAAACAAACATTGAACAAAACATCCTTTTATCTTCATTTATTTAATTCTTTAAATCAAAACCAAAAGCACTTCCTAAAACCCAATATGAGACTCTTTCCTAAAATCTAAACACAAATTACAACCATAAACAATAAAATATTCCATCAAATTAAATAATATAAGTTGACAATCAATAACATGAATCAATATCTAAAAATCAATAATGACATATGCAATTGTCTCGTCTTCTTCTTCTTTTTTTTATGCAATCAATTCCAACTTCATCAAGAGAACCCATTTCTCTGTTAGGGATTTTTAGAAATGTTGGATTTATTAAGAAAAATCTGCCATTTCTTAAAAAAAATTTATGAATCAAAAGAACCCATTTCAAAAATGAGAATTTTTAAAAGATTGAGGTTTTTTTTGAAATCCACCATTTCTGATGTTACCACTTTTGAAAAACATTTTTGAGACCAACTACAAAAAAAAAGAAGAAGGAAAAAAAAAAAGCCCATGCATCACCTAAAAATTGTTTATAAATTAGGACCCATACACATAGGAGAAAGAAAGACCGGATTGCCCGCTGGAGTCGAACGATGATTTTCTGTCACTGATTTGGGGATCTCTTGAGAGGGAGGGAGGGAGAGAGAGAGTGAGATTGAGACCATGGGGATTGGGCCAACCACCCCATATAGCCCTATTGGGCTTCTTCCAGGTGTGTGGAGTTGCTGCATAAGACGAGAGATACGAGGCAAAGAGGCGTGCCCCGCTTTTATTGCTCATTTTAATACATTATCACCAAGGGGAATAACATTAATAAACTTATGCAACAAAACTTTAATAGGTTGTCAAAGGGCAAAAAGATGTTTGCCAACCTAATCACACCATGATTGTGGCCCACTTAACCTATCAAACTTCAAATCATGAAAGATAACAACCTCTTCTATATCTCTTCTCCGTTTTGATGATCTCATTATATCCATACTTGCATGCACCACACCAAAATTCGTAAAATGCGATGGCCTTAGGCCATTGGTTTTCTTTGGACCCCAGCCGTCTCAAATTTTAAAATTGCTTTTTTAAAAGATGACTGACCTTAAATAAATTTTCCGACGGCCATAGGCTGTCGTTTTTTGAAAGGCGATAAGAGTGAAAATGGCAGCCCATGGCCATCATTTTTCATGAAATTTGATTTAGCGATCATGCATGATTCCTAACTTGTAGGATCTTTGATATGATACCTTTGTACACATTCTTATTATATAAGATTTAGGATTTTGCAAGAACTTTAATATTATAATATAAAAATATCATCAATACAAGATATTTGTGTGTTCGGGATCATAGAATTCTCTCATGATATATATTTAAGAGTACGATCTTATTTTTCAAGTGGTTCGTCTCAGTATTGCTTGGTGCATTAGTGTAGATCTGGTCATTGACGTGCCGGTGGGTGGATAAGGCTTCAATCACCTTGCTTTACTGTATACAGATCCAGGAGGGTCTATAAATGAAGCTTTGAAAGATTCTATGGGATAGTGTGGAAAGTATGTTGCTAGTCCAAGTGTACTTGTGACAGAGTGAACTTTCTTGCCACTTGTTGCTCTTCTATCCACATGTTGTCTCCCTGAAGTACAATATTCAGATCTCATTCGACACCTATTGCAATGTCTTGCCAGCCTATTAAAGACATGTTGATGTCTGTCTAAGTCCAATATCGAACCTATTGTTGGTTTGGCCTGTTATATGCCTTCATAGCTGGTTTGGCCTGTTATATGTCTTCATAGCAGCTGTTGCCAAATCGTTCACTGACAAGTCATAAGAACTCAAGCACGACGTCTGGTATTGTCATTTCGTACACAACGTGTTGCATTTTATCTACGCAACTCTTCAGATAAACTATATTGCATTTGTTTATCAAGGAGCTCTATTGTTGTTTCTTTTCTCATGGCTATATCAGTTACTTCTTATGGTATGATTTTTATTTCAAACATTTTCAGTCTCGTCTCTATTCATTTAGATAGAGACAATTATTTGTTAGGGAAGACAGAATTTCTTCCGGTTTCCGGGACAAATAAATTATTAATATGTTGATGAAACTGCTCATTACCCTGTGAAATTTCTAAAAGACAAGGATGCAACTCTTTCTTCTATAACTAATCATGCCTATGAACTTTGGGTTGAGCAAGATGCTCTTTTTCTTCTCTAGATCAATGCTACTCTCACACCCCAAGTCCTACAAAGGATTGTGAGTCATTCTCCTCATTGTTGACCCTGAAAAATATCACAAACATTACAAATATTGCAATGCATCATAAGCAAATTCCAAACCAAAGGTACCTAAACCCTACGGTTATGAGATGCCAGGTCAAACACTGCACCTAGATGTTCAGAGCCGATGCAACTTACTGAGAAGGTTTCAGATGAGCTCAGAGTGTACCAGTTTAAATTTCAAAATTAGTGGACTTCATTTGATCACCCAAACTAGCAAACATCAAATTCAAAATTCATTAACTCAAAACCTAGGATTCACTAAACACACTCAAGTTTTTGGATTACCAAAGTAGCTGAAAATCACATGAAAACTCTAAAATATACTCAAGAATGATGCTTCAAAGTTTTAAAGCAGTTGAACTTTATTTTAGCTCAAACTCAAGCTTCAATGGCCGTCTACCAGCTTCTTAGCATCATTGTGGCAACTGCCACTTCTACATGGAAAAACCAACTGAAACTCAGGCGAATGTCTTCAAATACATCCAAGGGACAATCCTTCAAAGTTTCATAATATTTGGACATTAGATGACTATTTTTCAAGCTCTTTAGAGTTACTATGCAAAGTGACACCTTATGAATATCAAATCAGCTAAAACTCTTAAAGAAATCTCAAATTATATTCAAAAGTGGCTTTAAAAAATTTTAAGTCAAATGGATGTCGTTTGACCCAAATTTAACAAACATGTCAATTTTAGGTCAATGACCCCCAAACCTTAGGGTTATTGACCAAAGTCTAGCTTCTAGATGGCCAAAGTTGATAAAATCTGGATGCTCAAGTCATATTTAGAAATGACTCCGCAAATTTTCAAACTAAGGGGACTTTATCTGACCTTACTTCAACTACATGTCAACTTAGGGGTTAGTGACCCCCAAACCTTGAGGTCACTGACCAAAGTCCTGTTTCCAGGAGGCTAAAGTTAATCGAAATCGGATTAGAGATTTAAAATGTGCTCAAGGTAAGCTTCTTAAAATTTTAAATTAATTAAATGCCATTCGGGTGGAAAACAAACTGATTGCTTGCAATATAAGGGGACATTGACTAAAAACATGCAACAAGTGGGCCACTGGTCAAAATCCTACTTTCACAAATCTAAATCACGTGAAATTTTGATGGACATTTTAAGATGCCCCTAACATTAATACCTCCAAGTTTCAAGTCAATCCAAGGTTATTTGGGCCTCAAATATATGAAACAAAAGCCCATTTCTATGAATAGTCAAAAGGTGGGTTGACCAACTTTAAATGATCAAAACATGACAGCCTCAAAATGGTGTTAGAAAACATCCATTTAAGTTTCGTGAAGATCAAACATTATTCGGGTTCTAAATTGATGAAAATGGGTCACAGATACAAAAAACCCAAAACTGATCCTGTCTATGACCAAGGGCCATGGTCACTGACACCTGTAACGTGACCATGGATGGTATTTAGTAGTTATTCCACTTTATTTTAAAGGGAAATTGCTGGGAACCACCACAACTACCTCTGAAGGTTATAAAAGCACAGGAAAGGCCTCTAAACTAGAGGCTCTTCCACACTTTGAAGACTCTGACATCCACTTTAAAAATCTACAAGCAATCTTCTCAAGCACTTGGGTTGTAATTCCTTTCATTCTTCTTCCCCTCACAAACTTAGGTGACCGTGGCCGACCTAGGATTTCTCTCTACGTAAGGCTAAACATTTCTAAACTTTGCTATACTTTTTTTTTTTTGCAGCAATAATAGTGATAGAGAAAATGTATTACATTTGAAAAAAGAAGAAGAAATAAATTGTTAAAACTTAATTTCTATAACTTCTATAATTTTGCATGTGATATGATTTTTGATTTGATGAATGAGATAGAACAACTAATATTGTTTAATGGGTCACATATAAAGCATCCAATGATACTCGAGTGCCTATAAAAAATATCCTTTTAATCTTTTATGGTTTTACCCCTATTTTTTGTAATTTTGAGTTTTTCATTATATTTGGAATCCATTTACTAAAATCCGTATCATTTAGAATAAAGTGTTGGATATCATGGGTGGTGGCCCACATGACCACCACTCATTTTGATTCATTCAATAACGAATGTCTTCCCATTAAAGCCACGTTCCTTAAAACAGTTCAGTCGTATGATAATGGAAAGCTTTTCATTGATGGGGAGGAAAGCATTAATGCAGTATAGAAATGGCTTGGGAACTCTCATCTTCAAACACAGAGATTACTGCTTGGCATACCTATCAATCGGCATGCATTACGAGAAGACTGAGAGAGTTAAGATTGTGGATCTCCTTTTCGTTTTGCAGTGGATTTAGGTATGCCTTAAATTGATTGTCTTTCATAATACAAATCACTCCGTTAGAATGCAAATCTAATCCGTTAAAGTTTTTCCTAAGGGGCCATTTTGGCTTACGATTGGTATCAAAGCACTGGGTTTTCCATTGATAGGTTGGATTTGCATCAAAACGGAAAGAGGGTTTACTGTTTACCGAAATTTAAAAAAAAAAAAAAGAAAGAGCAGTCAGCCGAGCAGCGGCCTCTTTCCGGCGAGCAGCACCGCTGCCCTTTCTCCAACGGCGTTGCGGTGCAAGGCGTCGCACCATTCTACGCAACACCCAGTTCCAGTCGCAGAAATAGCGACGGCCTATAAAAAAAATCACAGTTGGCCGTCGCTCATTCCCGGCAAAAGGTTCACAGTGCCTAATCGGGTGCTGCACTGCAGTGGCGCAGCAGGGTGCTGCCAGCGGCAGCAGCAAAGAAAAAAAACAAAACCGCGTGGCCGGAAATGGTTCCAGTCGGTGCCGTGCGAGGGCCGGCAGTCCGCTACCGCCGGGTCTGTTGGCATCGTCGGAGGAACATGCCGGAGAAAGGGGCAATCGGTTTTAATTATCGGGAGGTTGAAGATGATGTGTCGGGTCAGGTTGTTTCGACCTGACCCACTTGACCCAAAGGAACCCAGTCCATTTTTATAAGGACAGGTCGGTTGGACCGGACTTGACCCGACCTGGTTTGGTTTATTAAAGAAAAGGAGTGGGTTGATGGATCAGACCCGACCCGACTGATCCGGTCTGTGTTCTATGTGGTTAGGTCGGTTCGACCTGGCCTGAGCCGACCCGATCTAGTTAATAAATAAAATAAAAATGGACTGGGCTTTTTACTTGTACCCGAACTGTCTGGACTGAATAGTCCAATTACTGACCTGGGTCTGACCCGACCCACTGGCTTGGCCTTGTTTGAATAAATTATTATTAATTTTGATATTTATGTGTTTTGAATAATTGGGTCGTTATGAAAGTGATCCGTTCCGATCAAAACCATCCAATTGATGCATTTAAATGCAGTAATCATTCTGATAGGACTGAATAATTTAAATATGATCAGATCAAGGCCAGATCAAGGAAAAATGAACGATCGAAATCGTATTTTAACCATTTCGGACACATATGATATTGGATTTTCGATCCGTTTCTTTCGTTGTGTCCCTTATGATGAGATCTATCATATTATTGAATTTAATTCCTAATTCAATGATTCAATGTTGATATCATGTATGTTTAACTCATTCAAATTCATGTTTCCGCTTATCGTTTACATGATCAATGTTATTTTTGAGTTATATTTGTTACATGCATGCATACTTGATGATTAAATTAGTACGAATTTCAAACTTATAATAGATTGTTTAAAGAAAATTACTGTTGTGATAAGATATTAATGGTCCGATTAATATTCATCTGGACAACTAATTTTAGGAAATCTTTTTTTTTCACAATAATATAATAATTGTTAAAGTTAAGTCTCTCTAAATGTTTAGATTTAAAATAATAAATGCTCAATTAAAATAGAAATAGAGCATTAGAATTGTTTAAATCATGGGAGACTAAAATTAGTGTCATAGGTTTCAATTTGAAATTATGAGTCAACTAGGTAGTCACCAAAGTGGCCTAGTTATGATGAAACTTATGCTTCAAATTATTGAATTAGAGATACCATAAATGACACTAAAATTGCAATTTCACTTAAAGGATAGATAATCAACCCAAAGGAGTTTATCTTTCCATTATTTGAAGATTGGGATAAAGCACATTAAAGATGTTTTGTGAATTTGTACTGATTCATGCCCAAAGGTGGGATCTCACTTATTTACTTAATAAATCGTGGTTTTATCAAATAAACGAGAATAATAAAATTAACATGTTACATTTGACCCAAAGGTTATTTGCAATGATGTAAAACTATTATTTCTGTTATAAGATTCCCTTTAAATTCAAAACATTATAGAATTATGAGAATAATAGTTTATCTCTTCTTTTACAGCATTTTCCTCCAGATCCATGTCTCTTCCCTCGTGCTTAGGAACTATTCCTTCATTAGATGAATCGAACTATCCTAACTGGTTAGACGTGTTGTTGTTAACTATAACTTTTTAAAACTTAGAAATGGCTTTAGATGAGTCCATGCCTCCTGCGCCTACCGAATAAAGCTCTGAATATGAAAATGCCAAATATGATCAGTGGCACAGATGTGATAAAAAATGCCAAAAGATTATTATGACTTCAGTTTCTAAGAGTATTAGGAGATCGCTTGATCAAGGAAAACACGCCAATGAACTCTTAGAAGAAATTAAATCACAATTTGAAGTGACCGACAAGGCATTAGGTGCCACTTTAATAAATAAATTAACTAACAAGCAGTACAATGGGACAAAAGGGGTTAGGGAACATATCCTACTCATGTCCAACCTAGCATCCAAGTTAAAGGATGTAAACATAAGTATCTCCGATGGATATTTGATCCAATTCATTCTGGACTCCCTTTCCCCTGCGTTTGGCCCATTTAAAGTAACATACAATCAGAACTCTAGTCGGTGGACCATAACTGAGTTGATCGTAAGATGTGATTAAGAAGAGAGGAGACTTAAAGCCAAGGGGCAACTTCAGGTAAACTTTGTCTCCCATGTTAAG
The DNA here is from genome assembly GCA_037013555.1 of Sextonia rubra. NCBI lineage: Eukaryota > Viridiplantae > Streptophyta > Magnoliopsida > Laurales > Lauraceae > Sextonia > Sextonia rubra. The sequence goes on from JASUAD010000010.1 coordinate 56,798,254, forward strand.
GGCAAGAAAGGTCCTAAAAACTTCAAAAATAATGCCAATGAGTCCAAGGTAGATCTGAAAGGTAAGAAATCGGTGAAGAGTAAGGGAAAGAAAGGATTCGAAAAATGTTATTTTTGTGGCAAGAAAGGACATTTCAAGAAGAACTGCCTCAGAAGGAAGAATTGATTTGAGAAAAGAGGTAAGCAAAGAAATTTATCTCTTTTATATAAAACCAATATTATTGATGTCCTATCCAATACATGGTGGGTCGACTCTGGTGCAACCGTTCATATTTCTGGTTGTATGCAGGGATTCCTTTCAACCCGGAGGCCAAGTGATGGAAATCGAGCCATCGTTATGGGAAACCGGAAGGAGTCAAGAGTCGAGGTCGTAGGCATGTATAGGCCGGTGCTAAATATAGGATTCGTTCTGGATTTGCCAAACACCTTCTATGTTCCGGATATTTCCCAAAATTTGGTTTCTATTTCAAAGTTGGATGTAAAAGGATATGTATTTAACTTTGATCGAGGATCTTTAAAACTTTTTCATAATAATATAATGATTGGTAGTGGTTTATTATGTGATGGCTTGTATAAATTAAGGTTAGATACTTTATACACATAATCACTAACACCACACCATGTTACTTGTGGGATGAATGTTGGCATGAAGAGAGGACTAATAAAAGAGAACTCTCCTAAGTTGTGGCATAAACGGTTAGGACATATCTCGAAAGAGAGGATATTGAGATTGGTGAAAGACAAGTTATTACCAACCCTTGATTTCACTAATTTGGGTGTCTGTGTTGACTGTATTAAAGGAAAACAGACTCAAACAATAAAGAAAACTGCTACACAAGGTTCTGAACTCCTGCAGTTAATCCATACGGATGTTTGTGGAAAAATAGATATACCTTGTCTTACAGGAAAACAATATTTCATCACCTTGATAGATGACTACTCACGTTTTGGTTATATGTATCTCGTTAAAGAAAAGTCTGATGCTTTGACTAAGTTCAAAATATTTAAAGCAGAAGTGAAAAAACAATTAGATAGAAAGATCAAATTCGTGAGATCAGATCGAGGTGGTGAGTATTATGGTAGGTATACTGAAACAGGTCGTAATCCAGGCTCGTTTGCTAGATTCCTAGAATCCAAAGGCATTGTTGCCCAATATACAATGCCTGGAACACCTCAGCAGAATGGAGTGGCTGAAAAAAGGAATAAGACTCTTTTAGATATGGTTAGGAGTATGGTTAGCAATACATCGTTACCTGCATTTATGTGGGGTGACGCACTAAATATGGCCATGTATATTTTAAACAGAGTTCCTACTAAAGCAATTCCTAAAACTCCTTTTGAGTTATGGACTGGTAGGAAACCTAATTTAAACCATTTTCGAGTCTGGGGATGTCCATCTGAAGTGCGGGTTTATAACCCATAAGAAAAGAATTTAGACCCTAAAACAGTAAGCGGATATTTTATTAGGTATCTAGAGAGGTCTAAAGGGTATCGATTTTACTGTCCTAATTATTCAATAAGAATAGTTGAGTCCAATAATGCCAAGTTTTTGGAGAATCATGAAAACAGTGGAAGTTCTGAGGCTAGAAATATTGAATACAAGGAGATTAGAGATGAGCCTCAATCCTTTTCTCAAAGTGGATTAATGATTCCACTTGATATAGAAGTTTCTCAGAACGATCTGTTGTTCCGATTCCTCAAGATACACAACCAACTCTTGAAATACAACCATCTGGTATTGAAGAACATCCGGAGCAATTGAGAAGGTTAACTCGAATGAGAAGACCAGCTATTTCAGATGATTATATTGTGTATCTCGAAGAATCAGATATTGAAATTAAAGAAGATCTAAAGACTTTTAGAGAGGCAGTAGAAAGTGAAGATTCTGATAAGTGGTTAGACGCTATGAACGAAGAGTTAGAATACATGGCTATTAACGAAGTCTGGGATCTCATTGAACTACCTGAAAGGTCCAAACCAATTGGTTGTAAATGGGTCTTTAAGATCAAAAGGGACTCTAAAGGGAAAGTTGAACGATTTAAGGCCCAACTTGTAGCTAAATGATTCACTCAAAAAGAAGGTATCGATTATCATGAAACCGACTTTCCGGTGTCTAAGAAAGATTCATTCAGAATTGTTATGGCACTTGTAGCTCATTATGACCTAAAGCTATATCAGATGGATGTAAAAACTGCCTTCTTAAATGAGAATCTTGATGAAGAAGTGTATATGGAACAACCGGAAGGGTTTGTTCAACGAAGTAATGAAGGGAAACTAGTTTGTAAATTAAAGAAATTGATATACGGACTAAAACAAGCTTCCAGACAGTAGTACTTAAAATTTAATCATGTTATTACATTTTTCAGTTTTACCAAAAATCCAGTTAACCATTGTATATATATCAAGGTTAGTGAGAGCAAGTTTTTTGTTTTAGTCTTATCTGTAGATGATATTTTACTAGCCAGTAATGACTTAAGCATGATTCTAGAAACTAAAACATACCTGGCGAATAATTTTGATATGAAAGATATGGGTGAAGCAACCTTTGTATTAGGAATCGAGATATTTAGAGATAGATCTCAAGGATTACTTGGGTTGTGTCAAGAAGCCTATATCAAAACTATTCTCAAACGTTTCCGAATGGAAAGTAGCAGACCACAAAATGCACCTATTACCAAGAGAAACAAGTTTAGTAAGGAACAATGCCCCATGACTAACTTAGAAAAGTTAAAAACGAATAAATATCTCTATGCAGCAGCAGTAGGAAGTCTAATGTACCTACAGACTTGCACGAGGTCAGACATTAGCTTTGTAGTCGAAATGCTTAGTGGTATCAAAGTAATCCTGGCTTGCCTCATTGGGTAACTGTCAAGAAAGTGATGCGTTACCTTAATGGAATAATAAAATATATGCTCACATATCAAAGATCCAATGAACTAGAGGTCATTGGATATTCAGATTCAAACTTTGCTGGATGTCTCAATACAAGGAGGTTAACATAAGGTTACATTTTTCTGTTGGCTAGCGGGGCAGTATTATGGAGGAGTGCAAAGCAAATGCTAATCACTCCATCTACATTTGATACTGAGTATGTGGCATATTTTGAAGCCACAGGTCACGCATTATGGATGCGTAACTACATCATAAGACTTGAAATTACGGGTAGTATATATGAACCGATAAAGATTTACTGCGACAATGACGCTGCTAGGCTTTTCGCTCAAAATGACAAGTGTTTCAGTAAATCAAAGTATCTAGAAGTAAAGTATCTTGTACTCAAAAAGAAAGTGCGAGATCGTTTAGTGTCAGTTGTTGGGGCTCCATCGAAGCTCATGATTGCTGATCCCTTGACAAGGGCATTGGCGCCAAAGGATTTTAAAGACCATGTAATAAATATGGGCTTGAATGAAATGCCTTGTAAAAGTCAATGATGTATGACACGATATATATTGATCAAATAAAGAAATGAATGATTTTGTAATTCTTACTTTCTTGTGAGCTCACATATGGTAATTGTGAAATAAAGTAAGAATATAAAAGCATTATGACATTACAGTTCCCATTAAAGTAAGTCATATTAAAGGTACTCATTAAGTATTGGATCAGGTGAGAATATTAATGTTGTGATTGTGGAAGGAAGCAAATCACTAAAGATGTGTAACCGCTACAGTTCGTATTAATAGACTAACCTTTATCACAGATTAAAAGATCTTAATATTAAAGTTATATGAAAACTGGTATTTTCAAATGATGCGCATCAGTTGGAGTTATTTCTTTCAAAATTTTCTTATATTTGCAAACAATTTTTATAAAATAAAAGAGAAATGAATGGTGGTCATATGGACCAAGTGGGAGATTGTTGGATATCATGGGTGGTAGCTCACATGACCACCACTCATTTTGATTCATTTAATAACGAATGTCTTCCCATTAAAGCCACGTTCCTGAAAATACTACAGTCGTGCGATAATGGAAAGTTTTTCGTTGATGGGGAGGAAAGCATTAATGCAGTCTATAAATGGCTTGGAAACTCTCTCATCTTCACTCACAGAGATTACTGCTTGGCATACCTATCAATCCGCAGGCATTACGAGAAGACTGAAAGAGTTAAGATTGTGGATCTCCTTTCCGTTTCGCAATGTATTCAGGCATGCCTTAAATTTGTTGTCTTTCATAATACAAATCACTCTGTTAGAATGCAAATCTAATCCGTTAAAGTTTTTCCTAAGGGGCCATTTTGGCTTACATAAAGACCTTCAAATCTATAGGATATCAAGAATTAATCTAACCGCTTAATTGAGTTTTTGATAAAAATGTAATCAACATAATTTTATGTACTACATTTTTTCTAGTTTTTATCAAATGATTAATCCATCGGTTGAACCGGCTAGAGATCTTTACACTAACGGAGCTGGAAAGTTGGAATGTGGTACTGGTCTCATGGGTTCTCTAGTTTCCCTAATTTTCCCTATTCTTACTCCAATGCTCTTGTCATTTGACACAGGAGACGCTTTCCCAAGCATTGTGGCAATCATCTCGATAAGACTCCCTTGAAGACTTTTAATCTTAGTTTTTAGAAGTTTTATGCTTATATAATTCTTTCTTTCTGATTTTATTAAATTATTTATTTTAACTTGTTACTTAGTTAGATTGGGGCCATACTTTCCAAATAGTGTGCAACGTACATAGACCGTAGGTGGAACTGCTGTTTTTTCAGCTTATGGGAAGAGGTAGAAAATATTTTGGTGTGGGAAAATCTCTTTTAGATATGTCACAGTAGCCAGGGAACCATTCTGAGTCTTAGGGGAATTTTTGAGCCGATTTGGGGTGGGCTCCCCAAATACTCATCACGTCGGTCCGTCCCATTAGGTGACCACTGCATAAAAAAGACCCCCTTCTGTTATACTCATTGCAGTGATTCCACGTGACCACTTTGATTTTTTTTTATAATTAGTGGAAAAAACGTGGAATTGTAGTGGGCACTAGCGTTGGAAGAGTGTCAAATTCGACCCCTACGGTGACTTGTGTTTTGGATATGAGATTTGATTTTTGGATGTAAAAGGCATTGATGGTTGTACATTTGAAACTAAAGGCTGGTCATTCCCATCTTAAAGGTTGATCATAGAGCTCTAAGGAAATTGTACTGGTTTTTTTCAACTGATAAAGCGATAGCTAAATAGATGAACGGTGGCCTATTGTCAGGCTAGATAATAGGCCATCGAACTAAAACGATCTAGACCAAATCAGCGGAAGAGGGCTGGACTCAAGCGTCGCCAGACTGACGCAGGCCAATTGTAACCCTGTACATATATGAGAATCCCCATCATTCAAATAATTGTAGGCAGTGGGCACCATCGTTGATGGACTATGACGGTAGGACAGAATCAAGCAGACTAAACTGTCTGCTAAAGATGGGTTAATCAATGGCATCTCTTCATCCTGGCCATCTAATTAGATGTTTGATAATTATGGATGGTTATCATTGTCCTATGACGGAGAATTCCAGCCGCTTATGATTTTCCCTACAAAAACTTCTTGCACCTCTCGGTTGCAACTCATTTGAATGTGTGGTCAAATCAGTGCATCAAACATGAAAACTGTCGGTCCGATTTTTGCGATCCAATTTGTTAGAGGTACCGATCAAAAAACAAAATTGTTAAGAGGCAGTAACAGGATGTATATCAGATCGCATCCCATGATGGCTTTAGAATGCTCTCAGAAACGTGAGTAGAATGGAAGAGCATCGCTTGTCTCTCTAAGCTGGGGCCACTTGGTTTTCCCCTTTGTCCCAACCTCAGTGGAAGGTGTTTTAAAGTAAAATCACTAAAAAGGAAACCTCCAAAAGGTGGAATGACGGCATTGAGTTCTCATTTTTTTAGTTCAAATTCTAACTTATGCAACACTCACACATCCATCCAGAATGCAACCTTATATTCAAAATTGTACCCTACATCCAAAGCCCAACCCCCTTAATATTTCTGAGAGTTGAATTTGACCCTCCTCGATTTTAATGGGAGCCATACGGTTATTCCCACTAATTTAAAGAAAAAAATGAAGTGATCACCTCCGACTACTTTAGTGCCTATAAAGGTAAGGGGGTATTTTTGGTTGTGTGGTCACCAAGGGTGACTTTTACACTAAAATCGTTAAGTATATATTTTGCAATGGGGGGATGGAGAATCCATTTGCTTGTACCAAGTGATGGAGAGTTATGCAACGGGGATTTATGAGCATAATAGAGCTTTCTAAAATGTCAGTCAACAAAAGGCGGAAATAAAATTAGGTGCATAACAAACAAGTTCAACGGTTGAGGCATAAACATTTCAGTCACAGCAGTTTAATAAGAACTTAAAAAAAAACAAAAGCCCAAAATGTCTCATGCTTATATAACTAATTAAACATCTAACAACCATAGATAATCCTATAAATCATGCCAACGGGTAATATATACCGGACCCGCTGTATGTCAACACAAACATGATGCACTAGACGGTGGACATAGGGATGATTACGGTGCACTGATCCATCATCCTCGTGGAATAGGCCGCCGGGAATTTTGATGGCCAGCCTTCCTTCAATATGAAGATTAACTTCTAACATTGAAATCGCTCTCTCTAAGCTTGGCAAGCAAACTTGCAAGGGAAGGAAAAATATTTTTCAAAACTCTTTAAACAAAGAAAGTAATAAATAAATAAATTAATTAATGGGTGACAACTATTTGCCTCTAACTCTATAATTTGGTTGCCAAGATCAAGAGGATCTCTGTGAACTCTGGCAAGTAGAACTGGGGGATTAGCATGATAATATATGCTCCATTGAGTTACTGCAAGAGAATACTCGTAAATCAGATAAGAGAAAAATAAGGATATGCTCCATTGAGTTGCTGCAAGAGAAAACTCGTAAATTAAACAAGAGAAAAATAAGGACACTAGAGAATATAAGTAGGTAGTGATTTTATGGGAGGAGAAGAATATGTAAACCCCAAGCCCCTAATTATCAAGGAGAATACTTACCTCCTACAGCCTGAACCCAATTTACGGTTACAAACAGGCGTAACTTGTTTCTAGAGAGGTTCTGCTCCGCCACTGTGAGTGCTTCCACTCAAACCGGAGTGGGAAGTTCATCCGCATCCATGCTACAAGAGTGAGAAAAGAAAAAAAACCTTGAGGAGGGAAGAAATTGGAGGAAAAGGTAAGAAAAAACATTTGAGAAGGGAAGAAATTGGAGGAGAAGTTCAGAAACTACTGTTGCGTGCAATCTGTAAAAAGACTTAACTTTCGAAATTTTTCCTTAAAATGGAATGAGACTGTCTTGTCTTGTCGTTTTCCTTCTCAGTCTTCCAACTTTTTGCCATGTGAACAGTTTAATATAAAACAAAACTATCCATTTTTTTCAAAAAAAAAAAAAAATCCTTAATTAACGAAAAATAAAATCTTACACCGAGACACTCTCACCTAAACGTCGGAAGAAGAAAGCAAGCCAAATACAAACCAGCATGGCTTACCTAACCAAAAGTGAAATTTTGCTGGGCATGTTTAATTTCACGTTGGAGTCAAGTCTACGTACAATTCAGGTCGGGCCCAAGTTTGGGATTCTCCTGTGCCAGGTTTTTTACCTAGCCTGTTTATCAATATTCTTTATCCTTAAAGTTTTCATACATTCAGCCACATCAGCACATGCCCCTTTAAAAAATAATTGTCATTTGTAAAAATAGAAAAAAAAAAGATTCATTCATCCGTTTTCTTCACTGCAGAGAACGACGCTTCCTTTAATAGAAACGCTTCATCTCCTCTAGAGTAAACCAACCACGGAGCTTATGTAGTGATTTAATCTCACAGTCTTGTATTTGTGATAGGACACCTGCAAATGCACCATGGGTTTAGCACATAAGTAAGTTTTGTCTTTTTCGCTCAATTTATAATCAATGCCAATTGCTGTTATTGTTTCAATTCAGGGAGAAAGAAAGGCCAACAGGAGTCACTAATCCATTCCGAGTATTTTTCATCTCTCTGTAGTTATCTACACATGATATTATTTTGTTTAGTTATTAAACTTGATAATTTATTTGGAACCACTGCAGCAATCACACATCAAGAATAACGAAACATTAAAGAAGGACCACTTGATTGCTTTGTCATCAATGTCTTTTCTATACTGAATTCAATTTCTACATTTTAGTGGTTTTCAGTTACTACGGTAAATGGATGTTTATTGGACATTGTATAATTCTACCACAACTATTTGACTATTTATTTATTTGAACTCCCACAAATAAAAATTTAAGTCCAGATTAGTTTCTATAAACAATTATATTAGAATAGCAGAAAATCTAATTGGTGCGGATACAATCCCAATGGTGCCAAATCTGTGAAAAACCCAAACTATTTATTTTATTTTGAGATATATTTAAGTGTTGGTAGGGGTTCATAAAATGAGATTTGACATTGGGTCTTCTTTTTTCTTTATTTTCAAAAAGAATATATGTGTATTATAGTAAGGTTAAAGGTGATGGGCCACAGAGGAGATATATTGGTCATTATCTCTGGTGATGACAGCCATTTGATACAACAAACTTCAATTTTGAAGTTATGTGAAGAAGGTTAATTTACTACTTTATTAAATTGTAGTAGAAGAGAAACTACTTTATATAAATGAAACCTTATGCCTACTAAATTGTTTTCATGCATAGGATAAGTGATAAGACTTGCTAAAAAAATTATATCCGCTGCACCGAACGCAATAATTTTTAGTGTCAAAATTGATCAGGATAGCGGGAAACAGTGCATATAGTAAGGGGCTCTACGTGACCAAGGTTGAAGAACTTGGATTCAAAGTTCAAAAAAAATTTTTGTAAAGAAAATAGATGAATTTTTTGACAAATCAAATATGATAATCTCACAGCTACTTATAATTCAAATATATATATATATATATGTTCTTTTTCTCATGCTTCAACCCAAGTACCCAAATGCCGAATTGCTTTTACATTTTAAATTCTACAAATAACTCATCTTATACATTTCCACATGTTTATGAAAACAAGAATAGAGAAGTAAAAGACTACCTCAAACGACCGACATTTAAATAGGAAAAAAATATTGAGCTAAAGATGAGAAGAGGATAGAAGTGACCTTTTCGTTTTATATTCTTAGGCTCACTGCAGATTCACAGCGCTTAAATCAACCTTTGTAATCTTTATTATGCTTCTAATATTTTTCATCTAGGTGTTGGCATTTAATGATTCTTTAAAACATTAGGTAGAAAAAAGAAAAAAGATATGCCGCATACACTTGAACAGGCTACACCCAAGACGGCTCACAAAATCATTGACACTGGCATCATGAATAGCATCTTCACAGTTCGTCCTCTTCATTTTTAAATTTTGAACTAACAATATACACTTAAATTATGATTGTTTGTTGATATGTAAACTTGGTACTTTTTTTTATTCTAACCTTAAAATTATTGGGAATTGCATATCTTTGCATTATTTACATTTATCAAGTTCAACCATGCATGGCACAGGGTTTACCAGTAGCGTATCTGTAAATACTGGGGCTCGTCGCCTCCTCCCCTCGTCCCAATCTATCACGTGCTGAGTCGTCTGAAACTTAAAAAAAAAATAAAAAATGCGTGGGCGGTACCTTTACCAAATGTCCGCGGCCCAGGTATTTTTAACTTCCGCTCTTTATTTCGATGAAGAAGAAAAACTAAAGAGAAAGATTGACAAAGCTATCCTCTCTGCTAGAGGAGAAAATCAAGTCAGGAAGGAGGAGGAAAGATGTATTCCTGCTCCGATCGAACTTGATTCCGAGTAACTGCAGAATCAGCCATCGCGGGAAAGAGCTTGATAAGAGAGAATAGCTAATATCACCCAAATGGTTTAAAATTAATGTCACCCAAATGGTTTAAAATATAGGCAGAATCCGTTGAGTATCGGCCGGACTGCAATGATATATTATTGGGGTATTGGTATCAATTAATTTCTGATTTGATCAAATCAAAGCTAGATCAAAGAAAAATTAATGATTAGAAACTACTTTTGATCATTTTTGGCACATCCGATATAGGGTTAACGTTCTATTTTTTCTGTTATGATTCTTATTATAAGATCTATTATATTAATGAATTTAATTACTCATCCAATTATTCAATTTAGACATTATATGAATTTATACATATTTAACTTATTTAAATTCATGTTTTCACTTATTTATTTATATGATGAATGCTGATTTGAGTTAAGATTGTTATATTTATGCATGATAATGTTTATTTTCATATGAATTAATGGACGGATTAAGATAAACTCAAAATTATGATAGATTGTTTAAAGAATATAAAGTTGGGATAGGTTTTCAACGGTCTGATTAATGTCATATCAAACCGATAATCTTAGGAAAACTCATCATAACCATTAATAGTGTGATCTTAAATATTAGGTCTCTCCTAAATGTGTAGATCAATATAATTGAAACTCAATCAAGGTAGAAATTGAGTATTTAAATCTCGTTGATTAATAAGTATTTAAAAAAATAAATCATAGGAGTTTAAGATCACATAGTGTTATAGGTTTCAATTTAAAAAATTATAAATTACCTTGGTAGTCACCAAAGTGACCCACTTATATGATGAAGACTATATTTTTTAATGATTGAATTATAGACACTATAAATAATACTAAAATTGTAACTTTACTTAAAAGATTAATAATCGACCCAAAGGGGTTTATCTTTCAATTATTTGAAGATTGGGATAAGACATATTAAAGATGTGTTAGTGGATTTATCCTAATCTATGCCCAAAGGTGAGATCTCACTTATTCACTTTACATATTATGGTTTAATCAAATAAATGAGGGTAATTAAATTAACATATCATATTAAACTCAAAGGTTATTTGTGATGATGTGTAACAATTACTCTAACTTTTAAGTTCCTTTTTTTTTAATTCAAAGCATTATAGTTTTGTGAACGTAATAGTTATATTTTCTTTTTTCAGCTTCTTCCTATAGATCAATGTCACTTCCCTCGTGCTTGGGGTCTATTCCTATGTTAAATGGATCTAACTATCCTGATTAGTTAGAGTTGCAGTCGTTGACTATAATTTTTCTAGATTTAGACATAGCTTTAAAAGAGACTATGTCTCTTACACCCACCGAGCAGAGTTCATATCGTGATAAGGCCTACTATGAAAAGTGACATAATTGTTATAAATTATGTCATAAGATCATTTTGAACTCAATTTCTAAGAGTGTAAGAGGGTCAATTAATCAAGACAAACACGCAAAAGAACTCTTAGAAATAAATTAAGTCTCAATTTGAAGTGACCGATAAGGCATTAGGTGCCACATTGATAAACAAGTTAACCAATATGAAATACGATGGAATTAAGGGAATTAGATAACATATCCTACTCATGTCCAACATCGCATCTAAGTTGAAAGTTATAGATATGAGTACTTCGGATGGATATTTGATCCAATTCATTCTTAATTCCCTTCCCTCTGTGTTTGGCTAATTTAAGGTGACTTATAATCAAGGCTCTAGTCAGTGGACCCTGAATGAGTTGATCGCAAGCTATGATCAAGAAGAAATGAGGCTTAAGGCCGAGGGGCAATTGCCGATGATGTTGTCTCCCATGTAAAGGGCAAAAAAGGCCCTAAATATTTAAAAAAAAATGCCAACACTCCAAAGGTGGATCCAAAGAATCAGAAACCAATAACGAAAAAGGAAAAGAAAGGGTCTGACAATGTTACTTTTGTGGCAAGAAAGGACATTTAAAGAAGGACTGTCGGAAAAGAAAGAGTTGGTTTAAGAAAAGAGGTAAGCAAAGAAATTTATCTCTTATATGTAAAACGAATATTATTGATGCCCCAACAAATACTTGGCAGATCGATTATGGTGCAACTATTCACATATCTGGTTGTATACAGGGATTCTTTTTAACCCGGAGCTAAGTGATAGGGAAAAGACCATTGTTATGGGGAACCAGAAGTAATCAAGAGTTGAGGCAGTTAGGAAATACAGGCTGGTACTAGACACATGCTTCATTTTGGACCTGCTAAACACCTTTTATGTTATCGATATTTCTCAAAATTTGGTTTCTGTTTTTAAGTTAAATATTAATGGCTATGTATTTAACTTTGATCATGGATCATTAAAACTCTTTTATAATAATATGATTACTGGTTGTGGTTTATTATGTGATAGTTTGTATAAATTGAAGTTAGATCCTTTATACACAAAATCAATTACTCTACACCAATTAACTTATAGCATAAATGTTGGCATAAAAAAAGGAGTAATAAAAGAGAACTCTCCTATGTTGTGACATAAAAGATTTGGACACATCTCAAAGGATAGGGCATTAAGATTGGTGAAAGATAGGTTATTATCGAACCTTGACTAAACTAAGTGAGATGTTTGTGTTGACTGTATCAAAGGAAAATAAACTAAAATAATCAAGAAAACTGCCACGCATAGTTCTGAACTCCTACAGTTAATCTAAACAAACATTTGTGGTAAATTAAATATACCTTATTTTACATGAGAACAATATTTCATCACCTTTATAGATGATTACTCATGTTTTGGTTATGTCTATCTTATTAAAGAAAAATCAGATGCCCTAAGTACCTTTAAAGTATTTAAGGTAGAAGTGAAAAAACAATTAGATAGAAATATCAAAATCGTGAGATTAGATCGAGGTGATGAATATTATGGTAAATACACTAAAACAGGTTATAACCTAGGCCTATTTGCTAGATTCCTAGAATCCAAAGGTATTATTGCCCAATATATAATGTCGAGAACACCTCAGCAGAATGGAGTGGCTGAAAGAAGGAATATGATTCTTTTAAATATGGTTAGAAGTATGGTTAGTGATACTTCGTTACTCGAGTTTATGTGGGGTGACGCAATAAAGATAGCCATGTATACTTTAAACAAAGTTCCTACTAAATCAATCCTTTAAACTCTTTTTGAGTTATGAACTGGTAGGAAACCCAGTTTAAATTATTTTTGAGTCTGGGGATACCCATTTGAAGTGTGAGTATATAACCCACAACAAAGAAATTAGACTCTAGAACAGTAAGCGGATATTTTTTTGGATATCCAAAGAGGTCTAAAGAGTATCGTCTTTACTGTCCTAATTATTCAACAAAAATAGTTGAATCCAACAATGCCAAGTTTTTGGAGAATCATGAAAATAGTGGGAGTAGTGAGACTAGAAATATTAAATATAAAGAGATTAGAGATGAGTTTTAATCTTCTTCTCAAGGTGGATTAATGATTCACTTAATATAAAGGTTTTCGCAGAACGACCTGTTGATCCGATTCCTCAAGATACACAACCAACTCTTGAAATGCAACCAGCTATTATCCAATACATATGAGTACACTCCATCTTCTCTTGCCCAATAGATCTCTTGCTCTCCCTCTCTCCTCCCTCCTCCCCCTAACTCTGGCAGGTGATAAGCTCAGGCTAGTGAGAGAGTGGCTTTCCCTTCCTCTTTCTCCTTCTCCCTCTTCCTCTTCTCCTCCCTATTTTTCTCCTTTTTCCTCTTCTCTCTACTCCACTCCTCCTCATTAGGCCCCTCCCTCTTTTTCTTTCTATTCCCCTCCCTCTCTTTCTTCCTCGAGCGTAACGAGGCAGAGAGGAGAGAAGAGGAAAAGGGAGATAAAGAGGGAGGAGAGGAGGAAGAACAAGGAGGGAGAGGGAGGGGAGAGGAAGAGGGAGAGTGGGGAGAGAGAGAGGGAGAACCCACGTCTCACTGGTTTGAGCTCGTCATCGAAAAGGGAAGGAGAGAGGAGGGAGGGGGAGATGTGTGTGCGTGTGTGTGTGTTTTTTTTTTGGTTTGGGGGGGGGGGTGTATTTTGCGCCAGAGGTTACATTGAAATTTTTAAAAATATGTATGAAGGAGTAGTAACAAATGTGAGAACCATATATGGAGAAACAGATGGATTCCCTGTGACTATAGGTTTACATCAGGGATCAACCTTAAACCTTTATCTCTTTGCATTAATTATGGATGAGTTAACTGTGCATATTAAAAAAGAAGTGCTATGATGTATGTTGTTTGCAGATGATATAGTATTGGTGGATGAATCAAGAGATGGTGTAAATGCAAAACTTGAGAGATGGCGGGGGCCATTAGAATCTAGAGGCTTTAAAATAAGTCGTACAAAAACAGAATATATGGATTGCAACTTTAGTGGACATATACAAAGTGTTGATACTATTGTCAAAATTGAAACCCATGAGATGCCACATAGAGATTTTTTTCGGTACCTAGGCTTGATGATTAGTAAGGATGGAGAGCTTGACGAAGATGTGGGGCATGCGATAAAAGCTGGATGGCTGAAGTGGAGACTAACTTTTGAAGTGCTTTGTAACAGACGAATACCAACGAAATTGAAGGGCAAATTTTACAGGATAGTGGTTAAACCAGCTATAACAGATGGAGCAGAATGTTGGCCAATTAAGAAGATGCATATTCATAAAATGGATGTAGCAGAAATGAGAATGCTTAGGTGGATGTGTGGTAAAACTAGGAAAAATAAAATTAGAAATGAGCGCTTTCGAGAGTATTTAGTGGTAGTACCAATAGGGGATAAGATTAGAAAAACTCGTTTAAGATGGTTTGGGCATGTTGAGCGTAGGCCGGTAATGACACCAGTGAAAAAAAGTTTGGCTATACAGGTAGATGGCTCATCAAGAGGTAAGGGTAGGCGGAAAGAACATGGGTAGAGGTCATTGATTCAGATTTGAAGAAGTTTAACTTATCGAAAGATTTGGTTTAAAATAAAACGGAATGGAGAAACAAAATTCATGTAGCCGACCTCAACATAGTTGAGATAAGACTATGATAATGATGATGATGATGGAGGGTATTTTAGGGATTTTAATTTTTTTTAAAACTTTTTTCTCATGTGTCAAGAAAGTTGAAACTGTTGTTCAAATAACACCACTCTTATTGTTGGTGTATGTGAACTTTAATGAGGAAAATGAGAGTTTATGGTTGGGATTTGTGGTCCAACTTTTTGCTGGTGTCACCAAGCTTTTAAACATTTGGGACAAACCTCTTGGAAGTTAGTGCTATCCAATGATAAAGGGTGATTCATTTATTTGCTAATCAAGGTTCTTATCGCGCCACCCATAAATGAGGTTCTTATTGCTTGTGATTTAGTAGTAAAAAGTTCAACAAAACCGTTCTCAGAATCAAACTGGACTAACGATCCATCCCATTTAACCAGTAGTTAAAAGTAGAATCAAGGCGTTCGTAGAATCAGACTGGACTAGACGATCCAGCCCATTGAACCAAAACTACTATTTTTTCCAACTAAAACCAGTCACTTGCCATTGGCTGAATCTTAAACCTTCTAAACCAATTGAAATACAACATGAGAAGCGTCTGGATTCAATCCAAACCAATCAAGGGACAAGCCTAGCGATGCGCCATGCCCCTGAAATCTTACATAGCTAGAATCCACTGATCAGTATCTTTCTCGGTCATGTATTTAACAAATACCATTACCAGCTGATTGGGTGCTGACGAGCCAGATTCTTTCAAGTGGTGTCCATAATTACAATGCGGGCCACTATTTGGATGGACATAGACGTGATCGACGCCGACGCGGGTGAGGGGGCCAGTGCATTTTGTAGTTTTCAGATGGTAGATGATGACAAATTCACACTATAGTCCTTCCACAACCCCAGCACTTAAAAAGAGTGCTGCTCTTTTAACAATGAAAATGTCTCTCTTGATTTTAACAATGAAAATTTCTCCGTTGGGACAAAACAAAAAATTTTTATTTAAAATCTCCAAAATAACCCCACACTTCTCTCTCTCCTCTCCTCTATTCCCCCTTTCCGTCGGGCCGGAGCTCGCGGCTGGAAGGAGGCTCTCCCTCCCTCTCTCTCTCTCTCTCTCTCGCTCTTCCTCTTCCCCTCCCTCTCTCTCTTCCTCCTCCGATTCCTCTCCTCTCCCTCTCTCTTTCTCGTCCTCTTTCTCTTCTCTCCTCTCCTCTCCTCTCCCTTTCTCTTTCTCCTCCTCTTTCTCTCCTCTCCTCACCTATCTCTTCTTCTCCCTTTTCCTCTCCTCCTCTCCTTTCTTCTCCTCTTGGAACAATATTGTTCTCCTGCAAGGACGAACATCATTAGTGTGATATTCGACCTCGTAGGACCCAATAGGGTGAAGAGAAAAAGAAGAAAGGAAAAGGGAGAGGAGGAGAGAGAGGAGAGGAGAGGGAGAGCCGCGTGAGGGTATTTTGGAGTTTTACTTGTCTCGGGAGAGACATTATCGGTGTCTAAAGAGCAGCACTCACTTAACAAACCCCTCTCCAGTGAATTGGCCCCCCACCCCCGGGGATTTACTTGGAGGGCTAAGCTGAGGAAAGACAAAAATCTTTGAGAAGAAGAAAAGCCAACATTTCGGCTTCCATTTCCACAGTCTGAGATATTTAAAACGGGTATTCTTACTCACTCTCCAAATTTCTTCAGATGCTGTTCCTCAAGTCCATTGCCTTACATGGTTCTTTCTTCTGATTACATTAGGAAGGAGGCATCTAGATTATTCAGCTGGCAGTGAAAGTCCCGGCATCATATAAACATTTGATGTGTGTCTTAAATTCTGATCCAGAAGAACTGGGTTGATTGTATTCTGTTCTTTCTTTGAATAAAAATGCCCTCTTTCTATGTGCTTTCCAATTTCACTGTCATGGGCACCCATGTTTCTTGTTTCAGTCCATCACCATTTCCTAATAATGGAGAGAAATTCGAACTTCACCTGAGAAAGATCCAATCTTTGGAGGAATACAGACGCCTTTCAGCTGCTGGTTCTCTTTCAGGCAATTGTTCCAAATCCATTTCTTTCTTGAGTCGTTCTTATTTTTGTAAATCTCAATCTGGGTCGCAATGTTGTCAGGGAATCAGGTTAAGGATCGATGGAAGCAACGAAAAAGAATCAAAACTTTGATGGGAAGTGGAGATAATTGGGGTCTGAGGAGACGATTCTCATTGAGATTGCGTCACGGCTGCGTTTGATGAAATGGTTGGCAATGAAAATGAAGAGGCATCATTGAATGAAAATGAAGGAGGCATCATTGAAGGGGATTTTAGAGGCAATTGGTGTGTCCCTGCGTAAGAATTTCAAAAGGGTTACTGTTTCCACCTCTGTTTTGCTTGGTTTGGACCTCTTCTACTTATTTCTAAAGCTAACCGCAGTGCCTTCTTCAAAGGTTGTTCCATATTCAGACTTGTTTGCTAATCCCCAAGAGGATTATGTGTCAAAAGTGCTCTTTGAAGAGGGCTCTCGATGTATATTCTACAACGTGTCTCAGAATACTGAGGATTCTGCTGCAAAATCTGGTGAAAATTCATCTAGTGTAGAAAATCATCTGGTGCCGATGAGCGCTCGAGTTTCTGCCCCAGAGTGGCAATACTGCACAAGGAAGATAGACCATGATGAGAACTTTCTTCTTACTATGATGAGAGAGAAAGGGACTACAATATCTCTGCTCCACAATCTACTCCAGCTTCATTGAGAAAGTGTTTTGTTTACAGTGGTGTCCTTATGGATTCCTTTGACTCCTTTAATGTGGTTGCTTTATCTTCAGTTTCCTGTGGGCAACAGCCCTGCCAAAAAGCAACAGCCTAGTAATCTAACAGTTGGTTTTGATGATGTCGAGGGTGTTGATGCTGCCAAGAAAGAGCTTATGGAGGTGAGATTGCTCAACATTTTTCTTCCCTTAAGTTAGCTGCTAATTATATGTTTGGATGGAATATATTCTTACCGTTTTCCCCCTAAATAGATGGATCTTCATTGCCGTAATCATGTTGTGAATAATGCAATTTGGTTCAGAGCTTTTAACCATTTTGCCTAGGTAATTAAAGCTGAACTCAATTACTTATGGCATGCAGTTGACAAGCAGCACCAATGGAAATTATTTTGTCAATGATTGGATTGGAAATTTGAAGCATGTCATTTAGTATTATTGTGTTACTTCATTTTGTGCACTTTTAGAATCAATCATAGCATAGTTTTCAATCCAGCAGGTTTGCCAGACTCATCTGATTTCTTTAGCTAACACATGGGACAGACAGTCTCATGCTCAGGATTTACTGAAAATGTCTCCTCTTAATCAACTTCCTTCATGTATCCATGCCATAAGCAGATATTGATTGAGCTTCTGAGCAGTGACCCCTCATTCTAGAGTAATGATCTCCAAGAGTCTTCATCCCTTGCTTCAACTGTGAAATAGCCAATTGTTACTAATAGATCCTAGCAACGTAAGCCTTACGGGATTATGACGACTCCATATCTAACAACAAATCATGCACTGTTTATGCTAAAAAAAAAAGGAGGAAAAAGTTCCTTAAAATAGATTTCTCCATAGATTGGAGTAGTTGTTTCCATTGTCATCTTATCTTCAGTTCCACAATCAGCATATCCCTTGTCTTCCTTTGAACGTTTTGGCAATGAACTATCAATATACTCTTAACTTCTTCACACCTTGGAGATGAATATTAGTTGATTTGTCCCATTATAGATAATTGGTTCCATCAGACCATACTAAAGCACATTCTTAAGAAAATTTTCCTTGAATCATATTGATTCTAGTGTTACTACCTCCATCTCAGCTTGTCAATCCCGACTTTTGCTCACCAATAACTCAGCCCCAAAGATAAAAGAAATATCACAAGAATAAGAAGGACGTGTAAACATTTTGATGATTTCTGTCCCCCACAGTAACTAAACCAAAACAACACACACTTGAACAAAGGCCTGCAAAACAATTGTCCTCCAAAAACCATTCTAAAAAAAAAAAGAGGAATGAAAGAAGAAAATCTGCCAAACAGAACTTCAAGGATTACACAATTATAGCATTATGAAGAAGGGATCCCAAGGAAAGTAGACTGCTGCAGTTGAACTTGTTGTGGTGAGCACAGCACTGTTCTTGGGTGACAATTTGGAAAGGAAGATCATAGGCACCTCAAAATCACGTTGAAACTTGATGGGGCTGGATTCTGAAGCATCAAAACCTGAAAGATACCCTAGGAGCAAGAAAAAAATAAGTAAAAAACTCTGATTGAACACAAAATTCATCAAAAACCAAATTTTATGTTTCTTTTACCATGAAATGGCTAAAAACACATTTAGAAGCATCTATAATATTGAAAAAATTGTCCAAGAAAAGGAAGAAAAAACTCTAAAAATGAGGAGTTCTCAATCCATGAGTTTCGCATAGAACCTTTGTGAACCATTTTGTTGATGTTAGCATGCTTCTTGATCATGTCAAGCTAAGTAGGGAAGAAGATGGTTTCTTCTTAATGTTCTCATACAAAGTTTACTTCGATCCTACTGATAAAGAAATGTGGTCTTAGATTATCAAGAAAGCAAATGGAAAAGATGATGGAGGAGGCAAGTATACCTCACATGGCTGACCCACGGTGGATCTGTTACAACTTAATAGGTTTGACCATATCTGCACATCACCCTTGTGGCCTTGTTACAATATCAGTTCCCTATTATGTATAGGGACTCCGTTTCTTTTTGCATATACTTGTGAGAAGATGATGTGTTACATAGTTGTGACAAGAAAGTGAGTGAGTGATAAGCTAGAGCTTTGGAGCCAAATGCAACAAATCAAAGACAACTTATATGGGAAGCTTAGTTTAGTGGACCTGAAAGTAAATGAGTTACTTAAAAAAATGAATTAGTGTTCTCAATTCTCATTTCTTTTTGGAAGATAAGCACCATTAAAAAAAAGATAATAAGCAAGCATATATTAACAAATCCACAAAAGAAGGCTTGGGAAACCCTCCATTCAAAATGAATAACTTTTAACCTGTGGCTACACCCCAGTAAGGTGAGCAGCTATGCTGAGGCATATGGGACCTGCATTGAGCAGAAGCAGCAAGAGGAAAGCGAAAAAAAGGGAGATTGGCCCACAAAATTGGCTTGCTAATCACATACAGAATGCAAAATTAACGACAATGAAACCAAACAAGTTGATTTGAAAAAAAAAAAAAGGGCAAAGAACACATGGCCTGCCACCAGGAGGACTGCACTACATCACAAGGCCTGCCACTAAAAACTACAGGGGAAAATACGCCTGGATCTACAAGCCCAAACAGGTGGCACTCTGCATCCTGCCATAAGGACCAGCAAAACAACAGAATCCCCATGCCAATTCACACTAAGAGAAATAGCAGAACACTTCACCTATAAATGGTGGGGCGAGCAGAGGACCAGAACCATCAAAAAAGAATTTTCAGCATCAGCAGAGCCCATATGCTAGGTAGACCCATCAACATCTCATAAACTACAAACACAGAAGCCGGAAACACAGCAGCAAGCACTGCACAGCACACACAACAGGCAGGAAGAAAACACACACAACAAAGCACATAGCACAACACAGCAGGCAGGAAGCACAACAGCCAGCACTGGCTGCGCTCTTTGGACCATGGCTGAACAAGGAAACCAGAGAGAACCTAGCCACCAAACCAAAATCCAGACAATTCAGACCGACAGACCCCCAAGCCATCCAATAGTAGCAAAATCATTGACTACAAGGCCTCTGGTATTTGGAAGTCCATCCTTTCTGGAAAAGATGATTTTGATCCTTTAATTTGTTACAAAGCTTATGATGGGAGGAGGATCAAATTCTGGCATGATGTTTGGTGTGGTCAGACGGGATTGATCCATCAATTACCTAGTCTGTTTTGGGTGGATCAGAGAAAACATGCTTTGGTCGTAGAAAATTTTTCATGGTCTGGGAGAAGTGTTGTTTGGGATCTCTCTTTCCGAAGAAACCTTTTGGATTCTGAGATCTCTGATTTTGCTCGGCTGCTTAGATTGTCAGGTACAGTGTATTTGTCAGTTGTTATCTCAGATGTCAGATTATGGAAGGCAGATGTTAAGGGCCGATTTTTGGTAAAGTTTTTTTTTATAATTCTTTGACTAATTCTTCTGTAAGAGTGGAGGGCTGGCATAACTTTTTGGTTTCCTTCAATTCCACCGAGGGTGGTGATCTTTTGTTGGATTGCAAAGTTACATAAAATTTTGACAATTGCCGAGTTGAGAAGAAGGAATCATATTATCATTATTGGGTGTCCAATGTGCTTACAAGATGAGGAAACAGTGCATCATTTGTTGATTTATTGTCATTTTGCTCATAGAGTGTGGTCTGCTTTGTTGGCATTGTTTGGTATGGAGTGGGTTATGCCTAGGACTGTTGAAGATCTTTTTCTTCAATAGTGTTGGCGATGTAAGTTTATTCAGGGTAAGATCTTATGGAGGTTCATTTTGTATGCTACATGTTGGAAGCTTTGGTTGGAAAGGAATAATAGTCTTCAGGACTAAGTGTAATCCTGTGGTGGAGGTGGTTGAGTCCATCTCTTGGTCTGTCTCCAATTGGGCAAGTATGCATATGGAGTTTTATGGAGTCCCTGTGAAAGATCTCAGCAGATCTTGGGCTCCTTTCTTTAAGGGTGGTGGGAGTTTTATATCCAAAATTAGAGTTGTATGGATGAATCCCCCTATTGGTGTTTTGAAGCTGAATTTTTATGGTAGTTTTGTGTGTGCTTTGCGAAAAGGATGGAGAGTTATAAGGAATTGGAATGGTACCTGTGTCAAGAGCTTCTCAGGGCCAGTTGACTCTTCCAATGCTAATGAATCGGAGTTGTTTGCTATCCTTATTGGTTGTTGAGAGTTGCTTAAGATAGGTTCTTATAGTGCTATTATCTAGGGAGATTCTTTCTCAGTAATCCGGTGGTGTTCCAGAAGTTCCTCTCATCCTTGGTGGTTTGCGGACTGGGTAGAGGAGGTTTAGGATATTTCAAGGAGGTTGGGAGCCAACTTTAATCACGTTGTTAGAGAAGCTAATATTATGGCGGATAGTCTTGCCCAGGGAGGAGTGTCTTGCTTCTCAATTTCTTTTGATGTGTCGTTCTTTTTTGTTTTCTTTTTGTTAGTTTGTTTCTGCTATGTTTTGTCCTTTTGGCTTTCATTAATAAATTTTATTGTTATCCAAAAAAAAAAAAAAAAACCATGGAGTCAAGTGACCAAAAATATATGCACACAAGATAAAACATTCCAGCGCAATCAAGCCACCAAGAGGCAAACCATCCCTCAACAAACCTAGCTGAGATAAAAACAGCCCCCTTTCTGCTTCTGACAAGCCTAATCAAATTGCACCTAATGATATGCAAGAAGGCCTTGAAAGATCTGTCCCTTGAAGCCAAAACATCTCTCACCTGCGATATTGGAAACTATTGAAGTTTTGACACATAGTTACCATTCCCAAAAATATGGAAGACTTAAATGTCATGGTCATAGTCTCATAGTTGGATATTTAGGAGCAATTAAAGCAGAGTAGTTGAATTGGTCATTGCTACTAGGATTACAGCAGGTTGAGCCAATTGGAGGCTGACTAAAGGAGTGTTATGCTATCGATGTGTGCCACTTTGATCAGAGAGGCATTTTATAATAATAATTATTGTTATTTAAATAAACTGCAGTTGGTCTACTTTGTTTTATGGAGCTGATTAACAAAGAATCCGAGGTCATCTGAAGTGCATGTGGCTCAGATGGACATCATATGATTGATTACAGGTTGCATAAGAAAGGATATAGTTAGGAGTTTCATGTAAATGGTAACTTTGGGGTATGTCCAATAGGATTGCAAATGAAAGAATAGAAACGTCTGCAATGTCTTGATGGGTTTGGTGGGATCCAATGGTGGATGGAATCTTTACTCTTTACACATTTACCATTGTTGCATTGCCTATAGAGTTATCTCCATTGGCAACCAAGGATGCTTGACACAAGGGAAAACACTTCATCAATGGAATCATAATAATAAGAAGGAAGAGTAAATTCTTATTGGATCATAAATGGGCGAATACAAGGGAATTGAAGAGAATAGGATGACAATCCTGTTAGCATTGGGCCCATGTAAAATAGTAGCCCATTCACACTGAATGGGCCTTGCCCATTATACTAGTAGAATCTAAGTAGTCAAATAGATGTAATCATGTACACCTTTCTTTCCTATTTTGTATGATACTATATGCATGGATTAAAAACTCGGCCAATTTCGAGTCGGATTCGACCGACTTAGGATCGGTTGGGGGTTCTCGGGCGAGTCCGCCTAGTGACGGACTCGGCCAACATATATAAGGGTAGAGGGAGCCCTAAAACGTCCGACTCGGAATCAGCTAGGGGGCTTTGGGCGAGTCCGCACAGTGACAGACTCAGCCGACATATATAAGGGTAGAGGGAACCCTAAAACCTCATTTTTCATGTTCTAAAAGAGAGGAGAGGCTAGGGAGGCTAGGAGATGATTCTTTGTGAAGAGATCATGGCCCAAATTTGTATTTTTTGAGAGATTTATGCTTCCGAAAATCAAGACTACTATTCATTCAAAAGAGGGGTTTTTAAATTTTGGTTTTTGCGGTATGCATTTTCGTTTTTTTTCTTTTTTTCTTTTTTGCATACATGGGTGAGAGAGAATTATACTATGTTGGTTGTGGTTGAGGTTGAGATTTTTACGTATGATTGCAATGGAAAATACATTTATTTGTATATTTTTGCTTGGCTTTTTTTAAAAAAATAGAAAAAATCAATGTTTTCATGATTTACATTTTTTTTTTGTAGATTCTCACTCTTTTGGGTATGTACTACATAGATCTATGGTTTTTATCGTAGATCTATTCATGTTTGATCTAAAGTTGTAATTTTTATGATATTTTGCATATAATAAATAAAAAATTATATTTATTGATTTGTACATGCTTATATAGTTTGGAAAAGATGATAAGGTATGCATATAGGCTTGTGGGTAGATTATCCATTCAAAACTTTTTGGAAATATATAATTTTTTTAATTTTTGCCTCGGATTTAAAAATTAATTATATAAAAAAAAATTTTCAACATTTTGTTATGTTATGCATATGAACTTAATGGATGTGTTGTCTAGTA
The DNA here is from genome assembly GCA_037013555.1 of Sextonia rubra. NCBI lineage: Eukaryota > Viridiplantae > Streptophyta > Magnoliopsida > Laurales > Lauraceae > Sextonia > Sextonia rubra. The sequence continues at coordinate 56,822,243 of JASUAD010000010.1, forward strand.
GATAGATCTATGGTTTTTTAGTCTTATTAGTTCAACTAACTTAGTTGTAACTTTTTAACATAGATGGTTGTGAAAATGATCATGGGGTATTAATATATTTTTTTAAATTGACAAATTCTGCAGATTGCTAGTTACTTTAGTTACAAATAGAATGGCACCACAGAAGAAAGAGAGGGAAATTGATCCTGGATGGGCTCATAGAGAGATTGTTGGTGAAGATCATCATAAGGTGAAATATAAATGGTGTGGAAAAGCCATACATGGTGGCATCCACAGATTTAAACTGCATTTTGCACATATTTCAGGAGATGCAAAAGGTTGTCCAAATATCCCCACTGAAGTCAGGAAACAAATGAGGGACATTTTATTCACAAAGAAGACTGAAAAAGTAAAGAAGAAAAATTTTCAGGAGAGGGTTGCTCGAATGGAGAGGATTAATGATTCCTGAGGATGATATTGAGAATGAAGAGGCTCGCGATATAAGGAGGGCAATGAACAAGAGCTATCAAGCTAAGCTTGCTCATTTCGAAGAACGACGAGGTGGGGTTGGACCTTCAAGAGTGCCTCCGAACCTTTCTGAGGATACAGCAAGGAAAGGTATCTTGGATCCATTTTTTTATAGAACCCAAAGCATAAAGCAACTCAAGATTTCTAGTTTTATGATGGGTGATATGAAAACTAGAGCTTTGAAGATAGGTAGAGCAATTTCAAAGTTTTTCCATTATTCCTCCAAATGTGGTTATCTCACCATACAATCGGGCAATAGTGGATACCATTGCTAAGGCGAGTCCCAGAGTTAAACCACCTAATGCTTATGAGATTAGCGGCAAATATCTCGATATGGAGTATAAAGATTATATGAAGTACGTGTATGACCATATGGAAAGAATATGAGTGCACACTTATGTGTGATGGATGAACAAGCAACAATAAGCGGCACATAATTAATTTTATGGCTTATTCTGTAACGGGAACATATTTTATTCACTTAATAGATACAAAAGGACATCGATTGGATGCCCAATATTTGTTTAGTTTAATGGATATAACACTGAAAATGATTGATGGATTCAATGACTATATTGTCCAAGTTGTGACAGACAATGTGGCAAATTTTAAGGCGGCAGGGAAAATATTATATACCAAGTATCCGCATATTATTTGGGTGCCGTGTGCGGCACATTGTGTTGATCTTATGTTGGAGGACATTGGAAAATTGAAAGATGTCTACTCCACTATTGAAGATGGAAAGAGTATTACAAGTTTGATACATAATCATCAGTGGTTGACTAATATGATAAGAGAATTCAATAATAGTCGTGAGATTTTGAGACTGGATATTACAAGATTTGCTACCAATTTTTTGGCTTTAGAGAGCTTTGTCATCATAAGGCTAACATAATGCAGATATGGACGAGTGAAGCATAAATAAACTTTACGTTTTCAAGACAGAGATTGCCACAACTTATACGAGGAATTGTATTGGGTTCAAATTTTTGGCATAAGGCTGAGAGAATAAGGCTGAGAAAATTACATACTTACTCGAGCCACTTGTGAAGGTGTTGAAAGTGGTGGATGGTGATACGAAGCCTACAATGGGCTATGTCTATAATGCAATAGATCTTGCAAAGCTTGCTATTAAAGCAAGATCTAGAGAAAAGTATGGGACTTATTATTAGACATTGTGGAAAATTATTGACCAAAGATGAAACAACTAATTACATCAAGATATATACGCTACAGGTAAATTAAGATATACACAGTTGCTTTATTTTATGTTTGAAGTTTTAAACATTGATTTATTTATTAGAATTTAATCAATATTATACTTTATGACATAATGCAGCATACTTCTTGAACCCATCATACTTCTATAGTAAGGGATTCTCTAAGCACGAGAAAGTTTTTTAAGGCTTTAAAAAAACATTAGAGACAATGGTTAGTGACAAGATGAGGAAAATTGCAATTCTTAACCAAGTAAGGTTTCATAATATCACATTTTGTTTGCATCATGATACTAATAAACCAATACAGTTGTAATTTTTTTATTTGAACTTGATAATTTTATAGTTGAGGAATTATAAAGGCACTCTTGGAAGTTTTGGAGATGAGCTTTGTATAATGTCTCGTAAAAGGATGGATCCAGGTATGTTATATTCTTAATAATCTTTAGTGGATTAATAATCAGTTACAGTATTCTCATGGGGAATGGCTTAATTTAATTTTAATTACAACTGAATGGTGGAACAATTTTGGCGATGATGCTCTTGACCTTAGAGATCTTACAAGAAAAATTCTAAGCCAAGCAGTGTCATCATTCGGCTGTAAACGAAATTGGAGTACATTTAGCTTGATCCACACGAAACCAGGAATCGTCTCAATATGGGGAAATTGGATAAGTTGGTTTTTGTCAATTATAATATGAGGTTGAGGGCATGAAATCTCCAAAGAAGGGATACTGGAGAGTATAATCCAATTAATTTGGATTATATATTCGAAGAAGATGACTTATTAGAGGATTAGTTGGCTGAAATAGAGGCTGCAGTCTTACCAAATACAAATTTCATAGATGAATGCATGTATAATCCTGATGAAACCAAGCCCCCAGAACAAGAATCAGAACCCCCACTCCCACCTCTCATTTGCAGATCTGCTACCACTCGGAAAAAAGAGAAGAGTGTGGTAGAGGGGCCCTTACAAGGCTCACAATATGAGCCAGAGTTGACACATTCTAGTTTAGAATGTTTTAAAGGGGCTAAGGATAAGTCAGGTTCAAGTGGTAGTTCAATCCTCTCCAAAGCCAAACAACTTCTTAAAGATCCAACTCTCTAATACAGGAGAAAAACAACAGGTAAGGGTCAAGCAAGCAAGTATTTAGCCACTTATGAAGAAGAAGAAAAAGAACGCAATACATCATCTTTAAGCAAAAGTGGCTCACCACAAGGGGATCAAGGTTATTATGCACAACAACCAGATGATAATGGTGATAATGAAGAATTTCAGGATACCATCACTATCCATGACATGGGTGGTCAACCTGAGCCTACTGGAGGACAAGGAAGAGAACAATCAGAACAATTTTATGAAAGACCACATTAATTAGCATCAAGTCCATATGGAGGACATCAATATGGTGACTATGGGTAGTCACAATTTGATCTCTCAATTGGGCAATATGGTGCGTACGGTGGTATTTTACATGGATATGGTGGGCAAGAGCTGTATGGAGTAGTTTTGATACCTATGCATCAAGTACCACTACCAACTCACTATCCTTATGGTCATGAACAATTCAATAAAGGACAAGGAGGGCAAGAGTTCTTCAATTTTGATATCACTCAATACTATCGTCAACAACAACATGACGCTGATGATGACGACGACATCCAACCATTAAGGCATTCAACATGGTATTAAATTCTATGAAAAATGTCTTTAAGGACTGAGGTATGATCCTATGACCATATGTTTGCCATTTGACATTTGTTATTTCATACTTCATAGTTAATAATTGATACTTCAATTCTTAGTTGATACTCCATACTTGAGAGTTCAGTTTGATTTTAATTGATTTTCATTTGATAGTTCATAGTTCATAATTCACATTATACTTCAATTTTCACAAATCACAATATAATGTTCGTTGTATAAATAGTTGAGGAATTATAAAGGCGCGCTCGGAAGTTTTGGAGGGGCCTCGAAGGTTATTTTTCAATTTTTTACAATGTTTGAGAATTTTTAATCATTTTAATAAATTGCTTAACCTAAAACAAAAAAAAAAGGGACTCGGCTGAGTCCCAGCCGACACCACCGAGTCGACTCGGACTCAGCCGGGCTCGAGTCGGGCCCCGAGTCTAGGTCTTCAAACCATGGTTCTAGGGTTTGGAACCCATCCGAATGAATTGACCCGTTTCCAAAAAGCATGGACATGGACACGAGACACGAATATGACATGACATGGACACGGCGATACTGCAAATCCTAAAAAAATAGGATACAGACACGGGTAGGACACGGCAAATAATATATATAGGATAATATTCATGTACATGTATCCCTCCATTTTGGTGAGAGATACTCCTTTTTTGGAAGGTATTAATGTGCAAAAGGACAAAACCATCACACATCATGACACCGTTTTTACCTTGTTAGGTCTAAAAAGGAAGTGTCCCTCACCAAAATGGTGAGGGATGTATACACATGAATGTCGCCCATATATATATTATATATAATCAGAAAAATTAAAGAATAGTGCTACTAGCTCCTGTAGAAGACAATGACATTCTAAAATCAATTTCCTATCACATTGAAAAATAAACTGTAAACATGTAACAATTCAAATCAAGGGATAGTAGCAGTTCTGGAAAAAAAAAATGTAGCAGCAGCGTGGAAGTACAGCGGCAACAGTTCTGGAAAAAACAAGAAAACAACAACAGCAACATGGAAGAATAGCACAGCAGTTCTGAAAAGAGAGAGAGAGAGAAAGAGAGAGAGAGAGAAAACAGTAGCAGTAACGGCAACATGGAATAATAGCACAGCAGTTTTGGCAAAAAAAAAAAAAAAACAGCAACAGCAGTAGCAACATGGAAGAACAACACAGCAATTTTGAAAAAAAATAAAATAAATAAAAAAAAAGTAGCAACAACAATATGGAAGACCAGCACAGTGGTTCTAGGAAAAAAATAAAAAGAGCAACAGCAGCGCAAAAAAAAAAAAAAAACCTAGCGACAGCAGCAATCAAGAAATTATAAAAAAAAAAAAAGGTACCTTTTCTTCTTCCTTTTCCTGTTCATCTTCCTTTTCTTCTTCTCCTTAACGCGCACATTCCCTCTTTTTCTTCTTCTTCCAAAACGGTGCCTCTTTTATTTTTTGTCACATAGTGCCTCTAGCCGAATCACTTAGGGCAGCAAAGGGTTGGGTTTTAAGTTAACAAAATTTACATTTAGCTTGTCTTTTTTTTTTTCTAACTTTAGCCCAAGAACATTATTTTTAGCCCATTTTTATTATATTTTAGCCCCGCCGTATCCTCAACGTGTCCCAGATGTGTCCACCCAGTGTCCAAGCCGTGTCTGCAATTAAAAAATTTTAAAAAAAAAGACATGATACGTGTTGGTGTGTCGGACAGGTGTCTGAGCAGTGTCCGTGTCTGATGTGTGTCCGACACAGACACGGGGACCCTATACAAGTGTCCATGCTTCATAGACTGTTGGATTGAGTGTACACTCGTTTTGAACTGTGAGAACTTGTTGGTCATTGATCAACTGCGGTCGATGATGGTCTAAGCCTCTGTCAGTATACATAAGGCGATTGGGAGCAGGGGGTGTGTAGAGATCTTTTGAACCCTCCCAGTCCCATCTCGAGCTAGGGCTTGAGGTGGCCTCACAAGGTGGGCACTAGCACTCAGCTGAGTGGCTCCCATTATTTTTATAACCATTATATAATGACATAGTAATTGAGCCCCTGAGAGGACAAGAACGGGTGGCACTGTTGAAGGTGCTCATTATACTGCTGGTGGAAGGTGCTCATTACTGCCACCTTGAGGTTGTGGGTTTAGGTAATGCTGCCCACAAACCTGTTCCCTTAGAGATTTGGTCCATTAGATATAAGCAATGAGGGTCTTATAGATTAGAGACACTGATTTGGGTAGAGTGTGGGAAGTGATTCTTTGAATTCAACATTTTGGTTTTGAAAAATCTAGATAATTTATGGTAAGTACAAACTCATATTGAATGAGTTTAAATATATGAATATTATTCCTTTGGAATTCCTGGGTGGACAGGAGATCAACATATCTTAGTCCTTGGCATAAGGACTGCAGATCTATTGAGCTGGGCTCATGCAGATGCAGTCCTGGTTGGTAAAATTGGACTGTCAGAGGGCCCAGTTGAATAAATGAGAAACAAATCCAGCTAGTATGGATGTTGTAGATAATTGTAGGAAATTCAGACGTTAAAACCAAACAAGGAAGCAAACCTCAAATCAACCAACAACTGACCTTGGATGCCTTCTCTATATCTCTACAGAGAGCGGACACATGACCAAGAGGGAGGGAAAAGAAACAAACTGCTGTATTTTATTTCATGTACCATAAAACTGTGTAACACAAGTTGACCCTGAGAGAGAGAGAGAGAGAGAGAGAGAGAGAGCCAATACTTTCGTGTTAAAGTGGAAAGTTCGACTGTGAATTAGGGTTATGCAGATGATGTGTTTTTTAGCACCATGGTCCACCCGCTCTGTTGTCCATCCCTCCTTGTCCTTTTATTTATTTATTTATTGTAAACCACCCAACCCTAAGTGTGTTGCAGGAGCACTAATTCTTGAAAGTTCATCTTTCTTCTTAATCTTAGTTGATCCGTTTATGCTTTTGTAGTTGCTTATGGAAATGGATGGATTTGAGTAAGACATGAAGGTGGTTGTTATTGCGGCAACTAGTTGACCAGAAGCATTAGATCCAGCTCTCTGCCATCCTGGTCATTCTTAAGGAAAGTATTTGGAGGAGAACTAGATCTTGATGGAAGGAAAAAGATTCTGGCTATACATCTTAGAGGAGTTCCTTTAGAAGAGGACCCACAGCTTATCTGCAATATGGTTGCATCTCTCACACCAGGCTTTGTAGGTGCTGATCTTGCAAACATCATCAATGAAGCTTCCTTCCTCACTGCTCGTAGAGGTCAGTTTAAAGGCTTACAAAACCTGGATCCCATGCTGTTTAGCTTAGTGGTGGAATTTCTTATTTGATTAAATGTTGCAGTGGAACATGGGTGCCACCGCCCTTGTCTTGAAGGACGTAACTATTAGTTATCTGTAACTGTTGGTTTTAGTAGAAGTTTTAGTCATTTGTGGAACCTAACTTTCATCACTTATTTTGTGGGTAACTTCTGGGGTGTTAAACAAAGTTGAAACATCAGAAGATCCCAGTTTCGATGCTGTCCAATGGCTTTTCAAATTATTCATCCACTAGCCTACGAATTTGTGGTTTTGATATGAGTTGAGGATTTATGACCAAAATACATATAAAAGGGTTTATGAGATTCAGTATTTCGTGATTATTTTAGTTTTTATTGAAGTATATTGATAATATTAGAGTAATGAGTGATTTATTATCATGTATCAACTGATATGTACTTTGTAGACGCAAACGGATACCCAATTCTCTAGCTACCTGATGTATCTGATCCCAAAGAAATTGGGTTTGGAACCTTGTCTTGGTTCCGATTAATAATCAGATCTGGATTCGGAACCACTTTTCAGACCCAGTTAGAAATCAGGTCTGGTTATGACCTGAGGACGTGTATATAGACCCGTTTGCAACTGACCATTGTAACCATCCGTATCAACTTACGACAAATACATTGAGTTTTCCTTTTTTTTTTTAATTGATGTGTTATAGTTGTGTCAAAGCTGAGTTGTCTGAGCAGTGCCAGTTTTTTGACATTGTAATTAATGCTTCTCTGCTCCTTTTGAAAGATATTTTACTACACTAAGAAAAAATTATATGAGGTAATCAGAGGAGGATACTGTAAAATAATATAATAAGTAAGAAATTTGAAGATTTATAGGCATTGGGATCTAAGACATATGCTCTCCTACACTTAATTTGATTGACTATCCATAGCCTATGGGTCACTTGTTCATTACCGTGTGATGGTCCGATGGAGATGCCCTCGAAGTGGAGGACTGTGGATAGTTGAAGCATGGAATTGATGAGGACTACAACCTTTCGATTCTGGCTCTCTTTTTCATCCTAATTTCTGATGCTAATTTCTGCCATTGATGTGGGTTTGGGAGCTTTGCAAGGGGGAATTTGATGGTTGGGTTTAGGTTTGTTGCGAAGAATTGTTGGGAAATTTCTATTCTACTGTGCGTTATAGACATTCATATTCCCTGTTAAAGAATCCAAATTTGAGCTGGAACCATGTCTGGAGTTAGGTCCCAAAGTCTCTTGTTGGAACCAGGCCCATCATTTAGAAGATAGCTCTGGATCTGGGTCATACATAGTTTTCACGTCCCAATTGCAGCCCTACTTGTAGTGGGCCTGGCTGATAGGAATGGGGCGAAGTCAGTATGGGCTTGTATCCCCTAGTATAAGATTAGCCTAAATGCCAATAAAATTGATTTTATTTATTTTTTAAAATTTTAGGACCCTTTCTGTTTAACAGTATCATATCTTTATACATACATATTCTATGTGAGGGTGGAATACTGAAAGTCTAATCTGAAATTTTGATCAAATATGGAAGTGATTCTCAGACTGCTTTCTTAGGGTGAATAGGTGATTCGTGAAGATATCATGGCTGCAATAGAAAGAGTGAAGTTTGGTATCAACGACCGACAATTTACTCCAAATGCTATAGGAAGAGTGCTTGGAAAACTGTTTTCTTGGATGCCTTCTCAAGTTAGGAGCAGTGACCCAAGAGGGGATGGTATAGGCTACCAAGCTGTAAGCGAACAATGCTCTACTATTCATGAGGTATATTTTCTTCTTTATTTTTTTTCCCTTTCTTCTTTTTTGAATCATGAGGTTTATTTTCTTAGGTCATCAAGATTCAATTGTTATCATATCATGAATTTAATAATATAATATTGTAATACAAGGATCCAAACCCTCAACTTTGAGACCAAAAGAAAACCATTGGGCTTGCGAAGCACAGGAGCAGTTTTTATGAAATGCTTTTGTATTGTATTTTATATGTGAATGAGTCTGGTAACACAGATAAAGTAAGTAATAGCAGCTGTTGGTTTTTTTCCTTTTGGCCAAATATCTGTTAGTAATTTATAACCTCCTTTCTCTTGTCTGCAATTGCTGTATGCTGTTTTTTCCCCCTTCTTTTTCCAAGTGAACAAACAGCCCCTTGGTATCTTTGTTTTTGTTTCTAATACATTTGATGGTAGTTTTGTCAATATGAGAAACTAGTACAACTGTACAAACTTTGTAAGTTGCTTCACAGGAAAGAATTCGATGAATAACAATGCTAGGGAGGTGGCTGAGGAGATCTATACTTTATCCAGTGCAGAACACAGCTCGTCACTGTTAGCTTTTGAATCTCTATAAAATCGTGAGAGTTTCCATTGTTCCTTTCTCTTTGCATGCTCAATCGACAACATTTTTATTTTCACCTCCTACTATAATTTGCTTGTGACGCTCTCCAAAATATAGCCTCAAACTCTGATCAAGTCCTGAAAAGTCTGCTTCCTGTCTACTATAGAAGCAGGACCCAAAGGCGAACCTCACAGTGGTGATTTCTATTGGCAGCTCCAGAGTTGGTGGCAGGAGGCATCTTGATTCGTGAGCAGGTATCCTGCATGCCTAGCTGAAGTTCCTACATTAGCTGCCATCAATCCCCCCACCGTAGGGTGAAGATATGAAATCGATGCTTCACTGCCATTGTCCCAACTGAGATGGTAATTATCATTTGTCAGATACTGGAATAAGCTCTTTTACAAGAAATTTGATGAGAATCATGATTTCTATGGCTTTCCTTAAATGCTCCAGTGGATAAACATGGAACTCTTTGCTACACTTTTTTTCAGTCTTTGCGAAACATTTAGCTTTTTTCTCTTGAAGTTTACTCCATCCCTATTCCGGAAGTTGCTTCTGTTGTCGTCTTCGAATGGTCAGCTCACAGCCAGAAGTTTAAAAAAATTTTCCAAATGATCACAGCAGGTTTGGAACCAAAAACCACATGAATGGCTGGTATTTATCATTTTATTCCTTACACATGCAGTTTTGGAGCTAAGATGATTTTCATTGATACTTTATTTGTACCATCACTCAATGTAACAATTGTACTTTTGATGGAACCATTCTTCTCTAAACAAACAAACTTAGGAGCACACAACTCGCCGTTGGGAGCATAATGAAGTTCTCATTTGGTGACCGCTGCCAAATTCTTTCATATTTATCTCTTGGGACTGAATACTTTGTATAGCACAAATTTAAACTGCCATTATATATGATGCCTTCTGATAAGACCCTTAAAAAGAGGATTTCCATTGCTAGTTCTCTTCCCAATATAATTGGACAGTCCCTATAACGCAACTGTGGATCTGTTGGCTAAGAATCAATCCAACAGTTCGCCATTGTATTGGGTGTGTGATCTAACATGAATCTGTGCTTTCTTGTAGTTTCCACTAATTTTTGCTATAAAATGTTCTATGAACATGAAAATAGAAAAGACATTTTTATTGGGTGGAGATCTGCAAGAATAATCAAATTATTGGGCTTTGATTTCATTGGGGAAAGAGTCAGCAATCATTTCCAATCATAGGAAGGATTATTTTGATGGTCCCTAGTAGACTGCCGATGGTGCCTGGCATCCTAGTTTATATGTAGCCCTTTTGACAAAAATTCATTTCCTAGAAAATTCTGGGAATCAAGAAGGAATTAGGCAAAGGTCCTTAGGGAACATTTGATATTTTACAATGATTCTCTTATATATGAAATTGGCATGATCAAAAGGGGTGAAGAGTGAACATTCAATGATCAATATACAAGCGACTGTCAGTTTCCCCTTTTGATGAGAAAATCCGCCACCTTATGTAGGAAGATCTGATGATCTTCATCCTTGTCTTTCACCCTTCTATAGCCAGTAGCCTCTCCACTTTTCCACTTAAGCCAGAAAAACATGCCGAATCTCGTCTTATTGTTTGCAGCTGAAGATGTATCTAGTTTCCTACTCTTAGTACTGTTTGACTTGATATTATCAATAAGTTAACTATTGTTAGGAGCCTGAATTCAGATGCCATGGATTAACATACGAGTGCTCAACATGTGGTTAATTTTTTACTATTGAGGCACCATCAAACAATTACGGTACTGGCCTATTTTGGTATGTGTTGTAGTGAAGTATAGTGATGTAAAGCCTTAAATCAAGAGAGAATAACATATAATGGGGTCAAATCATTATAGATGACTTTTTATTTTTTGTTATCTTTTTGACTTTTTCTGTAAAAAGTAGAGGGTTTTTTTTATTTTGTGATTGGAGAATGTTGCTTATTGACCTCCCTTTTTTTAAATAAAAAATAGAAGGGGAAATTTTTAAATTTTTATACTTTTGATATGACCCACACATCAAATCATGTCTTCACTGTACTACCTATCTAAAGTTTAATTTATCTATCCAAAGTTTGACTTATGTAAGGATTTGGCTATAGTTGGGATAAGGCACTGAAATGAGGGCTTCACTTCACTCCGCTATACTCCCCATCCAAAGTTTAACTTCTCTAAGGATTTGCTTATAGTTGAGATAAGGCTTTGATAGTAATAATGATCTACTCCCTGTAACATAAGGCTTCATGTTAAAACCATTGAGCTATAATACATTTTTTATTCATTAAAATTGTCCTTACATCATAGTAACAAAATTGTGTAAACCCCCTCATCCTTTAAAAAAAAAAACATACATGGATAGAAATCCAACTATAGAAGACAAACAAAGAATATCAAATAACAACAATATTCTGTGATAAAAGGAAAAAAAATTTAAAGAAGCATTCATCCCCTCTTCCTTTGATTCAACAACTTCATGGGTGGCATGGTTGGCTCCAAAGGTTTTTGGATGGAAACTGGAATCTGGGTGGCATGGTTGGCGGTTGGAATGTTTTGAGGATGTTCCATCCCTATGTGGTGGAGGTCTGAAGGTTTTCTTATGGGCATTGGAGTTTGGGTGGCATCGTTGGGGTAAGTGGGTATGTTTTGAGGAAGTTCCATCCCCATGTGGCGGAGGTTCGAAGGTTTTCCTATGGGAAAAGGAGTTTGGGTGGCATCGTTGGGGTAAGTGGGTATGTTTTGAGGAAGTTCCATCCCCATGTGGCGGAAGTCCGAAGGTTTTCCTATGGGAACTGGAGTCTGGGTGGCGTCGTTGGGGTAAGTGGGTATGTTTTGAGGAAGTTCCATCCCCATGTGGCGGAGGTCCGGAGGTTTTCCTATGGGAACTGGAGTCTGGGTGGTAGTCTGGGTGGCATCGTTGGGGTAAGTGGGTATGTTTTGGGGAAGTTCCATCCCCATGTGGCGGAGGTCCGGAGGTTTTCCTATGGGAACTGGAGTCTGGTTGGCAGTCTGGGTGGCATCGTTGGGATAAGTGGGTATGTTTTGAGGAAGTTCCATCCCCATGTGGCGGAGGTCCGGAGGTTTTCCTATGGGAACTGGAGTCTGGGTGGCAGTCTAGGTGGCATCGTTGGGGTAAGTGGGTATGTTTTGAGGAAGTTCCATCCCCATGTGGCGAAGGTCCGGAGTTTTTCCTATGGGAACTGAAGTCTGGGTGGCAATCTGGTTGACATTGTTGGGGTAAGTGGGTATGTTTTGAGGAAGTTCCATCCCCATGTGACGGAGGTCCAAAGGTTTTCCTATGGGAACTGGAGTTTGGGTGGCATTGTTGGGGTAAGTGGGTATATTTTGAGGAAGTTCCATCCCCATGTGGCGGAGGTCCGGAGGTTTTCCTATGGGAACTGGAGTTTGGGTGGCATCGTTGGGGTAAGTGGGTATGTTTTGAGGAAGTTCCATCCCCATGTGGCGGAGGTCCAGAGGTTTTCCTATGGGAACTGGAGTCTGGGTGGCATCGTTGGGGTAAGTGGGTCTGTTTTGGGGAAGTTCCATCCTCATGTGGCGGAGGTCCGGAGGTTTTCCTATGGGAACTGGTGTCTGGGTGGCATCGTTGGGGTAAGTGGATCTATTTTGAGGAAGTTCCATCCCCATGTGGCGGAGGTCCAAAGGCTTTCCTATGGGAATTGGAGTCTGGGTGGTATCGTTGGGGTAACTGGGTCTGTTTTGAGGAAGTTCCAACCCCATGTGGCGGAGGTCTGAAGGTTTGCTTATGGGAATTGGAGTCTGGCGGAGATCCGAGGGAACTGGAATCTGGGTGGCGTGGTTGGCATTAGTGGGAATGTTTGTTCTTGGTTCTATCTCAGTTGCTTGCAATCTTTTGATTCTCTTGTTCACTGGCTCTATCTTGGAATCCGAGCTTCGTAGTGATTCCTCTGGCAAGCTGTCCACCGCCTCTATCTTAGAATCTGAAGCTTGTAGTAATTCCTCTGGCAAGCTGTTCAAGAGGTCGTCGACCATTGGCTTCTCGTTTTCTTTATTGCAGATGGCTCTGTAACATTCCGAGATACGTCTGACTTCCTGTGGGTCATCAGGCCATATGTAAGTTTTGTATTGCTTCTCACCCTGTGGTTCCAAACATATGATGCAAATATCGACACCACATAGAGCTGCAAGTTCGTTAGTCTTCTGTTTTAGTGTCTTCATTCGATTCAAAAATATGTTGTTACGAGATTTCGGACAGTCGATAAGTGTGGCAACTTTAGCACGACCCATCTGATCATTGAGAATAAGATTAATAAGCTTAAATTGATTGCAAAAAAATTATATTTAGGTAAAAAACCTATTCACAGAGAACATTCATAGCCATAAAATCCATAACTTCAATTATTATTAATTCACCCGTTAAGAAAACCCCTGTCGAGATTATAGATCTGTGGCACGAAAGCCAAACTATGCATTTGTAAATAATCTACCTGTGTTAAAGTTCAGAATTCAAATACTGTATCAGCAATCTCGACTAATCAATAGTCAAATGAATCAATCACAACAGCTTGAAAGGAAAAAGAATGCAATGATCAAATAACATTTCAAAGATCGAGAACGTGGAAAACAATGCGACGACTTTACTAGATTCGCAACCCCATACTAAATCTGTTAATGTAAAAAAGATCCCAGTTTTCTTTTTCATTTCTTTTTTTTTCTTTTAACATTTTTCTGGGATCTCAATCTTCGTAAGTAGCAAATATCAGTACACTTGGGTTTTAAAGAAAAAGGGTCTTGCATGCATGTTCTAATAAAATGTATACGTGAAATTCTTATGCAGAATGCAATAAATATTGGATAATTGAACAAGCATTAGAGTTCATGGAGGCATTCTATATCACATGGGACCCAAGCTCATGCGTGTATGGGAAGCAATTAGAAGACCCCCTTTTTTTCAAAATGAAAAGTGTACATAAAAAAAATGGAAGAAAAACAGATGCTTAAGACAAAATTCCCAGAAAAAATTAGGGCAAAAAACTCACAATTAGTCGTTGCTTCTTCTTCCTCTAACAGCTTTTTTTTCCCTCTCTCTGCTGTGAGCTCTGTTTTGGAATAAATACTAAAGATTACGTCTATAGAACTTGTATATAACAGTGGGTGTCTTTCTAATTCTGATCTCTAAAAATCTTTTTAGAGTTAAGAATCCTTCAGATTTTAAAAAAAGAAGAAACTTTCTATTTAGTTTTACCCAAACGGGACAGCCCGTGCGGGGATTGAGATAATAAGAGGAAACCCCTATTTAACAGTATTTCTAATTCTTACCTCAAAATCTTTTTTACCGTTAAAGAATCTTTTTTAAGTAGAAAGAAGAAACTTTCTGTAATGGTTTACCCAAAACGGGAAAGCTCATACTAAATCAAATTAAATCCGATTGGAGAGAGACAGAGGAGCGTAATAGAAAGCAAGTAAAACAACTGGAAATTTAAAAATGATAGGATGGAAACGTGACACGCTAGAATGTGAACCACGCCAACAGTCACCTTCAGGAGTTCGCTCGGAGGATACGGACTCGACACGCAGTGATCTGACGTGGGGTAGCATGTGGGTCATTCATTAAGAGGCTAGGGTGATCAAGCGGGATCTATTTATATACTTAGGTAGGCCACGATCAAGTCTTTTAATCCTCTAGCTCTAACCCCATGTGCGCTGCCAAGTGGGCTCCACAATAATTGAAATCCTTTTTTGATTCATCTGTTCAATTATCAAAATATGCCACTCCGATCAACAAAAATAATCATGATGTTATTGTCATTACGATTTCGAGCACATTAAAGGGGAGATGGTGTCCGTGTACATGACAGCAATAATGGTGGGTAGGGCGTAAAAAAAAATAAAAAAACCGTCTAACCTACTAAATCAAATCGAACCGACGGTTAATAACTATATTTCACAGTTTGATTATAGTTACGGTTATTAAATTTAAAAAACCATGCTTCATGATTTAGTTTAAGTTTTCAATCTCAACTCACGGCTATTAATTGCACTAAATCGGAAGCTGCACTTTACTATTTCATTTGTCTATGTGAACATTTTAATGCTACTTTAGTATTTTGGAATTATGTTTATCTTGGATATTTGTTTTTGATTTTTGAACACATGTTTTTGCATTCTGACAAAAAAATAAATGTATTTTGCATTTTCGTATTATGGCAAATATGTTTTTTTTAAGTGACAATTAATCGTAACTACACCATATAATATGGTTAACCGGGGTTTGGTTGTTAATAGTTTTTGAGGTTATGGTTATGGTTTTTAAAAACTAAAAAGCGTAAACTATAGTTGGGTTAACGGTTTTCCCAAAACACACAATTAATCGAACCGTTACACCCTTAAATGGTGGTGATCGTCGTGATCGTGGGCCACACAGAGGTAGAACTCCCTGATTCCGTTGCATCCAATGATTAGAAGTTCATCTCCAAGTCCTTCCTACAGAAGGTGGCCCACCTCAAGGTCTTATCAAGTGGTTGATGGGCTTACCTAATTCATATTCAACAATGTCATTCAAAAAAAGAAAAAACGTAATTCAATCCTTCTGCCATGAAATCGACTTGGGAATGTTGGTCTTGGTTATCCATTGGCCCACTTAATTATTAGGCCTAAATTCTAGCTTGGTTCGAGCTCAAGCGCGTTAGATCTCAAGCACGGGCCAAGTAGATTCCCTTGCTACAATGCTGATATGGGCCTTGGGTGTACATGTCTCAACCATGACGCTCAACTATTGCACCAGAAAATCAGGCCTGGGTTCATCTGTTGGGCCTCAAAATTGGCCCAAATGCAAGCTCATGTGGCTTTGCCCCATATGTGTGAGCGAGGACTTCCTAGGTGGTTACTCATCCTAATAATGTTCTCGCACGAGAACGCTTAACTTGAGAATTCTTATTAGATCTGAGGCCACACGGATTTAAAAGGCCTCATGTTGAGTTAATACAGGGTCTGACTTATAAGCCCAAAGATTTGAATGCTTCCTTACTTATGTGGGACTCATGTAGTTCTATACATGGCAAACCCAAGTGTCAAAGGACACCCTTACATATGCCTTTTTTCAGGGGGGTCATAATCATATGGATCTTACATTCTCCCTCACCAGGAAACAGAGCCACTCTCGGCTTTGATACCAACTATCACAGCCCCACGTAACTCAACATGATATTATTCGCTTTGGCCCACATGCGTGAACGAGGACTTCCCAGGCAATCACCCATCCTAATACTGATCCCACCCGAGCACGCTTAACTCCGGAGTCATTATGGAATTCGGGGCTGTACAGCTTTAAAAGACCTCATGTTGAGTTAATATGCGGTTTGACCTCATGTTGGGAGGGTAAGTTTTCCGGCACAAAAAGGCATATGGAAAAAAAGCAGAACAATAAGAAAAGACAAAACAAGTCTCCCATCATCATTTCTTTGACTTTGAATCCTCTAATATTTCACTCCATAGTGATCGTGCAGGATCTATATCAGTTTGCCATGTTACCAAGAGGTAGCCTGACATGCACTCATGATCACAATGACAGGGCTGGCCTTAAGAATTTCAGGCCTAAAGCAAAATTTTATGAAGGGGCCTCTATATATATCCATACAAAATTATGTGTGTAACGGTAAGTACTCAAAATATTACATCATTTGTTAGTACTGACATAAAATCTAAACACATACATTCACATACATAATTATTAAAATTATGCATTAAAATTCCATTAGATGAAATGAAGGAAAAGCCATCATGCATAATCCAAAGCTACAATACCAAAAAAATTAAACCAACTTCAAAAAGTATTACTTAAACATTACTCTTCTTGCAGTTTTAATGCAAAATTAGTAATTAAACTTGTATCTTTTCAATTTGAAAGCATCCAGTAATTATCTAATTCAGACAACATAAAAGCAAGTTAGATTATGAAATCTAAAAATTAACAAAGATTAAAATTTCCTAATTAAACCATAATAATTTAGCAACAAAAACCCTAATAAAACTAAAATATTGAACTCACAACTCAATACTCACTTCTTATAAACAGACAAATAAGCTTTTTAGCTGCTGCAATAGCTCTGGATTGGAGTGCATCAGTACACATGGCGTTGAAGACTCTCGTAGTCTCGTTCCTTCTTTTCCTTTTCTTTCTATTTTCTAAAATCTTTTTTACTCCCACACTTGACACCCCCTCTCCCTTCGTTCCATGATACACTCTCAAGTCCAACAATCTAACCTCTTTCCTTTGTATAATTTTGGACTGATTTGCATTTGGATTTAGGATTAGCCAATTTTATTTTTTTACTTTTAGACCTAGGCTAGAAGGGCTACTTGGCCCAATAGTAAAGGCTTACCGGTAACGTTTTGGAGGGCGCGGGTACAAGTCATGAAAATAGCTTCTTCAAAATGAAGGTAAGGCTATGTACATCTTGCCCTCCTCTAGACCCCGTTATGCAGGAGTCTTGTGCACTAAGCGCCCCTTTTTTTTACTTTTCGACACAGGCTGTCAGGCCTCTTGTTTAGGATTTGACATTTTATCTTTGGACCTAATATAAAGAGTTAGCTAAATATAGGCCCCATATTTTTTTTGCCACACTTTTCTTAGGGCCAGCCCTGCACAATGAGGCAAACCCGCATAGAATCCCAATTTCGTCTATTTCGAGGCATGCTCCAACCTCTTTCTTTTCAACTTGGAGAGGCAAACAAAAGTGAAAGACAAGAGGAGCACAACTCATCACAAGAGCTTTAGCTATAGTTGCAAATGGGTCGGTTCCAATCCAGGTTCATGGTAGTCCCGAAACTATGACGGTTAATGAGCCATACTTGAAACTGAACCCGGTTTGAAACCAATTTCCTTGTTCCGAAATCGGAGCCGTTAATAAGAATATGAACTTAGAACTAGAACTGGTTCCATGTATGAGGTTGGTTCGGATGTAGAAAATGATTTTTAAAAAAACTAACTTTTAGGGCAAATTCTTGAAAACTGTGGTAATATCTCGGATTTTAGATTGAACAAAGGTGGAATCAAACCTATAATCATTTAGGTCACTTGTTTGAAAATAGGATTTAGACCCAAATTCATTTACTTATCGAAATTTAAATAAGGACTCAAAACTCAATTATTAACGGGAAGAGAATTGGCACTCATTTACAACCCTGGCTATGGCACCAGTATTGGTTGCTTTTTAGGTCAACCGTCCTTGCCCTCTTCTTTTTCTCAACGCCCCCAATCCTCCTTTGGATAATGGGAGTGGAGGAATTAATGCATCTTGATCTTGGAATCATTCGCACAGGTCACAACTCACAAGAGATTTGGTTGTGTAACAAACAGAAATTTATGGTGGATGCGCAGAGGATGTTCTTACCATCATCCTTATATCTGTTCTCAACTCAAATACTACATCCAAGGTCTTCTTATTGTAATTCCATCATAAGCTTTCTTCATATGCAGAGAAGAGAATGCTGCACTCCACCCTCGCATTGTGTGGGATTCCCTACTTTCTGAATTGTGCAGGATCTGGACTCTAATTGCCATCTTCATACGGTAGGACCCATTTCGTAAAGGTAGTTACATAAGGAGCCCTTACTCGAACGGTAGGCCCTGTTGTGATTTTTTGACAATCACCCGTTGTGCGCATCCACGGAATCACAAGATCAACACGAAGTAAGCCACACACAAGAAGAGACACCAAGATTTACGTAGTTCACCCAAACAGGGCTACATCCACGGGCACAGGAGGACGAACATCTTCACTATAACAAGTAAAGCATACAAGAGATTCTCACTCTCTCACCTCATCTCTCCTACGTGGTGTGGGAACACCACGGGAAACTGCCGCCACAAGGTATAGGGTTACAGACTATACATATATATAATTTTCGCTTTCTTGGCCACCAAGAAAGCCCCGGTACAATTATCAAAATACCCTTGACCTTAAACTAGTCCCTGGCTAACCCAGTAACTCATCCGGCTAAACTGAAATACAAGACATAAACCCAACAGCCCCATCTGTTAATTAGCTCAAAATCGACGTTGATCAATATTTTTCCTCCTACCACAACATTGACAACAGCCCCCACATGCTCTCTATTCAGTGAGTACAAAATTTCGCTCACCCAAATCGGAGCACTGACGGTTCCCAATACGGGAAATTCTGGATCGCTAGTAAGGAACCCACCTTTTATAAATGTGAGTGGCAAAGGTGAAGCCGACGACACCAGCGGGCACGTGAGTCCCACTTGAACCCGAAAATGTCATATTTAATGTTTTGTTTTAACTAATAGTTATGTTAAATACACTATGAAAATTCCAATGTTTAAATTTGAGATGGAAGGTATTGGAGAACAAACGAGATATTATGAATGGAAGTATCTAAGATTAACACACTTAAAGTCATTTATTCATGTATATAAGAATTTTAAAGCTTCTAATTGAAGTTGTTAAATTGAAGAAACAAGTTGAATACGTGGGGCGTTTGACGAACGAATACCAACAAGTACCCTTTTTTTGTTTTTTTGTTTTTTTTTTTATTCTACCTACCGAGGAGCAGTGATACTACAATGGTACAACCTAAAAACCTAGAGATCAGTCATTATATGTTTGTGTGATACCGAGGGCCTACACGAGCACACCACTCAGCCATGAGTATATTGCCACCCTAGTAATCAAAGGCATTAAGTATGGAAATGTTGCAGAAGTGCTGGGTTTCGTGGGTTGCTAAAGCAACAATGATACATGCTACGAAATTAGCCCAGGGGATCTAGTGATCCACTGATAACAGGACAGCTGGGATTTCAAGCGGGGAGAGGATGTGCTAGAGATTTGTCAGGCTGTTTCTTAGAGAAATCAAAAAAAAATCTGTCATTGATTAGAGGCATTAACTGCTTGGGTCGGATCTTCTGTCCCATTCTGAAACTCCAATGTGGGGCCTATATAAAGATAATTGAAGTACATGCCTTTTACTTATATATTTTCAAGTTTTACTTCAAATAAAATGGGTCCCACTGGGTGATTGAGCACAATGATAGGATTAGCACCATGTCCACCGCAATTACACATCGGAACCTATAGCGTTTTAATTAGACAGTGAGACCCACCCCTTAAATTAAAACTTGAGATTATAGTGGTGGAGAAAATGGGATTCAACTTGAATGGTTCAGATTATTTCTGTATTGGACTATAGGATGGTATTTTATACTAGTTTTACACGATTCGTGTAATCGGTGCAAGAGGAACCGGGCTCTAATGCTCGCCTGATGGTTTTCCGTAAATATTAGAAATTCAAACACAACCATGATAGGAAGTGGGGCCTAGAATCTCGGGGAAAATCCTATTACAAGGATCAAGTGGGGCAAGGTCAAATGGATAGACTGGAAATTAATATTGATGCGGTAAGTGGAACAAAAGTTTCCAAGGCCCAATGTGAAGACTCGAGAGACCTTGGTTGAATGAAGTTCATTTCCACAAACATTTGCTTTTGGAAAATGGGCCCCACATTCAATCAAATATTAAAATAAAAAGCTCATTTAATTTTTCTTTTATCAGAAGATACTTGATGTATTAAAAAGACTCCGACAATGAGTGAATAATTACATGTTGTCTTATCAACACTCTGAAATAGAGTACCATTAAAAATTCATATCATCTACTAATTTGACATGTTTAGCCAACATATAAGCTTAGCTCTTTTAATTTAAATCGTCTTCAAATGAGTACAGTTGAAAGCAAATTATAAGCCCTCAAGTTGTCATGCACTAGCAGAACCTGAAGGTGTAGCGGGTGGCCATGGCCCCACTACAAATTGCATAAAGCCACTTGGAGCTTATTTAGATAATACACTTGTAAAGTAAAACTGAAGTGAAGGTTCAAATTAGAAGACATAAACATAAGAGGGGTAGATCACGAAATAACAAACTTAAAAAATTCACCTTCTTAACTAGAATTGGGATTTTGACTAAGACATAGTCAGATGTACCTTGCCTCACCACACTGAGCAAAGTCCCCACAGCCAAAGCACAACAAAGCACGGCTGGCCCAGCGTTTAGACGCGGGCATGGGTTATTTTTATCCGATTTCTTGAGTGTTTGGTCCATTGTTCCAAGGTTTGAAGAGAGAACGTAAAAACTCACATTTCCCATCGATGGACCCTTCGTTACAAGGTTTAATAATCTCAAGCAAACTAATGTCTTACATTGTTCCTTCAAAAAATCTGGTTCACCGATTTGAAGATTCTTGTTACCCTATAAAACTGTAGTTTTAGACAAAATCAAGTGGGTAGTTGGAAATGAACTAATTTTATAGTGTCAAAGATGAGAGGGTGTGACGATGTAATTTGGGTGGAGTGTGGTAATGCTCTTGCACCTTATCCCTCTCCTTTATTTCCTTATTTTCTGTTTTTGATTCTTTTGTCTTTCTTTACTTTTATACCCTTTCTTTATTTTCTCTTAATAAATTTTTGTTACTGTTAAAATAAAAAAACAAAAAAAGTGTCGAAGAAAACTATAGTAAGACCGCTACATTAACACAAAAAAACCATTTTCTACTGAAAGTTCAAAACTCCATATCTAATAAAAAAAACATTAATAACTCCATCATGCAACTCATTCTCTTACACCTTACAAAAACTTGGGTTTTCCAATACCAAAACTATATTTTGTCCACCTTTCTTGAATAGTAAGCCCAACACAACAGCGCACCTAACATGGGGGAGTGAATGGGTCAAAGTGGCACTTATCTTAGTGTCAGGCCACCATCCAAGAATTTCCAATCTCCAAGGATCCTTTCGTCTTTTCGGTAAGCTCCAGGAACTCCAACTTGCGACAGGGACTGTTTTGCCGTAATCTTGTCTTGGAATTAGATTATTTTGCCACCGTCGGGGAGGAAAAGACACAGAGGACTTGCCTATTGAAGAGATCTTTAGCTCTAGAAATAGTTTTGCTATTGCAGTGATTGTTTTGTCGTTGTTAGATTGTCCAGATCTAACAGGAACTTGTAGATTGCTTGTTCCTGATTGAGAGAGTGATGGGGTTTCAACTGAAATTGAGAGTAGAGTAAGAAATGAGAAACAAATGAGGTTGGGCTGGGTTTTTATTCAGAAACAAATGAGAAACAGTTTTTGAAAATTACAGAAAAGTCCTTATTCTCTAGAAATAGTTTTTAGAAAAAGGTTTTGTGAGCTCAGTTTAACATTTCTAAAGGCCTTGCTCTAGAAGTCAAAACATGAAAAGTGATATACATGTCATGCTCTACCCAATGAAACAAGTCACATGCCAAAACTCTCCTGTAACTTAGATTTCCCAAAAAATTAAAAATTATGAAAAAGTCCTTCTAACCACCTAATTAGGTTTTTAGCCCCACAAAACCATTAAACCTCTTTGTTTAATGCTAAAACAAACTAAATTAATATCTAATATTTAGTACTAATTGGGGTTATGCGTAGTCCAGGTATTACATTCTAACTATTAATTTTGGAGGGTTGTGGAGTTGCAATCAATTGTGTTGATATTCATTTGGAATCAATTGTGTTGATATTCATTTGGATTGCTATGCTTTTCTTCTTCGTTTTCTCTTTTTTAATTATAGAATGGTAAATGGGCATTTGGTATCATTATTTTTGTTTGATGTTCCCATCCCAAATTCATTACTGGTTTGGCATATAGAATATAGTTATACATTTATTATTTGATGGAATGAATTTATTTTGGATGTTTGTATGTAGAATTTTCATAATAGGAGATTACATATAATACACCAAAAACTATCATTTTGAATGGTTTTCAACTGTTCCTAATGGTGTCTAAAACAATTCTAAATCGGTACAAAACGTCCGATCACCAAAAATCTGAAATGGGCCAAAATTGTTCATTTTTTACATTTGAAAAGGTTCTAAACCGTTCCAGTTGTTTTTCAGGAATACTTTAAACCGTTCTAAAATCCTCATTCTATGATAATCTTAAACCGTTCTAAACTTTTTATTTTGAAATAATAAAATATAGTTTATGAACAATTATTTCAAATTCTAAAGGGATTAAAACCATTCTAAAATATAAAGTAGAAATAATTTTTTAGCACTCCAAAATATAGCATTGACTTATCAATACACTTCATAGAAATTATATTTTATTATAATAACAAAGGCATTGAATGCCACAAACAATATACAAGACATGGTACCACAAAACTCACATTTAATGACATAGTACCTTTGCATATACCATCATAAAATCTATTACATGTAAGTGCTCAAACTCAATCTCTAACTTATGTGATAACTATGGTTGAGATCCACAAGCTTTTGGTAACTTTCTCATTTAAAAACTTTGAAGCGTCATCCACAAGCTTTCTTAGAACCTGCTAATATAAAAGGAAAATATATATATAATTAGTAACATAGATGTATATGCCAACCGCTAAAAATACTATTTCTCATTAAAATCCACATAAAATCTTATCCCCATTTGTAAAAATCTATTTCAAGAAACAAGTTATGAGAAGATAAGAAAAAGAGCATCGATTAAAATCATTATTCCTCAATTATTCAACAATAACAAAGTTGCAACTTTGCGGATCTAAAACCCAAATCAAACCACAGGAAAAAAAATGGAAAACCTTCTCAGCTGAAATGCCATCAAAGTATTATCCTACAATAAAGAAACCAAATTTTATTAAGCAAAGTGGAAACTGTATAAGACAGTTTTAGCACTACCCAGGACAAATATAAATAAAAGCATGTTCCAAAATGAGGAAACCACAAACCAGAGAGGACTCTGGAACACTCCAGTTTCAAGAGAACTTACCAAAATAAAGGTTCCACATATTTAAACCAAAATCTTCAAATATGAAAACCCCCCTACAAAAACCCTATTCCCAGTTTCCCCAATAACTCTCCAAAAACAACATGCAAAACAAACCCTGCTGAATCCATATTTAAAAAAAAAAAAAAAAACCCACAAAACAGAGCATTTCCAAAAGAGCCACTTTTTACAAACAGCCCAAGAATCCCAAAACTCCCTTCCATTCTTCTTCCAAAATGTAAACTACCAATCTTCAAACTTTTTCACACACACATATATATATATATATATGAGGGACAGATGCATATGAAGATTCTCCATATATATATATATATATAAACTTTCTAAGAACAAAAGAAAAACTTTCTAAGAATAAAAGACCTACCTTTCTCATGTTGGGTTTTATCTTGTATTTCAGTTTACCCGAATCAGTCGTCTAGATTAGCTAGAACTGAGATCAGGGTTAGGGGTATTTTAGTCATTATATATGGGTTTTCTTATTGGTCAAAACAACAGAATCCATATATTAATGTAATGTGGAACCCTAAACTACAAGGGAGTTGTGTTGAACACAGCAGGGAGAAAAAGGAATATAATGTGCTTTCTTCTTCGTGATTGCTTGCTTGATCGATTGTGATTGTGTTGATTTGTGCATGCCGTAGTAGATTGCAGATTTTGGATATATTTCCCAACATCTCATTCATCAAAACAGAGGTGACAGAGAATAAAAGCTGCAGCAAAGGTGCTACAATCCCTGAACTGATCAGCGCTGAATATTTTCTGTCAATGTGGAGAGATGTTGCAATGCACCCAATGAAGAAAGCTTGGCTTCAAGTTTCCCTGAATTGAACATTTTTACAAGGGCCTGGATCGATCCTTCATCTCCAAGGGTAGCTCTGCTTTGGTCAGTGAGCTCCATCCGTGAAAGTGCTGTTGCTATAAAAATCTTGTTCATATCAGTACCTGTAGAGATCAAATAAAGTCTGAGAGCTGCAGGGCTTTTAAAAAGTCAATAGCATGGTTATTTATGGCAAAAAAGAAGGCATTTCTTGTTAGGGAGCAGAAGAAGATATTCTTAAGAACCAGTAACTAATGTTCTTGAAGTGTACAAATTTAAACTAGATGTCCAATAAGAAAGTGGAAGAAAGGAATGGATTTTCATCTGCCAATTTAGTACTGCTTTCCTCAGCCAAATAGCCTGCAAGTTTCACAATAACAAAATGGAATTTAACTGTAATAAAAAAAGTAAAGCAAGCAAATGTATGTCAAGCTCAACTAAAAAAAAAAAAAAACCTCTCAGAAGCTTGGGCCTTCAATAGTTCAATTACTTACTGGAGTTGATGACTGGCCATCACAAATTGTCAAAACCCAACAGCTTCTACAGCAGCCTCAAAAGCTTCATCTTTCTTCGAGACTAGCCATTTGTTAAGTTGCAAATCTGAAATGTTTGACAGCAGATGCAGTAGTACTAACGGATACTCGCTATTTTATTTTTTATTGGTACCCAGATACTAGGTATTTGTGCATGAATCTGCTGTTATGTCAGAAAACCACTAGCCAATTTATTCACATAAATTGTAAACCGAACATTACATAAATCGCAAATAATGTTTATATATATATATATATAACTGGATTAGATAAAAAAGGGTTGGGAGTTCAATGGAACAGAAACTAGTGATCATAATTACTAGTATATGACAACTTGAACTTAAATCAAATTGTTTCTGTACAAGTGCTTCAAGTGTGAATGCGTCTTCTAAGTAAATGAATTAAAGTTATTAACAGCAATTATGGTCATAACCATCCCTTATATACAACACTAAATTTTGCTTTAAAAAAATACCATCATTCATTTTCTTATCTACAGCCAAAGCTGATGCCTTGCAGATAGGGCAGGTATTCTTCACCAACAGCCATTGCTTTATACAATCTGCATGGTAATCATGTCCACAATCTAAAATTCCAATCTTCTCACTTTCCTCATACTGGGCCTGAATTTAAAAATGACACAATTAGCATTCTAAAATCATATCAAACTATGATAAGAGCTGTATTGTAGCAAAACCTTACCCGCTCTCAGAGTTCATGTTCAATGTCTGGGCTTCATGGTAATGGTTTCAGGTATAATCCGTGTCAATGGCTTGACTCAGGGGCAATATGTATGACTCTGGTTTTCATTTTCAACTGAGACGGTGGAATATCTTATAGCCCATATTGAAGGCATAGGGATAAGAAAGTTAAAAGTGAGGACAAAAGCAAGTGAGCTCAAGCTGTCCTTTGTGTGTGTGTGTGTGTTATCCCACGCATGATATCCACGTGCTGACTAGTCCAGTGTTCTAATGAAAACACAATCAGACACAATTTTTTTAAATGCATTAGAAATTAAATCCTCTTCAAAAAGATAAATAACATACTTTGAATCATCAAGAAAGATGGCATTGGAAACAATTTAAATAAATTAAGAAAAAGTAGACAACGCCCAAAAGAACATAAAAGAAAGAAAGAAGGAAAGCGGGATAAAAAAGAAAAAGACAAAAAGAAAGAAGAAGAAGACACCCACACGTAGACATGCAAAAGTGCAAAGGGGAGAATGGAGAGCAGTCCACATCCCTCCATAAGCCTTTCCATCCTTTAAGCTTGTCATTCTCAAAGGCACTGTTCATCCACCGAGCCAATCAACATAATCCTAATAAAAAGAGATCAGAGGTACTGTTCATCCAATTAATTACAAAACAAATGAGGTGTCACAACCTAAGCCCAGAAAATCGGGGATTAAGTTTAAACTTAACTAGTGACATACGTACTCCCCTGCATATACACTTAAATTCCGTCTAAATGCACACGCACAAGAAAAATATCACACATGCAAACACTGTGTATGCGGAAGCTGTAAGTATCATTGCATAAAAAGAAGACACATGAGAATAACACAAGCTCTACAAAAGGATTACATAAATAGATATTTAGCTTCGAGTTAAGCACGAGTCTGCATTACTAGTCCTTACTTAAGATAGATATTTTAAAGTTTTTGCAGCATAAAAATAATACATCAAATATTATTGTATTCTTTCAAATATTATTGATAAAATAAATAAAAAATAGATAAATATATTATCTATCAAGCTAATTTATTTATTAGAATTAGATTGAATTACTAATGTTATTTGCTTTAAAATTGATAAAAAAAAAAGAATTACAAAAAAGGAGATGATGATGATGATGATTGAGAATTTATCTCAATAAAATTAAAAAATAACATCTTCAAAGGAAAAAATTCTTGTAGTTTGAGTTTACTTAAATCCCAAAAATTTTAATTCAAAAGTTCACTTCCTACTTAGAAAGAAAAGGAGGGAAAATAAAGAATATTATACAAACATTATTCCACCAAGTTAAATGTCAAAAAAAAAATCACAAAATCTTCATATCTAGAATCAATTAGAAATAAGCAAGTAACAGGATATCAAAATTACTTGATAAGCTTCATTTTCAT
The DNA here is from genome assembly GCA_037013555.1 of Sextonia rubra. Lineage (NCBI taxonomy): Eukaryota > Viridiplantae > Streptophyta > Magnoliopsida > Laurales > Lauraceae > Sextonia > Sextonia rubra. The sequence continues at coordinate 56,849,584 of JASUAD010000010.1, forward strand.
AATCTAAAAAAATGCAACATCAACCTTCTTCCTTGGAGTTCCTTGAATAAAGTTGATTTAACTTGAAAACCATTCAAAAAAAAAAAAGATAAAACAATATTTCATATCAAATTGGAAAAGTAAGTATTACGGGCTTGGATTTATCCAAACCAAATTTCAAATGAGCATAAGTTGAGCCCATTATAACTATAAAAAAACTTGACATTTTCATAATTTAATGGTGACCCAGAGACATATCTTCTGGGAATGATTTTGGTGAGGCTCACTTCTAATTTTGAAAGTATTACAAAGTTTTTATAATTTGATGGTCCTATAAGAAATGAAGCCATCTATTTTTATTGGTGTCAAATCTTTCTAAATAGGCCCTACAAGAAAAATTAGCATTATAATTTGATCATGAGCCTAACTCCTATAAGAAATGGAGCCATCTATTTTGATTGGTGCCGAATTTTTATAAAAAGACCCCACAAGAAAAATTATCATGCTACCATGTAAACAACAAATCGGATTAGGCAAACAAAAAGGTGTGAAAAAAGTGCGAAAAAGGTGGATGAGTGAGAGATTTTAGTGATAGTAGTACGTGGAGAGATTTTAAGTGAATTAGTGATTTCTTGGTGCCATATGTAATTTTTCAGGGTGTTGAGGCGCTTTAAAAAAAATGAAAAAGAAGGGGTGTTGATGTAGCACCCACCAGAGACCTCCATTCTTAGAGCTTTAATATATATAATCGGTGGAGATTCTCTATTATACACCAACAAGGTCGTATAACTAGCTTCCTTCGGTAGCCAAATGGACTTCCTATGTTTGCATATATATAAAAACCAATTCACATTTTTCCCAGACTATCACAGGCCTCTTGGGACGGATTCTGCTTATATTGCTGAGATTTGTTTTGAGGTTGATGCTAGACTATCTTCAGCTCTGAAGGACCCTTCCAGCTCTGGAGGCATAGGTTTGCATATCAACGTATGACAAATTGCCTCCAACATATTGAAGTAGTGCATTATTCCTTGCCTTGTCCCATCATATATTGACATTTTAAACTTCGCCAATGTTTGGAGAACCTAGGCTTGGCTTATGGGCAATTTTCAGAATCCTATTTTGTTTCTTTAAAGGGTATGCCGCTTAGCTGATTAACTATTTTTGAATGGTCTGTCTTGTATCTTATGTATTTTTCTGAATAAAAGAGACATCATTTACCTTTAAAAAAAGATATATATTTATATTTGACAAGCAACAGATTTATTTCTAAAAATTTTTAAATCATTTACCAAAAGACATGGCACTTCCAAATCACTGCATTAACTCTATCCTACTTAGATTGCATTGTACGATTCTCCAAGTCGGAAAATACAGGGTGCATGACTGAAGTAAGTCGAGTGAACTGAAAAAAAAAAAAAAATCAACCATGAAACAAAAAAAGGAAGGAATCGACTAAAGCCGAAGTCATCCGGTCGACCACACCCAAACTACATGTGGCATTTTTGTTCATGATAATGAGAATACATATGCCACGGGAAGGAAATCGTATTGTCTGATATCCCTCGAAACCACCATTTGGTGTCAAGGGGCTGGGTTGCGTGAATAGAATATTTGTCATGATGACCACTGGCTAAGGGCGTAAATATGCGCAGGCCGCTTATGTGCCACGGCCACCCCATATTTTTCGGGCCGTGGGCTGGCGTAGCCCGTTGAAGGCAGTCAATGGGCTGGCCTGTAAAAATTTAGGCCGTGCTAGGCCCATGGCTGATTTAAAAAAAGCAACCCCCCCACGCCCCCCACCCCCCTCGCCCTGACAAACCAAAAAAACCAACCATAAAATGGTGAAATGAGAGGTTATTCATGTCTTTCTCACCCGTCTTACCTTTAAGCAGTAATACTCTCTCCAAATGCCAAATAATGATCATATGAGGGGTATTTTATGTCATTTCACCTCTTTGAAATCTAGAAATACCCTCCTCTCATTTCTTACTTACACTACAACTCTCTTATTTAGGGTTGCAAACACGTCAGTTCAAGTTTGGGTTCATAGTGGACCCGCAACCGGAATCGTTAGTAAATTAATGGACCCAGAATTGGTTCGGAACCAATTTCTTGGATCCAGAACTATTAAAGATCCGGATTCAGAACCAAAACCGGATCCGTGTATGGGATAGGTTCAGATCCGAGTCCGGGTTTGTATAGAGATTACTTTTAAAAAAAAGCTAACTTTAAGAAAAATTTTTAAAAATTATGATAATATGTCGGGTCTCGGGTCTATTGGCTAGAAGTAAAACTAGAACTGTTTCAGTCACGAATCCAAAAATAGGATTCGAATCCGAATCCATTTTCTTATAGGGACCTTAATAAGGAGTCAAGCACGATTATTAATGGGTCGAAACAATCGAATAATCGGAGAATCAATGACCCAATTGCAACTCTACTCTTATTGTCTCGTCCTCTCTCTAAAGCTCCCATTCTCTCACTAAGCTCTCTCAAAGTTCTCTAAGCCTATATACAACTCTTGATCTAAATTGGATCCTGGAAGTGATTTGCCAAAAGATCTCACTCTCTTTAAACTCTAAAAAATAGCTAGGTTATCGCAGCCATTCAACATTGAAGTAAGGCACGCTAATCGTTCTCCTTCTCCTAAAAAAAAAGAATAGAATAAAGATTCGTTATATTTGTAATTATTTGCAAATAGTTTCAATTACTGATAACACTAAAAAAAACTATTAAAATTGTGCAAGGCCTATTTTGTAATGGATTTTACAATTCCAATATAGCAAATAGCATTGGTCACCTTTGTAGGCACTTGCATTCATATGCCTAAATATTATTTAGAGCAAATTAGTAAAAATAATTAGTTTGTATTGTTTTAAATGCTTGGTAGCTTATGTACATTTATTTTAGTAGTCTTAACTTCATTTTAAGATAAAGTTTTGAAAAAGGTTCAGTATTAATTTTCTCTCCAACTCGCTGGCCCCGTGGGAACCTTGCACGGCCACCGTTGGGCACGCCTTCCGTGCGGCACACATTAACGTGCTTACCATTAGCGTAAATGGTAGAGAAAATCTGGATCCTCAGCGACCAATTAAGTCCGATCGGTTTATAATATTTAAATGTGCCACGGGTTGGTTACCTGTCACCGGGTTTTTTTTGGCAGGGATCCCGTCTTTTTTTTTTTTTTTTTTTTTGAACTCCAGTCTACATTGCAAATGCAACGGTACAATCCACAAACACGTCATGAGTCAGATGGTGTATCGTCAGTTGCGAAGTGACACTGCCTTGCCACGTGATGTGCCGCTCATATGATAAAAACTAATAAATGGTTCAGTCAGTCTCCATCTCGATGACTCTCTTTCCCCAGCCTTCGTATTAGCCAATCTAGTCTCAATAGGTCAACCATGTCTCACCTATCTCAATTGACCTACCATACTATAAATCATAATAGATAACCTTCAAGTTGTGATAGAGATTTTGCTGTTGTGATAGAAATCTTGTAGATATCTTTTCAATATTTAAATTCATCTTTTTGTATTCATTATTATCCTCACTACCTGGACTCATCCAGATATTATAAATAAGTTTTATAAATATGTAACTCAATACAAGAGACATTGTGACTTTAAATCCAAAATATTATTTTCATGGTATCAAAGCGTTATACGATCTTCTTCCTGTGGTTCATCAACTTTGATTGGTGAGCTCAGTGCGTTGCTTAGAGAAGTGTATTCTCTTATTTGTCATCATATCAGCACCCTTCTAGTGATACTGCTGTAGCATATCACACTCTGCTGAATTGTTTACACCAATCACCAACTTCGGACTCCTGCTATGGTAATGGCAAGCTCTAGTAGCAGTTCTCATCCAGGTTCCATCTCCATTTCTAATATTGCAAGTCTCATCTCAATCAAATTGGATAGAGAAAATTACCTGCTGTGGAAAAGCCAATTTTTGCCATTTTACGTACCAACAGACTGGTCAAATATGTTGATGGGTCAGCACCATGTCCTCCTCAATTTCTTTGTGGTGCTGACAATAAACCCTCCACAACTATAAATCCTGAATATGAGTTATGGATTGAGCAAGACTCACTCGTTCTTCTATGAATTAATGCTACACTCACTACACCAGTTCTCCAACGTGTCGTTGGACTTCAATCGACTCGGGAAGTTTGGCAAAGACTAGAGAAACTTCATCTCATCCAGTCTAGGTCCCGTGTCTTGCAACTCAAACAACAATTTCAAAATTTGAAAAAAGGAGGTTTGTCTATTCCTGACTATCTTGACAAAATGAAGGGTATTGCAGATTCCCTTGAAGCTATTTCTCAACCAGTCACTGAGTATGACCTATGCAACCAAATACTCAATGGACTTGGTCCTGAATATGACTCGATTCACACATCTATTGCTAATCGAGAAAATCCAATTACATTTGAGGAGCTATTTGGGCAGCTTCTTACTTTTGAACTACGGTTAGAACTGCATAACTCCACACCTGCAACTGCACCTCCTGTCACTGCATTCTACACGTCTACTTCTGGTGGACGGTCTGGCTCCCGTGGGCAGTCTAATAATCGTGGCAGGGGTCGAGGCCGTAATTCTAATTATAGGGGCGGCTCCTCTGCTCCATCTTTTTCTCGAAACTCGAAGCCCACTCCTCCAGCATGTCAGATTTGTAATCGCATAGGACACACAACTCTTGATTGCTTCAATCGGCTGGATCTTTCCTTCCAAGGGCGACACCCACCAGAAAAACTTCAAGCAATGGCTGCTGCTAAACAAGGGGAAACCACATGGTTTACGGACTCGGGTGCTACTAATCATGTCACCCCAGATCTCAGCAACCTGAACATTCACTCTGAATATATGGGTACTGACAATCTTCAAGTTGGAAATGGTAAGCATATGACAATCTCACACACAGGTTCCTCTCAGTATTTATCTAATGGTAACAATGTTTCTCTAAAGAATATCCTGCATGTTCCCGCTATTTCTCAAAATTTGCTTTCAGTGTCTCAGTTCACAAAAGATAATGATTGTTATTTCATTTTCACTTCTTCTAGTTTTTATGTGAAGGACAATGCAACGGGGAAGATCCTCTTCCGAGGTGTGACCAGTAATGGTCTCTACCCTCTTCGGTTACAAACATCCATCAAGCATAACCTGCCTGCTTCTCCATCTGCATTCAGTGCTACTCGTCATTCTAGCTATCTCTGGCATCGCCGCCTGGGCCATCCTTCATCACAGATTCTTTAACATATTGCTCCATCTCTCTCTATACATGGTACTTCCAAGCTTGAATCTGTGTGCACTGCGTGTCAAATGGGGAAACGGTCAAAGTTACCATTTCAAAAATCTAATTCAATTTCCACCTATCCTTTAGAATTAGTACACTCTGATGTTTGGGGATATTCTCCTATTTCATCTCTTAGTGGGGCTAAATTTTATGTGACATTCATTGATGACTATAGTAGATATTGTTGGATTTTTCCACTTCTTACTAAGTTTCAAGTGTTTGATGTATTTTCCAACTTTAAATCTTTGGTTGAGAATATGTTAGATCGTAAAATTAAAATGTTTCAATCTGATGGTGGTGGTGAGTTTACTAGTTCTCGGTTTAAAATTTTCTCACTTCATCATGGAATTTTTCATCGTATTTCATGTCCACATACACCAGAACAAAATGGGCTAGCCGAAAGAAAGCATCGACACATTGTTGAAACTGGGCTATCTCTGTTGGCACATTCAAGTGTTCCTTTATCTTTTTGGGATGTTGCATTTGACACAGCTGTTTTTCTAATAAACAGATTGCCTACTAGTGTGCTTAATCATCTCTCTCCTTATGCAAAGCTCCTTAATAAATCACCAGATTATACAATTTTACGTTCATTTGGGTGTGTTTGCTTTCCATATCTTCGCCCTTATACTCCTGGCAAACTATCTTTTCGCACCATCCCTTGTGTTTTCCTTGGTTATGGACGGGATTACAAAGGATATAAATGTTTGGACCCTGTTACCAATAGAATTTACATGAGTCGGCATGTAGTGTTTGATGAGATGGTATATCCTTTTCTTACTAACAATATGCAGGATTGTAAGTCTTCTGACACAAGTGAAAGTGTATTGCTCGGTCATCGGTATCTTTCGCCTAGTCCTACTTCTGGGCCCATTACTACTGGATCTTCTAATACACAAAATCTTTGTGTACCAAGCGCCACATCTCCGACAAAGTTTGCATCTGGCCAGCAACATTTGGCCCTGTCTCAGCCCTCACCCGACCAAGCACCACCCTCAATGGGTGCTAGTTCCTCTTTAGACTCTGTCTCCGTCTCACTGCCGATGCCAGTGTCTGGGACAAATCCACCTTCCCCCATTTGCTCCATGGAGACAAATCCATCTCAATTAATACAGTCACAATCTTGCGCCAACCAAGCACTACCAACCCGCCACAAAGGCATTTCACGCCACTTGCCTTTTCCACATGCCACACCCACAAAGGAGACTGCTACCACCCTTCTGTTGGAGCTACCACATGATGAATATCCATCTCCAAATACTGCTACTGGTATGCATCTTCTGCCATCTGGGCCTCCCTCACACTCGGTCAATGAGACTTCTACATCACCCTTCTCAATACTTCGGCATAGAGGTAAAATGTCTACCATGGTACGAGACTCATCACAACCTTCTAAATCCTCTCATCCTATGCGCACACGGTCAATGGATGGTATATTTAAACCAAAGACATTCATAGTTAGTAAGCATCCATTACCAACAGTTTTTCAGTCTGTGCTTCTACCAAAAGAACCTACATGTTATTCCCAAGCAGTGAAAACAGCTGAGTGGCGTACAGCTATGGCTCTTGAATTTGATGCTCTTCAACGTCAAGGTACATGGACACTAGTCCCTCTACCGCCTGGAAGGAATGTTGTAGGGTGTCGTTGGATATATAAAATCAAACAACGGCCGGATGGTACCATAGAAAGATACAAGGCTCGTCTTGTCACCAAGGGCTTCCACCAATAACCCGGTCTGGACTATAGTGACACATTTAGTCCGGTAGTTAAACACACCACCATTCGATTGGTTCTTTCTTTTGCTGTTCAACTGGGCTGGCTTATACACCAACTAGATGTTCACAATGCATTCTTGCATGGTGTATTATCTGAAGAAGTATACATGGAACAACCTTAGGGATTTGTAGATCCTAACCGCCCAACCCATGTTTGTAAGCTCCAGAAGGCAATTTATGGACTTAAACAAGCCCCTCGCACCTGGTTTCTTCTCCTTACAAATTACCTTCAAACTCTTGGGTTTCTTGGCTCTTCTGCGGACACATCACTGTTCGTTCGAAATTTTGGTGGTGAAATTATTATTTTGTTAATCAATGTTGATGATATAGTAGTTACTAGCAATACTACTGTTGCTTTACCAAAACTTTTAAGAGCGCTTGGTCGGTTGTTTGCTATGAAGGATTTGGGCCCACTACATTATTTTCTTGGTATTGAAGTTCACCGTGCTCCGTCTAGTTTATACCTTACACAGACTAAGTATGTGTTGGACTTACTTCATAAAACTAAGATGCATGATGCTAAACCTCTTAACTCACCAGTTCAGTCTGGATTAAAACTTTCTCAGTATGATGGTAATCCAATACCAAATACTCAAGAATATCGTTCAGTAGTTGGTGCTCTTCAATATGTCACACTGACAAGGCCAGATATTGCATTTGCAGTAAACCAAGTATGTCAATTTATGCATGCTCCACGATCCACCCATTGGATGGCGGTGAAACGGATTCTCCGTTTTCTTAAAGGGACATTCACACATGGATTATACTTTCGAAAAGGTTCCTTTACAATTACTGCTTATTCAGGTGCAGATTGGGCCGGCGACCCTGATAATCGGCGCTCCACTTGTGGCTATGCTGTTTTTATTGGCCCCAATCTTATCTCTTGGAATGCTAAAAAGCAACCAATAGTGTCAAGATGTAGCACAGAATCCGAGTATAGATCCTTAGCTCTTACTGCTGCAGAGTTGTTTTGGGTCCGCATGCTACTAAAAGATCTTGGAGTTTATCTTAAGATCCCTCCTACAATTTATTGTGATAATATTAGTGCAATTGCCTTGGCATCTAATCCAGTATTTCATGCTCGCACTAAGCACATCGAGGTTGATTATCATTTCATCCGAGAAAAGGTCATTCGTAGTGATATTCAAGTCTGTTTTGTTAGTTATATCGATCAGTTGGCTGACATATTTACGAAGGGTCTCAGCACAACAAGGTTTCTATCTTTAAAAGACAAGCTTCATGTCATTGATCAGCCCTTCAGCTTGCAGGGGGGTTTAGCCAACCTAGTCTCAATAGGTCAGCCATGGCCCACCTATCTCAATTGACCTACCATACTACAAATCATGATAGATAAACTTTAAGTTGTGATAGAGATCTTGCTGTTGTGATAGAGATCTTGTAGATATCTTTTTAATATTTAAATTCATCTTTTTGTATTCATTCTTATCCTCACTACCTGGACTCATCTGGATATTGTAAATAAGTTTTATAAATATGTAACTCAATACAAGAGATATTGTGACTTTGAATCCAAAATATTATTTTCACTTCATACATATAAGAGGAAACTGTCCCTCGCTGTGTTTCTTTTTCCATTTTCCTTTTTCACAACCTCTGTGAGATTCCCACGCTCATATAATCAAAACTAATACATAGTTCAGTCTCCATCTCGATCACCTCTTTTTGTTTCTCCTACCATTTCTTTTTTCCACAACCACTGTAAGATTCCCACGTGATGTGCTGCTCATATAATCAAAACTAATAAATGGTTCAGTCTCTATCTCAATCACTATCTTTCCCCAGTCTTCCATATATATGAGAGGAAACTCTTCCTCTTTATGTTTCTTCATCCATTTTCTTTTTCCACAACCACAAATGTGTAAAGCCAGATTTAAAAAATACATAAAACATTTAATGATTGCATCTAATAAACTTAATTAAAAATACAAATATAACGAGTCCATTTCTAAGGATCCGATGCAAAGCCCGGTGATGTATACACCAAACATCAAATGGTAATGATTCCATTTACTTTTATAGGCTATAAAAGTGTTTCTTTTCCATCCATTCCCATCATCATGTGATTGACTTTCTTTGATTTTGATGGGTCATGCGGGCATGCTTGCATTTTAAGATGCGGACAGAAAGCAAAAGCGAACACTTTTTATCTCTCAAAATGCTTGGAGTCTTCTCCAAATATCAGATAGAGATCACATGCTTCTACAGAAGCCTACCCAGTTTCCTTTAAAACCAGAGAGAAAGGAAGTGTGGAAAAGGTTCTCTTCCTACGGCTTCAAAATGGTGGTCAGAAGATATTTTGGACCTAAAATGAAAGACAGGAATGTAACCATACTATTGGATGTAAATATGAAAAGTATCCCAAAACATTTGAATTTTTTACGTTTCCAGAGCTGTTTTCTACGGCAGCAGTAAAATTAGAGTTGCAAATAAGTTCCGATCCTCCATTTGCTAGTAGGTTTCAACTCGCCACTAATTGAATTTAATTTCTTATTTAGGTCTCAATAAGTAAATGAGTATGAGTCTAGATCTTATTTTTGGAGCTGTGACATAAATGGTTCCAACTCTAGTTCTACCTTGGTTCTGGCTAGTAGACCTAAGACCCGACATATTATCATAATTTTTAAAGAACTCTCTTAAAAGGATAGTTTTTCTCTAAATCATTTTCTATACAGACCCGAATCAACCTCATATAAGGTTATTATTCCAAGTTCATCATCTCCTCGACGGTTTAGGATTCAAGAAATTAGAACGTATTCCAATTTCAGGTCTATCCTCTTACTAACGGTTTGGGTTCCAAGTCAATATGAACTAGAACTGGAATCAACCCACTTACAACCTAAGGAAAATATCACATGATTGTAGCATTCGATATAAATATGCGATATTGTACTGCCTCTCTGTGATATATATCATATGACCCTAAAATACTGCACAAACAACTTTGTGAGGGATCCTTTAATTTTAAACTTTAATTGTCTAAAGATAAATATCATGTCAAAGGATAGGTCCATGAACAGTTTCCCCAAAAAATAAAAATAATAACCCATAAAGGGTCACCATTGGTTTGGAGGCCAACTTTACTCTGCATAAGGAGGATCAATGTCCATTCTAATTGGCCCAACAGATTTCCATATAACATAGGGATAATTTTTGGGTAGCTCTGCTAGCTTAGACTATGGTTTGTTTTCAGAGGTTGTGGTTTCGAAGTGCACTACCGGGGGCACTACCAAAAATAAATTTACTTGAACTTTAATGCATATTCCATGAACAATAAGTTTACAAATGTTTGAAGTTGGATGCATTGGTCAAATTTGGGTAACTGGAGACCCCATATTGAACCCAACCTGAATTGTCCGTGGACAAAAAACCTGGACTTGACTCAAGCCCAAAATTAAACATGACCAACAAAATTCTACTTTTGGTTAGGTAAGCCATACAAGTTTGCATTTGGCCTGGCCCAAGTTGCACCCCTACTGTACAGAAAGTGAAGGGAAAGAAAAGCATTTTAAACGTTGGTAATCTAAGGTTGGGCCCATACTGGAGAGTTTATTTATTTTGGAACCCAAATTTCCCAGATGGCCTTAGGGTTTCAAATGGCCCCACGATCTGGCGAGGTCCCAACTTGAGAAAATCTAGGTTTGTAAACAAATTTAGCTCCAAACTAAATTTCCAATTAACAAAGTTGATCAAAGCCATCCTGTCGGGGTTCTGAATCTCAACCAATTTGTTAATCAGAAATAAAATTTTGAGGTTGGATTGGTAGACATCATAAATTTAGATTTACTTTTAGTAGATGGTTCAAATCCTCCAAGGGCCATTGGCTTACAAGTCATACACATACACAAATATCATAATAGAGAATATCGTCTGATGTAAAAGAGTTAAATAGGTTTTATCACAACTACCCATCTTTCTTAAATGATTAAATCTAAATCCGAAGTTTATTGTGTGAATCTAAAATGGTGAAACATAAAATGAAAATTAAATGCGAGAAACCGTCTAAAGTGAATGCTTTAAAATGGCGGCAGGGCAGACCCACGATGTATAAATGAATGGGTTGGCCCCCCAGATGTTAAAAACCCTATACTAGCAATCGGCTCTTAGCTGATGCCCCACGTATCCCAAAGGACTGCCCGATCTTATGTAAAATGAGTTGAGATTCAGTGTGGGAAAAAACTCTGCGGTGAGCGGACCAATAAAATCTCACCACGTCACCGGTGAAATTTTAATGTACACAGCTGTTCACACCATAGGCAGAAATACCAACGCCAAACCTATGAACTGTACGCATGACAGAGTAGTAGGACGATGACTAGTAACCGCACTCACGTGACTTTCTCTCTGTTTCTCTCAAGCCTGTCTCTGACTCCCTATTGCAGTGCCTACGGTTAACTCTGTCTTTCAAACCTACAATCACCCAGTGGTAGATCATACCGCACTAAGATGACCCATCGTGGAACATTTCAAAAGAGTGAAATGGTGGGCTACACAGCCTACACTGTTTAGCATACATGTTCCACTATATCCAAAATGATCAGTTTTTTAATTTTGTTCTTAAATCCTTTTTTTCAATGGGGCATCATTATTTAATGAAAAAGATTATTAGGGGCAAATTTTACTAATGGATTTTGAGTTTTGGGCATATATGGGTTTTTTTATTTTTTAGGTTTTTTTAGCTAGTGTTTTGAATATATATCCAAATTGTGGTGGAGCATTGATGTCAACATAGCAAGATTGTAGTAGTAGGTTATTTTATTGTGGTAGAATAGCTGAAATTTATGGTTTGCATCGGCCAATTTCACCCATTGCATTTGGATTGCTACCATTTTGATATAATCATCCATTTACTTGGCCACATATTGAGTTGTGATCATTTTTGGATACTCTCATCTGAAATGAAGATATTCCTCATACATATGACAATAAGCCCACTGATGATGGATATAGAACATCAAGGCGAGGACCAATCATTGTCATCGTTTATCATCATGACCACCAAGGGCCATTTGTATGTGGTAGCATTTCCCTTTGACCACATCTTATCACATGCTTCAACCTTAGGACATATAATGCCTCCAGGGAATATGTATTTCAATTCAAGTGAATTAACCTTTGCTTTTTTTTTGGATAAATATAGTAAGTTTTTGTCCTTTTCTTTTCCAAATGACCATTGACCGCCCCACCTAAGTGAAAATCTTGGGTCCGCCACTAAATCGTGGTATTAGTCGCAATTCACGATTAGTCGCAGTAGGCACGATATGAATTTTTATTTTACTCCAAATTTTTTTAAAAAAAGATCAAATAAATTTAAGATATTAAAAATGCTAGAAAAGAATATTTTTTTCTTATCAGTAACAACTGTAAACCAAAATATCAGTTCCCCTAAAGTCATAGCATCTTGTGTTTGTTTACTTTGTAGGTATTATATGTATTAAACTTTAATATTTAATTTTTGTGTCTGTCTTCATAATTTGTAAATCAATTAATGTCAAACAATAAAATAACTATCACCTCTTTATTAGATTTGTTAAATTTTCTTTTACTATTATCGGAGCTGGGCCCAAAATTGAGTGCGCCATGTTACACGATTAATCATTAACCTGCCTTTTATAGAATTTATTTGATTAAAATTTCTCAAAATTTTATTCAAGAGGAAATACTTATTTTATGTGGTATAACTTTTTATAAGTGGGCTTTAGTTGAGATGTTTTTTTATATCACATAATTTTTAAAATAATTTAAGCTACATAATTTTTAAATTATATATATAGAGAAAAAATTAGTATGCATCATTTCCTCACCCTATAATAAAGGATGTTTACGTAGCTTTTTCTATTTGTATCGAAATATTAACTTTTTGTGTACATTAGTACTTATATATATATATGAAGCACATAGTGGGCCCAACAGAGGATTCTTTTCGCTTCATCAATTTAGTTTAGTTTAAATTAAGTGGTCCCATTATGAAGCCCACTAAGGGCCATCAACATATCGCCGGTCCCGAGTGCTTCTTGACAGTGCCCAGGGATAAAAAAATGGGAGATTCTGTCATCTGCCATTGCAGTTCTCAGACCTCATTAACCATAAAAGAAGGGGAATTGATGGACTCCTGTTGTCAGCAGCGCTCATTAACGTATAAAAGAAGCGAGACTGATGGACGCTGGTCAGGCTCATTAACCAATGAAAGACTGTTGTCTTCTTCAATTGGATGAGAAGTTTTTGTGGGAGTCCGGATCACCTGTAACAGTTGTAATACTGTCACCGTAGGTGGGCCAACGGATCTATGACACATATGAGATGTGGATGTCATCGGCTCACACCGGCTCACCATTTTTTTTCCTTTAAACTGGTTCTGTTGCAAATATATCATATGAAAGGAGGCTTTTCATAAATATCAAAACCTGAGAGGGATAAATAAAGTTCTACAAATTGCTCTTCTCTTTTGGGCGCCAAAACGAGTCCAGCAGCAGCAGGGATCATTCATCGTTCTCCCCTCTCTCCTTCTTGCACTCCTGCTTTGGTGCTAAACTTCTTCCAGCAAGAGATAGATCGAAGGAACTTCTTCTCAAAGAGAAATCACCCCACGAGGCTTAGATCGTCCTAATCTAGGTATATTTTCTCCCTCTTCTTTCTTCCATTTCATCTTTTTCGTGAGACAATGGGGATTGATGATCCGGACTCGATGTTTTAAGGGCTTATCAATGGCTCTTTTGACTCTGCAATTTTTCTGTGTTTGACTGAAAAGCCCATTTTCAAAAGGTATATTGTTGTTGTCATGAGGAAAAAAAAATCATGTTGTTGTTACTGTTGTCTAGAAATTTATGGAAATCATGTTGTTACTGTTGTCTAGAAATTTATGGAAATTTATGGAAAAAATCATAGTGCCTTCCTTAAGAAGTATGATCTGGGGTTGCTGCACAAACCCCACCCCAATCAATCATATTTACATTGATTGCATCAGATCACAGACACAACACAAGAGGAGAAGAGTTTTCAATGCTGATAATTGAACGCTGATGTGAATTTTATTGTCATGTGGCCCATCCGATCAAGCATCAATACCCCACATGATGGAAGACTCTAGGACTGGATCCCCTAAAAAATTTGACCATCATATTTCAACAGCACTAAAAGTTTCCAATTCAAACCAAAAACACTTGGAGGTTTTGTCTCACTTACATAAAAAAAGGAGTTTTTTTCATGGATAAAAAACAGGTAGGGGTCTGATTGGGTTGCCTTTAATATTTTTCTTGATTAAACCATCTAATTAGAATTTAAATTTAATTATTTTATAAAAATCCCAAAAAAAGAAAAAATTTCAAGGACTCAGGATTCATTTTTTTATTTTTAGCACTTAGATTTTAGTAAGTTGGCCCTACTTAGAGCCTTACTGATTTCTAGTTAGTAAGAGCAACAACAATAAAAGCTTCTGTATATGTAAGTTACTTCTACTAAAACCTGTTAATTCTAACTATTGTACTAAATCTAATGGCCCTTTCTTTCCAACAAATTGTGCCACATTTCCTATACTACAAAAATTTGCAAAAGCTTCTGGTTGTACGTTGAGGAGGATATAAAAATATGAACAAACTATTTGGAAGAAATACACTTAGGTCTGCGAGGGAGGCTTACTTATCTCCCGAGAATTTTCCCTTACAAACATGCCTTCCCAATAGTAGGAGTAGGGAAAATCAAGGGGTTCCCAGTTTTTGGATAGCCCCCTTCCTCATTGGCACCAATAGGGGAATATTTGCATTCATCTTTGGTGCAGGACTCGAGATGAAAAATTGGCTGGGCCACCCAAGCTTGGCATGGCGTTGACAGGGCTGTGGCCCTCTCCGGCACCTTGATTGGCCTGGTACGGCGCAACCCATGCCAAGCAGTGGCTGGGCGGGCATAGGAGCCGTGGTCAGTGGACAACCTGATAAGGTTAGGCATCCTAGTTTTTATAATTTCAAGGGATATTGCCCCACGGAGTCGGACATAATATTCGCCCTTAAAAAGTTAGAGTTTAAGTATTTCCTTCAGAGTTGTTCGTGTGATATCCTAGGTCATGTGATATTGCGTGTAGAATATTCTAAGGCCTCGTGATATCTTACATATCACCATGTGTGATATTTTAGAGTCGTGTGATATCCTACAACTATTGCATTAATATCTCTGTAAATACTATTAAAATTTCGACTGTTTTGGAACAAATTTTCTGTTTAAAGCTAGTTATATGGCCAATATTCCAACCAAGGGATAGGCCCAATCAAGGGCGGACCCACATTGGATCCATAGGGGGCATTGGACTTATTGGATTCCAAAAAAATGACCAAATGTGCTGCTTGTCCACCTGCCATTCAACCCAAAACAATATATTTAGTATTTATATAATCTATTGCAAATTTTAACAAGTTTAACACAGTAGGCCATTGGTTCAAATGCTAAATAATCATTGTAGGTGTTATTGGTTCAAATCCCAAATCTTTCAACATTTTTGTATACTACCGTCTTCTCTGTTTTTATTAAAAGTTTTCTCAACTGATAGTCATATTGTACAAAACTTAATGAGACTCTTTATCTTTTTTTTATTTTTGACCAAATTTTCCTTAAAAAGAGACTCATATTTCAAAACCCTTTAAATCAATGATTTGGATAATTTTTACAATGCTAAAATTTGTGATCAGCCTTGGATGAGTAATAAGCACTGCACTATTGCTTTTGATTTATTTTTATTAAATCCTTTTACATTGTTCGAATATACTATTGATAGAGTAGAAAGGGGTGTACTCCTATTAAGAACATACATGTTATGTGAATATATTTTACTTTCAAGAGGCAAAGAAACTTGTATATGTGTGATTTGTTATTTATTTATTTATTTTTTTGGTATGTCAAAAGAGGGATCTTTTAGTGATGTGAATGGATTTAATAGTTTATGTTACAGATCTATCTAATATATGAAGCAGATGGTGATTACTTTATTTCTTCCTTTTCAACCTTTTAAATATTTTGTGGTGTTGGGTTTGGCTTTGTGCTATTCTTGTTAGAGTCTAAACAATTCTGTTTCTTTCATTTTGCTATATCAAAATTTTACAAATTAAATAGCTCAATAGGACAGAGAGGGCTGGTGTCTTATGAGTTGAAAAATTATTTATAGTTCCTTGTAATTATCAGTGCCCCCCTCGAACAAAAATCATGGGTCCAACATTGGGCCTGATCAGTACTTTACCAACCCTCTTTTACTTCCTCCTATGTTTCTCTTTTATTTCTCTTCTATATTCTTCCCATTATTACAGCTTTATTTGCTCGTCATTATTAGTTTTTCCTATATAAGGGCTACCATAATGTCCATGAAAGAGAGACAAAGAACGGGTCCTTTTACTCTTAACATTTTTTTCCAATATTAATTGCACTCACAAGCTGCCTCAACTAATTCTCTCGTTTTCATACAAGGTTGGCACTTTACTAGAGTAGAATAGAGTAAAGTAGTTCATCAATTAAGAGAGATGAAAAGAGCTATTGGTCATATAAAAAAATATAAAAAATCAAAATTCCCCCTTCATTTTTCAAAAAAAGGTAAAAAAAAAAAACAATATTCATGAGCCACTAAACAACAATAAATCATCTACTTTTTATACCAACAAATCTTTTTACAGCAAAATGTCAAAAAATAAAAAAAATATCCTTCTCAAGTCACTAAAGATAAAAACATAAAAAAATACGACATAATAATTAAACTTATCATATTTTATTCTCTCTTGATTTGAAATTTCTCCTCATTCAACGTTTACTACTTCAGTACCAAACGGCCCAAGTCTATTGCTCACCTAAGTAGTAGACGCAATAGTGAGCACCCATCATAATATGGCCCATTGGCCTGTTGTATAAATCAATTGACAGAAAGGCTTGGAAGCTCAGGTTACTTGATGCAAACTCTGTGACAATTTTTTAATGCTCACAAAACTAGGTCATAGAGAGACTCGACAGAGACATAAATTTGAGAAGCTAACGGGCTAGCCTGGCCTAGTGTGGCCCAAAATGGCACGATTGAGAGCCATGCTAGACGAACCCTGGCCAACCTTAGCCTAGCACAACCCCGCGCAATATAGGTATATGAAAATACCCAACAGTACTAGCTCATTTCTATGCATGACAAACACATGGTTTTCATAGGTAGAGCAATATTTGAGTGCAGCCCACAATCAAGCCTGTATGCGCACCTCATTCATTTTATGATATTTTTATTTTATATAGACTTTTTAATTATATTTTTAATTATTTTTAAGTTTGATGTTTTAATCATGTACATCAATGTATTTATAACACCCATATTAGTTCTAGGGTTATTTTTCCCCAATATGTAAAGCCAAACAGGCTTTAAAAATATCCCTAGGTACTAATATTGAGTTTTTTTGAGTTTTCCTTAATTTGAGTTCTTTCCAAGTGCTCTTTGAAAGCTTTTGCCTCTTGGATTGGATTTGGCTTGAGCATGATGTCCTAGAATTCTTGATTTCTCTATTCTCTCCATTCACTACAACAGAATGCCTCTATGGTGAGGAAATATGGCAAAACTAATTATTGGAGACGAAATTTATTTTTCAAAAAAATAGATTTATTTTAGCTAGGAATAAAATGTTGTTTCTTAATGGTAAATTTCTATTGCCTAAAGTCATTATTAGCGACACAAAGTATATGTCATCGCCAATTTTTTAAAAATCCGTATTTTTTTCCGACAAAATGAGAGTTCGTTGCCTTACGAGTACATAAGCGACGAGAAAATTAATTTCGTCACCTATAGTCCCTAAATTTTTATGTCTTTATCTGTTCATTCGGTTCCTTCTTCTCCTCTGTGTCTTTTGCATTGCTCTGCCTTGCTTCGACCTCTGACCTCTCCTCTCGATGACCTCCGCCCTACGACCTTCGATCCATTTGATACCCTAAATCTCTTGGTTTTAATCCAGGTCCATTTCATTGTGAGTCCGGATCCTCTATCGCTATTGTGATACCGTTAGCGTGAGTGGTCCAATGGATTGGGGACAGGTGGATAAAAGGGTACACATCATCTGCTATGTTTGGCTCACTCATTTCTTTCTTCAGGTGGATCTGCACAAAATAAATGAATGCAGGGGGGCTGCTTTTCATAAACAACAAAAGATTATTCCCCAAAACAAAACGATCCTGAGAAGCTTTTCGTATGAGTGCCAAAGCTTTCAGCTTCTCAATCAGAGCGCCAAAACCTTTTTCTTTTTCATCAAAGTGCCAAACCTTCATCTTCATTAGTAGAAATTGCACACATCTTCTTCTCTAATAGAAATCACACGAAGCAGGCCTAGATTGAGCATGCTCCTCTCCTAGACAAATCTCATCTAACCTAGGTAAATTTCCTCCCTCTTTTTTCCTTCCATTTATTCATCTTTCCCCTTTCCATTTGTCTCATCATCTATCCTTTATCTTGTGATGGGTTTTTAGGTGGATTCTTGACTTTTTATTTTTTCTGAGTCTACTATTGGTTTGCATATTTTCATTTGTAAATCTTAATTTAAAAAAAACAGAAGAGTATTTATGGATTATTTTCTTATGTGAGATTGCAATGACTATCTGAAAAGGATGAGATATTGTATCACTTACATGACATTCAATGTTGAATTAGATACCGAACTTTTGGGTCCGTAAAAATGATACCTAAATATGTCCAATCAAGCTAGTTTTGGATCATCCTTTATCAATGGTGGGACCCTCCACTCGTTGCTAAGTGGAAACATTTTTTTAGGTTCAGATGGAAATTCTTAATGTGGATTAATGGTGCACTAAAAAGGGCTCTGTATTAGTTTATAATTTGTGATGCAAGAGGCTTGGGATTTTACTGATTTTATTAAGTGTAGAGTTTTTTCATTAAATATAATCGTGAATGGTAGTATGGTATGTGTCAGGTTGTGGACTATGGGAAGGGGGTGTGGGGTTCTTAGTAATTGGTACTATGACTGGGTTGATTGATCATAGGGCTTGCACTTGAGCGACCCCAGATGTGATATGTGTGGTGCATACTTCAATTGAGAAACAAACTTCAACTATGTATCATTATGTGTTTGGTACTCTTAAAGATTAAATCATATTGCTAATTGTAAAGAATACAGTACAATATGAAAAGAATATAGTACAATCGGGTTATTGACTTATCTATGGCTCTTATGATTATTTAGGTACATTCATTAGAATTATAGTAAGGGCGCTCAACTTTCCAAAATGAGAAAATTTTTGCTGTGTTCAATTCCTATATCAAATGCATAAAGCATGCACATCAATGAGGAGAAATTTCTCTTATGATGGCCCTTGAATGAAAAGGGGTAACACCAAAAAGGACATGGATGAATGTAGTGCTAATGGATTTAATGAAGTGCAACCTATGTGAGGATTTGGTAAGGGATAGAGTTGAATAATGATGACCTAAAATTCATGGAGCAAACACCATTGTCACTACCAAACTTAACTGTTCATTGAGTTGACCTATTACCAAACTTACTAGCATTATTGATGTGGAAAAAATTGCTTAGCGCCATTGCTAACATGGCTGCCTTGGTATTTCCATAATTCTCTTCACTGTAACTTGGATTGCCGAGATGTTTGTACAGGAAGAAGGCACAACACAACCTCATGTCTAAAAAGGCTATAATTAGTTTATGTAATGTTCTTGTCAAATGATGCTTGATCTGACTGAACATTAACATTGTACACTAGTTTGTACTATTTATGTGCTAAAGTCTGAATATATTGAGCTAATAGCATGTTCGTGAGTTAATAGTGTGTCTGTAACATGCTCAATCCATCAGTAACTTACTTGGATACATGCAAATGCCAATCACCAGTGTTTGGTTCTATTAACAAAGATTTACAAAACGATGCCATGTAGAAGTGTTGTGGTGGATTTCGATTCACTGACTTGCTCTTGTGAACGTTAAGCTTTGAATATAGATTCTAATCAACAACATTTGAAGTTCTTGCTATTTAGCAATGCTGTGGAACAACCGAACATGTCTTTTAAGGAGGTGCAGAGTTAGCTGCCACTTAAGAAGACATAAAAGAGCTAGAGTCTGTACTCAGATGAGCTCACTATGAACAAACAAAAATAATTTACTAACATATTGTCACCATCATTTTTACTGTAGTGATGCATGCGCTAAGGTTAGGGCTTGCGTAGGGGTGCCGAAACTATGATCCATCATTTTTACTATAGTGATCCATCTTTGTCTTTATTATCGTTAGAAACTGTAACTCCAATTCATTTTCCATCGTAAACTAGTTTTTGGAACTATTGTTGCTTAGCCTTCTTCTTTTGCACTGTTGTTGCTCAATCATGCATTAATTAGCCTATTTATATTTATTTTGATCAATTTAGGTTTTTAATAGATTATTGGAGTCGAGTGAGTTAATGGGTTGTGCACGATGTGACAACTCAGTTTGGTTTGTTTTGTTGTGAGTTTTTACTAGGAAGAAGATGAAGTTGGTGGTGACACTAATAACCATAATATTGGGTGAAGTGGGGAAGATTGAAGAAATACTTAGGTTCGACCTTGACATACTAAGGTTTATATTCTGTATACTATGGTTTTGCTTAACAGAATACTAAGGTTTCAAGAAATGAGAACACAACAGTATAGGGACAAACATAGGCTCAAAGCACACTACTAAATAGATTCTAAATCACAAATATAACCACAAAAGCATATTTTTCTCCTCCCCATATGGCCTCTTACAAAATATATATAACACTATGGCAAAATATCCTTAAGAAGGTGCACCTGAATTTCTAGTTTGAGATCTTAGTCTCAAGTGATTTGCTGTAGTGGTAGAGCACAATTGATTTATGTCATATGGGTGATTTACTACCTCATTTCTGTTTATTTCTTCATTAGTGTGGAATTGTATATAATCTTTGTACTGTGCTTTTCAATGTTCTATCATTTATTTTGGATTGCCATTGTCTTGCTATCTCATTGTGCTTCTTTTTTTATAATTATAGGGACCCTTCTTAACTTAAGCAAGTGGAAGTTAGAACAAAACTAAGATATGGTAATTATTAAAAATTATTTTGATTCATGAATATTTTTTTCATTTAAATTTATTATTTATATATATTTCTTTTGCTGTAAATTCATACAAGAAAATCAGACTGTTTCTGCAGCTGTGAAGCTAGACACTAGATGTTGCCCATCTAGATTTATTAAGTTTATGCAAGGTTTAAATCTAGATGATGTTTATATTGATGTGATAAAAGAAACACCTTTTAAACATTTTATGGATATCCCAATGAACTTGAAATGTCAGCGTACATTTCTTTCTACAATAATATCTAGATGGAATGTTGAAAAAAGTGCTTTTCATCTTGGAGGAAAGCTCCTTCCAATTCTACCTCAAGACATTGCTCTGATAATGGGGTTGAGTATGAATGGAGAGAAAATACAATTAAAAAAAAGGTCGAGCTATGAAGTTAGTGACTTTGTTGACAAATATTTCAATAATGACTCTCCAGAAGTAGATTCATTAGAGAAGCACTTGAAAGCAATTTCAAAAAAGAGGTCATCAGAAAAAAAAAGAAGTTGTCAGATAAGAAGATTGCTGATTTCAAGAAGCTTTACATGTTATATGTTTGTAGTACCCTACTTTTTCCAAAGTCATGTCGGACATTTCCATTCTATCTTATCTACATGGTTGATAATTTGGAGAAAATTGAAAAGTATGCATGGGCTGTTGCTGTACATGAGGTTTTAGTTGAAAGTATATACATATGCGCCAAGAAGACAACTGGGTATATAAATGGATGTGTCATGGTGTTGGAAGTAAGTACTAATCCTTTTTTTTCATTTATAGTTTTATAATTTTATAATCTTGTAAAAGTTGTGACTTTTATTCCATTACTTATATTTTATAATTTTTTTACAACCATGGTTTTATGAACATATTAATCAATATGAGCCTGATAGAGTTGATTTATATCCACGTTATTTGCGATGGGCGAAGGCTTCCAAATATAGCCAATGCAAATCCTTTAGGGCTATTTTGGATAATCTTAAATATACAGAGGTGTACATACCTTCCCTATTCTAAATTATATATATTTCATGGCAGTGTTTTATATTAAAAACATTAAATTACATTCATCTATATTTTGTAGGTTATTACAGAAATTACCCCTGTAGAAGATGAGAAGATCCTCTTGTTTCCTCCATTAGTCTCTTCGGTATCACCTAGAATTACATTTATTATTTATCACAAAGCACATGGTCATATATTTTTATAATTGTATCCTTATTGTTGTGTGTGTGTGTGTGTTTTTTTTTTTTTTTAAATTATGGGTTACAGGAGACAGCTATCATGGCTGATCACATAGTGAAACAAATGGAAAGCAAAATGAAAGAGATCATGGTAACTGAGAACGAATTTGATTTAGAGACTTTAATTTTAATTTTTTGTAAATTATTATTTACTTACTATTTGAAATTTTTATAGGATGATCGTGAAAAATACAAAATACAAATTAAGGAGTTGGAGTATAAACTTGTGAGAATGGAAGAAGACAATGAACGATCGAGGATTGAAAATATGGAGTTACGAAAAAAGGGAAGATTCATGCCTCGATGTGATGAGAATATAAATGTTTCACACTCTCTTAAAGATTATCATTCTTCTCCACAGCCGTCAGTGCATGACTATGTTGCATCATCAGGAGTTGTTAAGGATACTAAAAAGAAATATGGGTGTAGGATACAGAAGCCATCACAGGTTTGTAAGAGAGGAAGATTGATTTGTGATGATAAGATGGGAAAACCATATATCTTGAAAGAAGAGGAGGATGCAATTGCAAGTTTTGAAAGCAAGAATGGAAAAGAGTGTGAACCGAATATCTTGTTTACTTAATAAGCTAATCATAAAATGCTCCCTGTGCATGTTAATTTTCCTTAGTGATAGGTATTTGTAACTATTCATTACTTAATAACAATGATTGTTTTTTATAGTGCTGAGGAGGTGGGCCAACTAAAAATTTAGCGTTCAAAAATCATGAATTTGTTGAATGAAAAAGGTTGGATTTCCGATCAGGTTAGCATTTGATTTCACAACATATTTTAAACATTTATTTGTGCATACCAATTTTGAATATTAGTAAATAACAATGACTGTGCTATACTAAGTTGCAGGTTATTGATGGTTATGCAAAGATATTGATTGGCAGAAAACCAATGGGAAAGTTGAAGTGTCACTTCTTCACAACATGGCTTAATGTAACACCTCTTCTCACTGAATTCAGTATTTTTGGAATTTACTTAAATAACAATTTAACGTGTAGCTTGTTAACTCTCAGGTAGCTTTACATTCCAAAAATGAAGGATTAATTGAAAAACATTTGAATATCCATAACTTGAAGTCCACTATAACCTCCTGTGACAGAATATTTTTCCCAATGAATTGGCAATCTAAACATTGGCTTCTTCTTGTACTTGATTCGAAAAGAAAGTCAATTTGTGTATATAACTCTTTGAAGTTATGTATTGATGTGGGCTACGTGAATCGAACGGTGAGTTCAATGCATAAGATATACAAACTTCTGAATTCAATGCAACAAACCATTAACTTTTTATAAAATCCTTAATCTTTCTCAATGATCGATGCAGGTAGCTTTATTAAAACAACAATTTAAACAAAGAAAAATTATGAAATGGGATGAAGCTGCTGTTTGTTTCATTGATGATTGTCCCCAACAGGATAATGGGTATGTTTTCTTATTAAATATTTTTGTGTGAAATCTTATTCGAATATGAAATCTTATATCCAATTGAACTAGTATAGTGATGTTTTTCTCATTTGTTGTTTTCACAGTTCCGACTGTGGTGTCTTTGTGGTTAAATTCATGGACTGTCTATCTCGTGGAGATACTTTAGATTTTCAGCCGGTAAATACTTTGTCATTCTAGAGTGATACTTATATTATGTTTGCAATTATATGAGATTAATTTGTCTTTCCTTCAATCTGTCTTTTGTTTTAATAGGATGAGATTCCAATATATAGAAAGAAATTGGCTGCTCATTTACTGCTTGGGCGTATTCCGGAGGACGACATCCATGGATTCTAGAAGAATTGAAATTGAATTTTTTGACTGTCGGTGCTTGCAAAAATACAATGTGTTCAATTTGCTCTTTATAGATTTTCAAGTGTATATGTCAATACACTATGTAATAGATGTACATTTGAATGACATAGAACTTTTTTTGTCAAAGAAATATATTTCTGTTCAATTTGCTCTTCATTAATGTTTACTAGAATGAAATTTTGAGCTAAGGTTTACATTCCATCGTATAAAGGATGCCTTCTTCTATTTTTAAAAAATTCATTTTTTAAAAATGTGAAATCATTAAAAAGAACCTAGATGGTGAAAATAATCCAGTACAGGAAGAAGCAATTGTAACTATCATCATAACAGGAGGAAGGTGATGGGCCACCGTTTAAAGAATTATCATGGTCGACTTGTCAATTCAATTGAGGCATACAAAATGTATCATTTGTCTTTACACCCACCACATATTCAAGCACCTCTTCTTCTGATGGGCAAATTAATTGTGCCTATCTCAATTTAGTCTAATTGCAACAATAACTAATTAGCCGTAGTATAAAGGATCTACATTCCCGTATTACTGAACCGTAGTATTAATGTCATCAAACCTTAGTATAAAGAGACCAAACCTTGTAATTTCATTCATTCAACCTTAGTATCTAAGGAAAAATTCTATTGTAGGCATATAGCCAAGATGCTAAAGTCATCTAAAACCTGATGATGGAGGAACATTAGAAATACTGAGGTTCAACCCCCAAATACTAATGTTTCAATTCTGTGTATTGAGGTCTACTCAAGAAAATACTCAGGTTCAGAGCTGAGAGCATTGCAATGACTATTAAGTTATTAATCAGACTATTTCCTATTGCCCTATACGAAATTGATTTTGTAACTTCACAAGTTTTATGATCTTGAACCATAATGGAAAATATACAATACTATATCTATGATCACATAAAAGGATCCGTCCTTCTCCGACTACTGAACCTTAGTATTCCTTTCATCAAACCTCAGTATAAAGAAACCAAACCTCAGCATTTCATTCATTCAACCTTAGTATCTAACTAAAAATTCTATCATAGGCAACACCAAGATACTAAGGTCCTTTAAAACCTGATGATGGAGGAACATCAGAACATGCTGAGGTTCGACCCCCAAATACTAATGTTTCATTTCTGTGTACTGAGGTCTATTCAAGCAAATACTCAGGTTCAGAGATGCGAGCATTGCAATGACTGTTAAGTTACTAGTCAGACTATTTCTTATTGCCCTATATGAAAGAGATTTTATAACTTCACAAATTTTATGATTTTGAACCATAATGGAAAATATACAATACTATATCTATGATCATATAAAAGGATCCGTCCTTCACCGATTACTTAACCGTAGTATTCCTTTCATCAAACCTCAGTATAAAGAGACCAAACCTCAGCATTTCATTCATTCAACCTTAATATCTTAGGAAAAATTCTATTGTAGGCATATAGCCAAGATACTAAGGTCATCTAAAACCTGATGATGGAGGAACATCAGAAATACTGAGGTTCAACCCCCAAATACTAATGTTTCAATTCTGTATACTGAGGTCTACTCAAGAAAATACTCAGGTTCAGAGATGAGAGCATTGCAATGACTATTAAGTTATTAGTCAGACTATTTCCTATTGCCCTATATGAAATTGATTTTGTAACTTCACAAGTTTTATGATCTTGAACCATAATGGAAAATATACAATACTATATCTATGATCACATAAAAAGATCCGTCCTTCTCCGACTACTGAACTGTAGTATTCCTTTCATCAAACCTCAGTATAAAGAGACCAAACCTCAGCATTTCATTCATTCAACCTTAGTATCTTAGGAAAGATTCTATTGTAGGCATATAGCCAAGATACTAAGGTCATCTAAAACCTGATGATGGAGGAACATCAGAAATACTGAGGTTCAACCCCCGAATACTAATGTTTCATTTCTGTGTACTGAGGTTTACTAAACAAAATACTCAGGTTCAAAGATGCGAGCATTGCAATGACTGTTAAGTTACTAGTCAGACTATTTCTTATTGCCCTATATGAAAGAGATTTTATAACTTCACAAATTTTATGATTTTGAACCATAATGGAAAATATACAATACTATATCATGATCATATAAAAGGATCCGTCCTTCACCGATTACTTAACCGTAGTATTCCTTTCATCAAACCTCAGTATAAAGAGACCAAACCTCAGCATTTCATTCATTCAACCTTAGTATTACAGGAAAAATTCTATTGTATATAGCCAAGATGCTAAGATCATCTAAAACCTGATGATGGAGGAATATCAGAAAATACTGAGGTTTGACCCCCAATTACTAAAGTTTCAATTCTGTGTACCGAGGTTTACTCAACAAAATACCGAGTTTCAGAGCTGCGAACATTGCAATGAATGTTAAGTTGCTAACAAGAATCTCTGTAGTCCTTCATGTCTTTTAAAAACAATAGTATTTTTTTTTCATTCAACCATTTTCTAACACTGAATTGGAACCTAAAAATTCTATGATTTTAAACCATATTAGACTACACAAAATCCAGAATTGTTATGATCAAATAAATTAATCATTTACCTTTTTTCAAAATACTTAACCTTAGTAGTTCATTCGTTAAACCTCAGTATATAAGGTATAGTCCTTAGTATTTCTTTCATCAAACCTTAATATCATTAAACAAGAATCACTGCAGTCTGTCCTGCCCTTTAAAAACATTTATGATTTTTTCATCCAACCTTTTTCAAAATACTGAACCTCAGTAGTTCATTCATAAAACCTCAGTATATAAGATATAATCCTTAGTATGTCTTTCATCAAATGTTAGTATCATAATGCAAGAATCACTGCAGTCTTTCATGCCATTTAAAAACATTCATATTCTGATTCATCCAACCTTTTTCAAACACAAAATCCGTGTGGAGAGCCATTGTATATGTCATAAGGTGATACTAAAATGGTAGAACTTTCTCAGTTAACCTTACTTTACATAGTTGGTACATTGGTTCAAAGTAATGATTCAAAATAATGATTACTTTCAATCAAAATACAAAAAAAGACAATTACAATTCACTGTTCCAGGTACTTCTGATATGTCACTAATTACATTGATCGATTCATTCTATATGGTATACACACATTTGTACAATCTATATTCTTTTCAGTTACATACAGAAAAAAGCTTGGCACTACACATTAGAGATTAAAACAGGAATGGACATAGGATATGCAAAAAATAATGGAATGTCAACCATCTGCCACAGAACTCCCTACGAATCTTCAAAAAATATATTTCAGAAGGAGCTCATATAACCATCAAAATTATCCAAAAAACCAAAATATGAATAATAGCATCTGGGGTGTCTAACCTGCAAAACCAAATTAACCAACTTAAAATTAATACGTTCACGATAATATATCAAAATGTATCATGGAGAGAGATTTAATCTTACATGCAACTCATCTATTGGATCAGCTCTCTTGTAGATTCCTCAAGGATGTTTTCATTAGTACATTCATTCATGATTGTTGAGATATTATGGCAAAACACTGGATTCATTCCACCACCATATGTTCTCTATATAAGGAAAAAAATTAATTATTTATTGAAAACAATTTGAACATTCTTCTATCAAGTAGAATGAAATATGATAAACTGTTTCATACCGTTGATATGTAGGTCGAGGGATCAGTCCGAAGATGGTACTGATTGCTAGAAGATATTGGTTTATACAAATTACCTAATGATCCCTGAGTAAGAAGAGAAATACAAAATTTTGACTTAAAATTGCTATTAATTAGATATGCACTAATGAAAAATATTATCAATATAACAACAAACATACACGTGGCAACCAGTTTAGTAGATCAGTAATAGGATATTGAATTGAAGCCATCCCAATACTATATGGTTCCTGCAAGAAACATAGTAAGCCACAATCCTTTAATGCACTATTTCTCTATAATTTTTCTTTATAAATTTCTAGATTTTTATTGATAGACATACATTGACTAGTGTAGAACAAGTGTTAGGTGGAATGGTGCTTGTTGTGCACTCAGGTTCATGCTTTCTACTTCTTTTCTTTAATCTTTTTTCAAGACAACTTTTAGCTCTGCGCCTACTACGACAATTATCCTGCTTTTTTTTAATTTCATAAACAACATGCCTTTCTTCACAAGTGTTAATATTTGAAAATACTTTCTCAGCCCCTTTTATTGTCTCAACCCCTATGGGGGCAACATCCATTAAGCTTACAATTGTGGTTTCACTTATTGGAACTCTCTCTATGTCATGTAACAATGAATCTAATCCTTTAAATGCACATAAAAATTTCTCTTCACTTTCAGCAGCCTTTGATGCTATTTTAACAAAATGACGAAGAAGAACATTGTAACGACGCGACATGTCTGCCTTACGATCACCTATTATGCATCCACTTGGCTTACCGGATGAATGTGAAGCAGCTTCTCGTGTCCACCTCTTTAACACATATTTTGATGGGATACGTTGGATGACGTGAATTATTGCCATTAATGAATGGCCACATAAAATTCCAACAAATACAAATTTTTTACAGCTACATGAGATAGCATCATCCGTTGAGTCAAATGTAACTGTGTGCTTGCGACCATTTCTAGTGAAGACACAATATTTTCTCATAGGCCCCTCATCATTGCTTAATTGAACTTGCCAACTTAGGCCACTGAGTTATTCAACTTCAAACATTTTATAAATGGTTGGTGTATAAACTTGTGCTGCATGCCTCAAAATTGGAACATCAACCATTAATGTTGGCGAGGTTTGCGTCATCCTGAAATTGGCTTCCAATTCTGCATACCTTCTCTCATCCAACAACCTTTCAAAATGACCAAAAAAGTCCACAATATTTCTTCTAGGATCCAAGTAATTCTTTAGTTCTTTATTCATACTTTCACTACGCTGTGTACTTTTCATATCTGCACAAAATGTATTTCTTCCATACACTAAGGCCCACTTTTCTCTATCATCAAATAATCTTGACAACCAACAATTATTGCGAAGATCATACCATTCAAGCAAATTATCTCATGCTGTAAGAAACTCATCTTCTTCATCAAAATCATATACACAGTTACTGAAATCATTAAAAAAAGATTTTGACCCACTAATAACATGTCTAAGATGCTTTAGTGCATTTTGAAACATATGCCATACACAAATGCGATGAACTGCTCCTGGTAATACTTTCTCAATTGCTATTGACATTGCCTTATCTTGATCCGTGAGAATAGTTTGTGGCCTTTTTCCAGACATTGCATCACAAAATGTTTCAAATAACCATACAAAAGAATCAATTATCTCATCATAAAGAAGCGCAGCACCAAAAATTATGGTTTGCTTATGATGATTAACTCCAATAAAAGGTGCAAAAGGCCGGCCATAAGAATTTGTCTTATAAGTAGTATCAAAGCAAACGACGTCTCCAAAACATTCATAGTCTATTAACATTCTTCCATCAGCCCAGAAAATATTAGTTATAAAATCATCTGGATCGAGTTGCATAGAGTAAAAGAATGTCGGATCTTCAACCTGCTTCTTTTTAAAATATCCTAGAAGACCTCCAGCATCAAAGGACCCCATGTTCTTCATTCTCTTTGTTCGCAAATAATTTTTGTAATCAATTGGAAGGAATTCAATATTTTCTCTACCGCCTGCTTGCTTACTCATTAAATCAAAAGTTGATTTTGGTCGTATGCCAGATTTATCACAGTCCTCAGCAAGTGCAATTTTTCTTTGTGATCTTAACATATGTGCTTTATCTGGAGATGCAAGAGGATGATTGTGATTGTCATTAAAATCTACAATACAATATTTTCCATTCATTCCCAAAATCACTCTCATGTAACTTGTACATCCAGTTCTTGTTTCATCATGGCGGTACTTCACATATGCATCTCGCTTATCATGTCTGCGCTGACCTTCTTTAGAACATACAAATATCCTTTTTTTCATTACACCACTTTTGTCCTTTGTAGCGTGATGCTTTCGAATGCTGAAACCTCGTACTCTCCCAAATCGATTATAGAAATCATAAGCATCTTCCATTGTTTCATACTTAATGCCGACCTTTATGATAGGGGATGCTTCTTTTGTACAATCTTTTGCATTTGATTCAAAGGTTGTTCCCACTTGCTCAGATTGATTTTCACTAACTGCAATATAGTTCTTTACAGTATGATTTGATGCATCTATGTTCAAGTTAATTTGCCGTCTAACATCTTCATACTGCTCACATGTGCAAATTTCTTTGCTCTCCATCAACCTATAATAAAAAAAATGTATTTAAATTAATATTAAGAAGCATTGAATATTATGACATACCATGCAATGCCTTAATATGGAATGCATAATTTTGTCTTTCATGATTTTAATATTGATAAAATGACAATAAAATTGGTGAGACTATTCAACTCTCAGTCATCATGTTATATGGACAAAAAAAATTTATAAAAACCCAATGTAGACTATGTAAAAATAAAATCAAGAAAACACTAAAAAAAAACTCCAAACAAGATGAAGGATAAATATGAACCAAACATAACAGTTGCTCAGTCCTATGGTGAGGAGAAGAATATGTTTTCAAAATTATGTTTGTGATTTAGAATCTATTTAGTAGTGTGCTTCACTCCTTTATTTATCCCAGTAATGTTGTGCTCCTGTCTCTGAAACCTTAGTATTCTGTTAAGCAAAGCATAGTATACAGAATATAAACCTTAGTAATTCAAGGTTGAACCTTAGAATTTCTTCAATCTTCCCTACTTCACATGCTATTGTGGTTATTAGTGTCACCACTACCGTCATCTTCTTCATACTAAAAACTTACAATACAACAAACCAAACTCAGCTGTCACATCAGGCACAAGCCATCAACTCACTCGAGTCCAACTATCTATTAAAGACTTAAATTGGTCAAAATAAACATAAATAAACTAACTCACTCATGATTGAGTGGTGCTGGCACCTTAACATCACTTGTATGCCAAGGAATTGTCTTTCAAATTTAAAGCCTCAAATCTGACCAGTTGTTCAACTTAGAAAAAATAAACTAAAAAAATGTAAATAAATTGGGGGTTGACAAATCCACTACTAAGAAGTGGCCAATATTTTATCCTGAGGTGTTTGTCCTACACAAGAATTTGAGAGCCCCAGATGACCCTGAGAATTAATTCAAAGGCCCAAAATTTTGGCCAAGATATTGACATTCATGAAAATTTGACCCCACATACTCCACATTCATCAATTTAAGAATAGAATAAAATTATTTTGGGGGCCAAAGAAACTTCTTAGTTTTTTGTTTAAAAAATTCCTAATGAATGCAGAGCCTAATATGGTTCATGTGGGGTCGCTCATGTGCAAGCCCTATGATCAATCAACCCACTCGTAGTACCAATTACCAAGAACCCCACTCCCCCTTCCCCTAGTCCACAACCTGAGACCTATCATACTACCATTCACCATTAGATTTAATGAAAAAACTCTGCACTTAATAAAATCAGTAAAATCCCGGGCCTCTTGCATCACTAATGGTTTTAAAACCCACATCACCCTCCATGATACCAGAGAAGCGGTTCAATCTAGTGCCATCAAGGCTGACATAACAATTCAAAGTCTTCAATTTAATACTCTATAGGGTGCTCAAGAAATAAATAAAGCAATGGGATGTAGTACAGCGATTAGGAAATATAAATTCAAAGCAGATTCAGTTCAACCCAATATAAACAAAAAGGACAAGAGTCATGGCCTATTCCAAAAATTATGAATGTTGCAAAGAAAGCATTTTTATTACTTATTATCAACAATGATAAATTCCATTGTTGAAAAAAGAGAAAAAAAAAAAAACAACAAGTTCTATGAATCTAAGAGGCCTATGAACAATGTTAAAAAAAACAAAAATCAATATCAACATTTCAAAGAAAAAAAACTTTGCAAACCCCTAATAGACTCTTAAAAAATAAAAATAAAAAATCCACAAAAAAAAAAGAATGAAAACCCATCACAAGATGAAGGAGAAATGAGATCTAAATGGAAAGGGGAAAAATGAAAATATGAAAGAAAGAACGGGGTGGGAATATACCTAGGTTAGATGAAACTTCTATAGGAGAAGAGCATGCACAATCCAGGCTTGCTTCATACGATTTTCCTTGGAAAATATGAAGATTGTAATTTTTGATGGAGAGAAGATAAAGGAAGAGCACCAATAAAGAAGAAGGAAAATGAAGTTCTTGGCGCCCAAACGAAAACTTCCCTCCCTTTGTGTATTGTTTTGTTTTGTGGAATATTTTTCTTACTTATGAAAACCCCCTCCCTGCATTTATTTATTCTCTTTAAATTCATTTGAAAAAGTAAATGGATGAGCCAATTGAGCCGATGACATGTCCATGATATACAAGTGTTGCCATGTCAATCATCCACTCACGCTAACTATATCGCTATTGCGATAGAGCATCCGGACTCCTTCTACACTCTCTTTTTACATTGTTACTTCCTGATTGGCCAACATTTTGCTCCATAAGTCGTAGTTGATTAAATCATTATCTTGTAAAATTTTCCTTCAATTTTGTTGGACGTGCCGATAAAAAAGCACTCCAATCTTTCCATCTTTATTAATTATAGAGCCAAGGTATTGAGAAATTTGTGGTATCTATTGAGCTTCAATTCTCCCATGAACCTCACCTCTTTACAAATCCTTATTGAAGTTGCAATTCATAAATTCCATCTTTGTGCAACTTATTTTAAAGCAATTGGATTCTACAATCTAAAGTATTCTGCTTTCACTCAGGTATTCTGCTTTCACTCAAGTTTTGCACCCAAATTGTGCAACATGTCCCGCTTCATCCACCAGTACTAAAGCGTCTCCACCCTGCATATACCAATGTATCTCTTATATAAGAGATACATTGGTGTATGTAGTTTGGAGATGTTATAGTATTGGTGTTGCCATGTTGGTGTATACATTGCTCTCTTTTAATGAAAGTTAATTAGAACAAAAAGATAAAGACTTAAACTTGACCTCTAATGCAAAGACATAGTTATTGGAAAGTTGCCAATCTCTTTACATGTAGTTCTCACACTAATTACCGCTCTCTTGAACATGTCTTAAATGGTGTCAATATAACTTAGGCTTTCTCTACATCAATGAAAAGCACATGAAGATTTTCCCCTTCTGTCAATATTTTTCAATTTAGTTGTTACATCTTGCAAATGATTTTCTCTGCCTCCAATTACTTTTATTTAAAGTAAAGGTCCAAAATGATTCTCTCCTTGGATAGCTTTCTCATTCCAAATCCGAGTAGAGTAGAGGATCACTGCTACAGAGAAGTGTAACTCTCAGCCCCCTAGATTTTTTCTCGTTTGTCCACCTAGTGGGTGGAAATTACCCGCGATTTTCTCATCATCCAAACAAGCCAAGAGATTTACACATTTTCCACTTCAGATAACAGTGATTAAATTCAATAGTACAAGTAGCATGTAAACTGAGGATCCAAACATCTCATCCTGTGTCATTTTATCTAAAAAACAATTCTGACCTTTCATCTGGATTTTATTTATTTATTTTTTTATTATTATTATTATTTTTTTGAAATAAAACAGGCATGGTCAGACCACTTTTGGTCGAGTATTTCCTCACAATCACCCATACACATCCCTCAAAAAAACCCTTTAACGAACAATTAGGAGTGTCAACTTGAGTGGTTGTGAGGCCCTGGCACACTAAGGTAAGTCCTTCTAGCATCCTCACAAATTCTAAACACATAAAAGAAAATGAAATCACTAATAAGGAGCTTAAACTATATGCATTCAACAACCTACCAATCCCAATATAGATCAATAAAATAGTGAACACCCATCTCTTGTTATCACATGCACAAAACAAAAACCAAAAGATTAATGAGACCCAAAAAATAAATAATCCAAAAAAAAAGGGTTAACAAACACCAAGAAGAATAAATCATTTCTCACCCATTACTTTTGAAGATTAACAGATGTTAGGGTTTTCCTTTGCTTGGGCTTTCTCTTCCTCTTTTACATTGATTTTGATGAGAAATCTAAAATCTTGAATGGAATCTCAGTGAGTGCAATCAGAAGAAAATGATCTGAGTCACCCACCCAATGAGTATTACATGAATCCTAGTGGATGATTTATTGAGATGCTACAGAACAATGTAGAGATTAAAAATAGGAGCATCCACCAAATGAAATGGGAAACAATCCAAAGGAAATGAGAGATGGATGTACATAGATGAGACAGAGAGTACTTGCAAAGCCCTCTACAAAATGCCCCTTTCAACAGACTTTTATTGCACTGCTAGGAAAAACCCTGTCGCCCGTGTCATTTGGTTTTAGTATGGCCTCTGAAATACGAGTCCAGCTTCCAGCTTTTTGTAGCATAAATAAGAACAAGGGTTGTAAACCCCAGCCCCAAAATTTCCAGATACAACAAGATCAGATTTGGAGTGGGAAGGTCATGCTATTTCTCTCTCAAAGAAAAGATTTCTCTACAAATGAAGAAAAAAGAGAGAGGGAATATACCTAGGTTAGATAAAATTCCTCTTGGAGAAGAGCATGTACAGTCAGGTTCAGGGTGCCTTGTTTCTCTCCTTTGATCTCTCTCTTGCTGGAAAATTTTTGGCGCCCAAAGGAGAGTGCATCTAGCGGGATGGATGGTGTCTTTATGTATGAAGTTTTCTTATTTATGAAGAAGCCCCCTTTCTTCTATTTTATTTGCAGCAGAGCCAATTTAAAAGATGATTCAGGGTGAGCCATTTTTGAGCCGATAACATCTGCTAGCCTTGACGTGTCGCCCATCCATTTGCCCACCGACGATGACGATATCACACTGACGATGGACGATCTGGACTCTCTCTGTTAAAGAGTGCAATAAATACCCTCCTCATCTCTCCAATGCATCAACCCAAATTCATTTCGAGTTGAAAGAACATCATATTCATCTTCATATCTCCTCTGACCCATCTCTATAATTTTTTAGTACCATGGACGTGGTGTCGCGTAGACGTCACTTCGGATCAGGGACCATATAGATTCATTGACGATATACATATCTTAATAACCATAAATTGCGCAGCGGTCACCCTCTCTCCCCTTTTCCTCGGAAATGTTTTAAGTTTTCTCTTATTTTATCTTACAGTGGATTTCGTTTTATCTTGCAGAAACTGTTTTTTCTTACAATGGTTTTCGTTTTATCTTGCAGAAACTGAGTGGATAGTAACATATGATTCTATTGAGCCTCTGCAGCTTTTGAGATTTATCAGAAAACCTATGATTATAGGACAACATATTATTCAGTTGCATGTAATTAAGTTTTGGCACATTAATTTTTGGAAAAATTTCAAAATAAAGCTTAATTTTTTGCCACATTTCAAATCAGGACAAAAAATCTACATTTTATTTTAGGATTTAACTTTTACCACTTTTGTTTCCAAAAACCCAAAAACGCCCCTTTAGGGCTTTTATGCCCGCATTGACCCAGCTACAGTGACTGACTCTGGATGGAGAAGAGAACTCCTGATTGTCTACCCACATAGTGTCGTTTTGATTCGCTCATTCTCTAGGGTGGAAGATATGGCTGGCTGTCATGTCTTTGGCTGTCATGTCTTTTGTCATATCCACTAGTCTCGCAATTAAAAAAGCCAACTGTCCATTGGTTGTGCATCTTTTAATCTGTTTGCACTTGTCATTTGCTGTTGTCCAACTCTGTTCT
Source organism: Sextonia rubra (assembly GCA_037013555.1). Taxonomy (NCBI): domain Eukaryota; kingdom Viridiplantae; phylum Streptophyta; class Magnoliopsida; order Laurales; family Lauraceae; genus Sextonia; species Sextonia rubra. The sequence goes on from JASUAD010000010.1 coordinate 56,885,541, forward strand.
TCCATTTTCCATCTTAATGGACAGAGATGAGAAATCAGAAAAGAGGTGCCGGGGCCCAAAATTGATGATGAAGATGGTTGGTTGTTAATGGCTGAAGTGTTTGGATGTTGAATGAGAAAGAAGTGGGTTCAGTGGCTGTGAGGTGTCTGTAAGATGGATGAGATATGGCTTCGGTGGTTGGAAGATGGAAGGGTGTGAAAATGGGTTTCATTGGCAATGAGGTGTCTGAAAGGTGAATGAGATGTGGCTTGATAGAAAATCGAAGGGGAAAGCGGGAAAGAGGCAGAGGAGGTTGGAGAGAGAGAGGATGATCAAGTTAGTTGGTCGTGGAGATGAACCCAAAAAGAAAGAGAGATTGAGGAGGGTCCGTATGTGCTGAATAGGAAAAATGAATGTGGCAGTGGTGATTGTAATAGGAAAAGGTGGTGAGATATTTGAGTTAATGGTCAGATGCTGGATAGAAGAATCAAAGAAGATGAGTTACATGTTTTGATGTTTTTGTCAATCAATCTCGTCGAGAAAGAGGGAAGCTCATGCGGTTGATGAAAACATAAAATCCCTGAAGGGTTATTTTTGGGATTTTCAAAAAATAGGGTGTAAAAGCTGCCCGAAAATGGATAAATTGGCAAGAGTGTCCTGATTTGAATGAACTTTTAAAAACTAAAGTCCTTAAATGAAATGTAGTGAAAAATAAGTCCTATTTTAAAATTTTCTCTTAATTTTTTCCTTTAACTTTATTTTTTCCTTGTAAGTTATAAAAATCTCTTTCCTTTTCTTGTAGATGCGAATGTCGGACCTGAAGAAAGAGTGATGCGCCCAACACCTTTAAATGTTACCATGTTGATTAATGGGAATCGGTTCATTTCATTCATGGTCTCAGTATTGCATGAATGAGCATGATGGATCCATGCAGGGTAATTCAGCTGCTCCTGGACTTGTACCGATTTATCAAGTGTGAAGGATTTTTTGTTTATCGAGTGCGAAGGGTTTTTGGTTTCAAGGTAGACCGAGTGAGGTATCATCTTCACCAATGATTTGACTTAAGTTGTTTTAGTTTTTTTTTTTAAAGAAAATTATTGTACCAAACATTCGTCTAGGCACTGATTTGCCCATCTATGCTATTGCTTTCTCTTTGTTTGAACAACTCTTTTTCGTGACCTTGCTTCTCATTTACTAATTTAGAGATGATAAAAATAGTGAAAGTTGTCCAATGGATCTGTGGGCATTGATGACTTTTGGATGGTATATAATGGCAGTTATAGCTGCATGCTGTTTTTTTTTTTAAGGATTCTTATTAAACTTCTAACAGAGACGTTAATGCCACCGTTCAAATATTAATGCCTCCTTGCACCTCTTTACTATTTTCATAATATATTTCTCCCCTTTGTTGTGACGTTTTAGGAAATTTGATTAAGATCAAAGCACCTGAAATAGCTAATACAGCTAATGGGCAGGGCAGCAGGAGTCTTTTTTAAGGAAATATACAAAGAAGAGCTCACTCCCACCAGCACAAAATATATTCTTTAAAAAGATGCTACCTAGATATTGAAGGGGCCTTATGGTTTTTTGTATTTTTTTTTTTGGTACCAAGGCTATTTGTTTATCAATCATCAATTTCTGCCTTTAAATGGATATTGGCAATGAATTAACAACTTTTATTAATTAATTTTAGGAGGAATTGTTTACATCTGATCAATTTGATAAGAATGATATATGACTCTTTAGTCTTAAAGATGAAAGTGGTTACTTATAGTGGCTTGGAGTCATTAGGGTGAAACCTCTTATTTTTGTATTTTAACTCAAACTATACTCAAATGTTTTGGGAGATTATATTTGAAAATATTGAAGTATTTTCAGATTTAAGTTTTTCAATATTATTAGAAAACCTTGTAATAAACATTTAATTTTCTAGATTATAAGTAAAAATAATAATAAATATAAATATATCATTGATTTACTATAAAAAATAAAAATTGGGTGTCAAGGAAGGAAAAAGAACTTCCACCATCTATTCCGGTGCACATAAACTCTTTTTACCATCAACTTGATTCTTACGTAAATGAAAGTTCTTTATTTTTATTTGAAGTGATTAGCGTCAGTGGTTGTTTCCAAATTTCCTGGTTTGCCCTTAGATCCCCCTTAGAAGCTCTAGAAAAAAAATGACCGTACAAATTAAAATATAATAGGGAACATGAGAAGAGCACTAAAAATAATAAAACAAATAATGGAAATCAACTGCATAGCAGAGCATGTGCATGCTTCCCGAGTTGAATGTCAAAGAAAGTGATGATTAAACAATCCAATACTTAAAATAGGACAAATTAAATAATAGATTTAGGTAATCGAGCGAACAAAATTAAACGAAGCCCATAAAAAGAAAAGATGAAAGATAGTAAGAGGAAAAGATAAAAGAACATGCATCAGAATTCAGAGTCGTGGAAGATGAACAACACTGTTCGTCTTGGAAAGTACATGCTTCTTTTGTGGCCAGGTATTTTTCATCATGGCATGTTTTACATACGACTATAATAGTAGCATAATAACGTAAGAAACAACATCAACCTGCCTTCCAATGAAAAATAAAGAAGTGACTAAGGGAAAGAGAGGAAATCTAATCTGAAAAAAAAAAAACCCCTAGGTGGGGGAAATGAAATCTACCTAACATTAGAACTTAAAAAAAAAATGAACGGAAGACAGAGGGATCACAACCCTAGCCGATGGAGAGAGCATTGGGAAGAATCATATGTACATGTACTAGAAAGTTGGAGGTGGGTTTGCTATTAGGGCTCGGAGAAAGTTGTCAAAATGTTTAGGGTGTGGATAGGCTAAATCTCGGCCGTTGAATTCGATATGAATACTATATCTGGTAATCTTCTGATCTATCTAATGATGGGTATACACGCATTACCGCTGGGACTTGGCTTGTGATCACTCTGCTCTAACTACCCTTTGGTTAGGGCATTCAGTAGAATTTGATATTCAGCTGATATTTAGTTTTTTTCTACCCCTATTGACTTGAATCTTAATAATACAGGCTTGTTTGTCTCATGATTTGAATTTCTAAAATTCCGAAGAAATGTATCTCTCAAAATGGTTAAAATTTTAAAAAATAATGGTGAATATACATAAATGTCCATTAAATAATATTTCATTTTCATGAGAAATGCGTTAAGAGAAGTTGCAAAATGTTTTAGTAGGATGATGGCTGGATATTCTGATTTAATGGCAAAAAAGATGCAGATCATGGATATAATAGTGAGAATCATCGGATTCTTGATCCAATGACCAGAAAGATGTGGATGATCAATCTAACAATGGAAAAGGATCAGATCATTGATCTAATTTATTAAAAGAAGCAATTATCTATCTAATGGTGGAAAAGACTCAGAGAGCTAATTTGACAGAAAAAAGAAGTGGATCGTCATTATTTTAATGAACAAGCATTTGGTAATTGTACAACTACATGAAAGAGGTTTATTTTTTGCAGATTTTACTGTTATGCACCAAATTGAATTCTAGAAAGTCACGATCATTTTATAGTTGATTTAATCAAACAAAGAACATAGAAAATCCTCAACTATAAAATCCTTAGTGAGGCTTTTCTCTTTCTTGTGCGCTAAAAGCTCATTTTCTTGTCGAAATCTTTTAATTTTAATATACTTTTAATTTAGGCCTGGGCTAGTTGCTAGTCTCACAATAATATGAACCATGTTTAGAAAAATGTGAAACTTGTGCGCCCCGGTCCTTCTATTGTGCGCCCGTCCTTCTATTCTCTTATTCCTGGTTGCATACGTTTACATAATTTACGAGCGAGATAAAAAGCGGATTTGAACCCGAATACAAAACTAATGCAATTAATTGTAGGTGGGCCAAATTCCCATAACTATCATCAAATTTGAAATTTAAAATCTTTCGGGTGGGCCTCGTTTGTTTGAAACCACCACCCCCAACCCACCAAAAAGAAAATAATAATAATAATAATACTAAGTAACTGGGATTTATTACACGATTTTGCAGCCTCTTCTTGCTGCATGGCATGCTTTCAGTAACTGGGATTTATTACAAACATGATATCTTGATATTACCCAACAATTGTGCAGACTATTCTTTCTGCATGGCATGCTTTCAGTGCAATCCAGTCTTCACCAAAAATTGAAAACAACAAAGAAATCATGACAAACAGGCCCTGAAGGTGCCAACACTCACCACTCAACCAAGACTTTATGTTACTTCAAGTACATGAATAGATTGAAATTCTCTTGATAATCTCTAGCTCTTATTGATTTTTTGAATTGTTTGGTTACATGCATCTGATCTTTTTTTAATCCATCGGTCAGATAAATCTCAAAAATATAATCGTGTAGATTGTCTGATTCAGATAGCATATTTATCTGAACCCGTGGGCTAAACATAAAAAGAAGACAAAAAATCCATCCATACAAGGTGAACTTCGATGAATCTCAGCACAAAAATACCTTTAGTCATAATGTAAGCGGGAGAAAAAACCAAAAGTCAATATGTAAGAGGGAGGAGAGAAAATAGTCGAAATTAAAATACAAACCATAGTCCTAAGCAGGGTAATACCAAATATGATTCAAATTAACATCATAATTACGCAAAACATGGTAAATGTACACACGACCATCTTGAGGGGGGTTCTCAGCCAGCACTGCATCGTGTTGGTGGGTCAGCTTCAGATTGATGGAGATGATCGGCTCTCCTCCAATTTGCACAGAAATATGTAATATTGTATCGCTCATTACCCTGTCTTCATATAGTTCCGATAAGTTGGGTATGGGAATCTATAACACAAGAAAAAGTACTTTTAAAACTTAAAAAAAAACACGCACACACACAAAATCAAGAAACAAAATGAAGGGAGAGAATTTACCTCCAGAGCAACGACATGGTGGCCAACCGTAAAAGGTGGTCTTCCCACTCAGGCCAAAACTTGTGGAGGAATTGACTCATATGTAATTAATCAGTCCGTCTCTGCAAGATTGGAAAAAAAACCAACCAAAGCCTAAGATACTATAAAATTGAAAAAATAATACTATGAGAAGAAAGGAGAGACGAGGATATGGTACTTCAGCTCTAAGGAGAATACTACCTCCTATTTCTCGCACGCAATTTACGCTAACATTTATAAGCATTTTGTTCACAAAAACCTGTGGATTTTCGCCATAACCCACACCAGTCACACGTAATGGAGCATTGACTACTTCAGGTCCCATGTTGTAAATGGCTCAACGGAGAAGAAAACAAATCTAAGAAATCAGAAACGGGAGATGGTTGAAACGGGTAAGGGAGAAGAAAAGAAATCAAGAAATCGGAGATGGGAGATGGTTGAAACGGGAGGTGTGTATTTGGTATTTGTAAGTTCAGGGAAAGGCTAAAATGGCTTTCGATAGCTAAACGACAAGGCAATGGATTTTGTACGCCAGCGACGAAAGAAAGACCGGTTCCTTACTCAGTCTATTTGCTTTCTACCTCTTACGGAGCGGGGGTTTAACCCACTGAAGACCGTTCCCCATTAATTTAGTAGACCGTCTCGTTCGTACTTGGTAGGATGGCGATTGCGTGCTGGAAGGCGGGATTCGCAGAACAGCCACAAAAACGTGCCGGGATCCTCTGTGGCTCCAACCATATGCTTAGAGTGAGTGGGGATCCTCTGTGGCTCCAACCATATGCTTAGAGTGAGTGGGCTAATAATGCTGCGCCACGTGTGCATCCAACGCGTCGGTGCACCTACACATAGGATTCGTAAAAAGATAATCTACTTTAACAGTGGCTTCTTAATAATAAATATAAAATATAAAATAAAAATTCCAGAGCTCTTTCGTCTCCATCTTCCGGATGCCTTTTCCCTTCCTCTTCCTCTTCCTCTACCAAATCCGCGTCTCAATACACACCAAAGTCAGCATTTTCTACCTAGCGACGGGGCATTCAAGAACGGAAACAGAAATGAGTAGATGGAAATATAACTACTGCACACAACCGAACGAGGAACAACCATTCCTCCTAATTCTCTCGTTTCTGTTCTCTTCCCCCTACCGTGCTCTCTCATCCCTCTTTTTCTCCCTGTGCTGTCTTTCATGTTTTCTTTCTCTTTTTCCTGTTTTCTGTTATTCTACTCCTTGCTGTAGTTTCTCTTCTTCGTTCCTCTTCTCTTACTCCTTAACCAGAACTTGGAGCCCACCTTTCCTCTTCCTCTTTTCCCCTCCTTCCGTCGAATTCTCAACTCACCCTCGACCTCAGAGACTGTGCCTCCATGGATTAGTTGCATACTTAAAAAAATGCAAAGACTTGGGGTATGTTGGAATTTTTGAAAAAAGACGGAAAAAACTCACAAAAAAATGTCAAATCCGGCTATTTGTCCTAATATGAAAGAACTGTGGAAACTTAAGTCTTTATTTAAAATATAATTTTCATTTTGTCTTGATTATAAATGTGCTAAAAATTGAATCCTATTTTTAAATTTTCACTCGATTATATTAGATCAAGCACAATTGAAATCTAGCGGGGCCTTAGAGGATTAGGGGAAGTAGTGACAATGATCAAATCATATTAGATCAAAACTTGGTCGTATCGTAAAAAAGAAGTAGGTTTTTGAGCGGTTTAGATACTACTGTAGGTGAGGGCCATAAATGTATGTTTTACATCTTTCACTTGAAAAAGCATGAGTAGAAAACAACACATTGCATTTAAAAAAAAAAAAAAGAGAAACCAAAGGCATCAAATATGGAAATTACATGAATCCCCATAAACCATTTATTTCCATATGGCATTCTTAACCCGATCAGCACTCATACATTAATCCCAAAACAACAAAACAATAACGCCCAATGCAGAAATGTTGTAACGTGCTGGGTCACAGTGAGTTATGAATTGTAATAGATAAACATTACTTACGTGTTTTGCTGGATTGACGATTTAACATTATTCATTTCTTACAAAAGAGGCAGAGTAGACATTACAATGAGTTCCCCCTCTCCTTAGGTAGACCCCGTTGTAATGTTTAAATTATCCTCCTAAATTTTAAAGCAATTTTATAAAGATTTTACTGTCCTTTATAAATACTGTAATACTTAAGCAGACACACATTAACAAAATTAAAAGTGCTAAAATAAAATAACTTACCTCATTTTCCTATACCACTTAATCCTTGTTGCAACTGTGACAAGATAATTTCTATTTTTATAGCCTTTGATATCCTTCAACATAAACAAATAAGACCAAAAAATGAATTAAATGATAAACAACAAAAAAAATCACAAGCAAAACTCAATAATAGAAGAAAAAAGAAAGGCACCAACTAAAAAATATAGAGAAAAAATAGTGTCAAAGAAAACCATTGTAATACCGCCACATTAATACAAAAGAACTATTTTCTCGAAAAAATTCACATACAAACCAAAGCACCATAACTAATAGAGAAAAGGTCACCAATAACTCAAATGACCATACATATGCAGAAGCAGTAAGCCAGACTGCCTATTCTTGCGCAACATGCTACTCATTTTCTCCGACGCCTATCACTTATATTGTGAAGAGCCCAAAAAGCAAAGTAAATTCATCAATATGAGGTCTGTCTTTCATGAACAGTAAACCCAACAAAATGGAGCACCAAGTGAATGGGTCTCCTTGTCACTCGTGATTGTGTTAGGCCGGCTGACAACTTATATCACACATGCCAACCTCTTTTAATATACCTTGGATCCCCTCTTTAAAGATTAAAAATATGAAGAAAAAAAAGTTATAAAAAGAACAGATGAACGAATGGATTATCAAAGCTGGAAAAAAATACAATAGCTATCTGTTTAAAAACTAATGACGCACCTTCCCCACTACAAAATGAAAATGATTAATAAACGCTGTGTAGATGGTAAAAGAGGCGAAACGACGATGAAGTGCAGGTTTATGTATAGTGAATATGGGCGAGAGATGTGTAAGGGTGAGAATGATATATGAATATGGGAGACAGTTGCTGGGGATGGGGAGTGAGAGAGGGATGTGGTCCCTTTTATAAAGAGCTTCCTGTGGATGTGGCAGAGAGTTGTTCGGCGTGAGAATGCACTGAGATGATGGCTCACCCAAATACTTACATTGGATCTTCATTTTAATCTATCGGCCCATCTATAAAAATCCAAAACGATTAAGAATAATCATGCTATATTAGACTATAATTTGAGTTCATTTTATTTCAATCAAAAGTGGGGTCCCCATAGGATTAATAGCATGCAAATGCATGATTGAAATAAATTTTAAAAGATGACAAATGCATGAGGTCAGATCCACTACAACTCTATGGCAAATGCTTTAATGAGGTTGTCTCCTTGGGTGGGTGACTAATGTAAATGTAATGTAAAAGGAGTTGAGTGTTATACAATATACTTATTTTCCAATTTTTTCTTCTCTTTATTCCTTGTAATTGACTTTTTCTTAATAAATTGTCACTGTTTCAAAATAAGTAAATACTTTTTAAGAGATTTTCACTAATGAGATGGCTGAGCCACCTACAACTGGTTCATAACATCAACTCTAGATGGTCATTTACAACCCCCCCCCCCAAAAAACAAAAAAAAGAAGAAATACACTCTAGATGGTTTCATTTAGGTGGGAGTGCCCTAGTGTGCTCCGTGTAGATGATTTTATAAAAAGATAAGAGAGAAGATGAGGTGGGAAACAGTCCAAATCAGCACTGCTCATAATTGTGGAAACAATGAGATTCATTTAAAACGTAATGACAAACCAAGATTTTAGGATAGGAAGATAATGATATTAGATTCTCTTACTTGCTAGGCGGGGGTCATTTATCACCCAATTTCAATTTTGCAATACTTGATATTCTGAGTGATTGCACCTAGATCTTCCACTCCACTGTCCAATCCCAAAATGTGATGCATAGGTGAGCCCCATCAAAAGTTATAACAATAGGCACGTGAGAACACTGCTCATAGGAGTAAATCCCTTCTTGAACTTTTGGGTAAATAATTAAATTGATTAGATGAGTCCACGTGGATATAGGCTTTGGTAAAACAAGTCAGTATTTTTTAATCTCGTGAAATGCATTCGCAATATCAAAATTAATATCAAAACAAATCTATTAACCCCATTTAACTAAGTACACCGCAATTCAACATGTGGGGTTTATAGTACAATCTTTACAGTTTAAATCTCCTGCTAAGCTCTATATATCCCTTTACGGTCGAAAATGTGAAGCTACCTACTATATGCGGCTAGTTTCAATCTCTTTAACCAAGGGCGGAACCAGGACAGCTTTGTGGGGTGCCACATATATATATATATATAATTAATAATGTAGTTTTCAAAATATATAGGGGCTTTTTTAAAATTGCATATATTAGAATTTTAAATGGGTTAAAAAAGTTTAAATAAGATCCTCCGTTTTGCCTTATTAAAAAAAAACAAGTTTTAAAACTTTTCTAATTATTCTCTAAAAGTTTTTCAATAAGTTTTCAATTTAGAACATCCATCCATAAAGGTACTTGCTTGCAGCTTTTTCTCTCAATATTCTTAAAATATCAAATTAGCACTCATTTGGAGCTGTGGCATGATTTCAACATCCACTACATGTGACAGATCACAGTGGAGGTGCTAATTGTGCTTGATTGAAACGGAGGAGAATATAGTGGAGTTGAATATGAAGAATTTATTTCAATTAAGGATAATATGAGTATTTTAAATCATTTAAGGAAAAAAAGATGTCAGAAAATAGGTCTAAATGGACAGCTGTTATTAATAGAAAACTTTTTTAGAAAACTCAAGAAACTAATTTGAAAATTTTAAACTTGTGTCCTTTTTTAAAATAAGGCAAATCCTCAGGGCATTACTAGAAATTTTTCCTGAGAAATTTTGGCCGGTATGGCCCCGACTACCACACTCTGGTTCCGCTCATACTTTAATCAGTGTCATCTTTTGAAGTGCTATGATTTCTTTGCTTGGGGTGAGATTGAGAGAGGGCTGTGGCACTGAACATAAGATTAGTGGGAACCGGTCCCCCATGTGGATAGGTCTGGAACCGCTTATAATGGTGCTTCATCTTCACTGCAAAATGAAGGAACTGGCATCTTATACAGATATGCACAAAGAATCAACTTATTACAATCATAGTTCAATATGTCCGAAAGAGGAGGAATGTGATGCAAAAACAAACCCAAAAACACCACAATCTCATAACAGAAGACAGTAAACTAAGGGAGTCAGTTTTCGAGCATTATCATATCAAACAGAAGCACCCCCTTACACCCTTCTAAAATGAGCCACATATACAACAGTAACAAAGAGAATGCTAAGAAGAAGACATGAAAATCACGATAAATCTTTAATCTCAGTCAGAAGCAAAAAGTCCCAAATGATTTTGGAAACATAGAACCAGAAAGAGAATCCAACAACAGATTACCAGAAAGAGCGAAAGATGGGGGAGAGAGGCCCAGTCAGGTACATGGGAACCGAAAACACCAGCTGCCGGCCGAGCGGAGAGGGCTCGAGCCAAGGGAGCAAATGAGGCTTAGGGGAGAAAAAACCAACCAGTCTTGAAAAGAAATTTTCTTGCGAGAAATGTTAAAGCTCTGGTGGTTCTCTTTATAGAACTTGAACAATGAATGGATGGCGGGTCCAAACCGAGGAGCATCCGGAACAGAGAGGGATCTGTTTACATCCCTGTTCCCAAAAAAAACCAAAATCATATGATTTATTTATCAAGACGCATCTAGGCAATCGAGAATTTGACCAACAGAAGGTTGTTTTTTTAATTTCGACTTGGTTTGGTGGTATGATAAATGTGATTGAATGTAAAGCTATCGATGCCTTAGTCTTGAAATCCGAGTATGATGCGACACATCTGGGTTATCCAGAATTTGACCCATTCACATCTAAGTACAGAATTTTTTTTTTTTTTTTTGAATTTAGACTTTGTTTGGTGGAACGATACATGTGATTTAATGTAAAGTTGCCAATCCCTTAATCTAAAAATCTGAGCATGATGCATCAAAATCTAAGAAAATCAAATCGCATTATTTTGATAGATCGATGGATGGACAATCAAAAAACATTGTGGATAATAAAAAAAAAGAGAAATAATTGTACCTTTTTTTAAAAGTGTAAATAGGACTTATTTATCACTTAATTTAAATTTTACAATACATAATAACCCTCTTCATAATTACATACTTCAAATTTTGATCAAATTCAAATTTATTAGACCGTTGAATCAATAGTACATTGTCCAAATGAATTGAATTTATGGGCTATGGATAAAAGTATCAGGGACATGTAATTCTATCCAAACTTGATATCTGGGTGATCCCACATAGATTTTTTCATATCCTTTAGTCCCATCACCAAAAAAGATCCATGAATTAGCTCTTTAAAAAGTTTTAACGGTAGCTGTGCGACAACACATCTCATAGGATTAAAATCTAGAAAAAATATACTAATAATATAAATGTTTTTTATTTTATATTGATGGCAGACTACCATGTAAAAAAATCAGATGATTTTTATATTGTTTTGTTTTATATATGGATTGGCATTCATTAAGGTAAAACTCCACGGTGACCAATCAAATCCAACCACATCACCAATGGAATTTTTAATCAAAAGATCGGGACTGATTAAAAGAGAGATGAAATACATAGATATTTGGGCTAATAATTAAAAAGAACTAGATATGTTGCCTAGGGACGGATTTTCTAAATGATTGGCTGGAATGAGCAACATCAGTGGGGCCCAATATCAATACCCTAGCTAGTATGATGTAGGGAGTCGGTTCTCATGGCAAAGGCAAGACCGTTTAATTACCTGATTCTCTGCTGCTGAGATCTGATTCATATCAAATATGCCGTTGCATACACAGCTGAAGTTGCCTGGCCTGTGAAAAATGCCGTTGGTGAAGGCGTGAAGTTGACTGGCTCATTGGGTTTGAAAATGCTAATAGTGGTTTATAAGGCTTTTACCAGGCCTCCAGATTAAAAACCATACACTATTTCACAAAAAGAGCCGTGAGTCATATCTGAGTATCTATCTACTGGCATAGGTGGTGCACCAGGCAAAGATCATTAGTCATGATGTGATGATTAGAGATCCGGTCAATTGTACGCCGAGGGGAGGCATGTATTCATGTGGTGCCCGCATATTCAACAGAAAAATGACAAATGTCATGATAGATGGTGAAGATGGATCCATAGTTAAGAACAAGCGGGAGAATGAACGCTTCCAAGCAACCGTCATAAACTTTTGATTAAAAAGTTAAGTCGTACAAACATTGTCTTCAATTGTCTCAGTAATGGTTAAGGGATCTAATTTGCATCATTTTTTTAAGCCTAAGTAGAGCTCATCTATCATTCAATTAAATTTTGCAATAGGCAGAGACCCCCCAATAGTCATACACTCTAAATTTTCATCAAATTCGAATTCACTGGACCATTAAATAGACTGCGTACCCATCAGAATGAACTGGATTTGTGGGCAATGGATATATAAATTAGGAACATGTGATTAGAGCCAAACTTAATATTTAAAGTGGTCTCATATATATCTTTCATCCCCCTATCACATCTTTTAATAGACCCCCACAAGTAAGCCTCATAAAAAGTTTTCAGGGTGCGCAAAGGATTAAAACCCTTTTATAATTTGTCATTCATGCGAAGGACAAGGCCTAAAATAGTTACTCTTTCAAAAGGTTATTCCTTTTTTTTTGTTTTTTTGAGCAATTCATAAGGTTGTCGTAAAAGGGTAAGGATTAAAATTTCTACTCTACCTGCCTCACATGCCAGTTACAGTTGTTTTGAGTCATCCAAGGACTTTGAAATTTGGTAAATTTTTAATTGAATAACTGCAACCCTCAGATTGGAGAGGTGAAAACTTAAAATATTAACTCAAGAGATCAATTACGCTCGATTTAAAATTGAAATTTGCTAAACAGTTTAACCCATCTAAAGGTTGATCAAGAAAACACAAAATAAATCGAAAAATTCATGTTCAAACTTAATTTCTATTAATAAATGGGCTCGCCTAAGTTGCTTAGAATTTTCGGTCAATGGGTCACATCTGAGGTGAGCAATGGTTATTTTATATTTTCGGGTAAAATTATTGATCCGGACAAATTGTTGCATACAACCAAGGACCATGCAAACAATCACCTTCTGCAAAGCATCTAACTGTCATATTCAACAGTCATCCCTCTCTGATTTGAAAATCAATTTGTGGGGCCAGTTAGAAGCACATGGTTGGACACTAATCCCTTTGTTGCAAAGTAAAGTTGGCCTTTACAAGTTATTATTATTATTATGGTCCAGACGATATTTTTTTTCTCCAGTTAGGAATGAAACTAGGTGGGCTTCTCCGCTCCTGTGAATCATCAGAACACGTTGGGAGAGTTTTAAAGATTTTCCCCTTGCATTCAATGCTCCCATTACCTCCTTGTTTATCACTGCCTGTACGGTTTTGCTTTCTACCAGCATCTTAATTCTGCCATCTCCGCATCTTAAAATTCGAGCATGACCCATCAAGATCAGAGCCATTCATGATGTGACGGATGGATCGATGGACGCATGCAGAAAAAGCATTTCTTGCCAAAAAAAGCAAGGAGATGGGATCCTTTACTTTAATGTTTGGTTATATATCGACTGTACCTTCCCCTAGGCTAGGCCAGGATTTACATTGGATTCCTGGAAAAGGAACCTTGACAGCTGGAACCATGACAGCGAGACAATAAAAGCTGGATCGATTTTCATAAATATTAACGAGCGTCATCTTTACAGAGGTTTGAGTAAATGGATTTTTTCCTTGGTTGGGTGTGCCTTTGGTGCAGCGAAGCTGGATGGAAATACTATATGCGGCATCTTTTCACTGGCCCATCAATGCTTGCCAACTCAGCTCCAAACCATAAAACACACGACCATCTTTACGACCCTTTTCAAACTAGACGGTGACTAAACTATCTACATTATTATTCCAAAACTGCATATTTACCCTTAGAAACTCATTACTTAAGTATAAAAGTAGGTCCCTTGTACTATGATTCTGAAAAAGTGGAGCCAAATTATAAATCCCAAAGGTTATCCATGTGTAGAATTTATAATTGTGGAAATTATAATTTCTAAAATAGGGCCTATATTCGAATTCCAAAAAGTAGGTGCTAGTTAGTTTTAAAGAGTAATAATGGGCCCCCATTATATCATCTAAATAACTCAATTATTATTTCATTATAAATTTGTTGGACAATTTGTTATTTTTTTCATTTTATTATTCTCTTAAGAAAACATGATTATTAACCTATTGGTTGAGGATACTCTAGCTAGAGTTTCATCGAGGCAAATTATTTTAATCAACAGTTATAATTCATCCATTTTTTTACTCTCTGTTTAGCTAATTAGGGATACATGCTCAATCCCATGATGGGGGATACTCTTAGTAGATGTTTGACAGGCATTTGCACATTAAATATGGATCTTATTGGAAAAAAAATATAGGAGGCTGAGCTTTCACCTATTAAATACCAAACTCAATTAAAGTTTACACCCATGACATTTTTGTTGTTTATTTTCTTGATCATTCTTTTAAATTATATAACTTTTTTTAATCACTTAATCACTTGGTATTTGTTTAGAATGTGTTAAAATATTTTTTTATTATTAAATCTTTCTTTTTTAAAATCACACTGCACCTACTTTTAATTCATATATGGTTACATTTATACCCTTCTCATGATTGTTGTTATGAAAAGTTTAAAAAGGTGATTATATTAGCAAAAAAAATTATATATAATACCCATTTTACCCCCACACCAACCCCCCTCTCTCTCTCTCTCTCTCTCTCTCTGTGCAACTTTTTCTGGAGTTGTGCAGGTGGTCTTTTTCTCCTTCTTGCCTTCGGTTTTGGTCTCTGCAACCAGCGAGAAAACACCCAGGCCTCCCCTCTTTTCTCAGCACCAGCGGGCAGCACAGCGACACATGTGGCGAAGGCAGCGGCGGTAGACGGCAATCTCAACAGCACCACAAAGTGAATGGGCAGCAGTGAACGACTGGTGACGGCATGGAAGCAGCGCGCAGCGACGGGCTCCCCTTGTCCTGTTGTCTCAATTTGTAGGGAGCAAATCGACAAAACAGCCTAGAAGCTCATCTCCAAACCGGCCTCCTCTTCTCCGGTGACTAGCAACAACGAGGAGTTCGTATCTGGCCTTGATCTCTACCAAACTATGCCCAAACACGAAACCCTCAGGCACCCCTCTCCGTTCTCTATTTCAAGAACCCAAGACTTAAAAGCCCCCTTCTCTTGTTTCTTCCTCCCGTAGCCGTCAACGGAGGAGAGGTTTTCAATTTAGTAGGGGCCAGGAAAGCGCGGATCGGCTCAATCTCGGTTCGCTCGATCGTGCTCAACGAGATTGATCAGATCCTCGTCGCACGTGATCAACACAAGAGTGTCGAATCTTCGGTTGGATGTTGGCATCGAAGGCTCACGACCAATCCGTACAGCCCCCGAGCTTCAACAACAGATCTGAATAATACTAAAAATAGAAAAATCTGAAACGTAATGTTTAATACAAGTAGAAAAATCAAAAGTGATACAGATAAAATTTTCTTCTTCCTCTTCAATCCGAGATAAAATCCATCCTTTCAGGTCCTCATTTTGTGTTTTGTGAAAGATGGATGTAGGGCCCAGGTGAGCCATCCACTTTGTGATCTGATCCATAGATTAATTAGCTAATCCCTGCTCAACCTGAGTGGTCTTGGTGCTATGAGGTTTGGACCAGTGGGCCCCACCCATCCGTTGCCAAACCCTAACAGTGTTGGAGATGGTCTGATTGTTAATATGGTGAGGCTCACCATTGATGGGAAATGCAATTAGAATCTTATTAGGGAGCCCGCTACGTTGATGGAACTCAATATAGAAATAAAAATTTTAATTAAAAATGACATTTCATTAGGGTTAAAAAAGGTAAAATGGTTTTTTCCGTCGTCATCTTTGTCAGAGGACAACAACTGACAAAGGGTATTAGTATAAATTCAGAAGAATTGAGGGGGTATCTTGTATTTTCACTAAAATACAGAGGTTGTGGATGTAATTTTTCCTATTATTTATAATAGAATGATTATTTTGAACTATAAAATATGCCTCAGAGGGCCCACTATGAAAATATAAAATTTCTTGGGGGGGACAATGTGACATTTTTTTTAATCATTAACAAAAAGGGACTTTTTGAGATTTCAAGAGGAAATGGTGGCCAACCCAGTTCCACTAGATCCCCCCCTACGATCACAGAAGGTGTTCCATATTGTAATTGTCATAAACATGGGTCTCACATTGTAATTCTCAACTTTGGGACTCCCATTGTAGCTTCTAAAGTGTCCTACACTATAATTTCTCAAGATGAATTTCACGTATATAATCTAATTCCTAAAGTTAGATCTCATGTAAATTTTAAAGACTAACAATGGCCACCCATCTCAACATCTAACCACTCAAAATAATCATTCAATCATAAATAATAAAAAAGTAATTGCGTTATTAATAATAAAAAAAGTATCTTACACATTTTAAACAAATATTAATTGATTTAAGGAATAAAACAAGTTGTATATTTTAAAATAATGATCAAGCAAAAAAAAAAAATCATGGCGTGGGCGTAAACTTAATTTGAGTTTAGTTATTTAATAGGCGCATGCCTAAGCCTCCTATATTTTTATTAGAGAGGGCTCAAATTTAATATGCAAATCCCCTGTACCTAAAATTGAATCAAACAAACTTACATGGATGCAAATGGCAATTGGAGTATCCCCGTCATGGAATTAAGCATGTATCCCTCACAAGCAAATCAAAGGGTTAAAAATTGGGTTGATTATAATATGTTGATAAAAATTATGTCTCAAAACTCTACTAGAGCATCCTCAATCAACAGGTTCATCACATTTTCTTAAGACAGTAATAAAATGAGAAAAATAAAAAAATGTACAATAAATTTATAATGAAATGACGATTTTAAGATGTTTAGTTATTATAATGCCCACCCATTAATAGTCTTTAAAAATCACATGGCACCTACCTTTAGAAATTAGAATATATATCACAACCCAAAAATTGGAGAACCTTGGGACCCTCACAACCAGGATCTATTATACCCTACATGCAAGTTCTACCAATTTACACCCAACACAAAACTGTGCCAATCTCTCCCCCCCCCCCCCCCCCCCCCCCCCCCCCTCTCTCATTTGTAGTCTAAATCCAATGATTCATGTTTGAACCAAGTACTTAGCCCAAATTCATTTTGTATGATTATGGCCCAAGCCCAATAGCGTGCATGAACCCATTTCCTGGACCCATTTGCTAATTCATGTCTAAATCATCGTCCTCGGGTTAACCAATTTTATCATCCACCGTTGATCTAAGGATGAAGGCACCAAAAGAGGCAAGTGGTCTTATTATGTTACCATAGTATTGAGTTTTATATTCCTTATCTCGATTATGCTTTAAATAGTAATTTTTGGTTTTATTGAAATAATCATAGGATTTTCGAGGATTATTATTGTCTTTTATTTATTTAATATTCATTAGACTTGATATTATTTCCGTTGACACCATTTTATTATAAATTAAATTTGATTTGGGTATTGATATTAGTGATTTTTTATTTGATTTGAGAATGAAAGAATTTTGCTAAAAACTTGATGACATTGGATTAATCCGTATTTCCAACCTTGATATGATTTGTGCATTTGACATAGTGAATTGAAAATTCATGGATTTTTTTATTTTGTTATTTGTATTTGATTTCATAGGCATTTTGTAAAGTATAAGCAGCGCACTGTAGGGGCGTTCACACACGGATATTAGTTCTTTTGAGTTTGACATTGGGATTGATACCCTTTTATGCGATATTTCTAATTTACAGCTAGACCCACTGTGTTTTGTGGATATTATCGGTTTCTTAGGCTTCAAGCCAACTTTGAATATAAATTTGCTTGTACCTAACGGGTTCCTTATGCTTGATCCTTGCTTAACTTAAGCGAGTATACTATGTTTGTTTTGTTTTTATATATTGTAGAGAGGCCTTCTCTTAAGTTGGCTTTTGGATATTGTTCATAAATTGAGTTATTATTGAATTTGCTAGAATATGCTCATACTTTAGCTTTGTATAATCTTAAAGATTAAACTTGCCATTTTGAACTCAATGTGATCATATTATTCAACTTTACCACATTCGATATTGCAATTATCCGCTCATTCTTTATTTATTTGAAATTGTAGCTCCGAAATTTAATATCTTTGATTGCTATGATTTCATAGTGGATTTATTTACAAGTTGTACTCACTCCTTTATTTAACCCCAGACTTCGCAGTTGAGCTAGACTTAACTTACATGCGAGACTGAAATTGAAGAATAAGTTATGGGAATTTTTGAATTAGTCATTAGTGACATATTATAAGAGCTTATCTAATTATGTAGTCCATTATTCACTGAAATTTATTTTTTTAAAAAATTATTTTTTTATTTTAATTACTGTAGACCCATTATGCTCCTGGATTTGAAGGTCCTAACGATATCAAATTTTCTTGGTGCCACAAGATGAGCCCTATTTTAGGGATACAAAAGTATCCATATGAAAAAATAAAAACCTATATATAAATACTAATGCTATAGAAACTTATTTACAGATCTTATAAATCTCGTATTGCACGGAAAGCTCCTGTTTTTAATGGAGACTTACACTGGCTGCAAGTGAAAGCTGCGTATGAAGTTGCTGCAGGACTGAACCTACATTAATGGCTTTGATAGGGATGGAGAGAGAGGATAAATTAGTTTTTATTATTTCAGAATCATCAATGGTGGAATCTGATAGGGTTAGTTTCGACTGCTGGGGACTGGTGGCAACGGACAATAATAAAGTGCGTGACACGTGGAGCTTTTTTTGATGAAAGACTAGTCAAATCAACGATGGAGTCATGCATGTTTTGACAAAGGCAAATTAATGTTGAAAAACTTGTGACCCGGTCTCGTCCAAACCAAAAAACAATTTGAATCGGATAAAGTCGACACACAGATTTGCAAGAGCCATGTTTTTTTAGTAAATGATTTCAAAAATATTTAAAAATAAAAAATTACTTGTGATGTATAAATACATATCTATTTACGTGCATTCAAGATACTTAATTCAAATTAATACATTTATATGTGCATGAAAAGTACAAAAAAGTGAAAAGTAAAAGAAAAATACTGTATACTGCATAAATTGATAGTTCAAATATCAAATATTAAAGATTAAATATAAGCTTCCAAATGCCCTTCAATCATCATTTTAAATTGTAGGGTGCAAATCTTATGCATAATTATTTAAAAAATAAGTATTCATTGTTTAAGAATGGTTAAGAATGCGATTCGGTCGAGTCTCTCTTATATTTGACTTGTAGATACAAGAGCGATTTAGCAAAGTCTTTTTATTTTAATGGAGGAGCATATTGGCCAAATGTGGGGGCAATAAGTGCATCATTAGAATATATTTCTTTTATATCAGTAATGCGTATTGAATCCTATATCTAGAAGTTTCAATGGTGAATACCTTTTATTGTGCCACCAGCACTCATTTGCCATTTAAACTGGACACCTCCTAGTCATGGTTGACAGGTATTGGCACCACTATATGATATAGATGCTGGGCTCTATGTAGTGGGTCAATAGTATCTAGTTAGGTTGGCCCTTTCAGACATCATTGCATTGGATTGTCTCTCTAGATCTAACATTCTTAAAAATCTCACAAGTTTGTATGACTAATTTGTTTTTTATAGAGTTATACGAAGTGTATCATTAAATACGACTAAATTAAAAATAAATAATAGGACGATGAAACATGAATATCCAACCACCACCCTTTAAATGATTTTGCAACTTCTCTTAGCTCATTTTTTATTAAAATGAAATATTGTTTAATGGACATTTATGTAAATTCACCATTGTTTTTTCTTTTAAACCATTTTTAGAGATACATTCCTTGGGATTTTTAGAAATTTAAATCAGGACAAAAATGAGCCTATATTATTGAGATTCAAATCAAAGGAATGCAAATTAAAGATTAGTTGTAGTTAGTGGCGGACCCAGGGTTTTCGTTTGGGTGGAGCTAAATTTTTATAGCCTTTGCTAAACTTTTTTTTTAAATTAACAAAAAAACAAAACATAAAATAATTTACATTTAAATATACATAGAATACTTAATTGTACCAAGTGACATACATTTCTCTCATAATCTTGATATGACTTTTCAAAATCCTTGGATCACTTATAATTCTCGTTTTGCTTGATAGGTTACTGGCTCATTTAAAATTATTCATTTTTGGAAACTCTGATATTTTGATCCTTAAAACAACTTTGAGATGCAGGTTTATGGCTTCTTTTATTTAATTTCTTTGTAGTTTTTTGGTCATTGAGTACCAAAAAATTGTCTTCATTTGGTTCTTGTAGTTTAGGCTTTAGACAATATGCATGATGTTGCTTTGATTCTTTTTCCCTGGATTGGGGTATTTGATAAATCATAGAATGTAAGAAAATTAGAGAACCATTCACCCTACGAGGTCCATTGGATCCTTTTAAAACCTAATTGCCCAGCAATGAATGAGTTTTATTTGCAAATTTAATTTACTTGTAATTCGTTACGTACAACAAAGCACAAGTAGATGATGCATTCAAGTTGTAGAAAGAATAAAAAATTTTAAAAAAATCATGTTTCATCTAAAAGCCCTTAAAATAGCACAAGACAAATTTTACGATGATTGCTACTCCAATTCATCTAAAAGCCCTGAAATAGCATTTCAATTTTCAAACATTTATTAAGGTATACCGAATTCAAAAGAAAAAAAAAGAAGGAAATGAGTTTAAGAGCGAGAGATGGAAATGGAGAACTGTGGGCATTTTTTTTGGTAAATTTACCTTAAAACTTCATTTTTTTAACCATTTATTGGTATCAAATCTTATATATTCAAAGCATGGATTAAAATATCGGCCGATACCAGTTCGTATCGGTCGATATGTATTGGTATCGACCTGACCGAACCGATAAGTGTGCACTTATTGGTATAGGTACCGGCACCAGTAAATATCGCCAATAATATCGGTGGTATCAGCCAATAGTTCGATATATCGGCAAAATATCGGTATCGGCCGATATTTTCCCAATCCAAACTCCAAAGAAGAAGCAGAGAAAACTCAAAAAAAAAAAAGAAAAAAAAATCAAAAGAGGTAGAGAGAGGAGGAAGAAGGAGATAGAAGAGAGCCTACCCATTGTGTCTCGGCTCACCGCCGAAAGCAGTCTCGCCTCGTCGTTTTCCATTAAGCCTTTGTCGTTGCACCTGCTGCCGCTCCTGCCTCTGTCTGCCTTTGCTCCCGCCTCCACCTGCCACTATTACTACTGCATTGTGCTTGCTGCTGCTCCCGCTATGCCTGTCGCTGCTCCTGGCCCTCTTCTTCTTCTCCTTCTCTCCTTCTTGCCGCTGCTCCCGCTGCACCTGCCGCTGCTCCTCTTCTTCTTCTCCTTCTCTCCTTCCCTTTTATTTCCCTCTTCTTCTTCTCCTCTTCTTCCTCCTTCTCTTCCATTTGTTTTCCCCCCCTTTTTTTCCTCCTCTCTTCCATTCCGTTTTTCAATTTCCACCCCTGTTTTGTACACAACACACATGACTATGAGATGAAAAGTTAAAAAAGAATCCTCTAGAAGAATGGAACTTGGAGTTCCAATGGGCGGGCTGGGCTATTTACCTAGAGGTCCTGGACTTGACTTGTAAAAATAGGGTCCGGTCTTGATACTTATTAGGGACCCATTTAGTTTTTTAAAGTCTTGGGTTGATCTATTCTATTGGACCCAGAAACAAGTTTTATGTATTTGGACTGGAAGGGCCAAAAGTTGGGGCCCTTTATATTTGTTTTCTTTTTTTTAATCTTTTATATACTATATACAAATATGGTGCAAAATGTGGGGCCCATAGTAGGCCACACAGTTAACCACTACTATTTTCTTTAGGTCAGGGATGAATTTCATTTTAATTGGGAATTGGCCTTTTTTTTTTTTTTTTGCCAGGTTCTTCTTTTATTTTTGTCAAATTTAATTGATCAAACAATGGGTCAATTTTTAATTAGAATAAAATGAGGTTGAGACCCAAAGAAGACTAATTACTTTGAGGGGTTTGATCGCACTTAAAAATGTAGGCATGGAAATGAATTACGGAATCGAGGTCCGATATTCACGCCCTTTAAGCGTTAAGAAGAATAGGAAATAATTACAGTTCATCATTAATTTCTCTTTTGTTTACATGGGTTCAAGTGCCCTGACCGCGGGGATACAGGTTGTTTACATATATTTTGAAAGTTTACAACCCCTCCCTCAAGTCTTAGATGTGATCTCAATTTGGAAAATACAAGAAAATATACATAAAGTGGGAAAAAATGTGAAAAAGAGGAAAAAATGGGGGGTGACCGTCGGTCACTGCCCCATTCCAGTGACCGTGACTCACCCACGGTCACTGGGGCTTTCCAGTGACCGTGGGTCACGGTCACTGACAGACAATGGCCGTGAAGCCATTGTTTGCCTCCGTTTTTTGTGCTGTTCGCGCTGGTTCTTTCTTGGAACTTCTTTCAAGTGTTGGAACTCTATTTTCATGACTTTGGAGCGGTGGACAACCATCAAGAAGATCACATTTAACCATGGAATCAATTGAAATCGCTGTAACTCATCATTCATGCTTACGGACTGCGTTTTTGTTTCAAGTCCGAAATGGGCAAATTTGAAGCCGGAGTTGTGTCATTTTGAACCTATCATTTTCAAGGAACAAAATGAGGCCTAGAGAGACTTCTTTCACAACTCTTACAATGGCTAAGAAGCCCTACGAACAAGAGAAACAGAGGTGACAATGTCATCCTCTCAGAAATTGTCGACGTACGAACATAGTATGGACTTTGGCCACTCTCCTTCTGAATTTTCTTGCTCACCTTCAAAACTGAGAAAAGAAGGTGGGAATGGTGGTGGAAGTGCTGCTGGAGTTTGCTTCTTTGTTGCTTTAAGTGCTTCTTTCTTTGATTTCTTCTCTTTTCTTCTTTGTGTATGTGTTCCTCCCTTTCCCTTCAAAATTTGATCCTTTTATAGACTCCTAATCAGTTTTGTGCAGCTTTGGGGAGTTGATAGCAGTTGTGGGGAGTTAGATTTTGAAAAGGAGTGGAAGGAAACTGCCCAAAATTGTGGAAAACATCTTTTGAAGGTCCGTGACCGCAGGCTGGGTCATGGATGAGGCCCAATTTTGGGTTTTTGCGTATGTGGCCCATTTTCATCTGTTTTGGGCTCAAACGAAGTCCGATTATCACGAAACTTGGAGGGATACTTCTTGACACTATTTTCTGCATGTCACAAAAATTTCAGCCCGTTTTGACTTTGGGAAGTTGGTCAACTTTTTCATTAATTAGGCCCCGGTCACGGACATGGCCCACTTTTGGAACATTGCATATGCGATTTATTTTCAACTGTTTGAGGCCCGAACGATGGCCAATCGCCACGAAACTTGGAGGAACACTTCTTGACACTGTTTTGAGTGTGTCACAGAAGTTTCAGCTCTGTTTGACCACCTGAAATTGGTCAACTCCTTTTGTTTGTGGGCCCCGGTCACTCCTAAGGCCCATTCTTAGATTTTTGCATATGTGGCTTGTTTCTGCCTGTTCGGGGCCCAAACGGGATCCAATCGCCACGAAACTTGGAGGAATGCTCCTTGACACTATTTTGAGTGTGTCGCAGAAGTTTTAGCTCTGTTTGACCACCTAAACTTGGTCAACTCCTTTTGTTTGTGGGCCTCGGTCACTCCCAAGGCCCATTCTTGGATTTTTGCATATGTGGCTTGTTTCTGCCTGTTCGGGGCCCAAACGGTATCCAATCGCCACGAAACTTGGAGGAATGCTCCTTGACACTATTTTGAGTGTGTCATAAAAGTTTCAGCTCTGTTTGACTACCTAAACTTGGTCAACTCCTTTTGTTTGTGGGCCTTGGTCACTCCTAAGGCCCATTCTTGGATTTTTGCATATGTGGCTTGTTTCCGCCTGTTCGGAGTTCAAACGGTGTCCAATCGCCACGAAACTTCGAGGAATTCTTCTTGACACTATTTTGAGTGTGTCACAGAAGTTTCAGCTCTGTTTGACCACCTAAACTTGGTCAACTCCTTTTGTTTGTGGGCCCCGTTCACTCCCAGGGTCCATTCTTGAACTTTTGCATATGTGGCTTGTTTCCACCTGTTCGGGGTCCAAATTACGTCCAATTGCCACGAAATTGGAGGCATGCTTCTTGACACCATTTTGAGTGTGTCATAGAAGTTTCAACTCTGTTTGACCATCTGAAGCTGGTCAACTCTCCAGTTGACTTTTCATGAAAATGGGCCCTTGTTTCAGCTGTTTGAAGCCCAAATAACCTCAGTTTGATTTGAAACTTGGAGGGACTGACGTCAAGAACATCTTGGAGTATTCATCCAAATTTCATGCAGTTTGGATTTGAGGAAGTAAGATTTCGAACAGTAACCTATTCATTGCATGCATTAGGTCACTATTCACTTCACATTGAGATAGTTAGCCTGTTTTCTATCCGAACAGCCTCCCTTTGACTTGAAACTTTGGGAGAATAACTTGAGGCATTCTTTGAGCATTTGTTCCAAATTTTATCTGCTTTGGCCTTCTGGAAGTAAGATCTTAGCCGATGACTCCCAAATTCGAGATTACCGTCCTCTAAGCTGAGATGTAATGAAATTTAGACCAAACAGAGTCTTTTCGACTTGAAAATTTGCAAAGTATCTTCTGAGCATGACTGAAGCTTTGCGCCCAAATTTCATCAATTTTGGCCATCGGGAAGCAGGACTTTGTCAGTGACCCCATGGCTTAGGGGGAAACTGACCTCAAGCTGATATGCTTGTGGCTTTTGGGTTCGATGATATTTGTTCAACCCGAAATTTGAACTTCCTCTGAGAGTTCCGGCTACCTTGATCTTCATGGGATATCACTCTGTACAGGGATCCATCACTTCGACATGTAGGAATGCCGGTTCTCACAGTGATTTCCCAGGATCTGGCAAACAACTTCTGTAGCCTAAATTAAGTTGAGATGAGGTGTCTTCGCTGCAGTATTTGCAATTTTTATAGGTCAACAAGGGGTTTGGATTTTTCATTTGTGTGCCTCATTTTTTGGACTTTTTTATTGTTCTAATTTTCTTTTTAATTGTAATCATCTAGTGTATTTTACCCGTAAAAGTTAGTGGCCCTATATTTGAATGGGCCTTTAATAAATTTGTGTGGCAATCAAGCACTATAAAATAGTTCATTTAACAATTGCTTAAGTTATACAAAATTGAAATATACAATGATCATATTAGAGGAGGCATTTATTATAATCATTATTTTGAGTGGCCTGGATTTATACAAAGGCCACTATGGATTTATAAATTATAAAACTAGCAAAAAATTAAACCTTATTAAAGGTTGCACATTTAAAAGTAAAACAATAAACAACGATACAGGATGTTTTGACTTAGGGGACCGATATTTTGCTTTATAGTTGTTATTAATGGAAAGAAATAATATTTTTTAGCATTTTACAATATTCTAAAAATTTTGGATATTTTTCTAAATTTTTTTTGGGGAAAAAAATCACACCGCAATTACCTCGACGGACCGCGAACCTCGACCGATACGGATATCGTATCGGTTTTTTGGGTCGACCGATACCGCGACCGATACTACGATTTTCATCCATAATTCTAAGCAAGTAAATAGTCAATTGACATAAACTCAAAACTAGGTTGCATTGTAAGAAAAGAAAAAGTTGGTCTTAGTTTCTTAAAACCATGTTAGAATTATTTTATCTTGAGCACGCTAGATAAATAACTGAATAACCCATTCAAGAAACCTATTCTAATGGCTAGATTGATTTGTTGCCTCAAGTTTCGGATTAAGCATATACTTCACTTAAAACTTAATGTGACGTGAAATTCACACATAATAAGCAATGTGATTGACCTACCTCATGAATTCATTCTCAGTCCAAGGCATATGCTTTTGTCCTAGGCTGAGAGCGAACTTTGACCTGGGGCTTGGTAAAAAAGGGCCTTGGCCTTCTTAACTAATTTTGTAAAAGTCCTTGGGGAGTGCAACTGTGGATCTGCCCCTGGTTATTGTCTTCATGGATCAGGCCAGCCCTAGCCTTGGCCCATTTTGGGCATGGTTGGGTAGTCGGTTTTCGATCTCAAGCTAGGGTCAGACATTTTATAGGCCCGTTTAATAGATTGGCTAGGGTTGGGTTCCGTGGTAAAGAGCCCATGCCCAGCGCGGTCCGGCCTGAATATAGAAAAAATATAACTAAAGACTGTTGGAGAGATGACTCAAAGTCATCCCATATCACAATTACCTAAAAATGTTATTTCCACTTGAGCTACCACTTGTAAAGTAAACTTGATATGGGCATGGGCTTACTCTTTTCAAACCGGACATGCTTGGGCCAGGCACTAAGGCCTCATTAAGGCTTGGAGATATAAGTTAGAAGTCCGGCTGGCTCTAGAT
Organism: Sextonia rubra; assembly: GCA_037013555.1. Lineage (NCBI taxonomy): Eukaryota > Viridiplantae > Streptophyta > Magnoliopsida > Laurales > Lauraceae > Sextonia > Sextonia rubra. The sequence continues at coordinate 56,912,118 of JASUAD010000010.1, forward strand.
ATAAGTCATTCCAGCTGAACCCGGCCTATGAACCACCCAAATCAGCTGAATGTCAAATTCCACCGAATGCCCTAACCAAGGGGTAGCGACTGCTCTGACTCGTGAGAGCAGAGTGATCACAGGTGGGACACGTCTTGTGAGTTGGGTCCATTGAAGTCCCACTCGTGAGAGCAGAGTGATCATTAGATAGGAAGATTACTAGACACAGTCTCCACATTGAATTCAACGGCTGAGATTCAGCCTTCCTCACCCTAAAACATTTTGACAACTCTTTCCGAACCCTAACAACTTTCCAGTACATGTATATAAGGTTCTTACCAGATCTCCCTCCATCAGCTAGGGTTGGGAGCTTTCCCTCTCTCTACCCTAGCCTTTTTTTTCCTCCAGATGAGATTTCCTCTCTTTCTCTGAATTACTAGTTTATTTTTTATTGCAAGTCAGGTTGATGTTGTTTTCTTCTGTTACTATGCTATTAACATAGTTTTATGTAAAACATGCCATGATGAAAAATATCTGAACAGAAAAGAAGCTTGTTCTTTCCAAGACGAGCAGTGTTGTTCATCTTCCATGACTCTGATGCATGTTCTTACATCTTTCCTTCTAATTATCTTTTATCTTTCTTCTGATTTTGTTCGCTTGCTTACTTAAATTTATTGTTGATTTATTTTTCCTACTTCAAGTATTGGATTATTTGATTGTCACGCTCTACATGGAACTTGGGACTTGGGGCGCATGGACATGCCCTGCTTTGCAATTGATTTCCATTATTTTTATTGGTTTTAGTGCTCGTTTTATTTTCAATTTTCTTCAGAGCTTCTAAGAGGTTTAAAGATTGGATATTTATTTGTTTAATATGATAGTGATTAGAAGAAGAATATATTAATTTTTGATTGATTATATTTTATTTATTGATTTTTTTTTTCATGTTACATTGAATTTTGTAATTTTATTATGTTATATAGAATTTTGTAACTTGATATTTGGGTTTTGATCTACTCGGACCCTGATCAGTTGATCAATTAAGACCATTTTGGATTTCTTTGGTTTAGGTAACCATGGAAACCAGATCCTTGAGTTAAGAGCTTTTCTTTTTCGATGTGAGAAAGTGGAGGGGCGTCTAGTACGGGTACACATATTCTATAGTATTATAGGATTGATCCTAACCCAAGTTTTGGTTATTCTTCAATGTGAGACAGCCATTCAGTGCAAATTTTTGGAGTGCCAATGAATGGAGTACTTTCATTTGAATTCTTTAGTTTTAAGATGAATTTACATTCAACACAAAAGAGGGGACACATTTTTTAATTGAGCATCCTGATTCCTGACGATGAGATGCTTACATATATGGAAAAAAAAAAAGGTGCACCTCCTGTATCTCATTGTATGCTTCGGGGTGGTTTTGCTGCAAAACAATTTCCTGTGAAAACTCATATTGCAGCATGGATAGGCACAGAGTGTGTAAAAATGGTGAGGGTTGGAGCGGCAAGTTTTGCCAGTTTATCTGCCACTCCATTGCTTGGATGCGCTGTCCAAGCAGAATATTTCTCCAATGTGATTTCCTTCCATAAAGCCTTTAAATGCTGGTTCAGGAATTTTTAGAATAACATCCTACTAATGACTTGATTGGACTCCAATTTAAGGCCTGTTAAAAGGGCCCTTAGTTCAGCTTCCACTAGTTTTTCAGCAGTAGGTTTGTTTGCCAACATTTTTGCCTTCATGATATCTGAATATCACTTCAATCCTGAAACTTGGTGCTCACATTGTATTTTCCATCGAAATTTAGTCAACACAGAACTTGAAGAAGGCATCCAATAATTGGATTGGAGTCCCTTCCAACCATTTTGTATTTGAGTTTTAAACGGGCGATCATATTTTTGGGGATGCGTTCTACACCATTTACACATTGGGTCAAAATTTGTTTAAGACATACAGATCTATTTGATACAATAAGATTTGCGAAAAGTATGGACATTGTTTTTTACACTATCCCAGCCTCCAAGGGGTCTTGGAGACCATGAGAGCACTGGACATTGGAGGAGAGAACACCTACACAAGTGGGGATGTGCACGCATGGACCGGGTCATTTGGGTGTAGGGGTGCTCATGGGTTGCACTGAGCATAGCTATGTAATATTCAGGCTCAGTCTGACCTCTAAACTCTAGGCCTAAGCCTGGCCAACGCCTGAACCGGGCCTAGCTGGCCATAGCCCAGGCCCAGTTCACACTATAAAACGGGGTTTTTAGCATTGTACTACTGTATAACTCAACTGGCTCTGTTAGCCTGCAAGAGATCGAGGTCGAGGTCTTTTGTTCAAGATCTGTCCTTTCCTATTGTTTTTACAATATTATTATGGTCGAGCTGAGCTGGGCTTGGGCTTGGGTTCTCTATTACTGAGTTTGGGCCAGAACCATTTATTAAATGGGCTCAATAAATGGGCCCGAATAAATTGTTTCACTCCAACTGCGCCCAGTCAAAGCGGTCTCTGTCTTTGGATGACCTGTTTCATGAACATCCCTCTCTGGATGAGAAGCTGGGTTCCCATCCAACTGGTCAGTTTGTAATTTTCCAAGAATTTCAGTTTTGATGGCTAGGGATGGAAAGGGCCATGTTTTCTTCTATGCTCTGCCCCTGTTTCATTAACATCCGTGTCTGGGTGCGAGGCTGGGCTCCCATCCAACTGGGCAATTTGTCATTTTCCAAGAATTTCAGTTTTGATGGCAAGGAATGGAAAGGGCCATGTCTTCTTCTAAGCTCTGCCAACTTGGGGGATCTGGGCTTCAAAGGTGAATTTGGGTGATTTTAATGGCTTCTTCCTAGGCCTGTCAAAGGGTCAAGCCCAGCAAGGCCTGGGGTTGTCCCAGCCCTACCCTCGATATATGCAGGGCCGGGCCTAGGCTAGCCAGAGTCCTGAAGGGTCTACTGCACTTACTCACCTAAGCCCTTACCTTACCCTTGAGGGTTAGGGCTTGAAAATAGGAATTGCATTTTTAAATTATTTTAACATTGTTATGAAGAATCAAGTGTTAATCTAACATTCACCCTCCTGTATTTGGGCTTAGACCAACAATGGTTGCACTAAAGCAAGTGCGTGGAGTCAAAAAAATTTTTTTTTTAATTGACTGATGGCAAATTAAAAATTAGTTTATATAATAATATTTTCTAATGATATAAAATAACACATCAAATGTTATTTAATAGTGGTTCTAATGATATATTAAATAATATAAAATGAAAACTTCTAATGATACTTAATAATAATTGTAATGATACTTATTTTATATGCAAAAGGTTGTTATATGCAAAAGGTATTACATATGTAAAACTAATTTTAAAAAATAGTTGATAATATCTTCAAATTTTAATAATTTTGTCTTCTTTCAATATATCTAATAAATAATCTAATGCATCACTATCATCAAATTCTGCATTACTATCATCATATTTTTTGTCACTATGTTTCTCAGCACATAACCGATTACATGCACAAACTAAGGCCTCTAGTATTGTTGATGTTACATAAGTCCTATGTGGGCTAAATATCCTTCTTCTAGAGCTAAATGCAAACTCATAAGCAATGGAAATATGAACAATTAAAATATCATGAGCCATATTTAATAAAATTGGATACTTTGTTGAATTTCTTTTCCACCAATCTAATATATCTACTTTGTAGATTGTTCTCTAGGGTCTTCTGCCTAATAATCTAATTCAATATTATTTGGTTTAACTTCTTTCTCTAAATTATATTTATTACCTAATATCCTACAATACTCTTCAAAAATATTTCTAAAAAGGTTTAAGAGTTTTATTTGTATGCATTTTTATATATTCATTTAATGCATATTATATATGCTAAAAATAATTAGACCATATATATAATTATAATGGGTAGTTCAAACCATATAAAAAATTATATATTTTTCAAAATGAAGAAAAAATATAAGAGTTGGGTTGGGCCTGGTATTTTTCTAGCCCTCAAAATTAAAGGGCCTGCAAAATTTTATCCTAGCATAGTCTTAGGGCTTTTTGAAAAAATAAAAGCCCTCAACTAAAAGCTTTTTAAGGGCCAGGCTGAGCCTCTTGTCAAAGGGCCAAATTGGTGGACCTACTTCCTCTCTAAATGTTAAATTGGTAATACCTTCACCAACTTCTGAGTAGATTCAATGTGGCATTTGCCGTGCTAATATTAAAGTGGAAGGCCGTGACTCCACGTATCTCATGTATTCTCAATTAATGGTGCTTTCCTTTGTAAAAAATTTAAAAATTTAAATTGATATAAATATTTTAAAATATAGAAGTTTGATTTTTGTTTTTTCAATACAAAATACTCTCCAAACACACTATCCAAGTACCTAGCTAACCCTACTGTTTGTGGATTGGAAATTTGAAAGTAGGAAAAGGAAATTTTATTTGCAAAAAAAGGCACGAAAATGAAAAAAGAGAAGGCAAAGCACAGTTTCAAACTTAAAAAAAAATGCAAACACCTTATGATACATATTCACTTGTTATTCAGTCAAGGAGTTGTCTTATGTTTTTCTTATTTACAACCCTTAAGTCTAGTGGCGGACCAAAAAAATTTTTCTTGGGGGACCTTAATGTTAAAAAAAAATATGAGAAAGAAATTAAAAAAACCTTAAATTTCAAAAATTATAGAGGGATTTTTTGAAAAATTTCAGATTTGGCTCCCACTCATCTCTACTTGGGTCTGCCTTAAAGATTTATAAATTCACCACACTTTTTTAAAAACTTTTTGGCAAATTGTTTCCCTTGAAAAAGTGCCCAAACACTTATAAAGCCAGACAAATACTAATATATTGGGACACATAAGGTTGCATAGACTCATTCATGATTAGAATCCATATTTCAAACCCACTTTGCCTGAATATTGTACTCTATTATAAGATTAATCAAATAGGTAACTCTTTATCTTAGAGGATGTCAAAGGAGAAGATGAAGGCCATTGCTCATGGCCTACACATTTCGCAATACATCTTATAGTTATCCGTTTCAATAATGTAAATGGGTCCCCGATTCTCTGATCACTTGAAGGTTTCGACCTGTTAATAATCGGATTTAGATCCTTATTTAGGAACCGATAAGTAAATGGGTCAGGTTTGAATACCCGTGATCTAAATGGGTTCGGATCTGATTCCACCTTAGTTCCAACCCGTGGACCCGAGATTTGATATATTAACTTCATTTTTCAAATTTTTTTCAAAATGTTAACTTTTTTTCTAAAGCATTCTCTACACAAATCTGAATCTGGACTCGAACCCCCCTCATACACGATTTTAGTTCCAATTTAAGGTCCCTTCACTCCTTAACAGTTTCGGTTTCAGATTCAAGAAATTGGTTTCGAAACAATTCCAATTTCAGTTTTAAGTCCATTCTTTTACTAACGGTTCCGGTTTGGGTCTATGGTGGACTTGGACCGAAATTGAACCGTTTACAACTCTAAATGTAAAAGTTCTACCTAAAATTAAAATAAAAACAATGTATTAACTGTTTCAACAACGTTTGAGAGACGTAACCAGCAACATGTTCGTGTGGTTCCGCTGGGCCAGACTTCTCTCGAATCAACATTGGGTCTACTTAGGAATCGATTGTGTCATGTATGATTAGAATAAAAAAAATGAAAAGAAAAAGATTCTATAGGAAGTAAAAAAGATTATGAAATTTGACAAATCTTTTTAACCCCAGCTATAAATGTCCACATCAAAAGCCCCGGAGTATAAAAGTAGCAAACAAAGTTTATCAATGCAATGGATATATACACAACAGAGCCCTCGAAAAGGCGTCCTCTCGATCTGATGGTTGAGAAAGCTCCTTTGGTTTGAGGTTGAAGTCGGTGGCCCACATGTTGGTGTACAGTTGGCATGTTGTCCACATATGTCACATCTACAGCTTGGCAATTGCCATGGTTCAATTATACTTCAGGAGCATAAGTACAGCCCGGCCAGTAGATAATATCCTATCCAACATTGGGAAAGTCGCGACAGAGAAAATGATCAAAAGTACAGAATCAAATCTCACCTGGATAGAGATCCAAATTCCTTGGGGGTGGAGGGACAATACATAGCTAGGTCAGTTAACCCATTCCAACATAGGAGTATAACACGGTAGTGTAAATCATCACACCTTATGCAACTCAGGCCTTTATCATTGGCCTTTCATCTATAAGATACTCAAATTTGCAATGTAGATATTTTATTTATGTTTTTCAAATCACGGGAGATTTGTGGCTTTAATGAAGCGGACGTTAGAGTTATTTTGATATCTCTCCGATGATTTTTAAAATATTACCATGGTGTTTTTTTTTAGAGTGATTTTTCTCATGCGATTACTTAGATTTTAAAGGAGAAGACATTTTCATGAAAGTTTTAATTCTTCTTTAATGAAATTCAAACATTATCTATCAGCATTAATGTTAGCTTTCGACACTAAAATGGGTCAGTAAATATGATAATGGATGCTTTAACCAAAAAAGGTATTGAGAGGATTTTTCTTTGAAAGGATTTTATCTTGTAATTGTTGTATGATTGAGGTATAATATTCTTGTACTTTTGTATTTCCTTAACTCTTTTTTTTATTGTTCTCTCTTTGTAAGTTATAACCCTTTCTCCTTTAATAGAAAATAGGGATTGCTGATGTGGCACCCCTCAGAGAGCTCCATTCTTAGAGCTTTAATATATATAATTATGCAGCCACCTCTGACAACTTCAAAAGACATCAAAAATCAAAATAGTACTTTTAATTAATTAGAAGGTTGTCATTTTTTTTTCACAAAAGTTGGTCTAAGACTGATGTATTTTTTTTAAAACATAAAGTCAAAAAATCAACACTATCCGATCATTTGCCCATTCTGAGATCCTAACAGCACGCTGAGAAATGGAAAGATCATTGACGTTTTGGTTTTCCATAGAAATGATGGGATGTAAAAGGTTTTCTATGCTACAGTAAAATACATGTTTGATGGGACCACTTTTTTATTTGCTAAAAACGGAAGGATGAACAAAAATAGGAAAAGACTTTCCTAAGGTAGGGTAAAATCTTTCTCAGCAGAACCAATTTTCCACGATTGTATACAAGTGTGAGCGAAAGAGCAACAGCGAAAATATATGAACTAAAGGGCATTATGAATCTTTGATCCAAACTTGATTAATGATTGAATGGTGTCAAATTGGGGAGGCTGCCTACACCTTGGGACTTCATGAGTGCGGATCGTAGATTATTCATAGATTGGTCTATGTGGGCCATACAAACTAAGTGCTTACAAAAATGATATGGGGATGATTCTTATAATATCTTTTTTTGAGTAGGCATACGCTTTTTGACCAGAACCATAGTTTATAGCTAACTACAACATTGTTGGAAGTTGGAACAAAGCTATGATGATGACAACCACATTGACTTTTTGATCCTTTTGATTCCTCTTCTTTGGAAAAAGGATTCCTCTTGAATACCAAACAAACTCAATGTGACCCTAGTATGGAGTGATTTTGCTGTTAGATCCAAGTTTAAGGGATTCTTTTCACCATTGGTTTTTTTCCCAATCATTTTAGATTGTTGGATCTTATAATTGCCCCACACATTTATGGGTCGTTTGATAATTTTACATATGATGTGAAAATGCTTTACATATATAAATAACTCACATGTGAGTTATTTACATATTCAAATGACTTATATGTGAAACATAATTTTTTGTTTAGCTTTTTCACACATCTTCACATGTGAATCTTAGTGCACATATTTAAATAATCTGAATCTTTTTATAAATATCTCACAATCTAAGAAACATCAACAGATAGAATTTGGCCTCATGGCCGTTTTTGATATTATGAAAAGGATACATAGTTCATACCAGGACTTTGGGCCCCACATAATTTAAAAACTTGAAAAAAAAGGGATTGAAAATGTCATTTACAAAAGGTTAATGTAATAGGTTGTACATTTTTTGATAAATCTCAACATCCGAACAACATCAACGGTTGAAAATTGGTATGCTGGCCATTGTTGACCTTATGAAGACAATGAACAGTTCTAATTATAAAAATGAGATCTACAGCAATAAAAAAAAATAAAAAAGGCAGACTGGGATTTCCATTTACAATATATTAATAGCTGTATTGTTTTAATGATATCTCAACATCCAAACAACATCAACGGTTGAAAATTGGACACATCGCCGTGTTTGATATTATCAAGAAGATGATCGATTTCGATTTTATGCATGGCTCCCACAGAAATAGAAAAATCATAAAAGGTGGACTGGGATTATCATGTATAATAGATTAATCCAATGGCTATAATTGTTTGATCATATCTCAACATCTAAGAAACATCAACAGTTGAAAATTGGTATCTGTCCGTTTTTGACCTTTTGAAGATAATGAATGATTCTAATTATAAAAATGAGACCCACAATAATAATAAAAAAATAAAAAAGGCGGATTGCTCTTCCATGCACGGTAGCAGCGCTTCATAACAATATTATATGTAATCCTTTCACACCATATGAGGTGTGAAAATTTTTGATAAAAAAACAAGTCTTTTTTACGCCATTTTCACATCCATTTTACATACCTATGCGTAAATCAAGTCAAACAATCATGATGGTGCGTAACCATTATGCGTCTTAGCCATTTGCATATGTAAAGTACTGGAAACAAACGACCCCTTATGTGTGGGCATACACACTAAGCCGATTAGCACGTGGGGTAATTTTCTCCTATAGACAATCCTGTATGCAGATGTCCCCATTGTCACAGTTGGTGCCATGAGTTTCAAGAGGATCCCAATTCTTTTACAAGGAACCCACCGCTTTAATGTCTGGATGGAAACGTCCCTGATGTTCCCGTTGCCTGTCAATCACAATTGATATTTTCCATCTGACTTATTCTCTACTTTTGATTTAGCTTAAAACATATAATTTTACAAAAAAAAAAAAAAACTTTACCCATATAAAATTTAACTGCGTGTCCTTAGGTCTCCAGCAAGTTGAGTGAAACAACTATGTAGCTTATAGTGGAGCCCAAAAGAGAAAAATAAAAGATGTTTAACGCCCACAGGGGCAAAACTAGGATTTTACATTGAGGGGAGCCGAACTAGAATAATTTTTTTTTCATGCAGCCATTATATTTTCAAGTGTTCCTTGAATTTTTCAGAAATTGGAATATCAACATTGGAGGAGGTTGGAAAACCAAAGGTTGGCAATAATGTATCAACTTCTGATTTTTCGTCATTTTTTCTCTTAAAGTATGCATCAATTGTAATTGTCTTTTCCATCTAAAAATTAAATTAAAATCATAATAAGCATATTTTAGCAACTATGATAAAATATAAGTGATTCACCAATCACAATCTAGTAGTTTTTTTTTTAATTCTTACTATCTAATTCAGTTATCACACAAACATTGAAAATATTAGAAATCAAAATACATGATTTAGATAAAAAAAAAGTTTGCTCTTCACAATCATATACTCAATGCTAATGACATGGTTATACTAATGCATTATTATTAAAATGAGTAAAACATGTCAAGTATATTAAATTACTAGAATCAAGATTAAATCAATATATTAACAATGAAAATATTATCCACTTGCCTTATGATGAGAGAAAATGAAAATGAGGAGAAGCTATAACTCAAAGACCAAACCCATGGTGCTCAAATGGAGAGAAAATCTGAAGCCAAGCCAAACCATTTATAAATGGGCGAGAAAACTCTAAGGAACTCCTCTAAACCATTATTAATCTAAAAACTCAAAAGAGCTAACTATGGAGAAGTTAAGAGCTTAACTAAGCTCAAAGAAGAGGAAGAAGTTTGGAAAATTATGTCCATGGAATAAGGGCAACGCGAAGAAGAAGATACGGAAGGAAGACCGGTGGTTAATGGCTTGGGTGGTGGCTAGCCGGTAGATGGAAGGAAAAGGTGAAGAAGAAATGAGGAAATGAATGAAGAAAAAAAAAGAAAGTAAGATGGGGGTGGCTGCCTAATTTTTTGTATATATTGTTTGGTTTTTTTTTTTTTTACTAGCCCCCTCCCACCCTAATTGGTTCCGCTCATGAATGCCCACATCGTGAATTAAGCTTATATGAGTGCTTACCTAAGGGTGACTGTGGGTGGACTACTCATGATCACCCTCGGGAAATCACTCAAAGGACGTGGACTCCCATTTCTAATGTATGGTACAAGGTGTTTCTCAAAAAGGATAATCATTTTAACGTAACACTGAGGTGCTCACTCCTTTCATGGCTAAATAAAAGGGTTACAATATACGACTATTACTTGAAGTGGAAACCCTTGAAGGACCTGCGTCCTCAAGGACCTTCATACTTGTAGTCTATAAATTGCAATGCCTAAATATTGATTAAAAAGAAAAAAAAATCTCTTGCCAAAGTGATATTCACCATTGGACGGTCAAATTGTATGTCATCTCACATGGAGGATATAGATTCCTCGTCCTATGGGACGGCATTGGGTCAATGCAGCCCCCTTTTCACTCTTTTGACAGCATAATTTGCCGCTAGTCTCAATTTTACGCTCATTAAATTTAACTCCTCATTTTATTGAATCTCAAAAAGATATATTGTTAAAATATTATTAAATTTTGCTGCCAATAAATCAAAAGCTAAAATGATTTGATGTAATTGATTTTTTGGTTGACCCTTGATTTCTAAGGTGTCCCTTCCATCTACCCTCCCCGGTTCTAAGATGGCTTCACACGCTAGGAAAAACTTTTCCACCGTAATGATAATCCCAATTGGATGGACAAAGAGTGTGCCAATTCAAAGCTCTTTTTGTTATATTGAATTGAGTGGTACACATTGTGGGTCCAACCAAGGATCCACCCTTTCTGGTCCTGAGAAGGAAAATGCCCGGATCACTTAAATGGTAGTTATTTAAGCGGACAATATAAGTATCTTTAATCCCTTGTAACCGGCAACACATGCTCGTTAAAATCATGTTTACCTTAAATATCACTTATTATGAATAGTGACATGCTAATCTAGAATGCTACCTCCTAACTTTGAACTAATTAGGCAGCACAGTTGAAAAAATCGAACTTGAATATTTATTTCGATTGCCGAAAGCAAACAAAAAGAAAAGACGGTGAAAAAGCAAACATTTCCAACTTTCATCGCCGAGAAATGTGAGCGGTCGCTTTACCGTACACGTGGAGCCCAGATGGATGGATCCTCGGGAACTGCTCCAGAGAGGGAGATCATAGCCGTCACCCGTGATAATGATAATGCTTCAATGCCTAGAAACCTTTGTATAGTTTCATTCATTGATTTCAATTATTATATGGTGGGACCCTCTATGGATGTGAGGTGCTGAAAAAGAGCTCTCCCCTTGTCTCCTAGTACGGCACAATCCAGACACTTAGAGAAGGGGGCTGCTGTTTCAACTCAAAAAATAGCTTACTACGCTCACTCTCCTTTTAAACTTTTTTTTTATAAAATTATTCAAATACTCCATTTCCCCCTCTCTCTCTCTCTCTCTCTCTCTCTCTCTCTCCTCTCCCTGTTTTCTCCCTCCCCCATTCCCTTGCGCCCCCATTCTCTCTCTCCCTCCAACCATATCCCTCTCCCTCTTCCTTTCCTTCCCAGTCGACAGTGACGCTCTCACATGTGGGAAAGGAGAGGGAGAGGGAGAGGGAGAGAAAAAAATAGGGGGAAGAAAAAGGAAGAAAGAGAGGGTATTTGGGTAATTTTATAAATTTTTTAAAAAAAAAGATAATTAATTAAGCTTTTTTTGAGTTCAAGTAGCAGCCCTCTTAGATAATTCAAATAATTTAAATCTATAAATACAACATGGACCCCAATAATAAGATCCAAACCATTCAAAATCAATGCTACTAAGTGAATTACCACTGAACATATTTTCAATCTAATCAAACTAGGATGCACTGGTGATGTACTTAAAATAAAATATTAGAATCTTGTGTATGCAGGTAATCAAGGACGGTGAAAAGTATCAAGTAGGGATTGATCCTTTTGCTCCTTAATCAAGAGAAATTTTACATTAAAGGAGTGGCACTCTACAAGGAAGTTAATAAATTGAAATTGCAACTGTCCAAAATAAACATCCTTCTAGGTAATTAATTAGAGTTTTTTTTTTCCAGCATTAGATTGACAGTCCTTTTAATGAAGAAAGTAATGAAGAATATGCATAAGTTTTTCTTAATTATATTTTTTAATTAAATGACTTGGTGAGACAAACTCCCATTAATGTCAAATTTAAGGTTTTTGGTCGTGATTTATTTTTGAACGGCTGGTATTTCAATACGGCTTCAGTGTTAAGTAAACTCAATTATTTTATCGGACTTCTCTAAATTAAAGCGTCGTGGATGGGCCCCGCAGAAGGATATATCCAGCTGTTCTCCAAAAGATTCCTTGCGGTACCATATAAGATTCCGTGCGCCCGCGGCACACACGACCGTTCGTTGCCTTCAAAATATCCCGCTCCGCTCCAAGATCTCTCCACCGCTTTCTATATCAACTCATTTCTCCCCATTTGTATCTGTCTCCTTCTTCGCCTTCCTGTTCCCCGAACCAGATCCCCAATTTCAAAATCCTCTGCAATCAGGAGAAAAGCCGAAAACTATGAGAGAGATCCTCCATGTCCAAGGCGGCCAATGCGGAAACCAGATCGGAGCGAAATTCTGGGAAGTGATCTGCGACGAGCATGGAATCGATCCGACAGGCCGTTACAAAGGCGGATCGTCCGATCTGCAACTCGAACGGATCAATGTGTATTACAACGAGGCTTCTGGTGGAAGATTCGTTCCTAGAGCCGTTTTGATGGATCTGGAGCCCGGTACCATGGATAGCATCAGATCCGGGCCGTACGGTCAGATTTTCCGGCCGGATAATTTCGTTTTCGGACAGTCCGGTGCCGGAAATAACTGGGCGAAGGGACACTACACGGAAGGAGCGGAGCTGATCGATTCCGTTCTCGATGTTGTGAGGAAAGAGGCAGAGAATTGCGATTGTCTTCAAGGTATATAAGATCTGTCTCGATCTATGTCTTATTTGTTTTTTTTAATGATCTTTCGATTTAAGACTAGTTTAGATCTGGAACTGTGCAATGCAGCATTCGATCTGTGTTTCATGGTTGAAGATTGAAGATATTAGGACGTTCTCTGTATTTTATGATGAAAATTTGCTGATTTTTGGATCTGTAGAGATATATATTCTATCAGATCTTTGATTTTGATCAAATGTGAGATCTGTTTCTGTAGATCTATCGTTTTTGCTTATGTTTCATTTTTGGGAACTTGCTGAGGTCTTGATTGAGATGAGTCATGTCTCTTTGAGATTGATTGTCTTTGTTCTCGGCATCTGGAAGTAGAGCGACAAGATCTTGCGGAATTGTACGGATTGATTGTTTGTTCTGTTTTCCTGATTTGCAAGTTGATGCCTCTTTGCTTGCCTAAATCGATTGAATTAGAATTTTGCAGAATGCGCAAGAGAAGTAAGATCATTCCTTCTGATCTGTTACTTACATTATGTGTCTGATGGTGTGAGTTGGAATTCTTCTCTTTTCTGTTCCATTATTATTCTGTGAAGTCCTGAAAGTTACATCTTGAATATGTGGTCTTCGTCCTGATCTATCGGTTTTTTCCTTTTGTTCCCTGAAAACCATAGATATGCGGATGATGTTTTCTCTTTCTATATGTTGTCACTGAATCTGTTGGTAGTATATCATTTTCATTGAAGCACATTGTATTATTGTTGCAGGAAGCTTTGTCTTCGATTTATGACTTCTCCTTCAATGTTGTGTAATCCATTTGCTCTTAAAATCTGAGCTGTGAATTTTTTTTTACTGTTGAGGTCCGGGATATTTCTATGTGTCTTTCTGATCTTCATTTTCAATTGAAATTGGAGGGGACTGGACAAAGGTTTCAATTTATTGAATTTACTTTTGGACATCGCTTTCTTCAGATTTAACCACACATTCTAATGCTTCTAGGCGGGAACTATGTGAATTGTGAAAGCTTATAGCTGCAGCCATGTAAATCTTATTGTTCACACTTCACAGAGGTTCCAATCTGCAGTAATTGCTAGACCATAATAACTCAATGTACTGATATTATTTGGAACTTATCCATGAAATCCAGAAGCTAGATTTTCTGTGATAGCTATGAAGATTTGGGGAGACAAGTTGTCTTCTCTTGTTGTCAAATCTTTATTAGCTTGCTAGCCCTTTGATAAAGGAGATGAAGGAGATAATGAACATTTGCTTGTCTTCTCTTGTCGTGAGATTCACTATACTGTTTATAGTTTTTCCTTGATAGTCTTGTTTTAGGTTAATTTACATCCATCTCTATTCAACTTTCAAGCATTAATATCCCTTGAAAAATTGAACTTTCAAGCATTAGTATACGTGGCTTTTATATTATTTCCAAGGGTCAGTGTGCAGGACAGTCCTGTTCTCTCTTCAATCTATTTAGCAGGTTGTCTCTTTCACTGCTCAAGTCTGTCGAGATATTTTGTAAGGTTGAGCTGTTCAACTACCACTCAACTGGTTTTTGCTAATCTGATATGAAGGCCAGTGGAGGAGATTAATATTTCATAACTAGTGATTTTGATGATGTGACTGTCCAACAGCATATTGTGTCAAACCATTATTCATTGTCTGACAAATTAGCATAGAAAACAAAAATGAGAATAGGATACTATTTAATAATTGGAAAAATGACGGAGTAGGTAAGACTTTCTCTGGGGGTTCATGCAAGGTGGGGGCCTTCTTTCCCAGGAATGATGTCTGCCCTGTTTGTTTGCATGTAGGCATACTGCACAGGGCCAGCAAATCAGTTAGGGTCCTTATTTGCAGCTCCAAATCAGCAAACTTTCTCTATCTTTCACTTTGCTTCTATTACTCAGTGCTGAAAGTGTTTAGGAGCTGAGATTCACAAAATAAGCTGTTAACAGCTAAAGTTCTCATGGACTATGGTGCCTAGATATGGGTTGGATACGGCAGGGACACGCCATAGATATGCTAGGGACATGGATTTACACATAAAAAGTGCAGTATTGGACACAATACAACATGATACATTGCCCATTTTGAAGTATCCATGCATCATAGCTCATGGATTTGACCAACTGGATCCAAATCTAAGTGTCTGCCTCATAAGTTTTCTTCTAGAGTTCCCAATAGGACAGATTCAATCCTGTTGATGGCTTAACTGCAAGTCGGAACCACTTTTTTACTCCACATTCAACTTTCATTTTGATTGATGCTTTGGGATATTGTTCTTTTTGTATGAAGAGAACATCAAGTATGCGATAAATGCACTGTACGCTCTACATGGATCATAAAAGACCAAACTGAAAGGCCTGTTTGGATTGGAGTTTCTTTTTTTCTTTTTTTTTTCAATATCTAATAATTGCTACCTAGTAGCTTCAAATATTGTATGTTATATTTTGTGTTATTCATTATCAGTTATGTTCTCTATAATTAAATGAGTTATAAATGGAAAGAAGCCTGGTATGAACACATCTCAGTGAAACATGCCTTTTTTTGCCCTTGTTTCATGTCAGGTTTTCAGGTCTGCCACTCTCTTGGAGGAGGTACAGGGTCAGGCATGGGAACTTTATTGATTTCAAAGATTAGGGAAGAGTACCCAGATAGGATGATGCTTACCTTCTCTGTTTTTCCTTCTCCAAAAGTATCTGACACGGTTGTTGAGCCCTACAATGCCACCCTTTCTGTGCACCAGCTGGTTGAGAATGCAGATGAATGCATGGTCCTCGATAATGAAGCACTTTATGACATATGCTTCAGGACTCTGAAGCTTAGCACCCCAAGCTGTAAGTGTTATTACAATAACCCTTCTTTTATAATTTGCATGAGTAGAATGTGCAATGATTTTGTTAAATGCGTTTTGGAGTAATTGTTAGTGAAGAAGATAATACGGGGGATGATTTTCTAGCCAGATCTTGTTTTGCAAAGAAAATTTTGGAGTGGATAGTATATGAAAAAAGGGGCGGTACCCAAGAGCCTTGAGCTTTGGATGCTTGCTTCAGTTCCATTGCAGTGGCCCCCCCCCCCCCCCCCCGCCCGCGAACTTCTTTGGCGGACATGGAATCATATTCTAAACATTTTATCATGAATTTGTGAGTGTCCTGATGAAAACAACTGAAAGATGCATTTACATTAATATTGGCAATGCAAAAGGTTGATTTTGATGTTGGGAAAAATAATTATAGACAGATCTTTTTTTTTTTTTGGGTTATTCATTGTTGCAGTTGGGGATCTGAATCATCTGATATCTGCAACTATGAGTGGGGTGACCTGCTGCTTGAGGTTTCCTGGTCAGCTGAACTCGGACCTTAGGAAGCTGGCTGTGAACCTCATCCCCTTCCCTCGCCTACACTTCTTCATGGTGGGCTTTGCCCCTCTCACATCTCGTGGTTCCCAGCAATACATCTCCCTTACTGTCCCTGAGCTCACCCAACAAATGTGGGATGCCAAAAATATGATGTGTGCTGCTGACCCCCGCCATGGCCGATACCTCACTGCCTCTGCGATGTTCCGGGGCAAGATGAGTACAAAGGAGGTTGATGAGCAGATGATCAACGTCCAGAACAAGAACTCTTCGTACTTTGTCGAGTGGATCCCAAACAATGTCAAATCCAGCGTCTGTGACATTGCCCCCACAGGTCTGAAAATGGCATCTACCTTTATTGGCAACTCTACCTCAATACAGGAGATGTTCCGCAGGGTGAGCGAACAGTTCACTGCCATGTTCCGACGCAAGGCCTTCTTGCATTGGTACACTGGGGAGGGAATGGACGAGATGGAGTTCACTGAGGCAGAAAGCAACATGAATGACCTGGTGGCTGAGTATCAGCAGTATCAAGATGCCACCGTGGAGGATGATGAGGAGGGAGAGTATGAGGAAGGAGCAGAAGAGAACTATGAGAACTGAAGGAATGGAACACAGCAGACAAATCGCTGCTCGCTTACATGCATGGGAATTAAGTGAAATGCCTTTGCCTTTTCTACTACTGCCTTCTTCTTCCTTTTATTTTGCTGTTCTTGTTGTTATCTTTGTAACTGATTGTGTTCCTTAAGTTGATCTGTTTCTTTGTCTGCTCATATGGCCAACCTGTTGGCTGCAGTTGTTGATTCCATGCATTTTATATGAAATAAGGCTAGTTTTTCTAATTTTTTCCCCTTCAGACGACAAGACAGTTCCGTTTCCCCATTTGATTAGCAAAATATGGCAATGGTCCTTTTTTTTTTCTTTTGGAATGAAGAGGAAAAAACTGAGGTTCAAAAACTAGGTGTCACAGGTCTTTGTATTGATGAGTTTGCATGGCACGGCAGGTTGCTGCAATGGTCAGGATTTTAGTCTGTAGTTATGTGTGCTAGATTTCTCCTTTGTAGAGTTGTCTAGTCGATAAATCATATATTATCGGACGCTTACAAATGCCTTGCCATCTTTAGTAGCTATTCAGCCTGACTATTTTTAAAGGCTGGGAGCCACATGCTTTTGCTGGCCGATTGATCCTATTTATATCCCTAATATACTATGTATCCTTCGCATGGTTGAGTCGAGTGCGTCACATTATCAAATTACTTTTAGTCATATATGAATGGCATCCCAGGAGAGAGTTTGACTACGCAACATAGGCTTGAAGTTTTAGATATTTGTATTAGAAGTAGAAAGAGAGCGGTAGTAAACAAAATGAATCCTAAAACAAGGTGGAGAGATTTAAAGGGAGAAAAAACAAATATATTTAAGGACAAAATGATTGGGAAAGGAGAATAGAATCTTAAAGGAGAAACTATAGTAATGTGAAATCAAATAGCTAATTGGATTAGAAATATTGCAAAGAAGGTATTTGGAGAATCAAAAGGAAAGAGACATATTAACAAAGAAACATGGTGGTAGAGTATGGAGGTTCAGGAAGTTATTCGACAGAAAAAATATTGTTACAAAGTTTAGCAAGGGACTAAGAGTATGGAAAATTATGAGTTGTATAAGAAGGTAAAGAAAGAAGTTAAGAAAGTAGTAAATAGCGCAAAGGTCAAAGCATACGATTACCTTTATAATAGGTTGAGAACAAGAGAAGGAGAAAATGATATTTTTAAGCTCGCAAAAATAAGAAAAAAGAAAAATAGGAATTTAGATCATGTCAAATGTATCAAGGACAATGAAGAAAATATTTTTGTGAAGGACAACGATATTAAAGAAAGGTGGAAGGAATATTTTAGCAAACTTTTAAATGAAAAACATTTGGGCGATACAATAGTTAAAGAGGATACTTCATCACAAGAGCATACTTTTCTCCGTAGAATTAGAAGGGTGGAAGTGAAGGAAGCATTGAAGCGAATGAAGACAGGAAAGGCAACAGGCCAGATAGTATTCCGATAGAGATATGGAAATGCTTATGAGAGGTTGGGGTAAGTTGGTTATGTAGACTATTCAATAAAATACTTGTGACAAAGAAAATGCCGGATGAATGGAGAAGAAATATTGTAGTACCTATATATAAGAATAAAGGAGATATACAAAATTGTACCAACTATCGAGGGATTAAACTTATGAGTCATACTATGAAGTTATGGGTGAGAATAATGGAGCAAAGACTGAGAAAGAAGGCCAAAATTTCTGAAAATCAATTTAGTTCTATGCCAGGGAGATCAACTATGGAAACTATCTTTATACTTAAGCAATTAATGGAAAAATACAGAGCAAAGAGGAAAAATCTACATATGGTTTTTATCGATTTGGAAAAAGCCTATGATAGGGTACCGATAAATTTAATTTGGTAGGTTTTAAAAAAAATGAATGTCCCTAGATGTTATATTGAAAATTTTAAGGATATGTACAAAGGAGCAATAACAAATGTAAGAATCACATGTGGAGAAACATGTGGATTTCCAGTGACTATAGGTTTACATCAGGGATCAACCTTAAGCCCTTATCTCTTTACATTAATTATGGATGAATTAACTGTGCAGATTCAAGAAGAAGTACCATGGTGTATGTTGTTTGCAGATGATATAGTATTAGTAGATGAATTAAAAGATGGTGTAAATGCAAAGCTTGAGAGATGGCCGAGGGCATTAGAATCTACAGGTTTTAAAATAAGTCGCACAAAAACGGAATATATGGATTGCAACTTCAGTGGACATATACAAAGTGTTGAAACTACTGTCAAAATTCAAACTCATGAGATACCACATAAAGATTCTTTTTGGTACCTAAGCTCGATAATTAGTAAGGATGGGGAGATTGACGAAGATGTGGAGTATATGATAAAAGCCGGATGGTTAAAGTGGAGACTAGTTTCGGAAGTGCTTTGTGATAGACGAATGCCAACAAAATTGAATGGCAAATTTTGCAGGACAGTAGTTAAACCAGCTATGACATATGGAGCAGAATGTTGGCCAATTAAGAATACGCATATTTATAAGATGGATGTAGCTGAAATGAGAATGCTTAGATGGATGTGTGGTAAAACTAGGAAAGATAAAATTAAAAATGAGCGCTTTCGAGAACATTTAAATATAGCACCAATAAGGAATAAGATTAGAGAAAACCATTTAAGATAGTTTGGGCATGTTGAATGTAGGCCAGTAATGGCACCGGTGAGAAAAAGTTTGGCTATATAGGTAGAGGACCTATTAAGAGATAGGGGTAGGCCGAAGAAAACATGGATGAAAGTCATTAATTTAGATTTGAAGATGTTTCACTTATTGAAAGATTTAGCTCTAAATAGAACAGAATGAAGAAATAAAATTCATGTAGCCGACCCCAATATGATTGGGATAAGGCTTTGATGATGATTATGATGATGATAATAATGATGATATATGAATGGCATAGATAGGGTTGCAAATTGGTTGGTTTTAGAATGGATTTATATTGGACCTAGACTTGGTTTTAAATGATGGTTTTGATTCCGATTCCAGAATCCATTCTAACTCAGATTTTCTAACTCAGAATCTGAGTTCTGGAACCAAATCTGACTAGGAACTAGGCCTGGCTAGAGAAAGAGAATTGGGATCTAGTTTCTAAATGGTTCTAACTTTTTTTAACATTCTTATATATTTTTTTTATTTTTCTTTAAAATGAGGATATCATTCAACTTCCAATAATGAATTAGTGAGCTATAGTTTGTAATATTAAAGGCTCGTGTGGGGTGTTGGTTTCTCCGGTAGAAGCTTTTATGGACAAGGAATGTTGGCATTCTAAAATTGAACTGTTGGAGAATTTATTTTTTGGCATTTTAAAACTGAACCCGCAAATGTTGAATAAATAAGGGGTGCTCATGGGCTGGGCCAGGGTCTCAGCCCCACTCTGGTTCAGGTTTGGTGTTTGAGTTGGCCTGATAAAATCTGTGCTCACTTAATATTTGGATCGTAATTGATTAACTGATGGAAATCCCAAATCTTGACCTGGCCAATAACCCAAGGCTGGCTCAGTACAGGAGACCAATTACCCTGTGGCCCAAAAGAACAAGGCCTTGTAGGCCCAAAGCCAAGGAGTACCCAAGTCCCAGCCCAGCCAAACAGCCCAATGCCCATTCGTCAAAAAAGTCCAGGCTTGGCCTAATATACCTCATCCTACATTCAGTAGCAAATTTGGAGAGTCGAGTAGGCCCATCAGATGAGGCGGCAGCCATAACAGTACTATATTTTAAAAGACTGAAAATAGAGTCTAAAAGGGTTCCATTGATCGATCCAATTTTCCATAGATGCCTACAACCATCCACCTTTTACTTTTTAAGGTAATGGACCATCAACCTTGTAGCCCACACATGAGCGGCCTGGCGGCATTTAGGGGAGTTCGGATATAGACAGGTACAAAGTGATGGGACCAAAAGAATGCAATCATTTTGACCTGATCTTATCATGTCATATCATGCCAAAACAATCCCTAAACGCATAATCAAGCACTCCACATCCAGGAACAATGAAAATAGTATTTCGCCTGCATGAAACTGTAAATATTCTTTCCATTTGGAACATTTCAGCATCTCCTGAGTCCTGATCAACATTTTATAGTAGGCTTTTTATTCAAATTACATGTTCCCCACAAACTCTCTTCTAGAATTTTAGGCAACGAAAAAGAGTATTCATAACCCTTCATTTAATGACACCATTTTAATTGTTTTCTTCTCCCAATTCAATCATCTACAATTCCACCTGGGAAATCTTGTGCAGATTATAGTACAACTCCTGGGGTATCGCAAAAGCATGTACAAGACAACCATGATATACACATTCTGTCACTCTACATAGAAAGCCTACTTTGATGGGCGTGGAGAAAAATATCTCATAAGCCTCGTTGAACCATGTCGTTCCATGTCACATTCTTCCGTTCCTTGAAACATCCAACACTCAAAAGATTGCTGAAAATACACCTTGCCACATGCACAAACAAGGTATCGCAAAGGTCTGCAGCATTCACATGGCACCCAGCTTGAACTTTCTTCTCTCCAGATGGCAACACGTCTTGGACCCAATGCTGAGAAGCGTCATGATCAAGATAGTTAAAAGTCAATCATGCAAGACAACAAACCTGGAATGTGTCATAGCAAAAACATTATAGATAGTTGAACTTCTTTTTATTGGTGACATGAAATAGCAACATCATCACTGTAGTGATAAGCATTTTACAACAAGGGGCAAAGCCAAGTGTGGTGCCAGACTGAACCCCTGGGAGGACTTCAATTATTGAAAGTAAAAAAAAAAGTAATGGTTGAATGTATTGATGCAGGTGTGTGTGGCAAGCAAGGTGTTCTTACCATAGCTTGATAACTTGTGACTCAAACTTAACTCAGCAAGCCATAGAGTGGAGTCATGTTAGCAGCCCCAGTGAGTCATATCAATTTTATTTATATCAATATAAATGATTGAAACTATAAAAAAGTGTATGCTATTAATATAATATGCTAAAATATTTTTAAATAAACTTAATGTAGCAGTAATTAGATTTGAAAACCTTGATAGGATAATGAAAATGGTGATCCATCAACTAATTGGCATTAGAAAGTTGGGTTTTTTTTTTTTTTCATTTACGCATATCATTCTAAGTTAGGAAGGGCGGCTTGGTCCAACAGTAAAGGCTTATCAGTAAAGTCTTGGAGGATGCAAGTTCAAGTTACGGAAACAACCTCTTCAAAATGAAGATATGGCTATATACATCTTGCCCTCCTCAAACCCTGCTATACGGGAGCCACGTGCATTGAGCCGTCCTTTTTTTAATATTTTTTATACCATTCTAGGTTAGATTATAACATGTAATGCTTGCAGGTACAGTGGTAAGGGTAAGAAAAATGAATATTGATCCCCCACCCTCCAGGACATGAAAGCAGTCATGCAATTGTGACTTTGAATCAAGGTCCTTTATTTCTTATGGTACTTTTGCTAATGTGGACTGGTTTATTGGTTCAATATGAATTTTGCTTTATGTCATTATTAAAATTATTATTACATTTTAGTTTCATTCATTTACATGAATAACAAAAATTTAGACTGTGTATAGAGAGCCCAGGTAGATCTCAAAACTGCGAATGAGATCTGGGATAAAAGCTTAGCAGTGACAATGACGGTAAGTTAGATCTTGTAAATAGTATGGGCAGTCACAAGATGAGCTTGAGATTTTTAATGCTAAAGATATCTGAAAAAAATATAGTGTGCAAAAAATATTAAACTTATATATATACACATATAGGTATATGAGGTGTGATAGTTTTGTCTTCTTGTACATTAATATATATATATAGAAAAATATTATTATGCATCTATCCCTCATCATAAGGTGAGAAACACTTCCTTTTTTAGAAAATATTAATATGCGAGAAGACAAAATCACCGAACCTCATCACACCTTTTTGAGCTTGTTAAGTCAAAAAAGGAAGTGTCCTTCACCCTATGGTGAGGGATGGATGTATATTAATCTTCCTCATATATATATATATATTTATATATCTCAAATAAGTTGAATAGGCTAAACCATAATCAAATCAGTAAGAAAAGGGAAAAAACGATATTGCATTATACCAGTCTGATGGGTGGAGAAAAACATACCTTCAAACCATCCTACTGTGGTGCAAGTAGGGTCTCATTGCAATACTTCTTAAAGTTCAAACACTCCTCAACAAGGAATTCACTGTATAAATATTAACATGAACAAAATAATTAAATTCATGGTAAAATATGTAAACAAACAAAATATAAACAATCAATCACTTATTTTGGAGAAACTTACTGAATCCGCTCAACCATTAGTACTGTGTCCCATCTCGGACTCCATGGATAATCTATGATAGGACGCGACATGACTGGTGCCCCTTGAGAGTTAAAATGCTACAGAAAAGGCAAAAAAAAACATATTTATTTTAAAGGTATGATACAATCACATAGAACAATTTAAGCATCAGGCAGAATCTGTTCTTCAATTCTTCTTATTACACTTGACACATTTGAAACAGTCCATCTACTCGTTATTGATTAGATTAGTGTTCCTTGGAATGATTAGACCAATCAAATCCACAATATACATTTCATTCCCCAAATCCTCAAGTGGAATTTATAATTGAAGCACTGATGCACTGTAAGGGGTCGTTTGTTTTTTCCATTTACATATGTAAACATTACACATGTGAAATGGTTTCATACATTTTATGGTTTTTTTCAAATTTTACACGTGTTGTGTAAATCAAGTATGATTTTAGTGTGTAAATGCAATGCAAAAGGCTCCCTTCATTTTCACACCTCAAGTGCTGTGAAACATTTACACAGCAAGATGGAGAAGGCGGAGCTACAGTAAACATTTACACTTGACACATTTGAAACAGTCCATCTACTCATTATTGATTAGATTAGTGTTTCTTGGAATGATTAGACCAATCAAATCCACAATATGCATTTCATTCCCCAAATCCTCAAGTGGAATTTATAATTGAAGCACTGATGCACAGTGCATGGATGAAAGTACATACACCCTTTTAGTAAAAGCACAGAGCTAGACATGCCCAGTTTGCCCAATTAACCTGTGAGTCGAACCAGGGTAGTCACCTTGGAAAAATCATCAGTCAAACTGACAATAGGAGCTAACATAAGTAGTATAATGTATTTTGTTAAATGGGGTATATTGTAATTTCAATCTGCCATTTTAGGAGCAAAATGACAGCCAACCTCCGCATTACCAAATTGGCACCAACAAATATGCAATACCCCTTAGCTGATCCACCCTAGTCTGCAGCACAGTACCCGTGAATCTGTGATGTCTAGATGACACCAACTCATATATAATAACCCTCCTATAAACAATGATTTAAGATAGAGAAATATGTGATGAACATGCAGATGCATCCTCAAGGTAGGCTGTCACTAACAACATATGCAACCTCTAGAGTAAGAAAAAAAAATGGATCATTATTTCCTTTACCTGAGAACTCTGCATCATCAAGGTAGGCTGTTGCTTAGGGAACTGAGTAGGAATGGAAAAATGCACCTGCATAATCACATTAGACGTTTAAGGAAGAGAGGCAACAGTGGCAATAACGTTCAATGATCAACACGACTAAAATAATAAATCAGAAGTAGCTAAAACCATAGGGCTTCTAAATAAAACCACAGGAAGCATCCTTGACCAACATGATGTATCAGTCCAGGCACAATTGGACCAACCATAGTTTTGGAAGATAAAGATTGCATGGAAAGATGCTGAAGAAGACATATCATACCAGGAATGTAAAAACTCCAGAGACAGCAAGCACTGTTGCTCTCCTACAAAAAACCTGATTGGTGAAACCATTAGAAAATAACAATTGAATTGCTTCTGTACGTTTAGTCAATGCAAAAGGAATGTCTAAAAGCATACCGGATCAGCTTCTACTGGCCTTCCAAACAGAGGGGCTAGAGCCTCAATAAAGCGTCTTCTGGCATTAACAGATACAACTGCATCCAATATCTGTTAAAAAAAATAATAAATAAAAAATCATTCTATGGCCTGCAGTTATAGCACTGACCCTTTATTTTTTAAAAAAAGTATATAAATGTAAAGGCACTTGCACACCAAAATATGCACAGTAACACACATAAATAAAATTTGTGTTCAGAACGAAAAAAAAAATGATACAGCCAGGGCCAGAAGGCCTACATGATGAGGCCCAACCCATAAGAGGACAGCCCATGGGGCCAAGCCCATAGATGACTGATCGGATCCGTTCCACCTAACCCAAGGTCATCTAGCCCAATAAAGCTATTTGACTTTTCAATGGGCTTACTTACGTTGTATATGACATTCCAAAGCTTCCTAGATTTAGATCAGTTAACTAAAATCTAATATGATAATTGGTTGGCATGTAATCAATTAAAGATAACTAAGCCAACCCACCAACCAACCCCCATAGGGTTAGTCTCAGTCTATGATGCACGGATACTTCAAAATAGGCAACGTATCGTGTCGTATCATATCCGATACTTCACTTTTTATGTGTAAAATCCGTGTCCTTGCTGTGTCCATGGCGTGTCCCCGCGGTGTCCACGTTGTATCTGGGCATCATAGGTCTCAGTAGGATATCAAGCAGCAAGAGATTGACACGTATTCAATTTTGTGGAAAGGAAAGGAAATCATGTCTGGGTACCAGGAAAAGGTGGAAATCTTGTCCCTAAATAGGCTGAATTGTCCTCCCCTCCTAAAAAGCTTAGTAATCTCTCGTTTGTGATTCAAAGAAATTCTCCTCTCTCTCACTATTGTGAATGCACTTTGAGCAAGTGTTTCTCCTTGTAATGAATACTCCTTGGGTCGCCAACGCCCAACACTGATAACTCTAAACTCCAAAGGCTAAGCATCCATGGTGAACGTGCGTGAAGACTGCATCCATCATAAGGTCCCCATCATATTTGGTACTAGAATGAACTCTTCCAAGATTTTCTTCTTTGATTCCATACCTCTAGAATCTAGCAAGAAAAAAAAAGGAAGAAAAAAAAAAAGAAGATATTCTTGCTCTTGCAATTCAGTTAGGTTCCAGTCTACTTCAGTTTCACTACTGTTATCAATTTTATTCAACTGTTTTCAATATATTTGATTGTGCCTAAACCTTCATAACTGATAAGAATTTGTCCAGACAGCACCATGACATATTTCTTCAAATTACAACAAACCCATCTTGCTATAATGATTTAAGACTCGATAAAACAGCTATTCAATCCTAAACAGCAACATTCCCATTGCAAAAATGGAGCAAATTTCCTAAAATGAAGGTGAGAGGGCACACTCATGTTTCGTGGCAGATCTAGGCAGAAAAAATTGGAGCAAATTTGTTGTGCCATTCACACTAGGGATAACATGGTTACAAGGTTTTCACTAAACATAAATGATAACCACAAACTTCTAGAGCATTAAGTGGGTGTTTGCTCGCATAAAGAAAATATACCAAAAACCTTTATTCCAACCATCGCCAAGGACAGTACTATTAGAGACTTGTAATCCTTACAATGTCTATTTTCACAAAGGAGTCCATTTGCTCAGAATTAAAAATTAAGAAATGAACAATACCTTAGAGGAAACGAGGTTTCAACTCATCTAACAACAAGTACAATCCTTGAATGTGGAGTATTATTATAACATGCAACAACTACAGAAAATGCTTCTTCTAAGCAAAACAAAAAACAAGCCATTTTTGTTTAGATGATTGCAACTGACCTGTTGCCCAAGATAGTCTTCAAAATTAGGAAGATATTCAGCCATGCACCTTAGAAAAACCAGAAAACTTTTTTAATAAATAAATAGTTGCATCAATTACCCACTGACTGATGATGATTAAAAGCTCTTAGCTGCATTCATACTTACATTCCATCTAACCAAGGTGGAAGCTTGACATCTTCAATGGCAAAAAATGTCTTCAGTTCTGATGAAGCAACTAATTTTATTCGTGGGGCAGGAGCTGAAGAATATTTTTTGGTAACTGGGAAAATAACCTGTGCTTCAAAAAATTTTAGCTATAAGTGAAAAGCCTAAATAAACTATTTCCAGTCGCCTACATGTACTAAATAATATTGGGATTAAGAATAAACCAAGATGAATCCTGTATGGCCACAGATGTTACCTTTAACAGAAGTACTGACATCTAAAATACAAAGGCAAATGTTCTCCAAATGCAATACTTAGAGAGTTGTTAGCTCATGAGCACTTATATGTATATCTAGATTTTGCATGACATGTACTAAAAAAATTAATTTTTTTTATAAAAGTAACAGAGTTTTAGAAAAGGAATGGCTGGGAGGCATGTATCCGCAACATTTTTTTAAGTGATAGAGACTAAGTTTTATTAAAAAGCTGAAACAAAAATTTTGGTATGGTACAAAAGGCTTAATAGCACAAGCAAAAGGAATCAATTAGATATGCCAAAGCTATTCTGAACATCAGCTTCCATGGAGAATTCCAAACTATTTTGAACAGATTTTTCCAAAACTTACATATATAAAGAAAAGTTACAAACCATCTCATTGTTCAGCTAAGCAATGAAACAATTAAATGAAAAAAAAAATTACTACACCCTAATGCAATGGCTAGAAGAAACCAAAGAGAAAACCTGTAAGTAGATCTTTTGCTGATGTCTCCAAGGGCATCCATGCACCAGTTTATTTAAGTCCATGTTCAGTAAGGGCACGGCAAACTTAACCTCCTCTGGCTACAGAAAATTTAATTATATAAACTCTATGAAAATAGAATATGAAGAGCTTCAAGTCGAATAGGCAAAAAGATATAATAGTGGACAGTGCAATCTGACAAAAGAAAGACTAAAAACTAAGAGCATCACCAACCTTTTCAGATCCTGAAATCAAACAGACTTCAATTCCCTGCTCCTTGACGATGAAAAAGAATAAACAAATCAAATCACTCCAGCCAAACCAATTGAAATTAAGTGTATACCAATATTACAATTATTAAATATAAATTCCATTGAACTTGATGAAAGCCTAGTCAAACTGAAATTGGAACTCAGGAAATGTGACTGAGATCAAGTGTTTCCATCAGAATGCTTAAAAAGATTAAATATCCCAGCCATGACAAATATGACTGAGATCAAGTAGTCCCATCAGAATGCTTAAAAAATTAAATATCCCAGCTCTGAAAAATATGACTGTGATCAAGTATTTCCATCAAAATGCTAAAACTCATAACATATCCCAGCTTTGAAAAATGTTATTGATGACCTTTTTCATGTATTTATTAAAGAAGGCATAATAATGGAAAATCTAAATGCTCAACTTAGAACTTGGTTATAGGTCCAGATATTAGTAAGTCATTTTGGCCTAGTTGATGAGTCAAAAGATACAATAGTTTGCTAAATCATCACACACAATCAACTCAGCTAACTGGTGAGACAACTTTAAAAATAAAAACTATCAAATTGTTCTAAAAACCTAAACTGGAAGATAGAGTGGGGATCTTCAGGTATGAAGTATGCCTAAATAAGGGACTTTTGGTATGTGGTATGCCTTCATGCAATCAAATAGTAGTGTATGCTGTACACAATGATGCTCTCCTCTACTCATTTTGAAATGATGTCTGTTGCAGGTTGGTCTTCATCTTTTTGGTCCTCTCATGGAG
Source organism: Sextonia rubra (assembly GCA_037013555.1). Taxonomy (NCBI): domain Eukaryota; kingdom Viridiplantae; phylum Streptophyta; class Magnoliopsida; order Laurales; family Lauraceae; genus Sextonia; species Sextonia rubra. The sequence continues at coordinate 56,940,720 of JASUAD010000010.1, forward strand.
ATATTATACCTGTTTTAGTCTTTATGCACTCAAAGAAATCACAGGGTTTTCCAATTTTTTTCTTCTATCATAACGTGTGTAGCTCAACAAGTGAGACCGTGATATATTGGTGTTTAGCAAGCAAAATTTTGTTAGGACCAGCGCCTGTAACTCTGCTTGTTGGAGAAATAGCTTTGCTCTACATTCTAGAACACTATCATTGGTGGGTATAATAGAACTATGAAGGTGTTCCAATTTGGAAGTTCTATGCCCTATATTATCAGTTGAGGTTGTTGATGATCAGTTGGCAAGGACAGAGCCAGCTGAATATCTATCCCTCAAAATGTTTGATGTTCTTGGTATTTTGTAACAATGAGAACATAGAAAATGTTTATATTTAAAATGTGCAAAATAATTTATTTTAGCCTTTCTCATCTCAGAGGACCAGGCATCCCAAAATGAGATGCGCAAACTACTGCAATTTTGTATTATTTTTTTGTAGTAGCGTAGTTCTTTTAGGATACCTATTTTTTTGTGATCTACAAATTTCCGATAGGTTTTTGTAATGCCAAGATTTAAACACTTGTGTGAGAAAGTACCAAACCAGTGGCATTAATTTATTTTAAAATAAGAAACAAGGTTCAGTCTTCATGTTGTCAATTTTAGGAAAAATACAGAAGAGATTATAGAAATTAGCATAAAGGCTGCCTTCTCTTTTCTGTTGGCATGAAGTCCTCAGTCCTCACCTAAGCCCTGGAGCATGTAATTTGATTACTTTGAACAAGCTTTGATAGTGTTCAACATTTCTCATAGGGGTTCAACATTCAAACATGGAAAAAAAAAAAAGAAAAAAAAAAAACAGAACAAAGAATTCACCACTGATAACTACTGAGTGTTGCAATTTAAAATATTTAATTTAGAGCTAGCTATTCAAATAAAGTAATGATACAGGCTAGATCCATGATTGGCCAACCTATTGGACCCAAAACCAATAAAGCCCGATAGAGTAGAGTAGATCCTATTATTAGTAGTTGCTTTAGTTCCTTTCTTAATTATCTAGGATTCTTTAATATTTGGAAAGTCTAATCATGTTTGGTTTAGAACTTCTTATTTGATTTAAATTAGTTGTTTCCTTAATTAGACAATATCTTAGTTATAAATAAAGGTGTAATCCCTTCATGGGATACAGACATTGATATTGAATAAAAAATTGAGTTTGGTTCTCAATTGAGAGAATTATTATTTGTCTTTGGTGAGGCACCTAGACATTCTATCCTTTAGCCTTTTTGGCTTGGAGATTAACCCGTGGACTATTCTTCAAATTAGCCCGTTGGCTATTGTTCTTCCCTGTGCTGCTTCAATTAACATTTAGAAGATGGAAGCCGCAAAAACCTTCTACTATCTAGCGTTGTGAACATCAAACATAATAGGAATTTAAAAAGGGGGGAAAAATTCAGAATCCTTCTAATTCATCTAGCTCCAGATTTCTTATCTGCATCAATCGCTATAAAGCACAGCAATTACCTCCCTAGAGAGAACGGTATTGATTTCAAACTTCAATCTCGCATCATCAACCTCTCCAACACGCTTCCTCTGGTAGGACATGTATAGATCCCTAAATAAATCCATCAATCAGTATCTAGTATCAACAAGATAATACATATACAAGGACCAAAGAACGAAACAGCACAAACTCATGGATGATATCATGGTGGAACACTTTTTTTTTTTTTTTTTTTTTGAGCCAGTCAAAGTATAGAACTGGAAAATTATGAGTTACTTCAAAATCCACAAATTCTTAATAGTTGGCCATTGATTCCATGCACTTATCCCAATCTAACCTTAGTTCATGTATGAGAGACAATAGCCTTGTAGGGTCCTTGTAATTCCAGTCAGCCAAACAACTCTTAGTTGTTGGAATTTCTCCTTCTCCTTGACTAGCCATCTGAAAAGGGTGAAAATCGTCATCTTCTGGAGAAAAAATAATATCTGGTGCTGCCAAAGGGTACTGTGCATTGTATATTACATCCCCTGTGAGAGAGAGAGAGAAAGAGAGAGTTAAAACAGCATCCGTGACAACAAAATAGGTTTAGCTTTTTAAGTACTCCCCCAATTCCACAGAAACAACCATCAATCCCTGGTTGTAGTGCATCAGGTAAGGGGCTTGAGTAGGGGGTATGTGGGAGTGTGGGTAAGGCACGCGTATTTACCAGAGAAAGTAAATAAACAAATAAGTACTCCCCAAATGTATCCAGCCTCTGGTGGCTTCTAAGAGATTATATTATGAATTGCTGAAATTTTCAATTTGGCCAAAAGGTGAAAAAGATAAGACTGATCAGCCACCTGCCATCTTCGGAGCAGATGAAAGTTTCCCTGATTTTAAAGTCATTATTGACAGAGAAAACCACCAAAACAGAGTCAATTTGGTTTTCTTGAAATACAGGTGAGTTCACCTACTGTAAAACTAGAATATTAGGAGCCTTAAAAATAAGAAAATGCACAAATTGGGTTTCTGGAAAAATTAGCACGGAAGGAGGAAAGAGTAGAATGTATTTTGTCAAAATAAAGCATCCAAACATCTTTATGTTTTGTATTTCCTGAAACATTGTGGAAATTTGAATTGTCACATGCACCCTTAGGAATATTTATCTACACTCCCTAATTGTAATGAACCCTATATTAGCCTATTATATAAAGAAACATTAAAAAAAAGTTATAAAAAAACAATTAAAACAAATAACAAGAATTGGTGGAAATGCTTACTAACATCTGATATAATCAAGGCAGAATGGGATGAGCAGAGTGAAACGGTCAGAATATGCAGAATTATTGCAACCTGACCATATCCGATCAACCTGCAGTGCCAATCCTCAAACAAGAAGTTAGGAGTTGCATTTAAAAAAAAAAGGTGAGTTCAATATTAACAGTTGAAATAAGATACATTTAACAGCAACATACCAGTGAAAGAACCCTATGTGTGTGATAAACTGACAAATTCATGAAAGTATGACATGTGCCATACTGCCATAATGGTAAGAGTCACAACTTCAATCAGATAAAAGAGGGTTTATGATTTACAAATCCACTAAAAATATCTCCATTGTTCACTGTTAGCATTGAATCTTCATTAATGTGAAATATTTTTAAGCGGGAGAAAAACAGAAAGGAATGAATTTATCACAGCAATTTATGGAGCACATCTAGCAATGTCCAATACGAATGATTCTTTATGCATACAATCTACAAAGTACAAAGTCTTCTTTTACTTGGTAGGGCAAAGAAGCACCAACTTGGAGCATGTTCCACCATTACATAGTCCTCAGATCCTCTCACCGTCCGTTTAGCAGTTAGAATCCCCCAAATCCACTCAACTAAGCAAAATCTCCTTCATTCTTACAAATGTTGGAGGACAGAAACCTCCATTAAACCTAATTGTAGCAAAATCATTTTCATTCTCACAAATGTTGGAGGACAGAAACCTCGGCAAAACCTAACTGTAGCAAAATCACTTTCATTCCTCCAAATGTTGGAGGACAGAAACCTCCGCAAAACCTAATTGTAGTAAAATCTCTTTCATTCTTACACATGTTAAGAGCACAGAAACCTTGATAAAACCTAATCGTAGCAAGATTCAATCAATTTAATACATAATCAAGATTCACACGAACATGATCTTTACAATTCACAATCGATCAATCTTTTCATGGAGGAAATCAATCATACCTAACTAAATTCACAAGCTAATCAAACACAATCACATACAACATGCCTGGAACATCCAAAACATCCGATTGATAGAAAACGGATGAGTTTAACGACACTGAATGCAGATCATGATTCGAAGCGCGCATTCCCATCAAGAATCGCAAGAACAAGTTACCGAATGGCGATTTCTAGATGGATTGGACGATCGGCAATGGCGATCGATTGGAAGATTCTTATAAGCGAGGAAGAAAATTGGGGATCTTGAGATGAGAAACACCGAAATTTCAAAGAATCTGTAGAAATGGAGAAGGGAAGAAGGGAAGGGATTTGAGTACCTTAATGGAGAAAGGAGAGTGAGTGAGGAGATGAGTGAGCTGCGCCCGAATGAAAGGAGGTAAGGAATCTGTGGCCATGGCGGTGATCGAAGAGGGAAGAGGGTTTCAGAACTTCTTGAGCTCCAACTCGATCGCCAGCTTCTCCCCGTCTTCGGGTTTTCTTTCTTTCCTACATTAACATGTGCGTTTGCAGCATGGCATGGCCCTCTCTTTATGCAATGCTGGCCGCGCAGATTTATTCATTTTGCTCGAGATTGTTCGCATTTTTTGCGTCTCTTTTTCTCCTGCGCGCAGCGCAGCTAGTACAGTAAAAATGAAATCCATTGTGAGGCCCACTACTTTAAACCTGATGTCATCATGTATCATTAAAATGTGGGTTCCACCATTTGATTGAGGATATGTAAAAAGCATCATTAATGCCTCATCAGCGGCGATGAAACGAAAATGCCCGTTTAATTGGGTGTTCAATTGTACGGTAGAACCCACATTTTGCTGGAGAGATGAAATTCATCTTGAATAGGTCAATATTATCTTTACGTGAGTTCCATGATAGAGTTTGTTGTCCCCATCTGCATCTGTGAAAGGCAGAAGATTTTTACCAATTTGATAACATCCTAGTTCCTATCCATGCATGTTTTATCTTTCTCTGTATTTCCTTTTCTGATCAGTGTAAAGTGAGGCGTGGCAATTGGCTAGTGTCGGTTTGAGGCTGGGATGACCACCTGAGATAGCCTCAACATAATTAGATCTGAACCCAGCCTACTTGTTGATTGGGTCAGAAATTTGTTTAATGACCTCACCTGTAAGGGAGGAGGAGCAGCATGAACCAAGTTACGAATTTGGGTTTGAGATGTACTGGAGGTAGGGTAGGTTAGGGAATTGCCACCGGGTCAGTGGAAAATGAGTTGGGTTTGGGCTAGGAGTAGGTAAGGTATGGAGGATTCAGGATCAGCCAGTTTTTTATTTGGTTATTAAATGGATCAAGCATGGCCTGGATTCGGATAGGGAGTGCAGTGTTGATGCCTCCAATTTTGAAATTGAGGTCCGATTTAGCAATCGAATCGGAAATTAGAGCTCAATTGAGCAATTAATTGATTTAATAGAGTCCAATTTCTCTCTCATTCTCCAATTGAGTTTGGATCCTTTGACTGATTGCCCGATGGACTCACAGTCCGCCCTATGGCTGTCCTATTGTGATGTGACAGCCCGTGAGTAGCCATCGAGACAAATACTCAAAAAATCTCAACCTGATACATATTGCCAGTGGATGGTGTTGTGTATCCGGAATTTTATCAATGATCAACCGTAAGGAGATCAGCGGGTTCCTCAACATATAAAAAAAAATCTCTCCAATTGAGATATTGAGTGACTGATTTTTAAGAAAAAGAAGACTGAGAAGTGAGCCATTATTCAGATAAATAATCTATCATCTTAAATATAGAAAACCTTATATCTAAGTAGATTTCCAATTAAATATAATACAAATAAAAATAATAACAAATTCAACTTAAATAGAAGGGGAACTGACGTACTATCATTAACAGCATCCTTCCTGGGGTGAAATGGTGTGTATCTTTTTTCCCCCTCTTTTGAACAGTGAATTGGTGTGCATCTTGGTGTTCTTTCATCACCATCTGTTTTCTCGGCCGTAACTAGGTTATAGTAATACTTTTTGGGGTGAAATTTTAAGTTTCACTTCAAATCTTCCTATATGCTGGTTAATTGGTGTGCATCTGGGTCGACTGGGTGGGCCCAGAACACCTTATGCACCATATTGTAATGTAACAACATTGAACTTGATAGGAAAAAAAAATGTTCAAATAGAAAACTGGAATTGAGATTCGAATTTGGGAAACATTTTATGAGGGACTCTTAGTATACTGTATCATAGGTATAGGGTGAGACTGGAAGGTCATAGTGTAGAATGTAGATTAAGCAGTAAAAAGATCGCTGTGATTTTGATGATCAGGACTATATACTGAAAGAGAATTTTTAAATTTTTTTTTTATCAGTTTGGTTAAAACAAACATATTTCAACATGTTATTTGAAGTGGTTTGGACCAGGTCAAAATATTGTCTAATACATATTGCATTTGCCCATAAAATGGACCGTATCGGCCATATAGAAGCATTCTGAGATGTGGCTGAAGTGATCCTTTATGCACATTACCATCACTTTTGCTATAGTTGTTGTATTATCTCCTCTTTAAATTTAACCTACAAAAGCTCTCATTTATTTTAGATATGAATTATTTCTCGCTTAAATCAGAATCTTCAATTTCCAGGTATGCTTACAGTTTAATTGTTTTTTCAATTAATTTTTTAAGTATTTATGTAGTTCAATTTTTTTTATGTTTAATCTTTCACGCTATTATCTTGCTTTCATTATTCTAAAATAAAGTGATCAGTGTAGGGCGCACGATGTATCTATCAGTTTTATTATATGTTAATCATTAGATAATTTATACTTTGATTGATTATAAATTATAGAAAATAAATGACATATTATTCATGAATATTCTTCTTATTGTTATTTTAGGGTGAAAATAATAACATGTATGAAAATAGACAAAATTCGTTGTTGTGTTAACATTTTATTTTGAAGGCTCTTTTATATTCATTCTTGCATGATCCATTAAAACAAATATTTGCAGAACAATGGATCAATCTCATAATTTCTCTGATCAAAATTTAATAATTAATCAAGTTCACGAGGGAGCTATTCATAGTGATAGGCACGAGACAATATATCAAATGAGAAATGTTGTTTTGTCACGTGACATTAATAATATATTAATTGATGAGAATTTGTAAAGTGAAGATGGGGGATCAATATCACCATATCAGTCGAGTTATGGAGGGAAGTGTGGTTTTTTACAGATTAGTGCCGGTAGCTAGTTTGCAGGAACTAATGCCTTAGGTTGTTGTACTACTTTGTAGGAGGAAGTTCTACATGATATATAAATATACATATATATATATATATTCTTTTCTTTTTTTTCTTTTTACCATTGGAATCCTATAAATATGTGTAAAGAGTTTCACATTTCTTTAATTTCCATTGTAAACATGAACAAATGGAACCCTCTTCATTTATACATGACAATAAAAAGGTTTATTCAAACCTATAATCTCTAACAAACCTTCTAGAATTTTTAATAAATTTAATTCTATCGCATCTCTAAGATCCTCCTTAATCAAAGGATTCTTTCATGGAAAGAATCTATGATTGTTAAAAGATAAAATAAAATAAAATAAACCCTTTGATAAATACAAAAATATTTTGCAAATCATGTCTTCCAGGGTTCACCGTTTATTTATGGATCCATCACAATTGCAATCCGCTCTTTTTGAATTTGTTAGTGCTCGAAGTCCAGTAGATCGGATCTGTCACGATTGCTTCTGAAGCTTTGATCATGTAAATTGATGTAAAAGAGATTTGACAAAGATGGAAAGATCATTAGGCGGTTCAGTGGATGGATGGATAGGAAAGGATATGTTAATTTTTTTTATTGAAATAGAAAGATCGATGGTGATTATTGTAGAAGCATAAAGAATATAACCAATCCCCGGCTAAATCACATGGTCATCACTGGGCCAGCTTTGATACCATAGAGTATCACATTTCCATAAATTCCACCATTAAAATGAATAGATGAAACCCTCTCTATTTATACATGAGAATAACTAAAAATCTATAACACACCTAATCTATAATTTCTAACAAATCTAATTCTATCTTATCACTAAGATATCTTTAACAGTGATGGAGTGGGTTCAAAATGTATTGAATAGCTTCAGTTATTGGAAGTCGGTTTCCCTCAAAGAAAACCGACACTATTTTCTTTCTTTTTAATTTAGTTAATTTTTGTAATTTTTATTACTTTTTCTTGCTTTCCAATTGACAAAATAGGGGAGGTAAAAGAGGACAAGGTGGAGGATGTAGACTTAACCCACTCGAAGTCCAGGGACAGAACTAGTATGTGGCAGAAGGGGACCAGCCCCCCCCCTCCCCCCAAGTTTTTTTTTTTAAATTATGTAAAAAATTAGGTGGACCTAAATTAGGGCCCTAGGCCCCTTTGACACCCCCCCCCCCCCCCCCCCCCCCCCACCACATCCTCTCACTTTCTTTCTTTTCTTCATTCCTTTCCTCATTCCCTATTCTCCCTTCTCCTTCCACATCATGGCCAACCACTAATCACTGGTATTCCTCCGGTATCTTCTTCCTCGCGTCGCCCTTATCTTGTGTACACTATTTTTCAAACTTCTCCCTCTTTTATGAGCTCTAAGTTAGCTCTTAACTTCTCTATATTTATGTCTTTTAGGTTTTTAGATTAATAATAGTTTAGTAGCATTCCTTAGAGTATTCTCTTTGATTTTATATGTTGGTTTGTCTAGGATTCGGGCTTTTTATCTATTTGAGCACCGTGAGTTTGGTTTTGAGTTAAGGTTTCTCCTCATTTTCATTTTCCCTCATCATAAGGTAAGTGGATAGCATTGTCATTGTTAATATGTTGATTTAATCTTGATTCTAGTATTTTAATATACTTGATAGGTTTTGCTTATTTTAATGGAAATACATTAGTATGACTATGCCATTGGCATTGAATATATGATTATGAAGAGCAAACAATTTTTTTGCCCAAATCATGTATTTTGATTTCTAAAATATTTTCAATGTTTGTGTGATGACTGAATTAGATTGAAAACAAAATCCTACTAGATTGTGATTTGTAAATCACTTATTTTATCATAGTTGCTAAAATTCTTATTATTATTTCAATTTAATTTTAGATGCGAAAGACAATTCCAATTGATGCATATTTTAAGTGAAAAAATGACAAAAAATAAGACATTGATACATTATTGCCAACCTCCTCTAAAGTTGATATTCTAATTTTTGAAAATTCCATGGAACACTTGGAAATATAATGATTGCATGAAAAAAAAATCTTTTAGTCGGTCCCCCTTGTTGTAGAATCCTGGTTCAGCCCTTGTCCAAGACTACCATAATAAAAGTGTGTCAATTGTGACACCCTTTTTTTTTTTTTTTTTGTGAATCAAGAGTATTTTAGTTAATTAAGGTAAGTTATCACTATCTTAATTTGAGACTAATGCAAATCACATGTGTTCTCGTATTCTCTAACCATGTATGTCACGCGAGGCTTGTAGTAAGATAAAAGTACTAGATGCAGCAACAACAACATCAACTATAACAACAACAATAATAGTTTGCTGTGAAAAGGCATTTTTTTTTCTCTCTATAAAAAATTAGGGCCAAATGATTGGAAATGCAAGCAGCTATATATGTAATTTATTTGATGTTCAATCTTTGATTCATTACACAGGAAATATCATAAATTTTGATTGCTTTTAGTAGATGGATGGTTCAAATCCTATAACTTGGGCATGTACTTACATATCGTGGACATATATAGATATCATAATAATAGAAAGAATCGTCTAATCTCAAGGAGTTAAATAGGTTTTGTCACAACCATCCATCTTTCTTAAATGATCAAATTTAAACGTGAGCCCGCATGCCAAAAAATTAAAAGCAAGCAACCGTTGCAACTCATTATTAAAATAAGATAAAAAAAAGTCAATTGTAGTTATTGCCTGTAGATACCCTTCAAATGTGGATAGCTACGTGCTGAGCTCAATCAGAGCCTTCTTTTGTTAAAAGAAAAAAGACCCCCTGGGCGCACTTCTTTATTAGTTCGTTTCTCAATGTAAGTTTCAAATCATCTCTGTTCTCTTATTGCTAATATCTCCAGTCTCCCATTTCTTGATCTCTTCTCTTTTTCGATTTTTATCAACCTATTGAACATCATTATGCTAATTTTGCATTAAGAGTGCAAGCTGTGGATTGGGGAGAAAATCCATAGCGCTTTGTAGTATGATGTATGTAGATGTTATTTTTGTGAATCAAGACTATTTTGGTTAATTAAGATAAGTTATCACTATCTTAATTTGAGCCTTATGCAAATCACATGTGTTGTTGTGTTCTATAGCAATGTATGTTGCTCGGGGCTTGTAGTTAAATAAAAGTGCTAGATGCAATAGCAACAACCGCATCAACTAGAACAACATTAATAATAGTTTGCTGTATGAAGGTTTTTTTTTAACTCTATAAAAAAATTAGGGCCAATTGGTTTGAAATGCGAGCAGCTGTAGATGAAATTTATTTTTTGTTCAATCTTTGATTCATTAGATGGGAAACATCATTAATTTTCATTGCTTTTGGTATGCAGATGGTTCAAATTCAATAACTTGGGCATATGCTTACGTATCGTGTACGTATACAAATATCATAACAATAGAGAATATCGTTTGATCTTAAGGAGTTAAATAGGTTTTGTCACAAGCAACCATCTTTCTTAAATGGTCAAATCTAAACATGGGCCCCACATCAAAAATTAAATGCAAGCAACCGTTACAACTCATTATAATTATTAGATAAAAACCTCAATTGTAGTTATTGCCTATAGATACCCTAGCAAAAGTGGTGGTTGCTCATTGGGCTCTATCAAAGCCTTCTTTTGGCAAATGAAAAAGGATCCCAACTACAGAAAAAAGGACGTTGACCTGAACTTGGATTGAGATCTTGAATTACTAGGCTCATTTAGGTGAGGTCAACTTGACCTGCACCTTGGATTGACCTAGACTAAGCTAGCTGTATACAAGTCAAACATGACCTAGACTTGACCTAAATTTGACCCAGCATAATTCTGCCTTTGTTCTTCCTCGTTTCTATCCTGGAATAGAAATCTTGCAAATAGCAACCCTAGGACAGAGAATGTAGGTGGCCAGCTCTGTTCCAGTGTGGTGACAGCAGTGCATGGATAGAGAATGCTGGTGGCTAGTTGCGTTTAAGTGTGGTGATCATTCCCTGGCGATAGTAGCGAGTCTGGATCTTTTTTCCGGCAGCCTCTTAGATAGTTCCGGTCCTCTAGATCATCATAACATGTCCAAAACCTCTGTCTACTCTTTGACGGAGGTGAATGGCCAACCTCCAGTTTGACCAGCAATGGCCTCTTTATTGTTTCTGGTTTGAAGTAATCCCAGGCCAGGCCCCTTCTTATCTATGCAACACAGCCACCAAATTAGAAAAAGAAAACAAGCCCTTCTCTTTTCCCTCTCGTATATCTGCAAGCAAAACTGGTGATGGCGAGGAGTGGTACCTTCCATTTTGGTGATGACGAAGACGGTGTGTGAATTGCAGCGACGGCCAACAACTGCTGCCACTTCTTTAAAAAAGTGAGCAGTCTTCTGTAGAAGGTTTTCCATTTTGGGTTTTGAATAAAATAGAAGAGGCTTTATTATATAAGGGGGCTCAAAGAGTTTATGGCTTCCGCTTCACTTTTAGTCTTCTCACAAAACAGAAAAGGAGAGAAAATGGAGCCCGGCTTTGTTTTAAAACTGAGTTCGGTTCCTCTGTCAAAACACCCCACAGTGATCGTAGCAGGACCAATTAGGTTCCACCATGTCACCAGTGGGTAGCCTGCCATGCACGCCCGATTGCCCATTGATGATGTGGTGGAACCTGATTAGTCCCTCAATGGTCATCGTGTATTTTTCTTTTCAAAGGATCTCGATTCTTTAAATTTTCATTTTTGATAGTCAATGTTCTCCATTCTCAAATAGGTGAACTCCACCGTGGAGTCCACTAAGAGGAATGATCGGGACTCACTTCTTCCTTTATATAAATAAGGGTTATAGATATACTATATCACAGAGCCCAACATTTTAAAATTTCATTTTTGATAGTCATTGTCATCTTGTGATAGTCATCCTCCATTTTCTAATAGGTGGACTTCACCGTAGAGTCCATTAAGAGGAATGATCGGGACTCCATGCGTGGCCCACTACTTCACAAAGGCAAAAATGCAACACCTACACTTTTCGGTTTTCAACCTTGTAGTTAATAAAAGTGATAGATACAATAGCAACAACAGCATCAACTAGAACAATAGTAATAATAGTCTGTCGTATAAATGTATCTTTTTTACTCTATAAAAAAATTAGGGCCAAATGGTTGGAAATGCAAGTAGTTGTAGATGTGATTTATTTGACGTTCAATCTTAGATTCATTAGATGGGAAACATTATAAATTTTGATTGCTTATAGTAGATGGATGTTTCAAATACTCTAACTTGGGCGTGTGTTTACATATCATGCGTGTATACATATATTGTAGTAATAGAGAATATTGTCTGATCTCAAGGAGTTAAATAAGTTTTGTTAAATTTGTCAAAACTATCCATCTTTCTTAAATGATCAAATCTAAACGTGAGCCCCATGTCAAAAAATTAAAAGCAAGTGACTGTCGCAACTCATTATTATTATAAGATAAAAAAAACTCAACTGTAGTTAATGCTTGTAGGTACCCTAGCAAAAGTGGATGGCTGCATGCTGGACTCGATCAGAGCCTTCTTTTGGTAAAAGGACCACCTAGGCGCTCTTCTTTATTAGTTCGTCTCTCAATGTAAGTTTTCAACCATCCCTGTTCCTCGGTTGCTAATATCTCCAATCTCCCACTTCTTGATTTATTCTCTTCTTTGATTTTGCATCGACCTATAGAACATTATTATGTTAATTTTGCATTAAGAGTGCAAGCTGTAGATTCGGGAGAAAATCCATAGTGCTTTGTGAGTATGAAGCATGTAAATGTTATTTTTGTGAATAAGGAGTATTTTGGTTAGTTAAGATAAGTTATCACTATCTTAATTTAAGCCTTATGGAAATAATTTGTGTTCTTGTATTCTATAGCCATGTATGTTGCTTGGGGCTTTTAATTAAATAAAAGTGCTAGATGCAACAACAACAGCATTAAATAGCACAACAGTAATAATAATCTGTTGTATAAGGGTTTTTCTTTTACTCTATAAAAAAATTAGGGCAAAATGGTTGGAAATGCAAGTAGAGGTTGATGTAATTTATTTGACGCTCAATCTTTGATTCATTAGATGGGAAACATCATAAATTTTGATTGCTCTTTAGTAGACAGATGATTCAAATCCTATAACTTGGGCTTATATTTTTGTATCGTGTACATTTACGGATATTGTAATAATAGAGAATACCATCTAATCCAAAAGAGTAAAATAGGTTTTGTCACAACCATCTATCTTTCTTAAATGGTCAAATCTAAATGTGAGCCCCCACATCTAAAATATGCAAGCAACCATCGCAACTCATTATTATTTTAAGATAAAAAAAAAACTCACTTATAGTTATTATCTACAGGTACCCTAGCAAAAGTAGATGGTTGCACATTGGCTCTATTAGGGCCTTCTTTTGGTAAAAGGAAAAGGACCCCCCAGGCGCTCTTATTTATTAGTTCGTTTCTCAATATAAGTGTCCAATCATCTCTATTTCCTGGTTGCTAATTTCTCCGTTCTCCCATTTCTTGATCTCTTCTCTTCTCTAATTTTGCATCGACCTATGGAACATCATTGTGCTAATTCTGCATTAAGAGTGCAAGTTGTAGATTGGAAGAAAACCCACAGTGCTTTGTAAGTATGATGCATGTAAATGTTATTTTTGTGAATCAAGAGTATTTTTGGTTAATTAAGATAAATTTTCACTATCTTAATTTGAGCCATATGCAAATCGCATTTGTTCTTTTATTCTCTAGATATGTATGTTGCTAGGGGCTTATGGTTATATAAAAGTACTAGATGAAGCAGCAACAGCACCAATTAGAACAACAATAATGATAGTCTATTGTATAAAGGTATTTTTTAATTTGATAAAAAAAATTAGGGCCAAATGGTTGGAAATGCATGCAGCTGTAGATGTAATTTATTTGATGTTCAATCTTCGACTTATTAGTTGAGAAACATCATAAATTTTAATTGCTTTTGGTAGATAGATGGTTCAAATACTCTAACTTGGGCGTGTGCTTATGTATCGTGCACGTATACAAAAATTGTAGTAATAGAGAATACCATCTGATCTAAAGGAGTTACATAGGTTTTGTCACAACCATCCATCTTTCCGAAATGGTCAAATCTAAACGTGGGCTCCTACGTAAAAAAATTAAACGCAAGCAACCGTTGCAACTAGTTATTATTATAAGATAAAAAAAAAGTTAACTTTAGTTATTGCCCGTAGGTACCCTAGCAAAAGTGGATGGCTGCTCATTGGGCTTTATTATAGCCTTCTTTTAGTAAAAGAGAAAGGACCCGATTGCAAATATCTCCAGCCTCTCACTTTTTGATTTCTTCTCTTCTTCAATTTTGCATCGACATATAGAGCATCATTATGCTAATTATGCATTAAGAGTGCAAGGTGTGGATGGGGAAGAAAATCCACAAGGCTTTGTAAGTATGATGCATGTAATGTTATTTTTGTGAATCAAGAGTATTTTGGTTAATTAAGATAAGTTTTCACTATCTTAATTTGGGCCCTATGCAAATCACATGTGTTCTTTTATTCTCTAGCTATGTATGTCACATATCAACCAAAGCAACAACAATAATAGTCTGCTATATAAAGGTGTTTTTTACTTTATAAAAAAAATTATGGCCAAATGGTTAGAAATGCAAGTAGCGATAGATGTAATTTTTTTTATTTACAATCTTTAACTCATTAGATGAGAAATATCATAAATTTTGATTGCTTTTAGTAAACGAATGGTTCAAATCCTCTAACTTGGGCATGTGCTTACTTATTGTGCATGTATACATACATTGTAATAATAGAGAATACCGTTTAATTGAAAGGAGTTAAATAGGTTTTATTACGATCATCCATCGTTCTTAAATAGTCAAATCTAAACCTGGCCCCCATGTCACAAAGTTAAAAGCAAGCAATCGTCGCAACTAATTATTATCATAAGACAAAAATGACAAATGTAGTTATTGCGTGTAGGTATCCTAGCAAAAGTGGATAGCTACGCGATAGGCTCTATCAATGCCTTCTTTCGGTAATAAAAAATAGACCTCCTGGCGCTCTTCAATATTAGTTGATTTCTCGATGTAAGTTTCCAACCATCTCTATTACCCCATTGCTAATATCTCTGGTCTCCCATCTCTTGATTATTCTCTTCTTCGATTTTGAATAGACGCATGGAACATCATTAAGCTAATTGTCAAAACCCGAGCCTAGGAGGTCGAGGGTTAGCAAAAGCCAAACGAATGACACACGTACTCCTGTACCTGCACACTTAGACCCGGTCCAAATGTACACGTACAAGGGAAGGTTCACACGTGCAAACATGTACGCGGAAGCTGTAGATATCAAAACATCACAACAATATGTAGGAATAGAGTAGAAACCAGAAGTTACATACATCATATCTGAAAGTGTTACAAAATGAGACAAAATACTGTATACAACTCATGAATGAATGTAGGCTTGATAGATCTCAAAAGAATGAAGACCCGTATATAAGATGAGGTCTAGATGCTCTCCGAAAGGAGGGATCACGCCCACTCCTCTAGCCCGGATGGAGCCTCGGGGGTCTCTCCTGCAACCTGATTGACCGACGAGGGGTCGGTCTGGGTATCTGAGCCTGCAAAAATAAGGACAAGCATGAATACAACGATCCAGCATAGTATAAACAATAACAAAATAACACATGCTGTCTCTAATCAAAGTAAAGAACAGAAGTAAATCATAACGTGTCAATGTTTGTAAACTAGGCAATTGTGCAAGAATTACAACATGTTCTCGTGAATCAAAATACATACACTGTACATAACTAGGCGGCTACCACACATGCCATATGTTCCCAAATGAGGGATCTTATAAACATGAGGAGAACACCATTGTCCGAGCCAGGGTAAAAATGGGTCTCGGGTCTCCTGGGGTCCGGATTCCCCAAGACATATCCTTACTGCAGCAAGGCCATATAACTATACCAAAGTCACCCCGTCGGGCTCCTAAGGCTGAGGCAGAGTAGTGCCTGACCATAGTGAATCAATCATGGGCTACACCTCGAGTCAAACATACCAATAAGTATATCATACGTGCATAATCGTGCTCAACATACGTGTATAGTCAAGGTGTAAGAGACATATCAAGTAATCCATCAAGTGACAATTACATAATTATGTATGTAAAAGAATGGAGGTCAATGCTTGACATGCAAGATGCAATGCAATGAATCCATACCGAATCAAGGGTACTTACAATCCAACCTTATTCTAGTTATCCAGTGTTTCTAACCGTGTATGTTGATGTAGTTTTAAGGTGTAACACTCCGACCCAGCTTGACCTCGTTTAGTGGCTAAGTAATCTTGTTTTCATTGCTAATCGTGTTTTGTTTGTGTTTTTATTTTCGTTGCGGGTCATGGATAGGTAGTTGGGTTGAGTTTGACCTGGATTAAGTAGATCAAGCCCTTTTTCGTAATTTTAGCTTTTCTAATACATGGTCATTTTTGCATCATCTTGATATCAACACGTGTCTTTCGTTGAGCTCGTCAACTTTCGTAACTACGCCATTTGCAACCGATGTCGTGTGATTCCATTAGACCAGGATTTGACTCAAACTAAAAAGAAACTTCTAACTTGGACTCTTTTGTAAATTGGACCTCCCCATTAGCTAATATAACTTCATCCATCGACTACAAGCTCGTTCTCTCTCATTTTTCCTCACTGTGCATGTGGAGTTTCTCTCCCTCTCTTGAATTCTTTCCTCCATCGACCACCTCCATCGATCAAGCTCAATTGAGGAAGTTTGGTTCTTTGCATGTGAGGTGAGTTAGAAATCCTTCCATCTCTCTCATCTTCTTTCTCTATTTCTTCTCCTTCTTGTTTCCTATTGCATGGTGTGTCTGTGCTTTGAAATTCTTCCCATTTCTCATGCATGCATGTTGTTTTAATTGGTTTTAGGTTGTGTTTGGACCCAAGGATATCAATTGTGCAATTAAATTCAAATTGAGGCAAGTATAACCATAACTTGTAAAAACCCATGTTGGTATGCATTTGATTTTGGTTAGTTCACCTGAATTTGTATGGAAAAAGGTGTTTACAGCTCATTTGATTACTACTTTGTCTATCTCCATTGGAGAATTGCAATTCTGATGGTTTTACAGGATTTCTGTACGTACTTTAGAACATTGATTTCGTGCAGGTACGGCTAAGCCATATGTCACTTACGGCTTAAAGTCCAGAGAGGGTAAAAATCCAGTTTTCCTCTACGGCTAGGGCACGGCTAAGCCGTGTATTGCCCTACGGCTAAGCCGAACCTCAGCCGTAGCCCAGCCGTAGATCAATACAGGGTGCATTTTTCTGGATTAATTGAGAGCAACCAAATTGACAAACCTTCTACGGCCCAGCCACGGCTAAGCCGTAGAACACACACGGCTAAGCCGTACCACACACACGGCTGAGCCGTATCCACACTAGACTAAGGAAAAACAAGGATAGGTGTAAGGGAAAGACCGATATGGCTTTCACAATAGAATGTAGAGCACCTAGACCTGCCCAACGGAATGTGATACAACGCGTGAATGATCTTGAGGGCTGCGAATCATTCATGTTCGTTATCCGGATGTTAAGCACCTCCCCATGGGTGTTGGTTTAAGGGACTTCGTGCACTGCTCGATTCAATGCAACACTAGACAACGGTGCATCGAATAACTTAAAACTACATCATCATGCACGGTTAGAAACACCGGATAATTAGATTAGAATTGGTTTGTAAATAAAGATGATCCGATTTCGCATGATTTGTTGCATAACATATTGCATTCGATCATTGATCTCAACTCTCTGATATGATTACTTGTGTTCCGTTACTTTCACATTGTGGTTCTTTACCTTGAGTATGCATGTAATATGTTCACTCACAGATATGCACGCATGATATGTTGTCACGATCCACTCAGGGTTTTCATGATTGACTCTGTATGGTCAGGCACTACTTAGCCTCAGCCTTAGGATCCCGACGGGGTGAATTTGGTATAGTTATATGGCCTTGCTGCAGTAAGGAAACGTCTTGGGGAACTGGACCCCAGGAAACCGAGACCCATTGTACCCTGGCCCGGACAATGGTGTTCTTTGCACGATATAAGATCCCTCTTTTGGGAGCATATGGCAATGTAGTAGCCACTAGTTCTGTCCACAGCATGTGTCCATTGATTCGCATGGCATATTTCCTTCTTGCATGACAGCCTAGTATACGAAATTGCCTTATTTAATTTACATGACATTCTTTATTCTATTAGACACAGCATGCGTTAACTTGCTATGGGTTATACTTTGCTGAATCGTCGTATTCACAGTTATTTTTTTTTTGGTGTTGCAGGCCCAGATACCCCTGCCGAACCCTCGCCGGTCGGCCAAACTCCAGATGAGACCCCCGAGGCCCCATCAGGCCTAGAGGAGTGGATGTGATCACTCCACGGGAGAGCGTTCTTGGCATGCATGGCATTGGAGTCTTGTTTTTTTGAGGATTTGCACACTTGTGTACATGTCATGACTGTATATATTCTTTTGTTTTTTTTATAAGACCTTCGTATGTAATTATGTCAGTTCTTTCTTCGTATTCTCTTTTTGCACTGTTAGTTTGATGTTTCTGATATTTACAGCTTCCGCATACATGTTTGGCACGTGTGAATGTTCCCTTGTGCGTGTGCATTTAGACTCGATCTACGTGTACATGCACGGGAGTACGTGTGTCATTAGGTTTGGCTTTTGCTAACCCCCGAACCCTGGGCTCGGGTTGTGACATAAGGTCTCCGATGTATCGTTGTCTAGTATTGCATTTCACCTGAGAGTACACCGAAATACTTTAAACCAACACCTATGGGAAGGTGCTTAACCGTTGGATAACGAACACGAATGATTCGCAACCCTCGAGATCATTCACGTAGTCGTCTCATAGTTCATTGGGCAAGTCACAGTCACCTACATTCTAGGTCCAAGGCCCTACTAAGTCTTCTTCCTTCCTACCTTTTTCACCTGTACATTTCTCTCAGCTCCGCCGTAGGAGACCTTATAGCTCAGCCGCAGGTTCCTTACGGCTTAGCCGTAAGAGAGGACACGGCTTAGCCGTGGCTACGCCGTAGAAGAGATGCAGATTTGCATACTCTTAGTTATTTTTAGAGACACCCTGTATTGATCGATGGCTGGGTCACGGTGGGGCTTACGGCTTAGCCGTAGCACAATTCACGGTTCAGCCGTGAATGCGCAGGGCCAATTTCTGAAGGGATTACAGAAGAACTGGAAACGAAGGAAACACGAAAAGCAAAAGAAAAGAACTAAACTCAAATGGGCTGTAAACATGCTGTCCATACAAGATCATAAAAGTCATAACAATCACACACACACACATACCATCATGGGTTCATACAAGTTACGTTTATACTTGCCTCAATTCGATTCTAACACTCCACTTGCTGTCCTTGGGCTCCAAGCACTACCAATCACCACTCCCAGCTATTATGCATGAAAAAAGAAGGAAAATCCTCATAAGCCTAAGCATGGAGAATCGTGGAGAACGAGAAGAGAGGGGAAAAGAGGATCCAACCTCCAGACATACCTTGAAGCACACGAATCCCAAGCCCCCTCTTGCTGTTGGTGTGAATCAACGAGAACAATCGAAAGAGAGAGAGAGCTCACGAGAGAGAAAGGGAGCTGAAGCACAGAAAAGGAGCTGAGATGAAGATGAAGTCGGTGAAGGCTTATATAGGATAAGGTTGAGGGGAAATTACAACCAAGTCCAAATGCTCAAGGCCATTTACAATTTGAGTCAAATCGAGGTCCAACGAAACCAAGCGACATCTTTTGCCATTGGCACAGTTACAAGATGTAACGAGCTCAATAAGATACACGTGCTGACGTCAAGATGATGCAAAAATGACGAGATCTTGGCAAAAATGCAAATTATGAAAAAGGGCTTGGTCTACCTCAACCTGGTCAAACTCAACCTAACTACCTATTCATGGCTCACAACAAAATGAAAACAGGCATAGAACATTATCAACAACAAAAATAACATTAATTAGTCGCTAAACGGGATCAAGCTGGGTCGGGATGTTACACTAACTCTACATTCCGAGTGCAAGCTGT
Organism: Sextonia rubra; assembly: GCA_037013555.1. Lineage (NCBI taxonomy): Eukaryota > Viridiplantae > Streptophyta > Magnoliopsida > Laurales > Lauraceae > Sextonia > Sextonia rubra. The sequence continues at coordinate 56,960,765 of JASUAD010000010.1, forward strand.
GATTGGGGAGAAAATCCACAAGGCTTTGTAAGCTTGATGCATGTAAATATTACTTTGAACTAGGCAGCAGAGAAATCAGATGTAAGTATCATGTTCGCCTCTCATCTTTCTTTTAGGGCATGTTTGGGAGAGGGGTAGGGTAAAGTAAGGTAGAGTAAACCCAATATCAATAAAAAATAATATATGATTGGGTTATGATGACTTTTTTTAATTATTTGATATGAAATCTTTTTGACTTTTTATATAAAAAGTAGAGATTTTTTTTTAGTTTAGTGATGACTTTTTAACTTTTTTAGAAAAAAAATAAGGAAAATTTGAAATTAAAAAAAATTTAAATTTTTAAAATTTAACTTTATTCTAATTTACCCTACCTCTCTGCCAAATATGCCCTCATGGCATTTCTTTATTTCAATCCTATAGCAAGTTTTCTCTTGCATAACCTGAATGGGGAGTGACCTGTCAGTCAATTCCCCCAGACTCTCAGCACGGAGCAAAGAGCACCTTTCACCGTTGGTGGACACATGTTGCTGTCGAGGAAAATGCTACTCTCCCTTCATTTTGGCATTTTTCTTAAAATTTAAAGTGTGTTTTATCCCCTATTCTGTTGTAGATTCCCTCACCTACCATGGGACTCTTATCGACAAACGGAGTCATGCGCCCGACGCCAATAGAGATTGCTGTGCATTTTGGAGGACAGCCGATAGTCTTGATCCGCAGCATTGTCACGCACACATACGACGGTATGGTGCCTGCTGACGGGCCGGCGGATCGTCTGTACGTGTACCATGTCATGCTTACTTTTAATTTTAATTTACATCAAATCTGGTATTACTATTATTAGGATTATCATTAGATATGTGCTGGTGAGACTTTATAAGAAGAAAACGAACCAATTACTTATAATTGTTAAATCTATAATGTGGATGATTCAGATTGTGCAAGATGGTACAAAGAGAAATCCACTGTACCAAAAGAACATCACCAATGAAGAGACCCAGTTGCAATTTTCATACAGGTCGAGCCTTGCTGCTTTAGGCTTGATTCGTGTCGGGGCCTGGGCTTTCAAACCTGATTATTAATGGACCTTTACAACAAGGTTAATTGCCCTACCAATGGCCTGGGATTTCAGGTTAGTTGTAAAGCTCAATGAGAGTCGACAAAACTTAGCCAAGTTACCCAGACCAAAAAAAAAAAAAAAAACTGAAGACTCGGTAATATATTCAGTCCGTTAGCATTGGCCGAACCCAGGTTAACTCAGTTTAGAATTTAGAGTTGACTATAGGCTGAAATTCGGTAAAGACCGGTTGGCTCAGTCGAATTTCCAGAAAATTTTATTGACCTTTTGTAGTCGGTCTATACTAAGTTTCAGAGTCTGCTTTGCTAGAGAAGTGATCATTTTGCCCAAGCCCATTTTGTGTCCAGGTCTGATTTTTAGTTTTAGGACTACCATATCTCTTACAGCCCATCGAGAATTGTAAAGCCCAGACCCGACAATATTTCCCGTGCTCTACCATTCTTCAGTTCGCATCGTTACCTGTTTTTACTTAAATCCCCTTCATGAAGGCTACTAATTTCAACTTTGGTGGTTAGGCTCATCAATGTGATTTTCAGGCACTGGCCGATACACACTGGACGAGTTTGTAAGGGCCAGGCCCTCAAGCATGCAATATGACTAGAGAGATTTTACAGGCCAAGCTAGAGAAGGGCTAAGTGGTCTTGATCTGGGTGGACAACATCAAGCCCACAAGCTTTCCAAACTGAGCCAGATTAACAAACTTGAGTGTAAGGGCTAATCTTGACCCATATAATATAAATGGGTTGGATTTGGCTATTATAGCCAATTTTAGCGCTGCCTATTATTATATATTAAGCTGGTTGAATCCAATTGCAAAATCTGACAATTGGATTCAATTGATTTTGACCATGAACTCAATTGTAGAATTTATGGTCGCGACAGTTCCCCTTTCCTTCCTCAATATCTCTCATTGAAGTATTAAAAAAAACTTCTTTGCTTATAGTAACTCTCTTCTCTTATTCATCTAGAAACATCTCTTTTTTAAATAAGTAGGGACTTTATCTCCTTCTATTCTTCAAAAAACATCTCTCACACACACATAAGTGCCCATTTGTAGATGCTTAGGGATGAACTCATTCCATTTGAGAATCACAATAGATGCAAATCGTTCAGCTAAGAGCATATGATCAAGCCCATCATCCCCGATAAGCACCTTGATGAGAAGACCATCTTCCACCTTAACCCATCGGGCCGATTTGTCATTGGTTACCCTCATGGTGATGCTCGGTTTATTGGTTGCAAGATCATTATTGACATGTAGGTGAGTGGGGTGCTCACGGTGGAGTGCTTTCTCTGGCAAGGACTCAACCAAGGTGGACCGCAGTGGTGCCTACATTGTTAAACAAGCAACCAAGAGCATTGTTGCCAATGGGCTGACAAGGAGGTGTATTGTGCAAGTCTTATAGCCATTGGAATGCTGGAGCCACTTTCAGTGTTCGTTGACAAGATGCCGGGCAAGATTCTAGACAAAGAGATACTAAATATAGTAAAGGAGACATTGGATTTCAGGCCAGGGATGATTGCCATCAATCTAGATTTAAAGATGGGTGGCAATGGAAGATTCTTGCAGCCTATGGGCATTTTGGAAGGGACGACCATAGCTTTACCTGAGAGGTGGTGAAGCCCCTCAAGTGGGATGTGCCCTCTGTTTAGAGAGAGATAGAGACAGAATGAAGAAATATTGGTGCTAATGTGCCTATATTTTCCCCCATATGTGCTTATAGTTGGTGGGCTTAATACTCACTAGTACTGCCTCATTTCTTGCATTATTATATTAAAATGATGTCCCTTTTTCTTTTTTCTTTTTATTTGGTGTCTGTTTGTGTCATGGTTGAAAGGTGCATCAATGGGTGTTTGATTCTTTTTAGGAAAAAGAGAAGAGAAAGAGAAAGAGATAAACCACTGAGGCTTGAGTTTATTAAGTAGCAGGTATGGAAGAAAGCTGTTGGAGTGAATTTGTGTTTTATTTTCTTTCATTCTTTTTCTCTAATGGATTGAAAAGTCATCCTGATATGTTATTTAAAAAGGAAAAAAGCCTCTCACCCTACTGGTAGGTGGTGTTGGTTCTCACATGCCTGGTCAAACCTTCGCTAAGCACCTTTCCTCACCTGAGGCCTTATTTCCTTATAAGAGTCCCCACGCCCTTAAGGGGATACAAAAAAAAAAAAAAAAGAGCTAGAAGTCCCAACCCCCTTAAGGGGATGCCCACAAAAAAAAAAAAAAGGATGCAAATTGTTCTCCAAGGATGGATTTGCAAGTCTAAGGAGGCTCAACTAAGTGAAGGAATATGTTATGAGCTAAAAGCCAATGGCCTCGAATGAATAAGTACTGAGTCTGGTTTTCATTCATGTTTAGGTCAATTCGAAAATGATGTAAATGACAATTTATCTATTCAATGCTTTACCCACCATGTGATGGGTTTTTGGTTTGTGATACCAAACTAAGCTTGTGATTTGTATAGGTCGGTTTGGTCAACTTGTGGATGAAAATTTTTTACTCATTCTAAAATTAAAATTTACTCATTTGTTGGAACTTTAACTTCACATTGAAACTTTTAGTGAATGAAATATGTGTAACATGCAAATGGGTTGGCAACATCCTAAACCTGACCAACTTACTATCAAACCAACCCCTAATAGTTAAATATCATGTCTTAAATTATTTTTAAATTTTTTATTCTCAATATCATTTATATAGAAAATATCATATTATAGACTTTTTAAGATTTTTTAAATTTCTCTATATTTTATAATGATATTGCCCTTGTTAAGCACGAGAATATTTTGCGAGTGCAACCTTCTTTTGGAATGCTTGCTCTGGCTATAACGGCTTGGTTTGTAATTCACATTGACCTTAGTTCATTAATAAGGCCCTCGATCTGGTTTTGAGCAATCTATACTTTGATTCGTGAAATATTCTCATAAAATCTCCTATGTTGAGCCGTATAAATTCATCATTGAGTCCCACCCATATTCCCATAAAATTTCCTATGTTAAGCCGTATGAATCCATCATTGAGTCCCACCCAAAAATATGTAGTCCAAGCATTGCACTACCATATATTTATATTAGTCCATATCTAACTCTAATAAGATGTGGGCCTTCCTTCATTGATTTCGCTCAGATATTTTTTGGATTTTTATTTTGCATTTTAATCATGGTAGACACGAAAGCGTTGTGGATCAGAAACCAATTCAAACTGCTTGTGCATATATTATATCCACTAAAGCAGATTAATAAAAATGTATTCCGCAAATGATTTGAAATTAATCACATGTATGTTTTTTCAATCAGGCCCATCCTATGAGTCTGCGATGGTAGTAAATACGAACCCAGAAAAGAAGAGAAAATATTCCATGATAGAAAAAATGAGTTAAGTCCAAATTAATTATCTGGTCAGCCCAATGAATCCATGAAAAGCCATCACTGATTTTAAATAATCAGATCTATGCATGATATCATCAAAACACAATTCTATCTAATTGCGTTCACTAAGTTAAAACTCATTGTTGGATCAGCATGCAATATGGTAATGATAAGACACTCCCATTTTGGTAAAGTTAAAGTTATTCCACGGTAAGGAAGAAAAAACAATAATATCCCACCTGAACGGGGTTAAGTAGAAGACAATATCGTAAGTAAAGTTTTTTGTCTGTCACCATGAGTCACATGGAGCCTCCTTTATTTGGGTTAGGTTTGGCACATGCGGACGAATGACACCTGTAAGGCTATCAAAATGACCTGTAAGGCTATCAAAATGGGTCATTAACCTGGGGTGAACATAATAATAAATAAATAAAAAGAACCATTAAGAGAGGAGACAGGTGACAAACGTTTGAGAGGCCAAATGACTGGATTGGGCCATCAAAAAGTTACTCCCCGAAGGAGGACATTGTTAATACTTACAGCAGAACCATTTGGCTACTGGAAGACAGCCAGAAAGGGGGCAGCCAGAATCCCTTCAGTGATGACTATAATGCCAAACAGGTTGTCACAATATTTTTTCTCTTGGTTTTCGTGTGGGTTAACCCAAATATGGGAACCGGATCCTCCCACATGCAGGGAGATACAGACACAATATATCTTGTTTTGGAGTCCTGTGTCGAGCATGAGGCAGAAAGTAATTGGTCCTATCGTGCATTGTGGAGGGAAGTAATTAGTATTATATGTACGGCTTATACGTTTATTTTATACGAAAACTTTTGGTGGCTTAAAGCCCACCAAAAGTAAAACTATGAACCGGATGTGGGTAAAGAGGATTTTCTTAAATAAAATTCTCAATTTTAAACTTTCTTTTTGAATAATTCACTTATAAAATGAAGCCTCCGTTAGAAAGTCATATCAGAAGTATAAATATTTTAAATTTTTTTTAAAAAGTGAAAAAATAATAATTTCAAACCATTGTATTATGATTAGGCATTGCTTATATTATTATTATTTATTTAAAGCTCCACTTGAAATTCATTGTACAAGTGAATTGCTAATAAGGCCCTAAAAGCAAGTTAGATTCTAATTGAGATGATCTTTGTCAAGGCAATAGTTTAGTTGGTTTGAAATTTAGATTTACTCTCTAATATTTTAAATTTAGCTTTCACCCCTTATATTAATTATTTATTATATATATGGCGATACATGTACCTCCTAAAAATTAATTTTTACCCGTAAAAAAATCAATAACTCGATCTGAGAAGGTCCCAAGGCTGGAAAAGCTAGGCTCGAAAGGTATTTGTCATAAAAAAAAAATTTTTTTGATGAATCACCAACATCAAAGTTCCCCGACAGATTGTCGTCACCTGATGTCAGGTGGGTTCCGCAAGAGTACGGTACCAGCATCTCCGCCACACAATGTCCTCTTCAATAAGCCAATCCAAATGGACCCGGAGATATCTCGATCCGAAACATCCGAACCGTTCGATCAAACGTCCTATCCCCTAAAAGCCCTAACAAGATTATGACACGTTTGTACGCACTCGCACGCGAGAGAGACAGACAAGCGTCTGGAAGCTCGAAACAAAAAATCTAGATCCAACGGCTCAGATCGATCCAAACCACCCCATCCCTATCCAAATCATCTCTTTATAAACCCATCCCCCAGGATCAGATCCTACCAAACCCCAAAAAATCCCCAAATCGGTTTCGATTAGCAGCAGAGATGGCATCAAACCCTAAAGTCTTCTTCGACATGGCGATCGGCGGAGCGCCCGCCGGCCGGATCGTGATGGAGCTGTTCGCGGACACAACGCCGCGCACGGCCGAGAACTTCCGCGCCCTCTGCACGGGCGAGAAGGGCACTGGGCGGAGCGGGAAGCCCCTCCACTACAAGGGCTCCACCTTCCACCGCGTGATCCCCGGTTTCATGTGCCAGGGCGGCGACTTCACCGCCGGAAACGGCACCGGTGGCGAGTCGATCTACGGCGCAAAGTTCGCCGACGAGAACTTCATCAAGAAGCACACAGGGCCCGGAATCCTCTCGATGGCGAACGCCGGCCCGGGGACGAACGGGTCGCAGTTCTTCGTCTGCACCGCGAAGACGGAGTGGCTGGACGGGAAGCACGTGGTGTTTGGAAAGGTGGTGGAGGGGATGGAGGTGGTGCAGGCGATCGAGAAAGTCGGGTCCTCGGGCGGCAGAACCTCCAAGCCCGTGACCATTGCTGACTGTGGACAGCTGTCATGAGATGGACGGTTGATCTGATCTGACATGATCTGATGAAAAAAAGCTGTGGTGGTCTTCATGTTTTTTTTTTTTTTTTTGGTTGTTGTGTTTGGTCTGTGTGGCTATGATCTGATCTGGTGTTTAGTGTTTAATGTGGTGTTTAATGGGGACAATGAGAAGGGTATATGCCTTTTCTGGAATAATAATAAGAATTACTAGCATTCACACTTTGGATGATAGGAGGGTAGGTGCTATGGCTGGATGCACGGGTCCCATTAACTTGGTATTCTATTTTCTATATTTGGATCTATCATTCTTTTAGCCGTGGTCCTTGATGTGAGCCCGACTCCACGGGCCTATGGAAATCTGAATCCTTTTGAACGGTTCGGATTAGATTAGGTTAGTCCAGGTGACTGCTTTACTCGTAATTGATCTGGTTTGTGCTCATTTATTTTTATCGTTCCCACGATACAACTGTGTCTGACATCACGAGGCATGCGGAAAGGACTTGAGGGCAGTCGGTGTGTGGTGTGTACATTTCAAGTTTTTATGACCGTGGCGTGGGTCATGCGTGATTTTGTCGCATTGGGAAAAATGTTGTCTTGATGTGAAGGGAAACTGGCCATGGTCCCATGGATGGGGCACGTGTGATATCGAAGCAAACTGTTGAGTTGAAGTGTTGGTAGGAGACGGTTGATGGTGTATGATAAACTAAATTAATGGGGTCCCTTAATTAAGTTAAACAGATTTGGGCGACAATTTCGTTTCAGACATCATGGGAATTGGGATCTCTAAGTCCCTCTTTGTCTAGATAAATTACATAGAATACATGTTTATAAATCTGGCAAACGGGTCGAGTCAGGTCAGGGTGGGCGTAGTTTTTGGACTCCAACCCAAGCCCGACCTGTTTTAGAAACGGGTTGAAGATTTGCAAGGTCTGCGACCATAGTTAATAATACCGTTTCGTTTCGGCCGAAATGGCCGAAAATTTTCATTTCGCTATGCAACCAAAACGAAACGCAGGGTAAAACTTTTCGGTTAGGATTTTTTGTTTTTTAATTTTTTTTTCTCTTTTTTTAAGAAAGCTGTAGCCTTTGGCAGAAAAAAAAAATGAAAAAAATAAAAGAAAGAATGAGGGTTGAAGTAGCTATAAATGCCCCATCTTGCTGTTGCCCCTAACTTGCCCTCTCCTTTGCCTCACTGTTGAGTTCCTGCCACCGCTCCTCCTCCCAGTCTCTTCTTCTTCCTCTTCTATCTTTTCTACCTCCCTCTAGTTCTTTCTTTGTTTTCATCCTCCTGCTCACCCTTTTCTTTCTTTACATCGAGATTCAATTTGGGAAGTGATTGATGGATGCGACAGCTGGACTCCGTTGGAGTCTTCTGGACAAGTGGTGACAAGGGGTTAGGGTTGGGCCTCGGGCTGGCTTAGTGTTGTGCTGGGCGGGGGTTTGGGCTAGTGCTCTGCATATGGTTGGGTTAGGGCTGGTTATAAGTTTGGGCCTACTTTGAGTGTAGGATTTGTTAAAGGATTGGAGCCCATGGGCCAACTTTTTTTTATAATATTTTTCTAATTATAAATATTTTAAACTTGTATATTTAATTTTTAATTTTTCGATATATTTAGCCAAAAATTTGAAACAATCGAAATATTTTATTTTAAAGAATTGATCGAAATGGGGTTCCAAATAAAATTGACAACTATAAGTGCGATCGGCGTAAAAAGATATACATCCCTCGCTTTGTGAGGCTATATAGAAATAATTCTAGCCTAATCAAGATCAATGTGATCCCTTCCAATGTTGGGGGTATAAAGAGATAATTTTAAACTGTTCAGTCTATATAGATATAATCCTAAATTGTTCAAGACCAATGTGATCCCCTTCAATGTTGTATCCTTAAAAATTAGTCAAATAGGAGAGGCTACATGGAGATAATTTTGACCTTTCAAGATTGTGATGCCCTTCAAGCAGTGTGACATCTATAAATTTTAGCTAAATAGAAACAGGCCAAGCTGTACGAAGGAAATGTGCTTGGTTGATGCGGTGTTAAGCACTTTTCATCATGCAATTAATCTTTTGGTAGGATCCACTCTTTTAAAGTGAAATTTGAAGATGAATGATATGAATTATTTTTACTTGGGCTTCAAAATAGAGTTTCAAGCATGTGCTACAAGGCTCGTATGAAACAGCTACGGCGAAGGATCCAGATTCTTTATTTTCGTTTTGTGGAATTTGATGTGTGCAGCTGATTACACGCTTGCTAGCTCCACTTTCTAGAAGAGGGATCACGGATTATGTTATCTTTCCAAACTCGTTATTGACACTAGCACCTCGTAATTTTTAACATTTTTGAAATATGCTTTTTAAAAAAAACTAAAATAAGTACTTTCAGTATAGGACAAGCTTTGGCCAGTTGGCCGGGTATGTCCGATCTAAAGACACCCCCCTGGAAATTTCTACATGAATAGATATATCTTACTGAAGGACAAACATAGATAGCAGAGAGAGAGAAATAAAATATAAAATAGAAAAGAGACGGAGATCAGTCTTGTGATAAAAGGTCAAGAATGCCTTCAAAATTGAAGGAGAGATAAAGGAGACAATCTTCTCAAAGAAAGCCTTTCAAAATCAGGCTTGTAGGGTCCACTCAAATGCATTTTTATCATTGGAGGGAAGTCCTCCGTACAAAGAACGGTCACTCAAAAAATTATACCAATATAAATACCCTAAGTCCTATATTTAATGCCATAAAATTTTAATTCTCATTTAACCATAAATTTTTATTAGATTCAATCCAGTAACGAGTAAATATTAAATGATCATAAAATCGAGCATGATACCAAAATATGTAGAGACGAAGGTGTGAAAGGAGTTGCACTAGTTGAATGGGCATATAGAGGTGGACTGTATCATATTGCTGATTGATCATTCTCATCCATAGAGCTAGACTGTATATGAGTCTGCTTGTAAAGCATACTTCACCTGTTGAATGCATGTTTGTATTAGAAATTAGTGGCATAAGGCTTAAGTTGTAGCTCTATTGGTTTGGAGTATCATGTACTTAGGAATCCATCTGATGGTCCAGGAGGCATGGAGCCATCGGCGTGGCGGAACTATGTAGTGGTTAAGGGGGACATGGCCCCCTCTAGAATTTTAAAAAAACCTTGCTATTATCTTAAATTTTGGTCGTTTAATATTGACTTCCAAGGAATTTAGGAAAGATACCTTAATATTATGGAGATTTTTAATTTTTTTTCTATATTAGCCCCCCAAAAATATTTATTTCTACAACGGTCCCCCCAAGGCAATTTTCCAGGAACATGAAGCCTTTAGTTTTTACCATAGTTAAAAAAGGGACACAAGTTTCACAAAATTTTAAATTAACCCCTAAGTTTTTGAGGAAGGTTGTCAATTAAAAACATCCATTTATTTAAAGCTATTTTTTAATAATTTTTTCTCTTAATTTTTGAAAATACCAAACATACCCTTCATTGAAATAAACCTCTCCCTCAACTTTTCTATATTCTCCTCACTTTCTTTACTGGCGTCCTTACGGTGATCAAGAACAACCAACATTCTCACAACGATCAAGTAATTTTGGTATTCTAAAAAGATTGCAAAAAAATACCGTTGGTAGGCATCCCGTTTCTCGTACTACCCACCAAGCCATCCCTCAAGGCCAACCAACGTTCTCACAACGATCAACAATCAATAGCATGTAATGTCTCCTGAAATAATGCTATGACTTTTATGAACCTTTTTTTAAGCTATCTTTTAAATATATATAATATATAAAAATAAACAATATATATCATATTATATATCAATGGTTTGATTTGATTTGGTTTCAATCTATGGATAAAGTATTAAATCTGTTATCGAACCATTACTAACAGATTAAAAAATTTTCAATCTATCAAATCATTAACAATTTTTTCAATTAAAAAACCGTAAATCGAATTGGATCGGTTTGATTTTATGGATTGACACATATTTTGTACACCCATGACCATCACTATACCAAATCAAGCAGCCTTTTCATATTATCATTTATCAAAAATGTTTTGAGCAGTGAATGTAGTAAAGCTCATCTCCAAACCGAGTTTAGCCTTCATTACCTGCTTTCCAACTTTTTGAAAAAGATTTCAACTGTTTGAATGTAGAGTCTTACACCCATGGGACCATCAATCAGAAATCAGTATGATAAAACCATACTCTGATCCGTCCATCAATTGACCCAGTGGTGATTCGCTTCGCCTTTTCAGGTCTTCAATTTTGGTGCATTGCCTCGGAAATGTGGACAGTTGATGATATGTTGCTTGATTTCCACTGGTCTTAAGCCATGTCCAGGCAGTTTGAGGGACCCCTCACACGAACCATGGAAGTGTGGCCCAATCACAAGCTTTCCAGCTCCATTAGCACGGGAAACCTACTTCGGCGACCCTCGCGTGTGAAAGTCTCGAAGAAATCTGGAAACGAATGGGCCTCCTGACGACGGCATTAAACGCAGGGAAGGCTCTTTTTCTACCATCCATGAAAGCTCCTGTCCCCCTTAACTCTCAAAGTCCTAACCCCACCGACAAATAAAGACATCTAGGGCTGTTGTAACTTGAAAGGACGCTTGGAGCCCCTTCCAAACGCATTAATTACTTGCCCATTTCCCCACCAAAGGCATAATTCACAATGGAGTATGGGTTGTTCTGGCATACCATTAAATTTCACTCTGTTCCTCTCATTGAATGATCTCCTGCCGTTTTGGTCCTGGGCCAGAAAGGATCTGAAAGGCTGTTAGTAAAAGCAGAGGTGATTTGTTTTAAAACCTGGTATTTCTGGTGGGTGAGTCCGGGGCCTGTAATGTGTGATTGTCATCGTCTAGCATGGGAACTTGGGGGTATACGTTATCAATTCGTGGCCTTGCAGGGATGGAAACTCTTAACACCAATTCATGGCCTTGCATGATTGTTGTTTGGTTATAAGAGTTCGGCTGGTGCGGCCACCTACATGCATACCTATTAATGAGAATACCTATTAATGAGAAGGGCAGATAAATGTAAAGAAGCGAACCGAAAAAATCAACCTTGATAGATTATCTTTTTACTTTAAAGTTTAATGGTATCTTAACAGTATATTTTATTATTGAGATTTAATTCAATAGTAAATAAAGTTTCAATAAGTGTAAAATTAAATCTAATGATAAACCATGGGACGACAAGAGTATGAAAGAGGTTGCACTAGAAAAAAAAAAGGAAAAAAGAGGTAAAAAAGACTAACCTCAAGCAGAGAAAATGAATCTAAAAATAAGATGATGATTATGATGATGACGACCCAACAATGGACTAGATGTTTTCCGGAGCCATCTAAGTAGAGTAGAGATGGACCTATACGCTGCCCTATTAGGTGCGAATCAAACATTTCACACTCCGCCCATGGATCTAAATACAGCCAATCGAGCTAAAGTGAGTTAAACTCAGCTAAGCAAATTGTTGGCCAAGTGAGTCCGCACCAAATTAAGTTAAATGTCTTGAGTAATTTTTCTAACTGTATTAGGAATTTTATGCTTGTTAAACAGTAATCTCTTAATAAGATTAAGACTTTTCTTTGTCTAAAAATAAAGTTTTTGGGAAACAAGGAAGTAGCAATTATATATACTGATAAAATCTGTAACTTAGACATATGTTGAGATTCTAAGATTGTGGATTCATAGATTGAAAAAGAATCCAATGAAAATTAATTTTGTGTAAACATAAGCATCTTTATTGAACCACATAAATCTCTTGCTTTTTGTGTAGTTGATTGTTAATTTTAATTGCCTGTGCACACGTATAACCGTGGTGTCATATCCACAACACAAAGGTAGCCCAACGCATTTGTGAACTTTTTATTTTAGTTGGATTGGCCTACTGGCCAAGTGATACTATCTTACTATTGACATGACGGAAAAAAGGACTGTTGAACCACAATGTATCCTTCGAATGCCTGTGATGCGGAGGCCAACACCCCTCAACCCCGAAGTGCAAATGTTGGGCTATGATTATGATGTCCACCGTACAAGGAAAATCGACAGATAACACAAACACACACCTGCAGTCTTGTCCTTCAAACAGCTCAATTTGCCAACTAAATAAATGTTGGCAGTTGGGAGTTTGAATCTCTTCATAAATAGACATCCACGTACCACTATTTGATCTCCCTTTATACACCATTTCTTCAACAACCTTTACGTGCCAATTTGCCAATTCATACACATCATTCAAGAATCCTAACACCAGAATCTCTCCTCCATTTTCATGGATTTTCACTGCAAGTTTCTGCTTGCAGTTTTGCTGCTGATGCTTGCTAACGGAGTGGATAAAGCTCGAGCAGATGCCATGGTAACGGGCAGCGTCTTCTGCGACCAGTGCAAAGACGGGCAAATGACCCTGTCCGATTACCCACTCAACGGTTAGTAAATAACTAGGCTTAGGTCCAAACCACGGGCCAGTGGCCCGGCCCAGAGTACCCTCGTAATAGTTCTCTCGACCAATGAAACTTGATGGTGATTGATGTGATCCAGCGGACTACTGAATTTCTGTCTTATTTTTGTTGCAGGAGCAAAGGTGGCAATAGCATGTGCCGGCAACGACGGGCAGATGACGGTTCGGAAGGAGGAAACCACCAACTGGCTCGGTAACTATGTGTTCCGGTTCGAGGGGAGCCCCGATCTGAGCCATTGTACTGCCCAGGTTATGATGGGCAGCGGGCAGGGCTCGTCCTTGGGCTGTGGGGCAGCCGCGGGTCCTGCCCGGGGACTTAGCCTCATTTTTAGGATGTTCAACATGGAACTCTACAGGGTCGATTCGCTGCTGTCCCAGCCTGCCCGGCCCATGTCCTTCTGCCAGAGATCTTCGGGCAGCCAGGTGCCCGGCCCAGCTCCGCCGCGGACAGTTCCTTCCCTGCCTCCACCATCGACACCGTCCCCGCCACGGGCAGTTCCTTACGAGCCACCACCATCGCCACCGTCCCCGCCACGGATAATCCCTTTTCCGCCAATGCCCTTCTTCCAAGGCTCCGCTTGTCCGTACCAGTAGGCACAAGACCCTTTTGTCCTTGCATTCCATTTGCAAATTACATAGTGGTCTAAGTTGCACTAATCTGAAATGCATGACCGTCCATTGGTTTCGAATCAATGTGGGCCACGATCAAATGAAACAAATTTGGATGATCAGATAATTGTTTACTTTCCGTCGGATTAAAGTAAGGAGTTCGATCCTCCTAAGGCTTTCACTTTTAGAGAAATCCTCAGGTATGAGGATAAAACTCGACTGGGCTCAGTTAATAAAACCAAGCCGCTAAATGTAGACAACCTCCCATTGTATGACGTATTCCCACATTCCACTTGAAAAGAGTTGATCCAGTGTAAAACTAACTATTTAATTAATTACAGTCCTATGTACCTATCTATTAATCAAGTTTTTTTTTTTATAGAATGTGATCAATTTTATGATTATTTCAACTCCTATTAAGATAAAATTTTGAATACCCAATACCCTAGGAGGCTTTGTTTTTAACAGCTTAGATTCTTCACGGGTGGGCTCTATTGTAAAGTTTCACTCCTTGAACTCACAATGGATAGTGCTAGCTTAAATGGCCCAGAGTTCAGTTCAGACCCAACTATAGGCTTGTTATAGATGTGCTTTGCATGATATTTCAAAGAAAATGCACTCAAAAGGTTCCTTTTGACTGCTGCTCGTTGTATTTGCAATATTGACCAAATTTATGTATGCTTCAGGAACTGGACCATGCCTCAGAACAGATGCTACTGGAAGGTGGTGGGGCCAGACACGAAAGTGGCCGTGGCCTTTGGGCTCGCTGCAGCTCGAAAATTTGGAACGGACATGAATTTGTGGGAAGGTCTTCAAGGAAAGGGGGACGTCTATAGGACACTCCTGAGGGAAGGAACCACTGCCCTTCTTAACTCCTACAACAGCATTGAATTCAGCTACCCTACTCTAAGTGTGGTGGGTCAAATGAATTGGGCGCTCATGGGCTCTCCTCAACAGGCCCTATTGACCGCGTTGCAATTTAAGAGGGCAAACTCTGGTGGGGGTCATGGACGCTGCACTTTCACCCCCTGCAAGTGATTTCTTTGCTTTTTGGGGGAATTGGTAGCAGCAATCGATGATTTTAGGATGAGAAAGAAGTATTCACTCGGTTCTCTATATATGTATACAAGGAGATATACTTCACATAATGGTTTCAGATCATTTTAGTATGTGGTTAGAAGAGAAAAGCTATTACCACTCATTTATTATGTACGTGTAGAACAGCTATGGCAATGAATTATATTAGAGATAGAACACATTCCAGAAAAGTAGGCCCGGCCCAGTGTATCCTTATTAAATTAAACATTGTTCCTGGCCTTGCATCAGATGATTACTCACATCTCGTGAGCATGACTAGTACTCATAGTCTCTGTTACGGCATGGGCAAAGAACTGTCCATGTATTCTAACTTTAAAGGAGAGTTTGTTTGCATTGAATACAGACTCACGGTAGGGTAGTGTTGGGATGGTAGTTTCATAGGTTGGGTTTATGTCCTGTATTCCGATTTAGCCGGATGAGTCCACTAGGTTAACCAGGGACTGGTTTAAGGTTAAGTGTGTTTTGATAATTGTACCGGAACTTTCTTAGTGGCCAAGAAAGTGGAGATTATATATATATATATATATAGTCTGTAACCCTATATGATGTGGTATCAGGTCACTTCGGGTCTCAGGTTGGGTTAGACCCAACTCATGGTGCAAGCCCAATCAAACAGGTTGTAGGTCGGGTCGACCTGGTCCGTGTACTAGAAGCCCAACCCAGCAGTGCAATCCAACAGAGTCAACCCGTTCGGGTCGGGTGAGGCCTGACCCTGTGTGCAGAGTCCAGCCCAATGCAGCATTGCAGTGATGTCGACGTCAGCTTACGTTGGCAGAATGTACAGTCTACAAGCAGGTTCGACCAGTTTCAATAACTGAAATTGTTCCAACAGAGTCAGCCCGTTTGGGTTGGGTGAGGGCTGACTCGTGTGCACAGAGTCCAGCCCAGTGCAGCATTGCAGTGCTGACGTCAGCAAAACGTACGGTCAACAGGCAGGTTTGACCAATTTCAACAGCTGAAACTGTTTTTGCGATATCTTGATCATCCGATATTCGATTGAAAATCCATTTGCAACTATAGACTTGTTTCGACCAGATTTATGCAGAAGAGGGAGATTGGTTGTTTAGCGGTCAATGAGGAGTTTAACCAATTAGAAGCGTAGCAACTTATTTCTATGATATCGGAGCCATCCGTGGTCAGATTTCAAATCTATTTCTTCCAGCGTGCTCGTGGTGACGAGATCTACAATTTAATTCAAAAATTTGAAGAAGTTCTGAACAGATGTGAGTTCAGATCAGAATTGGATCTAGTCGACGTGGTTGTTGTTGCAAACCCAATAGTAAGAGTCTCCGGCTTAGTTGCAAAGAGTTTGCTGATTCAAACGAAGTTGTTCGTTTGGGGTTCACATGCTTTCTAAATCGCATGTGATATTGTTTATCTTGCCAAAGCCAAGCCAATGAAGAAGCAGCAAGGAGGAGCTGATGCATCAGCAATTGTCAAATATATATTTTATTGATCGGAGGCCCGGTCAAATGGAGTTTTTTGACCGCTTAGAAGCAGAGGTTGTTCTGTAATTGTAAAGTCATCTGGACTTGTATTCCCGATCTATTTTGCTTGCATACTTGTGGTGATTGGATCTTCATAGTGATGTTGAAGATGGGGCATGATGGTGAGTGATTCAGACATCGATATCACTCAAATTTCTCAATGAATTCGAGCTTTAAGTTCGAGTTGGAGTTTGACGAGAAGATAAACTTTGCTCAAAGTTCATGTGCTGGTTCAACATGTCAAACTGTTAAAGGAAGAAGACTCCATCGTCGATACAGTAACGTACCATTCAGCAAGGTACGTGAAGACATTGCCGGTTTTATCTTCTGATAGCTTGAGTTGTACGAAATACAAGTCAAGGTGGAAATTGTTAGATTTATGTCTTGTATTCCGATTTAGCCGGATGGGTCCACTGGATTAGCCAAGGACTGGTTTAAGGTCAAGGGTCTTTTGGTAATTGTACTGAAACTTTCTTAGTGTTGGTGGCAAAAAAAGCGGAGATTATATATATGTATAGTCTGTAACCCTAAATCTTGCACTGAAGAAATGTGAGAGCTCTCTTGCACGTGGTATTTGCACACCACGTAGGAGAGACAATGTGGGAGAGTGAGAGTCTCTGTATGCTATACTTGTGATAGTGAAGATAATCGTCTCTGTGCCCGTGGATGTAACCTTGTTTGGGTAAACCACGTAAATCTCTGTCTCTTCTTGTGTGTGGTTGTTTCTTTGTTGATCTTATGATTGATGTATGTGCACAACGGGTGATGTCAAAATCACAACATTACAAACCATGACCAGAAATACTTGTAACTTTTTATAGCCACATAATGCTATGGTTGATATGTTCATCTTGGCAGTAGTTAACACAACCATGTTAATTATTGATGATGAATCCTTAACAAAAGTTTATCCACACACATCTTAACATTTTAATACACAATGTACGCAAAGGTAGAAAAAACAGCCTCAGAAATAGTAATGGTGAGTTCCAATGCCCAATTATGCAAGGCAGACAGTAACAGAATTTTCTCATCAATTTAAACCACTAATCTTACTGGGGACCAGAATTCAATTGGGAACTACTGTGTGAGAACAAAGGAAATTAACTGACAGGGCAGAAATGTGTACCGTACATAAGCAGCTCCCAGACAGGACCACCTGTGGTTGTTACTGTAGGTTGGGTCTATTTATGAAGCCATTAACATCTAAGGGCATACCCTCTATCATAGAACAAAATAGAGAAAGAGAAATATAGCATCCCTGATTGACATGGTTCCAGTTTACAAGTTTTCTCGCGTGAAGTGGACTAGTCGAGGAGTAGGAACGGATGAAGAAAAGCAGTTCCTTGTTAAGAACTCTAGGAAATGGAACTGGAGCCTGGTGGAACCGGTCATGCTGTCAAGAGTGGAATCCCATATCGGTTTCGCAGACATTCAATTCCTTTCTCCAGTGACTGTGTTAGCTCCGGGATTGTTACTTTGCACGCTGATCAGTTGAACAATTAAAAGCAATAAAATTGTGCACACAAAAAAAAATGAAATGGGAAAAAAATCCAACCCAACAGTTGTGCACACTCAAAAAAAAATTAATCATATCAATGATAAGCGAAAGAAACGAATCTTTTTAAAATTTTTCAAAGAAAATCTCAAAATAGATAAATAAATAAACTCTGCATTTTTAATAACCTCAGACCACAAAACCATTAAGAAGGTCAAGGTCTGGGTCAACTATTGTAAGTTACACTCGCTGACTAGCAAGCTGCGAGTCATTAGTCATAGCAAGTTGCCAACACAAGGAAGATCACCCCTTGGTAACCTATATTTGTTAGGGATTTTTCAATTGTGTATCCTATCTGTTTTTCCACCACTTAATTCCCATCTTAAAAGGTATAAATAGTTGGAAATGGGGTCAACAAAAAAAGACAAAGGAAAATGTAGTTATATTCATTTACCACGAGATGCTGAAGCCTGTGCTTCAGTAATGAATTCTGCATATGAAGCCTGACAAATGAGTCACCAAAAAACAGATCATCAAATGTAAAAAATACTAATAATAATGATCACAAGAGTGAATTCATGTTTATAGAGATTGCTTTTATACCTTCATTACTTCTATATTTTCACTAATCCTGTCAGTCATCTTCTTATATTCCTTCTCTGCTTCATCCATTACTTGAAGGCATGCCTGTGACTGGATCTGTAATGACGCAACAAAAAGTGTTACATAAACAATGGAATCATTGGCTCCTGTCTAAAATCACGCTTAACAATAGTATGTTTACTCTCAGAAATCAGCCCCTTTGCGACTTGAATCAGAGATTGTCCAACACAACACCCTCCATTGGATGCTTGATAACACCTCCTGATAGACATGATTTCTTCAGATTGTGTTTCATCTCCAGTGAACCCACCTTATCTATTTATCTATCTATCTATCTATCTATATTATCTTGTCTTGCAGCAACTTATATGGTAATTGGTCCAAGATGGTCGGCATTAAAGATCATTTATGGGTTAGTTGACATACTCTGATTCATATAATCTTTGAATTCTTTCCCACTTACACGAACCAGTATGGCAGTCTAGATCATCCAAGCAGCCACCACTGGAATGGTTCATCGGCATTTGATTCATTCATTTAAGATTTATTGTTTTGTTATTTATTCTTTTTTTTTGTACGTCATGTTTTTATTTGATAAGAAATTTTCATTAAAACTAAAAAAAAAGGTTTTGCGATAAAAACAGATAATAGAGTATGAGTTTGTCATAGTCAGCATCATTTGAATAAGAGTCGATTTTGAGCTAATCATGTTTTTCTTAACATGGAGAATCGCAATAAGAGAATCTGAGGGTACATCCCTTTCGGAAGCTTTAAGGTTTTTGAGTCAATGTTTCATGCCTTAATCCCTTCCTTGAGGAAGCCCCCTCCTTTTCCTCTTGGTTAACCAGGTTGGCACCTAGTAGGGTTGCAGCATTCTGTTGGATTGCAGTGACAGGAAGAGTGTTGATGGCAGATCTTCAGGAGAAGAATTGCTCCTGTGAATGCTTCCTCCTTGCATCCTTTGTGTGGTAAAGAGGTTGATTCAATCAATCATTTGTTTGTGCAATGTGATTGAGTGTCAACTGATCTAGTGCAACATGGGTGAAGGTGGTTTTTTTTTTTTTGGTAAAAATTGGGTAGTTCAAGATAAGTTAGAGCAGGTGTCTCTCTTGGGTTGGAGATCATTCAGAAAGTCAGGAGGATACAAGAGGAACACTTTCTTGATTCTTGATAGAGTATTCAAGTGAGCTCGAGAGAGGAAATTTTCAAATCTATAAACCCAAACCCAACAAAACCACTAGTAAAACAGTATGTTAGAGACATGTTTAACATGTCTCGTTGGCATTGCTAGATGTCAGAGAACTCAGACATTTAACCCGAGACCTATTAAAAGTCTAGTGGCCCCAGTCAACATTAATAAAAATTAGTTTCATCCCCATTTCGTTTGTCTCCTTTGGTAGGTATTTGGTTTGTTTGATTTTTCTTTCAAGCAAACACACTTGAGGCCCTCACAATTCAGCACAACTTCACAAGAACAATGTCCTGAATATCTTGTAAAACTCATTCTAATAGTACTAGTTCTCATCAAGGCTGTAATTTGTAGAATTTAATTAAAAAAAAATATGGATTCTGACAGAAGCAATCAGAATTCACCAAAGCTGAATCACATCAGTTTTGATATCTGTATTTATCTATTTAACAACTGATAAAAACAACAAAGACTAACAGGACTGGGTATCTCAACAGCTTCAGCAGAACCGTAAAGTTTGTGGGTCTTTGGACCTACCACGTACAAGAGGACTTTTAGATTTATCCAACTTCCAAAAATTCAGATCCATTAGATGTTGATAAATGTTTGATATAAGGTATTCAACATCCAATGGACCAGAATTTCTGAACTCAGCTAGGTCTCAAAGCCCTTCATCGGGTTGAACTAGTTGAACAAAAAATACTCTGCCACATATCCTGTTTTATAAAAGCAGCAGGAGAACATTGAAGGTGCAGTGGTTCTGGTTCCCCATCCAAAAACATTCATACAGTCCAATGGCCTAAAAAACTGGGAATTCAGACGAACTACTTCTCGTAATGGCAAAAAACTGATAACAGTTCCAGTTCTAAGTTTAAGTGTTCCATAAATCTACAATTTTTGTTTTTATATCACTTATCTAAACAAAAGATCACAAGTAAGTACGTCACAAATCCTCATGGAAATCCATGTATCCTCTGATCAGATCTGCAAAATATAGAAACAATCTTCACACACATCCATTGATCTAACATAACTATAGAAAGCCGACCACTAATTATGTTTTCAACAGAGATCAACCGTCAAAATGCATCAGATCCAAGCGAATCAAACACATCAATCAATCTTCAGATGAAAAGAAAAAAAAATTTAAAAGACACTCGTAGCTACACAAAGTATGAATCATCCTCACAAAATCAGTTGTTCACCACACACATTTCAGAAAGAAACCTAACAACAGAAAGGAAACATCTAATGGTCGCAATTAATGCAGAAATCACTAGGATTTCAACAGAGAACCGTGAAAACACATCAGATCCAAGCAAATCAAAACCAAACACGCTGAGCAAGCAATCTTCAAAGGAAAAGAGAAATTGTAATGGAGTTTCCAACTACCTTGAATCTTTTGGAGAGTCTGGAATCAGAGGCTTCGATTTCTTTGAGAATCTCGGAATGGCAGAGATCGAGACGCCTCTTGATGGAATCAGCGTGAGAAGAGGCGAGATCTTTCAGATCTGAGATCGTGGCTGGGTTTTTGTTAGGCGGAGAGGGATTTTTTGGCCGGAGGAAGGGAGAGGGGGCGCGAGCGGGAGGAGCTGCGGCTTTCGTCTTGGAGGCGGCGAATGTGGAGACTTTGAATTCGTAGGGTTTGGAAGGAGAGCTGCGGTTCGGAGACGAGAGAGGAAGTGGAGAAACGCCATTCTTGGAGGTGAGCTTTGCTCCTGCTCGTTTCCTCATCTCGCTGCTCTCGCTGTGATGAGGGAAAGAAAATGAGGGAATGAGAGGGCCAGCTCAATTTATAGCAGGGGCTGGCGGGTTTTCTTTCTTTTGAAAATCATAGTTTCAATCCGAATCCTCTCTCGCGGCAACCGTGTAACGAACTAAATTGTAAGGTCCACACAAAGAGATAATCTGGACCGTTCAATACAAACTCCATCCCCTCTCTATCTACATCCTTAAGTTTCAGTAGAGTGGGTCCACTGTACAAATCAAGATAGGAAAGAAATGTGTCTGTGATTTTAATCTTTTTGAACCGAGAGTCTGGAACTTGAGGACCTGAGTATCAGATTCATCTTGAACGGTACGGATTATCTCTAATTTTTTTATATGAGCCTATTGGTTTTCCAAAAATTTATTACACCGTTTTGTGTAATAGTTGCCACGGAGGATCTGTTATGGTGGAAGATTGTAGTAAACGATAGAAACTACTAGCAGTAATTCAGAATTTCAGTTGGGTAAAAGGGAAAATACACTTACTAATCAGAGCAACATTATTCATTTTAGTTTAAAATAGCGGGAAATCCCTCCAAAATAATATATAGTATAAACATAGAAAAGAAGGGGAAAGAAGAATAAAATAATGGGCAACTGTGGATAACCAAATTGTGGGACCCAATGTGCTGTTAGATTTGAGTATAATAAAACCTTGGGTCATCACAAAATTAATGTGAAATATGTCTATACTGTGGGTCCCAAAATCAATCTATGCTAAAGTCCACTCTTTGTTTCCAACTCACACAACCAATTGTAGCACATTAGGTGAGAGGTGAGGAATCCATAGATTTGAGAATTTTTTATTCGCAGATATTTGATTATTTCTCACAAAGGATATCACTTTGATATCAAAGTGTATTGAGAATTGGGATGTATAGTTGAAAAAAATTAGTGTATTGGGGTTCTTAGAGATGAAAAGGGCAATGTGGTAATGGCTTTGAGTAAAATCAAAATTAATATGGGTGAGGCAGATGATGTTAAATCATTATAGGGATCTAGATGATTTGCCATAGTGGTGGGGTAATGGATTTTATTCTTGAGAGCAACTCCATTTTGCAGTTGAGGCCCTGTAAACTTCCTCTCCGAATATGTCCAAACAGGGTCTCCTAATTAAAGAGATTAAATATTTGCTGACGACCTTTAACAACTATATAGTGCAACATGTGAGTAGAAATCAAAATGCAATAGCTTATAAATTGACTAGGCATATTCAATTTATAAATGACATGTTGATATGATGGCACTCGTACCTAGAACTCGTTAAATAACTGGTACCTGTGGACTCTAATTTGTACTTGTTGACTCGATATTGGCTTTTGAATAAGATTAATTGTAAGTCTTTCTATATAAAAAAAAGTAGTGTCAATTTATAAATTAGCGGAACTAAAGGTTTTTAAATCTAATGCGGAAGGGTTGGACCTAAAATTCTAAAATAAAAGGAGCTTATTGGCCCAAATTTTTGAACATTTACGATTGTTAAACGTAAAATTTTCAAATTCTCAAGGAAAATTGGTAAAAATCTCAATGATTTAATTGGCACACGTGACCTTTAAAAATAGCCCTCTAAATTCTAAAAGAAATTGGCCCTCAGCATCGAGATTACATTTTGCGGTAGAAAAGTCCTCATCAGCCAGTTGGATAATATTATGAATTTACATGTGAGGAATGAGTCATGGCTTACTGGTCTTATCCATTTAAAATATTTCCAGATGTACAGGGTCAAATGTTCGGTAGCGTGCAAAAGTGTTGAAAGAAGATTTAAAAACAAATTAATCAATCAACAAACAGAATAAATAGCCTTCGCTTCTCACTTCTCAAACAAAACAGAAGACAGAGAGATGGGGCTTGTAGGCTTGGTGCTAATAGTCACGTCCTGGGTAGCCTTGGGCCAAGCTGAAGATGCGGCCAACTGGTGCCAAACCCTTGGGCTGGGAAAGGAGACCGTGAGCCATTTGCATTTTTTTTTTCATGAGATTTCAACCGGGGATAATCCGACAGTAGTGAAGGTGGGTGGGCCCAAAAAAACAGACCCATCCACTCTTTTCGGCACAGTTTGGATCGAAGACAGCCCCCTGCGGGAAGGGCCCGAGAACGCCTCGGTGCTGGTAGGTCAAGCCCAAGGGCTAACGGGCGCAGACAATCAGGCCGAGTTTGGTCAGATCATGGCCATGGACTTTGGTTTCACCCAGGGGAAGTATAATGGAAGCTCCCTCAGCATCTTTGGAAGGAACCGGGCATCGGACCCGGTCCGAGAAATCCCTGTAGTTGGGGGATCCGGGTTATTCCAAATGGCCCATGGGTTCGCTATGGTTAGGACATATTTACTTAGCCCGGATTCTGGGCTTGCCATCATTGAGTATAATGTGACAGTCGTCCACTGCGGGTCCAATTGAAAAGGACCCGGTCTGGGTGAAGGATGGCTGTGGTTTATTTTTTCTATGATATAGTTCATCCTTCAGTTTAAAGATCTCTGGACTGGTGGAAGCGGGCTTCTTGTGTTATGCCTCTTTCTAAAACTTGTTTTTTATGCCTCCTAATATGATGGCGTTCGTTTGGATGCGCTAATTTCTATTTTGCCTTTTCAGTACTTTACCAAATAGTGTTAGAAAAATATCTGGGTTCTACCTAGAGTTCAACTGGAAGAACTATTTTATTAAAATCTGCTTGCGTCGTTATTCTAAATTATTGGTTTCCATGTCAAAAGCTGTTAAAGAAAACCAAAGATCAAGTCCAATAAAAGATGAGAGCTCTTCTTTGCACAGGTGAATAAAGTACCTGGGATAAATTCGCTCATCCTCAACATTATTAACCGTTCATCATCTCAGGCTACAAATCAGCCCCATAGCCTGCAATTACAGACCACATCTAGCCTGCAATTACAGACCACATCAGATGAGGATAAAAGTCAAAAATCCTCACAGATCATTACATCTCATCACAGATCATAAAATCCTCCACACTAGGACATATTCTCTGCTGTTATCAATCAATTCCTAAATCAAAGAAAAGTCCGCTATAACATTGCAATTATACATTCAATGGATACATGCCCATTTCGGTGTGGGCGAGAAATTAATCTTTGCAGTTTTTATGGTACCTCAAGGTTTTAGTATGAGTGATTAGCTAAAAAAATTTAATAATGTATCAAAGCCAATTGATCATGAGTTCGAATTTTAGAAAAAATAGCTTAACACTCAAATAAAATAATAATAAAATACGTATCACCAAAAGTGTGCCGGCTAAGGTCCCACCTAGGGGGAGTATTGTAGAGTGGGCTCCACCCAATGGCAAATATTAAAAAATATTTTCACTGTTTTTACAAACACATTAAAGTTTTGATAACAATGATCAGTTGAAAAAATTTAATTAATAATAATTAGCTGAAGAAATTTAATATAGTATCTAGTTTCACAATTGAAGTCCAAAGTTTTTTCTTTAAAGACTGTTTTCTCGACTTATTGCCATTTTAAATCTAACCTTCAACTTCAAGTCGTCAGATCTGACCATCCGCCATTCACGAGTGCAACGTACTCTCGATCTGCCGCGACCAAGGAGTGAATCGTGTTTGAGCGTGACGAGTAGACAGCAACCACGCTCTGCAGTACCCTCCACTTTTATTTCTTCTTGCCAAAGAAGAAATCTTTTGGGCACCTTGAGATCAAAGACACGTGCCCTCACTGCTGTCCACCGTCAGCGCAGCCACCACTGCCCACTGCTTGGGTCCAAACTCCAGCGCACCTCTCTTAAGGCCAAGTTGCCTCTCACCGGAACACGCGGCAAGCAGAGATCTGACTAAATACAAGGTCAGTACCTGAGCATAGTTTTTATCTTGCAGTAACTCTGCATGCTAGCAGAATAGTTTGCCCTTATGGCAACCCTTTCAACCAATGCTTCTGCTTCAATGCCTTCAACTAATACTTTTGTTCCGTCCAACATCTCACATCTAGTTCCCATTAAATTGGATCCTGGGAATTGTCATCTTTGGCGGTCTTTGTTTTTACTGACACTTTGCGGTCATGATCTTTTGGGGTTTGTAGATGGCTCATTGCCATGTCCCCAGCAATTTATAGTTGATGCTGATGGAAAACAGTCCACTACTGTTAATCCAAAGTATACAGAGTGGATTCTCAAGGACCAAAATCTGCTTACTTGGATTAACTCAACGTTATCCGAAACAGTTCTTCCTTACATTGTCAGATTATCAGCGTCCCAAGCAGTTTGGGATGATTTAGAGCACAGGTTTGCCTCTCTTTCTCGTGCTCATGTCATTCAACTTAAGAAACAACTTCAAACTTTAAAGAAAGGCACCTCCTCTATGCAAGACTATCTTCAACAAATTAAAGTCTTGGCTGATAAATTTGCTGCCTGTGCTGCTAATGTTGATGAAGATGATCTTATTATTTATACTTTGGATGATTTGCCTATTGAATATCATCCGTTTAAAACATATATTCAGACCCGCTCGAGAGCTGATCCAGTATCTTTGGAAGTAACTCCATGTTCTTCTTATTTGCAAGGAACTAAGCATTCAAGAAACTCAGATTTCACCAATCAATACTGAATCAACTACAGCATTTGTAGCATCCCATGCTTCTCACCCATCTTTATCTGGCCGTGGACAGCAGAAAAGTTATTCAAATAATCATTCTGGCCTAGGATCTCATGGCAGAGGTCGTGGGCGAGGAGGCCCTAGTCGCAATGGGGGTCGTACTTCTAATAATCAATCTAGACCATCCAACCGTTCCACCTGCTAAATCTGCAACAAGGTAGGACATCTTGCAATTGATTGTTATAACAGAATGAATTATGCATACAAAGCCGAATACCCCCACAAACTATGGTTGCTGCGCACTCACCAATTGATGATCAAATATGGTACTCCGATACGGGGGCAACACATCACATTACTCCCGATCTGGCCAGTCTATCAATTCAGTCTGAGTATCAAGGCAGCAACAAGGTCCGCGTAGGTAATGGCCAAGGTTTGTCCATCACCCATACTGGTTTCCTCCACCTTCAATGCATCCAATTCCAATTTTCAATTCCATAATATCTTGCATTGTCCTGATGCTTCTACTAACCTTCTTTCTGTTTATAAATTTTCTAAAGATAACAATTGTTTCTTTTGCTTTGATGCCAACGGTTTTGTTGTGAAGGACAAACTCTCGAGGAAGACTCTTTTCCACGGGCAAACCGATAATGGATTGTATCCCTTCCTTCTCTCTAGTAACCACATCAATAAAGCTAATCCTGCGGCTTTTGCCAATGCCTCTGTTCCTTCTTCCTGGTGGCATTCAAGACTCGGTCATCCATCATCTCAGAAATTACAGGCCATCCTCTCCAGTGTTGCTCTTCCACATTCGGGCTCATCCAAGCTCACAACCATTTGCCATGCTTGTCAACTTGGGAAAAGTAACAAAAACTACCTTTTTCTTCTTCAAACTCTACCTCTACTAGACCTCTTGAACTAGTACATAGCGATATATGGGAACCATCCCCTATTCCTTCAATAAGTGGTTTTAAATTTTACATTACATTTATTGATGAATATTCTCGTTATTGTTGGTTGTTTCCACTTCATCATCGTTCTGAGGTTTCTGATGTGTTCATTGCTTTTAAAACTCAAGTTGAAAATCTATTAGAATGTAAAATTCAAACTTTCCGTTTTGATGGGAGTAGAGAGTTTATAAGGGCACAATTTCGCTCATTTTTATCTAACCATGGTATTTCTCATCATCTTTCTTGCCCCCATACTCCTGAACAAAATGGCATGGCTAAACGCAAGCACCATCATATCGTGGAAACTGGCCTTGCCCTTTTAGCTCATTCTCACTCACCACTCATATTGGGCTGAAGCTTTTAATACTGCTACTTTTCTTATTAATCATATACCAATAAAAGCTCTTTCCAATATCTCACCTTGGCAAGTTCTCTTTCATAAACCTCCTAACTATACCTTTTTACAAGTATTTGGATATGCCTGTTACCCTTGGCTTCATCCTTATAACCGTAATAGACTATAGTTTCAATCCATCAAGTTCGTTGGTTATAGTCTCAACCATAAGGGCTATAGATGTCTTAGTCCTCTACTGGTCATGTTTACTTCTCTCGTCATGTAGTTCTTGATGAAAATGTTTTCCCATTTTATTTACCAACCATGCATTCCACACAATCCATTTCAAATGCTCCCGCGGAAACCTTTGACTGCTTAGCTCCCTCACAATTCATCCATCATCACTCATCCTTTCTATAGCACACATCCCACCACAACACACATATCTCCTTCCTCCAATAATCAACTTCTTGCTTCACCTACACCCACTCTTTCAAACACCCATAGTGAGATAAACCATTTACCAACTAAGGAACCACATTTTCCATCATTAGACAACCTTGAGGCAGCCTCTAAAGCTTCTGTCGCTACTACTCAAATATCTCACAAGATGATTACACGAGCTCAAACTGACACCAAACGACCTCAGGATTTTCAAGACAATCATTTATATTATTCTACAAGGCATCCTGTAAAAGCATTATGGGCACATCACCAACAAGTTGAGCCAACTTGTTACTCATAGACTTCCAAAATTCCTGAATGGTGCCAGGCTATGGGTGAAGAATTTGATGCTCTTTAGTTTAATGCCACTTGGACTCTCACTTCACGTCCTTTTCATAAAAGAGTCATTAGGACTAAATGGGTGTACAAGATAAAGAGAAAGTCAGATGGCACTATTGACCGATATAAAGCCCGACTAGTTGCCAAAGGCTTTGATCAAGAGGCAGGTGTGGACTACACAGACACTTTCAGCCCTGTTATTAAGCCTACTACAGTTCGCCTCATATTGGCTCTTGCAATTCACTTTGATTGGCCCATTCGCCAATTAGATGTTTCAAACGCATTTCTTCATGGCATACTTGAGGAAGAAGTTTACATAGAGCAACCACAAGGCTTCACTGATTCTACATACCCTCATCATATTTGTTGTCTCCATAAGGCTCTTTATGGTTTAAAACAGGCGCCTCGTGCTTGGTTCAATCGAGACTCTCGACATTTCTTCATGAATTAGGATTTATTGACTCACAAGTGGATTATTCATTATTCACTTTTCATATAGGCCAAATCATCATTTTAGTGCTTATCTATGTTAATAACATACTAATTACAATGAATAACACTAGAGCCTTAACAAAACTTATCAATTGCCTTCAAGGAGAATTTGCCATGAAAGATTTTGGTACCTTGAGCTATTTTTTGGGACTTGAAGCACATCGTGACTCATCAGGCCTGTATTTACTTCAATTAAAGTATACTGTTGATTTGCTACATAGAGCAAAAATGATTGGAGCTAAACCCCATTCTTCTCCAATAGTGTCTGGTAGCCAATTATCAAAGTTTGATGGCGATCCCCTTGAAGATGGGACAAGATATAGACAAATTGTTGGTGCTCTTCAGTATTTGACCCTTACTCGTCCTGATATAACATTTCCAGTAAATCAAGCTTGTCAATTTATGCATTCTCCTTCAATAACACACTAGTATGCTGTCAAACATATACTTCGATATCTCAAAGGAACCATTGATTATGGCCTCTTTTTTGGAAAGGGCTCTCTTAAGCTACAAACCTATTCTAATGCAGATTGGGCTGGTGGTCCAGATGATCGTAGCTCTACAAGTGAATATGCAGTATTTCTTGGTCTATGTCTTATCTCTTGGGGAGCAAAGAAACAACCTATGGTTTCATCATCTAGCACAGAAGCAGAATACAGTTCCATGGCACTCACTGCTGCTGAAATATATAAGTTACGAATGCTACTCAAGGATATTCATGTCTTCATTCATTTGCCTCCAACAATGTGGTGTGACAATGTAGTACTCTATCTTTGGCTGCCAACCATGTTTCATGCTCACACAAAACATATCAAAGTAGATTATCACTTTGTTAGGAAAAAAAGTAGTATGTAAAGATCTCATGGTGAATTACATACCAACTATTGATCAACCAGCTGACATTTTTACCGAGGGTCTCACTTCTGCTGCTTCATCAAACTTATAGACAAGCTAATGGTTCGTCCCCTCCCCATCAGCTTGAGGGGGCGTATTAACCATTCATTATCTCGGGCTACAAAACAGCCCCATACCCTGCAATTGCAGATAACATCAGATGAGGATAAAAGTCAAAGACCCTCACAGATCATTACCTCTCATCACAGATCATAAAATCCTCCACTCAAGGAAATATTGTCTGTTGCTATCAATCAATTCCTAAATCAAAGAAAAGTCAGTTGTAAAATTGCAATTATATATTGAATGGTTACATGCCCATTTCGGTGTGGGTGAGAAATTAATCTCAGTTTTTACACATATGGGAGGGCTAGGTATTCCAAATGTTGACCTTCAACCTAAAGCATTCTATAGTCAATTAATATAGAGAATCAAACTTTACCTTCTCGAATTATTAAATCAAAAGATTCCCCAAATGGAAAAATATTCTATAGCATATACATAAAAGTATAATATCAAATAACCTATACTGGGTAGTTGGCAATGGTGATAGGATTAACACTTGAGATTACTCATGGATCCCAGTGTTATTGCCTCTCATAAATTATCCCTTAAAAATGGGTTTCATTGGAATCAAGTTATAATACAAGATAGACCTTGCTCACAATCATCATGGAACTCAGATATACAATCTCAACTCTGGGAAGAAAAAATTTTACCACTTATTAGCTGTTGCCCTGGAAGGATACTCCATGTTGGGATAATGAGAATCAGATAAATGCCCTCTAAAATAAACTTATCCAAGGTCACTCAAATGACAAGGCCTAATGCATCTAATTTCTTCTTTACCTACAGACTGCATATGTTCTTAACCAAACTATTGAAATAGAAGAAACATGTTTTTCCAAAGTGCTATTCTGACGTAGTTTTGAAAACTATGGAAAATTTCAAAATAAAAAACTTTTAATTATTATAGGCAGATAGGGATCAAATAGGACTATAGTTTGCTCAGAGAGATTTAAGGGTGGGCCATGTCACCCTCCCACGTTAGTAAATAACAAAAAGAGAGAAAAAAATAAATTCACAACCTTCTACCTAAAAGTAATTAGAGAGGGATCAGATTGTCAAAACAGGTGGGCCAAGTCACCCTCCCATGTTTGTAAATAACAAAAAGAGAGAAAAAATTAAATTAACAACCTTCTACTTAAAAAGTAATTAGAGAGGGATCAGATTGTCAAAACAGGGAGTGCCCAAGTCGTCGTAACAAAGGCTTGGAGCGGACACCCATCTCGCATAAAATGCGAGTTTCGACCACTCATCACATCCCATTTGCTGCTTGAAGGATCGTGCTTTATTTGACATTCACATTTTCATTTTTACTATGGCCACACCCACTCCTACTTCTCCTCACAATACGATGTGGGACTTTTCTCCTATATCAAAACCTGAACAGCAAACTTACACACCCACACATCGTTCGCACTGCATGCTTCACTTTAAGCTGGGACTTGGGAGGCATTGCTCCGGGGATATCAATGGGGAGAATCAGAGGAAAACAGTGTCCTAAATTAAAACCTTAATTCGACGCCAATCAGTTTTCAAATCAAAACCAGAGATCCATTTTCTTCTATATAAATAAATTTGATATATTGTTGATCGATTGTAAAACAAGAAAGATTTACCATCTCAAGCAAACCTAAGCATAAATGACAAAAGAAAAGGTGCAAGTTATTCAATTGATGTCTTCTAAGTTCTAATCCCCCACAGAAACAATTGATAAAACCGTGGAAATCTAAATCTACATTTACAAGAAAATGAGCCAGTCCAATCATTCAAAATTGGAAAATGCCCGAGTTGAAATGCATCACTTCTTAAAGACTCATTTGTACAATGAGAGGGTCCTATTCTCTGGGAATTTTTGTTTCCATGGTCCTCTTACAAAAACGAAAAATCTTCATCATCGAAAGAAAAATCAATTCATTTTATATCTTTGGAAAAAAAATGTAATATTAAATAGAAAAATTTTGTTTCTCCATTTTGATTTTCCTCTCTCGATCAAATGTTTTGTAGGAGTACCTTAAAACCGTAGTCCTTCCCAGCTCTACTTCTATTTCACACATGTAAATCCATTTTTTTGTCTTGTCTACTAAAAAAAAAACAAAAAAGAAAGAAAGGATGAACCTTTGCAGTGGGGCGCACTTATTGTACATTTAATTTGCTTAAAATAAAATGCTTTTCTAGCGTACTTGAGTTGATTGTTTGTTAAAAGGAAAATATGATTAATGAATATGCCTAAAATATGTTAATCATGTTTTTAATCAAATGGCTAATCTTACAATGGGACCAATTTATATTATATTGGGGTAAAACTTGAAAATATAGAATGACATTTATTTATTTTGATTGGGTCGGATTTCCACAGGTGGAGGCGTGAAGCGCATTCTAAAGTTGTTACACAGTTGAAATTGATTCAGATACTACTAATAGCTCACTCAAAATTTTTATTGTGCGCCCATCATCATTCCTGCCAATCATAAGATTATTGTGGGTTGATTGATTTGAAAAAGCTCACTCATTTTATTATTATATATATTATAACAATACCCAAGCTCACTTATTTTATTATTACATATATTACAATAATACCCATTTTCATGGGAAAGCGACACGTGGCGCGATTCTCTTCATGAGAAAGCGACATGTGGCGCAATCTAAATTCTTTAAATCTTTTTAAATCTTTTTTTCTCCCTAAAAAAATTCTATGGATTCTATTCATATTAGCTGGACTCTATCCATATTAACTGTTTATAAATTCAGAAGTATTACAAGTGCATTGACTTCCCTAAAATCTCTTCATCTATCCGTTTTTTAAAACAAAAATTCAAAATCTCTCCCACTAAAATCTCTCCCTCATCTATTCAATTGAATAACACATTTAATTGGACTTTCCAATCCTAATTGTTGTTATCCTCTAAGTTTCTTTAAATCCACTGTCTCTATTCTCTCTCTCAAATTCAAATCCTCAATTTCCTTTTATCTTAGGATATCTTTATCAATCTCTATCGTCTCCAATATTTATTTCTAATTCAAAACATTATATCTCTATGTTATCTTAGAAACATGATGGTCTATCATGTTCTTCAAATTAGTCTACGAAGAACATTGAATTCATCCTATGTGGCTTCATGGAACCGTAAATTCAAACCATGTTGCTCACACAGATGGCAACATGTAGTATCCAATATGTGATTGGTAATTTAATTACTTTTTTTAAAGTTTGATGGTTTTTATATGTACTTTTTGTTTTTTGTTTTTAGTGGATGTGGTATCTAACATGTATTTTTCTTGATTGTCCTTGAAATTGGTCAATCTTCGACTATAGGAGCTTTGATGTGCATGGCCGTGTTGATGGTCCCTGTCACAACCTGGGCCCAAGAAACCGGGGATTAGGCTCTACCCCAATCAAGGACACACGTACTCCCGTGTACCTGCACCTAAACCTGATCTAGATGTACATACACAAGGGAACATTCACACGTGCAATCACATTGTACGTGGAAGCTGTAAGTATCAGTATATTAGGCTACCACAAAAGAGCCAGAGAAGAAAACAAGACTATAAGCAAAATGATATATATACAGTAGATACAAGCGAGTCACCAGTACAATACAGAACAAAAGGAGAGACAAATCAAAAGGGAAGATACTAATATGCAATGGAACTCAGGATGCACAAAATACTGTCGAGCGGCTCTCCGGAGTGGATTACTCATTCATACTCGTCTAGCTCAGAAAGGGTCTCTACGATCTCTCCCGAAGTCTAACTGACCTTCGTAAGATCGGAGATGGAATCTGAACCTGAAACACCAAGAACAACACATGAGTATAACGGCTCGGCAAAAATAAGCAATATATAGGTAACAAGCCATGGATCTACCAAGAATTCATTACAGGAGGAGTTCATAGAGGTCATGATAGTATACTAGGCTATGCACATGAATTAAACATGCCAATGCGAGTCATTAACAAGAAGACTGAACAAGGTGGCTTCTACATTTGCCCATTCCCCTTATTAGGAGCAATCGGTAGTGAGAATACCATCGGCCAATGGGTCTCGGTTTCCTGGGCAGAATCCCCAAAACGGTAGCACACTGCAGCGGCAACAATCAATAATATGCCGAACGTCAACCCCGTCGGGTATCGTAAGGCGGAGGCTGAGTAGAGCCAAACACGATCAATCAATCACTCAATCAATCAATTAATCAATCAATCTCTGACTGGATGTGAGATTTCGGTTCCCCCTCGTAGTCGAGCAGCGGAATATCGAAAGGTCCCCAAGAGGGCTTTATACCCCTCCATCTAACCGATATCAAGCTAACGCTCAATAATGGATATTAAGCAAGATATGGAATTGTTACACGAGTGTGAACATACAAGTAAATCAATGTCCCTGTCAATGGCAAGACATTCAAAGCAACACGAAACGTGTCAAGGCTCATTCCATGCGATACACAACATTTGAGGGCAAAACCGCGTGTCAATATGCTATGCAGTTTGATTAGAGAGATGTCAAGGTCATGTACGAGCCAACTTCTAATTAAGTTATCTAATGTCACTAACCGTGCATGATGACGTAGTTTTAAGCTATCCGATACTCGATTGTTCTTCCCTTAGTGCCTCATTATAAGAGAAAGGAGTATCAAAGTCCCTTAAACCAACACCCATGAAGAGGTGCTTAACAGATGGATAACACTCATGAATAAATCTCAACCCTTAAGATTATTCATGGTATGCTTATCGTCAATTATTAGGGTGGTCCCTTTCTAGGTCTCCTAAGTGGTCTATGGTTGGTCTAGGAAGTCATTTCCATGCAATACCTGCAGTCCTGCAAAGTACTTACCCAACCGATCGGGTAATGGTCCGACCGGTTGGACACCAGCCAGAACCGAAATTCGACCGGTCGGGGCTTCAAGACCGACCGGTCGGCCCTGAAGCAAGCGGACACAAACAGAGCAGTTCGAAAACGGTTTTTCTGTTAACAATTGAAGGCATAAACACAAAACAGCTGTTCTACCATGCATATACGAAGTATAAATGAAGTAAATCATAGCCATCACTGTGTACCAACGTGTGTTCATCCAATAATTGCTTATACTTGCCTTACACGATGATCTCCAAACTTCCAAGTATTTTTAGACTCGAAGCACGTACAACTGGCGCAAAAGCTCGTGGCTGGACACCGAACACTTGCGGAGATGAAAGAAGGACGAGAGAGAGAGAGAGACGAAGACGATGACGAGAATGAAGAAGAAGAAGAAAGGAGGATAAGAATGAAAAAGAGGCGATGAAGGTATAGATTAGATATATAATTTAGTCATTTGTAACCAGGTCCAAAGTTATACAAATTACAATTCGAATCATACGAGCACTTAAACACAGCAAACGACTCCAGATGCTCTCGGGGCAATTACAACAAGTGACAAGCACGACGAAAGACACGCAATGACATCAAAACGACGAACTCGAACAATTAAGAAAATTACAAAAAAGGGCCTGAAGCTACCTGATGCAGGTTGAACTCAACCAAACTACCTAACCAAGACCTCAAATATAACCCAGCAAAGGTCAAACACAATGACCTAACAGTAACCTCTATCAAGACACTAATCACAAAATTAAACAACCTCTAACCTACTCATTGGGGTTGGGTTGTTACAATCCCTTCATGTAAGCGATATATGCAACCCCACTAATTTCTGTTTTGGAATAGTAATTTGTTGAATTTCAACAAAACTATAATTTTCTCTAATAATTTAAAAAGTGGTGGAAATAATGGTATTTTCTTCCTGTGCATTATATTTTTACTTTCCTATTGATCTTGACATTTGTATCCAACATTTTTATCTATTCTTTAAGATTTGAAATTTATCTCGAGTTCATATATCGCTTCATTTCATATCATTTCATCAGTATCTAAGATTATATAATACTCTTACATCTCTTTAACTTTGACTGATAAATTTGTTTTCAATATGTCCGATTTGTAATGTATGTAAAATCCATTATACCTCTTTTCTTTTTAATAGTTCTTGATATGGACAATTTTAAAAGATTAAATAATATATTTATATTTTTAACTTATTTTATCTCTAATGTTATTTCAAAATATATATATTTGGCTCACTATATCTATAAGTTCACTTTATCTCTAATGTTATTTCAAAATAATATATCTATAAGTTCAATAGATACCGTTCTTCATCTACAACCTCACCAATATCACCAGAATCCAACCTCTTTTGGGTGTAATCCTATCCCAACTTGCCAGGGCAAGGAAATCAGATTATCATAGGGTTTCATGTGATTGTAAGAAAAAATGTTACTCTCAGACACCATCAGCAAAAGATGCCTTTCCTCTTAGTATAATGGTATAATGTGACCCCATCAAGCGAAGTTGTCTTTAGTGGACCTATCACAAGATCTCAACCACTAAATCACCAATGATCATTAGTTTTATGATTTGTATTGTGATTCACAAATCAAGAAGAAATGTACAGTGTTGTAGTTGTAAAATATCCCAACAGAGATAAGTGGAGAGAGAATATGGATACTCCATACAAGGTATACTGGCCAATAATATGAATGGGTCATAATTAAGCTTTTAAATGTTAGCAGCTATTTCTTGGCCTTATACTTTAGACATGCGTGGAACCAAACTTGAACTGGGATAGGGTATTTTGTTTCTTTGCCTTTTTTCATTTTTTTATTATAATTTAGCCAATTATTCTATATATTAAGTCATTCTTCTAACACTATATATTAAAAAATAATTTACTGTATATGTTTTTTATTTGCATTTATATTAATTGTTTGTTATACATATATTCATATATAAGTTATTCTATCTTTTATGTTCGATGAATAGAAACAATGTCAGGAAGACGAGCAAGATCATATGAGAAAGTGCAATCATGTAGAATTCCATTCCCGATTTGAATAACAATTTTTTTTTTGTCTTTAGCTTTTTGCCTTTTTCTAATTGCATAGGCACCTATGAGATCTTTGACATCGCAACATTAATGGCCCTCAGGTGGTGCCCACTAAACACATACAAACACATAGCCGACAAATATATGGTGGTTTTGAACGAGACATGAGTAGTAAAGCTAGGCATTATGTCTTTTCATCATTTCATTTTCTCTCTCACAATTTCATTTCCATCTCTCTTACAGCAGATACCATTTTTCTCAAGTAATCTTAAAAATTCCAAATCTAAAAAATATATATAATATTTGGTTTCAAGGATTCTATTTAAATTATAATTTTGTAATTAATTTTATGAATTTATAATTTATGTAAATATTTCTATTTACAAATATTATATTTCTTTAAACAAGGCCCGCATTGGGCACGGGCCCTAAAGCGCTTGTCAAGTTATAATACGAGATAGATCTTGGCCACAATCATCATGGAACTCAGATTATTAGCTGTTACTCTCGATACTCCGTGTTGGGATAATGAGAATCAGATAAATGCCCTCTAAAAAAACTTATCCAAGGTTACTCAAATGACAAGACCGAATGCATTTGTAACGACCTAAATAGCTCATTAGCTCAATAACTCGGTGAGCCTTTCACGTGGCCCAAAATGCTTAAGCTTAATAGTGACATATATGATTCATTATATACCGGGATAGTGAGCCTTTCACGTGGCCCAAAATGCTTAAGCTCAAGTTAATAGTGACATAAGCAATGTGGGATGATGAGCCTTTTACGTGGCCCAAAATGCTTAAGCTCAAGTTAGTAGTGACATACATGATTCATTATATACCAGACTCATAAGCAATAAATGTAATTAGAGAGGGATCAGATTGTCAAAACAGGGAGTGCCCAAGTCGTCGTAACAAAGGCTTGGAGCGGACACCCATCTCGCATAAAATGCAAGTTTCGACCACTCATCACATCCCATTTGCTGCTTGAAGGATCGTGCTCTATTTGACATTCACATTTTCCATTTACCATGGCCACACCCACTTCTACTTCTCCTCACAATTCGATGTGGGACTTTTATCCTATATCAAAACCTGAACAGCAAACTTACACACCGACACATCGTTCGCACTGCATGCTTCACTTTAAGCCGGGACTTGGGAGGCATTGCTCGGGGGATATCAATGGGGAGAATCAAAGGAAAACAGTGCTTTAAATTAACACCTTAATTCGACGCCAATCAGTTTTCAAATCAAAACCAGAGATCCATTTTCTTCTATATAAATAAATTTGATATATTGTTGATCGATTGTAAAACAAGAAAGATTTACCTTCCCAAGCAAACCTAAGCATAAATGACAAAAGAAAAGGTGCAAGTTATACAATCGATGTCTTCTAAGTTCTAATCCCCCACAGAAACAATTGATAAAACTGTGGAAACCTGAATCTACATTTACAAGAAAATGAGCCAGTCCAATCATTCAAAATTGGAAAATGCCCGAGTTGAAATGTATCCCTTCTTAAAGACTCATTTGTACAATGAGAGGGTCCTATTCTCTGGCAATTTTTGTTTCCATGGTCCTCTTACAAAAACGAAAAATCTTCACCATCGAAAGAAAAATCAATTCATTTTATATCTTTGAAAAAAAAAATGTATTATTAAATAGAAACATTTTGTCTCTCTATTTTGATTTATCCTAAGCCAAATACTTAGCTACATTAGAACTTCTTCACATCTTTCACTATTACTTCCTTCTATGTCTTCTTTGGCCCAATCCTCCTTGTTGGACTATCAACTTGTATATATAAACTTTTCTTCAATGGCACCGTAGCTAAACAAGTTTCTTTTTCACAAATTTTTTTTTAAAAGGCATAAAAACCGCTAGTAAAACTAAGGATACACGACACCACCCATAAGAACCATGTATTAGGTAAGGCAGTCAACGTAGATTTGACACAAGCTGTATTTAGATTAATGAGATAAATAACACCAAATATTGCAGAAAACCAATAAAAATCGAAATAAAAGATACAAGAACAATGTAACCATGCAAATTGAGAAAACCAAAATAATATGGCAAATGCAAGTAATTTTCCTATCCACCTCTTGCTTCACAAAAGCATCCACCATTTCATGAATCATCCAACCCGCATGCTTGAATACCTCCGACATGGAAGACAACAATGCTTTGATTTCACAGGGCAAAAAGTAAAACTTCCGTTGGCCTACACCAGAGGAAGAAGCGCAATAAATGACACTTGAAGAATCACTTTTCACAATTAACTTGCAATAAAAAGAAGAATAAATAAATCCAAAGGGCTTTCAAAATAACCATTGATTCCATTTCAGTTCTCTTTAATCCCCACATGTTCAGAAAATATAAATAGAACTCCCCCTTTACTATTCTTAGTACACTGCCTTTTCTCTGGCTACAACATCTTTCTCTTTCTTTTCTTTTTTTGGCTTTTCTCTAGCTACACCATCAAGGACGGACCCAAACTCCAATTTCCTAACCCTTGAAGGGCAACAACATAAGCTCGGCTCCAAAGTCCAAACTATATATAATGTCGTCTACCTTTGATTCGTCAAATACTTTCCTCAAACCCACTTAATATATAGTAGAAATGACCAAATATTCTGCTTATGTAAGTCTCGACTCTCTAGTCAATTTTTGTCTGGTATTCATTACATTTGATGGAATAGGAATCAGCAAGAGCATGATCCATTGGAATCTGGGCTATGTTGCCATACAGCACCTTGGGATCCGGGCTGGATCTGCAACCTTCCATAGCTTCACCATGCCTGCATCTGGGCTTGAGCTCCACCAGAGTGAGGCAGAACCACCATCAGGCCTGCATCAATTATCCAAATGTATGAACCCTCATTTATACGTAAATTGACTTATCTATACTGAAAAACTGAAACCCTGGAACTGTATCAAAAACTGAAATCAAGACAAATATAAGTACAATATCCAACTGAAGAAATGAAGGAAAAGCTAAAATGATGAGGAAGATGATTCAAAGTCATATATTTCTTACCTTCCATAGAACTATATGATTCAAAGATTCTAATGGAACCAAATAAGACTACCAACAACAAAAAAGGATCTCAAATTTTAACACATGGAAAGACCTACAAGAAGAAAATTAGTAAAAAATAAAGATAACTGAATTGTTTTTCTTTCTTGTTGGAGCCAAATGGGCAGGAAGCATTCCTGACTTATTTGCCCACTCATCCAAATTAGACCTCTGAAGATCCAGGGGCATTGATTACATCAACTTTTGGATCTACAATAACAGATACAAAAATACAATGTGCAACTCAGAGAAAATGCAGAGAAAGTTATATTGACGAGGAAGATGTTTAAAGTTATATACAGTGTATCTGTGGCTTCTATAGATCTACATGACTCAAGCATGAGGTGCTCAATTTACATAGTTAATACTTACTTGAAACGGAAATAATCACTTTATTGGTTCAAGGATACCAGTCAACATAAATGATATATGCTCCAGCAAATTCTCAATCAAACATGCCATTCATGCAACCACTACAACCACAGAATGAATTGGCTATGCATGCATCAACTCACTATACCACGTTGGCAATATCAAATATAATGAGTTGGACTTAGGCATGAAGAAATCCCACTCGAACAGGCAAGGAATGTTCTAGTATCAGTATTTACTTACAACTCCGTATGACTCGTCGATGCACAATGAACATACTATTGCATCTCGCAATCTGGATCACACAATAAATCACAGTAGACGTTGAATTTGGTGGTCGTGTTCTATTAACTGCTTTTTTTCAGTTGGTAACAAAAGATTTCATTAAAAAATGGAGGTAAGCAATACAAGTCCTCAAGGAGGGAAAACAAGGTATAAAAGCATTATACCTGACCATAACCACAATTACAAATTAGAAACAATGAAAGAAGAACATCTGTCCACCCCTTGCTTCGTCAAAGAGTCTGCACATGCATTAGCTGACCTACCTACATGTTGAAACTCCACCTGCGTGAGCGAAGACAAAGACTTAAACCTCATTCACATGGATTGGAACCTCCTAAGGGCACCACTAAAGAAGAGACCCAAGAGACTGCATTCAGCAAGTCACTCTCCACAATCGGCTTGCCACTGTAAGCCACACAAAAATGTTGAGAGCCTCCAAAATGGCTAAGACTTCTGCCTCATTGGACTCCAAAATGCCCACATGCTTGTCACATGTGGGCCACTTTAACTGATTGTCACATTAAAAATAAGAAAATGAATCAAATTTGTCTGCCACTTTAACAAATGATACATGTTGTCGGAGCATGTTTCTTTAGCAACAGCAACCAATAACATTGAATTAAAATTTTACTAAACTAACTCTTTATCGCTGTAAAAACTACTAGTCGTTCATTAGTTTATTTGCTTCTGTATCTGCTAACTGTCTTCTAAATATGCATGAAAATTAATGAATAGGGAAGAAGAAATACCAATTGTCTCATGACTAATATGGTCAAGTCACAAATGCCAGTAAATATGAGAAAGCAGAGATGAGAATAAGCGTACCAAATCAAGTCTTTCTAAGACACTCTAATGCGACAACAGCTTGCTTGACATCCTAACATTCGTGATAAATTCATTGTTTTATCTCAAGAGTACTAACTCTACCAAGGCCCGTCTGAAGGTGTATGCATTGCTACCAAGTCTCCTTGTTGTACCAAAACACATAAAGGCAGCTCTGTGTACCCCCTCTCTTTCAAGTTTTACATAGACGAAACATAATTTAAGAAGAAAAAAAAAAGAATAAAAGAAATCAATGTACAAACCACAATCTACAGTATTCTCACCAAGTACAAACACAATGTCAATGCCATCTTAAAAGATCAAATAACACAAAAAAGAAATTTTATAAACATCTTCAACAGCCACAACTACAATGATCAGTATATAGCTGCTAGATGCCTCTCCACAATTAGCAATGCTTTTCTTTAAAAATCATAAAGAAAAAAAAAATCAAGAGACCTCTGGCATCAAATCTGTCACTCTTGAAAATGATTAGTGTAGCAATCTAGTGTTGGACAATTCTGTGAAATAGGCAAACTTGATTAAAATAGTAAATAATTCCAGCACACGAATTATGTTCATTTCTATGACAAAATTGAAAAAAAAAATCAGCTAAATAGCAGTGGAAATTCTTTGGAAAATCCCCAACCATTATGAAATGGGTACACTCAATCTACAGAGCCACATCAATTTACCCAGTCCAACATAGCATGCCTCCTTTTGCTTAATTTTATGATGCAAAATTACCTTCTCAACCATAAAGAGAGAGAGCACAATGGTACAGTGGAGCAGTGGGAGGTCCTCACTATGGCAACCTTGAGGTTGTGAGCTCAAGTCATGTTACCAACTATAAAAAATAAAAATAAAAATAAAGAGGAGGGGAGAAGAAGAAAGGGAGCACAATCGCTAAGTGATATAAAAAGGTACCAAATTAACTGAGTAATCGCCTTTGTCACAATTGCCAATTGCCCAACCAGTCCAACAGAAATTTTCACATCACATCGGCAAAACCTGGTCCAATAATACCAATTTTTCACTCCAAAACCCCGATGCAACCTTTGTATCTCCGTTGCCTACTCAGCAACCAAAAAACTTAATCTCATATCAAGCTTAGGAGAAACATCAAGAAAAAGCAAAAAACAAAGCAGATTCTAATTTTGAACCTGAAGTTTTTAACAGTTTGCAGAAAAAGAATATATTTGGAGATCCAACCAGGGGGATGAAAAAATCCACCCCCCCCCCCCCCCCCCCCCCCCCGCCAAACTAAAAAAAAACACAAAAGAAAAAATAAATCCTAAATTAAAAAAAACCATTCTATGGTGGTAGAGGCTCAAATCATCATCCAAACTACTTGATCAATGGCCAGCAAGTTTTCACCGCTCAAAATGAGTACAAGCCAATCCAATGGTCCAATCCACTTGGATGGGTGACAAACTTGAGATCGTTGACTACCACTAGGCGTTTTAGCATGCGGTGCTCCCCTTATTGTGAGCACTGGTGCTTAGTGGAGGTATTCAGACAGACACACACAAACACACATGCACACATGCACGCACGCACACTCACACACGCGCGCGCACGCGCACACACAAAATCCACATACCCCACAATATATATATGATGAATAGAGAAAAGAAAGCATATTTGCCAAACAGACTCATCACAGAGATAGAAGCACTCTTCTGAATACGAAGACAGGCCGCAATATTTCAAAAATACCAACTAAGGATGGCAATGGATCAAGTAATCCCGAGCCTGCTGGACTCACACTTGCCCCACCCCAACTAGTGACAGGTTTTTGATATGTAATACTAAACTGTCTATCACCAAACAAGGCTCAAGATTGAGATCTTGTAGCTCTCCCACTTATAAAATGTCCAATATCAACTGCTCTAGGGAGGCTTTATGTCTTCTATCAACAATATGCAACTTAATCATCAACAAGGGAGAGCAGGTCTGGGTAGCCAAAACCCTAACCCTCCCGCAAACCAACTCAGGTTAAAATCTATAAATCCATACCTACCCTGAACCTGAAAATACAACCTGCCAACCTGGTCACCCTTTTAACCCAACCCATTGCCATCCCTAAAACCAACTGCCTAATCCTCATTGCACTTTCTTTATCAATATATTATAAACATCAAAGAAGAAAAGAGAAAAAGGGAAAGAACAAATCATAATGCAAACAGAGAGAGTCCAAATGCTAAAAACCAGTGGAACATTTGGAGACAGAAATCCAAACAAGTAAAGAGATTTAGGAAAGGAAGAAATTTGGAAGGTACAAAAACTCCCATCTGATGTCCAAATCCCAAAACAACTGGGAAAAGAACACATGCATGCATGCACACAAAAAGGAGACACATTGATCGAGAGCAACAACAATCATCCATTGGCAGAGTAACCTTCCAATGATAGCATCAAAGCAAAAACAAAAGGAAGTAATTTTTCACACAATCATCTACAATATCAGATATTAAAAGAGAAAAGAGAGAATACATACCATCAAGTGTGGAGATTCTCAAGAAAGAGAGGCTAAGGACTGGTGGAGCGAGAGACCATGTGAGAGGGCCGAGCATGCATCAGACACTCTCACAAAAATTCTAGAGAGGGAGAAAAAGGATTTAGAGGGAAATCTTAGAACT
The DNA here is from genome assembly GCA_037013555.1 of Sextonia rubra. NCBI lineage: Eukaryota > Viridiplantae > Streptophyta > Magnoliopsida > Laurales > Lauraceae > Sextonia > Sextonia rubra. The sequence goes on from JASUAD010000010.1 coordinate 57,004,410, forward strand.
TCTCAACAAGAGAAGAATGAAGGATCAAACCCCTTGATATTTTCTCCCGATTTCAACAAGAGTACAATTTTTCTCCATGAGACATAATATCGGTAGGTGACTAACATTTTTGTGGTCAGATGAACACTTCCTTCATATAGTATGAATGTAAACTAGAATGGAAATAAAAGGCAAATAAATTAAAAAATACACCAGTAGTTGAGTAAACCAAATGCCGCAAATGTATATACATCCATATGCCTGTCTATAGATCTTAATATCTTATTTTAAAACAAGAATAATCAATACCAAATACTATTGCCTTTCAGCCCTGTCATTGCTTATACATTGTATTCCATGAAAAGAAACCACAAACATAATGTCAACTATCAAAACAACAACAACAAAACATTTTAATCTAGACCCTTCAAAAAAATATTTTAAAACAATCTAAAATATTTCGCAAATTTAACATCAAAGCCTTGTCCCAACTATGTTTGGGCCGGCAACATGAATTATGTTTCTCCATTCAGACCTATCCAAAGCCAAACCCTCAGATAAGTTATCACTCTCACAAAAAGGGCAATGATTTTTCGTATCTTGTCAAAACTCCAAAAGCTTGAGCCTAATGGAAAGCTCATTGCATAACCCATCAAACAGATCCAATTTAATGTCATTTTGATATCGTTTCATAGAATTTGACAATTTATACTACTAAAAAAAACCATTTTTTAAAAAACACAAACAAACTAATGGTGCTGCTATCCATTTGAGTGTGAACCACCCATGGCTTTATCACCCTTCCATTCTCATACCAAAACATGGTAACCTGGCTGCCCTACACTTCCTTTTCTGAAGGATCAGTAATGGTAAATTTTCATTAAGAGAGAAGCAAGAGATACAAAAGGGCCTTGCCAGTCTAAGAGACACACCCAAAAAAAGGAAAACAAAGACAACAAGAAAGAAACGTGAAACTACATATAAAAGAAAAAAGACAAATGCTAGAGAACCCTACTGCATAATTTCAACTACCAAAACAACAACAACAACAAACGACAACAAAAAAACATTTTAATCTAGACCTTCAAAAAAGTATTTAAAAAAACCTAAAATATCTTGAAAACTTAACATCAAAGCCTTGTCTAGTTGTCTCAACTATGTTGAGGTCGGCCACATGAATTTTGTTTTTCTATTCTAACCTATCCTAAGCCAAACCCTCAGATAAGTTATCACTCTCTTACAAAATGGGCCACGATTTTTCATGTCTTGTCAAAACTCCAAAAGCTTGAGCCCATTGGGAAGCTCATTGCATAAGCCATCAAACAGATCCGATTTAATGTCATTTTGATATCGTTTCATAGAATTTGACAATTAATACAATTAAAAAAAACCATTTTTAAAAAACACAAACAAACTAATGGTGCTGCTATCCATTTGAGTGTGAACCGCCCATGGCTTTATCACCCTTCCATTCTCATACCAAAACATTGTATCAGTTCCTTTTCTGAAGGATGAGTAATGGTAAATTTTCATTAAGAGAGAAGCAAGAGATACAAAAAGGGCTTTGCCAGTATAAGAGACACACCCAAAAAAAGGTAAACAAAGATAACCAGAAAGAAACGTGAAACTACATATAAAAGAAAAAAGACAAATGCTAGAGAACCCTACTGCATAGGTTGAGAAGAACCAAATGGATTATTCTTGAATAAATTTCGGAAAACAGGTATGAGGGCAACCAAAGCTATCTGAAGTTGTTCTGCGCTATTCAGGCGTAAGCTGACTTGTCCAGCCCCTTTGTTGTTCAAATTGGCACGAATTATCATATTTGTGGTCCTTCCAATGGGAAGCTGAGTCTGTAAATTGCATCCCATAGCAAGATCTCCATGCCAATCCATGATGGAGAGTCCAAGTGTTGAAAGCATCCGACCTAAAGGATAGTCCTTATCCCTCAAGGTAGCCTCCAAGATGCCCCCATAAGCCACATCACCACGATTGGTCATAGCACCCCCGCTCATTACCAACTTAAGCCGCTTGCGTATAAGTAGAATGTCTTCAAACTTCAATCCAGCTGACAACGCATCACCAATAATGTTAACTGCAACACCAGCTGAAGTTTTATTGCATCTGAGACTACTAAATCTCATCTCACTGCGTAAAGTATATGCCATGTCCTTCCCAGCACTTTGCATATCAAAAGCAAAAGAAGTTGCTTTTCCTGCCCCATGCTTAATGGAACTGCCCAGCTCTATTTGGAGATTGGATTCCTTCTTATCCTTTGAAACCTGGCCTGAAAAAGAAACGGGTATCTTGTCTTTAACCACAAACAGCCGCTCAACATTTACACCCTCATAGCCAACATCATGATCCCAACCATGGGTTTCTAAAACAGGCCTCACAAGCCACTGGTTGGGGTTGTCCAAGGAACGATAGCGGTGAGTGGGATTATCAGAATCAAAAGAACTGGGTAAGGGCATATCAGGCATAGGCACAGCGGTCGCACTGCCACTTTCTTCTTCCAAATTTTCATTGTAATCATTCGGCGAATCCCTTGCCGATTCTGCCATTTTTCTCAACATTTTCCGACGCCTTTTCTCCTCTTTCAACTGTTTCTTCATGAAAAGTTTTTCCCTATAATCTAGCTCATCAAAATAGGCCCTTCTCTGTTCTTTACTCAGCTTTGCCAGCTGGGCCTTCGTCAAAAGCTTGAATGGTGGCAGCTCATTATATTCTGACTCATCATCTGAATCGGATGACTCATCCAATTCATCATCCATAGTTTCCTCATCACCAAACTGCTCCTCTGGCAGCTTAAGCAGGGGTCTTGACTGGAGAAGAGATGATAAAAGGAAAGGCAGTGGAGGTATTTTCGAGCGAGTTCCAAAAGGCTTTCCAGGTGGACTGTCTTGTAATTTTAGAAGTGTATTTGCTTCAGCAAGAATCTTTGATGCAAATGAAAGCAGTAACAGATGTGGCTTCCAGACCTGACCATTCGGCAAAACTCGCTGCCCCGCCCTATTCGTCCTGCAAGCAGAGTGATTCTCTACCAAAGAGACAGGATTCATGAGCCGCATGTCTCCAGCTGCTTGACGAATTGCTTGCTGAACCACATGGGAACGCTGGGTAACAAACATCTCATAACTTAAAGGGGTGCCATTAGGGCCATCGGGTGGATGAGATGCTGCATGTGTCAGAACGACTGTGGCATTAAACCAAATGGAAGGTCCAAATATGTCTGTGATGGTACGCAACAATGGCACATCTCCAAAATCCCTACTTTGCATATCCAACCTGTCAAGATACAAAACGATATCTGGAGGGGTCTTCTTGATGAAATTCTTGACAGAGTTGAGGATCTTTTTATTCTGATGTTGGTCTAAACAGGAAGGGAGAAGACCTGGAGTATCAATCACCCGTACCTTGATGCCCTGAACCATCCCAACTATATCCTGAACCTTCTTGGTACCTAGCTTGAACGCATCTGTGCTGAATTTAACGTCATCAAAAATTGAATTGATCGTTGCACTTTTGCCAACACCTGTCTTTCCAATGACCATGATGGTACAAGAAAAATCAAGAGGTTCCTGCGATGCAGCCTCAAGTTGCTCCGCCATGGCACTTGCCCGATCAAAGCTAAATGCACCAACGCGAGTTGCATTTATACTCCCATGCAGCTGTTCGGCAAGTCCAAGCCTGTACAGGACTTGAGCCACAACAACATTGTGGGGGGTCTGTCCAAGCCTCTGAGCAAGCCGCAAGAATTTCACACGAATCATCTGAAGCTTTTCGTGGGTTTCATCATACTCCTCTGTCTCACCATTGACAGGATCTTCCATGAGTTGAGATTGCCTCAGAGGTACAGCTCCATTCACCCGTGGCTGTTGCAGCACACGAGGGGCAGCTTCCAACACTGAGGCAGAAGATCCAAGGCCAGCAGGACGAGGAGGTGCTGAAGGACCTGCAGAATTACCAGAGGAATCACCTACAACAGATGTACGCTGAATATCAGGCACAGTATCATCTTCATCGGTTGAATTTGATGCATCATACTCTTCCACTGTAATGAAATCTCTTTCTGGCAGTTCCCTTAGTGCTGACTTTTCAGCACCGCTTGGTTCACTATCTTGTTCTCGAATGTCTTCAGTTATACTCAGTTCTTTAGTTCTGATTGAAACCTCAAAGTGATCAGAACAATCATTTTGGGTATCCCCAGACAGCTTGGCCTGAGAATCCTGCCAATCTTTTACTTCACATTCATCTGGTTTGGCTCCTTTTTCTTCATTCAATTCAGTAAGAACTCCTACCAGACGTTGACTTTTGCCATCTGAGGACTGTAGCTTTTCATCTACAGAAGCATCTGTGATGTCTGAAGTGTCTTCCTTCTCAGGGCTCCCGTTCTGATGTTGAATTTGTTCACTCAATTCACCAGAAGGCACGTTATAATAAACTCCATTAGGCACCTCACAATAAACTCTGTTCCCGGGTTTCTCGTGAATAAGAAGGCGAATCTTTCCCACATTTGCCTCACCATTATCGTCATTAACTGAACCCCCATGAAAACCACCACAAAATTCTCCTGACTTCACCTCTTCATGGTTCCCATTTTCAGACTCTTCCTCAACCGCAGAAGCCTCTTCCTCCACAAATGAACTGTCTCTCATTCCTGGACTTTCGTCCCAACGTTGAATCTGTTCACCGAATTCACCAAAATGCACCACATCAAAAACCCCATTAGTGGGTTTCTCGTGAATAACAGACTGAATCTCAATCAAAGTCACCTCATCAGTTTCTCCATTCTCTGGTTTCTCAAAAACACTAGAGCAGATGACTTCTGCATTTGCCATATTTTCAGACTTCTCATCGCGCTCTTCTTTGCCATCCACAACAGCAGAAACCTCCAACACTGCATGGCCATCCTCGCGACCGGGCACACCATTCAATTCAGCCGCCGGTGAGATCTCCGAATTCTCTGCATCAACTATTTTACTGCGAACTCCATCGTCATCAATGGGGTGAGTCGGGTGACTCAAAACATCATTATCTTCTATCTTCTCTGCATAGCCATCCTCGTGACCAGCCACACCATTCAACTCAGCCATCGGTGAGATCTCCGAATTCTCTGTATCAACCATTTCATTGCGAACCCCATCATCATCAATGGGGTGACCCAAAACATCATTATCTTCTATCTTCTCCTCAACAGCATCGACCCCATCTTCAGACCTTCCTGGCCAGTGGTTGCCATAAGGTTTTCCATCATCTTCAATTCCCTCCTCCGCTCCCCCCATCTCGCGAACAATAGCGCGCATTGCCCCGGAGTCCATTTCCCCGTTTTCATATCTCTCTTTCTCACCATTCTCGACCTCAGCAGTTGAAGCTTCGGACAACACAACTCCCTCCTGTTTCTCGCCATTCTCAACAGCAGCAGTAGAAGCTGTTAACACCGCAACTACCTCCCCCTCGCCCTCGGCGCATCCTCGTTCAAAGAGAGGATTCAAAACAATGTCGCCATTCCCCAAACTATGATCCCCTGCCCTAGATTCTAAAACAGCACCAACGCCATTTTCCATTGCAAGTTTCCGCGACGAGACCTATGTTTCCCAAACAAAACCCTAGTTTCAAATACAGATTTCACAGAAAGAGAAGAAAAAATCCTTCGAAAACCGTCACCTTCCACGGAAAAATCACGAGTTCGAGATCAGAACAAATCAACAGAAATCTGATTAGAAGAGCATGAACGAGATTTCTAGGGCTTTCGAAAGGGAAAGAAACAACAAACCTGATAGAGCGAGGTTCAAGAGAGGAGAAGAAAAACCCTAATCTCTTTCTTCTTGCAGCTTTTTATGATTCCAGGAATTGCTCTTATCTTCTTTTATCTTGTTTGAAATTTTTTATCTCATAATCCGACGGATGGAAATGTTGGAAGGATCGGATCGGACGGTGGATGCTAATGCATCGCCCGCTTAGAGGAAGACGCCAGCCTTCGGATCTCGATCTAACCTAATATATAAAAAGCTGGTTGTTTGCAATTGGAGGACGGTCCAATCACAATCTCCGTAATTCCAGTAGGATCTTCTGAGGGCACCACTACTTTGAGAATTTTTGACCATTGGTCACGTGGGCCACACATCAACTCCAGATTGGTATATGTGATTAATCTGATGGGATCATCTTTTGTTGTTGTGAAACTTTTGGTCATGGATAGTGCAGATAGGCAGTGGTCTTGGAATGTTAAATTTTGGCCAGTGCACATAGGCAGTGGTACAGAGATGTCCAAATGGAGTATATGTGGGCACGCCGATCAATTTATGGCGATTTGGGCTCTGAATATTTATATAATAGATTGATGAAGGTGATGGGATTGCAATCTCTCCTACAAAAGTAAGCCATCTGGGGCACAATTTTTTAGCCACTTTTTACGTGGCAACGGTGAGGAAAAGAATTTTCTACGGGTAAAGGACCTTTTCATCTTTTGAGAGAAAATATATGAAAGATAGTGTAATTTTATTTGAATCTGCGGGGAAAAGTACTTTGACAATACTGGTAGGAAATGCTGATTTTTCTATATGAAAGCCAAAGCTTGCGGACTTTTATTTTAATGGACAGCAGAAAAATGCAATTATAACTTATTTAAAGATACTTTATTGAGAATAATTGTCTTTTTATTCAGAATAATTGTCTTTTTTAGCCAATGTTGGGCATCTCTCCTTCAACCTCTACTTATCAAATGTTTAGAAAATTAGAGTATTTGACGTATGATTTTATTCACTACTTGCTTTTATGAAATAGAGAGAAATCCTCTTATGTCTTTTTTTTTTCCTTTTGTTTTTGACTTTTTAAGAATAATAGTAGAAAAATAAGGCTGATCAAGTTGTTAGGTTAAAATATTTTATTGAGACGCTACTAGCACAGCCATCTTTAGATTTGACACATAACATGAACAGTTAAAATTTAAGTACCTTTTACAAAACTGTTCATGTGACATTCTAAAGTCATATGATGACCCACACAACAAATGATGCAATATTTTTGGGCCGTGCCATACCACATTATTTTTTACAGTTAACTCTATGGAAAATATCTAAATTTTAACTTTTTTTTTTGATAAATGTCTCGATTTTAATTTTATATTTAGACTTTTATCTTTTAAGTTGTTTAGATTTTACACAAGTGAGACCCTTGAAAATCTGTCAAAACTTTCCCAATAGGTCAGCGTGGGTTGTGAATAATGATAAAATCGGTCCATTGTTTGGCATCATTGTTGGCCAATGATGCCAAACAATCCAATGGATGCGGCAGTAGCAGTAGTAGGTAAGCAGGTCTCGGAAGCATGTCGGGTGGTTGATATCTACTTTTCATGCGGAAAGATATGCATTGAGCTACCATATGATACATACCTGACTACCTAAGCACGTGGAGCATGGAAGTGCACGTGGTTGGAAATGATGCTCCGCTCACCTCGCCGTGGAGGGATGGCGAGAGGGGGATTTATCACGGGCTAGGGTAAGTCAAAATTTTACCAAAAACTTTTAAATATATAAAAAAGACTTTAATTTTATGAGAAATATTTTCAAACACCTATCATGAAAATTTTTTATGAGGCTTATTTGTAAGCCTCATTTAGAGATGAGACCAACAAGTAAAAAGATCTATGTGGGATTACATTAAATATCAAATTTGACCACAATCACATGTATTCATTCCATTCATCAGTCGCCTACAAATTCATTCCATTCGAATTGATGTACAGTCGATGTAACGGTCCAGTAAATTCGGATTTAACTAAAACTTCGGGAGCATGACTATGAGGGGGTCCATGTGTATTACAAAATTTAAATTAGGTGATAGATAGTCCCCACGTAGACTTCTCACAAAATAGTGGTGAGAGCTAGTTCTTATATAATTATTTTTCATATAAAAATGCAAGAGAATGAGTGAACCACCTTATTTTCCCACACATCTTAAGTTAAAAGAACAAAACCTCTTACTTAAGGGCGAACCAACATACATCCACATAGTGGCAAACACACCCGTTAAACTTTAGTCCGCTTTTAAAACCATTGTGAAAATTTTAATTGTACTTAAAAAATTTACAAAAAAAAATGTACATCCACTCCCAAAACCCATATTAATATCCTATGTTTCTTCCCAAAACACAATTTTTTTTTTCGATCTGCACCCCTTAAATGAAAACTCTCGGTCTGCCGAGACCACCACTACTCCTACACTTAGGGCGTATTTGGATGTGGGGTAAAGTGAGTATAGTAAATCCAAAATCAAAAAAGAATAATGAATGATAGAGTTATGATGACTTTTTATTTTTAGTTACTTGATATAGAATTTTTTTAACTTTGTGTATAAAAAGTAGAAATTTTTTTGTAATTTAGTGATATTTTTTTAATTTTTTTGAAAAAGAATGATGAAATTTTGATTTTTTTTAAATGAAAAAATTTGAATTTTAAAATTTTCGATTTACTGTAATCTACCTCACATCCAAACATACCCTTACTTTAGTAATAAGTATATATTGTCACTGCTCCTCCACTAACTTTAGAAATAAGTATATATATTATATTTAGGGCATAACAGGTTTGGACCCAAACCCCACCCATATTAAGAAAAACACTATCAAATCCACACCCAATAGAAGCGGGTTGGATCAGGTCCCAACCCATTGCCATCCTTAGTGCCTTGGTAGTGGGAGGAACTATTGACTGTCAATCAACTTGCATGATCTACCACGAGCAAGAAATACAGTTGGGTGGGTCCACATCACTGAAAAATAAGTAGGTGCTAGACATGAATTTCTGGTCCAGTGCATATGAGTTGAATACATTGAAATTCATGATTAAATGAAGCAGACTTGCAGAGAGTATATAGGTGGGACGTTGACCTTTTTAGAAATTAGTACCACTATTGTGGTGGCCGAAGAATTTATATCCTATGTTACCTCGACTCATTTTCCTATATTAGAGGAGAGGCCCAAAGAAGAAAGCCATGGAGTTGCATATCCTCAATTCAAGATTTGGAATGTGTTTAGATGAGGATATCCCTTCGCATTTCCCTCAAGTGGAATCATATCTCATAAGCCAATTTGATTAGCTTGACAAATCCTTTTTTATTAACAAATCCTTAATTTGCCCACATGCTCCAGCAAACCTTCTGCATTCAACTATGTTGGCTCTTTCTCATTATGGTGATTATAAGGATTTTTGTTTTGGCAATTTCATGGGTTAGACAAAATTTGAGTCTACTGGTATTGTATTTTATATATTTTTTTAATATGGACAATGGTTTGAGTCACCAGATACGCTAAAATAAAAAAATAGAAGAAAGAGCGACAATTTGAAGTGATTTTCTACGGACAACATGTATTAAAAAGGTCATATCTCATAAACTGAGTTTTAAATATGGGCATACAACCTACCGTTAAAAAGCTGGTTTTGAGCAGATTCCGTAGAGCTCAAGATTGCCTCAATCGGAGCTGAAATGAGAAAGTTATGGCCTCCAGAAGTGTGCAAACAAAGTGCCGAAATTTTCACCTGGGCAGAATGGTAATTCGACCGATCAGACCATTCATCCGACGGATCGGACAGGTGAAAAAACCTTGTCGACTTGCTATTTTTCAGTCCGACTTGAAATGAAACTTGCTTGTTTCATGCCAACCACGATTGAAATATGCTTATAAGGTACGAATTTGGGGCTATAAAAGAGAATTCTCTCTCAACCCTAAAATAAAGATTTCATTGTTCTAAGTGAGAAATATATTTTAAAAATCATCTCCTCTAGAGTTTTTAATTTGAGAGTTGAATGGCTAAACTCCTACTTTAAAAATTCTTGTCTTCTACATCTCTAATAAAAGATAACCTTCTAAGCATAAAAGATTTGAGGAGTCAAGTTAACAATCAGAAGGAGTCTAGTTGATTGGATTTGTAGTAGGCAACGATAGGTGGTTGCTGTAGAGTAATTCTTTACAAGAGGTTGACGTTACAGAGTTATGCGGATGTCTGTAAGTAGCTTGTAACTGCATAATAATTTATAGTACTTGATTATTAGTCCAGGTTAGAATCCTAGTTTTTTTCCGGTTTGGGTTTCCACGTAAAATATGTGTTTTCTTGTGGTGTGTGCTTTTGTTTGATTTATTTCCGTTACGTGGTTGGTTGTTTGCACATATAATATTAAAATTAATTGCTTTCATCTATTCTAAAAGGCTCTCCCCCAAAACTTTCAAGTGGTATCAGAGCGAATTGCACTAATTTGCTATGTTTGATCATAAGAGAAATTTAGAATGGTGTTCAATCAATGAGACACATATATAATAAAGGTATGTATGCTAATGGATAAGAAATCTAGCAAGAGAATGATCAAATCTGAGTCTGATCTATCCAAAGAAGTTGCTCACACTGTGCTGCACAATCACACTACACCAATATGGGTGGCTAAATACAAAAACGCTTGATCAAGATGATCAAATTTCTATCCCCAGTGCTGCTACAAAAATGCAATTAAAGGGGAGCTATAATCAAGAGGGAGCTACTATTGAATCCAGATTTACAACTTAACTGCATGATGATCATTAGCTTCGTTAATTATAAATAAAAAGGGAGAGATATTGTATTCAGGGGGAGAATAGAATTTTACGAAGCTTGAAGACAAATGGAACTGAACATGATTTCTTTTGTAACTAGTGTAGAGCTGATGGTAACATTTTCTGGTAGCAATTTCATGGGTTAGACAAAACTTGAGTCTATTAGTATTGTATTTTACACATTTTTTAGTATGAACAATGGTTTCAGTCGCCGGTGCACTAAAGTGAAGAAATAAAAGAAAGAGCAACAAATTGAAGTGATTTTCTACGGACAACATATATTAAAAAGGTCATATCTCACAGACCGAGTGTTAAATATGAGCATGCGACCTACCGTTGGAAAGCTCGTTTCGAGCAGATTCCGTAGAGCCGAAGATTGCCTCAATCGTAGCTAAAATGAAAAAGTTATGGCCTTCGAAAGTATGCAGACAAAGTGCTGAAATTTTCACCCAGGCAGAATGATAATCCGACTAATTGGGCCATTCATCCAACCGATCGGACAAGTGCAGAAACTTCGTCGATTTACAAATTTTCAGCCTAACTTGAAGGGGAACTTGCTTGTTTCATGCCAACCTTTCATGATTGAAATATGCTTATGAAGCACAAATTTAAGGTTATAAAAGAGGGTTCTCTCTCAACCCTAAAATATAGATCTTATTATTATGAGTGGGAAATGTATTTTAGAGATCATCTCCTCTAGAGTTTTTAATTTTGAGACTTGAAGGGTTGAAGTTCTACTTTAGAAATTCTTGTCTTCTACATCTCTAGTAGAAGATCGTCTTCTAAGCGTAAAAGATCTGAAGAGTCAAACTAATAATTAGAAGGCATCTAGTTGATTGGATTTGTAGCAGGCAATGACAGGCGGTTGTTGTAGAGTGATTCTTTATAAGAGGTTGACGTTACAGAACCATGCGGATGTCTACAAGTGGCTTATAATTGTGTGATAATCCATAGTGCTTGATTATTAGTCCAGGTTGGACTCGTAATTTTTTTCTGGTTTGGATTTTCACGTAATATCTGTGTCTTCTTATTGTATGTACTTTTGTTTGATTTATTTTCGCTGCGTAGTTAATTGTTTACACACATAATATTGAGATTAATTGCATGCATCTATTTTAGAAGCTCTCCTCCAAAACCTTCAGTAATTATCCCACCCATACCCACCTCAAAGGTTTGGGATATGAGTTACACCAACACAAAAAGTAATAATGTGGATAGGGTACCGGAGTGAGAAGCTCTTTAGGTCTCCCAAGCCGGGGCATGGTTATTTAGCAGCATCAATAATTTTGTTTTGATACTAATCCCCCCAGCATGCTTTAATGTTAAATTAAATGGTTTTCCTTTGTACCAGGTTCAAAGTCTCAGGTTCACAACTAAATTAACTGGCTTCCTTTTTGTGCCAGTTTCAAAAGTTTCAGGTTTTCAAACCACCTAGGACCAAAGCAGAAACATCTCCGCTGGACTGGTGATTTTGCTGTGAGAAAATTACAAGCGAAGAAATACCACAACCATATACACAGGTGAGATTCGTGAGAACCTGGTGTTAACCACATACAATGGTTAACACAAGAAAAAGGTTAAGACATTGGATGGTTAAGATGGTACAATCTTGAAAAGTTTCTTCAGATAAACCATCAACCTCGGAACCATTCCAACAATATGCATATATACACATATTACGTATCACAGGCCTACCTTATTGACAACGACAGCCTTCACTTCCACATAAAGGGGAATTCAGACAAACAATTCATCTTTATGGATGGCACGTGGCGCTTGTACGACGCACTTTAGAGACCTGCTATTTGAAAAAAAATAACCTCTGCACACCAAAGAAAAAAAATTATAATTTTCATTTTACCGCCGCACATCTCCCACCCTCTCTCCTTGGCCGAAAAAGAAGTTCCGCTGGTTAGAGGGGACGCTCCCTCCCTCCCTCCCTCCCTCTCTCTCTCTCTCTCTCTCTCTCTCTCTCTCTCCCTTTTTTTCTCCCTATTCCTCTTCCACTCCTCTCCCTCTTCCTCTCCTTGTTTATCCTCGTCTTCTCCCTCTATTCCTCTTATTCCTCTTCCTCTCATCTCCCTCCCTCTTTCTTTCCTCTAATCTTCCTCTCAACCTTTCTTCTCCTCTCCCTTTTTCTCTCCTGCTCTCATTATTTGGCTTGAAGGGCTGAATGGGGTGGAGAGGAGATGAGAGGAGGAGAGGAAGAGAAAGGGATGAGAGGAGAGGAAGAGGAATACGAGGAGAAATAGGAGGAGGAATAAGGAGAGGAAGAGAGAAAGATGAGGAGGAATAAGGAAAGGAAATGTAATAACCCAAATTTTAATTTTAAATTTGAATTAATCCGGACCTTTAATTTAATCTGTGATGGACCTCACATGTGACTATTTTTTTATTTTATGCTATTTAAATTTGGATAATTACTTAGTTACTATGTGGGTCCCATGAAATATTAGAGTTTGAAAATTTTAAAGTTGTGCTCAAAATTAAAATTTTATTTGGATTAAATCTCCTTAAGTGTATTGATTTACCTTAACTCTACTCGAGGATTGAGAAATGAGTGCGAGAATTTTGTTTTAAATATTAGTAGTATGTGTAGGAGTTTATTGTTTTATGTAATTATTGTTCAATGAGATTTATTAATTAAATTTATCTTTGAACCCGTTGTGCCTCGTGATTTGAGGGTCTTAAGGATCTTAGATTTCGGGGCTTAACAGGAAAAGGGAGAGAGAGAGAAGGAGGGAGAGCCCCCTCTTGCCAGCTGGAATTCATCGCTGGCCGGAGGGAAAGGGGAGGAGAGAGGAGGGAGGGAGAGAGATGTGTAGGGGCCAACATGGAGATTTCAATTTCTTTTAAATTTTTTTTATTGGAGATAAAATTGATGTTTATCCAGCAATTCTCCCACCCTTATTTGGAGAAAAGTATACAAAGCAGAACACAGTTATCTATGGTTCATGCAGACTAAGCATTTTGATGAGGTGGGACTCATCTTCCAGTGATCCAAATGGGTCCATTTGGTGAGAAATAGAATGGATAGGGCACCAAAGAGCTCCTCAACCGGCACCGCAGGAAATGGAACAAGAAGCTCCGTCATTATCTGGACCGGTGAAAATAGAACTCTCTCATTAGTCATCTAATAATTATTCAGCAATTAGACATACAAAAAGTCTACATGACAAACTCAGATGCATGACATTGATAATCGAGTGAATGAATGTACTGAGAGCTGAGATAACTCTCTCCAAAGTTTTGGGTAAGATTCAAAAGATTTTTGGTAAGAGAGAAGGTATCTGTCTGTCCCAAAACAATCAAACACAAGAAATTTTCTCCATTACCAAAGTGGAAAGGAACCAAATGCAGCCTAAAACATCTACTTAAAAAATGTATGCATCAGTACCATAAAGTTCCTAATAGGTACATTCTCTAAAGCTAAATCATGAAAATTACCTGTGATATGGTGCCATGAAATTCATTGAAATCAGAGGCATTCCTTCGAGTTCCTCGTCTGTTTCCTAAATAACGTGTCAGAAAAAAAAAATCTTTATTCTTCACCAGTATGACCATTAAAGTGACAATAGAATATAGCCTCTAAACCCTGGTGGCAAAGCCTTGGTGACAGAGGATGGCAAAATCATTTTCTTATGTGATGGTGACATGTGCATTAACCAACCTCATATCACTTGATGGAAAACATCCTTCATAATATTTCTGAATGGCATAACGTACCAAGTAGGGTGCCTGACATGTAAGAAAGATGCAAATGTATGGTTGTACATTGTTATAAGGCCACATTTCCTGTTTTATTGATGGGCAATGGAATAAAACAATGTCACAATAATTTGACTTTCCCACCCCCAAGATACCAAGAAAACAAAATTGTTAAGGATTTTGACAAAAGAGGAAAAACAACGTCATGAGGAAGAATACATGCATCCAACGATCACCCTCTCAATATTGTAAAATGTGACCCCAATTTCCCAGTGCAGCAGTTGTAACAAGCTGTCACATGGAAATGTAGAAGCTTGCTAACTACTGATACTAAGGATCAATTATACATGAGGGCATTATTCATCAGACTAAAAACGGATCCTTGGTTAAAATGTGATAAACCACATTTTGTGGAATCCAGACCAGCATTTAAAATTGTTGGAATCCACTTTGTAAATAAAATTATGGATTGGTGAATCCACTAAAAAACCACTTGTCCAGCAGGACCAACTGTCTGTCTTTAATGAGTGAGCAGCACATACAACGTAACTGCTCCAGGAATCTTCTCTGGCATATGCAGCTGCCCTTTTAATTTGAGAGAAGCCAAATTGAGACCTCCTCGAATTGGTAAGCTCGGATAAGCTATACACCAGTTCCCACCAGAGATCATCCCACAACTTGTGTACTGATCAGATGTATCCAAACTTCCTGCCTCTGAAATGATAAAAAGTACAGTTGGGTCCTTGCACGGTCCACTTGTGGACCTGACAGTATAGGCCAGCAGCATGTGTGTTGTTTTAAGATTCAAGCAATGGCACAGTCATCTTCCATTTGGTCTGCTAGCTGTTCCAAGACTGCATATATCTCTTTTTTCAAAGGGTGCAACCGATCTGATACAGCGAATGTATGTACATCACTCTCAACCTCAATCCAGCTAATAGCTTTCTCTTTCCTGATTTGTCTTTCATTCATTAGATGTCTCACTTTCTCAACAGAATCCCACCTACCAAGAGCAGCATACATGTTCGAGAGTAGCACATAGGGTGTAGGAGATTGAGGCTCCAAATCAAGAAGGCGTTCTGCTGCTATTATACCAAGTTCTATATTACCATGTATCCTGCATGCTCCAAGCAATGCCTTCCAAACACTACTATCAGGCTTGTAAGGCATTTTCCTGAGCCTGTCAATCAGCTCATTAAAACATCCTGCGCGGCCCAAAAGATCCACCAAACATGCGTAATGCTCCTGTTTGGGAACTAAGTCATGACCCTGAGCCATGGAATCAAAGATTCTGATTCCTTCATGCACAAGACCCGAATGGCTACATGCCATAAGGATGACAACAAAGGTGATCTCATTTGGCTTTGATCCTCTTTCCACCATTGTCTCAAACAACAATATTGCCTCTTCTCCACAACCATGCTGTGCTAAGGCTGCAATCATTGTGTTCCACAAGACAACATCCTTCCTCTCATCCATACAGTAAAAGATCCGTCGACAATCTTCCAAACACCCACATTTTGAATACATATCCACAAGAGTGGTGACAACTATAGCATTAGGAATCAAACCAGTCCTGATCAAATGTGCGTGGATCTGTTTGCCATGCGTGAGTGAAGCTGTACTCGCACAAGCACAGAGGCTACTGCTGAATGCAAATTGATCTGGTTTAACACCTTCCATTATCATCTTCCCAAACAGCTCCAATGCCTCGGGCCCAAGACCATTCCTAGCATACCCTCCAATCAACGTGGTCCACGAAACAGCATTTTTCACAGGCATCTCATTAAACAACACGCGCGCAGCATCCAGGTTACTACACTTAACATACCCAGAAACCAAAGTCGTCCACGCAAGCACATCTCTATCCGGCATCTCATCAAACAGCATCCGGGCATCATCAACCCGATCGCATTTTGCATAAGCATCAACAATCGAACTTGACAAGACCAAATTCGACAAGAACCCAGCAACCAAAACCTGGCCATGAACCTGCCTAGCAAGACCCAACTCCTTAAGCCGCACGCACGCGATCAAAACACCCGCGAAACTGAACTGATTGAACCCAACCAACGACCGGCGCAGCCGACTATAAAACCGAACAGCTTCCACGCACAAACCACTCTGCGCCAGGGTGATCAGCATCGTGTTCCACGATACCACATCCCGTTCGGGCATTCGGTCGAACAGCTTTCGGGCAGCATTGACCCGGCCCAGCTTGGCATACCCAGAGAGCATGGCGTTCCAAGAGGACAAGTTTCTCAAGGGCATTTTGTCGAACATGTCGCGGGCGTCGAAGGGGCTGCCGCATTTGAAGTAGAGGGAGAGGAGGTGGTTTGACAGGAAGATGTTGGGATGTTTTCGGCCGGTGAGCTTCAAATGGAGGTGGAGGGATTTGGCGAAGGCGAGGGATCTGCAGTGGTGGAAGAGGAAGGCGAGGTCGGGAGTGGAAAGGCGAATGCCGAGAGAGGGGAGGAGGTGAAGGGAGTGAAGAGCTTGGTCGAAGTGGGATTGAGAGCAGAGGTCGAAGATGGCTTGGACGAGACAAGGACGAAAGGTAGTTCTGCTGGGCGTGTTTTGGAGGAGATTTGGAGGAGGAAGAGAGATGGGCATTGCAGGCGGAACGAGCACTTTACGCGAATGATATCTTTTTACTGCTTATTTAATAACTTGATAGTGCTTGCTTCACATAAATAATTTTAAGGTAAAATGGAATGGATGTTGGAATGGATCTGAAATGGAATGAAGTAGCAATGGTTATTCCATTCCAATGTTTAAATTTATCTTTCAAATGATAGGCAAAATGAGATTCTTATTTCTATCCTCATGTTTGGTGTGCATGAATTAAAATATAAATAAATTTAAAAAATTTAGTGTTTTTACCAAAATATCCATATTTTCTTCTTTGTTTTTGGCGGTGGTGGCAGCGGCGGTGGTAGTAGTGGTAGTGGGTAGCGGTGGTTGGGTGATGGTAGTGGTAGGTGGGTGGCAATAGTAGTGGGTGGCGGCATTTTTGTCTCAATAAAAAATGAGTTTTGAATGGGATGGTCATTCCTTACCCCCTCTGATGAAATGACCATTCTCTCATCTAGGTGAATGGTGATTTCTTTTGGAATGAGCATTCCATCCATTTTGGACGAACCAAATACAAGAATGGGCATTCCAACCAAATGGTCATTCCATCTCAGCCTTCATTCAAATGAACCAAAAGCTACTCGTGTTAAAAGAGAGAGAGAGAGGAGCAGAAGGAGAAAGAGAGAGATATTTTTATTAAAATGAGAAGTGTGTACATGATAAAGGGGGAGGAAGATTTTATTTATAAAATAAGACTTCTTCCTTTCAGTGTGTACATAATAAAGGGGGAGGAAGATTTTATTTATAAAATAAGACTTCTTCATTTCCAAGTAATCTAATATGGTAAGACTTTAGCCCTAAGTACTTTCCTTATCTAATATGGACCACAATGTGGGCATCCACCTATAATAATATCTCCCATAATACTCCTCATTGGTTAACCACAATTCAATAATAGTTACCTCATTAAAACCTTGCAAAGAAAAAACCTAATGGGATAAAAACCAAAGCGAAAAAAAAAGTACAATGTTCTATAAAGTTATTGAATTGGTGTTGAACGTGCATAATACTACCTTCTTAAAACCTTAACTAAGAAACAGTGGAGTAGAACCTAGAAAAGGAAAAAAAACGTACAGCGCATATATGCGCTAGGTAGCATACTTTATAATGCCTACCTTTGATCAGTTACTTCCACTAATAACAATAACCTTTACAATGTTTGATGATAGACTCTCCGTATACTAATCTCATGTACAAGCTTCTGAAATGTTGACTTTGGTAATGACTTGGTAAACAAATCAGCCATGTTGCTGTTTGAACGAACTTGCTTAGCTTCAATCTCATTGTTCTTCGAAGGTTCGTGTGTAAAGAAGAACTTTGGTGCAATATGCTTTGCCTTGGCACCTTTAATGTATACTTCTTTAATCTATTGAATACATGTCTCATTATCCTTGTTGATAATGCTTGAGGTACATGCAATAAGAGACAATTGATAAAAACTACGAATATGTTAAATTAAAGATTTTAGCTACACATATTCCCTACTAGCTTCATATAGGGCTAAAATCTCAACATAGTTAGAAAAAGTAGCTACCAAAGTTTGTTTAGTAGAGCGCTAAGAAATAACAGTATTACCACTAAGAAATACATAACCTATTTATAATCGACCCTTACGAGGATCAGAGAAATATCCAGAATGTGCATATCCTATAAATTTAAAATCTTTACAATAAAAGAGTCCTAAATCAATGATACCATGTAAATAGCGTAGGATATGTTTGATACTAGTCCAGTGTCTTTGAGTTGGTGCAACACTGTATCTAGCAAGTATATTCACTGAAAATGAAATGTCCGGTCTTATACATTGTGCTAAATACATTAAAGCACCAAAGCACTCAAGTATGGTATTTCAGGACTTAATACCTTTTTATTTTTCTTAATTAGACGATATGGGTCTTTGGTTATATCTAAAGACCGAACAACCATGGAAGTACTTAGTAGACGTGCTTTATCCATACCAAAGTGTTTCAAAACATCATTGTTATAATTAGACTGATGGATTAATATTCCATTAGAATTTCTCTCGATCTGCAAGCAGAGACGAAATTTTATTTTTCTAAGGTCTTTCATTTCAAATTCTTTTTTCAAATAATCAACAATTATTTGGAGCTCTTCTGGAGTCTCAATCAAATTTACATCATCAATATAAATTGCCACTATTGCTAATCATTATAAGGATTTCTTTATGAAAATACATGCACAAATGAGATTATTTTCATATCCTTCCTTAGACAATTATTTACAAAGACGATAGTGCCATATTCTTTCGAATTACTTCAGGCCGTACAATGATTATATTAGTTATATTGAGTACGTACTCTTGGGCTTTGCATCAGTTGAAGCAAATCATTCTGAGATTTTCATATGAATTTCTGCGTCTAAGTCCCCATACAAGTGAGTGGTTACAACATCCATAAGTCTCATGTCAAAATTTTTAAAAACTACTAAATTTATCAGATATCTAAATATTGTTATGTCAATAATAGGGAAATATATTTCCTCTTAATTAATCATAGGTTTCTGCAGGAAACCTTCTGTCACAAGTCTTGCCATATATCTAGTAATTTTATTCATTTTGTTCATTTTCCTTGCAAATACTAACTTGTAACCTATAGAGTTTACACATTTTGGAATTTGTACTATAGGTCCAAATACACTACGTCTATTGAGAGACTTTAACTCTGCTATAATGATGCTAAACTTTAACTCTGTTGTAATGGTACTCTCTCACTTTGGCTAATCTTTTCTTTGTCGAAATTCATTTATAGTACGTGATTCTGCATCCCAATCATCATCATCATGTTCTTTTGATTTTGTGTAGCTACGTCATATGCAAATGTGTCATCGATGAAATTTTCCTTTCTATCCAATCTCTCTCATGAATAATTGCAAAGTATGGGATTTCTTTATTATTTAGTACCGATATCTTTTCAGGGGCTTTTATAGTCATCAAGGACTTTCGTTATTCTAGAGAGAGTAAGTTTTATCATAAGCTCTTCGAGAGGAACCTCTTCAAGAGTGTTAAGTGTGTCTTTGAGAGGATATGATAATGATTGTACATTTCTCCTTTTGCGCGGAGCGTATCCTTTGAACCTATAGGTCTGCGGCACTTCTAGCGCATTACAAACTCTTTTGTTGTCACTTTCTTGCTTTATTATAAAGGGACATTTATTCTAGCTAGTGCATTTAGAGCTAGCACATGTAACTTTGTTACCTTTGCTGCATTGTTAAATACATCAGGTAATCTATTTACAATTTCTCATAAGTACAATTCTACGTACTTCATTTTCACATTATGAAGTACATGGATCCATATGAGACAAAATGGAAGTATTCCACGTTAATCCACGACGTTCTTTAGGAATGGGTTCTTCTGTAAGAATAATACGTTCATCATGAACTATTTTATCTCTCCCTAACGGAGAGAATTTTGTCTCATCGAATTGATAATTAACAAATCATGCAGTAAAAACATCTTCTATCATTGATTATAAAAAGCGAATAATCTAAGGAGATTTATAACCTATATAAATTCCCAACCTATATTGTGGTCCCATCTTAGTACGCTAGAGGTGATATAAGGACTAGACTTGTGCAACCATACTTATGCAAGTGGGAGATATTAGGTTGATGTCCCGATGTAAGTTGTATAGGGAAATATTGATGGTAGGCTGTGAGTCATAGTCTAATGAGCATTGATGCATGTAACATAGCATGTTCGTAAACACTAATTGGTAATTTGGATTGCATTAGTATAGTCCTAGAAATAAGTTGAATGCTCTTAATCATTGATTCAACTAAGCCATTCTAGTTATGAACATGAGGGAAAGGATATTTGACTACAATGCTGAGAGATGAATAGTAGTCATCGAATGCCTGTGATGTAAATTCGCCCGTATTATCAAGTTATATAGACTGAATAGGATGATTAAGGCAATGGACCCTAAGTTTAATGATTTGGGTTCATAGGCGGGCAAATGCTATATTCCTAGTTAAAACTAGGCAAACATCTGACCAATTGATAGAAGAATCAATCAAAACCATAAAATACTTAAAAGGTCGAATAGGTGGATTTATCGATCCATAGATGTCTCTTTGTATCATTTACAGAAAAAGATGGATATTTTAATGCAATCTTAACAAAAGAATGTCAATAGATTAGTTTTCTTTGTGAACATAGGATACATAGATACTCATTAGGTATGGTCAATTTGTGGTTTCCTAAGGAGTGTCAAATAGAGTTTTCAACGATTTTCTTTAACATAGTAAGCCCGAGGTGTCTTAATCTATCATGCTAAAGTAATAAAGTCTGATGGTTGCTAAGTTTTGGGCTTAACAACATCGTTTTGCTCAAAATCGAATGTAATTCAACGATAGATATTGTCATATAATATAATCCCGAAGAGAGTGTACTTAATGTTTCTAATATTTGCTTCTGGCTTCTAATACTAATAACAATAAGTAAAATTTTCTTGCTAAGCTTAATTAGCAGTCTCAGTATGACATCTATTTATTTTAATGTCTTTGAAACTAACAAAGTTTCTTCGAAAACCGAGCAAGTTCTGTTGGAGAACAATGCATCTTTAATGAATAAATGAGTATCATTAGTTAACGTCATGTGGGTACCTCCGGAGCCTTTAAATATTTGCATGGGTCCATCTATGGTTGATACCTTTCGTGGATTGAATGCCAATTATGAGAAAATTTTTAGTTTTTCAGAATGGTATGTATTGTGACACTATTTACAAAACAATGAGTATCTCTAGTTTCCTAATCCATACCTTTAAAAAAATAATAAAATAATATAACTAAGTAATTACATGATATAAATTAGAAAAAAAAAACATTCATAAAAATTTCATCAAATTAATAAGTTTAAAATAATAAATCTTCCAACATAAATATCCATGAAAATAAATAACTTAAAATATCATTCTAAAAATTAACTAACTAGAGATTCTGGAAGAATAATAAAAAAAAAAACTTGTTTGGTTTTCTAGACCATGCCAGGTGGGGTTTCGATTTTAGCATGAAACGCCTCATTGCTCAAAGGTTGGCCATTCTCGTTTTCAAAAAAATCTTTAGTCTTCAAGTTTGTGATATCCAACTGGTAATCATCATTTTGTAGGGCTGGAACCCAATCTCAATCTTCTAAATCATTTGACTTTACAGAATGAATAGAGGTCTTGTATGCTTTATATTGTTTTACCACTTTTTTTTTTGTGCCCGATAATTGCGTGACCAATGCCTATTCCTTTTACATCCGTAGTAAGGGTCATCAGAACAGTGGATAGATATATTTGGTGAATTTTGATGTTAATCCTGATTTTGCTTTTTCTAAGGATTAGACTAATTATGGTAGTTTTTGAGTTTTTTATTTTTGGGCGGGGTGGGGGGGGGGGGGGTGGGGGGGACTCGAACCCCTACTCGTTTAGATGAGTTGTTTCTCCCACACCGCATTCCTCTACTTTTATTGAAATTGAAATTGACATTTGGTTCAGGCATTACAGTAGATCTAGTTGGTCAAGAGTTGTGATTTTTTATCATGACTTTGCTATTTTGCTCAGCAACAAGGAGACAAGAAATTAGTTCTGAGTATTTAAAGAAACATTGTTCATGATATTGCTGCTACAAAATTACATTTAATTCGTGAAAAGTGAAAAGCGTTTTCTCTAACATCCAATTCTCCGCTCAGATGCTCCTCCAATTAGATGAAAAAAAAGTTACCACAGTAAGATTTTCATTTTTTTTTATCAAAGCACATTAAAATTCAATTGAAGGTTTAATGAAAGTAAAATTGAAGATGGGCTGGAGTGTCTTTACTGAGCTGAAGTGTATGTCTCCACTTGTAGGAAAATATATATTTTTAATTTAAAAGTAGAGAAATATTATGGATCAAGAAAATTATCTTAAGATTAAATGGCTGAAAATGTTAAGCCAACTTTGGCAACAAGTAATGAAAGTGAAAATTTTTATGGATTTAAGGATTTCTCTTTACCCTTCGAACAGGTTTTTTCTACTTCCACCAAAGATTTGCCTAGTTGAAGATTTCTCAAATCAATATTTTGTAAAAATAAAAAAATTCAATTTTTATTTTTTTCTATCGTTAACACAACTTTTACTAAGAAAGAGCAACACAAAGTGTGAAAAATTGGTGAAGTTTATGATAGGTTTTGATTTTCAAACATGACGTTACATGAAAATTCTTATTTGGAGACACTACCTAAAAAATTGTTAGAAAATTATCAATTCAACGTCGACCCAATTTATTAGTGGTCTAGATCTTGAATTACAGGTTCGGCGTGTAAACGTCTAAGTGGGCGAAAATCAGGCAGGCTGAACGTACGATATCAAGCATTTATTACCAGCATTGACCATCTACTGTTTTTTGTGCAGGTGGACGATCCGATGGAGTTGAGGCCTCGTCTGACAATTCATATGGAAAGTGGGTCCAGCTGTGGTACACTTTCGCCAGTGTCCCTCACTGGCTCACACTGTCAAGTGTCCAACCTGCCTCATCCATCATGTATGCATTTTCACTTTTGTGGGTGGAAAGAATAGTCACAGAGGCAGCCTCGCCTATGAAAGATCCTAGTGCTCTTGACCATGATCACCGGATTCTCCACTCAATCCAAACATCTAATCCTCATTTCACCTCCACCTTTCTCTTTCAACTGCCATTTCTTCATCGTAGAAAAAACAAAATTATTCACACGGTACACTATCATCAAAAAGTTCTAACTTCTAACCCCACCTCCTCAATCTCTCCTTTCCTTTCCTCAACCCCAGAAACACCAGAGCCATGGCTGCAGCAGTCCCAGCTGCTGTCTCTCTCCCTACGACCAAGTCATCTTCTCTCTCTACTAGAACCTCCATCAACTCTTTGGAAAGAATCAGCTTCCACAAAGTAATAACAGAAAAAGAAAGAGGATAAAAGAGGAAAAACCCATGAAAGGTTTTCATGTTTTTGTTCTCGTTTCTTAATTATTTGAAGGACCCATGTTCATGAGTTGCAATTGGGTTTGTGCAGACATGCTTGATTTCCAGGAATGTGTGTGGAGGAGGAAAGGTGGTGGCACCTATCAGGGCTCAGGTGGTTACCACCGAAGCTCCTGTCAAGGTAGAGAAGGTGTCTAAGAAGAATGAAGAAGGTGTGGTGGTGAACAAGTTCAGGCCAAAGGAACCTTACATTGGCAAGTGCCTACTAAACACCAAGATCACTGGGGACGATGCGCCTGGACAGACCTGGCACTTGGTGTTCACCACTGAGGGTCAGTGTTTCTTGACTCCTCTTCATCAGTTCTGTTGAATAATTGGATTAGTTCGTTTTATGACATTCAGGGTTATGTTTTGTTTGTGAATCTCTACTAGGATTTCAATTTTTTTTTTCTTCTCATTCCATGTGTTTTTCCTCACCTGTCTTAGTAACATGTAAAAAATGGAAACGATGTAACCCATTTCAACCCTGTTTTATTCTACTCCATGGCAAACAAACAGGCCCTAAGGAAAAGAACTGCTAATTGTGATTTCACGAAAACAAATGGGCACCCTGAAGCCCAGATGGGTCAAAATATCCTCTGCAATTTGGCCAAATTTCAAGCAGATCAAGGTGACATTTGACTGTTGGATTAAAGATATTGACCTTTGGATTGAAGCCATCTTCTTCACAATCTCACTTCAGTCCAATGTGAATATTGCTTGACCTGATCGATAATTGGGCCATGGATTTTGATATTCTACCTTCATGAGAGGTGAATTGCAGAGCACAGATTTGCTTGTCGTCACAACTGAACTTGGGTTGCCATAAGTGATCATTCCTCTGTAAATACCCTCCCCTCCAATTTTAAGCTGTGTTACTAATGAATATAGTGATGATCTCCATATCAAAAGGTGTCTAGACCGGGAGCATGAGATAAAGCAATCCACTACTAAATGTTTTGGCATAGCTAATGATTCTGATATATTACCCATATATTGTTGATTCAAAAGCTGTTAGGATGATATCTCTTTTGGAGGGAAGATCCCACACAGTTTCCCTCCAGATTTTCCAAAGCATTTTCATTTTAAACATGCACAATCATCTGCAGTTTTTTGTTCCAGCATTCTATATTTACATATTTCTAACATGGGATACTTCTTTTTCTTCCTTGTTATTGGTTACTATCATTTTCCTGTTAGTTTACGGGCTGGTCTGCATTGGGTTCCAGCACTCATATTATTTCATTGCCTTATTCTCATATGCAGTGAATAATTCCAATTCTTTTTTTTCCTTCTGTCATTGAAACTTTGGTTTTTGAATTGGTTTGGTTGTTTGAACTAGGGGAGATTCCGTATAGAGAAGGGCAGCCTGTTGGTGTCATTGCTGATGGGCTTGATAAGAATGGAAAGCCACACAAGTTAAGGTTGTATTCAATTGCAAGCAGCGCTCTTGGGGACTTTGGAGATTCCAAGACTGTTATGTTCAAGCACTAACATTTTCAGTTTTCTAGGTTCCATCTTTTACAAATTCTGGATGGTAAAATCATTTTGAATTTCATGTTGGACCTACATGGTTCATTCTTCATAGCATTCATATTGTCTGTGTTCCCAAGTTCTAACTGGAGTTGTTGTACAGTTTTCTCTTTGCATGAAGCGGCTTGTCTATACAAATGATCAAGGGGAAATAGTTAAAGGAGTTTGCTCAGATTTCCTATGTAAGGAATTTCTGTATCTGCTTTAAACACTAATTCTTTAAATTTGCTGCTTAATTTTCAGTTTTTTGAATGTACATTTTCTCTTTAAAGCAATATATGGCCTGATCTTGTCAAGAGTCTTTGATTAATCTTTCTTATCCAAGATTCTTTAATGATCAGTTTTAATTGGCAAACCATCACAATTATTAATTTCAGGTGACTTGAAGCCTGGGCTGATGTGAAGATCACTGGACCTGTTGGAAAGGAAATGCTTATGCCTGTTGATCCTAATGCCACTATCATAATGCCACACTATCATCTTCTTCTCTGACAAATATTCATCATTAAACAATTGTTAATTTTTGCTAGCTTGTGTATTAATATTTCCTCATTGCAGCTTGCAATAGGAACCAGAATTGCGCCTTTCCACACAGTCTTGTGGAAGATGTTCTTTGAGAAGCACGATGACTATAACGTATCACTGTTCCTTAAAAATTGCCGAAAACTGAAGCAGCATGTCAAATTTCATCAGTCAGTGGTTTTTCTGCAGAGTAGAATATTATTTTTTATCAATATTTGGATACAAGACCTCCATTTATGACCATGAAATTTTCTTATACCACATTCTTGAATGTGAGAAATGGTGGAGCCTTACATCAGGCTAACTTCGGGCCAAGTACATTCAAAGTAACCTTGAGCCTTGATTTCTAGAAGTGAAACATTTGGCTTTGTTGTACCAGAATCTAGATGTTAGTACTAGGACCCTTCTGCCAAGTTGTTGCTCTTGCTTCAGGATCTTGCTTCCTGCCCTATTTCATATGCCTCTGTGTACTTAACATTTGAAAAACACTACTTTCAAGTTTCCCCCATTTGAATCCTCCTTCAACTCCTGCTCCACACTCTAGGCTATAAATTTCGAGATCATTATTCTGATTGGCATCACCATGGATAGAAGAAGCATTGTAGGACAACCCAATTTGGAGATCATCTAATATTTGGCTTATTTTTCTGTTGTTAGAGAACCATTGCTGGATTTCAAAAACCATCTATGACTAGTACATTAATTTATGGGTTTCACTTCCTATCACTGGGATTTCTGGGGTATATAAAATGGCCCATCATGCTAATCATCTGGATCATCTATGCACTACTAGTACATATTTAAGATCTTTGTATGCTGCACATACTGGGTTGAAAATCCTTTAACACTGCATAACATAACTATAGTTATTGTTGTCAACTTCCAGCTTGATTGAAGGGCTGTTCATACAACTCTCATGGGATTTTTATTGTAACTTTCGTTTTCAAATGAGTTTTTCTTGGATAAGTGTCTCACTTAAAACTGTAATGCAGTTCAATGGCCTTGCTTGGCTCTTCTTGGGTGTTCCTGCAAGTAGTTCTCTGCTTTACAAGGAGGTAGGTTTGACTATTAGAATAATGCTTCTCCTTGACTTCGTCATTTCAACTTATTGGAAGTCAGTTGCCTTTATGCCGGTTGCGAGCTGAGACATGTATCACTTATGACTATTTTCTGTACTGTGCTCGACAGGAATTTGAGACGATGAAAGAAAAGGCACCTGATAATTTCAGGGTTGACTTTGCCGTTAGCAGAGAGCAAACAAATAAGAAAGGAGAAAAGATGTACATTCAAACGAGAATGGCGCAGTATGCTGTGAAGTTATGGGAATTACTGAAGAAAGACAATACCTATACATGTGTGGGCTGAAGGGAATGGAGAAGGGAATTGATGATATCATGGTATCATTGGCTGCCAGCGATGGTAAGAATATAAAGAAAATAAATTGCACTTGAAGTTTGAAATCTGAATGCACCATTTGCCTGCCACTTGAGTTCTAACCATTTACTTATTACTTAATGTGGAAATCTGAATTTACTTTTCCCATAAAAAGGGTACGAAAAGAAGATGCAGTTCCTTTAGTAAAGCTAGGACCACATAATACCTCAAGAAATGCATGTAATTGGTTATGATATAAGCTGAGTGGTCAGTACATGATGATAAATTTCCAACTCCTTTTTATTTATTGTCTATTGTTTCACAGGCATTGATTGGAATGAATATGAAAGGCAGCTGAAGAAGGCAGGGCAATGGAATGTTGAAGTATATAGATTGATGCTTTGCTTTTTTAGCAATGTGAGGAGGCCATCTTTCTGTAATTTCATCTACACTCTATAGGTAATATCCGCTTTGCAATTTCTCCTACTTCTTTTATAATTTAGCTGTGTTTCCTTGGCTTCCATGTAAAATTGTAAAATTTTGTGTTGGATTGAGTTACCTTTACACACTGAAGCTAGCGATGGAGCCACATCAGACACCTCATTTTTAAGTGCAATGCAGGTATCAGAGGTTCTTGCAAACCTCAAATCTTGTAATCACTCTCAACTTCATCAATTAATATTTATCTCAATGTTCTGCTTTCAGAATTTTAAGTTCGTGACTGAATTTATGCAGCCAAAATTGCATTTGTATACTTAACTGTTCTATTGTTTTGTGATGCTCTGATTAGAGAATACGGGCATTTACAATTCTATGGCCACGCTTGCTTGACTTCTTGAGATGTGTTTAAACTTCTTGATGTGGGGTCCATTTCTTGGTACTTGATCATGCATTATCTTCAACATGGCATGCACGGATCACCCATAGGATGCACTAGATTCACATGGAGTGGGCATACACCAGACCATAAGCAATTGTCTACTTGGAGGCATGTTGGTCATGCTTTGTATTCTGGAATACGCAGTCAAAAAATATAGTTTAGCACTTGTTGGAATTAGTCATCACGCCTTTGTGAGTATTTCTGAATTTACACAACAAATTGTGAACTGAATGAATCACAGATAATGAGGCGGAGTACCCAAGCAAGGCGCGTGGAAGCTTTCCATTAATGTAAAGTTTCTGCCCTCTTGGTTGAATGACATTTAGTAATCAAAGGACATGGTTTAGCACTTGCTGGAAAAAGTCATTACGCCATCACATTGGTAAATTTCATTGGACCTATGAATCACAGATAAAGTGTAATTTAGACCCTGAATCACAGTTAATGTAATCTAGTACCCTAATGATGTGCCATCTAAGGATTAGATACAATGTGTAAAAGTTGTTCCCGGAGGTGATACTTGGATCCTTGTTTTCAGATGGTCCCCTTCTTCCTTTGGTTGCTATGTACTGCCTACTGCCACCCAAGGAAAATGGAAATTAACCAAGAGAGACGTAAGGAAAAGGGGGGTTAAGCTAAGAAAACAGGGGTGATGATACCAATAGATTTTTACTTGTTTTAGATAGAGGCCTAGCTGGGCAGAAAATTGGTCCCATGAAATTATCCTCTGTTAGGTTTAAGGGCCTAAGAGTTTAATGGTCTCATAACTAAGCGATAATGGAAGTAGTAGGATAGGAGGGCCTGATTGTGTATAATAATGTGGATAGCACAAAAGATTTATTTAAACAAGATTTATCTTAGTTTTTTCGGCATTACATGGGACGCAGGGCATCGAGGTCAGGATCAGTAGTTTTATCAGATAAAAAGGGTTTTGATTGATTGGATATTTATGGAAACAAGTGTGATGGTTTTTTAGGTTCTCTAAAATTGAAGAGTTCAAGATCCCAATTAGATTTCTAAATTGTAGTTCAATTAACAATAGTGGAAAATAAAAAAACAAGCAAATCAATCAACCACGAGAAGACAAGGCACATAATTGTTTTACGTATAAACCCAACACGGGAAAAACCACGAGTCCTATCACTGGGACCAATGTAAACCAAGTACTAATAAATTAAGCAATTAAAAGCAATACTCACAATTCCTTCTTGGTTGCAACTCAATATAAAGACTGTAATTTCTTATCCATTTCTCGATGTTCACCGTTCCCTGTGTTTAAAACAACATTGTCTTGAATCCACAAGACGAACGAATCAAATCACCTTGAAAACAGCAAGGCAAACAGATCTTCCACAAAGCGTAGAAGACAATTTTTATATGCTCTTCAAGTCAACACAGCTTTCCAATGGATGCTCTAAAGAAGAAAGCAATTTCTAATTAATATTCTATACTCAGAATAATGAGATTGGATACTTAGGGTTAAGAGAGAAACCCTTTAAATAACCCCTAATTCATGCCCCGAGTCCATATAGGAATAAAATAGGTAGTCTTGGCACAATTTGGAATGTATTTCGCGCAAGTCAGCTCAGGAAACACCGCTTTCCATTCAAATTAGCTTACCTTTGCTTGAACGAATAGAGTCTCAGGTTCCTGAATTGCTAAATTTCCTAAGCTCGGTTTGAATGAACAATGATTTGTTCGAACGAACTACGTTTATGTCTCGATTGCTTCTATTTCCTTCTGTGTCTTCACTTCAGCTCTTCTGGCGGCATATACCACAGTCCATTATAAAATAAATATAAAAATACAACTCAATGAACTTTGAGTTTTGTCCCACCCATAAATTAGCCAATATACAAAAATAATCCTAACAAAGCGTCTCTAATTAGGACAATTTAGATCTTCCTAAACATTCTACCACACAAAAAAATAGTTTACATGTAAACTTACGTTCAAGCATTTGGAATGATATGGTATCAAAGGTTCTCACTCCAGTACTTCGCTTTATAAGATATTCAAATTTAGATTTCAATAATATAACAAAAAAAAAGAAGAATAATACTAATATTTTTAAGGTAATGTCTTATATATTAAGAAAACTAATGAAACTCTAATCCAATTTATTATTATTATTATTATTATTAAATCAGCAGAGGCATTAGTAGATAACAAGGCAACAACAAAAACTGAATAAAAATATTGAATACAGTAGTGAATCAATCAAATCATTAGTTGAAACCAATCAAATTATCTTCAAGTTTCAACTTGTTCACTAACGCTTAAATTGTTTGAGTGGTTAGGAAGTCCAGCAATGAGCTGGAGGACCCCACTTCAAAATCGTTTTGGGCTTTACACGATATATAGTGCTAGTGAGTTGTGTTGTGTATTCGAAATTATACTAATGATCAACAATAAGGAGGTCGCCGTTTCTCGTCATAAAAGAAAAATTTTTTTTTCTAACCTCTCCTCTTGCCAATCAATATCTGTACGACACCCTCCAATACATACATGTATTTCAATTTGTAAATAGAACTCAGAACCTCCCACCCAGACCCACTCACAAGTACCACGAGAGACATATAATAACTACTCCAATAGTGCCTGTAATATCCTCATAAAAAAAGAAGCTCATGTAATAACACTGCAGTGAGCCAATTGCAGCCCTTTAGACGTTCAAATGTCAGTGTCGATGTGGACAAACCACATGTAAGGGCTAAGGTCATTCTGTTTGCAAGAACTCCTTGTTGGAAGATATACAAATTATTTGAAGGGAAAATTTTAAATCAGGCCTTAAGTTTTTATCTTATTTCAAAAAAGAACACAAGTTTTAAAACATTTCAAATTAGACCCTAATTTTTCTAGTAAATTTAAAATTAAGGACATTTGACAATTTAATGGTCATTCTTAACAACTTTTTTCCTCAATTTTCTTAAAACACTAAAAATATCGATCTTTAAAGCCATTACATGGTTTCAACAGCCACTACATGTTAATGGTTACCGTAGAGATGCTAGTTATCATTGATTATCGTGAGGATAACAAAGAAGAAAATGAGGAGAATACAGAGGAATTGAATGGGGTTTTTATTTCAATAAAGGGAAATTTGGATATTTTTAAAAAATTGAGGAAAAAATTATTGAAAATAGTTTTAAATGGATGGATGTTCTTAATTAAAAACTTTTTGGATAACTTAGGGACTAATTTGATTTTTTTTGAACTTATGCCCTTTTTTGAATTAAGGCTAAAACTTAGGGCCTTATTTGAAAAGTCTCCTTATTTGAATGTTGCTTGAAAATAGTTTCAAAAAGTTCCTATAGAGCCCAATATTTTGGAAACTTAGAGAATGACATCTTTCTCGGCCATCTTGAGGAGAAAATTTGAGAATGCAGTGATCAACACAAGCCTATAAGATTGAAAATTATAAAAGAAAACAACAATATTGGAAAAACTTTCTTTAAAAGTTAAATATCAAATTACCCATGACGTAAGGGGCAAAATGTTTGCGACAATAGCACAACATATGCAAAATGGGCAACTAGTGCAACATAAATAAAAATACTGAGATAAATACAAGATCAATTAAGAAATATAGAACAAGAAATCAGTGCATTCACAATTATTTAGAGTACTACACCATGAGAAAAAGTTTTTATTTATTTATTTATGTGGATTGATTGCCCATCCCTCAAAAAGGAAGTGGTAAGCCAAAGAGAATATAATTGAAAATAATACAGACCAATGAAAAAGTGGAATCTATCTCAGAATTTATCCCAAGACATCCCTAAGAATAAGATTCATCTACTTGGAGGTGGTTGAACACCCAGATCCAACATAGATTGACAAGAAATTTCAATATCTAAATTTATTTTTCTTGGAAAAACCCCCTCATACAAGTTGTGGAACAAAAAGGATCCAAAATAAATAAATTGGTTGGAGTAGTCCTCTATGCCGCTTTTGGATTTTTTTTTAAATATTGGCCACGGGCAATGATATTTAGGCTCATGCGAAATATTTTTCCCATTTCTTCTTCATATTCCTTATCTCTTTACCCATGCTATCCACCTCCATCCTCTTCCTCCAGCAATCCACCCCTACCCATATTCTTTTTTCTCACCCGCAACTGAACTCAAATACTCGATGCAGGCCTTTTTTAAAATCCCAATAAGGGGCTGAACCTTGTAACTCGCAATTGCAAGGTAATGAGAACAACACATGCAAAGGGATATAACTAACACGAGTTAGGTGATAAAAATTGGCACACAGAGGAGACACAACTAATATATATAAACATATATATATATATATATGGGGAATAGTCAGGTGCATATATCCATCACTATATATATATATTTTTTTTGTGAAAACTCTAGGTGGGACCCACTGTATGGTTCATTTAAATGGATCACACACACCACCCCGTTGAATTAAACACATTTACCAATTTTTTATTAAATCCGAATTCATTAAACAGTTGGATTGACTATGCACCCATTCGAATGGAAAGAATTTGTGGGTCAAGGATGAAGGGATTAGGGACATGTGATTGAAGCCAAACTTAGTATGTAGAGTGGTCCCGCATAGATATTTCCCTCGCCCCAGTTTCTTTACTTGGTGGGGTCTACCATAAGCCCCACAAAGGAGTATGCACGGTCCCTTGTTGAGGGACATATGCACATAAATATTTCCCTATATATATAAGAGAAACGGTTCTATAAGGGTGGTCCTTATTGGCCAAATTTGATCATTGTGCATAGTATGGCCCACATTGCAAGTTATTTAAATGGATCATACACAGAGCTCTTGAATTGCACAAGTCCATAAACTTTAGATCATATCCGAATAGACTTGACTGTTAGATTGACTATACATTTAGCTGATCTAACTATATAGTTGATCCAACGGTTCAATCTATTCGAATGAAATCCAAAATTAGTGGATGTATGTAATTAGTGGGGTTGTATGTGTGATTCATTTTGATGGATCGCAATATTGGCCTCACTATGCGAAATGGTTCAAAACTATCCGTAAGAACCATTTTCCTTTATAAAATATTCCAATGAGAACTACTTTCACCATTTTTCATAAAAGAACTCTTGGGGGGCCAATTTATCACCTGATTCAAACTTGCAATAGACAATAACCCTCCCGATGTCAAACATTTTAATGTTTGATACCCATTTAAATAGATTAGATCATTAGATCAATAGAACACACATCTAAATAGGCTAACTTTGTGAATGACAAATGAAGGGGTATATGTAATTAGGGCGCTACAAAATAACTGAGGTACTCTCACATGTTTCTTTCTATCCATCATTTTCTTCCTTAACTGTGGTCTTTAATGGATCCCACAAAAAAAATCCACATGGAAAACGACCATATATATATACACGTATATAAAAGATAATATAGTATTGGTGGATGAATCAAGAGAGGGTGTAAATGCAAAGCTTGAGAGATGGCGGAGGGTATTAGAATCTAGAGGCTTTAAAATAAGTCGTACAAAGACAGAATATATGGATTGCAATTTCAGTGGACATATACAAAGTATTAAAACCACTGTCAAAATTGAAACCCATGAGATACCACGTAAAGATTAGTTTCAGTACCTAGGCTCGATGATTAGTAAGGATGTGGAGATTGACAAAGATGTGGAGCATAGGATAAGAGCTGGATGGCTGAAGTGGAGACTAGCTTCGGGAGTACTTTGTGATAGACAAATGCCAACAAAATTGAAGGGAAAATTTTACAGGACAGTGGTTAGACCAGCTATGACATATGGAGCAGAATACTGGCCAATTAAAAAGACACATATTCATAAGATGGATGTAGCGGAAATGAGAATGCTTAGGCGGATGTGTGGTAAAACTAAGAAAGATAAAATTAGAAATGAGCGCTTTCGAGAACATTTAGGGGTAGTACCAATAGGAGATAAGATTAGAGAAACTCGTTTAAGATGGTTTGGGCATGTTGAGCGTAGGCCAGTAATGGCACCGGTGAGAAAAAGTTTAGATATACAGGTGGAGGATCCATCAAGAGGTAGGGGTAGGCCGAAGAAAACATGGATGGAAGTCATTAATTCAGATTTGAAGAAGTTACACTTATCGAAAGATTTAGCTCAAAACAGAATGAAATGGAGAAATAGAATTTATGTAGCCGACCCTAACATGATTGGGATAAGGCTTTGATGATGATGATGATGATGATATAAAAGATAATATCAACTCACACATGCACCCATCAAGAACGGTTAAACCCATAACCATATTGGCATGAACGCTAGCATTAGAACAATTACAAAAGTAGGAACACAAAGTAGTGTTAGTCCCGCGAGGTATTCTAAGAAAAGTTTTCCCAATAATAAACAAAGCAAAATCGTCTCACTCACGGCGTCATCAGTATATTTCCTATTCCCATATCCTCCTACGCTTACGTGGCACGCGATGCGATTCCCACGGCCCACTCACTATATATATCTCAAACTCCCAAAAACCAAAAGAAACCATAACCGAAGGAGAGCGGGCGAGAGAGAGAGAGAGAGAGAGAGAGAGAGAGAGAGAGAGCGATTAGGGTTTTCTTCTTCTTCTTCGTGGAGAGGGAGCTAGGGTTTCGAATCGTCTGCAGATGGCACAAAACACCCGATCGAGCGGCGTCGTGAAGTGGTTCAGCGGCCAGAAAGGCTTCGGCTTCATCACCCCCGACGACGGAGGTGAAGATCTGTTCGTCCATCAGTCCTCCATCAAATCCGACGGCTATCGCAGCCTCGCCGAGGGCGAAGCCGTCGAGTTCGAGATCGAGCACGGAGATGATGGCCGGACCAAGGCCGTCGACGTCAGCGGCCCCAACGGCTCCTTCGTCCAGGGCGATCGGAGGGGCGGCGGAGGTGGCGGATTCGGAGGCCGTGGTGGCCGTGGGGGTGGTGGTGGATATGGATTCGGTGGAGGCGGAGGATACGGTGGCGGTTACGGTTTTAATGGCGGCGGCGGAAGAGGCAGCAGTAGGAGCGGACGTGGAGCGAGGAACGGCGGTGGCGGTGGAGGATACGGAGGAGGAGGTGGTGGTGGAAACTGTTACAATTGCGGAGAGCCAGGGCATATGGCTAGGGATTGCTATCAGGGCGGCGGTGGCGGGAGGTATGGTGGCGGAGGTGGATCCGGATCTTGCTACAGTTGTGGCGAGCAAGGGCATTTTGCGAGAGAATGCCCTAACAGCTCGATGAAATGAATATGAATGCTGGGTTAGTATCTTCTTCTTCTTTTGGTTTTGATTTAGGTTGCCCATCGGATGATTTGACGCCTACAGTGAAGGATTGATGGAGGTGGGTTTTTACTTCTTCTTGTTGGTTCTTGTTTTCTTAATTGTGATGATCTGGGTTTTTGGCCTTCTGGGAGAGAATTAAAGGTTGTTGTTCAGAGATTTAATCCTCGATATCTCTGTTTTTTTCATCTTTTTTCTTAACTTTGTTTTTATTTTCTCTCTTCAAGTATATACATATATGGTTTGATCAATGGATTAGGGGTTTCTTCCATATCATTTTCTATTGTGGTCTTTGCTTAAGATTAAATTTATTGATCTGTTTATTCCTTTTGTGATGATAGATGTTGTCAGCTGTGATTTGGTGTGTGGTGGTTTGAGAATCTGTTTCTAATTGTTTATTTCAATTGCTTTTTCATTGTTTTAATTAAGCATAGGAAATTAAGGATTCTGTGTGATGTCTTCAATCACAACTGGCTTGCTGATACCAAAATGGTTGGCAATTAACAACCTTGCACATTTGGGGCTGTGAGAATTCTCAGTGATAATTATCGCCGTTATCATCTTAGACTAATCCAGTTAAGTTCTCCAGTTGTGATATTGAATGTTGTATGGAATGGGATATTTTGCTCTGGGATTGCGTTTCCATCCCAAACTATATTTTTGGTGAGTTCATGCTTATCTACGCCATGGGCTAAAATATGATTTTGATAATAAGGCCCAAGAAGATCAGTACAGTCCAATTGACTATTGTCCTTAAGTATTTGGACAATCATTACATGCTTAGTCAATTGGAATCTTGTATTTTAGGAAGTTTAATTTCAAGTGTTTTTTTGACTGCCAATCAGATTTAAGAACCATAATTAGAAAAATGGAATTTATAATTAGTCATAATTGTTGTACACCCTAATTAGGTGTAATCTCAGATTGGGAGGTTTTTTTTTTTTTGCCACTTGTGACTCCCTAAGGAGTTGAATGTATATTTTCCTCTGTTCTTGATTACTCTCTTTGTTCTTTGGATGAAGATTCTTTGGTTTCTCTAATGTGTGAAGAACCCATTTGCATGACTTCAAGATGTTCACTTCCATCATATTGGAATCTATGTGGTTTCTAATTCTGTTCCACCTTAAATTCACATTCTGAACTGTTCTTCTAATGTGCACAATGCCTGCAGTGTGGAACATACAAGTCCCTTATTTGTGATTTTGAATTGTAAGGGGGTGTTGGTGATGGTTATTAGTGGATGATCTGTTGAGCTTGACGTGTGATTGCATAAATTCACTGATATTGGTCGCCATTTTCATCCATGTTCTCAAATTTGGCTTTTATTTTTTCAGCTTGGATGATCGCTAGAAATTTCATTGTGGGTACTGTGTTGCTACTCCACACTTGCGTTGTTACTTCACTTTGTTTAAGTATCTGTGGACTGCCAATAAAAAAATTGGAAAAATATAAAAACTGATTTATCGGTAGGTCGGGTGTTGCTAGTGCTAATGATTTATTTATTTATATTTTCCTAGGTAGGATGATAATCATGATGTGATTAATGGTTTTATAAATATAGACTTTAATATTTAGGCTACAAGATGTATATCCAAGGGCTTTAATTTAGTCAGGTATGCTGCATTGAGTGACTCCAAATCAGATTGAGATTTGACTGTTGCAGACTATGGTAGATGCATCCTAAACCCTTTCCTCCAATCCAAGCTGTAGGATATGCACGTGCGCAAACACACTGCAGGATAGGAGTGCGTGCACACACGCATGCCTGAGCCATGTTTTGTCATTGCAAGATGTAATCTATAAGAGTTTTGAGCATTCGGTTGTCATTGCAAGATGTAATCTATAAGAGTTTTGAGCATTCAGTGCAATACCGCAAAAGCTTTTCCTTCTATATTAGACTTAAACCATCTACCATAAGTTGATCATTTTTATTTTTGTATTTGATGCGACTGCTAGAACAAAGTGCGACCGGGTGGAGAGATTCACCTGCATTCTAGTTTGTTGTCCTATGTCTGTGGAACTTTTCAGCAAATTTCATGGAAGATCTGTGGGATATGATGTTCATTACAGGTCTGTGGGTAGAGGCTGTGTGTTTCTTCTTTACAAAGACCGTTTGATGTGAACTTCCCTTTCCACTTGCTGAATCTGTGGGTGCTGCGAACCCATGCTTCTTCTCATTGCTTGGTGCCAGTTCTTTGCAAACAGGTAATGGGCTGGTGGTGAATTAGGACAAATCATATATAAAGATCTTCGTTTTTTGGTCAGACACTTATGATGTTGAATGGGACTATTATATAGCATAGTATATACTCTATCTGATTGGTATGTGATTATCCACTCTTGCGATTTATAATGGGCACCGCTAGGTGGATAGATGTTTTATTTCTTCCCACTCTACACACCACTATATATGGATATGGGATTTTCAAGTTTTTTTAGTGCGGGAGCAATAGATCCAAAATTCCCCTTGGCCTATTTCCATTTATTTGATCGGTCCAATGGGCTTTTGACCCATGTAGAGAGGGGTTTAATTAATCGTAGTCGGGTTGACCCAGCAGGGCTACTGGCTACGTTTCTTTCCCCACCTATCTCATGTGGTGGGTTTTTTTGAATAAGCATCTGCAGAAAATCTAGTCCCAGTTTTTTTTAATCTATCTTCGAGTAGAAGTAAAATGTCATCTTTTTGAAATATCTCAAGTCTTTTGAATAGCATTTGTCTAGATACCTGTCTTAACTAAATCTGCTATTGAGCTGTGAACTTTGGGAAAGCTCTCTTCTTTAGCGAGGAATATTGTTGCAGGTGTTTTTATAAATGGAGTTTGTGGTTTCTGGGTGGCATGACATGGCAACGTGAGAAACATTTCTGGAGTGCAGAGACATCCTCTTGCCTGGTAAATTGATTCCTAGTCCTGGAAGTATAAAAGCCACGGGAAAGGAAAGATGGCTTGTGCTTCCTGGTTGGACTTCCAAATCATCCTCAATAAGTAAAAATAGGGATATTTAATAACTTTATCATAGAGAAGCAACGTGCACCAAACACAAAACATGTAATTCCATGGAAACATGCATAAAGGAATGGCTGCCGATCTTTACCAGGCCATAATGGTTTAAACCTATGGTTTGCATCATTGGGTCATGGGTTTGAGATATGGCATCAACGGAGAGGTGGAGAGGCAGAAAAAAGGCAAAGTAAAAAGGAATGCCTTGGATGAATGAAATTAATTCTGTCACCATAAGTGAACGTTATTGGTAATGAGTTGTCCCCAGTATGAGGGCTCTTTTTTTGTTTGGGTGTAAAAGCATTATAGGGACCTAGAAATAGCCATCGAGGACCGAAATTTTGGAATAAAGCTAGTTGTAAAATGAAGTCTCATTGGCCGAAAGCAAGGGATGGAAGCATCATCGGTGTAAAGACGATGCTCTTTTTCTATGGTATTGAGGAAAGATGCTTGTAATAAGTGCACGTCTCTATTCGATCCTTGAAGCTTTGAATCAACTCTTCTATCTTCTTTAAGCAAAAGATGCCCTCTTCTGCGGTAATTAGCATTGATGCTTTCCAAAAAAAAAAAAAAAAAAGAGGTTTCAATACCTTTATGCCCCCATCGAGATGCCAACAACTACTTGATCCCATGTTTAGAATCTTCTTCTAGTCTCTCTCACAAACCATTGATAATAGACGAAAATGATGATCATCGATCGCAAATATGTGCAGTTTGCAACAACAGTGTTTGTAGTCGAATTCAATGGGACCCACTTGGGTTGGGCCACCTTTTTCGTGTGGTTAAACAGTTTATAATATCAACATCCATAAAATGTGATGTTGCTAGCAATAAAATCTGAAGCCATCAGAGAAGTGAAAACTACCCCCATTTATCTCCTAATGGTCCATTGGATAGTTTAATATTGGACAATTAGTAACATTCAATTGTTAGCATTAACCCATGCTTAGGCTGGTTATGTCTAAGATCACAGGAGACAACAATCAAGGAAAAATATAAAAAAATAAACCATCAACGAGTAGTCTGACTCTTGGCTTAGACAATGATAATTTGTTGAAGCCTTCATACAATGGATGTTGAGAATTTTCTTCTGAGCTCTTATAGATCCAGATCTTCTCCAATATGTCTCGCTGTATTTCAGAGCCAGCGACTATCTTCTCTTCTATGCATAGTGCTGTCTCAGAGTACACGACTAACTCTAATCAAGAAGGGACTGGCATGACTCCTCTGACAGGAATGGGTTTTTACTCCTCACACATCAAGGAGTTCATCAAGGCACTCCTCTGATAATTTGAAGGGAAACTTGTTTTTTCAAAATTTATCGCAGTCCAAAATAGTTTTTTTTTTTGTAAATCGCGTATTTCTCCCATTTATCAGATCTAGTATGTGCAATATAATAAAAAAAATCTAATGGTGCGTGTGACTTTCTCACACTAAATGCTGATGTATGAGTGAGGAAGGCACACTGAATGCTTTGTTCATCGAGCCTGGGTAAGGTTGCCCATATCACCAGAAGGCCCAGTTTATTCGCCAGTCACCGAACTCTGGACGTGCCAATATCCTGCAGTAGCTGAACAATTTTCAAATTAGACGTCTTTTCAAACGGCTGTGCGAGGATTTCTTACATGAGTCGCCATTACTTAAATGGTTGGGCACGGGAAGCATTTACCTACCAGTCCAGTTGTGGGCCTAATGCCGTGATCAATCTGACAACTGATTTACTATGTTAACTATAAATGGACTGGACCTGTAATCGATTGACAACTCAGGATTAAAGTCCCTTGCATCAGAGTATAAGTTTCGACTTGATTACTATAAATGACGTAATTAGAGAGCTGAATTTGAGTCTAATTTGTCTACGTCTCTAAATGGGTTGGGTTTTGAGAAACTTTTGCTGAGCACTCTGTGGGCTCACCATTTTTTAAACGCACCTGTGGACTTAGCATTATTGTTTGTGTGGCAAATGCAAGACTAGTTCTGAAAATCTTCTTTCTGTGCTCCTGTGCATCTAATGTGGCTTGTGAAATCTAGAGGTGGGTCCCACCTTTAGGGACGGTCCAGTTATGCATGAGCACAAGAGAACATGGCACAGGTGAAAATTGGAGCTTAAATGTGATTGAAAAGTGAAATAATTGCGACTCTTTAGTCCCGTTTGTTTAATCATAATTGAATTCCTAAGATTTAAAACTCAATGTTAAGATTGAATCACAGTGGAGAATGGGTCAAATTGATGTCAAATTTAAGAAAATTCCAATTGATGAGTCGTAGGGGGTGTGTGCAGAGGTTCAGCCCCTTGTACAAAATGCAGAAGTGCAGAAAATGACTTATAAGAAGTGGGTTGATTGAAGAAAACTCATCTTTACCCTTCATCAACCATTTCTCTT
Organism: Sextonia rubra; assembly: GCA_037013555.1. Taxonomy (NCBI): domain Eukaryota; kingdom Viridiplantae; phylum Streptophyta; class Magnoliopsida; order Laurales; family Lauraceae; genus Sextonia; species Sextonia rubra. The sequence goes on from JASUAD010000010.1 coordinate 57,045,243, forward strand.
CAACTAATCGAGTTAAGCAATGGTATTTAATGTCTCCACAAACTTTTTGTACAGCCCCTGCGCCGGCCGTGTAATTTTACAAGTTTGCAAATGTGCATGGCCCCGCTTTGGAGCCGTACTTATCCACAAGTGGAAAAGGCTTGCAAAATGGGTTGAATGGAAAAGCAAACATGTATGGTTTTACATGACGTATGGTTTAGCATTTGAGATAAACAAGTTGGACGACACTTTTAAGCAAAGATTACTTTCTCTAAGCAAGGGATAAGAGCATCAAGGACCAACCAGCAATCATGTACGTTTAATACGACGTCTCACTAACATCTATACTGATCCCAAATTATTCATTTAAAACATTTGCATTTTATCATAGTAACAATCCTACTTCAAAGTAGCTACTGTATGGGCCATATTTTGCGGCCGGATGCCCCCTGCATGGATCCATGTTTGGTTAGCTGTTGGGGCCTGCAGGACTTCAACTAAAGGAATGGGGAACCCTCGTCATGAATGATCGATCTGTGAAAAATCTGACCCATTTAACGTCTCTAGTCATTGGTTTAAGGGCCTTAAAAGTCCAGCTGGTTTGTTCTTATGTGTTCCTTTTGGATCAATCCAATGGCAGATGCAGTTCCAATCAAAGTTAAATCGGGGTTGGTGCCCCACATGAGTAGGGTGTATCAAAGGGCTCGATTCATCATAGTAGGCCACATTGATCTTCAGTGAGACCCTCACCAGAAAATTGCGCTATATTATTTTACACTATGAGTGCTTGGGACACATGCACTGTAAGACAAATTAGCTTTTGACAATCAACACGTGTGGTCAAGTGGGTGTCACCTGGGAGTTGGGACTGAAGTGGAGTAGACATTGGTTTTTTAGGGAGAGGCTAAAACAAGCAACTTTAGAAGAAAGTGGTGACCCTTACCATAACGGCTGTCTTAATCCCTGCCATCACTTAAACAAGTGTACATGGGAATATGGGATAAGAACAGGATTGACTCTAATCTTTTCAATTGCCCTTTGCATATATACAAAAGTGATTGCACTTCCTTTGGTAACAAGGGTGAAGATAGGCCTAAACAAAAACAGGAAACGACAATTGGAGAAGTTAAAACTTTGACACATTTAAACAACCTAAAATTACCTACTTGATCTCATTTCTTTGATGTACCCTTTTTCTCTTCTCTTTCAACATGTTTTATGATAATCTTACTTTTCTCTCCTTGGTCATACAAGTTGTGCAGCTCCTACTAGCATTGCAGTAAGAAGTGGTCCTTATTGGCTACCTCTCTTACTGACTTTATCACCCTTTTTCTTCAAAGTGAATTGAAAAGCAGAAGAAAAAGGATGGAAGAAAGAAAGAGAAGTGGCAGAGAGTAACCTTCTTTAGCAGTGGACTTGTAAGGCCCTTTCTGCAAGGGCTACTACCAAATGAATGCAGTGGGTTTTGGTGATGTCTCCCCTCACATATGAAAAAGAAACCAAAGGCAAAGGGGGTAGTTGCTGGGAGAACATTATCTGAATGGTCTTTACAACACACAACTAGATGGAATTCCAAATTTCTGGTTTAAGAAGTTTTTAGATTATATTTAGATAACCCTTTAACTAGGTAATTGATTGCTCCAGATTCTAATTTTCATTTAAAATGAAATATTGTATCAATCTTTGCATTTAATCACTTTTTATGCTTCATTTGGTTTGTTTCCTCTTTTTCCTGTTTCCTCTTGCATATTGCGTTTACCATAAAGCGAGATTTTCTCATGCGGGAATTTCTATATGCGGATGTCTCACCCACCGTCAGTGATGAACGACCTTGATTTAAAATCACAATACCAAATGAATATTTTAAATTTTAATGTCTGCAATAGTCCAATATTATTTTTGATAAAATAATAAAAACAAAACTTCAAAGCATTAGATAAATCTAGCATAAAGTCATTCAAACAATGTCTATATTAGTATATTATAATGTGACAAACGGCATCTTATCTCACAGTTTTTATCTACTTAACTAGGTTTAGGCCTCAGGCATGTATATTTCCTTTATTAGAGGGCTTGTGTTACCTTACCCGAATATATCTGCTTCTCTTGTCTGAGGGCTCTACCTCTCTCTCCGAGGTTTGCTTTCCTCTATTAAGAGTGGGGCCCAACCCCCTAGCTATGGTAAAAACAAAACAAGATAATAAATGTGGATGGGTAGAATCATTGGTAGGCCCCTCGGTAACAGGATGGACCCACCAGTAATATGATATATCATGATAGTTGTTATATGTACATCACTTAGGACTCATCCTATATTGCAAAAAACAAAACTTTTCAAAATTCACTCACTCCTTTTATCTCCCTGTATACTTTCTCTCTCCTTCCCTCTCCTCTCCACTCCTTCCTTGCCTCCCTTTTCGGCCGGCGACGAGCTCCAACAGATGGAGGGCCTCTCTCTCCCTCTCTTCCTCCCTCTATTCTCTATTTTTCCCTCCCTCTCCCCCTCCCTGCATCTAGCCTCTCCACTATTGCAGGGAGGGGGATAAATAGGAAAGGGAGGAAAGAGAGAGGGAGAGAGAAAGAAAGAGAATAAAGGGAGGGAGAAGAAGAGGAAGAGGAAAAGGGAGGGGGGGAAGAAAGGGAGTAGGAGAGCCCCTCACCAGCTAGCATTAGTTGCTGGCCGGATGGGGTGGTGGGCAAAGGAAGGAGAAAAAAGGAAAGGAGAGAGAAGGTGTATAAGAAGAATAGGTAGGGGGCCATGAGAAAAGTTTTAATTCTTTTAGTTTTTTCTAGCCATACAGGATGAGTTTAAAGTAGTATAATATAGCAGCTCCCAGTATCATTCACTTATTCCTCTATAAATTTCCAGCTACAGTTGTGAAATCCAAAGGCACATGGGCCTCCATAATTTTCAAGTGCACAGGGGTACAATTATGATCTCAAGACATTGAATATGCCTCGAACTTAGTTCTAAGATATTTTTCTCACACAGGAATCGATGGACTGAATCTCATTTTTTAAATGGGAATGAAATTCCGTCTTCATCCAATAGACAAGTAATAAGCCCACCAATTCTCTTGAGGTATATATCATAAGCTCTTTATTTAATATCTAAATTAACTAGTGAAGAAGTGTCTTTATTTATTTTAACTAATATCATCCTTAACAATGCTCTCTTTTTTTTTCTCTATCTTTTTTACTATTTATTTTAAATATTCAATTAACTCAATTAAATAATTTAATCATTCAATCAAAAGTGAAAGATCATTATCATCATCATCATCATCATCATCATCATCAAAGCCTTATCTCAATCATGTTGGGATTAACTGCATGAAAAGTAAAGAATCTTAAAAAAATAATATTTTAAAATTAACTTAGTGCAAGAGTAACTAACTAAATTTAATTAGTCTTTTGCTTATAATGTATAATAGCTAGCTATTCGGTACGTGGGACTTGGGCGCTTTTCTCCTTCACAAGTGCCCATCTTGTATAAGCCCACCTCATGGATGCCTATGGAGGGAGGAAGAATACTGCCTGTGTTTCTACATGGATTAGGAATGTGGGCATTGTTTAGGTGATCAAATGATTCCATTTCGGATTTTATAGGTAATGGGCCTACAAATTTGTTTACAGTAATAACCGTTGGAGAATTTTGATGCTCAAATAGTAGGTTCTATTCTCTATAGATGTAGGCTGAGCTACATGGTGCTCGAACATTTTGTTTTGAGAAATGCTCACCTCGTGTGGGTGGATGCATGAAAATGAATTGAGGAACAACAATGGGCAGATTTGGATATTGTAGGTGTACAACCATCATGAAGCGGACAAAATGAAATACTTCCTCTGCTGAAATCTACTGCTGATTAATATTAAGATCATAGTCAAATTAGGGTCAATGCAGATTGATGGGAGTAGATATGTGTAGAGTTAAGGGCGGACCTAGTCAACCCACGTGATTTGAAAAACCTCTTGTATGACACTCTAAATTTTTTAATTTTTTTATTTAACTACACCACTGTCACGTAATTTGAAAAACCTCTTGCCAATTGATAAGAGGTGTGTGATTTTATTAGCTACCTACTATTTTAATACAAAATGTGTCACCTTTTCGTAAGTATGTGGGGCTTTTTTTTTTTTTTTAACTCGAGTGAACTCTTTTTTTTTTTTTTTTTTTATGTGTATGGAATCTTAACTCCTTCGTTAGGATAAAAGAAAATTAAAAAAAAAAAAGAATGAAAGAAGACCATTGCCAGCACCACGAAAATTTGTAGGGTTATAAGGTGGAAAAGAAAGAGTGGCTAAAAAACCTTACCCGAAAGTATTATACCAAAAGCAAGTATTGGTGCGTGGGCCTACTCAGCAGTAATCGAGGACATCAAATCAGCGTGCCGGGGCCGACATTGCTCGAGGGTAAAGGAGACATGGCAATCGATGCCGTTGGACTTTGTGCCGTTAATCACGGTAACGGTGGAAAGGTACTAAAAAATAAAATAACAAAAAACGGTCGAATTTCATCGTTGTGGAATCTTTCTGACACTCGTTTCGTGCCACGTCTTTTTAAATCAAATCAAGGCAAGCAGGACCCTTTTCTAATGTCCTATCATTATCATGCCATTAATTCTAAAGAAAATAAATCTGTGTCGCGGACCGAAAAACTTGTGAAATGTCCAGCTGTTAGTATTATTTTGCTGTGCTTCTATTATCATTCATTTGTAACTGGGCACATGAAAACTACTTTAAAAACTGAGCTTAACGTTCTTTTTTTTTTTTTTCCATCATTTGGTCCTTTGGAAATATTGATATGTACAAATAAACTATGTTTAATGTCTCATATTAGATTTAATAATACTCATAAATTGAATTGATTAAAGTTTTAAATTAATAGCATGTGACATTTTTTTTATATCATATTTTTAACTATAAAAATATTAGTATGCACACATTTCTTATCATAAAGTGATGAATACTTTTATATTTGAATATATTAATACGCAAGCTAAGATTTCAGACCTAGGCGTATCCGTCATGCGGTGGGAGAGAAAATTTGCTCACAAGGAAGTGAGAACTTACATATGGTAGGAATGGAGAAGGTTAGAAATTGATCCACGGTCGCTCGAATGCGAAATGAGGCTGCCAACCAATGTGTCATTAGTCAAGTGACCGGGCTCCATAGTTCCAAAAATTCTAGGGTCTTCTCCACCCTTATTTACTTGAAAATTTTACTTTCCCGAGAGGGTTGCCTATAGAAGTAATTCCACGTGCTAGGTTTTGGCGCTAAGCACCTAGTAGAAATTTTCACTACCTATGGAGCTAACAATGCCAAATCAATTAAGATAAAAAAAAACTGCACTTATATAAAGAGACAATATTCAGCTATGCACAACACAATGCATATGTGCATCCTGAATCAGGTGCATCCAATAAGTGGGGAGCACCCATGAGTAACGTTTGGCAGTAGCACCACCGCATGGTTCATAGTGCCGGCGAGTAGCATTTACTAATTTTAAATAAGACATGTGAAAGAGTTTCTAAGTGCTTTTAGCGCTATTGGGTACAATATGGTTATAGATTTAGTAATATGTAAAAAAAAATGAAAAAAGAATATGTATATTAGACATGTGATCTAATAGATGTTGGGTATATGTCTTGTATTCCGGTTTAGCCAGATGAGTCCATTGGGTTAGCCAGGGACTGGTTTAAGGTCAATGGTATTTGGGCAATTGTACCGAGGCTTTCTTCGTGGCCAAGAAAGCGAAGACTATTTATGTGTGTAGTTTGTAACCCTAGATCCTGCGCGCTGAAGAGAGGTGAGAGCTTTTTTGCCCGTGGTGTTCCCACACCACGTAGGTGAGACGATGTGAGAGAACGTGTGTCTCTGTGTACTTTACTTTTCATAGTGAAGATGATCGTCTCTGTGCCTGTAGATGTAGCCCTGTTTGGGTGAACCACGTAAATCTCGTGTCTCTTCTTGTGTGTGGCATGTTCTTGTTGATCTTATGATTCATGGATGTGCACAGCGGGTGATGTCAAAATCACAACAAGTGGTATTAGAGCCAATGTGGTATTCCTTGGGTTTCTAAGCGAGGTGGAGATCGCTCGGTGGCTTGGAGGTTGTGCGCATGAAGATCAACTGACTGAATCCTTGTCGAAGGGTTCGGATCTCTGTTTTCGTAACAATGGAAGAGAGATCAGGTTCATGATTTCTGGTTGGGCCATCATCATCGAAGAAAAAGACGAGATTGGGTTTTCCAGTCTGGTTAGGATCAGAGGAAAACGGATTCACATGTGTTCAGATCTCGGAGTGATTGCGATATCGGATTTCTGTTTGTCGTCACAGAAAACAGGGGAGATCAAATCATGCTTGTTTTGGTTTTGCATCATTGCTTCTGACAGGGAAGAGGAGAAGAAGACTGGAGGAGAATCGTTCACACTGCTGCAAGAGACAAAAATCATCTGTGAAAAAAAAATTCACCGGAACATTCGCCGGGATTCTCGCCGTCTCCGTCGCCCTCGCCGGATCTCTGCCTCACCGGAATCGCCATTGCAATTGCCGGATTGTCGGGGAAGAAGACATGGACGGCACTGCTGCAAGAAAAAAAAAAAAAGACCGATCGTTGCTGCGGTTGTCAGCCGCCGGTTGTCGCCGTAGTTAATCGATCTCCGTCGCCGTCGCCGGTCCCACGCGTTGACGTTGGACCAGCCAAGCCTGCGTCGTAGTAGACCGCGGCGTGATTCTTCCGACTGCAACCGAGCTACAGGACAGAGGCGCAGCGCTTACGTTGCAGACGACCCAGGTTCTGGGTTTTGGGTTCGGGTTGAGTCAGTTCGACCTGACCCGCCGTTGAGAAAACCCAGTCAAGCGTTAAGTGAGAGTCGGTCCGGGTTTCAGGTTGGGTCAGACCCAACTTGTGGTGCAGCCCAGTCCACAGTTCAGTCCAGGTTTAGTTCCAAATCGGGTTAAACCTGACCCGGTTACAGTGAAGCCCAGGCAGCAACAGGTGCATTCCAAGTCAGGTTCGGGTTGGGTAAGATCTGACCAGTGTGCGCAAAGTCCAGCCCAGTGAGCAGAGCGCTGACATCAACCAACGCCAGCAAAGGTGCGGTCAAAGGCCAGATTTGACTAGTTTCAACGGCTTAAATTGTTTCTGCGATATCTTGATCGTCCGATGTCCGATCGGAGATCCGTTTGCACCTATGGACTCATTTTGAGCAGATCTACGCAGTGGAAGAGGTTGATTGGCTGTTTGATGGTCAACGAGGAGGTTTAACCAATTAGGAGCGTAGAAACTTGTTTTTGCGATATTGGAGCCATCTGGACTCGGATTTCAGATCCGTTTCTTCTAGCGTGCTCGTGTTTATAAGATCTACAACTTGATGTAGAAATCTGGAGGAGATCTAAACAAATGTGGATTCAGGCTAGAATCGGGTCAACTCGACCTAATTGTTGTTGCAAACCCAATAGTAAGAGTCACCGGCCTAGTTGCAAAGGGTTTGCTGATTCAAACGAAGTTGTTCGTTTGGGGTTCACATGCTTTCCGGATCGCATGTGATGTTATTCATCTTGCCAAAGCCAAGTCGGAAACGCAGCAAGGAGGAGCTGATGCGTCAGCAGTTATCAAACATGTGCTTGATTGATCGGAGGTCCGGTCAAATAGAGTTTTTTGACCTCTCGGAGGCAGAGGTTTCTGCAATTGTGAAGTCATTTGGACTTATATTCCCGATCTGTTTTGCTTGCATGCTTGTGGTGGTTTGATCTTCATAATGATGTTGAAGATTGGGCAGGATGGTGAGTGATTCAGATAGATATCACTCAGATTCATCAATGGTTTCGAGCTTTAAATTTGAGGTGGAGTTTGACGAGATGAACTTTGCTCAAAGTTCATGTGCTGGTTCAACAAATCAAAATGTTAAAGAAGACTGCATCGTTGGTGCAGTGACGTACCATTCAGCAAGGTACGCGAAGACATTGCCGATTTTATCTCCTAGTAGCTCGAGTTGTGCGGAATTCAAGTTAAGGTGGAAATTGTTAGGTATATGTCTTGTATTCCGGTTTAGCCGGATGAGTCCATTGGGTTAGCCAGGGACTGGTTTAAGGTCAAGGGTATTTTGGTAATTGACCAGGGCTTTCTTAGTGGTTAAGAAAGCGGAGACTATATATGTGTGTAGTTTGTAACACTAGATCTTGCGCGCTGAATAGAGGTGAGAGCTCTCTTGCCCGTGGTGTTCCCACACCACGTAGGTGAGACGATGTGAGAGAACGTATGTCTCTGTGTACTTTACTTGTCATAGTGAAGATGATCGTCTCTGTGCCCGTGGATGTAGCCCTGCTTGGGTGAACTACGTAAATCTTGCATCTCTTCTTGTGTGTGGCTTGTTGTTGTTGATCTTGTGATTCATGGATGTGCACAACAAGTGATGTCAAAATCACAACAACAGAGATCATTTAAGTCCCCAAAGCACTATCACATTCCTTCAAAAAGAAAAAAAAAAGTGTCGTTGCTGTTAAAGTAGGATCGGATCCATGAAAATTTGGTCTATTGATTTCCATTTGATTTTGAATTATAAAAGCATTTAAAGCTTCATAAATGCATTGGTAGGACTTATTTAGTTGATCTGATAAGCCTCCGGGAACTGAGTCTCGTTGCTCTTTCTTTACAAAACAACAACTTCGATTGAGGTAAGTATCCGTGTGATGCAAGAAACAGAACCTAGTTAACTCAGCTCCTTTTATTTAATCTTAATTAAAAAAATGTAGCTAGAGATCCAGATCCTGCACCTAGTTATATTTAATTCTCTTCTTCAAGGTTAGTTACAATCAAAGCATGCATGTAACTGAATCTAAACCTGTCAGGTCCGATTGAATTGTTAGATATTCAGGTGATGCACGCTATCTACCGGTGGTGGCCGACGTGAATGTTGAGGACAAGTATCAATCTCTCATGTGCTGTCACTTTTAGGTGTCTTATTATTGAGCTATGAGTATAGTGGGTCACCTATTCTTTTGTGCCTATTTGAAAAGAGGAGGTCTGCATTGGAAGTTAAATATAAAAACCATACCAGACAAATGTGAATGCCAGTAGGGCTGTCATTGAACTGAGATCGACCCAAATCCAACCTAATCGAAACCCAATAGAACATGTTTTGGAGTGTTCAATGGGCTTGGTTTGAAGGATTCAGGGCACAAAGTTTTACGTCTGAATATTTTTGTGCGTCGGACTGAAGCCTTGGCTTCAGACCCATCGGACCATTTCACTTTTTTGCCATTTTCTCCTCATCAGCAGTACGTTAATGTGTCAGAGCATCCGATGCTGAATGCGCCTACAATAATATTTTGATGACTGTGCACTTTGAACACCAGTTTTTTTCTCCCTAAGCCAGTTTTATAATCAAATTTTAATTTCAAAATTACTCCCTTATAAAATAACAAAAATGCTCTTTTTTTCTCTAAAAGACAATTAACTCTTATTCTTTACACACAACTCATCTTTCTTCCTTTTTCACTCATCTCTTTTTTCTCCTCATCTCTTCTTCCTCCATCATTCACTTATTTCTTCTTCTTCCATCGCTCACTCATCTCTCCTTCCTCCATTAATGCTTCTTACTTTTCTAAGCCTATCAATAATCAAACGGTGCAATGGAGAATGAAATGAGTAAAGAATTTATGGTGTTCACTCCAAATACAAGTGACAAGGTTAGTGAACTAAGACTTTTGTTAGATTTTACCCTTTTTTTTTAAGTTTTGCAATGAGTTGGAGAAAATGAGTCTGCCTCCTGTATAGACTTGTAGAGCCAAAAATTGAAATGAATTTCGATCATGTATGGACGAACAGTTTGATTATATTAAGCCAAACATGGCCAGACAACTATTTTATTTTTAATTGAGAACCATTTATTTTGATGTTACGCAGACTTCTACACAAGCAAGTGAAGTATGTTCGGAATGTGTCAAGGATTGTACCAACGGATTTACTACTAAAGAGGTATGGTAGATTTGTCATAATTTTTACCAAAATTTTTTGTAATGTTGTTTTAAAAGTAATTTTAATAAACTTTCTTATATTTGTAGATATTCCACAATCGGATTGCATTAATTGATTATGCTCATACTATTGGAAGGAGAAATGGTTTCGTCATCATTAATAAAGCTTTTAATGCGCGTTGAGTTGAAGTCAAAGCTAGAGCATTACTTGCATGGGAAAGAAGTAGATATTATAATACAAAGATGATCACTGATGAGGAGCCTGCTAAGAAGAATATCAAGCAAACAGGTATAAAGAAATGTGGATGCCCATTTATATTGAAGAATAAAAAAATTTAAATAAATGATGATTGGGTGTTAGAGGTTGTTTGCGGTGTACATAACCATTATGTTGTGGAATATTTAGAAGGCTATTTATATGTGAGAAGATTATCAGAAAAGGAAATAAAGTTATTGGTTGATATGGAGACAACGAAGAAGCTCCGACCTGTTGCTTCAACATTGACTATCATTTAAGGGCCACAAAAATATTTTGTGCACATGATTTAGGTATTTTAAGATTCTACAATCTTGCATTTAAACAGAAATTTATAATTAGCTCCCATCTAATAACAAATAAATTATTGTTTAGGAATAAAATAAAAATAAAATATACAACGCCCTTCCATAGAAAATACGTAATGTGTGTATCGAAACTTTTCAGTAAGCTCTGATTAGGTGGTCCAATTCTAAGCTCCTCTTCATATTCAACATTTTCTTCATCATTCTCTAGAGATGATTCTTATTTTTCAATTTGTGGTTCTTCTATGCTCTTTTTCACTTGTGGACCATACCTCCTATTGGAGGTTGTGGGTCGCAATATCGAAGAATTTACTCTATCAATATTTGTAATTTAAATGAAAAAGTTTAAAAAGTATCCATATATGCCAAAAAAAAAAAAAAAACCAATCATATGTTCAGCCATGGAATGTTGAACAAATATAAACTATTCAGCCTGCCATGGTCGAACATCTATGTTATGTTCGGCCTCGGGTGGTTGAACATGATTTATATATTTGGTCTTTCAGGGTCGAGCAAAAGATGGAAACAAAAAAAGAGAAAGAAAAAAAATGTGGATTTCATGTCCTGGATCTTCAATAATATATAATGGGGAATATTCATGTGCATATGTCCCTCACCAAGGGACCGTGCATACTCCCCTGTAGGACCCATGGTGAACCCTACTAGGGGATAAGACTAGGGTGATGAATAGATCTATGTGGGATCACCCTACATACCAAGTTTAGCCCTAATCACATATCCCTAACCCCTTCATCCGTGACCCATAAATTTATTATATTCGATTGGGTGTATAGTCGATCAATGGTCCAATAAATTCGTATTTAACCAAAAAATAGTAAATGAGTTCAATTCAAAGGAGTAGTATGTGTGGTCAATTTGAATGGATCATATAGTGGGTTCACCTAGAGTTTTCACGAAAAAAATGGTGAGGGACATATGTACGTGAATATTCCCCATATATAATATACACTTTAAATTGATAGTAAAATAAAACAATTTCATGCCTAATGGACCTACCAAACCAAACATAACTTTCAAACCATAATGAATTAATGGTAAACATTGAAGAAGAAAATATTACTTTAAAATGGACGACGGTTTAAGTTTTGCAATGGAGGAGATAAAGCAATGTGAAGTAAAGAGAGATGAGTGTAGTTAGAGAGTAAAAGAAACAAGAGGGAATGGGAAGGGAAAAGAGATGCTTTTAGTGTTGTTATAAAGAGAGAGATGAGTATAGAGAGGAAGAAAGAGGAAATAAGTATTTTGGAATATTAGAAGTGTTAAGAAAGAGAAAAGAGCCCTTTTTAACTTTAGACTTGTGCTTAGAAAGAAATTGTCTCAAGAGAGAAAAAAACGTTGTTTAAAGAGTAGCACTCTGTTTTGATGCATTGATGAATGGGAGTGCAGAATTGCTGATTAGAATTCACTCCCACTCGCAGACCATGCTTCTCTAAACTTGTCATTGTGGTGTCATCTTTCTTCAACTCCAGATCCAGGCAGTCCAGTGTATCCCTGCTGTCTTTCTTTCTCCTCTTTCCATCATCTCCAAAACCCACAAAAATCAAACACCCATTTCTCCGACCAATGCAGACCTTGTTGCAAGAGTCATAAATTCTTTCAAACGAAAATAACCACTAGTATCCAAAACAGAGTCCACTCCAAAGTCCAAAATCAGAACAAGTAACAGAGATAGTGACAAATACGCAACCCTTCAGGAGACACACTTGGAAACAGTGAAGGAGAAATGAAAACCATGGATCTGTTATTCTCTTCTTACATCCTCACCTTTGCTTTCATCCTCATCCTCAAAGGTAACAGATTCTTCAAACTCTTCTTCTCTTTTTAAAATGTCTTCTTCCTCTGTTTTGAAATGAAGAGTGGAAAAATTGCAGTAGTAGTCATTTGAAACACAAAAGCACCAGAAAAATGACTCCCCATTTTCCTCATTCCCCAAACATGCATTCCAACCATTTAACAACTTGGGGTACCTTTGAATGCACTGTAAATCTAATTTGGAATACAAAAACTGCAGAAAAATGGCACCCCATTTCCCTCATTCCCCAAACATGCATTCCAACCATTTAACCATCCACACTTGAGCCCACTGCAAATCTCATATGGAACACAAAAACTGAAGAAAAATGACACCCCATTTTCCATTTATTCATCATAGTTTAATCTTTCCCCATTCTCCAAACATTCCAACCATTTAACTATGTTGGGTAGCTTTGACTCCTCTTTAACTCATTTCTTTCCAATGCAGGTGTTTCAGCAGCAACATTCACATTCACAAACAACTGCAAATACACAGTCTGGCCGGGAATCCTCTCCAATGCCGGCAGTTCAGTCCTCCAAACCACCGGATTCGAGCTTTCCCAAGGAACCTCTAGCTCCCTTCAAGCTCCTACCGGCTGGTCCGGCCGTTTCTGGGGTCGGACCGGCTGCAACTTCGACGGCTCCGGCCAGGGCACCTGTGCCACCGGAGACTGTGGCTCCGGCCAGGTAGAGTGCAATGGCGCCGGCGCCGCCCCACCCGCCACCCTCGCCGAGTTCACACTCAGCGGCGCCGGCGGGCAGGACTTCTACGACGTCAGCCTCGTGGACGGCTACAACGTGCAGATGGTGGTCTCCGGGAGCGGCGGGTCGGGAATGTGCGGGACGACGGGGTGCGTGGTGGATCTGAACCAGCGCTGCCCGGCGGAGCTGCGGGTGGAGGGGGGCTGCCGGAGCGCGTGCGAGGCGTTTGGGAAGCCGGAGTACTGTTGCAGCGGCGAGTTTGGGACTCCAGACCGGTGCCGGCCGTCGGTTTATTCGGCGATGTTTAAGTCGGCGTGTCCGAGCTCGTATAGCTACGCGTATGACGACGCTACGAGTACGTTTACGTGTACGGGTGCGGATTACCAGATTACTTTCTGCCCCGCTCTCCCTACAAGGTAAAAACAAAAAAAAAAGGATTTCAAATATATCTTTTTTTTTAGAATTTCTAACATGGGTTGATGAGATTTTTGAGTTATGTTTCGATTTATGGTTTTTTTTCTCAATATTTGAAGGGTCTTTTTTTTAATGGAAATGTGTTTTATTTGATTTCCATACTTTTAAGATTCATTTTTTTTCATGGAAATGAAAATGGAGGATGATTTTACTCTGATTTGTGTTTTTGTTTTCTGAGGTGAAATAATGTTTGTAAGTTCTACAGAAAATAGATTAGGACTTGCAATGGACAAAATCATCTTTTGTAGTCCTACACAAAGTGAAAACAGGTTTCATAAAAAAAGGGGAAAGAATTTTGCCAAACTAGAGTGGAGAAACCCAAAAGTGTGGTAAATGAAATTTTCAGTTTTTTGGGGAGAATGAATGTTAGCTGACCTGTGTTTGAATCTTTTGTGTTAGCTTTTCTGGGGTGAAATTATTTTCTATCAATTTTTTTTAAAATGTATAGATTATGATTTACAAGCTAGAAAACGTTTTATGTAGTTCTTACAGTTAAAGAGGTCTTTTTATCATGAAGCACCAAACTAAAGAGTTGAAAATCAAAATGTTATAATGATTTGTTCACATTTCATTTTCGTGTGAATCAGTATCAAACGCATGAATGCCACCCACAAACATGCCCTTACCTTTAACCTTACTAGTTCTCTTGGTTGATTTTTTTTTTCTTTTTACCTTGAGGAGATAATTTTCTAGACAAGAGTACACAGTAAATTGTATGTTCAACCTTTTTGTTACTCTTTTTCTCATACACATATTCAATAGTCGGATTTTATCTAATAACTTGATGATAAAGTGGATATTTTGCTTGTAATAAAGTTGGGTCTGTTGTATTCTAAATCAGTTCTTCCTCTCCTTCATTTATGGCATAATGAGTAATGGCTTCCATTTCTATTTTCTGCTTGTTCTTTTTTACAGTCAAAAGTCATCTAAAGATGAATCTCCCCCAAGAAGCACAGGAACTGAATTTGGCACTGGAACTGAAATAGGAACCGAAGCAGGAGCTGGAACTGAAACTGAAACTGGGTCAGCAAGTGTGATGTTGGCAGATGATTCATGGCTAGCAAGCTTAGCCACAGCAGATGCAAGGAGAGCTACCCTAGACCATGAAATTGCATTTATTGCTACTGTCATCTTCTTGGCTTTTCACTTGTTGTAGTCCCTTCCTTTTCCATATTCATTCAATTGCAGTGTCAGTGTCCCTTCAACCGCCCCACCAATGTCTGCTGGCATTAGCATTTTGATGGGGACTTCGTTCTTGTGAAGACGACATAAATTCCTGTGTAGTAGTAACATTTCCTTTCCTCCTTTATCTGAACCAGATTAATGTTAATATCTGTTGTTTTGTAATTGGAGACATAAATCTAAATTTGACTCTGATTTTCTCTGGGAGCTAAACCATAGTGCTTCTAAAAAGTGGTATTCCATTTCCGGGGAGGATGGATGGTTTATTGATTTTGTATAGAAAAGTGATTGGTTCAATGTAAAAGTCTGAGTGAGATGGTTGGTGGATCTCTGATAGCAAACCACTGTTGCTGCAAAAGTAAGTTTCTCAGTTGTTGGCATGATTTGGTTGCGTGCCACTAATGTTAAGTTGTCCTTGTTTTTGATATTTATTTACTCGGTTGGTGGGCAGGATGACAAAGGTAAAAGTAAAATGATGAGGAAATTGAGTAGTGATTAGAAAAAGCAAGCATTTCTTGGTTGGTAATTATACTCGCTGTTCTAAAGTCGTATCATTGTATCACGAGTCATTTTGGTAGGAGAATTTGAAAAAAAAAAAAATATAATCGTAAAAGGAATGGAATCAGCTGAGTTGATGAGCTTGGAAAAATCTTGTGAAACAATGATATCATATCTACATTCTTCATGTTTTAGTTGAGAGTAGAAGGCAAGAAGAAATTAATGGTAATAATTGTTGGAATTGCAGCAACTGCTGGATTTCTGCCATTCTACACTTTTTACGTTTTTGGTTATATCTTTTTTGATCGGTACACTCAATGCTATCTGATGGAAACAAATTACGAGCTCACATTGTTTGGACAATCCTGATTGTGCAAAGAATGAGTATGCCTATTATTATTATTATTACTATTATTATTTTTTGGTATCTTAGCCTTGTTTGTTTTTGTGTTGGGGGGGGGAAGCCCTTGGTTGTGAGAAGAGGCGCCTCGGGCGAGCCCTTGGTTGTGAGAAGAGGCCCTCGGGTGAGTAGGCGTATTATTATTGTGGCTTTTGGTTTATTCATGGCTGAGAATGTTTTATGGGTAATGATTTACTCTTTGATGAGCTAAAATTAAGGACTAAAATTATTTGATTATATTCACATTGAGGACACTCCAAACTCATCCCCTTATTTATTCATCCTTATCTCTTTGTGATCACCAATGTGTTCATGTGGGACTTACAAGAATCTTCGCTTGCTTAAGAAGACATCTTAATAGTTATGCGAAGATCGGTGGGACTGATATGCATGTAAAGTGGGGTAGGTAATTTCTAAAATTTGCTTTGTCTAAATTTTTAAAATTTTTCTTAACTTTCAAATAAATTTTCAGAATGTTTACCAACTTGTTGATCACTAATGACCGGCCCAGAAGCAAGTATGTTGGTGTATATCACCAAGGGTAATTTTCTCCTACCCACACCATGTGGGGTTTTTAGTGCGAGCCTTTAATTCAAGGGTCCACTCCAAAATTGCCATTAAATAATGCATAAAAAATAATCGTCCTCTCCAAATAAAATTTTCAATCACACAGACATCATTTTTTTTTTTTTTTACTTTTCATGGTTCCCCTGTAAAAAAGAAAAAGTAAGCGCACATTCCCCATCAAGGTTTAGAGAGATGAGATATCTTATAAAATGTTGCTAACATGCTAAATAAGTTAATTAAATCTAATTTTTTTTACATATAAGGTATGAAACGTGTGAGGATAAAGTGCTAAGAGCACATCACATGCCAGTTGCTGTAAGAAAAGTGGAAAAAAAACAAAAAACAAAAAACAAGAAAGCCACAGCCGAGATTCTCTCTTCAGTGTAGAAATTCTTTGTTATGAGGGGTCTTTCAGACCATCAGCCGTATTTGTGGCTGTGGGCACTGAACAGGAGTACACCTTTTCAGATAGACATATATTCGGCCCGTGACTCCTCCCAGATAGATGTAAATTTCTATTCTACAAACGTGAGTGGGGCCCACCAAAATGGGGCATCAAAGATAAAATATGTTCCAGCCTTCATTTCGTTGCTACCAGCTGCCCATCGAAGGCAAGCGCTGTCACGTGAAAACGAGTTAGGATCCCGTCCGTTTTTCTCTTTTTCTTATTTTAATTGTTTTTAAAGTTGGACTAGCTGTTGAGGAATACCCAGGGATTAATCCCGAGGCATTTGTATTTTGAAGGGGCGCTTGTGTGACACTGGTTCCAGCCGCAAAGTGCCAGAGCCTTGCATGATGTATTTCGTGTAGCAACGATTCTCTCTTTCTAGCTTCATTCCCGCACGAGAGAGGACTCGGACCGGCACAATTTCCTCGTTTGCTGGCGGAGCCGAACACACCCAAGATTCTGTTTCTTTTCTAAAATGTTTGATATATTAGAGTGAGTTTCGACATAATGTGATGATTTGATTTTGTTTCTTTTCTAAAATTTTTGATATATTAGGGTGTTTTTGAACGCAATGTGATGACCTGTTGATAACCTTATGAAAATATCATTTTCTTTTGCAAAATTTTAAAATTCTAGCTACCTAAAAAAGGTGGATCCATTCCATGTTTCTTCTTTTTACTAAGGGTCTGTTTCTTTTCTAAAATGTTTGATATATTAGAGTGATTTTGGACATAATGTGATGATTTGATTTTGTTTCTTTTCTAACATTTTTGATATATTAGGGTGTTTTTGAACGCAATGTGATGACTTGTTGATAAACTTATGAAAATATCATTTTCTTTTGCAAAATTTTAAAATTCTAGCTACCTAAAAAAGGTGGATCCATTCCATGTTTCTTCTTTTTACTAAGGGCTTGTTTGGTAGGTTTAATTTTATTTTTATAGATAATTCAAAATAGAGCCATTAAAAAAAGAGCTATAAAAAAAAGAGGCTAGAATTAAAATATGTGTTTGGCAATGGAAGCATCTATTTTAAATAGACCATTTTAAATAAATAGTTAAAAGCTTTTCACAAATATATTAAGATCTACTAGGTATCGAGCCTTGAAATTTTACTTCATAACCATGTTTGGCCTCCCAAAAAGATCTAACGGTTTGGATCTTATGTTTGAGACCCCTAATTTTTCTAAAAAATATTTAATAATTCACGTTTTTATATATATATCTCAAGTTTGGTGATGATCCAACGGCTGAAATTTGGTCTCCCAATGGTCATTGACCTTCTACACATTTTCAATGGTTTGGATTGTTATTTATTGTCCCAGAAATAATAATAAAAAATAAAAAGGGGCTGCCTGTGGACTAGTTACAAATTCAGCATATTAATTCAATGGTTGAAAGTTTTTCACAAATATCTTGAGATCCACAAGGAATCAATCCTTGAAAATTGACCCTCTAGCCGTTTTTAGTCTTCCCAACATTTTCAATGGTTTTGATCTTGTGTTTGGGCCCCACAGAATTCAAAAATTAATATCCAATGGCTCACGCTTTCTTGCACATATCTCGAGATTCAGGATGATTTAACGGTTGAAATTTGGATGGATGGCCGTAATTGATCATGTGAACATTTTCAACGGTTTGGATCTATATTTAGAGGCTCGGATTTCGAGAAAAATTGAAAAAACCAAACTGGGCGTGATCCTTGAAAGTACTAGAGTTGGGCGCCTCTTATTTTCTTCCTCTTATTTAAAAATGCATCATGAGGAGGGCTGTGGGAAATAGAGCTTTTACCTCTATATATCTAAATTAAATAGAGCTAAAAACACATGCCAAACACTCTTATTTTTTCAACTCTATTAGATTTAGATACTTCGACAATAAGAGCCTAAAATTTAGTGATGCCAAACATGCACTAAGTTGGACCAGTGGTGAGGAGGAATAAAAGTGATAGCCCAAGGATCAATCCATGGGGCAGGACTCGTTTGGCTGCTTCCTCTTCCACGGCTTGTGTTTTCGACCACTCTTGGTCGAAAACGACTCTCTCTCATGTGGAGAAAATATACAAAAGGGGGAGAAAATCCTCTCCCTTTCAGTGCAGCAACAAACGACTGGAGTAGGGATCCAAATTTTTAGGCACCCTGCTCTCCCTCTTTTCCGCTAAAAGCGGGGCTGCACAAACAGCCCTCAAGTAAAATCTCACCTGCCTGATCTCTTCACTATGGATTGCAATGTTGGCCATTGCTATCCATTTATTTTGAGTTCGTACATCACTCGTTGTACAGCTCCAAAGTCCTTTTCTTGCTGTGCTTTTTGAAGCAAACTTCCCAGGATGTGGCCCATTTATAAGCAGTTTGAGCAGGAGCATAATGCTTACAAGTAATCGATGGACAGACATTTTTGTCTCCCTCTAGGACAGACACTTGATTAATGTTCACCAGTAAAATAAGAAACAATTAAAGATGGACGCAATCTCACTGATCTAACCTGTTCATAGAGTGGCCCCCATAATAAATGGCCAATGCAGAGAAATCTATCAGATTTTAACATCTTAGCCCTAAGCAATATTTCACATTCCTTAACTGTTGCATTATGATTCTCCCATCTGAGATATAATCCACATTAAGGCGATCCACAGTGGTACCCACAATATGGGAAGCTCCAATCACTTGATCATGGGTCCCACTAAATCAGACCGTAAAGCCCAAGCCTAACACTGTAACTTTAGTAGATAGAAGGGGCTAGAAGGGGCTACCCATGTTACAGTGTCTCCTATAGCCTGTAAGTTGTAACTATGCTCCTGTAGGAACTGTACTGAAATCTGTAGGAAATTGTACTGAATATGTTACATTTGTGCTCTTCCTTCGAATCTTCTTCACAAACGATTTTCATGTCTGAAATACTTCATTCACCAAACATTGAACTTGGGCATCTAATTTGATTTTAGGAGAGTCACATACCTGAGATCAACGGACCTTATTCAAGATTCTGAAATCAGTGCCCCTGCTTAGCATAGACTAAAGAAGAAATCTTAAGAGAAAAGAATTAGATTAGAGAATGCAGAATCTCATCGCCAAGCCATGGTCGGCCTCTAAAAGCCTAGCCTTTCTTTTTTGAGTCAAGCACTCCACAACAAATGCCAAAAGCTGGGGTGCACTTGGCAGTATCAATTAACAAATCTGTGATGTGGGAATAAGATCAATATCATATAAAAGTGACATGGATCAGACTCCTTCATTCATCTTTCTAAAAGTATAACCTTATGTAACTCGTCCTCTGCTAGTGTGACAAACTCATCAGATTCTACGGAACAGGTCTTCTAGTCTACCAATGAATTTAGAGTTCATGGTTGGAGCTAAAGAAAAGAAAAGAGGGAAAAAAGGGCTATAGAGATATGTAAGTAAAGCTCCATGATCTTTCAGCTGCTTCACCTGGAATTTCAAAGTGGAGTGACATTAACTGGACATTTTAAAGCAATCAGCATATGCTAAAGGGTGGCTGAGTTGGAATGAATGTTAAGATGCTGTTGGGATCTGCATTACTGGAGCAAGCTAAAAACAATGGGCAATGACAGGCTTCAAACAACCAAAACCAGCTTCTTCTATCCGTTACTAACCAACAAAAGTAGTATGCCACTCTCCGCAACTTCTAATATGTGATATGTGATAGTGTTTGTGGAGCCTATTGGCCCTACTAGATACAATAGTGATTTCAGATCCTGTGGTATGTGAAAATCAGATCCAATGGGCATTGACATGTGTCCAATCTACAGAATGAAATGGATGGATGGCTAGTAGACAGTCAGCAGATAAAATCCAAGTTCCTATTTCTAATGTCCATTGCCTGGGCATCGGGTAATGCTTACTCAACCTGATGTTTCATACATTGATATCCCAAGCCTTGCTCGTATCTGGAAGGGCCAATAAGCCCACAACCTCCATCATATATCCTATTTTAAATAGTTCAGGACAGCAGCATATTGAAAAAGAGATAAAGGATCCGAATTAATTTGTTGATATCATGATATTCCTCAGAGAGAAACACATGGCTGACATGAATTTGTTTTGCTCGTATGGATGATTTGATTACCAAAATGCCTCTCATGCACAAGTGATGCACATGAGGCTGAGAATCAAATAGATCATGTAATAAGAGCTTAGTATATCCTCAGTGCAGCCAGCTTATTAAAATCCAAACTAGCTCAAAATAAATATCCTTGTATTCGAGCACTTACAAAATTTCACTCAGAAAGGAGTTGGGACTGTTGTTAGAGTGACCAGTGTCGCATGGTTGCTGGACATGAGTTGAGTAGTATCATAAAATGATTGTACATACCAAAACTGTGAATATAAATCTGGTAGACCTGCCCATTGATAAAGATCATCTGATTGATAGACTATGTCTTGAATGAACCATACTCCACATAATCACAACAGTAGGTAGTCAATGAGTTTAAACTTTGTTTTTGGGTTTCTTTTATGGTTAGGGGAGTAGCAAGTTGCAACAGGCATCATGGTAATCCAATGATTATGATACACACTGCTTTTTGTTGACACCCCACTTCTGGGTGAATCTCATATGATTGAATTTGATTTATCCTTACCCGAAGACCTGCATCTCCATCTGTACCAATAGATTTGATGACTGATGAGCATAACTTGATTCATATTCCTGAAAGTTTGGTCAAAGGAACTCTCCAGGTTGGATCATGATCAAGCACATTGATCCATCAAAATATCCAAAACCAACAATGCCTATACCTTACATATAATTCAAGCTCTTCATTAAATCTAGAGCTCATTAGGATTACAATTTACCTGGAACTCACAAATCTGACTATATACTCTGCACCATCAAGCCCTATACATTTTAAACCATTTATCTCAGCCTTTCAAGCCTCTATAAGTAAAGACTCTCACCTCCACCCACGAACTCTGTCATTTCTATTAGGCTCTCTTAAAAACAGTGAGAAATTCAGTCTGAAAATAGTTTAAAAAAACAGGATATAAGAATTAAGAATTGGTAGAGGGTCAAGGTGACATTGTCTCAAACATGAAGATCCCAGATGAGTTCATGCATTAGTATCATTTTGAAGAAAATCAATTTGACATTGCATGCCCCGGGACTTGGTGACATTGTCTCAAACATTCGAGACTTTGGTTTGCATTGTCTCAGTTGATGAAGAATTATTTGATCTGTCTGTTTGTCCATGAATGCAATGCATCAATCATTAATCAACATCTATCCAGCTCAAACCCGGTGTCTTTCTAATTCCCATGCCTCTCATGGTTTCACGCACATCATTCGCATCTTTCCATTTCTCTATCCTAGCATATGCATTTGCAAGGAGTGCATATGTTCCCCCACTTGATGCACACCTCGTGTCAAGAAGATGCCGTCTTGTGCGCTCACCAATCTCTTCGTTTCCATGAATCTTGCATGAACTCAGCAACGACCCCCATATCTCTCCATCAGCCTCAATAGGCATTTCTCTAATGAAAGCTTCTGCTTCTTCCAGAAGCCCTGCACGACCATACAGATCAACCATACAGGAAAAATGCTCCATCCTAGGGACAATGTTGTATATGTCTGTCATGGCCCTGAAGAATTGCAGCCCTTGATCAACCAACCCTGCATGGCTACAAGCCGATAACAGGCCAATGAATGTCACATAATCTGGATGGATACCATGACACAACATCCGTGCAAACAACTGAAGAGCATGCATGCCATGACCATTTAAGGCCATGCCTCCAATGATACTGCTCCAGGACACCAAGTCCTTGCATTTGAGTCCATCAAACACCTCAAAGGCCATGCCCATGTCCCCACACTTTGCATACATGTTCAAGAGGGCATTCCTCACAAGACCATCTGCTCTGACTGGACTCTCATTGATGTAAGCATGCACCCATCTCCCTATCCCTATAGCCCCGAAGGAAGAACAAGCGGATAAAACACTCACTAGAGTAGCTTCATTGGGCTCAACACCCTCTCCTTGGAGCATCATACGGAAAACCCTGATGGCTTCTTCACAGCATTTGTGTTGTGCATAACCAGACACCACAGTGGTCCATGACACCACATCTCTCTCACCCATTTTGCCAAACAGCTTCCATGCACTCACCAAACTCCCGCATTTCATGTACACATCCAAAATGGCATTGGCCACAAAGATATTAATACTACTCAAATTCCTCAAGCAATGTCCATGAACAGCTCTTCCCCATGTGAGGGCCCTCAAATGAGAACAAGCTGATAGAACACTGACAAGGGTCATTGCATTAGGCTTCACACTCATTGCACCAAAGGCCAAAACAGCCTCTTCTTCACATCCACTCCTAGCAAACCCAGATATGAGTGAAGTCCATGACACTACATCAGGCCTAGTAACAGCCATGAAAGCCCGCCGAGCTGCGACAACATCGCGGGCATCGGCGTACAAGCGAATTAAAGAGTTCTGGATGAAAATATTAGAATGGTAGCCAGATTTTATGATGTGTGCATGGATTTGGTGGCCCTTTGAGAGGGCATGGATTAGAGAGCATGCCTTGAGAGCATGGACATGGGTTAAGTGGTCATGGGAGGTTGAGTTGTGAAGCATGAGAGTGTAGAGTGTGAGGGCTTCATGTGGGATGATGGTTGAGAGTGTGAGTGTTCTTAAAAGGGAGTTTAGGAGGTTGGGTTTCAGGGATGTGATTATTTGTGCATGTATCTGAGTTAGTTGTTTGGGAGTGAGAGGTTTGGAAATAGGCATGCATTGCATATGCTTTCAATTGTTGGGTGGGAAACTGGAAAATCTGTATCCACATGTGTTGGGTATTCTTATTAAACTTGAATAGTCCAGATCTGCTGTGGCAAATCAGCAGCTGGTGGGACCGACATTCATAAATCTAAACGGCTCAATATCACGGACTCTCTTGTATTTACTACTCCCATTGACCATTTTTGATGAAAAACAGGATCATGGGAATCCAGAATCCAGAATTCAGAATTTTAACCTAGAGAAATCTGAGTTTTATTTTTTATAGAAGAAATCCTTAGTTAGAGTAGAAAAACTCTACCACAAAGCCCATCTATTGAAATCCAAACTGTTCAAGATAAATGGCCCAGTAGGGTCCCCTTAAATTCTAGATTGGCCAGATTTCTTCTACTATCGGATTTATGGTTGATGAAAAATGTGATAATGAATATGCTTAAGGTTTTTTGCCAAACTGTCAATCCAACGGTGGAAGAAGTTTGGATTGATCTAAAATGTTAGGCTTCCACATATAATCGGAGGACGTTTATCTTGAACGGTTTGGATTTTAATAAATGGGCTCCACTGTAGAATTCATTGCATTAGCTTAGGATTTTTAGGTTGAAGCCTCAGAGGATCCAGATTCTTATAATGTATATGCCCCAAGTTCTGTTAATTATGTTTTTCTATCAAACCGTCAACCAACGGTGGAACAAACTAAAGATTGATCTAAAATTCCAAAATACCAGTATAACCTTTTGTTTTTGTTATTTTTAACGAGGGACCCTGCCAACACTCCTTACGATTGGAGAGTTATTTTGAAGGTTGAACGGCCCAGTTTTCAAAAGGCAGGCCCGCCACACTTTAGAGTCCAACTCCACCTCAGTCAGGATTTCTGAGTTAAAGAGGATCCGGATCCGGATTCTTTGTTTTTAGACACACTCTTCTGCTAAAGAAGGGAAAGAGAGAGAATCAGATTTTGATTTCCTAGTGGATATCTTCTTTTACTGGAATCAGAAGTTTTAACAAGGAGGTTGAATTTGAAACATCCTCTCAAATGAGCTAGTACTCCCCATTGAGGATTTGTAACATGTTGATTTCGGTGCATATCGATATATGAGAAAAATTAGTATAGCTATATAATTCTACAAGATGAAGGATTTCTAGGTCCTATGGGAAGGTTGGACCTAAAAATCCATAAAAGGGAGAATTTTCATAGCTATATATCCTCAAGGATTTACAATGTTCAAAAATGAATTTGTGTATCCCTGTGGGAGACCAGTGATGAATCCCAAGAATTTGGTTGCCAAAATGTGACCTAAACTGTCAAAAAACATCAATATGATCTTTGGGCCATGGATGAGAAATCTAATCAGCTCGTGCACCTGGATCACTGGATGAATGGTCCCATCCATGAGAATCACTTTAGATGGATAGCTAATCTAAAGAATTCAGTCATTACACAATGCCTCGCCACAATGGCACAATCCCATTTGCCATGTGCACTGTATTTGGTTTACACAAGGGTGAAACGAAAGTCCATTGTTACGCTAGCAGGACCCAGGGCTTATAATTTTTTTTATATGCAAAATCGAATCAATCTTTCTTTTTTGGAGGGAACTATTTTTCATTCTCCTTTTGTTTTGGCTTGTCGGTATATTTCTCTTGTATTGTTAAGTCTTTTCATCTAATAAAAGTTAAAATAAAAAGAAAAAAGAAAAATTGAATCAGGTTAATGCCCAAATTCAAATTCTACAATGATGAATTTGGACTTGAATTAATATGAATCCTATTTCGGTCTCTAGAACATCATTTATTTTTCTAATTGGACGAGTCACTCTTTTCATGTGAACCCCCGCTAAAAAAAAATAAAAAAAAACAATTGACTTTGTTCTAAGATCCATTCACAACTTACAAGGCCCATGATCCATTGGGGTGCACACATGCAGTGCATCAAAACCAATTCATGTATCGGGTCCCTGGACACCTTGGTAATAGGCAAGGAATCTGCACAACTTGAGGATTCCTCACTAGCCTTGGAATATTGAGTCCTAAGTGAGGATTTGTTTAGCTGTGGATTTTACATCAATATCGATGCATATCAATGCATATAGCTGAGAAAAATTAAATTTTGTGCGCAGATCCGCAAAAGTGAGGACTTTGCAAGGACCTGAAAATCCTCAAAAAAGTGAGGATTCCCTTGATCCAAATCATTGGATGTTTATAATTTGTCAAACATGAGATTTTTTTTTTTTGGCATTTTGCAATGGTGTGGAAAGCAGAAACCTGAACTTTGAGGATTTGGTTGTCAAACACGACCAAGTGTGAACAGTTGGTGAATTGTACTCATCTTCAATATCTTCAATATCATGGCCAACTGCCAACATGAAGAAATCGACTGTTACTTTGGGCCAGAGAAATCAAAATGAAAAAGAAAAAGAAAACCACCTTGTGGATGGCTTCGCCTGTGCCACAAAGGAGAAGCATACGGATCTCCTTCTAAGGCTGTAAATGGGTCAGGTGAGAGTCGAGTCTACATAGGGGCCAACTTGAAAAATACTACAACTGATCCAGTTTCATCTTCCAGAGTGGAAGATGCATCTGAGGACCCAACAAAGACCCACATAATATGGAAGTATCATGTTCTAATTGCATACTTTTCTAAAATGTAACATATAATAATGAAAACAGGTGGAGTCCAAGGTCAGATAATAGGGCACTCTGACCTGGGCTATATATTGGTCCAATTAACATGACCCTACACATGGCTGAATATGAATTAAGTAACTTCAGATAGAGGCTTTGACCCAATTTTTTTTTTATCATCCTTCAGTAAAGCTCATCCGACAGTGAGTCCTATGTATTCTATGCATGCAGACGGGGAAGTACAATCATAGGGCCCAAGATAAGGTATTCAATGGCTCAAATTGCTTTTCAAAGAAGTACTTGTAAGGTGCCAACTGAAATAGGAAGTAGTTACACGGGGCATGCCTTGGGAGGAATTGCAGAGCTCCGTGGAAAATGTGGGTGTTATCTTCATACAGGTGAGACCACCAAAGTTTGGTTGTCTGCACCAGTTTTGTGATAGAACCCACTGTGCATTATGTCCCAGATTCCACATCATCATCAAAAAAACCTTATTCCAACTATTTTGGGGTTGGCTATGTCCCAGATTCCACATTGATTCAATACCACATAAAGCCAGCAAAAAATGGCTCGAATCTTGTATCTTGAATATTTCCAAGACATGGTTCATCATCCATAATGAGGCCAGCACATCAACCCCCTAGATCATTGAACCATATGTTAATCCAAATGTATGGACAAGGGAGGTGCAGAACCCCGTAATTTCTCATTGCTTGAGAGAGTTTAGAAGATCTCAAGAGATGGAGCATAATTCTTTTGACAACAATATCTGTATTTAAAGATTAATCGACAATAAATAATCATCCTTCAAATGGCAGAACAAAACCATAGTATTATATTACCATATTACATAAGGCCAGTGGATGATTACACCAACAGAATCTGTCTCGTGCCAATTGTCCGCAACTAAACTGCACAAAGTTGGATAGGAATAGGGGAAATCTCGCAAAGTTGGACTCATCTCTCCTCCTTAGATGTCACGACCAGCAACCCCAAAGCACCAAGGAGAAGATACTGCAACATAAAATATAACCTGTTAATAAACTCACAGCATGGCCTGATAAAAGGACTAGAAAGCACTACTTTCTCTTTTAATGGAGAACATTCATGCACTTTTTTGAGGAAATAAAATAGACCAGTGTTGCAAGTGGCAATAAGATTCTGCTGAGAATATTTTAGTATTAGAAAGTCAACTAAAATGCACATTTTCACCTACAGAACAAACAGTTAGGATCATCTGTTGGGACTAAACTTTTCAGCATTGTCATCCATAATTGTGTCTGGGCCTTGGAAAGTTGTCCAATGAGTCATTTATTGAACAATGTCATTTCTATTGGTTATCACCGTTTTGGGAACCAGCATAGAAAGATTGGGTAACCAAAAATTGCATTTAAAGCTCACATCTATAAATGCCAGATATTGAAAAAGATTTCTGTCCAAAGGTAAAGACAGCTTGGTGGCATGAAACCCTGTGACCCAGCAGATGGTGATTCAAACATTATCAAGCTTGCCTCAGTCTGTGGGAGCCTTGAACTTGGAAAGTTCTGTTTGTTGAATAGGACTCGAACTTCATGTCCTCTTGGCATGTATATTATGTGGCTATGTGGGCCTACTGGTCTAGGAGTAATAGTTTCACTTGAGGACCCAGAGATCGAACTTTGCGCATGTGCATGAGACTACGGTACCAACACTACTAAACCATGAGTGTATTGGCAGTGATGTGACCTCTTCACTTGCCTAGATGGTGCCAAACAGAGACACTGCTCAAATTTTGTGGACTGATTGGGCATTTTTTATCTTGTGAACAAACGGGCATTTTGTACCCTATTTGACTTGTTATACTGTTCTTGTGCCTCTTATAAACAAATATCAAGCAGACAGTGAATATCTTGTGATATGCCACATTTGCCTGAATGTAGCCTGCATGAGAGCATATAAGGAGTATGTTTCGTCCACAAAATTTTCTAGGCAAATAAAAGAAGAAAAGCGAAAAGATACATATATTATGGCTAATTAACTACTACATAGATAAGAACACTTTGAGCAAACCTTAATTATGGGCTTTTCTGTCATGATAATAGTCGCCCAACCAACATATGGCATGAACCTGCGATGTGTTTATACAAATTCATCATTAGTCATCTAATGGAACAAAAAATCTAATAAAAGAAGAAGGCATTCGACAAATAGCATTTCTGCCACTTGAGATGAATCATCAGCACTCAATTTCATTTGCAGAAATATTAGAAACTTACCCAATTGCTTTTCCTATAATATGTTGATGTTGGAGCCAAAGCTGACCATTTGCATAGATACCACCAAGCCTATCGTCTACCAGATTATTGTCCCCTGAATAAAAAACCTGACCAATATTAAACTCATTATAATTTATAAATAATCCGAGATAATGTTAGGTAGATGAAGTGTACATGATACTGGTGAGACAAGAAGACATAACTCTACATATATTCTACAATGAGAACAGCTATTCCTTGGTCTTTCTCTGCACGGTCTGAAAAGTAGACGTGGCCGATGTTGGTGGCATGCAAGTTGGAAAGCATGAATGAAGATAGCCCACAATGTGGATTACCACTCATAAGCAGGCCACATATGTATGGATACATGGATGGTTAAAAACCCATGTAACCATCCTCCTATAATTGATGTGTGAGTCCCATGTTTGTGGTGCAACCACCTGATGCAAAACCACATCTAGGAGTCACCACCTGTAGGCACCATGTAAAGAATGATGCTGTGAGAAAAGGAATGCTGCACGAGATATTCAAGCCACCTCCACTAGCAATAACTCACAAAGCACGGCAAATTCTCTACTTGAAACCCCTATTTTGTTTTTATATAGGGGCCCACCTATCGTCAATCCAATTCCTACACATGTACCTAGCCAACTGAAGTGGTGCTAATGCTAATTTGACACTGATCCTCATATGGTCACTGCCCCAGGTAGTTTGCACAATGTACAACCATCATAAATTGCAGGCTAACTGAGAAAGTAAGAATTGCAGGTGTTGGAGAAAAGTTACTTTGAAACCCACAAGGTCAAAGTTCAATTGCCATGATAAAAGCTATTGGATAATTGAATCTTTTTCACATTAGACATACAGAATGAGCTTTTTTGCCTAGGTTAGTTGTGTCTACCCTTTTTTTGCCATAAAGGGCATGAATGTCTTAAACACAAATCTTAAATTTTAGAAAGACATCAAAGAACTGTACACATAATGGAAAATCAAAAGAGTGGAATCACTAAGAGATTCCCACCATCCTTTACCTTTGGTGAGAACATTAACTTCACCAGTATCTAGTTGTTCATGGACCTACAACAAGAAGAAAGAGAAAATAAGAGGCCAGCCAATAATTATTAGAAACATCATGAGCATTTAAATCTGTTCTCGATAAAACAAAACCAGTAGAACAGCAGACCTTTCTGCTGGATGTGTGGCAGTGTGGGTCAGTATTACATTGACATATTTTAACATCTGATGAAGCTCTCTTACTAAAAAGAATCCTCAAGACAGATTAACCTCTTGCAAAAAAGTTTTTGGGGAACAACAAAGGGGATAGAGGTGGTGCAAATAGCAAGGTCTCAGCAGAGATTAGCGATGGCTGAAATCAAGACTGATAAGATGATTGTAAACTATGATGCATGGATACTTCAAAATGGGCAATGTATCACGTTGCATCATATCTGATACTTCACTTTTTATGGGTAAAATCCATGTCCTTCCCGTGTCCATGGCGTGTCCTTGCCCTGTCCAGGACGTATTTGGGAATCATGAATTGAAAATGTTCACACATGGGTCAAAAAGACCTAAAATTGTAAACTAAGAATGACGTAATCCAGCAGCGAATGTCAACCTAAAAAGAATTAAATTTAGGTGCAGTTGCTGTATGGCCGGTTTGAATTGGTGAAAGGTGTACTCCACACTGCTTGAACATGCAACCAGTTTGCAATCTCTTTTCATACCCACATACAGGCATAATAATACATATATATGGGGTTGGATTGGAATTAGATAGGCCCAAGAGACCACACAACTTTTTCATAAAAGAAATGTGGCCTTTTTGGACGGTTTCTATGCAATGCAAATTTACAAATGAGAGAATTATGCCCGTAAGGTTATATGCAGACCTCCCTGTGAGGCACATTGGGGCCCACCAGTAACCAATAGTACCCCTTCACATCGCTAACCCCTCATGAATTGGCACTCACCTCGACTTGATATCCAACCAGTCTACATTCATCATTGGATTGAATCTCAACACAGTTGGGAGAAAGCTTTGATGACAACGACAACGACAATATATACGCATAAACAGATAAAGTAGAATTTTGAGACTCTCATAGGCTAGTCTGATGGGGCTGACTTTATATGCAATCCTAATAAATGATGAGACCTTCCCGCGCCCCCTACCCTGGTTGGCACATGCGGGTGCAAATTGTATAACTAAGGCATCCATCATAAAATTGAAGATCCGGAAATTATAGGGTGTCTCTGTGGATAGAGCACCCGACTCCCACAGCTCCCTGCAGGGTTCACTGGGAGGACAGGTTTCCTTCTCTCTCCTTGACCTCTAGGCCATCTGGCAAAATAAATAAATAAATAAATAAAATTGAAGATCCATCAAAAACAACTTGACAACTCACCTTGCTTATGAAATCTTTGATTTGTATGGAAATTGTTTTAGCTACACCATATTTTCTCTCTGTTATATTTTCAAGAAAAACAGTTAAGACTCCATTAGATGACATTGACAGTTTTGTATGTAACATAGAAAGAATATTTCCGAGCTTTTGCGTATCCACTGGAAGATACTCCAACCGCAGCTTATATTTCCCCACGAAATGTTTAAAAATTAAAATCATCATTGAACATCATTACTGAGCTCAATCTACAATTGACATTGTGAGATCTATTCCTCGTCCCTATTTTTGGGCTATGTTGTCTATCACAATGTCACTCCACAATCTAACATTTCACATTTAACTAAATCATTCAGAGTTTAGACTTTGTCATACCAAAATGGTTACAGTGAGACCTGAAAATGTAAAAGTATACTTTTGATTAGTGTCTTCAGTCCAATGACCAATATGTACAAAAGCAGTTATGAGTAATGACTTAGCAGGATGGGACTTATACCAGTGTTGGCTTTGGATACACCTATCAACAACAAGAGATACTAGCTAGGCAGTATCCTCTATTGAATAGAAAGACTTACATGATCGAACAACATGCATTTCTGATGCATGTTTTAATTCACTTCTATGGGACCCTTTTTTGCAGGACATGTTGTAATTTGCACACATGCATTAGGACCATGCAACCGAACTGCTTTCCTCAAGCTAGTAACAACTACCGGTGTGTATCATTGTTCTGATCCTATGGCTGATGGTTGAGTCTTTAACATACAATTGAAAATCTTTGCCAATTGAGATTGTGTGTTGTGACAAACCGATAGAAACAAGAGGAAAAATCATATGCAACCAACAAAAGTCTAACTTAAATCAAAAGCAGTAGCATTTGAACCTCTTCTTTATCCAAATCACAATGATCACAAGAAACACCACTCAGTTCCCCTAATACCTTGGAGACAAGTAAATTGCCAACACCCCATCCCAACCAAACCCCTCACCCACCCACCATAGTAGGAAAAAAAAGAAAGAAAACAATAGGAAAGAAAAGAAAAGGCATTAGCTAAAGTCACTTTGAATAAGCCGGCTCCAACTTACCATTCACCTCAAAAACAGAAGTAAGATTTAGACAAATTTTGAAGTGCTAAGGATGACATAAACAATGATTATGGTATAGATTCTCCTTCTACCCAGGAAAAACTTCTACAGGAAAAGAGAAGAAATAATGCAGTACCGTAACTACACGATGAACAATTGGGATCTTCCGCCCCTGAGATAGGAATCCAATAAAAAAATAGTAAGAAAAAATATCCACATGCCAGTAAAAATCTGCAAGTAAGAATAACAACATGGAGGGGAACAAAAAAAAACTGTGACTTGGATCTTACGAAACACGCAGGAATTTTCTTCAAAAAACTTTCTATTTAATAGATATAGTAACCAAAGATATCCATATGCCAGGAAAAAGTGCAAGAAAAAAAGTATCACAAGTTCAAAAAAAGGCCCCTAGATCGTAAGAAGCATACAAAAGTTTGCAAATAATGCCTCAAAATACTCCAACCGTCCCATCTCAGATATACCATATAGCAAACTTGGTTCATGGAAATCTCAAACCAATACCACATGATACATAATGGTGAGCTCTGACCAGAGAACCAAAAATAGGGAAAAGACATGCACCACGGTATTTGTATCTCGCATCAAACTAGTCACTTTGATAGTAAAGTTGTAAAGAATGGAATGGAAAAAGGAAAATCCAACCATTAAAATAATAATGCAATTTCACGAGCTATATTTCAATTTTTTTGTAAAAACAAAGAAGAATATATTAGTTAGTGATGTAAGCAAATAAGTAACAACAGTTCAAAAGTATGCACCTCAATATTGAACACAACAATTTCTCCAGCACGAATTGGTGCCTCATTCATATGTAGGAACAGTATATCACCCTACCAGGAGGAAAACAGTATTAATAATCAGAAAACGAGAAAAAAAAAAGTTAACTAAATGTAAAAAGGGAAAAAGAGTAAAAAATAATATTAATAAAGGGACCATAGAGAGTTAAATAAAATCAGCTAGTCACGAATCTTTTCCTATTCAATTTGTTTACATTGATCAGCTCAACACTAGTATCAAACCCATCTTATGGTTATTGGTTTTTTGATAGATAAAACACTACTAATTTTACCCTCTTTTTATTTCCATTTCTTGAAAGACATGAGATTTTAGAAAGAAACTTCACCTCTTGTGTCACAATAACTTCATTTAATCTACTTTATGATAAATGGTGCCTCAAGAAGGTTGCTAAATAATTAATTTCACAGCAAAAACAAAGTAATAGAACATGGAAGATTTATGGATGTTCTCTTCAAATTTCCATTTCAAGGCATTGTTCCACATGGCTGTAATGCTACAATCCCTATATCTTAAGAAATCTAAAGTTAGGTCTGGTCATGTTGGTTATTCTAATAATTTATGAATTTAAGGAGTTTCCAAACACAGGCCTATGACGCACATCAAAGGAAAGAATCCAGGTCATGAAACAAAAATTTCTGGATTGCAGGCCCATATGTCAAACAGAGGAAAGAAAGTATGAAAATATATAAGTGGACACTGTAGCAAGGATGTAACAGAGCTGAAAGCCTTAAAAGTAGAAGATGGTCATCAGGTAAAAGGAAGCCACTCACCCTCTTAAAACCTGGTTCCATGCTTCCTGTAAGAACAACTACAACAGGTGATTCACTTCCAGTTATGAACATCAATAGCTTCCATATCATCAAT
The DNA here is from genome assembly GCA_037013555.1 of Sextonia rubra. Taxonomy (NCBI): domain Eukaryota; kingdom Viridiplantae; phylum Streptophyta; class Magnoliopsida; order Laurales; family Lauraceae; genus Sextonia; species Sextonia rubra. The sequence goes on from JASUAD010000010.1 coordinate 57,078,661, forward strand.
GCTAATGACATGATCATTCCTGAAACAGACACCAACAGGAAAAGAAGATAGTCCTGCCTCTTACAGTTACAGAAGAAGCTCGATGTAATATTTACGTATGAAAAAACAAAAGGGAAGGGTGGGTTGGGTATTAGATACGGACCCAGATTGATGGCTTGTGCTGTGAAACGTCTGGTCGGGAGATAAGGAATGGAATCCATGTTCTCTTTTTTTCCCCTGCAGTGATTTGTGAAGAGAATGGCAATGGATCCTATTCCTCCTCTTCCTTTCCTTTCCCCGGCTTCAGTGTTTTTTCGTTTTTTTTGCATGGTCAAAGGAGGGAAAAGTCCAAGTACTTGCACGGCTCCTTCCGCTGCATTGCTTCTTCTCCCACGCTGCCTTTGAATTGAAGTCTGACCGAGACTCGATCTTCTTAGCTCTTAAGTGGGGCCTATCTATTCAAATAAGTAGCTCCACACTTTGAGATATCTTTCTGAATTTTAGTGGAATAAAAGAGTGGGTCTCAAAGTAAGATTGACCATTTGATCAGTGATTAATGAGACTTGTAAGATTCTCTTAATTACTTTTTCAATTAAATTTTAAATCTTATTACAGCTGGACTAATTCTCTTTACAGTAAAATTTAATTAATTTTTTCTTAAACTGAACGTTAGTTGGTTTTGAGGGCTTCAATTTTCATGTGGTAGGCCCTGCCATGGAGTTCCACTTCTACTCCTTTGATTGAGGCTTTCTCTAGGATCCGGACTCCCTGAGCTCATGGTAAAGTGGGCCCTAGAAGGGAGGTGAGGAGTGGGCAAAGTAGAGCAGAGTGAAAAGTGTGGGTCTAGATCCTATGAGTAAAGCCTAAAGAAATTTTGAGTTTTTATTTATTTAATTTTTTGTACTATTATGATCTAAGGTTTTCCATACTAGCTCAGCCTTTGAGCCTAACGATTACCTGATTCTAACAAGCAAGGGCTATTCCCTAAGGAGTATATAGATGGCTGCACACATAACACCCAGATAATGCAACAGGTGAAAGTCAAATTTGAAACCTTAAAAAAGCAAACACAATGCTAAAATCAACTGAGCCATTGCTCGAATCTCAAGTATAACGAGTGAGCCTCTTAGTAAGGCCGACAAATTATAAATCCAAGCTACTCAAATCATTAAAAAAAAAAAAGGTATTCCCAAAATTTAGTCCAATAAGATTTGTTCCCACCTCAAGATTGACCCTTTAAGGTGTGAAAAGAAAAATCATCATCAGTCAAACAAATTAGGGCTAATCAAGTTTGCCCAATGACACTAGTAGATACAATTGTAGCAAATATTTTTCTTGAATTTATCTTCACAAAAGATGGCAAGATTTTTCAAATTTGAGATTAATTCTTTTATAAATATATCTATCAGGAAATGATAGCAAAAAGAAAAATAATATTAAATTATCAGAAATTACAAAACTATAAAATAAATTTTAAATGCCATCTATTATTTATTTGATATCTTTGTTATTTTTTCAGATTAAAAGTTTCATTTCCTAGCTACATTTTAATGATGAAATTATTTAAAAAAAATGTTTCAGGATATATCATGATTTTATTGCTACATTTTCAAAGAATCGCCAATAACTGTGTAGGCTAGATACAACAGCGGATTTACCTATCTCCTCCAAGGAGGAAGAGATTAGTCTTGCTCAGAGGCTCGGGATACCTTCCGTTAGAAGAAAAAAAAAAACTTTGTAGGCTAGATACAGTGGCCAGTTGTGTATTAGTCATCCAAACTGTAAAAAATAGTTTCATCCAACATTCTAATTTACAGAACTAAGAAACGATTGTTAGGCGTCAATAAGTTTAATTTTTAACAGTCAATATCAAAGTCTTCCATCTGAAGATTAAGAATGCCATCTAATTCTACAATAGGGGCAATAAACTATATGTCTATGACTCAACAAAGCCCGCTTACTTGTGTAACATGCGCAAAAATCTGATCACCAAATCCAGGTAAAGTTTGCCAAAAAACTCCAATAAGTGCCACTAAAAATGAAAAATAAAAGTGAAGATAATCAACAACTAATATTATTGATGAGTAAATGTGATTAAATTTTATTAGAAAAAACTTCAGAAAATCTAACTTGCCCTGATTATAATAATAATAAGAATTACTCTCAGCAAAGATTAGAAAACCAAAATTCTAAAATATGATATGAGAAAGACTCAATAACAACCCACATCAACGCTCACAATTGCGAGAATCTGAAAAAGAACTGACAATAAGCATTGTATGAGCAAACATAAACTTAAATACCCAATTGCTTAATTTCGGTGTAAGAATATTTTATGAGATATACAGATATGAAAACCAAAAAAAAAAAGAAAAAAGAAAAAAAAAAAACAACCAGTATTATCAATGCTGTAAATACCCTATGAAACTGGAAAATACAATTAAATAAAACCTACAAATCAAATCAGTGATTTCCTAAACAGGCTTATTCAAAATCTGTTCGCCTTGCTACAATGCAAATCAGTGATTTCTTATCCTAACGCCACAACCCCTCCTGTTTGCAACTCACCATGTTCAGCTCCCCAGCACACTCTGGTTCCTAACGTTTCAGGGACATTCCAGCACTGGCAGGAGGAGACATCATCTGCTCCCCCATCAAACTTCCAGTCCCACGACCAAAGAGCTGGCTAAACGTCCCCATTACCCTACCATCAGCAGCCATTGATGTCGCACCAGAATTCGAATCAGGGCCAGTCTGAGAAGAGCCAGCTCCATTAGAGCCAGACGGTGTATCCATAAAATTCATATAGAACGGCCTGGTATAGGATGCCGGGAAAGCAGATGAGGAGCCCAGCATTGGAGATATAACAGGTGAACCCCTTGAATCCACCATGTAAGGGACAGAAAATGGGGCACCACCATACCACTGTGGATGGAGAGGCATGGCGGAACCCATGGCAGAGCCGTTGTAGCCAAGTGTTGGATATGGCGGCACAAAGGTCAGAAAAGGTTGTCCTGATCCACCACTGGCCAAACTAGCAGCATTTTTAGGTTCAACGCCCTGCCTGTTGGTCAGAAAAGAATGATTTTTGTTCGCAAATTCTTTTCGACCAAAATCTATTCTTGAACCTAGGATTGAAACCACCGGTTCCTCAACCTTAAAACTACCAGAAGCTTTTGTCTGGTAAGGTGGTTTATCATTGTTAAACCAAACATCGTGGGAGCCATGTGCATCAAAGAATGCTGGAGTGTCATTCAAATCGAAGTCTCCCATGGGCATCTGCCTAGATGACGAGGAGGATGCGGGAGATGGGACAGGCTTGCCGTTTTGGTGGATACAGAGCTGTCCTTTCGCTTTCCAATCTGAGGAAGAAAACGTACGAGCATCCTCCTCATGCTCCCCAACACTGTTAAGGTCGAACTTAGGCCTCTTTGCTCCTCTTGAACTAACTTCAGCAGAAGATTCTACTGAATGAAGACCAGAAGATACGGGGGCAAGCATTGCTGATGATGCTGGATCAAGAATTGCATCATCACCACCCTCAGCTACATTAAGATCAATTTCGATTAAGTTCTGTTTCTGCTTCGAACCATTGCTGCTCCCATCAATCAAGGATGCCTTTTCATGATCAGGTGTTCTTCGTGGAGATGGAGAACGGAAGGCACTAGTTGCTGCAGACCCCCTCCAACCTAGCTCACCCCCAAAATGCAAAGGGGTAGTACGCAACACAGGAGCTCCTTTAAAAGAAGCAACAATAGGGATGGGCGCCGCCACGGCGATGGACTGATTGACAATTGCAGAGCATTGTATTTCATCTGTGCAAACATCCTCATTCAGATCAAAACTGCATATGCTCCTCTCATTGCTACTATCAGTTCCTTGAGTGACAGCAATTGCTTCAGGCGATCTCAAGTTGTTCATTCGGTGTTCTGGTTCGGTGTCAGTGTCATTTGAAATGTCTAAGCGCTTCACCTTAGGGGATGAGCCACCATCACAAAGCTCTTGTTCCATCAACATTTTGTCCTCATTTGGATTTTCTACCAGAGATTCATCATGCTCGACTTCAACAGAAACAGGGCTATACTGCTGCATCATTTCGCCTTCCGCATTCTTCTCGGATGAAGAGCTGCATAATGGTTCTCTATAGTCAACAACTTCGCGCTCTACTTCTTTAGCAACTTGCCGTGCTACTTCCAATGCATCATCTAACCCATATTCAAATTCTACTTCTGAACTTTTTCCAGCTGCATCATCTGTGATTGGCTTTAAGCACACGATAACAGAATCTTCGCCTTTGCTAACCTTGAAATCTGGCCCGCTAACAGGGCCTTGACTAAAGGCTTCTTTCCTTTGAAAGAAAGCCTCCAGACCCTCAGGCTTTCTTGAAATGCATCCAGTGCTGGTTAGATCATGCAAAACGTTGGCATTACAACTACCATGTTGCACTAAAGGTCGGGGCTCTATTGTGCTTGAGCAATTTGGCATCTGACAATCAGCTGTCCCACTCTCTGTCTGAGGCTCCATCACACTTAGGTCATAAACAAGGCCAACAGATGCAGTCTTCCTTAAATGAGATTCCCCCTCTTTAGCATCAACAATATCACTTGATTCATCAGGTTCTTTCAGAGATCTCAGATCATTTGAAGGACAGACAGACGCATCAGGTTGATCAAACTTGGAATAGGTGGCACACATTTTTTTCTTCTTACTATATTTACATGAGCTACTTTCCTTCATATTCATCTCAGACTCCATACCTTTGCTATCTTCAGAAGTCCTATCATCAACATCCCTTTCCTTCAACCCTGAAGCATCAGAAGTCCTATCATCAATATTCCTATCTCCTGGAATTAAAGAACTGCATGTTCCACCGGATGTTGTTACTTCTACAGGACATAAAGAGGATTGTTCGGTAATGGTTGAGCTTTCCTGACATGTGTTTGCAATTAGGGGGGAGCCTGATGAATTTACATCTCCTTGATACCTGTTTACATCTACTTGCTTTGAAGATGCCACAAATGCATCTTGATTAGATGTAGGGATTTTTACATCATCAGTACTTGCCAACCCAGAATCATCAGAGCTTTTTGTCACCCCTGAATGCTTCGATACAGTTCCTTCTGCACTTTCTTTGATTGGGGATTCATCATGAAGTGGGGATTTAGAGCATCCATTCACCATAGATATTTTCGTGTCATCTGAAGACTTTAGATGATCATCACCATTACAGCATACCCCACCTTTACTGACATCCTGGCAAATTAAATCTTTATCTTTCCCCCGATTCCAACTATCAAACAAACGTCTTGCCTTGTCCTGGATATTAAAGTTCTTGTGGGCAAGAAGATGGCTGATGGTTTCCATGACCCCAGATGTGGATAGCCTCTCATTGTTTATAGGCAGCTTCTCCAGCGCTCCCAGTAAACCACTGATTGACTCATCCACAAAACTGTCACTTGTATCATTATTGCATTTTTGAGATACCTGAAGCCATTGATTCATAAACCGAAGTCCATCTGACTGACTAAAATGACTAAGACAATGCTCATTCCCTGTGGCTGCAAGGACTTTGGCAACATTTGACCACTGTCTGGCGGCGTCGCCTGTGTTCTTCATGATCCAATCTGATGTCTGCATGATAGCAACCAGCTCTTCAACCCTAGCAAGGGTCGTCAGCCCATCCTTCATATCAGTTAAGGTAAAAAAATCTTTTAGTACCATTGTTGTTTTCTTATGCACGCTAGCTACTTCCAAGTCTCAAGTGACCAGTCTGCATGGTTGGGTAGAACCATCTATGTATTTTATCTGTGACATGTAACACGTAATTAGTTGGCAACAGAGTTAACAACTGACAGCTATAAACACATGTTTCTGAAATAAGTAATTAAAAAAAATGTTCTTTTAAGAAAAATATTATAAATGTGTAATTCTTAGAAACCAGTGGAAGAAACCAAATATTATTTTGCTTACACTCCATCAATAAGCAGAACATGTTCAGTGTACTTGAACAGTGCAAGCCATTTTAGAACACCTATATTTAACCAATGCATTAAAAACAGAAACCCACAACCGAAATAAGGTGTAAAGACCAATTACCATCATGAACATCACCAGCAGAGTCTTATTTGATATTTCATATCTATTGGATCTGCCAAGCAACAGCCTATGCCCAATATAATGGCAAACAATAAATCTTTCAACACCCAAAACAGAGTGTACCCACATAAGAGGTTCAAGTTCTGTATAGAACTTTTTTTTGGGCGGCTTAGAGACTGTTATGTGCTTTTTGAAATATAGACAATGGCCTAAATATATGATGTAAAGGTGGTTGCATGGGGATGGGGGCAGAGTTTTCTGAATACAATTAAAGAAAATGCGTATAATTTATTGTGAAAAACAAAATGCAGGCAAGGACATTCTACAACTGCATGGTGACAATAAATCGGAAAATCAGTGAACTCTGATACGATGGTGGCCGAAATAATTATTTCTCGGTAAACAAGAAATTATGTTTCTCTTAATGTTTAACCACCATTCATGCCACATGACAATTTACAGCCAAGCTGTCACCCACAAGTGCCCCCATTCAATGATTCCCAAAACTTAGCACAGTAATGTCTAGTATATTCAAATTTGAACAACACATTAGCATATTCTAACAGAAAATCCAACAAAGTTTGCATTTGTTGAAAGATGAATTTAGCAGTGATTTCATCTTCTACGACATATTGCAATGCCAAATATATACAGCTGCAGACTGAATGTTTGCTATTTCATAAGACCAAAATTTATATTATACAACACATAGCATTGCTCAATTTCCATATCACACAACAGTTAAACTGCAGCTGCTCTTGGGCAGCCACCTGGCTTAAAAAGAACTCATACAGATGTGCACATATAAGACCAAAACAAATTCCAAGATTAACCATTTTCAATAACTAAAAGCACTGAAACACTGAAGCTGACTTCTATAAATCAAACATGCGGAGCACATCACATTCTAATCCAAACTCCAAATTCACAATTTAGCATCTCATCACTATACAATTATCATTTGACATCCAAACAGTCAACATTGATAACTACATCAATGATCCATAACTACATCAAAGAATCGATATCGACAAACACTACCATAGCATTCACACGCGGTGATCCATCCAAAAAACCAAAAAGGTGATAGCACTTGCATGATCGAAAATGCCATACTGAGATGAAGTTGCAAAAACAACAATTCCACAAACATCGAAACCCTAACTACAGCTTCCTGACTGAGAAAGCAAACATCATCCGGGAAAGCGAGGGAAACTGCACGGGAAATCTAAATCAAAAGCGGGATAGAACAGCCCGGTGCAGATTTGAGCAGATCTCTTGAGAAGAATTCCGTGAATACAAACGGAAAGATCAGAAATCATGATCTTCGATCGCATAAACCACGATGAAATCTAGAACCCAAGGAGAACACGAAAACACACGGAAAAATCGACGGAGACGTAATCAAAACCCTAAAAAAGCTCGTTCTTCGAGATTCCTATAAAGAGATGGGGAAATCTTGAGGGAAAAGAGATGCGAAACGATGATTAAGGTAAAAAGAGAAATCTATGGAAAGCAGTTGTGAGAATGAATGAATTACAAGGAAATAACCTTGTTCTTGTTGTTGTGATGTTAAACGTTAAACCCTAGTTTTGGTTTCTGGTTTCTCTCTCTTTCTCTCTCTTTCTCTCCTGTTTGTTTCTCTTTCTCGCTTTTCTTTTTCGGTGGCTGCACCAAACCTTCGCTTTCTATGCTCTGCTTCGAAAACCAGAGCGCGACGTCCTTTCTTCCTTGTGTCCGTGTTTTCTTGGGGTTTGGTTTGGTAGTCTTCGGGCGCTTCGGAAAATGTGGCCTTGGAGTCTTAAATGTAGCACGCGTGTCCCAAGTCCGAGTCTGGGCCCGGGGTACGGACCTGTGCCTGGAGCGCATAACCTATTAAAGCCATGGGCTTGTCTTGGATTGGGTTGGTCTTCGGCTCGGTGTTGATTTGAAACCCATATAATATGTTGGTTCGGTTCTAAATATTCAAATGTATAAATGAAATTATATAATTCATGTATCTTTTTCTATTATTTTATATGCTTTCTCTTATTTTGACACTTCTTCGTAAGGCATGCATATGTATATATTTTTTGGTGTTTGTGTTTGTATTTGTGTTTATCTAGGTTTGAATCTTGATCAGGCATGTAAGAGTTACCACCTTTTATCATTGATGCAAGAGATCGTTTTTATGAGGCATATATATATGCTATTTTGTATTTTTTGGTAGCAAAGTAAAGAAGAAGAGTTTATGCAACGAATCCAATCAAGTTCACAACTTTTGATGCGTTTGAATTGTGATTTTCATATTTCATTTATTTGGTATAGTTTTAAGTTAGGATGCATGAAATAGATAATTAAATTTCCTGGAGGTAAATGTTGTGCATGCAAATATTGTGATTATAAAATGCACTACCATATTATGAAAGTTACCTTTTCATGAGTAAAAGGGTCTGTCCACTGGTTTTTTGTGTTTCAAATTTTTAAGCATTTTTCACAAAATTCTGGAAATTTATGAAAATCTATAACATGAAACTCTTGATGCTTATATTAATATATGCAAATATTTAATGGTTCAGATGATGAATCCCCACAGAGTGAAAAAAAAAACCGATAGGTTGAGCTTTTTAATAATTTTTTGCTGATTTCTCAAATCTATGAAGATTTAAGATATAAATTTTAATGTTATGTTAAACTAATAAAGAGAAGAACCGCTCTTATTACTAATTGTGGCCCACAAAAAAGTTTGAATTTTCAAATCTACAACCTGTTTGAGCACACGCTTAATACCAGAAATCCTGTATGGTTAGATATATAATCATTTACCAACTCCTTAGTATGCAAATGAGAGGCTGAAGATAACCTTATTTACACACTTTTTTTTTTACATCTAAATAGGTATAAAGTAAAACTTTTACACCTCCCACTTGCAAAAAGGTGCAAGTATAATCTTCATATGGTGATTTTTTTTTGGTTGTGCAATTGATAATGGGATCAAATCCCCTCAACCACTTTTATTTTCATTCCCATGGGATTCATATTTGTAATCTGACCCATTCAATTTGTTTATTGAACCAATAAACTCCAAAACCTTTAAGTTATCATCTTAAGTCTTCATGGATTTGAAGAACAATGAAATTTGTCAAAAAATAACTTATTAATCTAAATTTCTGCATATTTAACACTTCGGTTTATGGCATTCACACATGTAAAACCCATTTTCCATTCCATGCACAGAGACAGAGAGAGAGAGAGAAGAAAAGAAAAAAAACCCTATATCATGTATCAGTTTTTAGATGAGTTGGGTACCCAGCCTCATGACGTGCTAGAATTGCACCCGTATATTTTCCCATACCATAATGTAATTTCAAGGCATGGATTTGAATGCAAACCCAATGAGTCCCGTACATGCAGTTTTGTCTGTATGTTAATATGATCTTTAGATAGAGATAACATTCATGTAATCGCCAATCCGCTTGTAACAGAAGTGTGGTGAGGCATTTCTCTCTCCATGCATATAATAAAGACTCGATCCTTAGGTCATTGGATAAGAATTTGGGTAGCATGATTGAGTTGGTGTGCGAGCATTTACTAAGGGGAGAAAATAAGAAAGTAAATTCAGATAGTTAGGTCCTTGGATCACTTTCCACAGACCAAATTCGAAACCCAACTTTTTCCTTGATCCAAATTAAAATTCAGTATAAAATTTTGAACACATACTTGACTTTATGGTAGGATCCGAGGAGAAAATAGAGACACACCATCATCCCACTTTCAGCCTAAGCTCTTTTCTTGGCGCCTTGGCCGCTTCTCAAGAGAGGGATAGATCCAGGAACAAATACAAGGCCCAATAATTACGTAGACAGGACTTTCAGAAGTTGAATCCCGACCCGACCCGGCCCAGATCATAAACACCCCTGCCCGTGTCCTTTGTCAGGAGTCAGGAGTCCGGAGTCAGGACTCAGAACTCAGGACTCAGGAGTGACAAGTGCCACTGCTTAAAGTAGTACGGAGGATCACAGTCTCTGCACTGCTTGTGCCTCTTTTCTGTGCTGTTGATCAGGTGCCGTGCGCGTGTCGAGCCCAACTTGATTGGTGGAGAGCGACGGGTGAACCATGACAGGAAATCGAACGCAGGAACAGCAGCACATTTCAAAGTCATGGATGGTGATGATTTTGGTTGATGTGGTTGTTTCAAATCTCATACTCCCTTTTTGGCATCTTAGAAAAGGTGAATGATATGATGACGATATTTTTATTGCTCCCTTTGTTTTCTGGGCTTAACTCTGTGACCATGGAAAAATGAGTTCAAATTCGTTCATATTGTTAAGACAGTGGTCCGCTTTGTTATGATTGACTCTTTTCTATTATTGTATATTTGATAAATTTAAATAATACAAACTACATTTACCTTGGTTGTTCATGATCGAATGCTTTTGTCTTCTTGATTTCTAACTTTTTAAGACTTCTTAGAGTAGAAACTTATACAGTTTGTCATGAGGACGGTAATCCTTGAGCCTCTTTCTGATTGTGTAAAAGATTTCTTTTAAGAAACCAATTAGGGATATGTGGGATAGCCTAGTGGTAAAGGTTTTTCAGCTCACCACAGTTACCGGATTGACCTTTTCAATCTGTGGAACGTGGTGTGTCAAGAACTCAAGTGGCACCCTAATACCTCTCATGCTGTCGGTGGAGGATTCCCACATCAACAACCTTCAACAACCTTCTCTAACCTCTCCCAATGTGCCTTGCCTCAACTGAGGGCTTTGGCGCCTATAAAATAAATTAAAAATCTTATCTAACAAAGTCCAATTGAGATAGATCCTTATCAAGATATACAACAATAGAGGAAATAAGATTAAGTAAATCCTTATTAAAGTTTATTAAAGTTCTACTGAGTTGTAATGATATCTCATTGCATAAGCCTTGAGCATGAACTTGGTATTTTGAATGAAAATATTCTCCTTGTCACATTGCTCGCATGGTAGGTTTGAGCTCTATCCATTCACTCCGTTTGAAGTTAGTCATGAAAATCATGATTGACACTCATGATTGACTCATTTCAACATGCTTTTAGTGAGTGTGAGTGAATATAATGTTGTTTTTTTTCTTTTTTTTCAGATTTTGGAGAGGAATTGATCATTTATTAAGCCTAACTCAAGTTGTTTTCAATGTTTTAGCCATGAATTAAATTTATACTAGTCACTATGTAAATTTGCTATCATAAATCATAAATCAATTGTGGTTGGTATAGGTAGGACTGTTGGGTTTTGTTTTGTATTCCAGTTTAAGTGGATAAATCATTTGATTTAATCAGAATCAAGGTTCAGGATTAGGGGTACTTTAGTCATTATATATGAGCTTTCTTGTTGGCCAAGAAAACAGGAGCTATATATATTGATGTGCTTAGCCTAGATCTGGATTTAACAAGGACAAGTGTGTATTTTGCCCGCAGTTGTACCAAATTGATGTTATCCCCAGAGGCAAGGGCCTACAAAATATACCCCAAATGATGACCATATAAAATCATTGATAATTATAAATATCCGCACGGCTACCACACTTCCTTACTTTGCTCTTGACATAATCTCTACATTAGACAATCAGAGCCCTTGATCTGGTGGACCAGCATCGGAAAGCTCTAAAACAATCGATTTGGTAACTAATGAAATGAATATGTGGTGCACATGTATACACCAAATAAAGAAATATATCATATGATAGAATTTGTTCTAGTACTTGTTTTGTTTAGTATCTAAACGGTTAGATGAATTTCTTTTCTAATGATCATAGATATATATAAATGGAGAATATTCATGTGCATATGTCTCTCGCCATTTTGGTGAGGGACACTCTTTTTTGGACAGTAGTCGATGTAAATAATAGCTTAATCAATATTATATCCACGCAACACATGTGATCATGATTAGATGAATGATCTACAGGAAACCACCACTATGTAGCATATACAAGTCCCCCATGTAATGCTCAGTATCGTTCAAGGGATGAGTTTTTCGTTCATAATCCATCCACATTGAGATTTACAAGAGAATTGAGTTTGATCTTCAAAAGTGGTCCGAGTTAGAAGCACACTTTATTTTCCTCCTTCCATCTCTGCAGTTGCTTGATCTAGTGCTTAGTGTTGTGAATTTGACACCACCATTGTGCACATATGTGCGTGAGCAGTTAAGATCAATAATCAAACTATACAAAAAGATAATAGATTTACGTGGTTCGATAAAGATGCCTATATAAACGGGAAACCAATTTCCGTTAGATTTTTTTTCAATATGTGAATCCATAGCCTTGGAATTTTAGTCCATATAAAGGATTACAAATTACATTATATATATAATCACCACTTCTTTAGCCCCTAAGAACTCTATTCTTATATAAAGGAAAATCCTAATACTATTAGGAGACTACTGTTAATAAATATGAAAATTTTAATATAATTAGGAAACTACCCAAGACATTGAACCTACTATGGTTTGAACCCACTTGGCCAACAATCTCTACTTCCAGATCATGGGAAAGACGCCCTAAATCCCTTACTGGGAGTTCAACTCTGCTAACTCTGAATACAGCTTTGGCTTTCTCTTAAACACGATCTTTGTCATCATATTTGAGGGATTCTTCTCAGTGTGAATGTTTTTCAACTTCATGAAGTTCTTTTCGATTATCTCACAAATTCAATGGTACTTGACATCAATATACTTTATGCGGCCATAATATGTAGCATTCTCACTGAAACCCAGAGCACTCTAACTATCATAGTAAATTATATACTCTTCTTGCTTTAAATCCAATTCTTGAAGGAATCTTTTCAAGCAAATAATCTCCCTTTTTCCACTTCGTAGATCTACACCAAATGAGTTCGTAGGCACAAACGAATATCCTATCAGACATCGGACGATCAAGATAGCAACGAAATAATTTTAGCCGTGGATCCTCAGTCAAACTGCATTGACCTTACTGCTGACGTGATGCTTGTGTCAGCCTGCACCTCTGTCGGGCTAGGCTATGTAAAATTAGTCAGGTCTGACTCGACCTGAACCTGAAACCAACCCCTGCATTGTTCTATATTTCTTCTGGGCTGGGCTTCCGCTAACAGGTCAGGTCTGACCTAACCCAACCTTCAATCTTCACCATCCACTTCCATTTCTGGTTTTTGCAACTAGAAATCGAAATCCCCTTGGGACTTCCTTCTGCTCGGGCAGTGGCGGCTAAAGACAAGAGCAACGGTCCTCCTCCTACGATAGCACTGCACAAGCGGCAAAGGTTGATCCTCACTGGCAACAGCAAGATAGCAGCAGCGGCGTTATGCAGGGCTCCAGCGATGTCAGGGGACTGAAACAGGGATTGAAGGAATCTCTTTTCTCTGATCTTCTCCGATACTTGCGGTGCAGGGGAATCCAAGACTTAGGCCCCTTCTTTTTCGATTCAGGTAACAGAGATGAAAGAATTGAACCTCTATGTGATCCACTCTTTCGAAAAAAAAGTGGGCCACCAAGAGATCACAACGATCTCTTATTCTTGGTTTCCAACAACTAGAGATCCAAATCCTCTTTGATGCTTTTCCCAAATGAAATCCAACAACCAAGAACCCATTTGGATCCTCTATGAACCCAATCCGAGAAACCAAAACCTCATTTTCTTCTTCTTCCTCAGGTGAGATGGCTGTGCAGGCGGGAGAGAGTACAGCTTCTTCTCCGACGATGATTTGCCACTTTTGCCGATATTTTTTGCCTACTGAGTGGCCCATCCTGAGATCAAACCAATCTCCACCTGTAGAAAATTCAGATTTCCATAGAGAATTCGGATCTCTAAGGAGAATCTAATTTGTCGATCACACAACACAATCGAGGATTTGATACTACTTGTTATGCATATGCAGAAGCACATAACTAGCGATCGACTAACAAGCCATATATAAGAAGAAAACATAGAGGATTTACGTGGTTCACCCAAACAAGGCTATATCCACGGGTACATAGACGATGTCATTTTCACTATCATAAATAATGGCATATAGAGGCACTCATGTTCTCATCGTCTCACCTATGTGGTGTGAGAACACCACGGGTAAGAGAGGCTACTTTCTTCAACACAAAATTTAGGGTTAAAGACTACATCAATATACAAGTTTTACTTTCTTGACCACCAAGAAAGCTCCGGTACAATTACCAAAATACTTATGATCTTAATCCGGTTCTTGGCTAACCCAATGTACCTATAATGACTCAAATTTTTATTAAAATTAATCTTGACCTTTGATTTGATTCGTGATAGACCCCACATGCATTTGCATTATTTAAAATTTTAAATTATTTGTGGGACCATGTTTTGTTAGAGTTTGCCTTATTAAGGAGTCTAGCTCAAACAAGACACTCAAATTGGTCAGGTCTCTTGTTGTTGTATTTCATATCTTAATTCCACAGAGAAATTTGAGTTCAATCCCAACTTGTGTTCTAGAATCCAACATAAATTATTCTCCTTAGCTAACTTAGTTTAGGACTCTTGTTCTTTTGGAGACTCTCTTTTCTTTTCCTATAAAAGGACACTATCCCTCTTCTCTCTAGTCACATTCAAATACTCTCTTCTTTGTTCTTTTTTTTTTCCTCTTAGAGTGCTCTATCTTTTGTAAGTCTTCTATGTCCTCTCTCATCCTCTCTTCATGTTTACTTTTTTTTAATGATTCACATCTATGATAGCATGGTTGCTGCATTTTCTTTTTTATTTTATTTTTTTGCACCTTTTCTTTTATTTTTTTGCATGGCCTTTCATCATGATAAAATTTGCCATAAACCCACCATCATTGTGCCAGGGCCGACCCACTCTCTCTCTGTAATTTTTCTTTATGTCTTCCTTCTTTCTTTCCTTCCACTGAGCCAAACAGTCCCCATCTTCATTCCATCTTATCCTTCCAAACAAACAGGCTTCGACCAAGATTTAAGAACTACCACTATCATCTAACACTTGAAGTTGTAGGAAGAGAACCCATTACCATCTCCTCTTCTCGTTCAATAAGACCTCGGCAACCCAGTTACCGTTTTTAGTTTCTTCCACCAGTGCAGACCCATCTCCATCTCGGTATTCCATTTCACCAACAGTAATTTGAACCAACCAGCAACCTGATATTTAGCCAAACGTCAACTAAATAGCAACTATACACCTCCCCAACAACAACCTTATCTGAGGTCGGCAACTAAACAGCACTACAACGTTTGCTGGCCAACTTGAATGGGCTGGGTAGCCACTTGCAGATGTTCTAAATCCTTGCAGGCTCCACTAAGGAAACCCCTACTGGTATGAGAATAAAAACCAATATCTGAAAAACTCTTGATGCTTGAATCAACCTATCCAGATAAACCCAGCACAGCTCCTTCTGTAAAAAGGAAAGAAAGAAAATAGTCCTTACGAGTGTGAACTTGCATAGATTTGCACAAACCTATTTCAGCCCCAGTGAACAGATCTCCCTTTGGTCAAACTTGGCCTCACTATCCAAGTCTGAATTTTTCTGTAATTTTTGGGTAAAATTTGTAACAAACTGGATTCCAGGAGCCCACGTTCTGTTCTTCCTTTTCCATCTTCTTTTCTGTCCTCTGTCACCTCCACCATCGAGACTTCACCACCTCAGCCCAATCAGTGTAACTCAAGTCTTCATTATCACCATTAGCTAACGCCATCACTGCATTATCTTCTTCTTGGACCCCATCCCACACTTTCACCCTGCTCCATCTAGGCGAGCTCATCTTCTTCTTCCTTCTCACTATTCTCCGTTTCTTTTTCCTGTGTTCTTTTACTCCCTGCATCATCTCATCGGGCTTACAGAACCCACCTGAACCATCTCTTCCTCTTTTCTTATATTACTGTCATTATTGTTATTATTATTATTATTTTTTCATGATCGTGATTTGCTCCCCTTTTTCTTGATAAGAGGACCCATCTTGGCCCATGCATATGATCACCTTAAAACATGTGAACTCATTCGTTCAAGACCAACCCAGCCGAACTCATAGGGCCAGAGTCCAGACCCACTCATAGAATTTATTAACCCACTTACACTATGTCATTTGATATATTCCTTTAAATTAAGTTCTTAGATCACCTACCAATTTACTACACAACTATGAACCCAAGCCCACTCAATAGATCACACGCAGCTCACTGCCCTTGGCCCAAGTGAAACCACTGCACTTGGATGCATACATCAACTCATTTAGTCTAAGTGCAAGCATCACCCCATTACCTATGACTCACTTGTAGAACCTAATAAATCGAGCCCAAACCTATATGTGGTAACCCCTGATCAATGACCAGTTATCAAGCCTGACCCCAATCTGCTTAGTGACTGTGTTTAACCTAAGACTCAAGGTCCATTTATATTTTCCAATCATGTAATGGATTGGCCCAAGTCCTAACAGCTCCAGGCCTACATGAGTTCAAGCCCACTTGTAGTATCCAACCTAGTTGCTGACCCACTTTCCCATGCATTCCCATTAAACCCTATACCTCGTCCTGGCCCACCTTGGATGTATGTTTCAGCTGTGATGTGCACTATCAGCCTGGGCCCCACGAGGATATGCCATGACCCGCAGCGCCCATTCTAGCATAGAAATTTATGCCTGAGCCCATTGATGGAAGCCTTTTAAACGACTGCCCTAGCTCACCTAATGAACTTGTTAAACCCGAAGTTTTATGCCCACTCATTGATTTTTGAACCCAATTCATTGTTGTAAGTCCAACCCATTTAACCTATGTGCATGCATGATTAAACAAATTGGGCCAAATAAAGGATGTGACCATACATTAGCCTAAATTCATCTCGTGTGATTATGACCCAAATCAATAGCCCATGCATGAACCCATCTCGTAGACTCACTTGCTAATCCATTTGCAAACCATCATTAAGAGGAACAACATGATTCCTCGGAATATTTAGATCGGGGCTGGTCAAGTTAATCACCCGCTGTCGATCCAGGCAAGTAGTCTTATTATATTACGCTAGTGCTTGAATTTTCTATTCCTTGTCTTGATTATACTTTGAATTGTAATTTTGAAATTTATTGAAATAATCATAGAGCTCCGAAGAATTTTGTTACCTTTGAAGTGATGATCATTGGATTTGATATTTTTTTATTAATATCATCGTGCTGTCATTATTGTCAGAAATTTGTCATTTGATTTGTTTTGGATTTGTTCATTGTTAGATTTGATATTGGTCCATTGAAACCATTTTTTTATAAAAAATATATTATTTTGTGTTAGTGTTTGAGATTAATTGTCACTTGATTGAGAAGGTTGGATTTGTTCAAAGATTCGATGATGTATGGCTCGATTTGTATTTTTAACTTAACATTTGTTTGTAAATTGAAATTCATGAATTGTTGGATCAATTTGTATTTCCAACCTTGATCCTATTTGTGTACTTGAAATTGTAAATTGGAAATTCATGGATTTTTGAAATTTGTTATTTATATACCATTGATCTCAAAGACATTTTCTAAAGTATGGGTAACACACCGTGTGGACGTCACATGCAGATTTTCAGTCCTTTTGGGTATGACATTGGGATTGAGACCCATTTATGTGATATTTTTAGTCTGCAGCTAGATCACTTTGTTTTGGAGATTACTAGTATCTCAGGCCTTGTGCCAACTTTGAATATGAAAATAGCTTGTACCTAGTGAGTACTTTATGCTTGGTGCAGGCTTAACTTTGGCGAGCACACTTTGAGATTTTGTTTACTGCAGAGATATGTTATCTTTAGATTAGTTTAGAATGTTGCTCCTAAATTGTTATACTTTGATTAATCCCTCTCTGTTGCTTCGAAGATTTTACATTTTCTTCTATATTAAATTTGTATTTGATCCTATCTTATTATTCGACTTTATCCGCTTTGAGATTGCTATATTCTACTCGTTAATTTGTTAGAAACCATGGCTTTTAAATTTGATACCTTGACTGTTACCCGTTTGTTACAGTTTCATAGTAGGTCTACTTGCAGAGTTGTGCTCACCCCACTTTGTTTTTTTTCCAGATTTTGCAGTTGAGCCGGACATGAAGGATACCTAACTTGTATGTGGGACTGGGATTGACGAATGAATTTTGAGAATTTCACATAAAACATTAGTAGCATGTGGAGTTTATTTGTTCATGTAATTATTATTCAATGAGATTTATTAATTAAATTTTCTTTTGCTTTAGTTATTATAGACCTGTCGTGTCTCTGATTTTTTAGGGTCCCAAAGATCTCAGATTTCGGGACGTAACAGTACCCATCCGGCTAAATCGGAGTGCAAGATATAAACCTAACACTTAGTTCAATCCATTTTTTTAATCATTTCCAATGAACATGTGAATTCTTTTTTTTACTTAATTTCTTGTGACACATTTGGTAATAAGTGAGGAATCCATTATGAGTTTGCATGTTTGATGATTTATCATTGCCTCTAAATCAATGGTTTCTGCAACACCCCAAACTAGTTACCCCTCTAGTTTCTTGTTAATGTGTAAGTTGAATTTGGAGGACCAAATTCCTTAAGGTGGAAAGGATGTAATTACTTGAATTTTGATTTTTAATTAGAATTATTCTTGACCTTTGATTTGATATGTGATGGATCCCACATGCATTTATGTTATTCTATTTAAAATTTGAAATTATTTGTGTGACCATGTTTTGCTAGAATTTGGCATATTAGGGAATCTAGTTCAACCAAGATATTCAAATTGATTAAGGTTCTTATTGTTGTGTTTTCTTATCTCAACTTTACCTTAAATTATTGTTCAATTCCAACTTATGTTATAGAGTCCAACCCAAATAGTTACTTTTGCTAAATCTAGAAATTTTTTAGGACTGTTCTTTTCCTTTATATATATATATATATATATGGGAAATGGTCCAGTAAGGATGGTCCTTACGGACTATTTTTCACTGTTTTAGATAGTTCTGCCCACGTTGTGAGCTATCCAAATGGATAACATATATGACCCTCCTAAATTAAATACATTCACTAATTTTAGTTCCCATCTAAATAAATTGGATTGTTGGATGAATTACACATCTATTCGAATATACTTTATATATATTTATCTATATATACATGAGTGTGTAGTGAATCCAATGGTCCAATCTATTCGGATGAGACCCAGAATTGGTGGACATGTGCAATTCACAGCAGTAATGTATGAAATTCATTTAAATGGCTCGCAACGTGGACTGCACTATGTAAAACGGTGAAAAATAGTTCGTAAGGACAGTCCTGTTTCTCTCTCTATATATAAGAAAAGACTACTATTCATTCATCCCTCACTACAAAGTGATGGACAATTCCTTTTTTAGACCGAACAAGATAAAAAATGTATTATATTGTATGATGGTTTTATCCTTTTGAACATCAATATTTTTCAAAAATAAAAGTATCCCACGTCATAGTGTAAGGGATATATGCATAGTAATTTTATCCAAATATAGTCCCTTTTTGCCTTTTCTATTTTATTTGCAAGTTTTTACAATAGGTTATTCTCATATCTTTCACGTCAGCATGTGCATAATATGGGTTCTTATATCTGTTATTTTTATGCGAAGACATTACATGCATTACCATTATCACCCAGCCATTGTCACCATGATCTTCAGCCTCAATCATTGTCACCAAAAGCCACTGCACCTTTGCAATTTTTCTTCTTCTTCTCCTTCTTTCCTTCATGTTCTTCTTCATCTTCTTGATACCTTCCTCTGCATTAAATCTAGGAATTCCACTCTCACCATCATCATCTCAGTCGAGTCATGCCCTCTAAACAGACCGATCTCCCAGAACTCATGTAAGCTAAACACATGTATTTTACCATCATGGCAACTGCCTTATTCATCACCTAGGATCCCCACCAGCATTTCTCCCATCATCTCAAAATAGAGCTAGATGAATCTCGACAGCCTCACCTTTCTGATTCACCACTCCGTCTCCAATCAACCATGAACCCATTAGTTTTCACCTTGACTAGCAATCACAGTCACCCAAACACCAACCCATCTCCACCTTGGGCAGCTGATCTCACTATTACCAACCGAACCAGAACAAAACTCATGCCCATCATCCTGTTATTTCATCACTTTCTCCATCTTCTGTACCATCACCTTCTCTTCCTCTTCTATTTTCTTACTATTTCCCCGAGTCACCATTCCAGCTTCACCATCTCTATTTTAGCCTCATCACCAAACAGAACCAACCACCAACTTCATCACAATGCAACCCATCATCCCTAACGTGACCCTATCGTCAAACATGGTTTGATGATAGAACCATTCCAACCACTGATCTAGAAACAAGATCCAAGCACCTCCATGTATTCCTTCGTAACTTAGTCTTGATCCACCACATAAACACCAACTCGCCATTAGTCTGCAGTTCGCACCCATCTGGACTTTAATCGACTTGAGACTAGAACTAATATCCAAATAGCGTTCATTAGTTCGAAATTCATTTCATGTCGTTTGGGGCGCCCACCTTGCATTAGCGCAGTACAATCTCGTGCTCCACTGAACCCCTGAGCCATCTGATGCATTTGTTCTTAGGCCCATAACAAACCAGTTTAGGCCCAACTTGAATCAGAACTATCCATTGATGAACCCACTTGTTCAAACCTGGATTTATTTAATCCATTAACCTAGGCATTTGCCCATATATCCAACCTAATTGTTGACCTTCTTGGTTCATATGCATACCCATTAAATACTATGCCCGTCCTATCTCACCTTATATTATACATTGCATAAATCACTTAGGGCCCACTTGTACTACTTTATATTCTCGGACAAACCAAGCATTGCCAAACCAGTCTTACTTGGTCCACCTTGCCTGTATGTCCAACTCAAGTCCTCCTTTATGATTTATTAACCTAGGCCGAATTCAAAGATATACCCAGGCTAAACTAGGTCCCATCCTAGTATAGGCATCCATACTTGAGCCTATCAATTGATTTTTCTCACACCACTTACTGATCTTTGTTCACTCCATTTGACTTATATGCATGCATAGCTCACATTATTCCGGCTCAAACCTATATGTGTTGACCTATGATACAGGACCCGTACCAAGCCTCACCAAGTCAAACAATTAGTGCATGAAACTGAATCATTGGACCCCATTGCTAATTTATATATGAAACATCAGTATCAAGAACCCACTCTAAGACACTCGAACATTCAGGTCAAGTTAGATTAGGTGATCACCGTAGATCCTGGCAAGTAGTCTTCCTATATTACCCTAGTATTGAGTTTTTTATTTATTGTCTCGATTATGCTTTCAATCGTAATTCTGGGTTTTACTGAAATAATCATAGGATTTTCAAGGAGTATTGTTGCCTTTGATTTGTTTGATATTTGCTAAACTTGATATTATTTCCATTGACACCATCTTGTTATAAGTTAAATTGATTTATGTGTTATTATCAGTGATTTGTTATTTGATTTGAGAATGATGGAGTTTTGTTGAAAACTTGCTAACATTGGATTAATTCGTATTTCCAACTTTGATCTTATTTGTGTACTTAAAATTGTGACTTGAAAATTCATGAATTTTTTGATTTTGTTATTCGTATGCCATTGATCTCAAAGACATTTTCTAAAGTATACGCAACGCACCTGGGGACGTTCACACGCGGGTTTTAGCCTTTTTTGGGTATGACATTGGAATTGGGACCTTTTTGTGCGATATTCCTAGTCTGCAGGTAGACTTTGTTTTGTGGAGATTACCGTATCTCCAGCCTCGGGCCAACTTTTGTTATGAAATCGCTTGTACCTAGTGGGTACCTTGTGCATAGTCCAGGCTTAACTCTATGAGTAATATATATTTGCTTTATTTTTATGTACTACAAAGATGCCTTATCTTAAGTTGACTTTAGGATGTTGTTCTTAAATTGTGTTATTTTTTATTTTGCTAGAATATGCTCATGTTTCAGCTTTGTATATTCTTGTAATTTCATTAAAGATTAAATTCTATGTTTTCAACTCGATGTGATCATATTATTCGACTTTATTGTCTTTGAGATTACTATTTTCCGCTCTTTGTTTATTTGTTTGAAATTGTGGCTCTAAAATTTAATATCTTTGATTGTCACCTATTTGCTACGCTTTTATAGTGGGAATACTTGCAGAATTGTACTCGCCTCCTTTATTTTTCCTTAGATTTCGCAGTTAAGCTTGATATAAAGGACACCTAACTTGCATGTGGGAATGGGATCGCAATGAGTTGCGAGAAATTTGAATTAGACGTTAATGGCATGTTATATGAGTTTCATGTCATGTAATTCATTATTCAATGAAATTTATTTTAAAAAAAATTTACTATTATTTTTGTTTTAATTATTGTGGACCCGTCGTGCCTCATGATTTGAGGGTCCCAAGGCTCTCAAATTTTAGGACGCGATAGTTTCTTACTAAGGAATTGTAAGATATAGGTATCAACTTAAAAGCTTAAGTTCATAAGTGGAAGGCTTAAACAGGTATATGAAGCCATGTCAAACATATTACTTGGACGATGTAAGATGTGAGACCTATATAAGATATCATGTACTAACTCAAAAGCTTAAGTTGATACGTAAAAGTCCCAAACAGATATATAAAGCCATGTCAAACCCATTACTTGGGTAATGTGGGACGTAAGACTTTTTCCCAACATGAATTGTATGCGAGACAAAGTTCATATTAAGATGGGCATGCATGTAGTTGAGAAAAAGAGATTAATATATCCTCAAATATATAAAGGTAATTTAGGTAGAAGTCAGATTTTTCAAACTTAATTAGATAGAAGTTTATCTTTTAAGTTCGTAGTTGCAAGAGTCCACTAGTATTATAAGATTTAATGCTTTAAGTCCAATATATTTTACATGTTTTGTAATAATGACAATTATATCCCTATAAATTTTTTTTTATTTCTTATTTTATTTAGGGACAACCTTTGGAATAATGGGCAGCTAGCGGCCAGTGATAGGTCGCCGGAGACTAGCTACTGGAGACTGGCAGCCGGTGACTTTTTTTGTACCTTTTTCAATGCTTTTTGGTATTTTTCCAGCAAAACAATCACTAGCAATCGGTGGACGAAGACCGGTGACCTGTGGATGAAGACTTGCAGATGAAGACCAACGACCGGCGAACTATGGACGGAGACCGGCGGATGAAGACCAACGACTGGCGGGTGTTGTTGTTTCTGCCACCTGTAGAACTGATTCGGATTATTGATTATTTAATTGTGGGTGGTTTATAGGAATGGGAGGGAGGATGAATGTTGGGATGTTGAATTCCGTACTGAATGTGATTCGCCAAAGTGTTAGAGACATGGCCATAGGGAAGACTAGAACTAGTGAGGAAGCTGGTAGCGCCATCGTTTAGTAGGTTTAGTCGATGAGAAAGCTGACCGCGCCATTTGCAATTTGTTGAATTGGGTTTTCATGTTTTTTTTTCATTGGGCATATCCATATCTCGTATAAGTACATGTCTTGTGTTTTGCAATTCATGAAGTGCACCCAAATGCACTAGATTTAGTAGCGTATTGGTTTTACTGGTTTGGGTTCATACAGCTTCCACATGGAAGATCTTTCTCTACGAGTAAATCTCTGAATGACATTTTTTTTTTGCACGATCTTGCTCATTCAAAATTTATTTTTATTGTTATTTTTTTGAATGGTAACTAAATTTGATTACAAGCAACCTACATGAGTGCAAGAGGAATATACAAATGACTGCTAAGAAGCTACCCAAAAGCCAACAATAGGGTTCAAGAAACTTATAAAAAGAGACGGCACAGTAAACTCCATCGACGAGCTTTGGAATTATAACAAAAATATGTATGAAAATAGGAGAATGTGTTAGTGTGAAACAAGAACATGCATGAAAATAGGACAATGGATTAGTGTAAAATAGGTACATGAAAACAAAATTATGTGTTAGAGTAAAACAAGAACATGTTTTATATGTTAGTATGAAACAGAAACATGTATAAAAATAAAATTATGTGTTTGTGTAAAATAGGAATATATGATATGTACGCGGAACATATTCCATTTGTTTGTGTAAAATAGGAATATGCATGAAAATAAAACCATGTGCTAATATAAAGCAGGAATATGTGGTATGTAAATAAAAATATATTCCATATGTTAGAGTGAACATGAATATGCATAAAAATAAGACTATATGTTAGTGTGAAACAGAAACATATTAACAGGAGCATGTAACCGGGAACATAAAAACGTAACCATGAGTTAGTGTGAAACAGGATCATGCATGAAAAGAGAACCATATGTTATAATGAAATAGGAACATAAAAACATGATCATATGTTAGAATGAAAAAGGAACTTGTAAATAGTAACATGTTCCATATGTCAATGTGAAACAAGAATATGCATGAAAATAGGTTCATGTGTTAGTGTGAAATAAGAATATAAAAATATGATTATGTGTTAGTGTGAAACATGAGCATGTGGTATGTAAATAAGAATATATTCCATGTGTTAATGCGAAACATGAATATTCATGAAAATAAGACTATATGTTAGTATGAAATAGGAACGTATAAATATGAACATATGTTATATAAATGAGAATATATTCCATGTGTTAATGTGAAATAGGAATATGCATAAAAATAAGACCATGTATTAGTGTAAAACAGAAATATATAAAGAGGATCATGAAAATAGGACTATATGTTAGTGTAAATAGGAGTATGTGGTATATAAATAGGAACATGTTCCATGTGTTAGTGTGAAACAGGAACATGCATGAAAACAATACCACGTGTTAGTGTAAAACAAGAACATGTAAATAGGAGCATATAAACAGGAATATAAAAAGATAAGCATGTGCTAGTGTGAAACAGCAATATGTGGTATGTAAACAGGAATATGTTCCATGTATTAGTGTGAAATAGGAATATGCATGAAAATAGAACAATGTGTTAGTATGAAACAGGAACATGTTCCATGTGTTAGTGTAAAACATGAATATAGATGAACATAGGAACATATTTTAGTGTGAAACAGGAACATGTAAACAAGGGCATGTAAACAAAAACATGAAAACATGAGAAACAAGAATATTAGAAACATGAACATTTTTTGTGTGTTAGTGTATATGAGAAACAGGAACATGAGAAATAAGAACACAAGAAATAGGAACATAAAAACCAGGGACATGTTCTATGTGTTAGTATATGTGAGAAACAGAAACATAAGGAACATGAATATGTTCCATATGTTAATGTGAAATGGGGATATGTAAGAAAAATAGGACTATATGTTAGTGTAAAACAAAAATGTGCATGAAAACATAATCATGTGTTAGTGAAATAGGAACATGTGGTATGTAAATAGGAACATGTTCCATGTATTAGTATAAAACGGGAATATGCATAAAAATAATACCACATGGAAATCTCATTTTTTTAAGAGTGGCAAAATGGTAATATTTTAGTATTTCAGGGATAAAAATGCCTTAGTGGACTTAAAATGCTAAAAACTCTGGAGGTATACTTAAAGTTATGTGAGTTTTAAAAAATGGACTTGAGTCTAAAACCCCCTATAAGGGTAATTGTCAAATGTGGTTTTCCACAACTTTATAAAAAACCAATGAAAAATCCTTGATGATTTAAGATTTAATTACCAAACAGTGACCTTAATGATAATGAATGATTAGCGATGCTTAGGCCATCGGTCTAAGCACTTTAATATTCGGGTTTTTCTCCCCTTGTTCTGCTGCTGCTGCCGGTGGCGACTTATTTATCACTTAGAAATCTGAATACATGGTTGGGAACGAAATCTGAATGCATGGTTGGGAACGAATGAATTTAACTGTCATTCGTTTCAATGGCTCAAATTGTTTGAAATGGATAGAGTTATGAAAAGGTGAAGATGACAATGCTTATGGTGACGCACGTTGACCCAACTAGGACCCAATAATATTACATTAAGCGTACGTTAGATCTAGATTCCAGAGGGAGGACGCAAATGAGAACATGAAGTGGATTATATTTAATCACTCTAGGCTGAAGTCCATGACTACATCCGAGGGACATGCATATGTGATTAATTATTCTATAAATATAGTATTTAATTGCTACTAATATATTGTTAGGCTTCAGTAGGATCAATTAATTGTCACAGAACTTGGCTCTTTTGCTTGTGGATCAGATTCATTGAATCTAAATCGATCAATGTATAGTAATCTATGATGCGATTAAAGGTAGTCGAAACCATTTGTTCATAATTCAATCTTTAACATCGATCAAAGGTCGGTCCAATGGTGCTGGTAGGAGAAATTTTCATTGGGTGAGTTAGAGCTGGGCTGGTTTAAATTTGTGGGGTTCAATATTGAGTTATTAGCTACGTCGGGTTGGGTTTAATTTCACCATAATGGTCACTCAGCACTGGGGGTGTAACTTGGGTGACCTATGAGCTACGTAAATTAAATATTGATGAAGTTCAAGCCAGACTCGAATACAAGTGGTTAATCTTGGGCCTAAATTGTTAGCTTCTGTCCAAGCCCAAACTCAAATTGGTAAACTCTAGACTAACAAAGGAGAGATTATTAGTATGTACTCTGTAAGACACATTATGCATTAAATTATTAAAAGATTCATGTCAGAACTACCCGCACATAAGAACCGTGTGGTCTGGCTCAACCATGGGCCATCTCACCTACTTAACTTTAGTTTATCCTCCTCACACATACTCCCCTCCGAATTGACATAAGCCCAATTTAATCTCCAGCCTTTGTGACAAATACTGTGTGTATGTATATACATCTATGTAAACTTCAAAATATATACTAATTAAGGCATATAGTATCAGTTCAACCACTTAGGCCACCCAACTCAAGTTCTCACTCAGTCCAAAATTCAACCCGGACCTGTGTTCAAGAATACTAGAACAAATTGGGTTTTCATGCATGCTAGGTGATGCGGCCTGCTTGCCGTGGTCCTAGCTGCATTTATAATTACCATTGTACAACAATCAAACACTAATATTGGGTTTAGGGTCTTACCCGATACATAGTATTAGTGGATAGTGTTTTATATCCAGGGTTCTAGCAACTGACCACATCACTTCAGGTCAACTCATATGAACACATTTAAAAAGGAAAAAGAATTGTGACTTCCAATCAAAACACACCAAAAATATGTATGTGATCTAATTCACCAAAATGCCCCCATCATTTGATGATGACCATTATTAACCCAGTTTTGGCTCAGGAATGGTCGCTGGTGTATGCATGATGAAGAAGCATGCCATCAAGTAGCTATGATTGATAAATGGACACTTGGTCACTGGATGATAAGTAAGCAATTCAATATAGTTCCTCATGTTGGATGGCAGATTGATCCACTTGAAAAACTAGAGCTTAGTTAATGCAAGTTTCACATTGATCTCATAGCCCACGTCTTTGTAAGTCGATTTAATTGCATTCTCTGTGACATCTTGTGGTTATTCGGCACTGTGAAGAAATTGAGATGCTTGAACTCAACTTTGAAATTGTTAGCAGATTTTTAATAGTTCTACCATGTCAAGTTTCTCATGCCTGCGCAACTTTTATAGAATAGGAATTTTGGTTATGTATCACCTTCCAAAACAAGCATCTTTAAAAATATTGTTCAACTTCTCTTTTGGGTCGGCCCTGGATTTAGGCCCATTAAATATTCGGGCTGGACTTTGCTTGGATTAAGTGATATGAAGCTAGCCTAGCCCAGCCCAAGAAAATATATTTTCCCCCCTTAGTCCCTTTTTCTTCGCAACCTGAGAAATCCACTCCAAGGAGAACCAACAAAATAGAGAGAGAGAGAGAGAGAGAGAGAGAGAGAGAGAGAGAGAGAGAGAGAGAGAGAGAGAGAGAGAGAATGAAGGGTACTTCTGTTTTCAAATGGGTGCTACGTAGAGCTTGGGTCGTTTTGTGTGAGAAAGAGGGAGAAATTTAGAGCACGAAAAGCTTCTCGGATGAGAGACAGATATAGTAGGGAGAGCCCAGCCTGACTTACTAAATGGACGGGCTTGGGCCTCACATTTTTTAGGCTACCCGGGCAATTGCTACTTGGGTTGAGCTTGGGCAGTATATGAGCTTGTGTCTCTAGAAGGGATTGCTGCCGAATATGCCTAAGTTCAGCCTGACCTAGCCCATGAACACCCCTATGTAATTGTATTAGTTGGAACCTCTTTTAAGACCAGACAGGACCTCCTGGTCCAACTGGGTACCTTTAGTTAGATCAAAATAGAGGTATTGGTAAAAACAAACAGACAAAAATCAGCATAAACTGGTCAAATCATCCACAATCAATAATATTTAAATTTATATAAACTATTTTTAAAATTTAAGTTATTTCTCGCAGTTGAGCCAGGTTAAACCGGATAGTCTTGTACCAAAAAAAAAAAAAACACACCGACAGTCCTACCGGGTTGGATCGAACCGGCTTCTTACTCGGTTCGCCCTTGGGTCCTATTCTATCAAACATTGCTCCTATTACATGGCATCTTTTGGAAGGTGCAATGGTCAGGTGGGCTGTGGGCCATCCTTTTGCATAAACAATGTTACATCTGCATCGTACGTTTGGGATAACATCTTCTCATAAAGGTGGGGTGGGAAGGAATCAAGGAATAGATGCTTCGAAATGTACAAGAATAGAAGATCCTAGCCATGTTTTCATTTTGATCTTTCCTTGAAAATGATTGTTCCTACCTCTTTCTCCTAGCAGTTTTATATGCAGACCACCGATCACAGCATTCGTATCTTTTAGTTTTGGGGTATGATATATCCAAGTAGGTGCCCATATTGTGGACCCCACTTGTACAAGCTCAAGGTGAAGAATCCTTGTACACAAGTAGCCTCAAGTTGGGGATGGAATTTTCATCTTCTCTCAACAATATCATCATCGTCATCAAAGCCTTCCCTCAAATATATTAGGTAAACTATATGAATTTTAATTCTCTATTCTCATTTATCCTTTTAACCAAAACCTCAGATAGGTAGAACCTTTTGAAATCTTTTCTCACTATTTCTATTGCCTTAATTTTTCGGCATGCCTGTTTCAACATAACTAAGAAAATTATGAAAGAGAATTACATCATAAAGAAATTGTATTTACAGACCACAGTAATGGATGCCAATAAGAAGGGTAGGTTGGTGTTAAAAGGTCTCATTGTGGATTAAATGCAAACAATACATCACTCCGATTAGTGCCACCTTCCCTCTCTCTCTCTCTCCCCCCTCCATTTTCTTTGCCAAAGTACTCACACATCCACTCACATGCACGCTCACTTAAAACCCACACCATTAGTGTAAGAAGCTTAAAACCATGATTGATCTCTGTAGAAGAGAGGTGCTCAATCAATGCCATCTTTAACAATGCATATACGACCATTAAAATATAAATTTTAAAGCATTTAAATAGATGGTTTCTTTCATTAGATTCTAGTCTCGTATGGCTTGCCTCCAATCCATACAGAGACCTTACAATCCTACTCGGGCTTGCACATTCAAATTTTTTAGCGAAAGGTGTTTTTTCTGAGTTTTCTCGACAATGAAAGTTTCTGTAAATGTTTACAAAAAAAAAAAAAAAAAAAAAAACAGAAGAAGAAGAAGAAATAGACCAATCCTTTGTTAGTTCATATTGACGGGAGAATTTCAAATAAGGCCTCAAGTCTTTTTCTTATTTCAAAGAAAGACACAACTTTTAAAACTTTTCAAATCATTCTCTAAGTTTTTCAAATCATTCTCTAAGTTTTTCCAGTAAATTTTCAATGAAGGACATTTCACAATTTAAAGGCACTTTTGCTGACTTTTTCCCTCAATTTTCTTAAAATACAAAAATTAATAAAAATTTAGCCATGATATTTTTTCATATATGGTTTCAGCAGCCTCTATATGTGTATGGGGATGCTAGTTGTCCTTGATCATCGTGAAGATGTCGGAGAAAGAAATGAAGAAAATATATAGGAATTAAATGGGGATTTTATTTCAATAAATGCTCATTTGAATAATTTAAGAAATTTGTGAGAAAAAGTTGCCAAAAAATAGTTTTAAGTAGACAGTTGTCCTTAATTGAAAATTTTTTGAAAAAATTAAGGACTAATTTGAAAAGTTTCAAAACTTATGTCTATTTTTGAAATAATGCAAAAATTTAAGACCTTATTTGAAAACTTCCCCATACCGACCATGATCATTTATTAGAGATTATTAATGGGCTGATCCCACTAACCCCCTCTTTTATTCATCCATTCATCAAAGTTGGCTTATGTGCCAAGTTTCACCACTTTGGGCTACGTACCAACCGCACAAAATATCGTGGGGGTGAGCCGCGGCAATTATTCACATGCCAGTCCATCCAACACATGAACAGTTGGATGACGAAAGCGACCTAAAACAGAAATAGCACTCTTCACAACTCCCCTGCAAAGAAGGCATGTCCCTGACCAACAAAGGAGATTGTAATGTTAGCCTCACATGCACCTTACCCTATCCTCCAATTTGCATGTGGCGTGTTGGCCACACATTTTAGGTAACCATATTCACATAATCAGAAAGTTTCAAGCCATTGGACAAAGAGATTTTTTTTTTTCTTGTAGATAGCTCTACGCGCATAAAGTAAGTGCTTCGAATGATAAAATAGAGTGAAGGAAAACATAGGCCTCTTACCCCGTTGATAAAAGATGTCACTTCTTATGTGACCGCCAAAGATTGAAAACTAGGTAGTCACCTTCCTCTTTAAATTCTTGTATTTTCCTCTCTAGAGGAGTAGGGTTTTGCATGAAAGTGCCATTCTTTTGTAATGTTATAACTCATTTCACTCACAATATAACCCTTCTTATCTCTTTTTTTCTCTATGTTTTTAGGTTTAGTTTTAAAAATATAGTCTTAGAATGTGCAATGAACAAAGAGATGAGTTACTCCAATTGTAAAACCGTTAGAACTTAAAGATATATTTTTATGGGTTCGAAAGGGAATCAGAGAGAGAAAATGGAGGGTTGGTCAAACTTAAAAGGCCCATATATGTTTCATATTGGGGCCCATGGGCAATTCTGTCATGTAATGACTCTTATTAGGTTTGGATCATCTTTAGCAATAAGTTAGATGGCTAGTATTAATTTCAATTAATGACTTTCCATGCAATTTTTTTGTAAAAGTTCGTGTGTGTACGTGTACGTCTACTACATATCATCTTGAATAGTCCATATCCTCTTGTGCCATTGCAATAAATCCTTTAGTGTTGGCTGCATCTCAATTCAAATCATTTGAAATCATGGCTTCTCTATGTATGTATTAGTATTTGACCTATTTCACTCAAATTGGACACCACCAGATCGATCACTTCTAAAGTTCATATTTTTTCGTTTCCTTTCATTATCATTTCAATCATATGTTTCACAAATGATGTGTCTAAAATTTGACCTGAGCCCTGAACAATAAGAACAGAGTATCTAATTTTGCGTAGTCTTGACTTTAGAGATGAGCCCAAATCCAATTAAAATGAAATTTGGCCTATTGCCTATACATATAATAACATTGAAAAAACTTTTGATCAAAAAAAAAAAAAATACATATATATATAGATCATTGAAAAACTTTGAGTAACTTGGCTTTTTGAGCTTCATTCGGGCACCTTTATGTATCATAGTGGAATATCAAATCCATGGAAGAGCTTTTCTCCATGATGTGAAAAATCAAGTCCAGCCACTATGGCGAAGTTTTTGTGAAATTGTGAAAAAGTTAATTCCTTTTGCTTTTCCACGACTGCATTAAACATACAAGTTACCATAGCATAAGAAAGCATTTTCGCTTTTGGTACCTTTTTTGGGGAAAAAGAAGTGGTCTCACAAATGTGCACTTTGGATTTATAGCTCTAGGACCATGGCATGGACGGTGGCAATAATGTACCATTTATAGCTTGAACGTGAAAAGTGCACATGAAGGGTACAATTTCACCATGGTCCTCAGTACTTTCTTGTTTTTTATCCTAGCCCATAGGGGTGAGACTTAAGATATAGGCCCCCAAAATACAGAAAAACGTCATTACATGCATAATGCTAAAAAAACTATGTAAAAACTACCCTTCGCTGCCACTTGAGTAAGGAGATTTTATCACTTTTATGGTAGGAGTGGAACTTTCAAGGTACGAATGGATCTTCAAAGGAGGGTGATGCTTGTCGGATGTTGGGTAGAGCCCAATGTACCAAATCATTTGTTAACAGATCTACCGTTGACGGGTTGGTGGGATTGATCACTAACGGCGCTGGGTGGAGGTCGGTGCCACCCATCTGCGTCATGTTAGGTTTTGCTTTTTGTGGTTGGTACATCCAACGGTAGTCCCCACATGCCTAAAAACAAATTTAAGCCAATTTTTCTATCCTTTCTAAAGTTTGTCATCATATCACCAAATTTATCTGTAACTAATTAACTATCAGGTGGGCCACAACTACGGCCCTATTTAGATTTGCTAACTTAGTTATCCTGCACTCGATTAACCCATGTCCCTAATTTGGTTATAGTAAACAACACATAATTATCACTTTCCTTGGTGAACTTAGAAGTTGTTTGTTTGCTCTTATATATATATATAAAAGAAATGGTCTAGCAAGATGGTGTGGTATATGAACTAAGTTTTTATGATCCACTTGAAGTTGTCATAACCATAAAAGGCATAAAGGATTGAAAGATCATGATAGGAACTAGGTATACGTAAAAATCAGTCCCATCCAATGTAATTTGATATATGAAATAAGATAACTTATTTCAACGGTTGCAAATGTGAACTATTAAGATCAGGGGCTAGGATGCTTGGATGTAGATAACTTTTTACACACAACTAGTTCCCATCATGATCTTTCAATCTCTTATGCCCTTTATAATTGGTACAACTCCAGCTGGGTCCTAAAACCTTAGCTCATATACCGCACTATTTTGCTAGATCATTTCTCTGTCTCTCTTTATATATATATATATATTTGGGAAATAATCATATAAGAGTTAGTTCTCAACATTTTTTTGTGAGAACTCTAGGTGAGGCCCATCTGTCATCCAATCCAAATTTTGCAATACATAGGGATCTCCCTGATAGTTAGTTGCCCCAAGTTTTGGTCAGATCTGAATTTACTGGATCGTTAGATCGACTGTGCACCAATCCGAATGGACTAAGTTTGTTGGCTACAAATGAAGTGGTTAGGGACTTGTGATTGGGGCCAAACTTGATATGTGGGGTAGTCCCACATAGATCTTTCCATCCCTTTAGTCCCATCCCCAAATGGGACCCACAATGGGCCCTATAAAAAGTTTTTACGGTAGGTGCGTGGGAACATTTTTCACAGGATCAAAGCCTGTATATAAAGGAAGATTACTATACATCTATCCCTCACCAAAACACTTTCTTTTTTTGCCTAATAAGGTAAAAAAGATGTGATGATGTGTGATGGTTTTATCTTCTTCTACATTAATACTTTTCAAAAAAGAAAGTGTTCATCACCGGTGAGGAATAGATGTATAGTAATATTTTTCTATCTATATACATATATATATATATGAGATGGTAACAACAAAATTCATTAAAAGAAAGCAAACAAGAAGGAGAACAATGGAGCAAGAGAAAGGAGAGTGGGGAAGGTGCAAGAGAGATGCATCACTCTAACCTCAAGTGAAAAAGAAAACTTCCTAATTACATAATTACACTCACCCAAAGAGAAGACCTATCAACCCCTTACTTAGCTAATGCATCCGCCATGGAATTGGTGGATCTAACCTCGTGGCAAAAAGAAACATCAATTTTATTCGACAACTCCCAAATTACATTAAAGTGAGATTGAAATTTCCATGAGATAGCCTATTATTTGAAAACCCACACAACCGCATTAGATGAGTCACTTTCTATAATCAATGGTTCACCATATCTTTTGGGGAGCATTTTAAGGATTTCCAGGATAGCTAATACCTTTGCTTCATTTGAATCGCACGCACCTACGTGTTTCGAAAAAATAAGCAATACCTCCCCCTTGGTTTGCTCAATATTCTTTATAATTCCGAGTATTTGTATTACAAAAAAATAAAAATAAAAATTCAAATATTTTAAGTGATGCACCTTATCAAGGGCATGGGAGGACCTACATATGCGTTCTTGACGGCAGTTTTTCCTGCTCGACATGGGTTTGCTTCTAAAATCCATATGAAAATTTTGGATCTACTTTCAAAACACAAATGAAAACTATGGGTTTGCTCTCAAAACCCACATAAAAATCCAGGTTCTGGCCCTAAAATCCAACTAGTTGTTTGGGTCTACCTTTGTCAAAGAAAAATATATGATCCTCCATTGATCAAGTGGACCAAAATTAAAAAGATAAAGTGGGATTATAATGGCCATCAAATAGCCCACTTTTGGGACTTGTCACAACTCGAGCCCAGAAATCGGGGGTTAGCGAAAAGCCAAACCGGTGACACACGTACTCCCGTGCACGTGCATCCAAACCCAGTCCAGATGCACACACACAAGGGATCTCACACGTGCGAACTAAGCGTACGCGGAAGCTGTACATATCATAGCAAGCAACAAGGAAAAATAAAAAATAGCGGAAGCCAAAACAATGCGGAAAACAAATAAGGAACGGAAAGTCAAAGCGAAATACCATACATAAAAACCAAGTACAAGCCTGAGTACACAACAAAATAAAGGTGTACAAATATACAAAGTACAAGTCCAAAGTCCAAAGTCCAAATACAAAATCCCCTGAAATCAAAACTCAAAACAAAAGGCCACTAGTATGCATGCACGCACTCGGCAGAGGTGATCAGGCCCACTCTGCCAAACCGGAGGGTGCCTCTACACTCGGCCCTGCAGCCTCCTCGACCACCGGGGAGCTGGGCAAGGTATCTGTGCCTGCAACACCACAGACAACACAAGTGAATACAACGATCCAGCAAATACAAGTAACAAGGATGAAACACTTATAGTATCAAATAGAATAAGGACAGAAAAGTAATTTCAGAGTTTCATCTTAGTATGCTAAGCAAATCGTGCATAGAAGTAAAGCATGATATTTGGATCAAAGCATAGAAATACTGAACTAAGTGGCTACTACGTTAACCATGTTCTCTCCAATAGAGAGCAGAGCAAAGCAAAGCAGAGGAGAACACCACTGACCGGGCCAGGGTACAAGTGGGTCTCAGTTTCCTGGGTTCCGGGGTCCCAAGACAAAGCGACACTGCAGTAATACAGAGATACAGAGATCTAAACCATAGGTAACCCCGTCGGGCATCCTAGGGCTGAGGCTGAGTAGAGCCAGACTAATACCAATCAAATCAAATCTAAAAGAAGGGAGATTATCCGCTTTGGACTCACCGATGGTAAAGGCTGGATCTTATCCTCACGTGTTAATCTCTGGGCAGAGCCACCAGGGAATACCCAAAATCAGAGATAGACAAAGCCAACAAAGCATGAATATTACGTCAAAGCACAGCATAGATCAAAGCTTAGTGCAGAACGAAGAATAAAAACAGATATACAGAACGAAAGCAAAATGACTACGGAATGCATATACATAGGTTGGCAGAACAATATGCCATGCAACTCAGATTAATACGGAGCCAAGGTTCATTACAATCCAATACTAATCTGGGTGTTCACTGTCACTAACCGTGCATGTTGATGTAGTTTTAAGTTATTTGATGCACCGTTGCCATCAAAGTGTTGCAATGAAATCTTTGCGTGCACCGAAGTCCCTTAAACCAACACCCATGGGGAGGTGCTTAACAGTGATCAACGCTCACATGAATAAGTCATAGCCTAACAGACTCTTCATGCGATCTAAGGAATCCATTGGGCCGGTTTACATGGGCGGTTAACCCGTATTTGAGCCCTACAAGTCCCACCATTATCCTAAGTTATATTTCAGAATTGCCATGCCTAACGGTTTAGCCATGAGGGACCTATGGTTAAGCCGAAGACATCTTACGCGCTCGTCGTAATATGCACTACGGCTTCACCTTGGTTCCATTGGAAACACAGCTAAACTAGTCCTCTTTCACCTCTGATCTGATGCCTTTTTCGGCTGGGCTACAGTCAGTATACGGCTTAGCCGTAGACCAATCCACGGCTTAGCCGTAGCAATTCACGGCTTAGCCGTAGCCACACCGTAGGAACACTGTCTCTGGAAAGTTTCGACTGATCAGAGATTTAATTCACGGCTGGGTTACGGTTGGGTCACGGCTAGCTTACGGCTCAGCCGTAGGACAATTTACGGCTCAGCCGTATCCTAGCCGTAGAACAAAATCGAAATTTCAAGTCTCTGGAACATGAGCCGTAGAAACTTACGGCTTAGCCGTACAATACAGAACACGAATTCGGGATAGTTACAGAAACTGAAATGTGGTACAGAAAAGTCTCAAAACAAGTCACAGAGGTTCCAAATTCACAAAAATTGGCTGTAAAACATTCTATACAAAGAGTAAGAGAGAATCAAAGCAATCAAAGGAACAACCCATATGTGTTATCAAAGCCTGTACTTATACTTGCCTCAAATCTCTACCAATCCACTGACTCAAGCTCCAAATCAACTAAAATCAAAGCAAATCAAAGAGATAAATCATGCATGAGATGAAGACATAGCAATCAGAGAATGAGAGATCCAATTTGGAGAAGAAACACAAAGAACCCACTTACCAAGACAAGGACAGAGATGAGAGAAGAAGAAAAGAACCCAATCCAAAACAAGGAATCCAAATCTTAATCGAGCAAGAGAAGGGAAGAGAAGAGAGAAAGAGAGAGAACGTGGAGCTTCCCTTGCATGCACGTTGAAGCCAGCTGAACAGAAATGAGGACACCTGGGTCCTGACTCATATATATAGTTGCTGAAGGTTTAAAACAAGGTCCAAGGAATTTGGGTTATTTACAAATCAAGTCACACGAGGGTCCAACTTCTCCAATTGACTCCAAATAGATTTGACACAGTTACAGAAATTGACGAGCTCAACAAAATACACATGCTGACACCAAGATGATGCAAATATGATGCAAGCGAAGCAAAAGCAAAATTACGAAAAAGGGCTTAGAACTACTTATTTCAGGTCAAAGGTTACTCAACTACCTATCCAAGACCCAAAACCAAGTCCAAAAGAATAAAACATCAAAAACACACACTAATGAGCCACTAATCCGGCTCAAAGGGGATCGGAGTGTTACAGGACTTGAGAGAGAAGTGTCTATCCAAGAAATCTTAAGCGCATTTTTCATTGTTGTCATCAATATATATATATATCATTCTTATGGCCCACTGTTCACATGAAATACATAGGAATTCATGATTAAGAGCTCCACCAAATTATTAAAGAGGTGTGATGTAAAGGATGAGAACTAGCAATGTGGATAAGACCTTTGACACTTCCCAATTTTGAAATACTAAGATGATAGTTAGATATTCATTTACTATAAATCTTTGATTCAATTTTATGAGTTACTTGACAATCATTCTTGGATGCTTAGCTTGATTCTTCATTTGTAACCATTTAAATAAATTCACAAAATACATAGGAATTTATGGTCCAATAAGCTCTGGCAAAGGATTATTAACGAAGTGGGGTGAAGGACATGAGGGAGGAGTTAAGGACTTTAGGTGATGTAGATCTTGACTTTCCTAGGTAGTGTAGTATGAACTACTATGGTGATTGATAAATACATATTCAATATAAGAGTTTACACAATGATGTAATTGTTTTTAGTTTGAAAGAATGATTTTTTATCCAAAAAATAATAAATAAATAAAATAGAAGAGTTTACACAGCCATAACTCTATTCCTTCCATAGTTGTAAAATTTGTATCATCTCCAATGAAATTTCTGATTTCGGTTCACATATCAAAACTGTAACACTCTAACCCGAGCTACTTGAGATTAGCAACTAATTAAGTGTGATTAGTAGCTAATTAAACTAGTGTCAATTTAAATAATTGAGACTATTATTGTTTAAGTTAAGACGAATGTTGTTTTATTGTATTTGAGTCTTATAGGCCGACTTCGACTTGCCGATAGGTAGTTTGGATTGGGTTTGATCCCAATTAGGTAGGTAAAGCCCTTTTTTGTAATTTTAGGTTTGTACTTTTATATCAAATATGCATCATATTGACACCATCGCATTTGTCTTATGGAACTAGTTAACCTTCATGTTTCACTTGAACTCATTTGACTTCGTTTGAAACAAGTGAGCTCTCATTTGACTCAAACTGAAAACGCAACTTAGAACAATGGACTTCCTTATAAAATCCAGAAACAATGAAGTATAAAAGAACTCACCTCCTTTTTTTTTCTTTTTTCATTCGATCACTCTGTTGTTGGAAAGTTGCTAGGAGCCTGTCACGACCCGATGTAACGCTCCGATCCCCTTTGAGTCGGATTAGTGGCTCATTAGTGTGTGTTTTTGTTGTTTTATTCTTTTGGACTTGGTTTTGGGCCTTGGATAGGTAGTTGAGCAACCTTTGACCTGAGATAGGTAGTTCTAAGCCCTTTTTCGTAATATCGCTTTTGCTTTGAGTGCATCATAATTGCATCATCTTGGTGTTAGCATGTGTATTTTGTTGAGCTCGTCAATTTCTGTAACTGTGTCAAATCTATTTGGAGTCAATTGGAGAAGTTGGACCCTCGTGTGACTTGATTTGTAAATAACCCAAATTCCTTGGACCTTGTTTTAAACCTTCAGCAACTATATATATGAGTCAGGACCAGGTGTCCTCATTTCTGTTCAGCTGGCTTCAACATGCATGCAAGGGAAGCTCCACGTTCTCTCTCTTTCTCTCTTCTCTTCCCTTCTCTTGCTCGATTAAGATTGGATTCCTTGTTTTGGATTGGGTTCTTTTCTTCCTCTCTCATCTCTGTCCTTGTCTTGGTAAGTGGGTTCTTTGTGTTTCTTCTCCAAAAATTTGATCTCCCATCTCTTCCTTTCTCTGTGCATGC
Organism: Sextonia rubra; assembly: GCA_037013555.1. Taxonomy (NCBI): domain Eukaryota; kingdom Viridiplantae; phylum Streptophyta; class Magnoliopsida; order Laurales; family Lauraceae; genus Sextonia; species Sextonia rubra. The sequence goes on from JASUAD010000010.1 coordinate 57,117,685, forward strand.
TCATGGATTTGTCATTTGCTTTGCTTTGTTTGATTTTAGTTGTTTTTGGAGCTTGATTCAGTGGATTTGATAGAGCTTTGAGGCAAGTATAAGTACAAGCTTTGATAACACATATGGGTATTTTGTTTGATGGCTTTGATTCCTTCTTATTCTCTGTACACAAATGTTTTACAGCCACATTTTGTGAATATTGGAACCTCTGTAACTCATTTTGTTCAGTTTCTGTACCAAAGTTTCGTTTCTGTACTCAACCCGAATTCGTTTCTGTATCGTACGGCTAAGCCGTAAAGTTCTACGGCTCACTTTCCAGAGACTTGAAATTTGGAGTTTGTTCTACGGCTAGGCCACGGCTAAGCCGTAATTTGTTCTACGGCTGAGCCGTAACCCAACCGTAAACCAGCCGTGAATTAAATCTCTGATCAGTCGAAACTTTTCTGATATCAGTACTCTTACGGTGAAGATACGGCTAAGCCGTGATGGTCTACGGCTAAGCCGTGGACTCCACCGTAGCTCAGCCGTGAGATGTATCAGATCAGAGGTGGAAGATGACAGTTTAGCCGTGTTCTGAAGGGAACCACGGCTAAGCCGTAGTGCATGTTACGGCTAGGCCGTAAGATGCATACGGCTAAGCCGTAGGTCACCCATGGCTAAACCGTAAGACTTGTAAAATATGACTGAAACCTAGGATAATGGTGTGACTTTGTAGGGCTTATATACATGAAACCATGCACGTAAACCGGCCCAATGGATCCCTTGGATCGCATGAATAGTCTGTTAGGCTGTGACTTATTCATGTGGGTGTTGATTTACTGTTAAGCACCTACCCATGGGTGTTGGTTTAAGGGACGTCGGTGCACGCAAAGATTACATTGCAACACTAGGATGGCAACGGTGCATTGACTAACTTAAAACTACATCAACATGCACGGTTAGTGACAGTGAACAACTAGCTTAGGACTGGCTTGTAATGAACCTTGACTCCGTATTAATCTGAGATGCATTGCATATTGTATATGATTTTGCCCTCTGTTCTGTTAATCTATGTTATGCATTCCGCAGTCATTTTGCTTTCGTCCTGTATATCTGTATTATTCTTCGCTCTGCACTATGCTTTGATCTATGCTGTGCTTGATTTAATCTATGCTCTGTCTTTGGCTTTGTATATTTCTGTCTGGTTTGGGTATTCCCGGGTGGCTCTGCCCAGAGATTAATACGTGAGGATAAGATCCGGTCTTTGTCATCGGTGAGTCCAAAGCGGATAATCTCCCTTCTTTTAGCTTTGATTTGATTGGTATTAGTCTGGCTCTACTCAGCCTCAGCCCTATGACGCCCGACGGGGTTACCTCTGGCTTAGATCTCTGTATCTCTGTATCACTGTAGTGTCGCTTTGTCTTGGGACCCCGGAACCCAGGAACCTGAGACCCACTTGTACCCTGGCCCGGTCAGTGGTGTTCTCCTCTGCTTTGCTTTGCTCTGCTCTCTATTGGAGAGAACATGGTTAACGTAGTAGCCACTTAGTCAGTATTTCTATGTTTTGATTCAATATCATGCTTTACTTCTATGCACGATTGGCTTAGCTTACTAAGATGAAACTCTGAAATTTCTATTCTGTCCTTATTCATTTTGATACTATGAGTGTTTCATCCTTGTTACTTGTATTTGCTGGATCGTTGTATTCACTTGTGTTGTCTGTGGTGTTGCAGGCACAGATACCTTGCCCAGCTCCCCGGCGGTCGAGGAGGCTGCAGGGCCGAGTGTAGAGGCACCCTCCGGTTTGGCAGAGTGGGCCTGATCACCTCTGCCGAGTGCGTGCATGCATACTAGTGGCCTTTTGTTTTGAGTTTTGGTTTCAGGGGATTTTGTATTTGGACTTTGGACTTTGGACTTTGGACTTTGTACTTTGTATATTTGTACACCTTTATTTTGTTGTGTACTCAGGCTTGTACTTGGTTTTTTTTATGTATGGTATTTCGCTTTGACTTTCCGTTCCGTATTTGTTTTCCGCATTATTTTGGCTTCCGCTATTTTTATTTTCCTTGTTGCTTGCTTTGATATGTACAGCTTCCGCGTACGCTTAGTTCGCACGTGTTAGATCCCTTGTGTGTGTGCATCTGGACTGGGTTTGGATGCACGTGCACGGGAGTACGTGTGTCACTGGTTTGGCTTTTCGCTAACCCCCGATTTCTGGGCTCGAGTCGTGACACCCGAGCCCAGAAATCGGGGGTTAGCGAAAAACTAAACCGGTGACACACGTACTCCCGTGCACGTGCATCCAAACCCAGTCCAGATGCACACACATAAGGGATCTAACACGTGCGAACTAAGCGTACGCGGAAGCTGTATATATCATAGCAAGCAACAAAGGAGAATAGCGGAAGCCAAACAATTGCGGAACGGAAAAGACAAGGTAAATACAATACTGAAAAACCAAATTCGAGTCTGAGTACACGACAAAATAAAGATGCACAAATATACAGAGTATAGATTACAAGGTCCAAAGTCCAAAGTGCCAAAAATACAAAATCTCAAAAAAACCAACTCAAAACAAAAGGCCACTGATATGCATGCACGCACTCGGCAGAGGTGATCAGGCCCACTCTGCCAAACCGGAGGGTGCCTCTACACTCGGCCCTGCAGCCTCCTCGACCGCTGGGGAGCTGGGCAAGGTATCTGTGCCTGCAATACCACAGACAACACAAATGAATACAACGATCCAGCAAATACAAATAACAGGGATGTAACACTCATAGTATCAAATAGAATAAGGACAGAATAGTAATTTCAGAGTTTCATCTTAGGATGCTAAGCAAATCGTGCGTAGAAGTAAAACATGATAATTGAATCAAAGTAGAGAAATACTGAACTAAGTGGCTACTACGTTAACCATATTCTCTCCAATAGAGAGCAAAGCAGATGTCACAACCCGAGCCGAGGGACCGGGGGTCAGAGAAAGTCTAACCAATGACACTCGTACTCCCGTGCATGCACACCTAGACCCCGTCCAGGCATACACACACAAGGGATCATTCACACGTGCAAACAACTGTACGCGGAAGCTGTGCGTATCAAGGCATATAACATCACACCAAGAGACATAGGAGATTACAAACTATCATGAACTGATAACAATAACAAATACAGGAACGTATGACAACTAAAGCGGGCTTACAACAATCCAAAAATCAAAATACAGGTATCACTCAATGCCCACTTTACAAGTACAGAAAAATCCCCTCAAGAGACTCCAACACAAAGAATGGGGAAAACAAAATGATGCAAACCGTACTCTGGAGGATGGATCAAGTCCACTCCTCTAGGCCGGAGGGGGCCTCGCGAGCCTCCCCTGCAGTCGGGTCGACCGACGCAGGATCGGAAGAGGGATCTGAGCCTGCAACACACAAAGACAACTAATAAGTACAACGACTTAGCAAAGTATAAGCCAACAAGAAGATAACACGAATCGTGTCTAATACTGAATAATACTGAACAATAATCATAATGCAATATCCATAGAAAGCATGTTCGTATACTAAACAATTTATGCAATGAATAAGCATGCTGTACGAATCATAAACAGATAACAATCAAAGTGGCTACTACATTGGCCATTTTCTCCCTTACGAGAGCGGACGGAATGAGAACACCAGCGACCGGGCCAGGGCACGCATGGGTCTCTAGTTCCCGGGGTCCGGAGTCCCAGGACGGAAACACTCTGCAGAGGCAAACACATAACTAAACCAAAGTTAACCCCGTCGGGTATCCTAAGGCTGAGGCTCAGTAGTGCCAATACCAATCACAATCAAGCGGATGATGCACCTCGATCACTTATCACTTATCACTTATCACTTATCACTTATCATGTCACTTATCATACTGAACGAACAATAGGAAGTGCATCACATAAACTGATACTGAATGCAAATACTGAATGCATAATACGGATACTGATACGGATACGAAATGCAATACAGATACTGAATGTACATAAACTGATACTGATACTCCAGTGGAGCAACGGTAAACACAATACACAATAATAGAATGGTTCCGCCCGGGCTTCGCTCTGGGGTTGCTGCATTTCCCACAGAATCGAGAGGTCCAGCGCAGAACACATAAGAGGGCATAACCGAAATCAATATGCTGTACAAATCAGAATGCTTATACGAATCAAGGTCAATTACAAGCCAATCCTACACTAATTATCCAGTGCTTCTAACCGTGCATGTTGATGTAGTTTTAAGTTGTCCGATGCACCATTGTCTAGTGTTGCAGTGTCTGGAGTGTGCACCGAAGTCCCTTAAACCAACACCCATGGGGAGGTGCTAAACAACTGGATAACAAGCATGAATGATTCACAGCCCATGAGATCATTCATGTCACTCAACATTCCATTGGGCATGTCCAGGTTAACTACATTCTAACATGAAAGTCATATACGGTCTTTTACTTAAACCTAGTCCCTTTTCATTCAATTCTCAGGGTCTCACGGTGCAGCCGTAGGTAACCTTACGGCTTAGCTGTGGCATCTTATGGCTTAGCCGTACTATGCACTGCGGCTGAGCTGAGGTTCCCCAAATATCCCTTCGGATTTACGGCTTAACCGTATTTTGCTCTACGGCTCAGCCGTATCCTGGTCCACGGCTTAGCCGTAAGACAATGTACGGCTTAGATCAGGCTGGGCCGTAGAAGAATGTCAAATTGCCAACATCCAGTTATTTTCAGCTAACAGTCTGTACTGTTCTACGGTTTGGGTTACGGTTGGGTCTCGGCTTAGCCGTAAGCCATTTTACGGCTTAGCCGTAGCACATTTCACGGCTTAGCCGTGAGTGCACGGGCTCATTTTCCTGAAATCATCACAGACATACAGAAAGTGTGCGAAATGGCTGGAAACCGAAACATAACAGTGAAATGAACTGAATGGGGCTGTCTAATACTGAGAAACACAATGAAGCATAAAAAAACACAACAATCAAACCACTATCAATCGGTGTTCACACATCTTGGGCTTATACTTGCCTCACGGACGAAATCCACACGCTGATTGGCTCAGTCCACCGGGATCACACACACTGACGAGCTCCTTTCTTCCTCCCTCAAACAGAGAAACAGTGAAGGAGAAGGAGAGAAAGAGAGCTGACGAGAGAGAGACGAGCTGGAGCGTGAGAGAGAGAGTGAGCTGAGAGACGATCGAGAGAAATGGGAGAGTTGGTGGGATATTTATACATAATTTGAGTCCAAATTACATTTAAGGCCAAATAGCTTATACAAATATCAGTTTGAGTCAAATGACTGTCCAACAAAAGCAAACGAACTCATTCGGATCCAAGACAGTTACGACAATCGACAAGCTCGACGAAATACACGCGCTGACGTCAAAATGACGCGAAACTGACAAGGTCAATCAAAAGCCAAAATTACGAAAAAGGGATCGATCTACTTAGACCAAGTCAAACTCAACCCAACGATCTCTCTACGAGTCAAAACCAAAGGAAAACAAAATCTAAACACTCTTAGCGATAAAAACACACGCAATACGCACTAATCCGGATCAACTCGGGTCGGAGTGTTACAGCAGAGCAGATGAGAACACCACTGACCGGGCCAAGGGTACAAGTGGGTCTCGGTTTCCTGGGTTCCGGGGTCCCAAGACAAAGCGACACTGCAGTGATACAGAGATACAGAGATCTAAGCCAGAGGTAACCCCGTCGGGCATCCTAGGGCTGAGGCTGAGTAGAGCCAGACTAATACCAATCACATCAAATCTAAAAGAAGGGAGATTATCCACTTTGGACTCACCGATGGCAAAGACCGGATCTTATCCTCACGTGTTAATCTCTGGGCAGAGCCACCAGGGAATACCCAAAATATACAAAGCCAGGAATATACAAAGCATAGCCAAAATACAGATCAGAACATAGATTAAGTCAAAGCACAGCATAGATCAAAGCGTAGTGCAGATCGAAGAATAAACAAACATACAGGACGAAAGCAAAATGACTGCGGAATGCATAGACATAGATTGGCAGAACAGAGGGCAAAGCTGTAAACAATATGCAATGTATCTCAGAGTAGTACGGAGTCAAGGTTCATTACAGGTCAATACTAATCTAGTTGTTCACTGTCACTAACCTTGCATGTTGATGTAGTTTTAAGTTATTCCATGCACCGTTGCCATCCTAGTGTTGCAATGTAATCCTTATGTGTATCGAAGTCCCTTAAACCAACACCCATGGGGAGGTGCTTAACAGAGAATCAACGCTCACATGAATGAGTCACAGCCTAACAGACTCTTCATGCGATCCAAATAATCTATTGGGCCGGTTTACATGGGTGGTTAACCTGCATTTGAGCCCTACAAGTCTCACCATTATCCTAAATTATATTTCAGAATTGCCATGCCTAACGGTTTAGCCATGAGGGACCTATGGTTGAGCCGAAGACATCTTACGCGCTCGTCGTGATATGCACTACGGCTTCACCTTGGTTCCATTCAAAACACAGCTAAACTGGTCATCTTCCACCTCTGATCTGATACCCTTTTCGGCTGGGCTACAGTCAATATAAGGCTTAACCGTAGACCAATCCACGGCTTAGCCGTAGCAATTCACGGCTTAGCCGTAGCCACACCGTAGGAACACTGTCTCTGGAAAGTTTCGACTGATCAGAGATTTAATCCACGGCTGGGTTACGGTTGGGTCACGGCTAGCTTACGGCTCAGCCGTAAGACAATTTACGGCTCAGCCGTAGCCTAGCCGTAGAACAAAATCGAAATTTCAAGTCTCTGGAATGTGAGCCGTAGAAACTTACGGCTTAGCCGTACAATACAGAACACGAATTCGGGATAGTTACAGAAACTGAAATTTTGGTACAGAAGCTGAACAAAACAAGCTCAACTGATCTCTACATCTTAGAAATTGGCTGTAAAACATTCTATACAAGGAATAAGAAGGAATCAAAGCAATCAAACAAAACACCCATATGTGTTATCAAATCCTATACTTATACTTGCCTCAAATTCTGACAATCCGCTGAATCAAGCTCCAATCAACTAAAATCAAGACAAATCAAAGAAATAAACCATGCATGAGATGTAGACACAGCATAGAGAAAGAGAGGTGCAATTGGAGATGAAGAAGAAAGAGCTTTGGAGAGAACCCACTTACCAAAGCCACAGATAGAGATGAGAGGAGGGAAAGAACCAAATCAAAACAAGGAATCCAAATCCTCAATCGAGCAAGAGAAGGGAAGAGAAGAAAGAGAGAGAGAACGTGAAGCTTCTCCTTAACTTGCATGCAACGTTGGAGACAAATGGGCAGAGATGAGAGACATCTGGAGCTGAATTGTATATATAGTTTCTAAGGTTTAAAACAAGATCCAAGAGAATTTGGTTATTTACAAATCAAGTCACACGGGGGTCCAACTTCTCCAATTGACTCCAAATGGGTCCGACACAGTTATGGAATATAACGAACTCAACAAAATACACGTGCTGACACCAAGATGATGCAAAGATGATGCGAGCAAAGCAAAAGCAAAATTACGAAAAAGGGCTTAGAACTACCTATTCCAGGTCAAAGGTTACTCAACTACCTATCCAAGGCCCAAAACCAAGTCCGAAAGAATAAAACAACAGAAACACACGCTAATGAGCCACTAATCCGGCTCAAAGGGGATCGGAGTGTTACAGAGCCCATCTCTCTCTTTTCTTCTCCAACTCTACTTGGGATGCATGGAGATTACTGTTGCATGTGAGAATTAAGCCTCTAAACCTCTTACTCATCATCTCCCCTTTACTCTCATACCTTAGGATTGCTAAAACTCAAGTTGCTTCTCCTTCCCCATCAGATCTTAAGGTAAGGTTCTCTTCACTTACAGAAATTGTGGTTTAATGGAGTCAAAGGAACTCTAACCTATATGCATGCATCTTATTTTACATTTTGTTCCACTTCCACGCATGTTTGGGTTTTGAATTGCGCCTTTCTTTTCAATTGAACCATAGGAAGGGAATTTTTGAGCAAGCTAGTGATTAAGGCAAGAATAAGCATATTATAGATGAATGCATGTTGGTAATTATGTGATTGCATTAATTATATGCTATAATTTTGGATTTTCAGCCTCATATACTTGTTTAAATTTGTAGAAATCAATTGAACTATTTATATTTTGAATGCAATGGTTTTAAAGAAATTAAATGAAATGGGTGAAGTATAAAATAGGGATTAGCTGGATGATTTGATGCAGGGAAAGCCAAAGGAGAGGAGAAAAATTAGTTTAAAACTGATTTGGTTTGAAGGAATTTTGCTCCAGGGCTGATCAATCGGACAAGGGTTTGATTGATTGAATTCTACAACTGGATGGTGTTTGATCGATCGGACCCATTGTTAGAACCCGAGCCCAAGAATTATGGGGTTAGGGTTAATCCCGAGGTGTGACACATGTACTCCCGTGTAATCCACACCTATAGATCAAAGTCTAAACGGAATTACACAAGGAATATTCGCATTACTTATACGTGTGAGGTGCTTTTAACGGACATCTGTCCAAGCATTTGTTACACGAAGGCCTGTCAATATTACCTATAAATTTTTTTTTCTTTTCAACAGATAAGCATTTCCAAAATATCAATTCATAAAATAGTACACACTAAAATACAAATAAAAAGGAGAAACACAACTACATGATATTCATGATATGTACGTATAAAAGTTTGTATAAGAGTATTAAGCATATCTTTATAAAAGAGAAATAGGATTTATGGACAACAATAAAGATATACATGTCTCAAAATAAAATAAGAGGAATCATGAATTATGCATGGAAAAACTGATGAAATGTGTCGTGAACCCTATTCCCAAAAACCCAAAATAAGAAAACCAAAAGAAAATCGTATTGTGCTCCATAGGAAAGATCAGTCAGAGGGTATCCGTTGTCCACTCACTGGGGCCTGAAGGGACCCAGTATGCCTCCTCTTAAGTCTCATCGATCTTCGCAAGATCGAGACTGGGATTTGAACCTATAATACTATTAGACAACGTATGAATAAGACTATTCAACAAAATATAGGCATACTTAAAGTAACATACATTGTATCTAATAGAATCATTAATAGTTGATCATAAAAGTCAATTTAATATACTAAGCATATTGTGCATTGAATGAAGCATGATATAAGAATCAATTAAAAGAAATACTTTACTATTTAGCTACTAAATTTACTATATCCTCCCAATATTGATTTTTATATTGAGAACACCAATGCCCTTGCCAAATGTATGATTTGGTCCCTACGTTCATAGAGTTCGGAAGCTCCAAAGGCACACTGCAGCGGCACTATATCAACCTACTACACTAAAGTTAACCCCACCGGATATCATAAGGCTGAAGCTGAGTAGAGCCAGACAATTTCGAATCATATAATTAAAATTGAATAAGTCGTGCAATTCATTTTATTGTAAACAATTCATTAGACGTAAAATTCATACTTACTCAATTCAATGTTAACAACAAGATTTTCGAATATAACAAAACATTCGAAGCATAAATAATTCATATCAAGACTATTTCATAACCATTTTAATAAGAAAGGACAATTGTAAAGATTTCAATATGCCATGCAATTTACATTAATAGAATCAAGGTAATTTACAAGCCAATCATAATCTAGTCATTCATTGGTTCGAACCGTTTATAATGATATAGTTTTAAGTTATTTGATATACAATTGTCTCTATTTGGTGTCACATTATATATAGAATGTATATCAAAATCCCTTAAACAAACACACATGGGAAGGTGCTAAACGAATGGACGACATTATATAAATGAGTCCTAGCCCTCAAAACACATCATATTAAGTAATTTCTATTGGATCAAATGATTAGGTTAAATGATAAAAAGAACTAAGGCCCTACATAGTCTTTGAATGTTTCTAATTTTGCCTAAGTTTTCCTAATGTTCTTACGCTTACCCATGGATAGGCCACTATTTAACCGTGGCTTCTTTTGAAAATTTAATCAGCATCTATAGCTTAGTCATGGTTAGCCTGCGGGTTGGCTATAATTTAGCTATAGTACATTTCACGGCTTACCCGTGAGGTTAACCATAAAAGAAAAGTTTCAAAAAGTTTCGACCTTTAGGTTTCTGATCAGACTTGGTGTCTGCACAGCTTAGCCGCAGTACACTTACGGTTTAGCGGTATGCTTCAGAATTTCTAAAGCTGTTTCAGTATAAAATTTTTTTCTTCACCCATTATACTGGGGCTCCATCTACATGTCTACAAATCTACTACAGTAGTTCTCACTTAATTCAACATCTAGCACTTACAATCCACGTTTCACCATTTATTCAATTCATTCCATTATGCATTTGAAATAAGAATGAAAAAGGGGTTGAAAATCAAATTAAGAGTTCAATAGATTTACACGAATCACAAATTACCAATATGCATTCAACAATAATTAGCTTATACTTGCCTTAGATTTAGAGTTCAAAATAGTATTTCTTCTCTTGTCTCAACTTTAGAAGAAACTCATTGTTCTTAACCCTAAAATGCCATGCATGAAGAAAGAAAGAATGAGGAACATGAATGTATGTATTAGAATAAGAGTTTCTTTGACTCTATTAACTCAAGAAATCTATGAATGGGAAGAGATCTTACCTTAGACAATAACTGGAAAGCTTGATTGAAAGCTTGATTCCATCATGGGAGAGATGTAAGCCACTACCTTGATTCCAATGGACAAGGAAGGTAGATAAGAGATGGAATGAAAGAATGGGTGCTTGAAATCTTGCATGCAGAATCCATCTTACTCCCTTTGATAAAAAGAAGAAAAAAGGAATAATAATAGGAAGAAGAAGCTACTATAGTTGCCAAAAGAGAAGAGAACCAATTGAGAGGTTCTTTGGATATTTTAAACAAAGTTTTGTGGAATTTCAGGAAAGTTCTCATCTCTCAATTACATTTTCAATTTAAGTCCAATGAGGGTCCAACTAGTTTAAACGAAGTTGAATGCATTCAAGTCAAGCACAAAAGTTGATTAGCTCAACGAGGCAAATGTGATGATATTAATATAATGCGTATATGATGCAAGACCATGAAGTCTAAAATTACGAAAAAGGGCTTTCGTCTACTTTATTAAGGTTAAACCCAACCTAAACTACCTATCCATGACCCGAACTTGACCCACTAGACTTAGTAAAACTATCTCTTTAATTTAAAACAATTTTGTATTAATTAGTTAATAACTTAATTAATTGCTAAACATGCTTAATTAGGTTCGGTGTGTTACACCCATGCCCGATCGATCGGGTACCTTATGTATTCCCTTATATGTTTATTGCTTAAAAATTAGAATGGAGGGTTAAGTAGGGTCTTATGCTATTCTAAATAATCCTAGTGCTTCTTAATATTAACCTAGGGGTTAATGATGATTTAAACTGCAAACTTTAGTATTGTAGGGCAATGGAAGACCAAATAGTGTCATGGTTTGGAACCTTCAAACCTTGACAAATGGCCCAATTGTAATTAAATATGCATGAATAGTTTTGGTTGAGATTTATTCATGTATTAGCCCTCTTATGTCGAGCGCTTAACCATGGGTGTTGATTTAGGGAACTTTGATATACATTTTATACACTGTAACACTAAGCAATGATAGTTGTATATCAAATAACCTAAAACTACATTGAAATGGACAGTTAGAGTCGAGGGTTGGTTGGTAAATTTCCCTGACTCCCTAAATTATTCTGCACTGCATATTGTAAATTCAAACATTGATCTCTTGAATTGTATTGGATCATTGTTTTAATGATATTGAATTAATTTGTTTGCAGTTATTCATTGATATCGAATTCGTCTCTTAGAGTAAGATTGATTGAATTATATTAGAATGGGTCTTGACTTAAATCTTATTTAATTTATATTGATTCATTCGAAATGTTTGGCTTTACTCAGTTTCACACTTATGAGACTCATAGGGTCAAATAAGGAGAGATTGATTGATTACCATTGCAGTTGAAATCTGAGACACCGGAACCTAGAAATTAAGGACCCATATATAGCGGGCATTTACACTGGTGTACCCAATGACAGGATCCATATTAGGAGGTTATAGCAACATGTAGTAGCCGAGTTGATTATGTTCATTATTGATTCACATAGCATGATTATTCTATGCACAATATTGCCTAGTAAATTGCAATTGACCTCTTTTAATTGTCATGTTTCCTAATTCGATTAGACATAGCTTGTATTATCTTAATCATGCTTATGCTTTGCTGAATAGTCTTATTCACACCTATATATTTGGTGTTACATGCTCAGATTCTGACTCCCGTCATACAGAAATCGAGGAGGCATCAAAGGAAACTACAGCGGTTCCTTCAGGCCTAAACGAGTGGATGATAGAGGTTCTTTGACTGCCCAACCCACTAATTGGAGAGCGTCACGAACACATCTAGGGATTTTATTTTGACTTTTGAGACTTATTTATATTATACAACTGAACTTAGACTTGTATATTCCTATTTATAGTGTTCTTCTACTTTTGTTAGGCCTGTATAGTTGTCCACCTCCACATCTAATTGTATACAGGTCAATGATGAATATAATATACATCTCTTTTTGTATCTTGTCTATTAGTTGTGGATTAATTCATTTGATGCTTAATACTGCTAAATGTAATTGAAATTTAAAAATTATAGATGATATTGACAAACTTCCATCTGTCATATATTCAGACAGATGTTTGATAATGCTCCTCACAAGCATTGGATTGTGAATGCCCCTTGTGGAATTCTGCCTTGACAACAATCTAGGTGTAAACTTCACAGGATTATGTGTGTCATGAATCGGAATTTACCTCTAATCCATGGCTTCTCGGGGTTGGGTTGTGACAAAAACAAAACAACTTACACAATTTTTTGGTTTAGATTCTAGAAATTTCGGCCGATCTCGAAACTTTTGAAAATTTTTGTTCCAAATTATTTTTAAAAAGGGCTTGTTGAATTTTCTTTTTCTTAAAAGCCCTGACCGCTACCCTATGCCCTCTTTTCAATAGAAATAATGGAATAAAAGAAGAAGAAGAGCTCTACTTAAGATAAATTTCCTAATCAAATATTACTTAAAATAAATTCCTAATCAAATTTCTATAGATACACATATATATATTCCTGAAACCTAAGTCCGAAAAGTTTTACCAAAATTTCTCACATGGAGGCCAAACCGAAATTGCGTCGGAAATGAAATTCACAACTATGGTTCCTACTCTATAATAGTAGAGGATATATATGCCCAGAAAAGTACACCAAGCAATTTTACCTTTTTAATGCTGGCCAATTTTTGAAAGCAATAAACCAAGCTTTCAAAGGTTTTTAACCTCTGGTTCACCCAACCAATTCAGATGCCTCAATCGGAGCCTGGTCCAACTGATGCCTAGGCAGAGTAAAAAGGCTACAAAAACTGTATGGCCATTGGGACCTCCTCTGCAGCCCGAATAAGCATGAAAAGGTTAAAAATAATATTGATTAGGTAAGCCACACAGATATTGCACAGAGACTCAATAAAGAGACTTCTCATAGTGAATGGGGAAAAGGCCATATGAAATGTAAGTGGAATTCATCTGTCTGGGAAGGTAGAAAATAGGTTAGTTGTCTTATGAAATTAATTTTATTATTATATTTGATTATTTGATCTAAGAACTTAAAAGGAAAAGCAACAACTGGGAAGAGGCAAAATCAACTGGATAATAACTTTTCTTTAATAAATAAGAAATTAAAAATTAGAAGAAGTTTCACGCCCTTGCAAACTTCACATTAGATTTCACTGTCTCATCCCCACCAAGTCAATACTGAAGAATTTTATACCTTCATTTTTGTAATGTAAGCATTTTAAGTGATGTTTCAATGTCACGCGCTTCTAGATGAAGGGGAGAGAGAGAGAGAGAGAGAGAGAGAGAGAGACCAGTCAGGAGCGTCATATTAAACCTGATAGTTTTTTAAAGAAATGTAGCAAAGTAGATAGGAGTTTGATTTTTTAGAATTCGAATTTACTAAGATGGGAGGTAAGAGACCGCGGGTGATGTAGGGTGCCCTCAGGTGAGGGAAGAAATCTTGGATGATGTAGAGTGCCCTCAGGTGAGGGAAGAAATCTTGGATGAGAGGCAAAACAACCCCTTGGGTGAGGGACCAAGTGAGAAAATGTGAATGCCCGGATTCAAACTCAAAATACTCATATAAGAACTAATGCCTCTTTACCACAATGATAACAGGCCATTCTTAATTGCAACATGTTAAGTGTGTATATTTTTGCTTTGCATCCAAACAAGTACTTCATGATTCAAAACAATTAAGACCTCAAATATCCAACCTCAAGATTTTGTACCCATGTGAAATTTTAACCTTCTGATCAACAACCTCTAAATTGAGGCTGAAAAAGAAAACACTGTAATAATCCCCAGTCGACATTAAAATGGAGATCTTAATTAATGCACACCGTAAAAAGTCCACATTGACAATTTTGGTAGGCCATTCTGTAAAATTGTAGCAGAGGGGACTCAACAGTAGTAGTTTGATCATCAAATTGTGGGTCCCCCATGTGTGAATCAAGACCGGACGTTTCTGGGAGATCTGCATTCAGTGTATCATATCAAAAGACAAAGCCAACAGCACCAGTACTCTTCCTCTTCTAAACTACCAATTTTGGCGAATTGAGATTAAGTGAGGATTAATTTCCTTACGGTGACCCACGCCACTTTTGGACAGCCTGTCATGCACAAAGGTGACGTGGGGAGACCTAGCCTCCCATGATCACCCTAAGAAAAATCCTCAGAGAGTCCGGACTCCCAATTTTTCATGGCTGTTTACTCTGCTGCTCTGCATTCCTCCTCTCTCCATGTGTTCATGACTCGTGTGAATAGGGATCCGTATCTTCCAATTATGTTAGTATGGCAGTGCCGAAATTCCTCAATGATTGTGGAATAACCCGAACCATTTGATTAATGGTCCACAAAGAAATGATTGGAAACATACGTTGGTAATTAGGGGCACAGCCCTCAACTCACCAACGGTGAAAAATGGCTCATTACCCAAGTGGTAAGAACTAAAGAGCAACAGGTCTTACCTGGCTATTATTGTTCCAACCTTAGATACATAATCTATTTTCTGCGTGTGCAAATTGTCATCCCATATGGGTGGCCTTTCTTTTGGATTCCAACCCCTTGGTTGGGGTACCAAACAAATAAAACCCACCAATGGTAAATCCAAAAGTCCAGAATTGCCATCTGATGCAGGCCTTGAGAATTCTCTAAGGCTAGCATTAAAAACTCATCAGTGGGACTTACCTTTAACTTTGAATAGCTCTGTTTTGTCTTAGTCAAGACATTGGGTCGAATTTCACTCCAATCAAAATTGGGCCAATGTTAATAGATAATTTACATAGAAAAAGGAAATGAAAAACAAAAGAAACAAATAAAGGTTGTGAAATCATGTGTTTTAAATATGATCAATTTGATGACATGCCAAACTTTAGTTGAGAGTTAAATTCATCTCAGCCATAATACATGAAGCATGGCTTAGATTTAACCAGTGGGTCCACCTTATAGATTTGTAGGGTTAGCCCCATACATCTTGTGATTGCAGAGTATTGGTTCAAAGAATTTTGAGATTGCAGAGAATTGGTTCAGCCCAACGGCAAAAACGGAGAGACTTAAGGATTGGACAATCGGCAGCGTGAGGAATGGGATATCCAACCGATTGAGCTATCCTCATGTTCTCACCTTTGCATTGTCCCTTAACTCTTAATACAACTCTCAAAATGGGAGCTCCATGCTTCTTTTACCTTTCTGGCTTGGTAATTCTTTTAAGAGAGATAACTGCCTCTCAACACATGTTGCTTTTATGCAGAAATGAGTGATCAGAACTAAATGAGTTTTTTTGGGGTGAAATTCAGGTGAAGTGGGTTAACGCTAGTCTTGTTTTTATTCAACAATAGCTCTTTACTCAAGTGGTAAAAAGCAGTAATTTCATATAGCTATTCAGGGTTTGAATCTTGGGTATACCCCCTTTTTCTGTGTGTGCGTAACTTTTTTCCACATATCTGGGCTTTCTTCTTGAGTTTGGGGGGTTATTTTTTCAATTTAGCAAGTTGCCTTCCAATGTGTGTGGGCTCTTTTGTTGGTCTCAACCTTCTTAACTGGAGTACACAAAAAAAAAAAAGAAGCCATTCTTTTGCACTTCAGTAAATTTTGATTTTTTTATGACGTCAAACCCACTAATTTCCCTTACGATGATCAATGGTGAATCCCGTGCAACACCACTACTTACATTGTGTACCAGATAAAACCCAAAAGGCTCAGAGGGACCCCTACAGCTTATTACTGGACTTTTTAACCACTTGAACAATTTAAGTGTAGGTAATTTGTACTTGATGTCTAACATTTTTGGCATGTACGTTGGATTCGGGTGGTGGGTCAGATTAAGTTTGCCAATCTCTCTCTTCCTGATAGGTAAATGGGTGGTGAGACCAGGAGGAAGAGCCCTCGTATGACAAAACAAATGTTCCAAGAGGATGCAAATTCAACAACGCTAAAATGAACTTACAATGACAGTTGAGTACATCACCAATTCCATCAAAAACTTGACACTGATGGGTGCAATGTGGGCCCTATACATCAAATCACCCATTTAAAAAAAAAAAGTGGGGGTGGCATTTGGTAATCTGGCCACACACGATGGAGACAGTGTGGGCCATGAGTCATGTGTTGTTGGTACTTGTTGCACTATTCATTGATCTCAGTAGTTAAAAATACTTAAAAAAGATCAATTATTATGAAGGAGGACATAGTGACTCTTGGGAAAAAGTAAGCTTAAGAAGCTTCCACTGCCAACCTAACATGGAGAAAAAAGACGAAGGTGGGTGAATGTTGAAAGAAAGCGACCTTTTTAGGTCACGGCTTTTAGGATATCTTGATCTTGGATAATACTTTTCCAATCATCCAGAGACACCAAACCCATTTTGCTTTAAATGGCTTATATTGTATAGAAGGGTTTTGTCTTCTAAGTGTTCTTGAACTATCTTCGAACGGGTTTACTGGTTTAGTGATTATATTATTGAAGGTAAAAGTTATATGATGCCCCTCTCATCTGTACACGTTATCATCTTCATCTTCAAATTGTCCAATTCCCAAGATTAGATGATAAAAACTTACTGATTAGTCCGGTTTTTGCCTTGACCATCCATTTTTTATATGTGCTTCATCATCGTCACGAAGTTTTTGCCCATACACAATTAATTTTATCTAATCTAAGCGAAAACTTGTATGATTTTTACCTAAGTCGGAATATAAGAGAATAACTAACTAGTCTGAAATTAAGAATGACATATAAATGATCCATTCTGATGCGTTGCACCATATTAATGGTGCAACTGCAACTAATTACTGTATCCAAAATGTGGACAGATGATTAATCAGACTGATTATTGTTTCTAACAGTCGACTCGTTGAAAGTGATTTCCACCATCGATTAATATCTCAAAAAATTGGAGGGTTTGCGCTCCTTGCTAGGAATTCAGAGTGCACGTGGCAAGGGATGCTACATATACAACCAAGCGGTCCAATCAATCGTTGAGCCATTGGCAATTCAAGGTTGGGCCTACCAAATTCTAAGCCTACCAAATTCTAAGATCTAAACCTACCAAATTCTAAGTTCTTAATTGATGATTGAATGTATCTAATGATAATGAGCTATCACTAAACCATTTCTTGTGATTACAAGTCTATAAGAGTCCGGATTGTCTGAGGCTTTTCCCCACAGTAACCTTGAGTGAGTCGATCACGGCCCATGGTGACCTTGAGGTGGTCAGTCACGGTTCACTGAGGAGAAGCATGTCATTCATGTGCACAATTGTGTCTCATTCAAAGCTGCCCCTTCCCCCTGATAATGTGGCAGATCGTGATTGATTTTCTTATGGTCACTATAGGTCAAAAGCCATATAGAATCCCAATTTAGTCTAAGTCCGAATCATCTGTGACTTTTTTCCACGGTGACTATAAGTGGCTCAATCACGGTTCACTTTGTCATCGAGGGTAAGCATGTTATTCATGTGGGCAATGGTATCCTATCCACAACAACTCCTCCCCATGGTGACGTAGCGGGCTATGATTATTTCACGTATGATCACTATACGTCAAAAGCCTCATAGAATCCAATTATGCATTACTATCAAGCGGATTGTCGTAGGCTTTCCCCTATAATGATAGTGAGTGGACCTATTAGGGTATGCCATGTCATTGAGGGGAAGAATGCCATTCAAGTGGGCAATGGTGTCCCATCCAAAGTAGCTGCTCCACATGGTGATGTGGTGAGTTATGATTAGTTTACTCATGATCACAGTGAGTCAAAAGCCATCAAATTCTGATTCAGTCTGATGCTTTTTCCTATGATAATTGTCAGTAAACTAATTATGCTCTGCCATGTCACCAAAAAAAAGCATGCCATCCATATAGGCAATGGTGTCCCATCTAAAGCAGCCTCTCCCTATGTTTTTGAATGTGCACCCTTGTTTTAATAGATTTCCTTTTTCTGATTTGAGAATTTGTGCCATTTCCTACCAAAAAAAAAAAGTGTGCCATTATACACCCAAAGCAGAAAAGTTTGGTGTAACTCGCCAAAATCATGGGTAATTGATTATTCATGAATTCCCTAATGACAGCAGTAACAAACTTTTTTGCATCACCCAGATTTGTTTGTTGTACCTTCCTTCTTATTATGCACACCCTTTTCATTTATTATACCAAACTCTGGCACAAATGTTTTTGGAACGAAGTTCAAAACAAATATGTGGGAATATGAGAAGAAAATGGGTGTAAGTAGTACAAAAATGCAGTTTTTTTTTTCTTTTTTTAATTTTTGCAGAAGGTGTAAATCATGCTGTTTATGGCTTTGTATATGCTTATACTTTCGAAAGAATGGTGGCAACATACTGGTTTTATACTATGGATCCACCAAAATTCTCTCAATAATAAATCCTCAATCACTCTCATTCTTAATCCCTCCATCAATGATTTCTTACTCACCTCATCCTTTATCTATTTCAGTCACCTTCAATCAAATATATAATTAGTCAATAATTTGTATTTTGTGGATTGTATAGCTGTGTAAGATATCCATTTGTCGATTAATTATGAATATTGAACAAACCGGCCATCACAACTACGTACGGTGAGTTTCCTGTTTCAACAACCTATCTCTATTATTTACACATGTATTTGTCACAAAGGATTGTACTTAAACTACATTAGGAAAATGTATTAAGCCTCTTAAGTATCACTCTAAGGATTGATCTAGATCTAGAACACCCTGAACGCCATATGCATTGAACATGTCAAGAATTCAAAATTTCAGATGATTGTGATGGCATATAGAAAAATGATTCTAGAACTGACAAAGAGGCACCTCCTGACAACTTGATTTGCACAGTGACTTTAGCTACAAGGTGATTGTAGTCCTAAAAACCTTCAAACTCCGATTCTATTAACATTTCCTGACTTCTCAAACCATATGACATCGGAGTGAGGTTGGTTGGGTGCTTTTCTTTTTTTGCAGTTTTTGAATTTAGTTTTGACAAGTTTTACTTGTAGCATGGTTTTTTTTTTTAAGCCAACCATCTTCCTAACATACCTCTCTTTTCTTGGGATTTGAAATTGACACTTGCGGAAATATAACACATTTGATAGAATTATATGATAAGTAGTTTCTTTATCCTCCTGTTCCTATAGAATAAGCACATGCATGGTGCACATAAACAAAATAAAAAAAAAATAAAAATAAATAATAAGAATAAGAATAAATAATTACTCCTATGGATATGATTGGCCTGCACTCGATGCTAACAAATGAATGACAATAGCAAGAAACAGATGGTATAGTACAGTAGCCATCTTGTGGGGACAGCTCTTTATTATTGGTTGGTAGAGGATTGGAGTAGCAGCTGTGGACAGAGATATAATGCCCATCTCTCAGACAGTCATATTACTTCCCTTTGTTTTTATGAAGGAATTGGTTTACCTACCTCCTTTGCTTCTCGTCCTCTCATGGCTTATCCAAAAAGCTCACATGCACTGAATTGAGGATCTAGCTTTTATGAACAACTCACAGCAAGAGAGGCCAGGATTTTTATACACCTTATACAATATGAGTACAAAAGATAAACCACCCCCACCCCAATCTTGGAAATTTGGTGTTAGAAGGGCTACCCCTGCACGCCATTTTGATTGGACACTGGCAGTCAACCTAATAGGAATTGAGGTACCCACCAATATGCCAGGGACCGGCATGCATCTACATCAGTCCACACCACTTTTTTAAAACTTGCCCGAGATGAACTATTGACCTGATATGTACAGATTTCAGCCATGACTGATGCCAATTTTTTATGGGTTCTTTTGGGAACATCAAAATGCATTAGAATCCCATTCTTACAACCTTTATACTTTTTTTTTATTATTCATATTAAAAACCACGAAGAATAAGTTCAACATGAAGAATCACATTTTTTTTATTCTTTAGTTGTTTCTTCAATTTTTTTCTTTAAGGAAAATCACCAAAAGAAGCATTCAGGGCCGAATTATTCTCCAATACTTAAAAAGGTTTTGGCTTTGGTTGATATAGTGTCCAAAATAGGACGAGAGGAATCTATAATTAGGAGAAAAATGTTCTGATTTTTCCTTAAGTCCACTATTCAATTGTTTGGTAAAACACATTTCTTTCCGTGAAAAAATAATTTATTTTCTTTGATAAAAAGATTTTAATTTCCTATAAGATGGGTGGGAATGCAAGGTTCCTATATCCCATGGACATGGAAACAAAAATCTGCAAGTGCAAAATCTCTCGTTGCACAAACTAGTCCTAAAAGAAAGGAAATAATAAAAACTAAGGACTCCCACTTATTTGCCCTTCTTATATAATCTTAAAACGTAAAATAAGTTAAAAGAAGAAGTGGCAATCTCACTTTGGAACACCAAAGGGCAAAGAACCCCAAAGAAAAGAAAATTGGAAAGAAATCCATGTTCCTCTAATGAAAATGAGCCAACATTCCAGCCTACATAAATTTGATGAATATTGATAGCCATATGTTGCTTGATCCTACCCCATACGTGACTGAATCTGTTTTCTTTTCTTTTCTTTTTCTTCCCTTTTTTTTTCTAGTGGCCTCATCACAATCAATCCAAACTTCCACATTGCATATGGCTTACAAATGCACTATAATCATATATAATTATAATTGTACAAACAAAACAGAAAATAAAAGAAAGTCATGAATAAAATCTCTTTCAATTCTAGAACGGAAAGGCCTCTGAAACCAATCTCATCACTTCATTTCCAAGCTTCTATAGTCCAATACTCCCCTCTCTATGCCTAGAAAACCATTACAAGTGCAATCCTTACTCTTCTTCAGGCCCAAACTGCATGAGAAACAAAGGCTCCCACCACTCTTGAAGCTAGCAGGGGAGTCCTGATATGAAGGTGGGCTGATACAAAGCTCGAGGTTCAGGTCAGGACACCGCACCTGCGATGTTTCTTGGTTTCTTCTAGTCTCCTCAGCAAGCGCAAAGCTCTCAACTTTCTCCTCTTCTTTAACAAAAGAGATGGTAACATCTGGCGACACCATCTCACGAATCGGTCGATGAGTCGTGGGGTCGACTCCCCTACTCAGGAGCTTTCTCCGGATATGTGTGTTCCAGTAGTTCTTAATTTCGTTGTCGGTCCTCCCCGGTAGCCGCCCTGCTATCAGTGACCACCTGTAAGAACAAATGACGATAAATTTAGCTCCAATGATCAAAGATGTATACATGTTTACCAGGAGCTAATGCTTCAATTCTAATTTGGATGTTTGTGATTCAGCTGATGAGTTGCGACCTATCTAAAAATTTGGCTCATCAGAATGGAAAAATAAAATTCATATTACTGATCGCAACATAGTTGGGATAAAGATTTTAATGTTTATATTTGTGATTAAGTTCAATGAGATTTTTGTACGTCTTTAACCCAAGATTCATCCCACTAAATAAGATTTGTAATCTCATTTCTTCTATGATTTGAAGGAACACTCTCATCCCAAAAGCGTGAAAGTGAGTTTCTATTGTTTTTTGCCCAAACTACAAATGCAGGTGAAAACACCATTATGCCATTGGATGTGAAAACTGCAGTTCAGTCAATGGTTGAAGATGCATGGCATCTATTGAAGCTATCTAAGCAGTAGAGTCATTTATCTCAGTGTTGTATTTCACAATTACTATACTATTTGAGTTAAAAATATCACTGACGTCAGCCTTATTTAAGTTGAACAACGCCTACTCAGTACTGAACAATGAAAAAGTTCATTCTAATTACGCATAGAAATTAGATCAAACCAATTGAATGACTGAAACATGGTGTACCATACTTGTTGCCAAGAAGATTATGAAGCTTTATGATCAGCTCATCTTCTTCCTCGGTAAAATTTCCCCGCTTAAGATCGGGGCGAAGATAGTTGATCCATCGGAGCCTACAGCTCTTGCCACAACGGAGTAACCCGGCCGCTTTAGGGAGTGATCGCCATGACCCCTCGCCATGGACTCGGATGTAAGCGATGAGTCGATCATCTTCTTCCTTAGTCCATGCTCCCTTGTTTGTGTGAGCTTTCTCACAACAAGGAGATCTACCCATGGTTCCTCCTTTTCTCTTTTCTCAGTAAGCACACTTTGAGGGCTTGGATGGGGAGATTTATAAGCGTTTGACTAGAGTGGGAGGCTTGTGGCCACTTCTTTTTTTTTTTTTTTTTTTTGGGCTTCTAGATGCAATTTGGTAGGAAGGCTTGGAGCTGTGGCTGGTGGCCTTTCAGTTATATTACATCATCATATAATAAGTTAAAAGACAACATTAGGTAACCTTCAGGTAGGTGTAAAGCTAAAGTTGATAATTAATCATTCTTAGAAAGAGAAGGCGTGATTCCGGCCTTGCTGTATTCAATAAACTAGTTAAATTACATAATACACATCACACATAACAAGTGGCCCAGGGTAGGGTGAAGAGTTCTTCAAATGGCCTAATCAACATTTAAATTCACCTGACCCCATAGGACCCATTTTAAGAACCTCCGGTCTCAATCCACCCAAGGACAAAGTCACCAATTTCTAAAACTGACCATGTACTTCATCTATTGGGTCATGTACGGGTATTTTCTTTTGGTAAATCATATACAGATATTTTATGGAAGGTTCTGATTGTATCAATTCACCCTTGTGTGCTTCTTGTTGATTACAGGCTGATGAAATGAAAAAAAAAAAAAAAAAACCAATTTCTAAAACGGACTATGTATTTCATCTTTTGGGATGGACGGGTATTTTACCGAAGGTTCCGATTGCATCAATTCACCCTTCTGTGATTCCTATTGATTATGGGCTGATGAAATCCTTGTGTGATTCTTGTTGATTACTGGCTGATGAAATGAAACAAACCAATATCTAGAAGGGACTATGCACTTCATCCGTTGAGTCATAGACTGGTACTCTACTAAAGGTTTAAATTACATCAATCCATCCTTGTGTGATCCCTGTTTATTAAAAGCGAGTGAAAATTATAAAAATAAAAGAAGGGGGTCTCTATTGTCTTCCAATGACATTATTTTCTTGTTGTGGGAAACGTTTAAGGGAAGACAAATCAATAGTAACTTTGTGACTAGGTTGAATGCTTACTATCCAAAATAGTTTCAGTGACTTTAATTGTTAGTCACTGACGGGTGCAGTAACATATCACCAAGTGATAGGGTTCTAGAAGGGTACTTTAAAAAAGAGGTAAGGTAAAGAGGAAGGAGAAGATAGGAACAAATGCGGTTGTGGTGTGTGGGCATTGGCTTTGGTGCACCTTCCACCTTTTTTATTTGACAGCCTTGTGGTACAAGTTTAGGTTGCACGTAGGGGTAGGAGGGATTGTAAGTGTTCTTTCCTATTTGTTGGGCAATATCTTAAAACCATTTGCAATGGTGGGTTTGCCAACCACACATGCCTTGTGAACAGGGGAGGACTCAAGCCATCACTATCCCTTTTCAGCTCCTCTTCTTCTAGTGGCCACTCATTTTCATTGAAAACAATGGACCCCCACAACTTTGGATCAAGTGGATTGGTCTCTTTGTTTCTTTTTGTTTTGTTTCATTTTAGCTGAAAACAATCGATACTAAAATAAAGGATATCCTTAAGCACAGTTCCTATAAAAATTTAAAAAAAAAGATGAAATATTTTTTAAGTTTGTTAGTTTTGCTTCATGGAGATATTCTACCATTCTTCACAGCTATTTTTTAAATAATTCATTGTTTGAAGATTTTGGATCAATGTCTAAATACTTTAGAAAGATGGGAGAAGGCTTCGGATTTGACGATTGAGGTGGCGGTGGGATCTAAGCTCCAAGTTTTAACAATTCTCTTAGTGCAATGGAAATAAATCTGCCCTACATTCGGTGTCCTTATGGATAAGGCACCTGCTCCCGTAGTATCCACCAGGATTTTAACCCTGGTGGGCATCCTTTCCTTTCCACTCTTGGCCATTGGGCCAAGTCAGCAAAAGAAATGCAATGTGAAGATCCTTTCCATTTTATGACTAATTTTATGAAGAAGAAGAAGAAGAAGAAGAAGAAGAATGATCAATTGGCGCCTTTCCCTTCCTATTCTCTCTTTTCATTTTAAACAATGGAGTTCATTACCTTTCAATCCAAACAAACCATAATCCCAACCAGGTAGGAATTTTTATTGTCACAAATTTCACTCAAAATTCAGTTCAACAAGTGTTTTCAGGTGACTGCCCCTCTCAAGCTCCCTCCTCCATATTATTCTAGGTTCAATTTCATGGCATATTTTTTCTGTCATTTATATCGAGCCAAAGAGATATTTTGTGCTGAGTGATTATTTTACATGAAATTGAGTTTCTAGGAATTTATGGTAAATTGAATTCTGACAAAGGATATTAAACAAGGTGGGGTAAAAGATATAAGATGGAGATGTAGATGAAACTTAACTTTATCAGTTTTTTATTTCCTAGGGTGATTGCATGGTATTTATTTTCGAGCAAAGTTAAGATTATTTTTATGCCTATTTGTGGATCTGCAGCTTTATTTCTTTCATTTTAGCCACGTTGATGGAAACACATTTCTTAAGATTCCAACGTATTTAATTTTTGGGCATTTAACATACCAACAATATCCCTTAATTAAATGAAAAAACTGTTCTTAAGTTTTGATCAAAGCTTGTTTGGAAAAAAAAAAAGTGACCATCTTTGTGCAAATTTTTATGCTTACAGTCTATCTTACTGCAAACACCACACAATAAATTTACACGGCCGATGATGATTGGTATGAATACAAGTAAGCAAGACTTCGAACACAGGACCCACTCTAATCAAGTATCACTATTATCAATCATATGCTAGTGATATTCACCGTTTGATTTAATATCATCTTAACATAAATGTTAAATATTGCTCTCTGTGGGAGACTCGGGCCAGCCGTAATTTACGGAAAAGCTTGAATAGCATATTTTGAAGAGAAGTGGATCTTTGCACCATTGATTTTGCTTGTCTCATACAATCATTTCTCAGTTTTCAAAAGCTTACAAAATTTAAGTAGGAAGATGTGGAGCTCTAGTAAATGAATGGCTCCTCGTATGTGTGCGTGTATATGTGTGTGTGTGAGAGAGAGAGAGAGAGAGAGAGAGAGAGAGTTCACATCCTCTCCAAATGGATAACTACTATAATTTATGCCCCATTTTAGACAGAAAAAAGGTGACAGGAATGATGATAAGGACGGTGATGATGATAAAGGGAGGGGTTTTTTTTTTGTTTTGGGGGTGGGGGTTGTAAATGTACTATTATTTTTTTGGTTAGTCCAGTGGCAAGTACATTGAAGGTAATGAAGTCTAGTGGGAGCTATGGGAGCGATCGCCTTATCCACAACGCCAGCCCTTTGAGTTTTTTTGTTTGAAAATCTTTCTTTTTTTTCAGATAATTAAGAAACAAAGGTTCATCTTCATAGAAATTCAAGCATCCAAGCAAAGCCTTAGTTCACCAGTAGGGCCACCACCTTAAATTAAATCACTTGAATTAACACTACCCCGATCTATATTATTATCACCGAGCCAAATTTCACTCCAACCATAGTTGAGCCCGCTGTTCCACTGATCCCATGTAAAAGACATGATTAAACTTTTTTACGAAAGACTAAATCATCCACTTCACACCTGATGAATCTAAAGATGTTCCCAGCTTCTATAGGAGTGAATTTTGACCTAGTGATAACTATGGAGCGGTGTTATTTTGGGTGGTTTAATTCAAGGTAGATGGTCCAAATTCCATCCTCTTTGGCTCTCATGGAATAGAACTAGAAGGATTTCTTGATGGGTTCGTGGATCATCCATTTACCACAGGATCCATGGACCCCTCTTGCGATCTGATCTAGGAAACACATAGTGAGTATCTATTTTGACTGTCAATTTTGTGGCTGTAGATTAAAGAGCTAATAACAACCAATATATCTGAAATTTTGTAGATGCTTGGTCGGGAAAGCCTCCCCGCATGTGGACCAGTGAACTACACAAGCCTACAAACGAATCCCTTTCTTCGAGTTTGCTTAAGGTAAAATTGTGGCGAACCACTTTTCTTGACACCATATATATCTTTATATGTAATTGACGACATTTATTTTAGTGTAAGCAAATTAAGTATCTCATAAGACCCATCAGTTGCATACAAGAGAAAGAAGCTTGCAGGACATCATATTCATGTTTCGAAATAAAGATTTGCAACATATTTTGGTTCCAAGGTAAGTTGCTGCTTTATATATATATATATATATATATGACTTCTAGCTATCATCTTTGCTTCATTTACTCATGAAATGCCCTATAACAACCGATGGAACCAACCATTTACTTCATTTTTTTCTACTGGCTTCATAAAGGTAACTCAGGATTACTACAGCAGCAGCAACAGCAACTCCAACAGCACTTTGCGCCAATATCGCACCAGTCTTTGCATCGACAGAGCTAGAGGAACTTGGATTAAAACCAAGTTCAGAAAGCTTCTTATGTGATTCTGCATAGTCCGTGAAAAATGCATCCTCATCCTGCAGAAGTTTGAGAGGGATCAGGAGATGAATTCAGAAAACACAAACTTCTGTTTAAATAAGTGTACAAAAGGATATATAAACGGGGAAGAATGGCAAAATAATTCTTGCATTCAAAAAAGTGCTATGGCCAGAAACATGGCTGCAGCTACAACAACATCCATTGCTGTTATAATGCTTCACAGAAAATGGATAACAAGAAGTTCCTTCTTTTTGTTACTGATATAATAAAGTAAGTAAAGGTCCTTTCTGGCACTTGGATATGGGCCAGATGTTAGGCGAGGCAAGCATGACTCCACCCCCAGGAAATTCAGAATTAATTGGAAAACAGTGTCGTATTTGTTTAATAATTTTGGCAGGCAGAACGAGAATGTCACTTATTTAAAAATAATAATAATAACATCAAAGACTACTTGTTACATACATTTTGGTAGGCAGAGGCACAAAGCAACAAAGTTACTTTGCTCGATTCTACTTTGTTACATTTCACAGAAATAATTCGTTACATATTAAGCCATTTTGCAGCAGACAGTGCAAAGTTTCATGATTTTCGGCCCCTAATTGGCACCAAACAAAAAAAGGGCATAATGAAAAATGGTAATGTTTTTCTAAATGGTTGACATTCAAGCCTGCCAACAACTTTTAGCTTGTTTACCATGTCAACATCCCAGCACAATAACCGCAGTTTCAAAAGGATACTAACGGCATATGCATTTTAGTTAGAAAATCAGACATAAAATTCAGGCATCACTTGAATTTAGCTTGATGCAGGTGTCTAAAAATTACATGAAAAGAAAAGAAATTTCAACAGCATTACCTTTGCATACAGTTCAACATAACCACGGAACTCAGGATCCTCCAATAGAGCCTTATCCGTTGGAAGTTTCAAGAGCCCATCCTTTTCTCCTTCAAGTAGTTCTCTGGTTAAAGCCAGATTTAGCAAGTCATTGTAAGTTATATAAGGATATGGAACTGAATCCAAGAATATCATTTTTCAAAGTGTTTCCTTTTTTTTCTCCAAAACTCGTTATTTTCACACCACACCAGACCACATCAGGAGGCTTTGTTATTCTGTCGATTCTAAAAATGCATTTTATGCAGAAAAAATGCAAAATGATAAGGTCATCTCGTTGTGCCATAGAGCCAGTCCCATAAAACCCTAAAAAAATTCAGGATTTTATCCATTTCCATGTTTGAAGACGTCATAGCCCAAGTTTAAAATATGTGTTAATGACAAATTAAAACAAAATCAAGAGACAAACTGCAAAGCTGCCATTGACACAAAGCTAAACTGACTTCCTCATAAACCTTACATAAAGTAGGAGTTATCAAATTTAAGAGGCTCCTTTGTCCATGCGCCCTCAAATCCTGACCTCTCTGGATGTGCCCTTCCCTACAACAGCAAAAGCAAATACATTTACAGAATGTGTATACAAGGACATGAATGTTTTTTTTTTTTGGGTATCCCAGCTAGAGGGGGCTGGGTCCCCTAGAGACTCGCACATACGAGAAGAACCCATACATGCAAGGAGAGACGAAGTCATACATGCAAGGAAAGGGCAGCTCATGTATGCAAGGAGAGGGGAGAGACTAGGGTTGAACCCTAGACCTCCCAATGAGAACTGATGTGTCTTACCACTCAGGTAAGACCCCGTTCTCTACAAGGACATAAATGTTGTAATTTGTAAACATGCATGAGTTAAATGTAACCAGAGGCCAATGCACTGATGGATCAGTGGCATTGGGTGTTGGCATGTCACTTTAAAGGATCCACACATCCACACAGGGATCGATCCCTGAGCATATATGGGTAGTAACCCTCCCACTGACCAGTAGACCAATCTAGCCCTAAAAAGGAAAAATTGTAACTGCAGAGCATTACCAGTGTGTGGCCACCAGACAACGCCACAATATCCTTGTCAGAAAGGCCCATCCTATAAAAAATATCCCTCAGATGTTGTGCACCTACAACCAACTTCAATAGTTTAAGTGATCATCTCAATAACTTTGCAGAGATGTTTAGTAATGCAATATTTTATTTGTATATTCAGGTTACAATGTTAGCTCTAAATAAGTCCAGCAAAAATGGCCATAAAAAGAGACCTGCCACTAATAGCATTCAGCAATATCCACGAGTATTTATAAAATTTCAACTCTTCCTTAACAATGCAAAACTGAAAGTTACTAATGAACCATGCAAAAATGTACAGACAATATGCATGAGTTATTATTTCAATCCATCAGGATCTATGATGCCTAGATACGGCAAGGACACGCCATGAACACGGCAGGGACACGGATATTACACATAAAAAGTGAAGTATCGGATACGATATGACACAATACGTTGCCTATTTTGAAGTATACTTGCATCATAGATCAGGATTAATCAATAAAAAAAGGTGAGCTCCACACTTAAAAAAGATTCAATGTGACATGCTACAAGGCTTCATCTCGACATCCCTGACTTGGCGTATAAACCTGCCTCCCAGACTCCCAAGAGAATTCAGACTCCCAAAGAACTGAAGTAAGGCACCACCATTCAAGATAAGGGATTGCTATTTCATTCAACACAAAATAAAATCTCCATTGACTTTTTTTTTTCCCACCCAAGAATGTGTTTCCTGAACCTCCTTCAACAATTGTATGCCCAGAAAAGTGAAAGCATGCTCTTATAAGAGTTTTTAAATTTACTCAAACTTCCCTTCTGCTTGACACAACTTAAAACACTAAACATCCCAATAATCAATTTAAAAATTCAGGTAATTATCCCAAGAGTGAGTCTTCCTTATTTGTATTTCCAGTTTCTAAAATAACAAAGCCATTCATGTAAATTTTATAAAATCATCCACCATTTAAAAAATAATGCCACAAAGAGAGAGACATGACCAGGGTGTAGTGTTAATTACATGGATATATGAGCTTTTAAATCCTGAACTGAAAATGTGCCCATGATGTTGTGAATCATTGAAAGAACCTCATGAACTTCAACTAACAAAGAGTTGAGTGTGAAAAGCTTCACTCAATGAAAGCCATTGTTCAGGTAAGTTATGCTCCAAAATTATGTTATCCTTCCCAAATAGGACATATGTAGTGGTCAGTTGAAGAAGCCTCTTTGGTGGTTTTGTGACCCTACATGATCCAACCTTTCCCAGGCTTGGTTGGTCATGGCTTTGTACAACATCTTGGTTCAAGTAGATTAAATTGAACTCCTAAAAATCCTATTTGCCATGCACAAACCCAAAATGAATCACCAAATGGGAGTTAGGATGACTGGGCTAATGCACCTATGCTCAAGGGCTAGCCACTACCAACAGTATCCCTTGAAAAAGGAACTGGAAGTCTGGAACTCTCAAGCAAATGCAGTGTCTCATTTAGCTCGGACAGAATGCTATCATAAAAATACTTGGAGATGCATCATGCCATGCTGCCAATCAAATCCTGATCATAGGATGAAAAGTGCACATTCAAGTACCAAGGGACTCCCCAATAATCTCGACAGATCATCATGCTGAAGCTTTATCCCCTACATCTAGGATATGCTTAACTAGCCTTTGGTATGGTACTGCAATAATACACAGAAATGCACAAATAATAGCAAAAAGTATTGCATCAAAAAGAGCATTAGATCACAATATTGGGATACCTTGCTTAGCATCAGGAAGCCGTCCCTCTTTTGGAGAAACCAATGAATCCTGATCATAAGACAGCAATGAATAAGTAGACTGCTAACTTCGTAATGAGTTCCCTCCCAAAAACATGCCACAGTACCACACCTTTCTACCAGGACAGAATTCAATTGTGGGTCCTCCAGTGACCTCAACTGCAACAACCCCAGCAAGCTGAAAAATAGATTGTGTCCAAAAATAGGTTACTCTATATTAGCATTCTGAATGGCAAGAGTTACATATAGGACAAGCAGTCAGGCCAATGACGCCTGCATAAACTAACGTCATAAACCACCTAAAACCACCTAAACATTTAAGGCTGCTAAAAAAGAAAGTAAAGCTGCTAAAAAAAACGTAACAAGAAACCTATTAACAAGCATATTGCAACAAAAAATAAAATACAAAAATAAGTGTAGGTATGCACATTGAAAGAATGGAACACAAATCACAGGCATTAAAAATATACATATATATATGTATACATATTACAACAAATGAGCAATAGCTCATTTGCAAAACATCAAAAGAAGTGGGTAAAACTCCAAATTACAGGAATAAACAAGTGAAATGCTCCTATAAAGTTAAATGAGAAATGCCTTCCCAACAAATATTTATCCTCCCTAATCCTATTTCCCAAAAATCCCAGATGTTCACCTTATTTATCTCAAAGTTTGACTAGTACTACGTTATTAGAAGTCAGCCACTTTACAAGAAACTTCTCCTTGCGGATAGCAATGAAAACCTAGTGTAGAAATCAAAGTAAAATACAAAATCCTAATGAGTATGCTCTCATCCAGAATGTGTTCTTCTGCCTGAAGTGGAGGACATGTTGCATCATTTACTTGTTCATTGTGACTAGATATAAGTATTTGGTCACATTTCATGCTTCTATGCTTGATGAGTAAAAAAACTTTTCTTTTTTTTTTTTTTTTTTGAAATGGTAATGATGAAGAATATTAAAGGAAGAAGGAGAATACAAGGACCCCTCTTTAAAAGGAAAAGTGGGGCAAGAAAAAAAATTTCTTGTTAGTAAAAAAAAAAAAATGTTAATGAAAGAAGGTTGCAGTTATACCGTATACGATTATATATCGTAGAATTGTGGCAGATAGAAATAGAACCCCATCCCAATCTTTGGATGCTGGTGTTACGAGAAAGGATAGAAATAGGAATGAATGAGGTTGCATGAGGGGAAACTTATGGATAACTCCACTAGAAGAGGAAAACATAATGAACTGTGGAGTTACAGAGAAATGGATTTCTTTCAATAGGTTTGAAAGGGAAAACATAGCTCAGAGCCAATCCCAAACAGATGGGATAAGGCTACAATGATCATGACAATGACGAATGTCATCTCTGTCTCCAAAATGGAATAAAAGAAGCAATCAATAATGGCATCAAAATGTGGAGGTTCTGTGGCATTTATCTGCATTCTGAACGAAATCAAGAGGCCAGCTCAATCCACGAATTCATCATTGAAGGAAATGAAGAAATGAATGCAATGCAGAATGCGGAACAAAGAGGGAGAAAATACTAATTGTGAATGGGTTAGATACTTAGATATGTAAAAGCCAGCATCCTTTTGTATATAGCGCGTTGTCCATCAACTTGATGGGGATCCCATACTTGCACATTGTCGTGAGAAGGATGACAGGAGCTCTGCTCTTCTCACGATCCCTTGCTCTTGTCAACTTTGCATTTAAAACTAGACCAGAATCTTATACAGTTAATAACAAAATGCCATTCCATTTATTATGCATCATTGGAAGAAATAAGCGTATGAACTGAAGTAGCACAGAAACTTCCCACAAATTGTACTTATCAGTGGAAAGTAATCAAGAATCATGAAATACTATGAATCAGGTGAGGTTCCAGCCTCAAATGCCTGTAGAAAAATGAAAATCCAAACTGAAGTAAGAAATAAAACATGATGAAAATCAGAAACTTTTTACATGATTACAGTGCAACAATTAGAATCCAAAGTAGAAAAATGAAGAAACACTCCATGGGTTATTAGTGACCTCTTTCATTTCCTATAGAGTCTCATTGCTGCTCCCTTTTTTCACATTTCAATGATCAGATATCAAAACCTAAAAGAAGAGTTTGGAATAAAGGACACTGTACTTAAGAGATGCCCATGATTTCAAATTGAACATAATTGTTAATTTTATCTTGTATTAACAAAAAGGATAACAAATGCATAGAGCATTCCTCACTCCAATTACCTGATAGAGATCTGCATATGTAATCTTTGGATTTTTCATCTTCACCTCCTCTGAAAATAAGAAATGGACAAAAAGTAGAAGATTCAAATCTTTTATGTTAAAAAGAATGCTCAGACTTCACAAACATAAAGATTTTGAGAAGATTACCGCAAAGATCAATGGAAATTTTTAAACCATTGTTTGAGCCATGTTTATACTCTTCCTCATTCCTGATTGAACCATTGGGACCACCTGTCTTTGTGTTAACATCATAAGTTCCTGCATCATGCCACCTACAAGGAAAAAGAAATGCTTCATTCATTATAAGTTGTGTGTTACAGACTTTGTGTGACTACATGAGAGTCTCAACTCTCAAGTCCCAACGATACAAAAAGGACAAAAATTAAAAGCCATCCAATCCAGCACAAAAAGAGAGAATAAAATGGTACAAAGATCAAGTACTTGAGCTGAAATTTAGATTAAAGACATCGCAGTATGTGCCTTTATATTTGCATAAAGGAACTAAATTTATAGCTACCTCTGTTATTCTCCCTGTAATACATAACCTGTTCGCATGTAGGCATATAGCAAACATATGATGGCCATAAATAGCCTGAATGGCTATGTTGATTCAGTCAACGAATCAGCAATGGCCTTAGTAAATGTATGTATAACTGTCCCTTGATTCCCTCCTCACATATTGATTGGGAGTTGTTTTCATTGACATTTACAGCAAATCCAACTGTCGCAGTGGATGCTATAAAACCCAACTGTATTTCTGAGTTCTAGATATGAAGAAATTTGTGTTAATGGATCTGGACATATGAGATATCCCAAGGGATCACTAGCCTCACAAGCATGCTCCATGATCATTACCTAAAAAGGTTTTCAGAACTAAAATCAATGTTTGCCCCATTTTAGATGACAGAGAAGAACTTCAAAAAATATGGATACCATTGAGTGTAAACTGAATCAGAGGAGAACCACGCACTCAACAAGATGGATGGTTACATATTTTTTTCTGTTTGTTTGGTATGAGGCAGAAAAACGGGCTTGCATCATATCATGGAGGTGGTTGTTTAGGGGTTATTTGTTTGCACCTATTTACATATGTAAATGATACACATGCTTAACATTTACACATGGTAATGTTTGTTTGTGCTCATTTTCATACACTGTGTAAATGAGGTCATTTTGATGTGAAAATTTATGCACATGAAGGGATGTGAAAGTGTTGCACACCTCCCTACCTGAAAGAGAGCCACTACAAGTGACGTTTTTGGCAGGTCGCAGTTTCAAAACCAATCATTGTCTTTGAATTTTTGCAAATCCCATGGATCCCAAAATTTTAATTTGAACCATTCAATTTTTTTACTGACCCATCATACCGAAAACAATGAGTTCCATGTCTTAAATATTCATAGATTTAGAGAGGCTTGATATATATCCAAACCGTTCAAATGTTTACATGAGTAAACGATGCTCCAAAATAGACATGGTAAAGTGTTTCACATGAGTAAATTTTACATAATCTCATTTCCCTATCACACATAATCTCATTTTCATATCACATGTGCGAAGGACAAACGAACGCTCACAGTATTTCCGCTCCAAATCAATGTTGGTCATATTTTCCCACAAATTTAAAAATTAATAGATATCTTATTTGGTTGGAAAAGCTTCCCGCCAGCCCAAAACGTTTGGGCTAAAAAAAAATCGCAGTATCTAAACACCACAGCCATGCATAACAACATTTGAAACAAAAATTCTATTTCTTTTTCCTTATTTTTGCTTTACCACATTTCTCCAGGAATCTAGACCAATCAAATCAAGGAAAAGAAAATGGAGCCAAACAAGACAAGTCAATGAAAAATCAAGAAAACCCATGAGAAAGAGAAAAGTATGGAAATGATACTGCAGCAAAATTCGAAAGCATAATTGGGAGAAGTCAAAAAAGATGAAAACCCAATAGAACAACTAAAACCCACGAAAACATAAAACCAACCAAAAATAGAGAGACAAAAAAGTCATTCCGATGGAACTATAGAAACGCGCAAACTGCGGCTGCTGCAACTGCTAGAGGACTGGAGGAAGAAGAAGAAGAAGAAGAAGAAGAAGAAGAAGATGGCAATGATAACAGTGGAAAATGATGATGACCCAATTCAGGAAATTGACAGCCAAACAAAACCCATAATCCAGAAATCCACATGGAACAAGGGTAAATGCAACACAACAACCAAATTCAAAAGAGCAGGAGAGAACCAAAGGAGAAAGAGATGAGATTACGCTAAACGAAGCATAATGGGTGCGCAGTTCTTGCTAGAAATGAGCGCTCGAAGATCTCTGCGAGCTTTCTCTACGGCCTTCCGGTACTCTGCATCAACCACAGGAGGAGGCGCCATTGCAACCGCTGCTCTCTGCTTGAAAGAAGAACACAAGATGAGAGAAAGACAAGTGAACTTGGTCAATATAAAAGAACGGAGTGAAAAACGAATGGAAGGGGAAGAAATCGATTGGATTGGAAGGAGATGGGATTTCGTAGAAAAACAAGAGCGACCAATGACAAACGAATGTGGCCCGAACTCACGATAATCATGACTTGAGGCTTCGGATCGGAGTGAGTCAAACCCACTCCCGCACACGCTCACCCCATATCCTAATCTAGGGTTGTAGGGCCGGGGTGGGCTTGGACTTTTTATTTCTTTTTGTTTTTTTTCTATTCATTTATTTATTCATTTTTGTGGCTTTATTAGCTCAGTGGCCCAGACCTTTCGAGGAAAGGGTGCCCATAAAGACAACCCTAAAGTCCCCTACTTGGAATGTCCTTATCCTACTCTTAATATGCGCAATTCAGCACAAGGTAATGTGAATTTTAATTCAATCTAGTTAAACTGCAAGTGCATTGTTGTCTGCAAGAGAAAGTAGCAAATACAGATCTATTATATAAAGAGTGTAATGTGTAGTAGATCAAAAACTAGAAAAAAATGAAAAATACAGAAAAATCAATATGATAAAATAAATAAAAGCATCCAGAATCAACTAGGTAAGATAATCAATCCAACAATGTAGTAATTATTTTTTTTCTTTTTGTCTCAAAATAACTTAGATAGGAAACAAGTCAATATTTCTGATCCGAAAGATTCGTCTTTTGCAAAATCTCAATTTTTAATTAAAAACAAAATCACTATCCAAAACCTCCTTCACCACATAAAAGAATAAAAAATCCTAAACATAAACTATCAAAGGATCTCAACCTTAAGCATAATTTATTAAAATAAGCATAAGTTATTAAATTAAATCTTAAGCAGAAGTTGTAATTTATTGGGCAAGTTTGGCGAGAATATTCCTTGGCACAAATTTGTATTAGATAAAATGAGATCGGAAGCTTCTCAAAGCCTTAATTGATCTTCAAACATGGTACCACACAAATATGCAGCTATGGATCTTTGACGGTGTGGATTTAATTGCAATCCCATCTAAAAATGTACATAAAACTTTTTGGACCTATAACTTGGTCAAATTAGATTCGAAATGTACAATCTTGGACTCTACGAATATTAACTTTAAAAGAGTTTTCCAAAAGTAAGTTCATTGTGCCAATTTGATGGTCAGATTGAGAGTTATGACCAAACGATGATAGATTGTCGTGAGAAAAATGGGAATGACTTTTGAATTTCGAATTGAAATGAATCCTATCTCTGTACGGCTTTTGAATTTGAAAGGGGATCAAATCTAGTTGATTCAAATTCTTCATCTTTTATCTCCCTCCACAATTATCTTCTTTGAATTAATTAATTAAAAGATAATTAATTTAAATCTACAACTAGCGTGGGCCCTGCCATGTGGGACAGCTCCTCTACTTAAATAGTGGGCTCAATGAGAGGTCTCCTACTATGGTTGGGACTTTTTAGCTAACATGACGAGTGAACCTCCTCTGATGTGTGAATGTGGG
Source organism: Sextonia rubra (assembly GCA_037013555.1). Lineage (NCBI taxonomy): Eukaryota > Viridiplantae > Streptophyta > Magnoliopsida > Laurales > Lauraceae > Sextonia > Sextonia rubra. Next base: position 57,154,650 of record JASUAD010000010.1, read on the forward strand.
GTTCTCTTAGTTAATTATTTAACTTCTTTTTTTGCTTTGATTCATTAATGTGGGTCATGGGACAGAGTCTTGATGCAATTAAGACTCTTCTCAAAACCCTCTTAAAGTTCTATAGGTCCTATAACTTTTTATTTCCTGGACAATCTACTGAATCAGTGACGTATCGAATTGGGACCCCTCTGGAAAGAGTCATAATCCAACTAAGATTCTTTGAGAAAATTAGAAAATTGCATAAAATATTAAAAAGATGTAGAAATGTGTATAAAATGATTAAATTTCAATTTCAAGGTAAAAATGCATGAAATGATTAAAATAAATGAGAATTGATGCATTTATCCTAATTAAGTCAACAATTTGTTCTAAAATTATGCTTAAATTATACAAATTTATAGACTTAACATGAGGTGAGCAATTGACCAGAACCCTCAAAGGGCCTACACTATCTAAGCCCTTACCCTACTTTTACGTACCAAGCGTTAATTTTTTAATTTTTTTAAGCTACTACCTACCATTCCCCGTCAACCAAACATTGACTCTACTGTTTTTGTTTAGACCGTAGACTATTGCCTGCAATAAGCAACACGATGGAGTGGTTTTTACTTTCGTTTTTGTAGAACTATTTCTCACATCAGCCATATTTCACTTGCAGAACTATTTTTCATCGACTTTTCGAACTTTTAAGTGACAATTGTTTAGGCATGCGATGCGAGGGGTATTTTAGTATTTTAGTAATTTCTGTTGTTATTATTATATATGTAAAAGGAAAGTGTGCGGACCAGACCGGGCCCTAGGTTGCAAAATCATCTGGCAAGCTTGTGAAAATTTTGTCAAGCCAGGCCCTTGGGCTAGTTCAAGAAAAGCTCAAGCCCTTCATTTGCGGGCTTTTTTTAGGGCGTGTTTGTTAATTTTATCTGCAAGTAAAATATAATTATTATTCAGTTTAAGACACGAAAAACCTAGGGTAAAGTGGGCCCTTTCTTCACAGTAGGGCACCAAAACCAACGAGGTTCAAACTCAGGAGAAACATGATGCTCTCCAGAGTGAGTAAAAGTCTTCTAATCCCTTTTTCTCTACAACCTTAGCTCATATAATGCATTGCCCTTTCTTCCCTTTTAGTGCTCCTTACCTTTGCAAAAGTATACTTAACAGAGAACTCAAATATTTAAACATAGGGAACCATTGTTGCTGATCAACCACTGGTTTTATGTGTCCAGAGTTCTCAAAGAATGTTCCTCTTTATAATATCATTAACACATGCTTTAGTGGGAACGTAAAAAACGTGTGCCCCGAAAAATGTTCAAATACTGAAGGGTCGCTATCCCACTTTTAAGCCCTTTCCAACCAGATCATTGGTCAATAGTTACCACAACCATGCACATTTATAATTGTTCTTTTGCCAAAAGCCCATTGGAAGAAATAGAATAGAGAAATAATAGTCATGGAACTTGGAAGAGATGGCGAGCAAGAAAAAGAAACATCACCTCCCTTCCCAATTTGACAGCAAAAATAGGCAAACTAATTATCATCCTCTAAAATACTTACTTTTTTCACATAGAACTTTTTTGGCAAAAATTTAAATTTCCATATTGAACTTTTACATAATTTTTTTGGTAGAAAAGCCACAAAAACCAAAATAATTCCTTCGTATCATGTTTTATTCTAGCAAAGAGGTGAATGATCTTTTTTATTATTATTATTATTATTATTATTATTATTATTTTGTAATATATTGTCCAAACGTTTCATGTCTGATCAATTGTTGGCTAGGGCCAACTGATTTAGTACATTTGTCTCAAATGGTTTAAGCTATAATATATAGTCCCTGTTGTGGAGCCTCACAAAATTTTCTTGAGTCCAAGTGACCGTTGATTATCATTGCTAAAACTGCTAAGGTAATTGGTTGGATCCCCAATTGTTGGGACATGAGCAAGGGCCCTCTAGTTTTAAAGTGGCAAAATTCAAGGTTGTTAAATTAAGAGCTAAGATAATTCAATAAATTGATTTTTTTTACACCTAGCCATTCATCAAACGATACAAATGCATGGAAGTGAGGCCTTGTGAGCTGGACTACGTTTGAATATTTCCTAGTTGAATTTATATACATTTTAATTTTATAAAAAAATTAGTATAAACACATTAAAAAAAATGCGAGGTCCTTTTTGAGAGATTGACTGGAGCCATATGATGCTTGAAGGAGGACATGCTAAAAACAATCATTGTAATCAGATTAGCAAAGATTTGAAAGTACGAACCCTTAGTGACTTAATCTAACATTCAATTATCACTCTAATATGGTTAAAATGTGGCCCGTTGCCTGTGAACTTTGTTGGATTGGTGACTCACATGGTTCTCAACAAAAAATTTTAGTACATCTTTTCTATTTAAAGCATGTTTTGGATGGCAGGGTACTTTCGTAAAGACACATCAATTTAAATAAAATCAAAGTAATATCCTTCAATTGCTATCGTCATTTGCACCCTTCACGGGATCGCACGTCCGTTGAAATAATAGAATGACGAGATTACCCTCGCTCGTTCCTTTGAAGACCTGAAACGCCACTCATTATAATTGGTATCTGTCTTCTTTCCGAATAATCTTGCCACTAATTATGAGGCTTTTATAATGGACAAATCAACGGCAGATTCCTAAACAGTATTGCCAACTGGAAAGATTCCCTGATCTTCAAATCATGGCCTTGTTCATAGACGGTTAAAGAAACATGTAAAGAAGATCATAACCTTTTAGTACATGTGTGGGCCGCCCACATCGTGGCCACAAGTCACAAGACTACAGGTCCACACTTTTGTAAGGAATTGGGACCCAATTGGGGCACAACCCAAAAATTATTTTGCTGTGGACAGTCAAAGTTGGCTCATGATAGATTAAAATAGAATAATGGGGTCTTTTCCTGTACATACGTTTCTCATGTACTTTTCGTGTACACTCTTTGATGAAGCCCACTGTGGACCCCACCAAGGGATGAGACTGAGGGGTTGGAAAGATCTATGTGAAAGCATCCTACATATCAAATTTGGTCTCAATCACATATCCATAATCTTTTCATCCATGACTCACAAATTCATTCCGTTCGAATTGATGTATAGTCAATCCAACGGTCTAATAAATTCGGATCCGACTAAAAGTTGGGGCGAGTTGCTATCATGAGGTCCCATGTGTGTTGCAAGGTTTGGATTGAGTGATAGATGGGCCCCACCTAGAGTTCTCACGAAAAAAATGGTAAGAGACGAATGCATATGAAGATTCTCCTAGAATAATAAGTTTTATATAGTCAACCCTAATATAGTTGAATATGGCTTTGATGATGATGATGTCAAAGTTGATCGTGATGGTCATGGATCACCACCATCCCCACCATCATGATTATAATCTTACTCTTATCTTATCTAATCGGGGTGGACCAAGATGATCAGGGTCCAGACTCTCAGACTGGTAAAGCTGGGTTGCTGAAGAATGTTCACTCCGAAGTAACCTTCGGGCTCTGCTCCATCTGGAATGGGGCCCATGCTCTAAACATTTTGGACTGAAATAGAGACATAAGACTGTTCTACCGTGATGGGTGGAACAAAATGGTGCAAGACGTACAATAAAAGTGACTCCGTCCTGTTGAAATGGACAAGAGTGCCCTCGTTGGGATTTCGAATTAAAACTAGAGTTGCGATGCAACGGGAAGGAAGAGGAGGGGTATCTTGGTAAAGTGGGTTTTCAAAAAACAACAAGCCCGATCAGCCAATAAAACCGGCTGGGGATGGTAAGGGAATGTATGCGTTGCATCTCAGTACTGTTGTTTGAATCTGGATCTTCTTGATCTTGAGAAGAAAACCCGATTTGGAGTTGCAGAGGAACCTTCTTTCCTGATCACAAACCAAGCAATAATCAGGAAGGGAGAGGAATAAAGAAGCAGAGCAAAACTAGGAGAGAAGAAGCAGAAGCAACAACAGCAGGCCAGGTGAAGTTTCATAGGCAAAACTACTATCTTTTCTTTCATCTTCTTAACAATAAGAAGTGACCCAAAATAGGTTCTAGAGTCACTACCAGCACCCATTGTTTTTCTGAACTAGAAGGGGCACCAACAATTACAAACACCCAGAAGAGATTTCTGAGAAGGTACACAGAAATAACGCAAAGAAGGTAGCCCAATTGAGTAATACAGAAATTCAATAGAGTAGAAGAAGAAGATGGGCATTTGCTATTCAAGATTAGAGAGACAAGAAGCAGTTGCCCGCTGCAAGGCGCGGCGGAGATACATGAAGCAGCTGGTGAAGGCGAGACGTGCGCTGATGGAAGCACTCACCGGCTATCTCCAGTCCCTCCGCGGCACCGGCGCCGCCCTCCTTCAATTCGCCAATACCCAATCTCATCTTTCTCTCCAACAGCATCCCCCACCCTGTCCAACTACCCTGCCACCACCTCCTGGACCTCAGCCTATGAGCTCAGGCTCTGCGGATACATGGACTTCACCTTCTCCAAGGGTCCCTCCGCCATCGCCACCGCCTCCTAGCTGGAATTTCTGGGACCCCTTTGCCCCTTTTCCTTCAAGGTCTGCAACAGGGGTGGAATTAGATGCAGCTACTGCTGCATCTCAAGCAGCCCCCGCCGCCCCTGCTGCGGCAGATGTGGCGGTGGAAGAGCCTTCGAAGGATGCTGCAATTGAGCCTGAGCCAGCGGTTTCGATGAACAGTAAGGTTCTTGCAGAAATTTTCAAGGAGATTGATGAGCATTTCGTCAAAGCAGCTGATGCTGGCAGCCATGTTTCATTTCTTTTAGGAGCTCCAAGTTCTGTTTCTCCTAATCAGAGAACAAGCAAGTGATTTTGGTTTCTGGGTTTTGATTTTTTTTTTTTAATTAATGTGTTCCTTTTGTTTTTTCAGTGATATAAGTTTGAATCTTCTCTCCCCTATGCAGATAAAGTGCATAACTGTAGCAAGGGCTGGAATCCATTGCTGGGTTCATGTGGTGCAAATTCAAAATTGAGTGAGGAGATGAAAAATAGAAGTCATCGTTCCACAATAGAGAGCATCTATGCTTGGGAAAAGAAGCTACACAAGGAAGTCAAGGTACTGCTTTATCTAATTGTGATTTTTGCATGGTGGCCCATGGATTCTGCTTTCACCGAAAGGATGGTCCAAATAGCTAGAATGAGACGTAGAATTTACAGGAAGAAATGTGCTCCAGATATATTTCTTTTGAGATGTTTCTCTCTGTTGTTTTCTCCATATTGTTTTTCTCCTTGTTCGCAGAATGCAGAGAGTATTAAAATAGATCATGAGAAGAAGGTGGCACAGCTAAAGAAGCAAGAAGCAAAAGGAGTTGAACATATGAAAATTGAAAAGAGTAAGAAAGAGACTGAGAAGTTGGAGAATAGGATTCTGGTATCTGCTCAGTCCATAGAGACAATCTCTGAAGAAATCATTAGACTGAGGGAGGCAGAGCTCTACCCACAGCTCCTTGAACTGGTTAAAGGGTTAGTATTGTGGTTGCATTTGGTTGCTTCCTGTTTTCTTAACAGTTTAGGTTGTGATTTCTTTACTTGGTTATTGTTTGGCCTATATACTGTATACCACTAAGCTCCTGTTTAATATGCTCAGAAATTTGTTTCAGATTTTCGATTTCAAATGAGGCTGTTGGAGATGGCCATATGATTAACATTAAGAACATGCATTGTTGTCTTATCTTTCAGAAGTTAAATAGAAATGAAAGGAAAAAAAACATTAGTGAACTCTTCAGCGTCAGTATGACCACCCAAACAAAAACTTTAAAGAGACTACATTGTCACGAATAAATCAGTGATTTTATAAAGAGGAGACTTCCCAATATATACAAGCAGGAAATCCATTCAAATAAATTCAAAGCGCCTTCTCTAGTTTTTTCTCTTTAATATCAAAGAGAAATCACTAATATATACAAGCAGGAGCAATAGCGGGTTCCTAATACAGGAGAACTTCCTAATTTCTCTAAAAAACGGTAGGTACAACATTTGGTTTGACTACTTTAATTATTCAATTTTGGCTTCAATTTTGATATGGTTGAGTTGGTACATACATCTAAAGCAGCCTTACATGTTACATTTTATATCTTTCTTAAAAAATAAAATAAAAAAGACAACATCCTTGTATGTCACATTATAACTATTTAGATATACAATACAGTCAGTTGAATGGAGTATACCTTGTAAACTGAACCATGTTTCATATAGATGCTACAGTGAGAGTTGATCATCCTACTTTCTTTTATTGAAGATCATAAGTTTAACTTCTATTATTTTCAATTAATGATTGCTCTTAAACATTCACACAATCAGTCATAAAAACACGGCATTGGAATATTGTATACCAAAATGTATGCATTTTCCCATTGCAGACAGACAACACTCTAGACGGTATTGGAAAAGTATGAAGAAAATTAAAAAACCTATCCAAGTTATCTCCTCCTTTATTCTCAAATGACTCGCATAACCTCCTCTTTCATTTCCATCTGGATCGAGTGTGTTTGCATTTCCCTTCACTGATTTTCAACCATCAAGTGGGCTATCTTAGATGATTCTGTTTTACAACTAGGATAATGTAATGTTGATATTGTACCATTGGCACATGAACTTGCATCTCTTTGTTCTGCTGGACAATTGTGTCTCTTTGGCGGATTGTCACAAAAAAATCTGTTTTTACTGAACTTGCAGATTAATGTGTATGTGGAAAAGCATGAATGAGTGCCACCAGGTCCAAAACAATGCAGTCCAGCAGCTCAAGTTCCTCCCCAACAGCATGTCAGCAACAGAACCTACCTCCAAAGCGCATTATAAATCCACTCTACAACTTGAGTTTGAGGCCCAGCAATGGCACTCAGCTTTCTGCAACCTCATTAATTCACAGAGAGACTACATTCGTTCCCTAACTGGCTGGCTCAGGCTCAGCCTCTTCCAATTAAACCACCACCCATCAAACAAAACCCAGCAGAACTCCTCAATCTACTCTCTGTCGGAAGAATGGCAGCTTGCACTTGACAGGATTCCAGACAAGCTAGCCTCTGAAGGGATCAAGAGCTTCCTAACAGTAATCCATGCAACCGTCCTCCAGCAGGGTGAAGAGCAGAAGCAGAAGAAGAGAATGGAGGCTGCATTTAAAGAGCTCGAGGAGAAGGTGGCAGCACTTCAATCCGTGGAATGTAAAAATGGCCCTCATTCTGAGACTGAAAATTCGGGGTCTGGAAAGCTCCCAAACACTCGTGACAAACGAGCAGAAGTGGATCATTTGAGAGCAAAGGCAAAGGAGGAGAAGACGAAGTATGAAAAGTGTGTGAACACGGTGAGGGTGATGACTCTGAACAACTTGCAAACAGAGTTCCCTAACATGTTCCAGGCCATGGCAAGTTTCTCGAGCTTGTTCATGGAGGCCTTCAACTCAGTTTACAACAAACTCAAGAGTTCTGATCAGGGTGATGACCTCAAAGACTCTCAGTCTTAGAGGTGGTTAGATCCATGTATAGAGTGTATTCTCATATCAATACATTGAGCTCAAAGGATGGTAAGCATATTTAAGCAAGAGGAATCTAGGTGATTGGTCAGAGTCAGGTGTTATTGAAATTGAAGATTCTGATGAGAAATCTTGGTATATAGATGTGTAGCCAAATTCATTTGTTTTATCGATTCTTTAAGTAGCCCGTCAGTGATGGATATGCAGATCAAGGTGATTTGTGCAAAAAGATCAGGGTGATTTATTTGTGCAAAAAGAGCAGTGGATCCACATTGGCTTTGGAAGTGCTTGGAATTTTTGTTCTGGCTTTTTTGTTCGAGACAGACCTTTGGTTTTTTGTTACATGTAGGGCTTGTAGCTAGTTCTTTGAGTGTTACTTTATAAAGAATATGATTTATGAAAATTGATTGGCTTGGTTTCTATCAGTGTTTTTACAACTTCCCTATGTTGGAGTGATTTTATGGTTTCATCATGCATGGCTACTGATGAAATTTGGAAGGCGGAAAATTCTCAGTGTGTCGGGTGTAGGACTTTCTTTTGCTATTCTTCATTTAACAACGGAATTTTAAGGAAATAATAAGATAAGAGTACCATGGGGTTACCTTGATTGGAGCATGAGTTGTATAGTTAACTACCAATTGATAGTTAACCACGGATGCTGTTTATCATGGCATACACAAACCAAACAGCCTACATTGTGGACAGCAACAACTATGCAAGGGTTGCTTATACTGAGGCAGTCTCTTTTACAAAGTAAGAGAGAGAATCTCTGTAGGTAGAGAAATCATGAGAAAAGTAGCAGTGGATGATCAATCCCCTTGAGGAAAATCATCACTTTTCACTACAGGGCTGTTTGTGCAACCCCGTTTTCCGCTAAAAAGGGTCTCCCTAGTGCCTTGCCAAAGCCGTTCGATGCAGCACCATTTCAATGGAAAAACACTTCTTTTTTGCAATTTTTCCACGCGAGATTGAATTTAAAGTGTCGACCTCCCCCCTTTGGAGAGTGATGCCGCAGGAGAGGAAAACCTAATTTTCCTCTTCCGCGGCAACATCCAAACAAACCCTAGAATTCTCCATAAATCCGTGCCATATCTGGACATCACAGATAAAAAAAAAAGGTAATAGTTAATTAGTTGAATGCCAAATTCCATTAATAAAATTTTTTAAATTTCCCTCAAACAAGTGTTTCCTTCATCCCTTTAAGAAGAAATATTTTCTCCAACTTTTTTAAAAAGTTAGTTAAAAATTACTTCTCACCTAAAAAATAGATCAAAATGGGAGAGGATGTGTCGCACTAGAGAACAATATTTTTTCCCTACTTCTCTTAACATGCTGTGTCAAAAAAACCAATACAGTAAGGATACTCTTTCAAGGCACTTGCACTGGTTATTTTTACCTTACATGTGAGCCATGTATGGTGGACCTGAGCTATACAAGATGTGGCCACCACGATCCATAAATTCCACCAGTTTGCTGATGATGACTATGCAATAAGTGGTCCCTTGTCATGGCATGTAAATTGATGGAGGTTTCAACTTTCTGCAGGGGTACCAAAAAAACGGCTAGTATATCAACTGACCATCCAACCAACTGAATTCATAGAAGCTTTTTATCAAAGGAGACATGCAAGGTAGAGCCGGGGGGCCATTGAATGAGCAGGGTTTGTTCACAGACCACCATTTACATGGTTCAATCTCCCAACACGTTAACGGTTTTGCCAGGCTGTCGCCAATTTTTTTTATGGGTCTGGAACACTTCTTAGAACCTTCACATTATGATATATTCATTTCTTTTTCACATGTAAACACACTGATTAAGCAATAAAAAATGAAGACACAATTTTCTCATGTTCTGAACATTTCCAAATAATTTCTTTTAGAGAAAAAAGGAATTAAACGGCTACAGTATCAATCAAGAATCAATATATTAGCCACAGAGCCCCTCAGCTGACTATTGGCACTCATAATATGGTGAGCACTGACTCTTGTGGGGCCCACCTAGGCCCCAACTGGGGATAGGACCTGGAGTTCGAAAGATCCACACACCCTAAGACTCGGATCATCATTAGCCCCACTTGATCCACAGCCCACAAGTTTTTCCCATACAAGATAAGTGTATAGACAATTCAACGGTCCAGTGGATTTAGATGGGTGCCAAACCCAAAGACCCATTACTCTCAGGGAGTTGTGGCATTCACCTTAACGTGAGCACAGGCACTCAGCTGAGGTAAACAAAGTAATAAAA